>JAVGWX010000009.1:88470676-89820166 GCA_036924085.1 Ariolimax columbianus
TAGACAAATTCTCAGGTGAGTAAATGTGACAGAACGCTCTCAGGGAATAGACAACTTCTCAGGTGAGTAAAAGTGACAGAACGCTCTCAGGGAAAAGAGAACTTCTCAGGTGAGTAAATGTGACAGAACGCTCTCAGGGAATAGACAACTTCTCAGGTGCGTAAATGTGACAGAACGCTCTCAGGGAATAGACAACTTCTCAGGTGACTAAATGTGACAGATGTTCTCAGGGAATAGACAACTTCTCAGGTGAGTAAATGTGACAGAACGCTCTCAGGGAATAGACAACTTCTCAGGTGAGTAAATGTGACAGAACGCTCTCAGGGAATAGACAACTTCTCAGGTGAGTAAATGTGACAGATGGCTCTCAGGGAATAGACAACTTCTCAGGTGAGTAAATGTGACAGAAGGCTCTCAGGGAATAGACAACTTCTCAGGTGAGTAAATGTGACAGAACGCTCTCAGGGAATAGACACATTCTCAGGTGAGAAAATGTGACAGAACGCTCTCAGGGAATAGACAACTTCTCAGGTGAGTAAATGTGACGGAACGCTCTGAGGGAATAGACAAATTCTCAGGTTAGTAAATGTGACAGAACGTTCTCAGGGAATAGACAACTTCTCAGGTGAGTAAATGTGACAGAACGCTCTCAGGGAATTGACAAATTCTCAGGTGAGTAAATGTGACAGAACGCTCTCAGGGAATAGACAACTTCTCAGGTGAGTAAAAGTGACAGAACGCTCTCAGGGAATAGACAACTTCTCAGGTGAGTAAATGTGACAGAACGCTCTCTGGGAATAGACAACTTCTCAGGTGAGTAAATGTGACAGAACGCTCTCAGGGAATAGACAACTTCTCAGGTGAGTAAATGTGACAGAGCGCTCTCAGGGAATAGACAACTTCTCAGGTGAGTAAATGTGACAGAACGCTCTCAGGGAATAGACAAATTTTCAGGTGAGTAAATGTGACAGAACGCTCTCAGGGAATAGACAACTTTTCAGGTGAGTAAATGTGACAGAACGCTCTCAGGGAATAGACAAATTCTCAGGTGAGTAAATGTGACAGAACGCTCTCAGGGAATCGACAACTTCTCAGGTGAGTAAATGTGACAGAACGCTCTCAGGGAATAGAGAACTTCTCAGGTGAGTAAATGTGACAGAACGCTCTCAGGGAATAGACAAATTCTCAGGTGCGTAAATGTGACAGAACGCTCTCAGGGAATAGACAACTTCTCAGGTGACTAAATGTGACAGATGCTCTCAGGGAATAGACAACTTCTCAGGTGAGTAAATGTGACAGAACGCTCTCAGGGAATAAACAACTTCTCAGGTGAGTAAATGTGACAGAACCCTCACAGGGAATAGATAACTTCTCAGGTGAGTAAATGTGACAGATGGCTCTCAGGGAATAGACAACTTCTCAGGTGAGTAAATGTCACAGAACGCTCTCAGGGAATAGACAACTTCTCAGGTGAGTAAATGTGACAGAAGGCTCTCAGGGAATAGACAACTTCTCAGGTGAGTAAATGTGACAGAACGCTCTCAGGGAATAGACAACTTCTCAGGTGACTAAATGTGACAGATGCTCTCAGGGAATAGACAACTTCTCAGGTGAGTAAATGTGACAGAACGCTCTCAGGGAATAGACAACTTCTCAGGGGAGTAAATGTGACAGAACCCTCACAGGGAATAGAGAACTTCTCAGGTGAGTAAATGTGACAGATGGCTCTCAGGGAATAGACAACTTCTCAGGTGAGTAAATGTGACAGAACGCTCTCAGGGAATAGACAACTTCTCAGGTGAGTAAATGTGACAGAACCCTCACAGGGAATAGAGAACTTCTCAGGTGAGTAAATGTGACAGATGGCTCTCAGGGAATAGACAACTTCTCAGGTGAGTAAATGTGACAGAACGCTCTCAGGGAATAGACAACTTCTCAGGTGAGTAAATGTGACAGAAGGCTCTCAGGGAATAGACAACTTCTCAGGTGAGTAAATGTGACAGATGGCTCTCAGGGAATAGACAACTTCTCAGGTGAGTAAATGTGACAGAACGCTCTATGAAACGTTTCTACCGGATCAATATGCTGGTCAGGGCATGCGATGCAGCGGCCAGAGATCCGAGGATTGCTAGCGTGAGGGCCAGCGAACCAGTGCTGCCCAAGACCCTTCTACGCCTACACGCGGTGATCCTGGATAACAGGCTGCACAAAGCAGACTCGCTAAGGAGAAGATATCAAAGAGGGAAAGTTAATCCAGAACTAAAAAATGCTAGCTAAGTCGGATGTGTCGGACCGAAAGGTACAAATATCGCAGTCAAGCTAAAAACTACGACACAACGCAATCCGTTCTCTGGATAACATCCTGCTACTTGCACAGCCGTGTTCATGACATGGTAGCTGGAGATTGAGAACGATGGAAGAAGATATAGAAGAAAACACATTCGTACTTTACTTTTCTCTTCACGCTTAATGTGATCTTCTACGCTAAAGAAAATTCATTAACTAAATGACAGGTGGTCGATATAGAACAGCACTGTGTAATAAGCTGGTCTTCTCTGTGCGTTTCAAAGACTGACGGTCAGGACACAGCCAGACCACGGTTATTCACTGTGGTACTGAGGCAGACGCATGAGCAAAAGTGTTTATAGACATGGTTTTTCCGCTCTGGCATCCTCACTTCTGCTCACCGTCCTCCTTCTAACAGGGTGAGTCTCCTTATCTACCACTCTCACAACTCACGTGTCCGGGACATCGTATTCCCTCATCTTTCTATTCTTCATTCTGATTCTTTCACTCATTGAGCATTCCCGGATCCTCTCTATTACGCATAGAAAGGGGACACAAATTAAGGGACCTGTTTGTTACTAGCCTTAGGCACACGTCCCTATAACAATCTGGTACAATGCCTTGCAAGAATTCATGTGAGTGTGTTACGTGCCCACATGTCATCCAAACACGTTAGGTTACCTTCCCTAAAGGCAAACTGAGACACTAGTCCAGTCATGCAAAACATACTGACCAGGACGTCACGTCAGGATCAGGCACAATATACTGACCAGGACATCGCGTCAGGGTCAGGCACAACATACTGACCAGGACATCGTGTCAGGGTCAGGCACAACATACTGACCAGGACATTGCGTCAGTGTCATGCAGAACAAACTGACCATGACATCGTGTCAGGGTCAGCGCAATACACTGACCAAGACCACTATCTCTTTTCCATGTAGCGTTCCCTGGAAACAGGTTTTTTTCAAGACAGCCTGGCTAACAAGATGTATATGTTATCCCCGTAGTAGTGAGAGCCACGCAGATGAAACCAAGAATAGCACAACCGCCTGGAGGACCGCGGTCCACCGTCATCAGCATGCTCGGGATATGAAAAAAGCTACTACAACCCACCACTTAACGTCCTTTTCAGGGCGCACACAAGAGTTAACTTACTCATTGTGAACATTCAACAACATCCTTCCTTAAAGCAGTGTTTGACATCAAAGAGGGTTTCACGAGCAAGCCCCGCGATCGCATTTATTCTGTGGCATGACATGAGGCTCGTTTGGAACTGCGTGTGCGATTCCAGCAACACCCCAAATGACATTTATAACAAACTGGTCCACCAATCGCAGGCCACTTTAATGGTCAAGTGAGAGGTTGATGTCAATGTCACACGGGCATCGTCTCCTGCTCAGTCGATGATCTGCACCGATTCGAGCTTGAGAACAGACAACATACTTCTCTTCTAGATGGGATGCCTTTAGCCACACGGCATCAACATACTTCTCTTCTAGATGGAATGCCTTTAGCCACACGGCATCAACATACTTCTCTTCTAGATGGAATGCCTTTAGCCACACGGCATCAACATACTTCTCTTCTAGATGGGATGCCTTTAGCCACACGGCTTCAACATACTTCTCTTCTAGATGGGATGCCTTTAGCCACACGGCATCAACATACTTCTCTTCTAGATGGGATGCCTTTAGCCACACGGCATCAACATATTCCATACCTTTACCTAGACTTTATCTCCTCTCCCCTTCCTCCCCACTTCCCCTCCATTTGCCTTTCTTCTTCTTCTTTCCCAGTTAGGTGTTTTTTGTGCACATTCCTGATCGGAATCGGCTTATCCAACCATCTCTTTATTTTATGTTTAGCCACTATCAGCTTATCCAGCCATCTCTTTATTTTATGTTTGACCATTATCGACTTATCCAGCCATCTCTTTATTTTATGTTTGACCATTATCGACTTATCCAGCCATCTCTTTATTTTATGTTCGGCCATTATCGACTTATCCAGCCATCTCTTTATTTTATGTTTGACCATTATCGACTTATCCAGCCATCTCTTTATTTTATGTTTGACCATTATCGACTTATCCAGCCATCTCTTTATTTTATGTTTAGTCACTATCAGCTTATCTAGCCATCTCTTTATTTTATGTTTGGAAACTGTCGACTTATCCAGCCATCTCTTTATTTTCTGTTTGGCCACTATCGGCTTATCCAGCCATCTCTTTATTTTCTGTTTGACCACTATTGGCTTATCCAGCCATCTCTTTATTTTCTGTTTGACCACTATCAGCTTATCTAGCCGTCTCTTTATTTTCTGTTTGACCACTATCAGCTTATCTAGCCGTCTCTTTATTTTCTGTTTGACCACTATCAGCTTATCCAGCCATCTCTTTATTTTCTGTTTGACCACTATCAGCTTATCCAGCCATCTCTTTATTTTCTGTTCGACCACTATCAGCTTATCCAGCCATCTCTTTATTTTCTGTTTGACCACTATCGGCTTATCCAGCCATCTCTTTATTTTCTGTTTGACCACTATCGGCTTATCCAGCCGTCTCTTTATTTTATGTTTGACCACTATCGGCTTATCCAGCCGTCTCTTTATTTTCTGTTTGACCACTATCAGCTTATCCAGCCATCTCTTTATTTTCTGTTTGACCACTATCAGCTTATCCAGCCGTCTCTTTATTTTCTCCCTTAGTTCACCTTCCTGACCAGCAATTTCCGTCCATCGATTCCTTGATCCGCTTGTGACCAGACATAGACACGTGTACTCGTGTTTCTACCATTACCAACTCTCAATGTGGGATCCTACTAGGTACCTTTACATACGCATCTATGCATTAATTTCTTCCTCTGTGATTTACAAGCTCATATTTTTGTTGTCTATGAAGACCTTTAGGTCGTAACGTAGGTCTAATTTCTATTTCTGCCCGAGCATACGTATACAAATTATTTTAACACTTTTAATCCACAAAATTATCAACGACAACAAAAAGGAAACCCCATCAGAGTTTAATATTGATGGCCCCAACATATTCAGATCATAAGTAGAAATATATATACAATATATGAACAGAGGGGTAACTATGGGCAAGAATGGATACAATAAATATATACATGATATCATGTCTAGAGGAATTGAGTGTAGATAAAATCACTGATCTCTGTAATGGCATCTACAACATAACGACATAATTACCTCAGTCGTCATATCACTACCCAAGAACCTTCGTGCAACTCAATGTTCAGATTTGAGAACACGTCATAACGATACAGCTTACAATGATACAGGAGAGAATTAGACGACGTCTACAGCGAAGATAAAACAACAGATGAAAACAAGCAATACTCTGTATAATGACTGCATCAGAAAAATGTTACACATTCATATGTGCTTTATAGACTACTATAAAGTCCAGCATTTGATCTAATTATAAGTTTGGAAAACATAGGGATGGATGGAATGCACACACGATTACCCAGTACCCTATAATTTGAGCAAAATGTAACTGTAAGATATGGTGGACTTTACTCCCCTTGTGTGCATGTAAAGGAAGGCATGCCACAGGGACATTTATTATGCCCTTGCATGTTTAGCATTTACACAGAGCACATATTTCAACAGAAAGAGGACATACCAGGACTCATTATCCGTGAAGTATCAATACATTATATCAGATATACAGATGACAGAATTCTGTTGGCTGAAAGCGAACAATAAGTACATAAATTGATGTTTCAAGTACAGAACAGACGCAAGGTCTATCATTGGATATTAACGAAAGCTATGATAATTAGTAGAATAGATTCGAAATGTACTCTACAGATAAAAAATATATGATTTAAAATTGAAATGTCTTATATCTTGTCAACAAAATGTATGATTTAATACTGGAATAGGTCTCCTATCTTGTCAACAAAATGCATGGTTTAATACTGGAATAGGTCTCCTATCTTGTCAACAAAATGTATGATTTAATACTGGAATAAGTCTCCTATCTTGTCAACAAAATGTATGATTTAATACTGGAATAGGTCTCCTATCTTGTCAACAAAATGTATGATTTAATACTGGAATAAGTCTCCTATCTTGTCAACAAAATGTATGATTTAATACTGGAATAGGTCTCCTATCTTGTCAACAAAATGTATGATTTAATACTGGAATAGGTCTCCTATCGTGTTGACATAATATCGAAAAATGAAATCAGAATGAGAATAAAGATGGACAACTCTGTTTTCGCCAACAAAAATCATACATTAACACACAAATAAGAGTGATCTGGCGTTATGTATACTAGTCTTCACTGTACTGTGTACAGACACATGGACAATGAATGAATTATAAGAGAAGAAAGCTGATACCTTTGAAATGTGAATATATAGAAGATTGGCGCAGATCTAAAGGAAATAACATAAAGATAAGGAAGGCGTGAAGAAATTAGAGACGACATGAGAATTGATGAACGAAATCAGCACGGCAGTAAATATATTTGTTACAGAATCTAACAGTTGCACCTGTTCACCTCTGTTGAGCTGGCAATGTGAGTCATTTGGTTGCCTTGGTGTTCAACTTCCAACTATTCATGTATCTTCTACACATGGTGTCTGGACAAAAACTATCAATGGCAGCACGCACGTAAGTGCTGCATACACAGCACGAGACAACCAGACAGCAAGCACATATACCAGACGTTCTGGGCGTGGTCTGACGTGCTCTCGGTTTGTATCCTTTCACATCAAACTGACCAATGTTAGCAATCCAGGTTAACAGAGATTAGTCTGTGCCAAGTGAGGAGGCACGACATACGATAAGGGTTGTCTTCAATATTTTATAAAAAATGTTTACTCGACTGCTACTCGGAGCGTTTGGGAATCACATCTTCTCATTGCCAGGCTCTGGGCTTGTTCACCATCTCTACACGAACCAGTCTACTAAGATGTGACTGCATGTTTGACTTAATTTTAGTGAATGAAGGGCTAAGAATGAGGGAGCTGACCACAACATCTATAACAACTGAGATCAAGTTCAATGAAGTCTTTGACCTCAGTTTAAGGGCTAAATAAGTGATCCTGGTGTAAGGGCTAGCGTCAAGGTCCTAACGAGTGATCCTGGTGTAAGGGCTAGCGTCAAGATCCTAAAAAGTGATCCTGGTATAAGGGGTAACGTCAAGATCCTAACATGTGATCCTGGTGTAAGAGCTAGCGTCAATGTCCTAACGTGTGATCCTGGTGTAAGGGCTAGCGTCAAGGTCCCAACACGTGATTCTGTTGTAAGGGCTAGCGTCAAGGTCCTAACGTGTGATCCTGGTGTAAGGGCTAGCGTCAAGGTCCTAAAAAGTGAACCTGGTGTAAGGGCTAGCGTCAAGATCCTAACATGTGATCCTGGTGTAAGGGCTAGCGTCAAGGTCCCAACACGTGATCCTGTTGTAAGGGCTAGCGTCAAGGACCCAACAAGTGATCCTGGTGTAAGGGCTAACGGCATAGTCCTAACACATGATCCTGTTGTAAGTGTTAAAGTCGTAGTCTTGACACTTTCTCCCAGTGTAAGGGTTAACGTCATGGGCATGACACTTGATCTCAGTACTTGAGCTAATATCAGGGCCCTAATACTTCCTCCCTGTGTACGAGTTAAGTCATGGTCCTAACATTTCATCCTCGCGCTATGACTAATGTCAGGGTCCTTATATTTCAACCCTGCGCTATGACTAATTTCAGGGTCCAATAATTTCATGATCGTCATATGACTAATGGCATGGTGTATTGTTGGCAATGTTAGCGTAGGTGTGGTGGGCAGCTTATTAGCGGACGTGTATTGGCCGAGTTAGCTGATGTGTAATGGGTGTGTCAGCATACCTGTGTGACATGGTCACGTGGATCCTAGCAGGGATCCTAGACCAAGGCGCCACTGGAAGCAAATACTAACTGTATTACGACTTAAGGTCACTAGAGATTTAACATTCTTAAGAAGTTTTATTTTCAGACCAGTTGTCGGGTCACATCAAACGCAGCGAGAAACTATGAATAACGGACGAGAGGTCAGACACAGTTTAACATGAATCCTATCTCAAACATTCAGAGCAAAGCCTGGCTTTGTTCGTTAAGTTGAACTTTTCATTACCCGAAATCAAGTCAAAGAAACATTAACTTTGTAACGGAAAGAAATGAATGTATTTCCTTGTCAATTCTGATTTTATAGAGCGAATTACACTAAAGCTAGGTAAACTTCCCGAGAAAGGATATTCTAAATGTCATTGCTATTAAAGAGAAAGAGCTGTACAGGTTTGCGATGGGAATCAGATTGATCTAGTGCCTAAAGCAATGGTCTCATGTCGGAAGTAAGATTGACAGCTGTTGTTGTAGTCGGCGGGGGGGGGGGCGGGGGGGGGGGGCACAACAGCATGCGTCAGAGGGCAGTTATCCTGAACCCGCCCAATGCTATAAATGGAAATATACCCAGAGAAGTTGTGGGGGTGGGGGTGAGGGGAGCTGAATCCAGACGTTGAGCTCTAAAGAACAATCGCCGACGCAGTATAAACATTTAGAATTACAGGATTAGCCTTCCTCAGCGACCAAGAAAGGAGGGCGGAGTTTAGGACGCACATAAAAAGGGGTGTTTGAGGGTATTCACAGAAAGGCAGACCCGAAGTGCTCGTAGAGTTCGTTGCGTTAACTCTGTGTGAATGGTTATTTCAAAAAACATGACATAACTTACAAAGAAACCAGAACATCCGTGAAGCTGAGGCCTGAACCCAATTGTCTCTAGCTGACGCTGATCGATTCACTCTAGTAACCATCTGTCTAACGCCAGTGTGTCTCGGTGTGGGTCTTCGTCCAAGAGTTTTTCAGGTCAGAATAGCGTTTGCAAAACACTGGGAAACGTTTTCCCCGAGAGAGAAAGGTGAAGGCAAAACGTTTGTGGTCGCATTCCAGAATTACGAATACCAGAAGCATTTGCATTCCATAGTGAAACCTGAACGAACGAAGAAGGCAGAACATCAGAAGTCACAGACACGTTACTAGATACGAAGAACAAGAAAAAAGGACACAGTTAATAATTAAATAATGTTGTTACAGGGAGAAATAAATTATTTTTAATCAATTGATTATGAACCTGGAGATCGATTACATCAGAGAGACTCTATCTTGCCAGATGCTGAAATTCTCTGAGTAGTGTTTGTTTAATCGTATCAAGCATGTAATAAGATGCATTTATTGTTTTACAATTCTGTATTAATTGGACGTGTTTAATACTTTATGAGAGGGGAAATAATTCAAGGGCAACTATCAGTCTAAGGAAGATAGCCTGTTCCTAATGTAGGAGCATGTTAGCGAAGGTGTGTAGTGGGCGTGTTAATGGATGTGTGTAGTAGGCGTCTTAGTGGAGGTATGTCGTGGGCGTCTTAGTGGAGGTGGGGGGACGTCTTAGTTGAGGTGTGTCGTGGGCGTCTTAGCGGAGGTGTGTCGTGGGCGTCTTAGTGGAGGTGTGTCGTGGGCGTCTTAGTGGAGGTGTGTCGTGGGCGTCTTAGTGGAGGAGTGGGGGGGGGGCGTCTTAGTGACGGTGTGGGAGCGTCTTAGTGGAGGTGTGTCCTGTGCGTCTTAGTTTAGGTGTGTCGTGGGCGTCTTAGTGGAGTTGTGTCCTGTGCATCTTAGTGGAGGTATGTTCTTTGAGTCTTATTGGAGGTGTGGAAGGGTGGATCTTAGTGGAGGTGTGTAGTGGGCGTCTAAATGGAGGTGTGGGGCGTCTTAATGGAGGTGTGGAGGCGTCTTAGTGGGGGTGTGGGGGGCGTCTTAGTGGAGGTGTGGGGGCGTCTTAGTGGAGGTGTGGGACGTCTGAGTGGAGGTGTGGGGCGTCTTAGTGGAGGTGTGGGGCGTCTTAGTGGAGGTGTGGGGGACGTCTTAGTGGAGGTGTCAAGGGCGTCTTAGTGGAGGTATGTAGTGGGCGTCTTAGTGGAGGTGTAGGGGGCGTCTTAGTGAAGGTATGTAGTGGGCGTCTTAGTGGAGGTGTGGGGTGTCTTAGTGGAGGTATGTAGTGGGCGTCTTATTGGAGGTGTGGGGGCGTCATAGTGGAGGTGGGGAGGGCGTCTTAGTGGAGGTGTGGGGCGTCTTACTGGAGGTGTGGTGGGCGTCTTAGTGGAGATGTAGGGGCGTCTTAGTGGAGGTGTGGTGGGCGTCTTAGTGGAGGTTTGTAGTGGGAGTTTTAGTGCAGGTGTTGAGGGAGTCTTAGTGGAGGTGTGGGGGCGTCGTAGTGGAGGTGTGGTGGGCGTCTTAGTGGAGGTGTGTAGTGAGCGTCTTAGTGGAGGTGTGGTGGGCGTCTTAGTGGAGGTGTGATGGGCGACTTAGTGGAGGTGTGATGGGCGACTTAGTGGTTGTGTAGGAGGGGGGGGGGCGTCTAAGTGGAGGTGTGTCCTGTGCGTCTTAGTGGAGGTGTGGGGGGCTTCTTATTGGAGTTGTGTCGTGGGCGTCTTAGTGAAGGTATGTCTTGATCACCTTAGTGTATTTGTGTTGTGGGCGTGTTAGTAGAAGTGTGTCCTGTGCGTTTTAGTGGAGGTGTGGGGGGCGTCTTAGTGTAGGGGGGGGGGGGGAGCGTCTTAGTGAAGGTGTGGGGGGCGTGTTAGTGGAGGGGGGGGAGCGTCTTAGTGGAGGTGTGTCGTGGGCGTCTTATTGGAGGTATGTCTTGGGCGCCTTAGTGGTTTTGTGTCGTGGGCGTGTTAGTAGAAGTGTGTCGTGGGCGTCTTAGTGGCGGTGTGTGAGCGTCTTACTGGAGGTGTGTCCTGCTCGTCTTAGTTAAGATGTGTCGTAGGCGAGTTAGTGGAGGTGCGTCGTGGGCGTGGTAGTGGAGGTGGGGGGGGGGCGTATTAGTGGAAGTATGTAGTAGGTGTCTTAGTGGAGGTGTAGGGGGCGTCTTAGTGGAGGTGTGTCGTGGGATTTTTATGGAAGTGTGTCCTGTGCGTCTGATTGGGGGTGTGGGAGGCGTCTTAGTGGAGGTGTGTCCTGTGCGTCTTAGTGGAGGTATGGAAGGCGTCTTAGTAGAGGTGTGTCCTGTGTGTCTTAGTGAAGGTGTGTCGTGTACGTCTTAGTGGAGGTGTGTCCTGTGCGTCTTAGTGGAGGTATGTCCTGTGCGTCTTAGTGGAGGTGTGTCCTGTGCGTCTTAGTGGAGGTGTGTGGGTCGTCTTAGTGGAGGTGAGTCATGGGTGTCTTAGTAGAGGTGTGTGGGTCGTCTTAGTGGAGATGTGTCATGGGCGTCTTAGTGGAGGTGTGTCGTGAGTGTGTTAATGGAGGCATGTGGTATACGTGTTAGTTGAGGTATGTGGTGAGTGTGTTATCAAAGGTGTGTGGTGATTGTGTTAGCGGAGATGTGGTGGGTGTGTTACCGGAGATGTGATGGGTGTTTTAGCGGAGGTATGTGATGGGTGTGTTAGCGGAGATGTTGTGGGTGTGTTATGAGATGTGTGGTTATGGTAAGGGGTGCATTACTAATGAAGTATATATTGTTTTTAAAATATTTTTTTAAATTTTGCGTTCGCCTTATTTCTTGTATCCCCAAGGCGGTTTGCGTTGCACTGTGGTTTTTATTTTGCGCCTGTCGGCCCAGTGCATCCGACTTCAGCATGCATTTTATGTAAGGGTCTGCTTCCTCCTGCATTTTTTAAGGGTTTGCTTCCCCAGGGTAACGGCCGGTGCTGGGATGGGGATCGAACCCAGCACCTTCCGGTTGTGAGCCGTGCCAATTAACCACTAGGCCACGCCGTCCCCTTAATGAAGTATATGATAGCGTACTGTGTGAATATGTGTGGTATTGCTGTTCTCGTGGTATTTGTGCGTGCGGTATATGTGTGGCGTGGTGTGATGTATGTGTGGCGTGATGTGATGTATGTGTGGCGTGATGTGATGTATGTGTGATGTGATGTATGTGTGGTGTGATGTGATGTATGTGTGGCGTGATGTGATGTATGTGTGATGTGATGTATATGTGGTGTGATGTATGTGTGATGTGATGTATGTGTGGTGTTATGTGATGAATGTGTGATGTGATGTATGTGTGGTGTGATGTAATGTATGTATGGCGTGATGTGATGTATGTGTGATGTGATGTGATTGTATGTGTGGTGTGATGTATGTGGGGTGTGATGTGATGTATGCGTTGCGGGATGTGATGTATGGTGTGATGTATGTATGGCGTGATGTGATATATGTGTGGTGTGATGTATGTGTGGTGTGATGTATGTGTCCTGTGATGTATGTGTGGTGTGATGTATGTGCCCTGTGATGTATGTGTGGTGTCATGTATGTGTGATGGGATGTATGTGTCATGTGATGTATGTGTGGTGTGATGTATGTGTGATGTGATGTATGTGTCCTGTGATGTATGTGTGGTGTGATGTATGTGTGATGTGATGTATGTGTGATGTGATGTGATGTATGTGTGGTGTGATGTATGTGTGGTGTGATGTATGTGTGGTGTGATGTATGTGTGGTGTGATGTATGTGTGGTGTGATGTGATGTATGTATGGCGTGATGTGATGTATGTGTGATGTGATGTATGTATGGCGTGATGTAATATATGTGTGGTGTGGTGTGATGTATGTGTGATGTGATGTATGTGTGGTGTGATGTGATGTATGTGTGATGTGATGTATGTGTGGTGTGATGTGATGTATGTGTGATGTGATGTATGTGTGGTGTGATGTGATATATGTGTGGTGTGATGTATGTGTGGTGTGATGTGATGTATGTGTGATGTGATGTGTGGTGTGATGTGATATATGTGTCATGTGATGTATGTGTGGTGTGATGTGATGTGTGTGTGATGTGATGTATGTGTCGTGTGATGTATGTGTGGTGTGATGTATGTGTGGTGTGATGTATGTGTGGTGTGATGTAATGTATGTGTGGTGTGATGTATGTGTGGTGTGATGTATATGTGGTGTGATGTATGTGCGTTGTGATATTATGTATATGTGGTGTGATGTATTTGTGGTGTAGCATGTGTTTGCGAGTGTTTACACGTCTAATTAAATGTATGTGTGAGTGATTCTATGCGCGCGAACATCTGTGGCACATGTACAAGTACATGAATTTGAATTAGTGTATGTGCAAGTGAGTGCATGCATGTGTGTACGTGTGCGTGTGGTATTTGCCTGTGTGTGTAGTGTTTTTGTGAGAGTATGTGTGTGCAGTGTTTATGTGAGAGTATGGTGTGTGTAGTGCTTTCTGTAAATACGTCGATATGTAACTATTGGTACAAGGAAGTGAATGTGTGCGAGATAGTCTTCTAAGAACTTTGGCACGTTGATGGTATCAGTAAGTAAATTAGTACAAATAATTCAATTGCTAACATATAAGACAATGTGAATACTGTTGCCATCTTGGTGGGCAGACGTTCATATGAAGCACGAATGCACTTTCGGAAACTTCTTTGAAACCGACCAATGAGAACACACGAAGCACGTGCTGTTGGTAGCACGGATGTAGCATACCACGTCATAAACAAAATATGAATATGTCAAAAGGTTATGCCTGTTCCGCTTTTTTATTTATACATCCCTGATGAAGTCTGTCATTCCGTCAGCTACTTTGTTGTTGGCTTTGCGTTTATTTTTCTTGTATATTTCCCGTTCCCTTTGACAGTGAACTTTAAGGGAAGTACAGGTTGGGAAGGTCAGTGTGTACTCAATGAACAGAATCGTGCCATATAACATGAACTGGAAACAAAGTGCGACTGATTTCATTCAATCTAGACCGGCTTACATGTAGATGTCAGCTCGTACCGCTGCTAGGAAGTATGCAGCAAGGATATTGCACAGGATCGAATGTCTGAATGAATCTAGGAGATACATGAAGGAGAGTAGATGTAACAAGTTCCATACTAATTGTTCTGAACGGTCATATCGGCTGACAAGATATATCTAGGCAAAAATATACGGTGTAGGAAAAGCAAGACACTTGATACGAGACAGGTGGCAAAGTATACAAAAATCTGTCAAGGTAAAAAACGTGAAGACTTTTTCTAGTTCCTCCTTTTCTTTGACATCCTCTTCTTCTTGTAACGGTTCGCTCCTTGCGAACTATAGGACCACCACTACTGCTGGCCACGATAAGGTAAACATGTATCCGAGTACTTCCTTAGTGACCCCTTCAAGAGCTTTTCTTTTACATTAAGAGGCTGCTTGCTCGCTGCTTGCTGATTGTAATCATAGACAGAAGTAGATTTAAGGGTGAATTGTTCCTTGTCTCCAATTGATCCCACGGCATGCATCTGAAACCAAAAGTCTAACTACTAACATTCGTGAAGATGTTCTTACTAACAGGAGAAAGGGTGAGATACAAGTCGTTGATTTTATGAAACCTGACCGCTCTGGACCGGTGGAGACCGTAAGCCATAGATGGACATAGGTGGGTCTTGGTTTTGCGGTCGAGCGCTTGACCGGTGGAGACCGTAAGCCATAGATAGACATAGGTGGGTCTTGGTTTCCGGTCGAGCGCTTGACCGGTGGAGACCGTAAGCCATAGCTGGACATAGGTGGGTCTTGGTTTACGGTCGAGCGCTTGACCGGCGGCTGATCAAATTCACTCTCGAATCTTATGTTGTATATGTGATTTCCAGGACTGATACTAAACTGAATCTTATGTTGTATATGTGATTTCCAGGACTGATACTAAACTGAATCTTATGTTGTATATGTGATTTCCAGGACTGATACTAAACTGAATCTTATGTTGTATATGTGATTTCCAGGACTGATACTAAACTGCCGCTCATTTATCTTTCGATTACAATACACCTAGGCAATTCAGATAGAGAAGAAACAATCGACTTTAAAACCTGCCTTACATGTAGGCTGATGACAGGTAAGGGACGCTTGATAAGATCAATCCGAGTACCTAACATTGGGTACTTGAGTCTTAATTCACCTCAAACAGAATTCCCTGGGTTACCATCATACGTATTTGACAGCTGACGCATGGCCAACTTTATAGATCTAAAGTCGACCATTGCTGATGGCTGTAGCGAGACATTCTATTTCGGGTTTACGGTGAGGACAGGTCTGTATAATTGTATTTTAAATAAATAAGAAAAAAAACGTAGATAAAGATAGATATGTAGAAGAGATGGCTATGTTTAGTTCTCCGGCCAATCTTATGTAGGAATGTAGGTCCCTAAAAAGAAGCAGAAGGAAATATCCTGGCAGATTGAAATAATTGGACGACCAAATACCAACATTTTAATGATTGAGATGGCCAGAATAGAATAATATCGGCATAAATTACCATATAATTTATTTTGATGCGTCGACGTCGGCGTCATATGAACTCTTACCTGAACGAATCCAGCATATACCTGTGTGTGCCAGTTTTGCACCTGTTTCTCTTCTTTGCCGTTTTCCAAGATCGTCCGATACATTGATTATGTGCACCTGTAGTAGGGCCAACAAAGTTGACGGATTGATAGGTCTATTGGCAATCCCGTATACGCCCGATGTTGGACACGTCCATAGCTAAAAAGTGGACAATTTTGTTACGTCACTACTCCCACATCCGGTACTAAAAATATATTTGAGGTACAAAAATAGATTTGCGTTGCTAAAAATTTATTATTATTTTGTTTGGTGTGAATTAATACACAAATACTTAGCAATGAATTTGGTCTTGGAAAACAACCGGACTCGACTTCAACATCTAAGTGGGCTCAGACTTAACTTGAAAATATCGCTGATAGGATGTGGGTTCAGACTTAACTTGAACACCTGACAGGATGTGGGATCAGACTTAACTTGAACACCTGACAGGATGTGGGATCAGACATAACTTGAACACCTGACAGGATGTGGGCTCAGACTTAACTTGAACACCTGACAGGATGTGGGATCAGACTTAACTTGAACACATGACAGGATGTGGGATCAGAATTAACTTGAACACCTGACAGGATGTGGGATTAGACTTAACTTGAACACCTGACAGGATGTGGGCTCAGACTTAACTTGAACACCTGACATGATGTGGGCTCAGACTTAACTTGAACACCTGACATGATGTGGGCTCATACTTAACTTGAACATCTCGCTGATAGGATGTGGGCTCAGACTTAACTTGAACATCTCGCTGATAGGATATGGGATCAGACTTAACTTGAACACCTGACAGGATATGGGATCAGACTTAACTTGAACACCTGACAGGGTGTGGGATCAGACTTAACTTGAACACCTGACAAGATTTGGGATCAGACTTAACTTGAACATCTCGCTGACAGGATGTGGGCTCAGACTTAACTTGAACACCTGACAGCATGTGGGCTCAGACTTAACTTGAACACCTGACAGGATGTGGGCCCAGACTTAATTTGAACACCTGACAGGATGTGGGCTCAGGCTTAGCAGGATATGTGAAGGAAAACCAAGTAATGGCTAGATTGCGCGAGAGCAGAGTTGAGAGCTGAATGTGGGCAGGAAGTGACGATTCCTTCGGAAGAGTCCTTCGTCATTTATTTAGTCCAGCATATTGGAAAGCGCCATTGGATGGAGGGAAATGCAACATATCCCAGTCCCTTTCCCTTAAAGTGAGTTTAATAAAAGATACTTTCTTACCACACGCAGAGGCAGGATATAATGTCGTTTTCAAGGGATGGAACTATTGCATCCAGTTCAATAAGTTGTGAAAGGACAGAAAAACCCCAGAACACCTAAAAAATATATTGCCAAGTACGACCTCCTTCAAACGAACTCAGACGTCAATTCGATAAACAATTTCCATGCAAAGCAGTGACACCTCAGGCTGATGATCAGAAGTAGACTTCTGGCACTCAGTACCTCTGTGATTACAAGAACTATCGAGGACAAGTGGCACTGAGTACCTCTGTGATTACAAGAACTGTCGAGGACAAGTGGCACTCAGTACCTCTGTGATTACAAGAACTGTCGAGGGCATGTGGCACTCAGTACCTCTGTGATTACAAAAACTGCCGAGGGCATATGGCACTGAGTACCTCTGTGACTACAAGAACTGTCGAGGGCATGTGGCACTCAGTACCTCTGTTATTACAAGAACTGTCGAGGGCATGTGGCACTTGATGGAAATGATATCGAAGTAGAGATACGAGACATCTTCTGGTACTGTCGTGCATGAGTCTCTCTGCTTGTCAATGGAAACACAAATGCCATATATAACGTTCACTGTTACACCCCTGAAACAGATACAGAAACACCCAATTTGAAGATACTACACATATAAAAACAGTAATAGCTGGAGACTTTAATAACCTCACTATCGTGGAAATATAAGTGAAACACCAGAAGAGGCCGAGAGGGAGAGAACATCTGCAACTTGTCTAACTTGATCTAAAGACAGCATACAAAGACAGACACACTATCAAGCACAGAAGTGCGCGCACAACCAGCAGGACTGATCGCGCCATTGTATCAACAGACCTTGCAGAATATTTGAATACTTGCAGAAGAATGGAGAACAAACTGCGAGTCACTAAGGCCTCAATCCTGAGTGACGGTTGGTCTTACTCTCCGCAACCAATGCAAACCGAGTTTCCACAATTTCGACAATTATCATTGGAAGAGAAGGCAGTTCGTTTCGCAAAAAAAGGCAATACAGTTGTGGGAAGGCCACATACTCAGAAGAAAGGAATACACGTTGCAGCACGTCGACAGTAACTTCTTAACATCTTTATACTGGTTTAGAAGACTCTACAGAGTCTTGTGTACAACCAGTTTCTTGGAGGGTGGTTTTTACAAATGTGCGAGTCTATCTTAATAGACTCAAACAATAGAGCTAAGTAGACCCGCAATCTGTTAGGCATTTATAAATAACTTGGTTAGATTTTTAATTTGAATTTTGCCAGGGTAGCGGCCGTTAAGCCTACTTTTTTTTATATCCAACTGCCAAGGAATTTTTAACGTGCTCGACACTGCACACGGGAGTCCGATCTCACTACCGAGAGATCATGGGAATTATTACCAGAAAATCCACGTAAAAAAATCTCGGTCACAACCGTGATTCGAACACACGACATCCAGCATCTGAGGCGGACACCTTACTTCGATACCAAAGAGTGTCTCCCCCCCCCCCCCCCCCCCCCCCCCCCCGTCCGCCATAGTAATCTGGTTCACTCGAAATGGAATAATATCACGGGGTAGATATTCGATGCATTGGTCAGACTCCCGTGTACGTCACTACAACATTCAATGCATTGGTCAGACTCCCGTGTACTTCACTACAACATTCAATGCATTGGTCAGACTCCCGTGTACTTCACTACAACATTCACGAAATGTCAAATGGAAAGCTTATTAGCCATTGGTCCTCCATAGCCCAGATAAAGGTGGTAGAAGATGAAGTTGAGAGCCGCAGCTGTACATGCGGAGCGGGTCATCAAGTGGTCGAGCAACTAAGTCAGGCAAGCCCTTGCTGAAGACGTTGGAAATCACCACATACGTATACTGACTGCTACAGAAATCAGTACAAATTGAAGCAGCAGAGTAGAATGTACTGGAACTATATAAAAGTAAACTGGACAACATATGTAGCTCTCGTATATGACAAATTCAAAAACATGAATCCAATTACAATTCACACATCAATATCATAATGGTCATCCCAGAATAGCTAAAATGACATTAGCAAGAGGCTGTAACAAACATGATTCAGATCTTTCCTAAACTTCAGATCTTTCCTGAACTTCAGATCTTTCCTGGAGTTCAGAATTAAAACCAAAAATGTTTAGAACAAAAACAAGCCGGAAGAAAAATCAAAAAAATATACAAATAACTCACATCAGAAGCAAGATACAGCATTAGCAAAGTAAAATATAAAGTCATCGACAAAAACATGGGACAACTTAGACTAAATAATGAAGAAATAGGTAATGGAGTCTTCTACAAAATGATGATGAGAAAAAGGAGAAGATCAATTCAAATCCATTCAGAACTGATGACAAAATCACAATTTATATCAGAAAAAGGTAGAAATGTTTAACAAACTTAGACCAAAGTCAGCAGATAAAATCAAACTCAACAAGGAGTTGTCAGAGCTAATATTGCACTATTTGAGATTGAGCACACTACCCAGGAAATAAATTATAGTCAACAAAATTAAAGACCTAAAAATACTCCAGCAACGAGCACAATTACTAATAAAATGAATTTAAAACTCGGCCTAAAGACAAAGTCTGTTCTTCAGAACTTCATGAACATAACATAGTCGGAGAGAACACTAACAAAAGCAAACATCAAACCAATTCTGAACAAAAAATAAACCAGTTGATTACCAATAAATTACAGACCAGTCTCACCAACCTTAACAATTGGGTAACTTGTTGAAAGAATGGCGAACCATAGTCTCTACTGTAGGCTGGAGTACAACAAAGTAATTTATGATAGCCAGGCATGCTTCGGGAAAAAAAAGCTGCAGAACTGACGACCAACTTTTTCCATTGTGTGCACACAACAGTAGACGAATTTCTAATGTACAAACATATCACAGAAGTATTCATTGTCCGACAGCATGCATACAACAAATTATAGAGGCAAGAATAGTTTAATAAAATGACAACAATAGGCATACACAAATAAATATTTGTTCAGATTAGAACAATTTTCAAGAAAAAAAAGGGACAAATGCAGGCAATAATAGAAGGCACCACATCAACCAAATGCAAGCAATAATAAACACACCACATCAACCAAATGCAAGTAATAATAGACAGCACCACACCAACCAAAAAAGACAATAAAAGAGGAATTGCCACATGACGCACCCTCTTCCTCGTCTTCATAAATGACCTTCCTACATCTTGAAGGTCTAAAAAGCGTTCAATGCAGACGACCTACTCATCTGGATAACAGAGATATACACAATCACCTGTCCAAGCAAAGGTAAATAGAGTCCTGGCTAGAACAGATGTGCACCGCAGGCATTAGAAACTACAAATAAACACAAATAAACTCACATAAACACACAAAAACACACATAAACACACATAAACACACATAAACACACATCAATACACATAAGCACAAATAAACAAACATTAACACAAATAAACACACGTATACACACATAAACACACATAAAAACACATCAACACAAATGAGCACACATAAACACAAATAAACAAACATAAACACAAATAAACACACATAAACATATATAAACACACATAAACACACTTAAAACTCAGTCTTCACCAGGAACACAACAGAAAACAAGTCAGCGCACCAACTCTGGAAACTGAGTGGACAGTTACTTGCCAGAGATGATGGTAGATTGTGCTTGGGAGTCAAAGCTTGACAGATACTACAGCTCAATCCCTTTGCGGATAAAATGAAAGACCAGGCCAGCAGACTTCTGAACTTGCTCATACACCTCGCAAGCGCCACCAGGGGGCGGAAAAGAGGAATCTAAGCACGTGTGTCTGGTTTTTGTCCTTTCAGTCAAGGACTGCAACCTGTCACTGCAAACTAAAGTGAGCAAAACAACCCGGAAGAAACTGGACCAAATAAAAAAATGAAGTGGCAATTTAACAGGAGGGGAAGGGAGATGGGGGTGGGAGGGGACAACTAGATCAACAGCTGTCTGTGAAATTGATGCCAACGTAGAACTCGAAACCTAAGCGTGAACCGTGCAGTACTTGAGGCTACAGAACGGTACAGAAGAATGAGACAAAAACGCACAAATTGACAGTTGGTCGAATACTGGAGGCTGACTATCAGGGTGTTCCTTCATCTCTTCAGTCTTTCTCTTTCCTCTGCAGCCAGAAGGCCTCTACGAACGTCGGCAGCCACTTTGCCTCCAATGAATGCCCCGCCCCCTCCAATGTCTCAACAAATAGACAGCTGGTCGAAAACTGGAAATCATTTAATAGATTTAAGCAAATGTCCCCAATACAATATTCTTAGCAGAACAAAAATCATCTCCCAAAAATGCAGAAATAACAATTTTAAAATGTACAATTCTTGACCAAGGAAGGGAGTTAAAAACTACCTATAGTAAAGAACCTCAATTTCTAAAAGTAGAATGACAAGAGAGATCATAAAAATAATAATGAAGACAGTGATTTTTAAAACAATAAACAGCTACCTTATGACTATGATACTTGCATATGCAGAAGGATCTACTTTTAAGGCCACTGTTAATTCCTGGCTTGGAGTCTTAATAAAGTCCCCAAATAGTTTCCAATTGTGTGAAACATGTGCAGAATACTATAATAACCACCAAGCAGAAATTAGGCAATAAACACCTCCATCCAGGTAATACTCAGTGGACTTGCTATTTTCACTCAAGGTACCGATCATGTTTTTTCTTATTTGTAAGCTTTTTTTAAGTGTAAAGATTATCATCTTTCATATTACAATAGTATTGTGATATCTGCACCCTTCTACCAGCACATCTCACATTTGGACTTTGATATATGTATCTTCAGGCCCGGTGAATTTTTTTATTAAGTTATGACATCTGTACCTGTTGGCCCGTCACCCGTTTTTGGTAAGTTTTTTTATTGTGATTAATTCCCCCTTGCCTTTGGGTGTCTGTCACTAGAATACCCACATAGCAGCAGGAGTGCTAACGACTAGGCTTTCCTTGCGCTAAATTACCACCTATAATTTACAATCTGCATCAAGCCAAAGCAAGCTGGTCTTAGAACATCACAGACTCTTACTTCTCCAATAAGTAGAAATAGTCCTGGCACGAAGAGATAAAAAACTGGACATCCGCTGTCAGAGAATGTATCTAGTTAGAACTGACAGCTCCACTACCAGCTATGACACCATTTGATAACTCAGTACTCATTAACAGTAAACGAAATGCGTACACACGGGTATATACTGACGGTCTGGAATAGGAGAGACATAATCAAATACATTGTGTTGAATACAGAAAGGAGTAAAAAAGACATCATGGAATAAGGAATACACCACGTAGTAAGAAAGACAGCATACAGTAAGGAATACACCATGTAGCAAGAAAGACAGCATACAGTAAGGAATACACCACGTAGTAAGAAAGACAGCATACAGTAAGGAATACACCACGTAGTAAGAAAGACAGCATACAGTAAGGAATACACCATGTAGTAAGAAAGACAGCATACAGTAAGGAATACACCATGTAGTAAGAAAGACAGCATACAGTAAGGAATACACCATGTAGCAAGAAAGACAGCATACAGTAAGGAATACACCACGTAGCAAGAAAGACAACATACAGTGAGGAATACACCATGTAGCAAGAAAGACAGCATACAGTAAGGAATACACCACGTAGTAAGAAAGACAGCATACAGTAAGGAATACACCACGTAGCAAGAAAGACAGCATACAGTAAGGAATACACCACGTAGTAAGAAAGACAGCATACAGTAAGGAATACACCATGTAGTAAGAAAGACAGCATACAGTAAGGAATACACCATGTAGTAAGAAAGACAGCATACAGTAAGGAATACACCATGTAGCAAGAAAGACAGCATACAGTAAGGAATACACCACGTAGCAAGAAAGACAACATACAGTAAGGAATACACCATGTAGCAAGAAAGACAGCATACAGTAAGGAATTCACCACGTAGTAAGAAAGACAGCATACAGTAAGGAATACACCACGTAGCAAGAAAGACAGCATACAGTAAAGAATACACCATGTAGTAAGAAAGACAGCATACAGTAAGGAATACACCATGTAGCAAGAAAGACAGCATACAGTAAGGAATACACCACGTAGCAAGAAAGACAGCACACAGTAAGGAATACACCATGTAGCAAGAAAGACAGCATACAGTAAGGAATACACCACGTAGTAAGAAAGACAGCATACAGTAAGGAATACACCACGTAGGAAGAAAGACAGCATACAGTAAGGAATACACCATGTAGCAAGAAAGACAGCATACAGTAAGGAATACACCACGTAGTAAGAAAGACAGCATACAGTAAGGAATACACCATGTAGCAAGAAAGACAGCATACAGTAAGGAATACACCATGTAGTAAGAAAGACAGCATACAGTAAGGAATACACCATGTAGCAAGAAAGACAGCATACAGTAAGGAATACACCATGTAGTAAGAAAGACAGCATACAGTAAGGAATACACCATGTAGCAAGAAAGACAGCATACAGTAAGGAATACACCATGTAGCAAGAAAGACAGCATACAGTAAGGAATACACCATGTAGCAAGAAAGACAGCATACAGTATGGAATACACCATGTAGTAAGAAAGACAGCATACAATAAGGAATACACCATGTAGCAACAAAGACAGCATACAGTAAGGAATACACCACGTAGCAAGAAAGACAACATACAGTAAGGAATACACCATGTAGCAAGAAAGACAGCATACAGTAAGGAATACACCACGTAGTAAGAAAGACAGCATACAGTAAGGAATACACCACGTAGCAAGAAAGACAGCATACAGTAAGGAATACACCACGTAGTAAGAAAGACAGCATACAGTAAGGAATACACCATGTAGTAAGAAAGACAGCATACAGTAAGGAATACACCATGTAGTAAGAAAGACAGCATACAGTAAGGAATACACCATGTAGCAAGAAAGACAGCATACAGTAAGGAATACACCACGTAGCAAGAAAGACAACATACAGTAAGGAATACACCATGTAGCAAGAAAGACAGCATACAGTAAGGAATACACCACGTAGTAAGAAAGACAGCATACAGTAAGGAATACACCATGTAGTAAGAAAGACAGCATACAGTAAGGAATACACCATGTAGTAAGAAAGACAGCATACAGTAAGGAATACACCATGTAGCAAGAAAGACAGCATACAGTAAGGAATACACCACGTAGCAAGAAAGACAACATACAGTAAGGAATACACCATGTAGCAAGAAAGACAGCATACAGTAAGGAATTCACCACGTAGTAAGAAAGACAGCATACAGTAAGGAATACACCACGTAGCAAGAAAGACAGCATACAGTAAGGAATACACCATGTAGTAAGAAAGACAGCATACAGTAAGGAATACACCATGTAGCAAGAAAGACAGCATACAGTAAGGAATACACCACGTAGCAAGAAAGACAGCATACAGTAAGGAATACACCATGTAGCAAGAAAGACAGCATACAGTAAGGAATACACCACGTAGTAAGAAAGACAGCATACAGTAAGGAATACACCACGTAGGAAGAAAGACAGCATACAGTAAGGAATACACCATGTAGCAAGAAAGACAGCATACAGTAAGGAATACACCACGTAGTAAGAAAGACAGCATACAGTAAGGAATACACCATGTAGCAAGAAAGACAGCATACAGTAAGGAATACACCATGTAGTAAGAAAGACAGCATACAGTAAGGAATACACCATTTAGCAAGAAAGACAGCATACAGTAAGGAATACACCATGTAGTAAGAAAGACAGCATACAGTAAGGAATACACCATGTAGCAAGAAAGACAGCATACAGTAAGGAATACACCATGTAGCAAGAAAGACAGCATACAGTAAGGAATACACCATGTAGCAAGAAAGACAGCATACAGTAAGGAATACACCATGTAGTAAGAAAGACAGCATACAATAAGGAATACACCATGTAGCAACAAAGACAGCATACAGTAAGGAATACACCACGTAGCAAGAAAGACAACATACAGTAAGGAATACACCATGTAGCAAGAAAGACAGCATACAGTAAGGAATACACCACGTAGTAAGAAAGACAGCATACAGTAAGGAATACACCACGTAGCAAGAAAGACAGCATACAGTAAGGAATACACCACGTAGTAAGAAAGACAGCATACAGTAAGGAATACACCATGTAGTAAGAAAGACAGCATACAGTAAGGAATACACCATGTAGTAAGAAAGACAGCATACAGTAAGGAATACACCATGTAGCAAGAAAGACAGCATACAGTAAGGAATACACCACGTAGCAAGAAAGACAACATACAGTAAGGAATACACCATGTAGCAAGAAAGACAGCATACAGTAAGGAATACACCACGTAGTAAGAAAGACAGCCTACAGTAAGGAATACACCACGTAGCAAGAAAGACAGCATACAGTAAGGAATACACCATGTAGTAAGAAAGACAGCATACAGTAAGGAATACACCATGTAGCAAGAAAGACAGCATACAGTAAGGAATACACCACGTAGCAAGAAAGACAGCATACAGTAAGGAATACACCATGTAGCAAGAAAGACAGCATACAGTAAGGAATACACCACGTAGTAAGAAAGACAGCATACAGTAAGAAATACACCACGTAGTAAGAAAGACAGCATACAGTAAGGAATACACCATGTAGCAAGAAAGACAGCATGCAGTAAGGAATACACCACGTAGTAAGAAAGACAGCATACAGTAAGGAATACACCATGTAGCAAGAAAGACAGCATACAGTAAGGAATACACCACGTAGCAAGAAAGACAGCATACAGTAAGGAATACACCATGTAGTAAGAAAGACAGCATACAGTAAGGAATACACCACGTAGCAAGAAAGACAGCATACAGTAAGGAATACACCACGTAGCAAGAAAGACAGCTTACAGTAAGGAATACACCATGTAGTAAGAAAGACAGCATACAGTAAGGAATACACCATGTAGAAAGAAAGACAGCATACAGTAAGGAATACACCATGTAGCAAGAAAGACAGCATACAGTAAAGAATACACCACGTAGCAAGAAAGACAGCATACAGTAAGGAATACACCATGTAGCAAGAAAGACAGCATACAGTAAGGAATACACCACGTAGTAGAAAGACAGCATACAGTAAGGAATACACCACGTAGCAAGAAAGACAGCATACAGTAAGGAATACACCACGTAGCAAGAAAGACAGCATACAGTAAGGAATACACCATGTAGTAAGAAAGACAGCATACAGTAAGGAATACACCACGTAGTAAGAAAGACAGCATACAGTAAGGAATACACCACGTAGTAAGAAAGACAGCATACAGTAAGGAATACACCATGTAGCAAGAAAGACAGCATACAGTAAGGAATACACCATGTAGCAAGAAAGACAGCATACAGTAAGGAATACACCATGTAGCAAGAAAGACAGCATACAGTAAGGAATACACCACGTAGCAAGAAAGACAGCATACAGTAAGGAATACACCACGTAGTAAGAAAGACAGCATACAGTAAGGAATACACCATGTAGTAAGAAAGACAGCATACAGTAAGGAATACACCATGTAGTAAGAAAGACAGCATACAGTAAGGAATACACCATGTAGCAAGAAAGACAGCATACAGTAAGGAATACACCACGTAGCAAGAAAGACAACATACAGTGAGGAATACACCATATAGCAAGAAAGACAGCATACAGTAAGGAATACACCACGTAGTAAGAAAGACAGCATACAGTAAGGAATACACCACGTAGCAAGAAAGACAGCATACAGTAAGGAATACACCACGTAGTAAGAAAGACAGCATACAGTAAGGAATACACCATGTAGTAAGAAAGACAGCATACAGTAAGGAATACACCATGTAGTAAGAAAAACAGCATACAGTAAGGAATACACCACGTAGCAAGAAAGACAGCATACAGTAAGGAATACACCACGTAGCAAGAAAGACAACATACAGTAAGGAATACACCATGTAGCAAGAAAGACAGCATACAGTAAGGAATACACCACGTAGTAAGAAAGACAGCATACAGTAAGGAATACACCACGTAGTAAGAAAGACAGCATACAGTAAGGAATACACCATGTAGTAAGAAAGACAGCATACAGTAAGGAATACACCATGTAGCAAGAAAGACAGCATACAGTAAGGAATACACCATGTAGCAAGAAAGACAGCATACAGTAAGGAATACACCATGTAGCAAGAAAGACAACATACAGTAAGGAATACACCACGTAGTAAGAAAGACAGCATACAGTAAGGAATACACCACGTAGGAAGAAAGACAGCATACAGTAAGGAATACACCATGTAGCAAGAAAGACAGCATACAGTAAGGAATACACCACGTAGTAAGAAAGACAGCATACAGTAAGGAATACACCATGTAGCAAGAAAGACAGCATAGAGTAAGGAATACACCATGTAGTAAGAAAGACAGCATACAGTAAGGAATACACCATGTAGTAAGAAAGACAGCATACAGTAAGGAATACACCATGTAGCAAGAAAGACAGCATACAGTAAGGAATACACCATGTAGCAAGAAAGACAGCATACAGTAAGGAATACACCATGTAGCAAGAAAGACAGCATACAGTAAGGAATACACCACGTAGCAAGAAAGACAGCATACAGTAAGGAATACACCATGTAGTAAGAAAGACAGCATACAGTAAGGAATACACCATGTAGCAAGAAAGACAGCATACAGTAAGGAATACACCACGTAGCAAGAAAGACAACATACAGTAAGGAATACACCATGTAGCAAGAAAGACAGCATACAGTAAGGAATACACCACGTAGTAAGAAAGACAGCATACAGTAAGGAATACACCACGTAGCAAGAAAGACAGCATACAGTAAGGAATACACCACGTAGTAAGAAAGACAGCATACAGTAAGGAATACACCATGTAGTAAGAAAGACAGCTTACAGTAAGGAATACACCATATAGTAAGAAAGACAGCATACAGTAAGGAATACACCATGTAGCAAGAAAGACAGCATACAGTAAGGAATACCCCACGTAGCAAGAAAGACAACATACAGTAAGGAATACACCATGTAGCAAGAAAGACAGCATACAGTAAGGAATACACCACGTAGTAAGAAAGACAGCATACAGTAAGGAATACACCACGTAGCAAGAAAGACAGCATACAGTAAGAAATACACCATGTAGTAAGAAAGACAGCATACAGTAAGGAATACACCATGTAGCAAGAAAGACAGCACACAGTAAGGAATACACCATGTAGCAAGAAAGACAGCATACAGTAAGGAATACACCACGTAGCAAGAAAGACAGCATACAGTAAGGAATACACCATGTAGTAAGAAAGACAGCATACAGTAAGGAATACACCACGTCGCAAGAAAGACAGCATACAGTAAGGAATACACCACGTAGCAAGAAAGACCGCATACAGTAAGGAATACACCATGTAGTAAGAAAGACAGCATACAGGAAGGAATACACCATGTAGTAAGAAAGACAGCATACAGTAAGGAATACACCATGTAGTAAGAAAGACAGCATACAGTAAGGAATACACCACGTAGCAAGAAAGACAGCATACAGGAAGGAATACACCATGTAGTAAGAAAGACAGCATACAGTAAGGAATACACCATGTAGCAAGAAAGACAGCATACAGTAAGGAATACACCACGTAGCAAGAAAGACAGCATACAGTAAGGAATACACCATGTAGCAAGAAAGACAGCATACAGTAAGGAATACACCACGTAGCAAGAAAGACAGCATACAGTAAGGAATACACCATGTAGTAAGAAAGACAGCATACAGTAAGGAATACACCACGTAGCAAGAAAGACAGCATACAGTAAGGAATACACCACGTAGCAAGAAAGACAGCATACAGTAAGGAATACACCATGTAGTAAGAAAGACAGCATACAGTAAGGAATACACCATGTAGCAAGAAAGACAGCATACAGTAAGGAATACACCATGTAGCAAGAAAGACAGCATACAGTAAGGAATACACCACGTAGCAAGAAAGACAGCATACAGTAAGGAATACACCATGTAGTAAGAAAGACAGCATACAGTAAGGAATACACCACGTAGCAAGAAAGACAGCATACAGTAAGGAATACACCACGTAGCAAGAAAGACAGCATACAGTAAGGAATACACCATGTAGTAAGAAAGACAGCATACAGTAAGGAATACACCATGTAGCAAGAAAGACAGCATACAGTAAGGAATACACCACGTAGCAAGAAAGACAGCATACAGTAAGGAATACACCATGTAGTAAGAAAGACAGCATACAGTAAGGAATACACCACGTAGCAAGAAAGACAGCATACAGTAAGGAATACACCACGTAGCAAGAAAGACAGCATACAGTAAGGAATACACCATGTAGTAAGAAAGCCAGCATACAGTAAGGAATACACCATGTAGCAAGAAAGACAGCATACAGTAAGGAATACACCATGTAGCAAGAAAGACAGCATACAGTAAGGAATACACCACGTAGCAAGAAAGACAGCATACAGTAAGGAATACACCATGTAGTAAGAAAGACAGCATACAGTAAGGAATACACCACGTAGCAAGAAAGACAGCATACAGTAAGGAATACACCACGTAGCAAGAAAGACAGCATACAGTAAGGAATACACCATGTAGCAAGAAAGACAGCATACAGTAAGGAATACACCATGTAGCAAGAAAGACAGCATACAGTAAGGAATATACCATGTAGCAAGAAAGACAGCATACAGTAAGGAATACACCACGTAGCAAGAAAGACAGCATACAGTAAGGAATACACCATGTAGTAAGAAAGACAGCATACAGTAAGGAATACACCACGTATCAAGAAAGACAGCATACAGTAAGGAATACACCACGTATCAAGAAAGACAGCATACAGTAAGGAATACACCACGTATAAAGAAAGACAGCATGGAGTAAGGAATACACCACGTATCAAGAAAGACAGCATGGAGTAAGGAAGACAACATGGAATAAGGAATACACCACGTGGTAAAAAATAGACAGCATGGAATAAAGAATACACCACGTATTAGGGAAGATAAGCACGGAATACGGAATACACCACGTAGTAAGGAAGATAAGCACGGAATAAAGTTTGAGTAAAACACAAAAATAAATAAGGTAATTTACATGAAGTATATAAGTCTTCACAAAGTCCGAAAGACAGCAAAGAATACGGTAGACATAAGACACAAATGAAGAAGGCACGAAATAAGAGATTCGATCGGGAATAAGGAAGACAACCATAGTCAGAAAGATATTTTGAAATTGGGAAGAAATCACGAAGTAGGTCAGACAGAACAGATGATTTCAAACAGTTTGAGCAATGTGGAGTAAGTAGATAGGTTAGATTCAGAAAGAGAAAATAAAATAAAGGAAACATCACAGAATAAGGCAAACAGCACGAAGACAGTATACACCAATGAAGACAGTATAAATACGGAAGACATCACGGAGAGAGAAAGACAGTATAAAATAAGATAGACAGTATAGAATATGCAAGACATTATCAAAAGAGTGGACAGTACAGAGCAAAGAATAGACTGCACAGAGCAAGAAAGATATTATACAAAAGAAAGACAGTAAGGTTGGTTGGTTTGATACAGCGGCATGTGGGTTCCTTTCCTTTGGCCCAATGCCATTTAGTGGTATCTTCAAGTGTATTTGAGCTGTTGTTTAGTTTTGTACAAAGTGATCCTTTTGTCTGGTCTCGGGGTCAAAAGAACAACAGGTGCTCAACAATATCATAGAGATGTGCCCACAGCCGACACTCTGGAGTAGGTTCTGGTTGGATTCTGTTCAAGTGACTGCTAAGTTGTATGTGTTGAGTGCGAGTCGGAAAATGATGCTTTGATCTATCCTTTTCAGTAGATTGATGTTGTCTTTGGGATTTGGGATTGCCATATATTTGTAGATTTCTCTCCCAGTAGTTCCTATTGTCCATCTATTCAGTCACGCCTTTTTGTTCACAGTCTTCAGTAGTTGTTTGACTGTCTGTAGGGTTGTTGGTGTGTATGATCTCTTCTTAGCCAGAATGTCTGACTTGTCATTGCCATGTGTATTTGAATGACCATGGATCCATTGTATAACTATTCTGACTTCATGGGACATGACAAGTTGTTTGGCATCTAGGGATATTTGAGTAAGTTCAGGCTTATAATGACCACCACATTCCAGAGCTTGAAGGGCAGGTAATGAGTCTGTAAAGATTACGGTGCTTGGGGTATTCGTTGGGCAGAGCATCAAATACAGTCCTCAAGGGGTACAGAGCTACTTCCAGTGCTGGCTATATTCTGCCTCTTAGTTTGAACAGCTCATTAGACGTTCTGTACATATACTTTATGAAGACTCCATATCCCGCTTTAATCGTGGCCTTAAAAGCAGATCCATCAGTATAGACATGTATCCACTCTTCTGGGTAGGCGACCATCGTTCTGGGTGATGCTATTATCAGACTTACTGGATCAAAACCTTCTTGTTACAGTTCTGTTAGTTTTGTTCGAATTTCTGGTATCTTTAGACATGTATGTAGTGGTACGTTTCTTGTTACTATTTGTGTTTCTTGTCTTTTGTCTGGGACGTGATGCACCATCTTAATCTCGCTGACATGGTGAAGGACTTTCACTTTATTCTCTGCTTTTCTAGCCATTTTTCTGTAAATCTTTTGGAGTGGTCTTTGGTGATTACGTTGCTCATCTTATAAGATGTGACCACATCTCTTCGCGTCTCAAGAGGTTTCACATTCACGTGAATTTCACATGTAGCAGTGGGTGTTAATCGCATTGCTCCACTAATAAGACGTAGTGTATCGTTCTGCACCTTGTCCATCGATTCTACATTAGTCCGTGAGCATGTTGTCAGGATTGCACTGCTGTATTCTAAGACAGAGCGTACATATCAAAGATACAAGCCTCTCAGAGTGTGCTTGTCTGATCTCCATGATGTGCCAGCGGGCCTCTCAGAGTGTGCCTGTCTGATCCCCAGGATGTGCCAGCGGGCCCCTCAGAGTGTGGTCTGATACCCAGGCTGTGCCAGCGGGCCTCTCAGAGTGTGCTTGTCTCATTCCCATGCTGTGCTAGCGGGCCTCTCAGAGTGTGCTTGTCTGATCCCCAGGATGTGCCAGCGGGCCTCTCAGAGTGTGCTTGTCTGATCCCCAGGATGTGCCAGCGGGCCTCTCAGAGTGTGCTTGTCTGATCCCCAGGATGTTCCAGCGGGCCTCTCACAGTGTGCTTGTCTGATCCCCAGGCTGTGCCAGCGGGCCTCTCAGAGTGTGCTTGTCTGATCCCCAAGATGTGCCAGCGGGCCTCTCAGAGTGTGCTTGTCTGATCCCCAGGATGTGCCAGCGGGCCTCTCAGAGTGTGCTTGTCTGATCCCCAGGCTGTGCCAGCGGGCCTCTCAGAGTGTGCTTGTCTGATCCCCAGGATGTGCCAGCGGGCCTCTCAGAGTGTGCTTGTCTGATCCCCAGGCTGTGCCAGCGGGCCTCTCAGAGTGTGCTTGTCTGATCCTCAGGCTGTGCCAGCGGGCCTCTCAGAGTGTGCTTGTCTGATCCTCAAGCTGTGTCAGCGGGCCTCTTCAGTAACTGTAGTGGCCTTAACTCTTTACTTTTACCATTTTGAACATGGTTCGTGAGGCTGAGTTGTCGGTCGAGAGGGACACCAAGATTTGTGGCCGCTTCTTCTCTGAGCAATTTCTGTTTGTTAGATCTCAGACTGATATTTTTCTTGGCTACTTTGTGGCTGTTGGTAAAGATATTGTAAATAGTCTTTTCACGGTTTATCTTCAGTTTCCAAATTTGGCAATGCTTGTGTAGTCTTCTCAGATCTTCATTTAATCTTTGTGCTACACATTCTACATCTTCGTGGTTGTGCCATATTGCCAGATCATCAGCATGCGTGGCTTTTTCAGCTTTGATGTGCTTGACCAGATCATTGATGCAGATTTTAAAAAGAGTGCAGCTCAAAGCAGATCCCTGTGGTAAGCCTTATTCTGATACTTCTTTAGAAGAGACTGAATTATATATCTTTGTCTGGACTTTTTCGGTCACTAAGGAAGTACTTCATCCAGTTGTACAACTTTCCGCTAATCCTCACATCAGTCATTTTCATCGAGAGGCCTTTTCTCCATACTCGATAATAAGCCTTTTGTAAACCGAAGAAATGGCTACTGTATTTTTTTAAATTTGGAACCTATTGTGAATTTTATATGTTAACCTGAAAAGTTGGTCTTCTGTGCAACTGACCCTTCTGAAGCCTGCCTGTTCATGGCAAAGGATTTCTGAACTCTCAAGGAACCAGTAGAAACGTTCATTGACCATCCTTTCCTCTAAATGGGCTAGAGACGATGTCAATGAGATGGCACGTCAGCTTTTAAGTTGATCTGGGAGTTTCTTGCCTTTTAGAATGATGTAAAGTATGGAAGACAGTACAAAGTAAGATAAACATTACAATATAAATTAGGCAATATAAAATTGGAAAATAGTATAAAATAATGTAAACTGTTTAAAATAAAATAAACAGTATAACATAAAATAAAACAGTAGAAATTAAGGTAGGCAGAATAAAAAGGTAAAACAGTACGGTAGACAGTATAAACAGGTAAAACAGCATAAAATAAAGGTAGACAGTATAAAAAGTTAATACAGTAAGGTAAGCTGTATAAAATTAGGAAGAGAATATAAAAAAAATACACAGATTAAAACGGTAAGGTAATCCCATAGCATTACTGCCGTAAGGGAGTGAGGTCTTAGAGATCTCACATTTCAGCTATTTGACGGTAGCCATCTTCTCTCCCTCGCCGCTTTTACTTTCCGGACTGAACCGGTACCCATTTAAGGCTGGGTCGACCCAAGAACGGTTGCGGTCTGAAAAAACATTTCCGCCTCACCTGGACCCAGGACCATTCAGACTCGAAGCCAGCTCGCTAACCACTGCGTTACGCGGCTCCCTCAAATAAGATAAACAGTATAAAATAAGTAAATAGTATAAAATAAAATAACCAGTATAAAATAAGATAGACGGTATAAAATAAGATAAACAGTATAAAATAAGATAAACAGTATAAAATAAGATAACCAGTATAACATAAGATAACCAGTATAAAATAAGATAAACAGTATAACATAATATAACCAGTATAACATAAGATAACCAGTATAAAATAAGATAGACAGTATAAAATAAGAAAGACAGTATAAATAAGATAAACAGTATAACATAAGATAGACAATATATTATAAGATAGACAGTATAAAATAAGATAAACATAACAGGATAAACAGTATAAAATAAGATAGACAGTATCAAATAAAATAGACATTATAAAATAAGTAAACAGTATAAATAAGGACCACAGCATTGAGTGAGGAAGACAGCATAAAATAAGGCAGACATCAAGAAGTGAGGAAGACACTATATAATTAAAGAACACGGCACTGACTAGTTAACCAAGAATGGAGTCAGAAAATGGCATGAAATAGTGAGGACCATCCGAATCAAGGAAGACAGCACGAAGCAAGAAAGACAGCACAAAGCAAGGAAGACAGCACGAAGCAAGTAAGACAACATGAAATAAGGCAGGCAATATGGAATAAGTCAGACAGCGTGAAATAAGTCAGACAACCTGAAATATGTAAGAGATCATGAAATAAGTCAGACAGCACGAAATAAGTAAGAGAGCATGAAATCAGTCAGATAACATGAAATAAGAGAGCATGAAATAAGTCAGACAACATGAAATAAATCAGACAACATGAAATAAGCCAGACAACATGAAATAAGTCAGACAACATGAAATAAGTCTGACAACATTAAATAAAGACAACAGCTAAGAAACAGTTGAGAACATATACAAATTGAAAATGAGAAACAATAATGGTATGAGAAAAATCAGGAATAGTGTGCCATGCCATACAGAGACAACCACATTAGACAAACCATTAGTCGTGTGCCATACAGAGACAACAACATAAGACAAATCATTAGTCGTGGTCATACAGAGACGACATAAGACAAACCATTAGTCATGTGCCATTCAGAGACGCCGGCATAAGACAAATCATTAGTCGTGACCATACAGAGACCACATAAGACAAACCATTAGTCATGTGCCATTCAGAGACGCCGGCATAAGACAAATCATTAGTCGTGGCCATACAGAGACACCGACATAAGACAAATCATTAGTCATGTGCCATACAGAGACGACATAAGACACATCATTAGTCGTGGTCATACAGAGACGACATAAGACAAACCATTAGTCATGTGCCATTCAGAGACGCCGGCATAAGACTAATCATTAGTCGTGGCCATACAGAGACGCCGACATAAGACAAACCATTAGTCGTGTGCCATACAGAGACGCCGACATAAGACAAACCATTAGTCGTGTGCCATACAGAGACGCCGACATAAGACAAACCATTAGTCGTGGTCATACAGAGACGACATAAGACAAACCATTAGTCGTGGTCATACAGAGACGACATAAGACAAACCATTAGTCGTGGCCATACAGAGACGACATAAGACAAACCATTAGTCGTGGCCATACAGAGACGCCGACATAACACAAACCATTAGTCGTGGCCATACAGAGAACACATAAGACAAACCATTAGTCGTGGCCATACAGAGACCACATAAGATAAACCATTAGTCGTCACATACAGAGACCACATAATCGCACCACTATTATTCTGTCGAGCCCAGATCTAGTACTTCATCATAAGATATAAAACTGCTTTAGAACATATGTATTATAGCGTATGACATATTTTGAAGCAGACTTTCAACAACATATATTCTCACATGTTCCCCGCGGAGCAAGGAGATAGAATGATCAAGCAGAATGATTTCTGAGCTTGCAGCTTTATGTTGTGAACAGAAGCGGTATAAGAGCAAATGCAACCCCTAACTGCCCTATCAGGCAAACGGCTTCTGCAGGTAATGAAATCTCCATATGTAACAAGCACAACTAGAAAACGAGACATCTGAAAGGAGTCAAAATGAAAATTTTAATGACGCTAGACTTTAAAAAACAGCGACAGCCTTTTAATTTGGTGATCAAAGAGGAGCAAGAACAGGGGGAAACATTAAGACTGCAAACAAGTCGAGCGACTGAGAACATGTGCTGGCAGGCCAATAGGCTCACGCGACCGTCCAAACACGCACACAAAACAAGCTACGTGTTTTCCCTGTTTTCACATCTAAGGCTTAATGTTGGCTATTAAATCAGACGGCAAGGGAAAAAAAACACAAACTGCCAATTTCTGTGGAAAACACCCTGACGAATGGTGGTAAAATATCCGTTTTTTCTCCACCTTTTTCGCGTAAAAAAGAAGTGAATTTTTCTGTTCTATTCTGCTGTACAGAAAAGCTCAATTTTCTATCACAACTGCCCACCCACCAATTTTAACGCCACCACTCGTGTCGTCTTGATGTCATTCAAACCAATTGTACAATTATTTTGTAGCTGACACAATAGGAAAATAGAATAGACAAAAGGAAAGCACAGGCTCACGACTTAGATCTGAGAGGGGTTCCCATGTGGGAAAGGTTTAGGGACGCACGCTCTGCCTCGCTCTTTCGTTCCTCTCCACCGTGTGTGAGTTGCCCGCACTCTCCTGAACGTTAAGGTATAATGTGGCGCTGGTAAATACACAGAAAATGGATTCAACAGAAACTGTTTTGCCTCTTCAAGGGAGGCAATAAAATTTGAAAGAGCTTTGAAAAGACGCAACACTGTTCTTCAGAAGGAGATGAGATGGGAGACTAGAACGGAAAAACAAGCAGAGTTGATGGCCGTCTCCACGTAATTACGAGTGCAGCTGGTACGACTATGTTTTAACCGTGAAAGACTCAATAGAATGCTCGAAAAATCGTCTGCTTCTTCTTTTCATCTTGGTAAATCAAAAAGGTAGATTTTATAGATCCCCTCAGGGCATATTCAGATGTCTTTATCAGCTCGACGGATGGGGTTTAGGTGTGGGAACGTTTGTTAGGCTTGCGGCTGGGAGGGGGATGGAGTAATATTGTTTGGCTTTTGCTGGCAAGCTTTCACGCCTGAAGATGAAACGCGATACAGATCTGGCCAACTCGCTGATAATTGTCAAAACTTAGCTTGGCGGAAACAGTAGGTACATAAAACGGATGGCAAAACTGCATATTCCCTTTGAGAAACGGGCGGCCATAAAACGTGAACATTCCCGACACGGAGAAGCGGGACAAATTGAATCTCGGCATTTGGATCTCATGAGCCGTTGGAAAATAGAAGGTGAAAGAATGGAGAGGATATAAAAGAGTTTTGTGTTCGGATGTATTCTGTCTAATCCCGAGATCCTCTTGTACTGTATGCCAAATTGATCTCCCGGAAACGTTGAGAAGCCAAACGTAGAATTGAGTAGACGACTTGGAGGGAGGCTGGTGTCAACTTTTTATCTAATACTAGTGTTCTTATCAAAACCAAACGAAGCTGTACGGCTTTTGGTTGGCTGCTAGAGAACAGATAAAATGTCATAAATCTGGCATATCTTGGTATTGTGACTTTTATTGGAATAAATCGAGGGGAACGCGTGTATCCAGAAAAGTGTGGAGACAAGATGAAGTCGGCGTCCGTAAACAAAGTTGCGACGAACGCGGCAACACGAATACTTTGAGAACTTGTCAAACATATACACCAAACAACAGACAAGAACGTCAACTCCAGAATCTAAATAAGTGTCCCCTGGTCACGAAAGCATTTTAGCTGAATGGAAGACAGGAGCTAAGGTTCTCTGCCCAACTAAACATTGTTTTAATTGACTTTACTTTTCCAATTGACCTACTCATTGTAGGCATTCGACAACAACAACGATTGTCAGTAATTGACTGTTTATATCTACCCTATTACCAAATCTATAATTTCAATGTGTATTCCAGCTTCTGGGATCGCTCTATGGATTTTCTGAGCTGAGATATAAAGGTCGATTGCACTAGCAGTCGACTAGGTTGTACAGGCAAGATATTTATTTGATCTTGATAGAAAACGAACGTATGACATACTCCGGTATTGATCCAGTATCCCATTGCCCAAGAGACATATGTTAACCGCTCGGCCAGTCGTTTACCTCTACTTACCTAGTGGGCAAAAGCGGGTAGGCATTGCTGTTGGTTCGTTGTAACCTTTTAATGATGTGTAAAACCATCCTTGTTCTGTGCCACTTCAAGAAGAATCAAAGTCTGTAAACGAACGACAAGTCTGCTCACCCTTGCTCTATTGATTACGGGCCTTGAGCCCCTCAGGACAATGTGCGACACTCAAAAGGCTAAACGTCCTTTCATCATAATTCTCACATAACAATTATTGATTACGTCATGCTCAAGACAAACGATCATGCCTTCCCCGACTGGCACATTTGCTGGGATTTAGCTAGGCCGAATTCTGATTTCTCTTGTTTAACTACAATATTTAGCTAAGCCGAATTCTGATTTCTCTTGTTTAACTACAATATTTAGCTAGGCCGAATTCTGATTTCTCTTGTTTAACTACAATATTTAGCTAGGCCGAATTCTGATTTCTCTTGTTTAACTACAATATTTAGCTAGGCCGAATTCTGATTTCTCTTGTTTAACTACAATATTTAGCTAGGCCGAATTCTGATTTCTCTTGCTTAACTACAATATTTAGCTAGGCCGAATTCTGTTTTCTCTTGCTTAACTACAATATTTAGCTAGGCCGAATTCTGTTTTCTCTTGCTTAATTACAATATTCCTTGTTTTTGTTTTCCAAATAAATTGACAAACAAAACAAGAAATGTAAACCGATGATGATCGGTATAATTCTGAATGTAGTTCATTTGAACAAATACTTTCTTCACCATTCATTTTCTTCTTTATTTCTCATCTTCTTTGCACTCCCTCTCCGCCTAGAAATCCGCTGTGCCTTTCCGTCAATCTTTACAATATCTTCACCCCAAATAAACAAATTCCTTCCACCAATATCTACACCCCAATAAACACATTCTCTCCACCAATCTCCCCCCCCCCATAAACACATTTTCTCCACCAATCTCTACACCCCAATAAACACATTCTCTCCACCAATCTCTACACCCCAATAAACACATTCTCTCCACCAATCTATACACTCCAATAAACACATTCTCTCCACCAATATATACACTCCAATAAACACATTCTCTCCACCAATCTATACACCCCAATAAACACATTCTCTCCACAGATCTCTACACCCCAATAAACACATTCTCTCCACCAATCTCTACACCCCAATAAACACATTCTCTCCACAGATCTCTACACCCCAATAAACACATTCTCTCCACCAATCTCTACACCCCAATAAACACATTCTCTCCACCAATCTTTACCCCCTCCCCCCTCCCAAAAAAACACATTCCTTCTACCATTATCTTCCCCCCCCCCCCAAATAGACAAATTCATTTCACCAATCTCTACCCCCGATAAACGCACACCTCCACCAATCTCTTCCCCCCCTCCAATTAAACACATTCCTTCCACCAATCTCTACACCCCGATAAACACACCCCTCCACCAATCTCTTCCTCCCCCCCAAAAAAAAACACATCCCTCCACCAATCCCCCCCCCCAATAAACACATTCCTTCCACCAATCTTCCCCCCCCCCCCCAACAAACACATTCCTTCCACCAATCTCCCCCCCCCCCCCCCAATAAACACATTCCCTCCACCAAGCTATTCCCCGCCCACCTGTGTATTTTATTGTACAAACCCACTCATCCCCTCCCCTCCCCTCATCCACCCAATATCTTCCCCCCTCAACCCTCCAGACCCACTCCCCAACCATATCTCACCTCCTTATCCCGCCCCTCTTTTGCCCCTCAACCTGCCTAGTCTACTGCCCACTCATCCTCCAACCCGGCTATCTCGTCCCTCCTTCCTGCCATCAGTCGGAGCCGTGCGGTCGAAACTGCGTTGTTGGAACCGTGCGGTCGAAACGTTCATTGCACCCATTCACGCAGATGATGTGCGTTAAACAATCAAGTCTAGAGATAAGAAATAGGTAAGAAATAGATAAGAAATATAGCTCTCTACGCTGTCGAAGATGGATGTGTCGGACTGAAAGGTGCAAATATTGCAGTCAAGAAGTAAACTAGCGACACAACGCATCTGTCCTCCTGACTACATCCTGCTAATTGAAAAGCCTTGTTCAGGACTTGGTAGAGGGAGATTGAGAATAAATGCAGAAGAAGACGAAGAGCTCTCTATGTTATTAAAAACAAATCCACTTTTTAAAATGTATGTTATCTTAAAATTGTCATTATTTTATTCTTTATTTTGTATTCTTTATTTATTTAATGTGTGCATCTAAGTAGAACAGGGGACACACTTCAGTACGGCAACATGTAGATGCAGGCACTTCCCTCCTGCATGATGAGATGTCTACATTCAGCGAACGTTACAATTAATTATTGTACCTTTTCCAGTTTCGTGTTTTTGTTTTTATTCGTTTTTTATTACATAAAATTTGTTAAAGCATAATAATCAATAAATCCATTTTAGTTAAGATTGAGTTTATTCTAATAAATCCATTTTAGTTAAGATTGAGTTTATTCTAATAAATCCATTTTTAGTGAAGATTGAGTTTATTCTAATAAATCCATTTTTAGTGAAGATTGAGTTTATTCTAATAAATCCATTTTTAGTGAAGATTGAGTTTATTCTAAATAAATAATAAATTAAAAAAACCGAAGATATTTACAGATCTCAGTCGGCCACAAAATTTTAAAAAATGGCCGCCATTTTGTTTTTATAAGACAACCCACTGATGATGACAACATGATTCGATCAGCCAATAAAATATATGTTGTACACGTCGGACAAACAGACATACAGACGTTCAAGGGATCAAAATGTTGAGCATTGCATGAGCTGAAGTGGTCAGCGACACGAAGCTCACTGCCAGCGTCAGGGTCAGCAAACCGAAGCTGACTGCTAGCGTAAGGGCGAGTATGCCGAAGCTGACTGCTAGCGTCAGGGTCTGCGACCCAAAGTTGACTGCCAGGGTTAGGGCCAGCAAGCCGAAGCTGACTGCTAGCGTCAGGGTCAGCGACCCAAAGATGACTGCTAGTGTCAGGGCCAGCGACAAAGAACTGTAAAGGCCCTTTCTCACCTCCGCATTGCAACATGGCAGACTGATAAGGAGAAGGGATCGAAGAGGGAAGGCTAACCCGGTACCCATAAAAGTAAGTTGGAGCCGGTTGTAGCGGACCGGAAGGTGCAAATATGACAGACAAGCTATAAACTTCAACAAAACGTATCAATGTCTCTGGACGCTTCCAACTACTTACAAAGCCCCTTTCAAGGCTTGATAGAGGTTGTTTGAGAACGTTCAGGGCTTGATAGAGGTTGTTTGAGAACGTTCAGGGCTTGATAGAGGTTGTTTGAGAACGTTAAGGGCTTGGTAGCGGGAGTTTGAGAACGTCCAAGGCTTGGTAGAGGGAGTTAGAGCACGTCCAGGGCTTGCTAGCGGGAGTTAGAGAACGTCCAAGGCTTGGTAGCGGGAGTTTGAGAACGTTCAGGGCTTGGTAGGGGGAACGTCTATGGCTTGGTAGCGGGGGTTTGAGAACGTCCAGGGCTTGGTAGTGGGAATTTGAGAACGTCCAGGGCTTGGTAGCGGGAGTTTGAGAACGTCCAGGGCTTGGTAGCGGGGGTTTGAGAACGTTCAGTGCTTAGTAGCGGGAATTTGAGAAAGTCCAGGGCTTGGTAGCGAGAGTTTGAGAACGTTCAGGGCTTGGTAGCGGGAACGTCTATGGCTTGGTAGCGGGGGTTTGAGAACGTCCAGGGCTTAGTAGTGGGAATTTGAGAATGTCCAGGGCTTGGTAGTGGGAGTTTGAGAACGTTCAGGGCTTGGTAGTGGGGGTTTGAGAACGTCCAGGGCTTGGTATGGGTAGACCTGGAAAAAGTCTTTGACCAAGTATGGAAAGACGAGCTACTTGGAAAAATCCTGCAATATGGAGTTTGCGAGGAAATGTACAAGTGGGTCAGCAACTACTTAGAAAATAGAACAGCAAGAGTGCAGGTCCAAGGGCATAACAGCAAAAACGAGGTGTTCCCCAGGGTGGTGTCCTCTCCCCTACATTCTTCTTTATTTACATAAATGACATCGCCAACAACCTCCACAAAAGTACCCACTATTCTCTCTACGCTGACGACCTGGTCATGTGGACTACTGGAAAACACATCACTACAGCCAGCAGACGAATGCAAGGCTCTGTGGCAGCCCTCGAAAGATAGTCCAAGACCTGGTTACTAACAATAAATGAACCAAAAACGACACATTCCATCTTCTCTCTGTCAAACATACGGCAGCAAGTAAAGCTCCAACTTAATGGAAAAGAGATACAACTAGATGAGGCTCCAACCTGTTTAGGAGTTTCAGTAAACCGACGTCTGACATGGAAAACGCAAATTTTAAAGACCCAACTTAGGGCGAGGCAACGTATATCCATCATGAAGAAACTTGCTGGTACTACTTGGGGTGCAAACGGAAACACTAAAGAAATTATACACATGCCGAGTGATACCAGTTTTGGAATACGGCATTGCAGCTTGGTCCACGGCATCTAAATCAAACTTTGACAACATAGGGTGTACCCAGAACCAAGCAACCCGCATCATAACAGGAGCCCTGAAGTCCACTCAAATAAAAGACATGGAAGCTATGACTGGGCTACAGCCAATGGAAGACAGCCGAGACTGCATAATCCTACAGCAAGCGGAAAAATTCAAAAGAATCGTAGACCACCCGATGCATCACAGACTAAAGGGGTTAGGACGCGGCAGGCTAAAAAGGACAAGTTTTACAGTCCAGACAGAAGAAAAAAATTAAAAACCATGCTGCACTCTTAAACGAAAAAATAAAACCAATACCAGCATGCTCCATCCACTACCTCTGGAAAGGAAGACCCTTCCCTGATCTTATTTGCAATATCCCCAACATCGAAGACAAAATGTCACAAACAGAGGAACAAAAAAAACACAGTTACAAATTACATCAACCAAAAATTTCCACAAACAGCCTGGACAGACGCCTATACGGATGGCTCAGCCAAAGATGCCATTGGAAACGGGGGAGGAGGCATCACTATAAAACTAAAAAGCAAAGTATACTCAGCAGCATTCGCCACTTGGAGAAGCTGCAGCAACTTCAGTGCCGAAGCCAGTGCCCTGAGACAAGCAGTGGAATCCGTAAAAGACCATAAGGAGCAGACAGAAAAGCAAGTGGTCATTTTCACAGACGCCCTCGAAGTGTAAATGGCGCTCAAGAACCAGCACAAAAATGAACTCGGGGCTCTGGCAGACTTGCTCGAACGCCTGTCAAATGCTTCAAAAAAAGCACAGTCCATTGGATCCCAGCCCACTGCAACCTTCCAGGCAACGAGGAGGCAGACAGACTCGCCAGAGAGATAGAGAAATGACATACAATGAGACTAAAGCATTCATCAGGACAACGTACAATGCAAAATGGAAAAAAAATAACCGTGGCTACATAGAAAACGATGCCTACAATCAGCGCTCCATGTGACTCCAGGTGATGATTCTCCGGCTACGCACAGGTCACAACAGACTTAGATGTAATTTGTACAAGTTCAAGATTCGGACTACAAACCTTTGTGCCTGAGGCACAGCGCCCACGAAGGCAGAACATATTTTGCAATGCGGTCCTCTGTATACCGAACATAGCAGTAGTATTTTGCAACAGCCAGTGTCCTTCCACGAGAAGCTGTATAGAAGTGTACAGAGCCTTGAGTCGACTGCTGCCTTTGTTAGAGTCATTAAAGTTGAAGTCTAAAGACGAACGGAAAAAAAAGAAGGTAGCGAGAGTTTGAGAACGTTCACGGCTTGGTAGCGGGAGTTTGAGAACGTTCACGGCTTGGTAGCGGGAGTTTGAGAACGTTCAGGGCTTGGTACCGGGAGTTTGAGAACGTTCACGGCTTGGTAGCGGGAGTTTTAGAACGTCCAGAACTTGGTAGCGGGAGTTTGAGAACGTTCACGGCTTGGTAGCGGGAGTTTTAGAACGTCCAGAACTTGGTAGCGGGAGTTTGAGAACGTTCACGGCTTGGTAGCGGGAGTTTTAGAACGTCCAGAACTTGGTAGCGGGAGTTTGAGAACGTTCAGGGCTTGGTAGCGGGAGTTTGAGAACGTTCAGGGCTTGGTAGCGGCAGTTTGAGAACGTTCAGGGTATGGTAGCGGGAGTTTGAGAACGTTCAGGACTTGGTAGCGGCAGTTTGAGAACGTTCAGGGTATGGTAGCGGGAGTTTGAGAACGTCCAGAACTTGGTAGCGGGAGTTTTAGAACGTCCAGAACTTGGTAGCGGGAGTTTGAGAACGTTCAGGGCTTGGTAGCGGGAGTTTGAGAACGTTCAGGGATTGGTAGCGTGAGTTTGAGAACGTTCAGGGCTTGGTAGCGGCAGTTTGAGAACGTTCAGGGTATGGTAGCGGGAGTTTGAGAACGTTCAGGACTTGGTAGCGGCAGTTTGAGAACGTTCAGGGTATGGTAGCGGGAGTTTGAGAACGTTCAGGACTTGGTAGCGGCAGTTTGAGAACGTTCAGGGCTTAGAAGCGGCAGTTTGAGAACGTTTATGGCTTGGTAGCGGTAGTTTTAGAAATTTCAGTGATTAGTTGCGGGAATTTGAAAAGTACTGGGCTTGGAAGCTAGTTTTGAGAACGTGCAGAGCTTGGTAGCGGGAGTTTGAGAACGTTCAGGGTATTGTAGCGGGAGTTTGAGAACGTTCATGGCTTGGTATCGGTAGTTTCAGAAATTTCAGTGATTAGTTGCGGGAATTTGAAAAGTACTGGGCTTGGAAGCCAGTTTTGAGAACGTGCAGAGCTTGGTAGCGGGAGTTTGAGAACGTTCAGGACATGGTAGCGGGAGTTTGAGAACGTTCATGTATTGGTACCGGAAGTTTGAGAACGGACAGGGTTGGTAGCATGTCCTTTATAGAACGTCGCTCCCATCACAGTTTGTCTGGAAGAAACTCGTTCCCTTGCCACAGTCATACTCAGGCGTTCCTGGATATCTTGATGCTATCGCGTTCTTGGCCTACCTCTTCCTATTTTACCTGGCACCATACCTTCCATCACCGTTCTCTCAAGACTGTTGTGTCTCTTCATGTGACCAAAGTATTTGCATTTTCTAGCCAAAATGTAATTGATAAACCAGTTCTCCTCTACGCTCAACTCTTGCCGAATGTCTACATTTGTCTTTTTTCTCTGTCCATGAAATTCAGAGGATCTTTCTGTAACATTTTGACTCGAAGCATTCGATTTTTTGTCCGGAAGTTTTAGTAATCGCCCATGATTCGCAGCCACAAGCTGCCACCGGAAAAACACAGGCTCTCAAGACTTTTACTTTTATCATTTTGTTGGTGCTCTGCTATAATTTCTTCAGGCTGTTCGGTGTCTGCATTGCCATAGCTAGTCTTCTTCTGATTTCTTTCGAGCAGTCACCATTTTTGTCAATTCTGGAGCCCAGATTTTTCAAAATGAGTGACCTGATCTATTTCCTCACCACCCACTGTAAATTTATGCTGACATTGTGTTTTATCTGTGATCATTATCTTTGTTTTGTTTATGTTTATGAACAGATTTTGATCTTTACTATGTCCATTAACGGCTGAAAGTAGCTGCTCTAGCCCTTCAGCACTTCTTGATAGTATCACTGTGTCATCTGCGTATCGTAACTCTGTAATCTCGTACCCCCCAATCGTAAATGGGTCGAAACTTTCAATGTTCACGTTTTCTCGAACATTTCTCATTATACATTCCGCATATATGTTGTATAGATAATGTGAGAAGATACATCCCTGTCTTACTCCCCTTTGTACTGTAAACCAATCTTCTTCTTCTTCTTCTTCATCGTACGCAGTCAGACATCAACCTTAATTGTTTCGAAAAAAGCAGTCGTCATCCTGAGGCTGTCGACACTGCCATAGAGCTTGTCAAGTGTTGCCACTGGTGATGGCCACATCTGCTCTCTCTGATCCTCGTATGTCGGGCAGTTTTGCAGCAAATGTTCAGCGGTCATTTTCTCGGTATCACACGGGCATTCGTCAGTGCCACCTATCTTCAATTTGTTGAATAGGTGGTACCTAAGTCTATTGTGGCCAGTGCGAAGTCTAAAGACCACGACCTGCTCTCTTCTGTTCAACTGGTAATAGGCATCGTTTTTGGTGTAGCCAGTGTGTTCGGTTTCCCATTTGGTCATGTATCTAGCTCTAATAAGCCGTTTTGACTCTTCGTATGTCATACTAGTTTCTGGTTGTGGTAGTCTTGCACCTTCTTTTGCCAGTCTGTCTGCCTCCTCGTTGCCTTGGATGTTGCAGTGGGATGGAACCCACTGTACCACTACCCATTTTGGTGCGGACTGCTGGCATAGTTGACAGAGTACTGCTCTTAAATCATTAAGCTCAGTATTTTTCTGGCTTTAAGTGCTGTGACTACGACCAGGGCATCTGTAAGCAGGACTATATGGCTTTCATTCCTTTTACCTGTCCCCATTTCTTCCACTGCCGCACTCAGTGCTTCTGCCTCCGCTCTGAAATTGCTTGTTTATTTTCCAGTAGCGAATGACAGTGTTATTTTTCTGCCATTTGGTAGGTTCAGAAATGCTCCTGCCCCTCCGTTCTGTGTAGTGTTTGTTACAGAGCCGTCGGTGTATGCATGGGTCCAGTCCATACTTGGGTTGTTTTTCGATACGTAGCTCAGGGTAGTATCTCTTCTTTCCTTTTCAGTCTGGCAATTTTTGTTTCCAATACCTGGTGTATTTTCTCCCACCTCTGGAAATATATGCTGCCTCCAGATAGGTTTTCGTACAGTAGGGATGGGCTTTGGTGTTGTTAGTGCGTTCATGGGCTCTTCGTGCATCTTTGCTTTGGCTATTTCTGCAAAGTTTCTCCGCTTTAGTTTCCCGTTTCCGAATTTTTTTAGTCTCTGGTGCATTGGATGGTCAGTCAGTCTTCTGAGTTTCTCTGACTGCAGCTGTGCTCTGCAGTCTCTTCTGTCGGTCATGGGTTGCAGTTTTGTCATCTTTTCAAGTTCTACAATTGGCGTTGAGTAAACCAATCTGATGTTTGCCCAGATATTCGGACAGCGACTTGTTGATCTTTGTACAATGTGTCAATGAGATGAATAATGTGCACAGGTAACCCCATTTCCTTCATCACGTTCTACAGATTTTGATGTTTTACCATATCGAAGGCCTTGGTGTAATCAATGAAACATGTGTACATGTCTACATTAAACTCTTTACATTTTTCATAGATATACCTCATATTGATTACGTGGTCCCTGGTCATTCTGTCTTTCCTAAAACATTCCTGAACAACGTGAATTTTAGATTTAAACCTTTTCTCTATCTGTCTTAATATAATTCGCGTGGCTGATCAGCGCGATAGTTCGGTAGTTCGTGCTCAGCTTCAGGTTGCCTTTTTGGGGGAGGGGAATATAAATTGATTTCTTCTATGCTTCTGACCACTCTGCGCTGTGCCATATCTGTTTACACAGCTTGTGATAGACTGAAACACTTGCCTCCCCTCCTGCTAGTATTAGCTCTGCTTGGAGATCATCGCATCCTGGGGACTTTCCCTTTTTCAGGCTGTTGATTGATGAGCGTACTTCCTCCAATGTTAGTTCAGGTTCTTTCTCATCCTTTGGTAGGATTGTAACTGAGCGCTTTGTGCTATCTCCATACATGGTTCTGCAGTACTTTCTCCATCTATTCAGTATGTCTTTGGTTTTCGTTAATGTGTTATCCTCTTTCCCATTCATGACATGTGAAGCCGGACGGAATTCCCTTGTCAGCGTTCTTATCGCACTAAAGGCATCTGTCCCCATGCCTTGTTGCTGTAGGTTTTCTATGTCCTTCCACGTTTATATTATGTATCTTCTTTTATCTTTTCTTATTTCTCTTCCAACTTTTTTTGCACAATTTAAATATGCTGTGTTGGTCCCCAGACTTCCCATTTGTTTTAATTGTTTCCTTTCTTCAATGAACAATAACAATAATTCAAGTGTGTGCACCAAAGTCAGCAGCTCGTGATTGCGAAATGGAAGATTTCTGTAACATCTTACACGAAACAATGGAAAAAGTAGAAAAAGGGACAGCTTAATCATCATTGGAGATTTTAATGCGAAAGTTGGAGAGAAAAGAGCCGACGAAGAGAGAAGTGGTCCATGACTTTTTGGTTTGGGAAACAGAAATGAGCGAGGAGAAAAACCTTGAATTCTGCATGGAAAATAACGTCTCAATTACCAACACCTTATACAACATCCCCGAAAACTTTGCACGTTCTGTTCTTGGAAGTGCCTGTTTTTTAGATCGTTCAGGGCTGGTAGTGAGAGTTTAAGAAGGTTCACGACTTGGTATAAAGAGTTTGAGAACGTTTAGGGCTTGGTAGCGGGAGTTTGATAACGCTCGGGGCTAGGTAACGATAGTTACAAATCGTTCAGGTCTTGGTAGCAGAAGTTTGAGATCGTGCAGGGCTTGAACGAGGAAACGTTCTAGGCATGGTACTGGAGTTTGAGAACGTTCAGGTCTTGGTAAAAGAAGTTTGAGATCGTTCAGGTCTTGGTAGCAGAAGTTTGAGATCGTGCAGGGCTTGAACGAGGGTACGTTCTGGGCATGGTACTGGAGCTTGAGAACGTTCCGGTCATGGTAGCAGAAGTTTGAGATCGTGCAGGGCTTGAACGAGGGTACGTTCTGGGCATGGTACTAGAGCTTGAAAACGTTCCGGTCAGGGTAGCAGAAGTTTGAGATCGTGCAGGGCTTGAACGAGGGTACGTTCTGGGCATGGTACTGGAGTTTGAGAACGTCCAGGTCTTGGTAGCAGAAGATTGAGATCGTGAAGGGCTTGAACGAGGGTACGTTCTGGGCATGGTACTGGAGTTTGAGAACGTTCAGGTCTTGGTAGCAGAAGTTTGAGATCGTGCAGGGCTTGGTAGCGGGAATTTTAGAAAGTGAAAGGCTTGGTAGTGGAAGTTTGAGAACCTTCTGGGCTTGGCAGCGAAAGTTTGAGAGCGTTTAGTGCTAGATAGCGGAAGGTTTTAGAAGGTTTGGGGACTGGCAGCCGGAGTTTGATAAAGTTCAGTTCTTGATAGCGAGAGTTTGAGAATTTTCAGGGCAGGGCTTCGAAGCGAAAGTTTGTGTACGTTCAGGGCTTGATAGCGAGAGTTTAGAACGTTCAGTGCGTGGTAGAAGGAATGTTCTAGGCTTGGAAGCGGGAGTTTAAGAACGTCCCGAGCTACGTAGTGGGAGTTTTAGAACGTTCTGGACTTGGCAGAGGGAGTTTGAGAACACTGAGGTCTTAGTGGAGGGAGTTTGAGAACACTGAGGTCTTAGTGGAGGGAGTTTGAGAACACTGAGGTCTTAGTGGAGGGAGTTTCTTCTTCTTCTTCTGCGTACACAGTCAGACAGTAACCATTATTTTTTCGAAAAAAGCGGCGGTCATCCTGAGACTCTCGCCACTACCATAGAGCTTGTCTTGCAGTTCCACTGGCAATGGCCACATCTGCTCTCTCTGATCCTCGTATGTCGGGCAGTTCTGCAGCAGATGTTCAGTGGTCATTTTACCAGTACCGCACGGGCATTCGTCGGTACACCCTATCTTCAATTTGTTGAATAGGTGGTACCTCAGTCTGTTGTGGCCAGTGCGGAGTCTGAAGACAACGACCTGCTCTCTTCGGTTCAACTGGTAATAGGCATCGTTTTTGGTGTAACCAGTATGTTCGGTTTCCCATTTGGTCATGTATCTGGCTTTAATAAGCCGTTTTGACTCTTCGTACGTCATACTGGTATCTGTTTGTGGTAGCCTTGCACCTTCTTTTGCCAGTCTGTCTGCCTCCTCGTTGCCTTGGATGTTGCAGTGTGACGGAACCCACTGTACCACCACCCTTTTTGGTGCGGACTGCTGGCACAGTTTGCAGAGTGCTGCTCTTAAGTCATTAAGCTCAGTGTTTTTCTGGCTTTTTAGCGCTGTGACTACGGCGAGAGCATCTGTCAGCAGGACTATATGGCTCTCATTCTCACTGTGTGTTACCATTTCTTCCACTACCGCCCTCAGTGCCTCTGCCTCCGCTCTGAAATTGCTTGTGTACTTACCAGTAGCGAATGACAGTGTTATTTGTCTACCATTTGGTAGGTTCAGGAATGCTCCTGCCCCTCCGTTCTGTGTAGTGTTTGTTACAGAACCGTCGGTGTATGCATGGGTCCAGTCCATGCTTGGGTAGCTTTTCGTTATGAAGCTTAGGGTAGTGTCTCTCCTTTCTTTTTCAGTCTGGCAGTTTTTGTTTGCAATACCTGGTATATTTTCTACCACCTCTGGAAATATATCCTGCCTCCAAGTAGGTTTTCGTACAGTAGTGATGGGTTTTGGTGTTGTTAGTGCGTTTATGGGATCTTCGTGCATCTTTGCTTTGGCTATTTCTGCAAAGTTTCTCCGCTTTAGTTTCCCATTTCCCAAATTGTTTAGTCTCTGGTACATTGGATGGTCCGTCAGTCTTCGGAGTTTCTCTGACTGCAGCTGGGCTCTGCAGTCTCTTCTATCGGTCATGGATTGCAGTTTTGTAATCTTTTCAAGTTCTACAATTGGCGTTGACTTCATGCCACCTGTTATAATTCTCATGGCTTGGTTTTGAAGTTTGTTAACTTTATCGAAGTTCGCCTTCGCTGCTGTTGTCCATGCCGCAATGCCATACTCGAGAACTGGTCTCACTCTTCCAGTGTACAGTTTCTTTAGTATGCCTTCGTCTGCTCCCCAGCTTGTGCCAGCAAGTTTCCTCATGATCGCCATTCTTTCTCTGGCTTTCATTCGGTTTCTCTCAATCTGACTTTTCCATGTCATGCGCCGATCAAATGTGACTCCCAGATAGGTTGGGTTGTCGTTTGGCTGCAGGATTTTGCCATTTAGACTTAATTTGGTACTTTGGGGTTTTAATGAGAGCGAGAATATTGTGCACGTGGTTTTCTCCTCGTTTATTTTGACCAGCCATGAGTTCGCCCACTCTTCCAGCGATGTTAGGGCCGTCTGCATCCGATTTCTTGCTATGGTGAGATTCTTTTCAGAGGTCCACATAGCCAGATCGTCTGCAAACATTGAGCTATGGACTCTTCTTGGTATATTCTCTGTAATATCGTTTATATATACCAGGAAGAGTGTGGGTGACAATACTCCCCCTTGGGGTACTCCCTGCTCGAGTGTCACCTTTTTGCTCATCTGCCCTTGTACTTGGACTCTGGCCGTTCTTTGTTTGAGGTAGTGGTTGATCCACTTGTACATCTTCCCACAGACATCACTTCTTCTTAGCTTGACTCTAAGTCCATCCTTCCAGACTTTGTCAAATGCCTTTTCCAGATCCACCCAAACAGCTACTGTGTGTTTCTGTGCCTGGTAGGCATCTTCTATCTCCTGGGCTATGAGGATGACCTGGTCCTCAGTAGATCTGTGCTGTCTAAAGCCGGCTTGCTGTGGAATTAGTATTCGTTTTTCTTCCAGATGCCACATCAGTCTGGTGTTTATCATCCGTTCCATCAGCTTGCCAACACAGCTCAGTAGGCTTATGGGCCTGTATCCATTTGGATCTGTTTTGTCCTTTCCTGTTTTTGGTACTGGTACCAGTATTGCATCTTTCCATGCCTGGGGTACAATACCCCTTTTCCAGCTTTGGTTCAGGACTGATAGTAGTTTCTTCTTCGCTGTTTGGCCCAGCCCCATCAGCATTTCGTTTGTTATCCCGTCTTTTCCGGGAGATTTCCTTTTCTTTAGTGTTCTCATAGCCTCTTCCATTTCGCGCATTGTTAGTTTGGCCATCATGTGCTCTTCAGGAGCCGTATTTATGTTTTCGTGTCCCCTTAGCTCTTCGCTAATGTCTGTATGCTTATCTGCAGGGACCTCGATGTGGTTTGCTCTGGCATAGTGATCGACAAAGGCGTTTGCGGCTTTCTTACCTGTGATCAAGTTCTCGCCCTGCTTGATAGTAATTTGTTTATTTGACGGGGTTTCGTCATTCATGGCTCTGACTAGCTTCCATAGCTTGTTCCCTTCTTTGTCCAGGTTTAGACTTTCCGTTTTATTTTTCCAACTTTCTCTTGCTGTTTGCTTGAGAGTGTGTGTGTACTTCGCCGCGGCGGCTTTGAGGGCGATGTTTGCCTCCATGGATTTTTCTCGTTCTGCCATGTTCCTAGCATTTGTTACTGCATCTTCCACTTTCTGTAACTCATCATTCCAGTAGGGCTTATAGTTTTTCCTAGCTCCTCTTGGGATGGTTTCAGTGGCGGCTTGCATTATTGCCTTGCTTAGGCTCTCTACCATGGGCTTCATTTTGGTGTTTCGTGTGTTGATGGTTTCACACAGCCCATCTGTCAGGATTGCAAATCTGTCCCAGTCGGCTCGTTTGTAATTCCAACGTGGGAGCGGTTTTGTTTCCTGTGGGCCTACTTCCATGTCAATGGTTAGCCTGATCGGCCTGTGGTCGCTACCTGCCAGTTGGTTTAGCACCTGGCGGTCTATTTTATAGTGTATGTCCTGTGTGGAGAAGGCCAAATCTGGAGTCGAGGTGGTATGCCATGTTCTTGAATAGAAGCTAGGGCTATCCTCCGGCCTATTGATTAGGGAGAGATTTGCATCTATCTCCCAATCTTCCACTTCGTCACCTCTGCTGTCTGTGTCAGAGTATCCCCATCTCTCCGAGTGGCTGTTGAAATCTCCAACTACTATGCAGTTGGAGTCTCTGACCTCCATACTCGAGAGCGATAGGTCTCTGTTTGGTGGTCCGTACAGATTGAAAATGCGGAGCTTCGTCTCTTGAGCCATTATGTCAACTCCTACAATTTCTGCTTGTCCGGTGTGATTGACAGGTACCGCGCTACTCGGTATGCTGTTTCTGGTCAGTATCAGGACCCCTCCTTTGTGGCCTTCTCTATCTAGACGGAAGGTCTGGTATCCTCTGATTGAGAAGTGGAGGGAGTTTGAGAACACTGAGGTCTTAGTGGAGGGAGTTGGAGAACTTGTGGGGCTTTGTAGCGGTAGTTTAAAAACGTTTTGGGCTTGGAAGTGAGAGTTTGAATCAGATCAGTGCTTAGTAGCAGTATTTTGAGTACATTTAGGGTTTTGTAGCGAGAGTTTGTGAACGTTCAGGGCTTGGTAGCGGGAGTTGTTGTTTGTTTTTTGTTTGTTTGTTTGTTTGTTTTGTTTGTTTGTTTGTTTTTTTTTGGGGGGGGGGGCGGGTAGGGCGTTAGCCTTATTTTTCCTATCCCCAAAGGCGGTGTGCGTTGCACTGTGGTTTTTATTTTTCGCCTGTTCGCCATGTCCATCAGACTTCATCATGCGTTTTATGTAAGGGTCTGCTTCCTCTTGCATTTTCCAAGGGATTGCTTCCTCTTACTAACGGCCGGTGTTGTGATGGGGATCGTACTTAAACACTTCCCCGCCGTCCCTAGCGAGAGTTTGAGATCACTCAGGGCTTGGTACAGGAAGTTTGAGAAGTCGGGGTATGGAGGCTGAGTTTCAGAACGTTCTGGGCTTAGAAGCGAGAGTTTGTGAAGGTTCAGAACATGATAGCCGAAACATTTTACGCTTAGTAGCGGCAGCTTGAGATTGTTCAAGCGTCATAGCAGAAGTTTGAGAACGTTCACGGCCCGGCAGGGGGAGTTTGAGAACGTTCGGGGGTTAGTAGCGAGAGATTGAAAACGTTCTGGTCTTGGTAGCGGGATTTTGAGAACGTCCAGGGCTTGTGATAAAAGGTAACATTATAACATGCTGCGACGAAAGTAAAATAATAACATATTATGATAAAAGGTAAAATTTGAAACACACTATGATATAAGGTAAAATTATAACATGCTGTGCTAAAAGTTAAAATCAGAACAAATGGGATCAAGATGCTAAGCATCAGCTAGCTGACTGCTAGCATCAGGGGCAGCGAAACAGAGCTGCCAAATCCCTCCACGCGGTGATCCTGGATAACAGGCTGCAGCAGGGCAGACTGGCTAAGGAGAAGGGATCGAAGAGGGAATGCTAACACGGTACTCAAAAAATGTTGGCTGAAGTCGGATGTGTTGGACCAAAAGGTGCAAATATCGCAATCAAGCTGTAAACTACGACAGAACGCATTACTTTCTCTGGACTACATTCTGCTACTTAAGCCCTTTTATGGTTTGGTAGCGGGAGATTGAGAACGAACGAAGCCAAGCCAAGCCTCAGAACAAACTCTGATAAAAGATACTAATTCGAAAATAAACAGATAAAAGTTAAATTAAAAACATACTGTGTTAAAGGTAAAATTGTAACATGCTGTGCTAAAAGATAAAATTAGAACATAATGCGACAAAGGTAAATTATAACATGCTGTGATGAAAGGTAAAATTATAACATACTGCGACAAATATATAATTATAACATGCTGTGACAAAAGGTAAAATTAGAATGTGCTGTGATAAAAGGTAACATTAGAACATACTGTGATAAAAGGTAAAATTTGAACATTCTTTGATTAAAGATGAAATTAGAACATGACAGACAGCCAGTAATATTAGGCTGTTTCCACTTTCCGATCTGTATTTCTAAATCTCATTTTCAATCAATGTTGCCCGTGGTCGCAGTTATGTTTTATATTTACCTTTTATCACGGGATGTTCGAATTTTAAATTTTATCACAGTATGTTCGATTTTTACGTTTTATCACAATCATGATCTATTTTTACTATTTATCACGGGATGTTCGAATTTTAAATTTTATCACAGTATGTTCGATTTTTACGTTTTATCACAATCATGATCTATTTTTACTATTTATCACAGTATGTACGAATTTTATATTTCTTCGCAGTTATGTTCTATTGTTACTGTTTACCACAGTTCTGATTTTATCTTTTATCACAGTTATGTTCTATTTTTACCTTTTATCACAGTTATGTTCTTCTTCTTCTTCTTCATCGTACGCTGTTTACAGCGATATTTACGTTGCACTGTTTTATTTTGTTAAGCCTGTGGCTCAGTGCATCCGATTTCAACAGGCGTTTCTGTAGGGTTGCCCTCCTTAGCCTTTGGCTGTCCCCAGCCTAACTGCAAGGCAGCAGTTGTTTTTGGCCAGAGTTGTCTCTCTTGGGAAGTTGTCTTGCAGGACTATCGAGTCTTCCCTACTCGTGTCTATAGGGTTTGGCAATGATATGATGGACTATGTACTAGTTTGTATTATCCCGGAAGAGAGGCAGTCCAGTGTGACTTTGTCCCAGGATCGTCACGTCCTGCCAGAAACGTAGCATATGCATGTGAGTTAGGTATCTCTTTGCTCCCTTTATTTTCTCGGCTCATCTGCAGTGATGGTACGCCTAGCATTCCCCGCCACTCGGGAGGTTGTCACTGCATCTCTTCTGCGTCCATTGGGATGACTGATAGCAGACAGAGGCAAAGAGCGAGGCAGGAGTGCATTTTACCAGGTGCATTTCTGCGGCTCGATCGGGCCGGGACGCAAGCCCCAGCCATGTCGTAGCCTCCCATCTCAGCGGTGCTGAGATTTAGGGCGGGATTCTGGCTTAGAGGCGTTCGGCCGTAATCCCTCAGATGGTAGCTTATCAGCCAAGCACGTGGACCAAATGTCAGCGACCTGTGATTCCTCTCGAAATAGTGCATTTGACCAGGGGACAAGCCTAGTCTTGCACGGAGATGTTGTTCGCCTGGGGAGCGGACATATCTCATGGTCAAGGGTTGAGTCTCAGCAGTTCGCAGTGAGGTAGCTGATCTACTGCTTAGGGCACCCCGACCGAGAACTAAGTCTTCTACAAATGGTTTCATACCTCATCGCCGTATGGGGTGAATATCGAGCAGCTTCCCGCCCGCTTTGATCAGCGGACGGCAGAGACCTCATTCTGCGGCTTGACCGGGCGGGGCTGGAGCGGGGGCCCCAGGTCCCCACCATGTCGAAGCCTCCCTTTGCATTCGTGCTGAGCTGCTTTTGGGCGGGATTTTGGCTTAGAGGCGTTTGGCCGTAATCCCTCACCTTGTAGCCTCGCGCCGTTGGCTTATCAGCCTAGTACGTGAACCAAATGTCTGCGGCTCCTCTCGAGTTAAGCAGGATTACCGTAGCAACGCCCTGTCATTAGTAGGGTAAAACGGACCTGTCTTCCGAGGGTCTATTTCCAGCACCCGTTCAACATTAGCCAGAACGTATCAATAGAGGACAGTTATGTTCGAATTTTATCTCTTATCATTTATGTTCTATTTTTACTGTTTACCACAGTTATGTTCTGTTTTTACCTTTTATCACAGTTATGTTATAATTTTACCTTGTTTCTCAGTATGTTATAATTTTACCATTTATCACAGTTATGTTATAATTTTACCTTTATCGCAGTATGTTATAATTTTACCTTTATTCACAGAATGTTCTATTTTTATGTTTTCTTAATTATGTCTGTCTACTACTACTGGCTGTCGGTCTACTAGTACTGGCTGTCTTTCTACTACTGGTCGTCTGTCTACTACAACTGGTTATCTGTCTACTACTGGTCGTCTGTCTACTACTACTGGCTGTCTGTCTACTACTGGTCGTCTGTCTACTACTACTGGCTGTCTGTCTACTACTGGTCGTCTGTCTACTACTACTGGCTGTCTGTCTACTACTGGTCGTCTGTCTACTACAACTGGTTATCTGTCTACTACTACTGGCTGTCTGTCTACTACTACTGGATGTCTGTCTACTACTACTGTTTGTCTGTCTACTACTACTGGCTGTCTGTCTACTACTACTGGCTGTCTGTCTACTACTGGTCGTCTGTCTACTACAACTGGTTATCTGTCTACTACTACTGGATGTCTGTCAACTACTACTGGCTGTCTGTCTACTACAACTGGTTATCTGTCTACTACTGGTCGTCTGTCCACTACAACTGGTTATATGTCTACTACTACTGGCTGTCTGTCTACTACTACTGGCTGTCCGTCTACTACAACTGGTTATCTGTCTACTACTGGCTGTCTGTCTACTATTGGTCGTCTGTCTACTACAACTGGTTATCTGTCTACTACTGGCCGTCTGTCTACTACAACTGGTTATCTGTCTACTACTGGATGTCTGTCTACTACTACTGGCTGTCTGTCTACTACTACTGTCTTTCTGTCTACTACTACTGTCTTTCTGTCTGTCTACTACTATTGCCTGTCTATCTACTACTACTGGCTGTCTGTCTACTACTACTGGATGTCTGTCTACTACTACTGTCTTTCTGTCTGTCTACTACTATTGTCTGTCTGTCTACTACTATTGTCTGTCTGTCTACTACTACTGTCTACTGTTCTACGACTTTATTCCCACTGTTGGAGTAGTCGAGGGGTTTTTAGACTGAGGACTACATGCGGCTGTCACCACGTCATGTGCTGGCTATAGTTTTCAAATAGAAAAACAACATATGCAGTTCCGGGGATTCGATCCACGAACGCCTTGTCGAGGCAGGCAGGCATCAAACCATTCGGCCACGCGCTCCCCAAATCTAAGTTTGGGGTAATAAAAGTAGGCACAACGAATATGCTAATCTGTATGTTAATTTGATTTTAAGCGAGATGTGGAGTCCTTTGTTCCGGGCTCATATTTGATGCCAAATATTTATTTGTGTTGGCGTCTACTAATGGCAAGGTGTAAGATTACCAAGAATATCGTGTTTTAGTCGCATATTCAAGTCTCTCTTTTTATCCCTCTATCCAAGCCTCACTTTTTATCTCTCTATCCAAGCATCACATGTTATCCATCTATCAAAACCTCGCATTATACCCCCCTATCCAAGCATCACATGTTATCCATCTATCAAAACCTCACATTAAACCCCCCTACCCAAGCATCACATGTTACCCATCTATCAAAACCTCACATTAAACCCCCCTTTCCAAGCATCACATGTTATCCATCTATCAAAACCTCACATTAAACCCCCCTACCCAAGCATCACATGTTACCCATCTATCAAAACCTCACATTAAACCCCCCTTTCCAAGCATCACATGTTACCCATCTATCAAAACCTCACATTAAACCCCCCTACCCAAGCATCACATGTTACCCATCTATCAAAACCTCACATTAAACCCCCCTACCCAAGCATCACATGTTACCCATCTATCAAAACCTCACATTAAACCCCCCTACCCAAGCATCACATGTTATCCATCTATCAAAACCTCGCATTGTATCCCCCTATCCAAGCATCTCATTTCCCCTCTGTTTAAGCCACATATTTACTATGTCTATCCAGGCCTCGCATATTATCCCCATTTTCAAATCACATGTTATATCTCTATCCAAGCCTCATATTTAATATTATATCAAAGCCTCAAATGTTATATCTCTATCCAAGCCGCATATGTTATATCTCTATCCAAGCCTCATATTAAATCTTCTGTGCAAGCCTCAAATGTTATACCTCTATCCAAGCCTCACATGTTATATCTCTATCCAAGCCCCACGTGTTATATCTCTATCCAAGCCTCATATTTAATCTTCTGTCTAAGCCTCAGATGTTATATCTCTATCCAAGCCTCAAATATTATATCTCTATACAAGCCTATATTTAATATTATATCCAAGCCTCGAATATTATATCTCTATCCAAGCCTCATATTTAATCTTCTGTCCAAGCCTCAGATGTTATATCTCTATCCAAGCCTCACGTGTTATATCTCTATCCAAGCCTCAAATATTATATCTTTATCCAAGCCTCAAATATTATATCTCTATCCAAGCCTCATATTTAATATTCTATCCAAGCCTCGAATGTTATATCTCTATCCAAGCCTCATATTTAATCTTCTGTCCAAGCCTCAGATGTTATATCTCTATCCAAGCCTCAAATATTATATCTCTATCCAACCCTCATATTTAATATTCTATCCAAGCCTCGAATGTTATATCTCTATCAAAGCCTCATATTTAATCTTCTGTCCAAACCTCCGATGTTATATCTCTATCCAAGCCTCAAATGTTATATCTGTATCCAAGCCTCATATTTAATCTTCTGTCCAAGCCTCAGATGTTATATTTCTATCCAAGCCTCAAATATTATGTCTCTATCAAGTAGCATATTTAATCTTATGTCCGGCACTCATATTTTACCATATCTGCCTAACTTTTGTTATGTCTCTGAAGTTGTAAAGAATATTATTCCTAGTATATTCTTGTTTTATCCCTCCCTCCCCTTCCACCCAAAAACCACCCGGCCCACATTCAACATAACCTCCTACTCCTCCCATTTCAATTTCCTTCCTAACCTTACCGTTATTTCACAAAATCTTGTTCCACACAGGCATTTGTGTTGGCGCGAAATCTCTCGCATTCATGCTCCACTTCCTAGACTAGTCGGAGTAATACTGAACTCTACATTGTCATAGCACCTTCCTGACACCAATGTGCCCATAAATCAAAAGGCAGCACTATTATCCGCGAGAAACTTCCTAAAGCCAAGAAGTACCTCTCACAGTTAACGCAACCCGCAGCCAGCCAGCACACCGGATCGCCAGCCAGAGGAGGACTTCTGGAAAATCTACTTCTGTTTGTTTCTTTTTTATTGCCGTCTGCAAGAGCGCCTGGTTATACTTTTTTGATGGCAGCAATTATGCAAATGAAGATAACGCGCTGACGGGAGGGTCCGACAAAAGAGGGCTTGTGCCGATTATCCCTGGACAAAGGTTGTGGAAAAGCACAGCTTTTAGAATCAGCTTGTAAATGTATGAGAATCCGTGTCAAAGGACGGTTTATGTTCGTACACAATAAAGCATTGGGCGAAGGAGAAGAAGGCTTTCTTTGGTGTTATTTCGAGCTGGATGGTATAACTTGATAGGACATGTGACTCAGAGATATCAACTGTCGTGCTAACTCTCAGCCAGCAATGATCAACTCTCAAGTGGTTGGCTAGCATGTTCAGCACTGCATGATTTTGTAGAGGGCTGTAGCCCTTTTCATGGGCAAGTGTTTGTTACCCCTGCACAAGAGTTTAGTCCTAGACCTCGACTATTTATTGAAAGCACACACGCCCTTCCTGATTTAACAAACTAAGCTTACTTATGTTGAAAACAGGGAATCACTATAGCAGAGAGGTAAGGTGCTCGTCTCTCAGCAAACGAACGAACGAAACCCTGGGTGGTTCAAATACCACAGGTTTCAAGCATACCCTGGTTTCAAATGTGGTGAGATCGGTGCCTAGTCCTGTCGGAGATGAGCCATGAACTCGGATATCGTGTGTAAACATTATGCACGTAAAAGAACCTTCAGCAGGTGACAACCGAAAAGAGCAGATTATTAGCAACTGTCTAGGCATCAATTCTGAAGGTAACGAAATACCTAGGCAATGGTGGACTGCATCAAGCCAAATGGAGGTGGTCCGTCCAACATGCAAAAACACAATAGACCAATCAGCAGTTTGTCTGCACACGTGATTGCAGGTATAAAACATACATACAGATCCCCACAGGAGTTACTAGATGCAGCCGTTGGAAGTCATGTACCTTTGCGCAATGCAAAGGTGAGTCTCCACATCAGAACAATTGGAGATAACACTAACGTCTGCAAGACAAAACATATTGATCGGACATGTTTATGTGTTTGATTCATAGTATGTCATTCTGGAATCTACTGACGAAGGCCCACCCTTTTATTCACTAGACAGTAGCCCTTTAGGCGATATCAGGACGTATTGGCCAGTGAATGGACGCTTATGTGTATCTGTTTGTAATGTAGACGTATTGGCCAGTGTATGGATACGGGTGCGTATCTGTTTGTAATTTAGACGTATTGGCCAGTGTATGGATACGGGTGCGTATCTGTTTGTAATGTAGACGTATTGGCCAGTGTATGGATACGGGTGTGTATCTGTTTGTAATGTAGATGTATTGGCCAGTGTATGGATACGGGTGTGTATCTGTTTGTAATGTAGACGTATTGGCCAGTGTATGGATACGGGTGCGTATCTGTTTGTAATGTAGACGTATTGGCCAGTGTATGGATACGGGTGCGTATCTGTTTGTAATGTAGACGTATTGGGCCAGTGTATGGATACGGGTGTGTATCTGTTTGTAATGTAGACGTATTGGCCAGTGTATGGATACGGGTGTGTATCTGTTTGTAATGTAGACGTATTGGCCAGTGTATGGATACGGGTGCGTATCTGTTTGTAATGTAGACGTATTGGGCCAGTGTATGGATACGAGTTCGTATCTGTTTGTAATTTAGACGTATTGGGCCAGTGTATGGATACGGGTGCGTATCTGTTTGTAATGTAGACGTATTGGCTAGTGTATGGATACGGGTGCGTATCTGTTTGTAATGTAGACGTATTGGGCGAGTGTATGGATACGGGTGTGTATCTGTTTGTAATGTAGACGTATTGGGCCAGTGTATGGATACGGGTGTGTATCTGATTGTAATGTATTCCACTATGACAGTCTTGCAGTACTGTAGTATTGCGAATCCTTGCTGTACGTGCAGGAGTGGTCATGCCGAAATAAATATACATCATGCCCAGTCAGACTGAACGCAAAGTTATTTCAAATCCGGTATGTTGAGATTGCAAAAAAACTTTTTCGCTCGATTTATGCACCTACCCTCCCCCTTTGAATCGAACATGTTAGTCAAGGTCGGGTAAAATATACTGGCCAAGACGCCCACCTCACTTCAGGGTCAGGTAAAATATACTGGCCAAGACGCCCACCTCACTTCAGGGTCAGGTAAAATATACTGGCCAAGACCTGCACCTCTACTGGCCAAGACCTGCACCTCTACTGGCCAAGACCTGCACCTCACTTCAAGGTCAGGTAAAATATACTGGCCAAGACCCGCACCTCACTTCAAGGTCAGGTAAAATATACTGGCCAAGACCCCACCTCACTTCAAGGACCAGGTAAAATATACTGGCCAAGACCCCACCTCACTTCAAGGTCAGGTAAAATATACTGGCCAAGACCCCACCTCACTTCAAGGACCAGGTAAAATATACTGGCCAATTGCCTACCTCAGTTCAAAGCCAGGTAAAATATACTGCCCAAGACCCCATCTCATTTCAGGACCAGGAAAAATACACTGGTCAAGACCACCACCTCACTTCAGGACCAGGTAAAATATACTGGTCAATAGCCCACCTCAGTTCAAGGCTAGGTAAAATATACTTCCCAAGACCCCACCTCATTTCAGGACCAGGTAAAATATACTGGTCAAGACCACCACCTCACTTCAGGACCAGGTAAAATATACTGGCCAATAGCTCACCTCAGTTCAAGGCCAGGTAAAATATACTGGCCTCTTTTCTTCTTTGCGTTCATGATCTTCTGGTCATGCTATATCTGCAGGCCAGTCGCCATGATGAAGTCTGTAGTCTTCACCAGGTCAGAGCGGCTGCCCCACAGCGTTTGTCTCAGCTCCGCACCCTCTGGCCAGGTCTGGCATCTCATTTCCCTATAGATTGGGCATTCTTATAGAATATGCTCAGGGTTCTGGCATTCTGTTCTACATGGGCACTCATCAGTGTGTGAGATCGCCAGTCGGTAAAGATGTTCTAGTAGTCTGCAGTGCCCAGTTCTGAGGCGAAATAAGGTAGTTTGTTGATTTCTTTTGAGTTGGTGAATTGGGTCTGGCGAACTGCTTATGTTTCTGTCTTCTCTACATTGGTGTATATACTGATTTCTGATGATGTTCTTGATTTCTCTGTATGGTACTCGATGATTAAATTGTGTCTTTTTGCTGCCCTCTTTTGCCAGAGCATCAGCTCTCTCGTTTCCCGTGATTCAGCAATGGGAAGGTAGCTACTGGAGCGCTATGGTTGAGGATCTCTGGAGTTTTCCCAGTTTTGCTCTGATCTCTGATAACAGTGGTTCGTTGTTTGTTTTTTGTATTGTTTCTAATAGTTCTCTGCAGTCCGTGAATACAGCTATTTTTGTTGGAGGTTGCCTTTCTGTTTGAAGTATATTCAGTGCTCGCAGGAGGGCCATCGATTCTGCTCTAAGGTTTGTGGACAACTTTCATGTTGGGATGGCCTTTTCTGTTATATTTCCACTTTTGTATCTTATGAATATGCCTCCTCCCCCGTTTCGGCCTGCCCCCTCTGCTGAACCATCTGTGTACACCTGTGTCCATTCCTTGGTTTTAAATTTCTGCTCAATCATTGTTTGTGCTAAAATTTTCAGCTCGTGGACACTGTGTTGGTCTTTTCTTCTTATCCCTGGGATCTCTGTACTTATTTCGATGTTGTTTATGTTGCAGCTTGGCTCTTCATAGTTTATACGCATTTCTATTTCTGTAGGTTGGTTGGGTATTAGTTCTCCATATTTTTGGTGTAGGTGGTTTGATATATGGATGAATCTGGTTCTCTTGAGCCTATTTTTAACTGGGTGATTTAGTTTGATATGTATGGGATGATCAGGCATGCGTTGCATCTTTTCACTATGTGTCAGCACTATTTCCTCTCGTCTAGTATTTAGGGGTCTTATATTTGTATATGTTTCCATTTTCTGGATTGGTGTAGTCTTCATTCCTCCTGTTATTATCCTTAAGCCTGAATTTTGAATTTTGGTTAGGCGTTCCATGTTTGTTTTTGATGCTGTGGTCCAGGCTGTCATGCCGTATTCAAGTACTGGCCTGACTGTGCCAGTGTATACATTTTTGAGGATGTTGCTATTTGCACCCCAGCTTGTTCCGGCCAACTTCTTCATGAGGGATAGTTTTCTGGTTGCTTTTTGTTCTATCTCCACTAGGTTAGCAGAGGCCTCACTTCAGGGTAAGGTAAAATATACTGGCCAATAGCCCACCTCACTTCAGGACCAGGTAAAATATACTGGCCAATAGCTCACCTCAGTTCAAGGCCAGGTAAAATATACTGCCAAAGACCCCACCTCATGTCAGGACCAGGTAAAATATACTGATCAAGACCACCACCTCAATTTCACGTGTCTCCCCTGAAAACGGGTTGTTTTCGTGACATACTGGCTAACGAGCTGAAATATCGACGTGATCTCCGCAGTATTAAACGACTGACAGATGAAGCCAAACATAGCAAAACCGACTAGAGGACACAGGTCCACCTTCATCAACTTGATCGGGATGTGAGGAAAACAACTGCGACCAGCCACTAAACGCCCTTTTCCGGGCACACACAACAAAGTAATCTTCCATTGAACAACAACAGAACGCCAACAATAGAACAACAAAAGAACACCAGCAATAGAACAACAGAACACCAACAATAGAACAACAAGTCCGTTTGTTCTCGAAACTGCTAACATCGAATATTCGACTTTCTTCTTCATCGGTCGTTTTCAAACTCCCACTACCAAGTCCTGAACATTCGCGAACTGCTACTAAGTCCTGAACGTTCTCAAACTCCGGCTACCAAGCCCTGAAAGGGGCTTTGGAAGTAACAGGATGTTGTCCCTAGAACTGGATGCGTAGTGTAGTAGGTTACTGCCTGATTACGATATTTGCACCTCTTAGTCCTACACATCTGACTTCAGTATGACATTTTTGGTCAGTCTTCTCTCTTCGATCCCTTCGCCTTAGTCAGTCTGCCCTGTTGCAGCCTGTTATCCAGGATCACCACGTGAAGGTGTAGAAGGGTCTTGGCAGCTCGAGTCGCTAGCCCTGACCCTAGCAGTCAGCTTCGCGTCGCTAACTGCTACATTTCATGCACTGCTCAGAATCTCTTCCCCCCCCCCCCCCCTTTACGAATTTTAACTTGGTTAAATGTTGAAATTACATTTCTACATAGTCTTGTACCAAATATAATAATTTCTACTACAGTGTAAAATCTTGACCTACTTTAGATCTATTACACTTGGCCGTGGTATAATACAGTTATTATATGCTAGAACTTTCTTACCATCGCAAACATTCGTTTGTCTAGGAATGTGTATCATTATTCCATGAACGATTAATGTAAGTATCTGTGAGATGCTAGAGTCTGGGACGAACAAGAAATAGGAAGTGACCGTTACCTTGCGATAAGAAAGAGAACAACCGAAAGAGTAGCCCCGCCAAAACAATATATGCACACACATAGATACACACACATAGACACACACACTTACACACATACATACACACACATAGACACACACACTTACACACATACACGTACATAGATACACATAGATACACACACATACACACACACACATACACACACATACACACACACATACACACACACATACACACATACACACACATACACACACACACATACACACATACACACACACACACATACACACACACATACACACACACATACACACACATATATACACACAATCAAGTATTGTTGTTGTTGCTGGGTGCTGGATGCCTACAATTAGTCAGATTAATCATTTGGGAGCCCTGAACAGGACGTTTAGTGATGGGTGGATTTCATTAGCTATTCTCGCATCCAGAGTGTGCTAATGAAGGTGGACTGCGGTATTCCATGCAGTTGTGCTATACTTGGCTTCTAATATGTATCGCTCACCGTTACGAGGATCGCGTCAATCCCCCACTTCGATAATCAGGCTGCAACGAAAACAGGTCGTTTCCAGGGAGACATGCATACACGTGAGGTGCGAGTATATGATCCGTATATTTTGTCTGATCCTAATTACCATTTTCCGATCGGTACCTTTTGTCTGATCAGACGTTAGTCTTCTCTCCCCAGATGGAAGTGTGCGCCAGTATATTTTGTCTGATCCTGACTAATATTGTCCGATCAGTATATTTTGCCTGATCCTGAATAATATTGTCCGATCAGTATATTTTGTCTGATCCTGACTAATATTGTCCGATCAGTATATTTTGCCTGATCCTGACTAATATTGTCCGATCAGTATATTTTGCCTGATCCTGACTAATATTGTCCGATCAGTATATTTTGCCTGATCCTGACTAATATTGTCCGATCAGTTTATTTTGCCTGATCCTGACTAATATTGTCCGATCAGTATATTTTGCCTGATCCTGACTAATATTGTCCGATCAGTATATTTTGCCTGATCCTGACTAATATTGTCCGATCAGTATATTTTGCCTGATCCTGACTAATATTGTCCGATCAGTATGTTTTGTCTGACCAGACGTTTGTCTCTCCCCCCCCACACACACAAACACCATAGAATGAGAAACAAGAATAAAGGCCAGCAAGCTAAGAGAGCCAAAGGTTTGGACCAGATATCAAGGGTTTATGTCGACAGCAGTAGGAAGTGCAGAGGCACCACATGATGATCTAGAATCTGTCTGTTTAACATTCAAGATCATCTTCAACACAGATGTAGTTAAAGTAAATACTCGAAGCGGGAGGAAGCTGATCATTGGTGTAAGTGACTGCCCCATGCATGGAGAAGGGCAACCCTGAGAACATGGGCGAATTGTTTTTGTTTTTTTCAGAATGTCTCAAATATATTTTGCGACGTGAACGAGACGAAATATCTGCTTGTGATGGGTGACGTCATCGGAAGAACTGTAAGGGGAAACGATGTCCGACTAGCAATGTCTTGGGTGGCACAGATACTCTCCCCTAGATTTGAACAGTAACGGGGAAGAACTGGTAAATATGTGTATCTACTTCTTTTTAAATCATTCCCAATTATCCGCTAACAAGTCCTAAAAAGGGCTTTTCAAGTAGCTGGATATAGTTTGGACAATGAAATGCGTTGTGTCGTAGTTTACAGCTTGACTGCGCTATTTGGACCTTTCAGTCCAACACATCCGCCTTCAGCAGGCATTGTTTAGTACCGGCGTGTCTTCCCTCTTCGATCCCTGATAGTTAGCCAGTCTGTTCACTTGTAGCTTGTTGCCCAGGATCACCACTTGGACGTGTAGAAGGGTCTTGGCAGCTATGGTTCGCTGGCCCTGACGCAAGCAGTCAGCTGTGGGTCGCTGACCCTGACGCAAGCAGTCAGCTGTGGGTCGCTGACCCTGACGCTAGCAGTCAGTTATCAATCCGATACCGTCTGCTGTAAACGATCACCGTCTGCTTCCAACACAGACACAGCCACTTCCGCTTATTCTTCTTTCTTAAAACGATGTTTGTGACGTTGTAGTTTACAACGAGGTTGCGATACCTTCGCCTTTCGGTCCGACAACCCTATTTCAGCATGACATTTCTGTGACCAGGTCTGCCTTCCCTCTTTAATCCTAAATTTCTTAGCGAGGCTGCATGATTGCAGCTTGTTTCTAGGGTCACCACTAGGAGGCAAAATAGAGTCTTAGTCAGTTATAGATTACTGACACTGATGCAAATACCCATCTGTGAGTCGCTGGCTGTTGTCATGACTGCGTCTTTGGTTCCCATCCCTTTGGTTTGGGGGATAAAGAATGACGCTGCCATAGCAGATAGATTACAATATAACAGTACGCAAACAAAGACCTTTTATAACTGACTCCAGAGTTAACCCAATTGTGGATGTAGGCACCGCTCACAAACCGATCGTTATGACATGTTTTGCTTCAATACAGACCTGTCAGAGAAGGTAGACAACAAGCAGATCACGAACATCAAAAAATTGAGTCAAGTCGGTTTACGTACTGCTATGACTAAGGTCTTATGAGACGCTGGGAAATGATACCACCACTAGAGATAGTGAATGGGCCTTCTTCAAATTAGCAGTGACGAATGCTTTCAATAAGGTACGTGGATCTACATCCATAAGACAGAGTAAGGTCAAAAAGAACAGATGGTGGAATAAAGAGGTCAATACAGGCCCAAACTAAGTGGTGGAATACATTGCACAATTCAAGGGAGCTGTTCGATTGTGTTTTGAACCAGAGTGCCAGAAAATATAACAAGCAGGTACTCAAGAGGGCAATGGAGGAAGCCTGATTCCAGTTTGACTGGAATCTCTCAATCGTGCAAGTCCTGCCCTCTAGAAATCTACACAATCAAGAAAGGGAGGAGACATGGGGACAATAGTTTAAAAAAACATCAATCCTTACCTAAGGTAAGCATTCTCCTCTACATGAGCGGCCCAGGCGAACAGAGCCTGGAAAGAATACTTTCACGACCTTTTTATCCCAAGGTGTACCTGAAAGGAATGGCCAATCGTATTACAACACAAAGATCACATAGAGCCGGACATACTCATTCAAAGGTAGAAAGACTGCCCTAAAACAGTCGACAGAACAGGCCTACTGATGAAGACGCTAGCTACAGGGACTATCCAGTAGTGCTATCAGTCAGAAGTGCTGCAGGTAAAGATTTATAAGAGTGTGGAGAAAACATAAGTCCGTTACGACTGTCAGCGGACCACAATAGACCCCATACAGAAGGAGAATGGGATCGGAGAGGAACTGTGCCAATTATATGATCATTTCGCTGTTAAGTCATGGACACAATTTGTATGACAAATTGTAATGATTGACATCGAAACATTTAAATATTTCATTTTAAGATAAATATAAAATAGTTCGTAGAGTAAACATATTAGGGCCACTGTTTCCGTCATTGCATGTCCGACGACACATCTAAGGAATGTTGCGCATGGATTTTGCAATCTCATCATGTAAAAACCAGATGCATCTTCTGCAGTACACATTAATGGAATCGTTGAAATCAGGGTTGGACTTATTCTTCAACAGATATAGCGACAGGGACAATTAAGTTGAGGTAAATATAAGAACAGTGGCAGGAAATCAAATTTAAGTTGGGACCAAGATGCCGAGCAGTGCGGCATGAGCTGTAGTGGTCAGGGATCCAAACCTGATTGTTAGCGTCAGGATCAGAGAACCAGATCTGGCACATCGTTCTGCATCTCTATGTGCCGATACTAAATGACAGGCTGCAACTGGCAGACTGGCTAAGGAGAAGGGATTGAATATAGAAGTCTAGCCCGGTACTTAAAAAAATGCCTGCTAAAGGCGGATGTGTCGGACCGAAAGGTGCAAATATCTCAGTCAAACTGTAAACTATGACACAACGCATTCCTTTCTCCTGACAGCATCCTGCTACTTGCAAAGTCGTTTTCAGGGCTTGGTAGCGGGAGATTGAGAACGTTCAGGGCTTGGTAGCGGGAGATTGAAAACGTTCAGGACTTGGTAGCGGGAGATTGAAAACGTTCAGGGCTTGGTAGCGGGAGATTGAGAACGTTCAGGGCTTGGTAGCGGAAGATTGAAAACGTTCAGGGCTTGGTAGCGGAAGATTGAAAACGTTCAGGACTTGGTAGCGGGAGATTGAAAACGTTCAGGGCTTGGTAGCGGGAGATTGAGAAAGTTCAGGGCTTGGTAGCGGAAGATTGAAAACGTTCAGGGCTTGGTAGCGGGAGATTGAAAACGTTCAGGGCTTGGTAGCGGGAGATTGAGAACGCCCAGGGCTTGGTAGCGGGAGATTGAGAACGTTCAGGGCTTGGTAGCGGGAGATTGAAAACGTTCAGGACTTGGTAGCGGGAGATTGAAAACGTTCAGGGCTTGGTAGCGGAAGATTGAAAACGTTCAGGGCTTGGTAGCGGAAGATTGAAAACGTTCAGGACTTGGTAGCGGGAGATTGAAAACGTTCAGTGCTTGGTAGCGGGAGATTGAGAACGTTCAGGGCTTGGTAGCGGAAGATTGAAAACGTTCAGGGCTTGGTAGCGGGAGATTGAAAACGTTCAGGGCTTGGTAGCGGGAGATTGAGAACGCCCAGGGCTTGGTAGCGGAAGATTGAAAACGTTCAGGACTTGGTAGCGGGAGATTGAGAACGCCCAGGGCTTGGTAGCGGAAGATTGAAAACGTTCAGGGCTTGGTAGCGGGAGATTGAGAACGCCCAGGGCTTGGTAGCGGGAGATTGAGAACGTTCCGGACTTGGTAGCGGGAGATTGAAAACGTTCAGGGCTTGGTGCGGGAGATTGAGAACGTTCGGGGCTTGGTAGCGGGAGATTGAGAACGCCCAGGGCTTGGTAGCGGGAGTGAGAAAACGTTCAGGGCTTGGTAGCGAGATATTGAGAACGAACGATGAAGAGGAAAAAATATCAGTTAAAGTTGAATAAAATATTTATATAGTTGTTTTATTCCCTCTTTTTCTGTGCACTATTTTAGTTAATGTAATAATATTTCCAGCTGAGAAAATCAACCGTATTCACGTGTATTGGACAGTACCCTAACCACAGACAAGTACTTGTATTGGACAGTACCCTAGCCATAGACAAGTACTTGAGCAACTACAGAAATTAAAAGCTCCTCAGACCGCGACAGAAATAGCCACACAACGCAAAAACCATCTACGTGATACTAACTGACGTACAGTCCACCATAACAGCAGTCAGATCTCGCCAGAACACTGAGCTGAACGAATTGAGGGCAGCCTGGGTGAAAATCTATCTAAAAGGTACTTCAGTTCTGTAACATCAGAGAAAACTACGTGGCCGACAGGTTAGCCAAAGAGGGAGCGAAACTGATACAGGAAGAATACCTGGCAACTTTTAAGGAGCAAAAAAGGGCAATACAATGTAAACTGCCAGGAAGAACACCCCAAACAAAACGCAGATGACGGATACTACCAACTGCCCAAAAAAGATCAGGTTATCATACTACGCCTACATACTGGCCACAATAGAATGAGACACCGCCTGTACACTAAGTTCAAGCTGGGTGCCACCTGTGTTGTTGCGGCCTGACAAACACCCAGCAGTAAATGTACTGCATGACTCCCCCCCCCCCCCTTCCTGTCAGCCCACAGATCGGAGAAGGATAAGTTCCACGCCGGCTCCCCTGTAGGAGGATCTGTACGGCGGTATTGAGGATAGAATAGTGCACTATTGACGAATCTTAGTCTAAATGTGCAGAGAGGGAGGAGGGGAGGAGTAGGGGAGAGGGAGGAGGGGGGAGTAGGAGAGAGGGAGGAGGGGGGAGTAGGAGAGAGGGAGGCGAGGAGAAGGAGGAGAGAAAGAGGCGGAGGGTGATATGAAGACCCCAACTATTTCTCAAGAACGTCTCGGGTCGCAGGAAGAGCCACTGTAACCTACTACCTAATACGTATAACGTAAAGGTCAGTCACATGGCAACAATTGCCGTCGGTGATGAATATAACTCTTCATGTACTAAGCCGCAGCTTATGTTTTTACCTTCTCCAACGCATACGCCATGTACCCATTTGCAACTGGGTCGACTCGAGGAATGGTCGTATACTCACTCGTACAAGCCCTGATTTTTTTCTGTCCGTCCGTGTTTTCAAACCCTGACCTGCTGTAAGCCCAGTCTTAGCATGCCAGCTCACTGTCGACTAGGCTACACACTCCTCTAGATATTGACACAAGTTATTGTTGTTGTTGTTGTTGTTGTTGTTGTTTGCGAATGCCTACAATGAGTAGGTTACTTTTTTGTGCGCCCTCACATCCCGAGCGAGTTGATGAAGGTTGACCTGCGTCCTTCAGGCAGTTGTGCTATGCTTGGCTTCATCTGCGTGTCACTTACTACTACGGGGATCGCGTCGATCCCTCACCTCGTTAGCTAGGCTGTCACGAAAACAGCCCGTTTCCAGGGACGGCTACTAGGAAGCCGAGGTGAGAGACTTGGCCAGTATATTTTGCCAGACCTGACTAACATGTCCGATCAGTATATTTTGCCTGACCCTGACTAACATGTCCGATCAGTATATTTTGCCTGACCCTGACTAACATGTCCGATCGGTATATTTTGCCTGATTTTGCGGTTAGTCTTCCTGCCCGAGGCACGAGTTAACTCGAACACAAACCACATCTCTCCATTTGATGCTGTGTTTGGCTACTCAACCAACCTCCTTATTCCCGTGTGTCCTACAATGGACGGGAATGTACCACTGTGTTTTCACTCTGTTTGATGTATAGCTGGTTTCAGTGTGTGCTTCAGACTGGCTGTCCGACTCGTAGGTTTTATGGTTCCTGAGATCCATTATGACTGACAGCAGATCGGTGAAGGCAACTATCGTGTGCCTAGCAAGGCCTTGGTTTGTCCGCGACAGCTATTGGAGCTGTTCGTATTGCCTATCTTTTTATTTGTATTTGTTCTGCTCTTTCTGTTATATTTATAGTTGTGGGTATATTGTCGCTACCTTATTGTAAATTGTGTTGTTCTTATCCGGTAGTTTTATTTCCGTGTGATGCGGATTGGGAAATACTGACACTGTAGCCTGTCAGACTTGTCGCAAAGTCTTAGGAGGGTTGTGCATGAGGCGAGCTACGTAATCCCGTAGATACTTTACGTCAAAAGAAAAGGGAAAAAAGACTTCTGAACGCTATGGTACAAGAGGAGTGTCTGTCTAATCAGTAATATTGTAGTGCCTATTCGTTTTACTGAAGTTGTTTTCAGTTTTATAAATGTGGCCCCTATGTTTTTAACAGCATATTATAAGTGATATATAGAGTTGTCAAAACATATCGTTTACTTTGTCTTCTTTATCTGATCCACCAGCCAACTATCCATCCCCCAACGACGATTTATTCACCCATACATTCATTGTTGATTTCATATTGCTTTTTTTTTCAAACCCGGGATGAAAGCTATTCCACACGCAACAGGCAAAGGCATTTGTGAACAAGGCGCGTGCAATGTCATGCTGCAGTCTTCTAAAATAGAATGTAGACATCTCTGCACTGGCAGTCGCCGCCAATAGACATCTTCTCGGTGTAGCAGTTGCTCAATTCTCGACCTGTTACAAACTGACCTTTCCAAGACCTGTCAGACTTATACACTTAGTGTAAATGGAGTGTGTCAAGGGACATAATTCTTAATGATAATCTGTAGATTTCGCTCACACGAGTTAAATACCTTTAAGACATCTTTCACACCGCGTTTAAAATATGTGGATATTTAAATCGCCATTTAGGGGACGGCGTGGCCTAGTGGTTAAGTGGCACGGCTCACAATCCGAAGGTGCTGGGTTCGATCCCCATCACAGCACCGGCCGTTACCCCGGGAAAGCAAACCCTTAGAAAATGCAGGAGGAAGCAGAGCCTTACATAAAATGAATGCTGAAGTCGGATGCACTGGGCCGACAGGCGCAAAATAAAAACCACAGTGCAACGCACACCGCCTTGGGGATTAGAGAAATAAGGCGAACGAAAAAAAAAAATGTTAAATCACCATTTCAATTATGTCATAACAGATTACTAAAGAAGGTTTTCATCGTCCTATCAACTTCATAACGCAAAACCAATTCAGTTGACACCGGTACTGCACATTCTTGGATAGAAGAAACCTGTCAGCGATATGCTTCACAATGACCAAGAAAATGATTCCAGTATCAAAAGTTTGCTGCAATGGATCGTCAACACTCTCTGTCTTTTGTATTTATGGTACACTCCAACAGACTGCTGTCAGTCAATCTGGTGATGTTGTCTTCCATCTCTTGATGTTGTCAGTCCATCTCTTGATGTTGTATTCCATTGCTTGATGCTGTCAGTCCATCTCTTGATGCTGTCAGTCAATCTCGTGATGTTGTCAGTCAATCTCGTGATGTTGTCAGTCAATCTGGTGATGTTGTCTTCCATCTCTTGATGTTGTCAGTCCATCTCTTGATGTTGTATTCCATTGCTTGATGCTGTCAGTCCATCTCTTGATGCTGTCAGTCAATCTCGTGATGTTGTCTTCCATCTTGATGTTGTCAGTCCATCTCTTGATGCTGTCTTCCAACTTTCGGTGATGTTTCCTCTTGTCCACCTACGGTCCACCCACCCCCTCCAGCATTGTGTCGTGTCTCTTTATATGTCAAAAATATTGTATTTTCCCAATTTGGGCCAGCCAAACCTCGCTTAAGGCTCCAACATCCTCCAGGGAGGGGGGGGGGGGCAGCCACGCCTTGGATGGCAGGACTTTCCTTTTAGTGGAACCAGGCATTTAATAAACGTCACCCAAATCAAAAACAAGAAGGCAATAGGATAATAAGCAGATATTTGAGAGAATGAATATATATTTATATATCCCGTACCAATCCATGAACAGGGCTTTGCGAGGAACAGGATGAAGAAAGGAGAATGGATTGCGTTGTGTCGTTAGTTTACAGTTTCACTGCGATATTTGTACCTTTCGGTCCGACACATCAGTCTTCGGCAGATATATATGTGGATGTTTAATTGGTATGAGAACCTGTTACATTGGTTCTATCGACAGTACCTTGTGCAGCGTCCGTGACTGGCTTCTTCATGTCATGTGTAAGATTATCTACTAGTATATGCCCTCCCCTTTTTCTTCAATCCTACCCTCTCTCTCCCCCCCCCCCTCCCCCTCTTTCATTCAAAGTGACATAAGTCTTATGATTTAACGCGTTGATTCAGTTATCCATAAGACAAGTTTCCAACTAAAAAGAATCCATTCAATTTGTTTAATAAATACACTGACATTCTTACTTCCCCTGTCCTAGGCCTACGTCACACATCACTCTTCCAGTATTCAGCCACGTGAATTGCCCCGTCACTGGCACAAAGCAGGTCATCCATGCTACCAGTCTCCGGGAGGTTTGGGCAGATCATCAGATGGTCCTGGTCTTGTCTTACTCCAGATTCGCATGCTTCATAATCCCCGTATCCCCATCTTTTCGGATTTTTCCTGCATCGTGATACACCAGTTCGAAGCCTTTTTAGTGATTTCCACGTTGCGTAGGGCAGATGTCCAGGCGCAAGTTTCTCCCGTATATCGATGACCTGTGTCAGCTGTTTCCAACTTCCTATGCATCGTTTTCCTGGACTAGTCTGTAGGGGCTGGGTTGACTGCAAGACACTTCGTCTTGACTTTAGTCTTAGGGGCTGCACTTATGTCCGAACATAGAGTGCCTTGGTGTCTCTCTCTTTCTATCTCTGACGCGACAGTTCTTCGTATCTCTGGTGGCGCTATGCCGACTATGGGGTATATTTTTTCAGTTGGTGTCGGTTTTAAGCATCCAGTAACTATACGGCCTGTCTCATTTATTGCTGTATCTATATGTTTGACATGTGCAGAGTTCTTCCAGACTGGTGCGGCGTACTCAGCTACAGAGAAACAGGGCGAGTGCTGATGTTCTGAGGACATCTGACTTTGCTCCCCATGTTATGCCAGTCAGTTTTTGTATGATACTATTTCTCGCATGTATTTTCTGTTTTGTCTCCGGGCAATGTGCGGCATAGGACAGCGTGCGGTCCAACTTTACTCCCAAGCAAATACACTAGGGAGATAAATAAATTAACTGAACAAATATACTAATACTTTAAATACACTATTTGTATATTTTAATGGGATAAATATACTAATGAGATAATATACTAATAAGATAAATATACTAATGAGATAAATATACGAATGAGATAAATACACTAATTTGATAAATATACTAATTGTAGCAGATCCCACTGTTTGCCTTGGCCGTGATCTAACTTAGAACATTCTCACACTCATCCACATCATCATGACCATACTCAGTAAATGACATATCAAACAGCAGGTGGCATATTTATTATATCATACTCATATCATACAATGAGTAGAGAAATTACAAACATAATATAATACATATCTTAACTAAACATTCTATTAAAACGGGAATTGTACGCATTAGCTATTGATGGAATTCCCAACTATCTAAAAACCCAGTTCTATTGCCTTGCAATTGCATCACACACACATCGCCTTAACTGCGTCTTCAACACACCTTATCAGATACTCTTCCTCACTGAAATCCCCTCAGGCGGGCGATCTCGACATAACTCGTTCACAATGTGTCCTTGCTTACAAACACACTTTCAGATTATCTATTAATGCAAAAATCACACACCTATTTGAGCGCCCCTGTTCTATCACCAAACATTCGTCCAACCGTCAATCAATCGCTCCTCTATCTAAGTCGGTGAGTTAAACATACTATCCACATTCAGTCTCTCTCTCTCCCATACAGCCTCTCTCTATCTAGCCTCTCCATCTCTCATCCAGCCTCTCGAGCTAAACTTTGTCTCGAGTTATATATCCTCAAGCAAGACCAGAGCTTGACCAATCGATCTCAGGTATGGTCATCTTCAATTCCAATTGGAACGAAACACTTTGCACACCTGTCACTCATTCTCTCGCAGCAAGCCCCGTTGCCAATTTCGTCTGTCAATCAATCTCCCCCTACCAAAATCGGAAGGCCAGTGGTCAGTTTCTACCTGTCCACATTCCTTAACCCAACTCTGTTCTCCTTTGCTGAGACAGTGAGTGACCTTGACATGCATTCATGTAGCTTTAAGCTTTAACATGTTCAGGCATCCTAAACTCCCCTTGCTCCGGCGGGAACTGTTACATAATGAGATACATATACTAATGGCATATATAGTTTATTGGGATAAACATATTAATGGTATAAATATATAAATAGGACAATATACTAACGGTATAAATAAATATCGCAGACAAACTGTAAACTAGTGACACGACGCAAATCCGTTCTCCGGACTAAATCTAGATACTTGCAAAGCCCTGTTAATGGTTTGGTAGCGGGAGATTGAGAATGAACGCAGGAGGAGGAAAACAGTAATAATAATAATAATAATAATAATAATAATAAGAAGAAGAAGAAGAAGAAGAAGAAGAAGAAGAAGAAGAAGAAGAAGAAGTAAGCCTCAGGAAGTTTACAAGTTTTACTACCAATAGCCGATAGCCTTCGGCTACATGGCAACAGACATTAACATGCCTGTTTGAATACCATGGTTCTAAGTATTTTAAGAACTGAAAGTATTCCAAGTATTTTAAGTATTTCAAGTATTCCAAGTAATTCAAGTATTACAAGTAGTCCAAGTATTCAAAGTAGTCCCAGTATTCCAAGTAGTCCTAGTATTCCAAGTAGTTCAAGTATTCCAAGTATTCTAAGTAGTCCAAGTATTCCAAGAATTAAAAATGGTACTCCTTCTTAGTGTAGTTTAATGAAAGGTTGCTTAGCAGGCTTCACTACAAGGATCGATGTTATGATGTCCGCCTCGTTGGCCAGGCTGCTGTAACACAGCATATGTGTAGATTCACGGTGTGGAGGTGAGAAGCCACTGCCTGACAGTATTGTATTTCTTGACTAGAAATAAATAAATCGAAGCTGCAGCGATGCTGAAGCATCGTGTATATAAGGGCTCTTGTGACCGCTGCATGACAACAGCAGAACGACACCCATGTTACAGCCATAAGGCCTTCGTCAGGGACATAGAACAAACGAAAACAACTAACAAATCACAGCGAAAAACAAGACGGGATGTCAAATAAGCGATTTAGTTCGCTGCCATGGCTGGATGTGCCAGGAAGACACAGTATCAATCAATCAATCAATCAATCAATCAAAGTCCGTCTTTCCTCTCGGCGTATAGGCCATTTTCAACATCTCCCAGCATACACGGCGCTGGGCTGCTCTTTCTTTCTCTTTCCAGGTGTAATCATTTAATCTTTGTTTATCCGTGTGTTTGAGTCTCTCTCTCTCTCTCTCTCTCTCTCTCTCTCTCTCTCTCTCTCTCTCTCTCTTTCTCCTCCCTTGAGGATTTCATGTAAAAGCGTGTCATTGACTTCCATGAGCCGATACGTCGGTTTCCGGATTTTTCCAGAAAACCCAGGAGCCGATATATCGGCTTTTTCGATTGTCTTCACAAAGTTCTCCTAAATCTTTTATTTTAGTTATTGGCGGAAGGCAGATAATAGTCAGTAATTAGTCAGATTATGTTATCGTTAACGGTAATGATGATGAAGATATCGATCGTTCTAATAGCGATATTCCAATTTCTGTATTTAGTCTTAGATCTACATCTGTTGCGTTTGCTAAAAATACACTTAATCGAGGAGGCATCGGAACTCACAAGTATACAATCAAGTCGGAAGACTAGAGGAGCGAGAGGTGGAAGAAGAATACACAAACAAATGTACTCAGAAACAGATACCTCAAAGCTTTACCCCAGCGATAAAAGAGAAGGGAAGGGCTACCGAGAAAATGAGGCATACGCTGACACCATACTGTCTGCATCAGAACCCTTCACTAGAAGTCTTGACAATGTCTTGCCTCTAGAACATGTTGAGTCCGGACGAGAGAGTGAGGAAGATCATGCGCACATCCCCCTCACTATAAACACATTGCGCAACTCACGACATCACCCTACAGATCACACCCTGACTAGCAGCTCACAACTGGCAGGGCCCCCAAACTGCAGCGGCGGAACAGGCAGAAAACGATCACGAAAACTACCCATCACGCTTGCAACATGGAATGTCCGCACGCTACTGGACAACACCAAAGCAAACAGACCCGAACGACGGACAGCACTGATTGCCAGGGAACTGGCTAGATACAACATCTGCATAGCTGCCCTGAGCGAGACACGACTGGCAGAGGAAGGGCAGATCACAGAAGAAGACGCTGGTAATACTTTCTTCTGGAGCGCCCGTTGCAAAGAAGAACGCCGTGAAGCTGGAGTTGGCTTTGCCATCAAGATCAACATGGTCGACAAGCTCACAAGCATGCCCAGAGGAATTAATGACCGCCTGATTACACTGCGTCTCCCACTAATAGGAGGGCGCCATGCAACACTCATCAGTGCATACGCACCCACAATGACAAATCTTCAGGAAACAAAAGATAAGTTTTATAAGGACCTTGAGGCGCTCATCGCTGCAGTCCCAAAATCTGACAAACTGGTCATCCTCAGTGATTTTAACGCTAGGGTTGGCACAGACCATACAGCTTGGGAGGGGGCCATTGGCAGACATGGTATCGGAAAATGCAATAGTAACGGACTGCTCCTTCTGAGGACATGTGCCGCAAATGAACTACTCATTACAAACACAGCTTTCCGACTACCTGTCCGAAATAGAACCACATGGATGCACCCAAGGTCCCACCACTGGTACCTCATTGACTACATTATCATCAGACGTAGGGATCGAGCGGATGCTATGGTAATGAAGAGCATGTGTGGTGCAGAATGTTGGACCGACCATCGACTTGTCATTGCCAAGCTAAACTTCAAAATCCAGCCCAAAATGCGCCCCCAGGGAAAGAAACCACCGAGGAGGCTAAATGTCTCTCAGCTGAAATACGAACATACGAGAGGAGGCTTCCATGAAGAGCTTGAAGGTAGACTTTCTGAGCTTTGTTTTGAAAAGAACGACATCGAAGAGAACTGGGCATCATTGAGAAACACACTCTACGATACAGCTGTTTAACACATTGGCCCACTCACGCGCAAGCATAAGGACTGGTTTGATGAGAACGATCTAGAAATACAGGGCCTTCTCGATGCAAAACATGAAGCGCACAGGGAATACCAGAGGGACACACCATCTCCGGCAGCAAAAGCTGCCTTCAATACTGCTCGCAAAGCTGTCCAGACCAGGCTTAGAGAGATGCAAGACTCCTGGCTCAGCAAAAGAGCTGAAGAAATTGAGATGTTCGCCGAGCGTCATGACATCAAACGGTTTTACGAGGCACTGAAAGCTCTCTACGGCCCGCAGCCCTCTAGTAATACTCCAGTTCGCAGTGCGGATGGGGTACTGCTAACAGATAAGGTTCAGATTCTAGACAGATGGGCAGACCACTTCAGCAAAATACTAAACCACCCATCGTCCATAAATGAAGAGGCCATCCGGTGAATGCCGCAGGTGGAACTGAACCTGGCGTTGGATGAAGTCATTACTGAGGAGGAAGTCGACAGGGCAATCAGTTCACTATCTTTAGGAAAAGCTCCAGGAGCTGATGCAATACCAGCAGAGGTATATAAGACAGCTGGCCCATCCGTCACCAGAGGGATCACTGAACTCTTCTGTCACATGTGGGCTGAAGGTAAAATTCCGCAGGAGCTAAAGGACGCCTCAATCGTTCACCTGTACAAAAGAAAAGGCAACCGTCAGGAATGCGACAATCATCGTGGAATATCGCTACTCTCCGTAGCAGGCAAGACTTGTATTTGCTGACGACTGCGCTCTAATGAGCAACTCAGAACTGAACATGCAGGTTGGAATGGACCAGTTCTCTGCCGCATGCGAAAATTTTGGCCTGACCATAAATGTAAAAAAAACAGAGGTGATGTACCAACCAGCACCAGGCATGCCGTACACAAAACCAGAACCTACAGTCAGCGGGCAGACGTTGAATGCTGTAGACAAATTCACATATCTGGGCAGCTCGCTGTCGAGATCTGTCAGCCTAGACGATGAAGTGGCAAGCAGAATAGCAAAGGCCAGCACAGCCTTTGGTAGAATGCGCTCGATGGTCTGGGCACGTCGTGGCATCAGTGTCAAGACCAAACTCAAAGTCTACGGTGCAACCATCATTCCAACCCTACTATACGAGAGAGGGATGGCGCGAGAGAGGGCGCCCAAAGAAACGTTTTAAAGACGGTCTGAAGGACTCACTAAAAAGTTGCCAGATAGACATCGACACCTTGGAATGTCTTGCGCAAAACAGATCTGACTGGAGAAGCGCAGTCAAATCGGGTGTAGCTGCCGGTGAAGATGACCGTGTTGTGAAAGCCCAGAACAGACGCGAGACGCGGAAATCCCGAGCAGCGGGAACACCATCTCCTTCTACAAACCTCGTGTGCCCGATATGTAGCAGATGTTTTCGTGCTCGCATTGGCCTGTTCAGCCACATGCGCACCCACACCCAACAGGGAAATCTGTGACAAGGATGATGTCGGCGGTCCTCATCGACAACGATGGACAGCTATTATAATCTAGTCTTAGTTCTATGTCGAGCAATGAAAGTGAAACTAAATCTACCGACGAGGGGAAGGTCCCTTCTTTTGTCTCAAGCAAAGGTAGTAACAACGCACAAATTTAGTAAAGGTTCAAGATCCGCTCCAGCCATACTAGTGTGTGTAATATAAATGTGTATGCATATACATTGAATACAGCAGGAACATTCTTTCTGGGTGTGTGCAGATTGTAAACGCTCATGTTGATTGGTGCTTTTATTTTTTTAGCACGTTTTCAACTTCAGTCAAATATGAATAATGTGAAAACACCAAATTAGGTGTGACTTTAATATCATCGTCCCTTGTGGATTACCGTCAATAGAAAGTCATTACGCTATTCGTGCGTGTATTGAGTTAGAGCTGAATAATGTGCTAAGAACATATTTTTTTCATAATTTTAAAAAATAAAAACAATTATGCAACTATAATCCATCAAAAACAAATGTTGACCTTCATTTATAAAATTAATATATATTACATTGGATTCAGGCTGAATTGTGAACAATTTGGTATATAAGATGTGTTATTTCCGGGATATTTTATTGAAGATATACAACTCGCAACTAAGTGATGCTGTGTTTGAGTTTTACATAAGAAAAACATTTGTGTCCAGAGGTCCAAAATATTTGGAAGTGAATGCGGTTGGATGGGACCTTCCTATCGTATTTTCGTATCCAGCTCCATTTTCTGCGCTTAATTTGTTGTCCCAGTGGCTGTTGTTGACTTCTTTTTCAACATTGGGTCGCATTTCTTGGAAAGAGAAGAAAACAAATGTGGAGGTTTTGAAAAAGTTTGAGGTGAAAATAGAATTATGACCGAAATCAGGGTTAGACAGTCAATTTATTTTGGCCATGTAACAAAACATACCTCCTTGTTGAAAACCATACTATATGGTATGATGGAATGCAGCCGTTCAAGAGGCACACAACGTTATAATTGCGTGCATAACATCAGGAGATGAACTGGGAAAAGGCCTGACAGATTGCACATTACGGCACGAGATAGAATACACCGCAGATCCATTACATCTGACCTTCGACGCGGAGATGACGCGAACTGAACTGGTCTGAGTAATAAATGTCCTACGCAATCAAGGCGTTATGGAACAATATGCGCGTCTGATAGAAGATATAAACCAGGGCTGCTCTACCAATTTAAGTCGTTTTTATTTGCCAATTAACATACAAATGCAACGTGGCGTTCGACGGAGCGATAAAATATTTCCCAAACTTGTCACGGCAGCCTTTCATAACATTTCAGGCACACTAAATTGAGATGACAGGGGTATTACCATAGATGGAGAATGCTCAACCATCTTCGGTTTTACAGTCATCATCAGCCACCACATCAAAGAAGCTGAGCAATACCCAAATAATATCAACAACGCAAGCGAGGCAGCAGGTCTACAAATAAATAGACAAAAGACACAACACATGTTGAATGCTTTCTGCCTCTACGAAGAAATGCCGTGAGGTTTGAGGCAACTAATAAGGAAAATAAAACGATGCTCTAGTTCAAACCGGTGTCTATCATTGGCGGAGCAGGATACTCTGATGTCTACCCTAATGAAGTGGTTGACGACAGGAGAACCAGAGTTATTAGAATTATCATTGAGATGTTAACGAAAGCAGGGGCTAGTTTAAGGACAGTCTCCTCGATGTATTTCATGTTGAAGCGGATGTAAATACAAAAGAAGAATGTTCCCAGATCCCAGAGTCATTAAATATTTTCCAACGGGACATGCACACAGAAGGATTACTATCATTCTGCATTACGGAGGAAATGTTTTTTTACTAAAATTGGATAGGTTGAAGGAGAAGACGTGTCCTGTTCAAGACCGTATTCATCCAAAATTACTGTTTGAACTTTGAGGCCAGTTAGCAAAACCATTAGCGATATTTGATTCTCATTCTCTTGGGAAAGGGATTGTTCCAAGGGATTGTGAAGATGCAGGTGTGATCTCCCTTGTTCAAAAGGGCAAGAAATCAGATCCAGCTAATTATAGACCAGTGAGTTTATCGAGTATTCTCAGCAAAATGTTAGAGTCCATTATCAAGGGCAACATACTAATGCACTTGGACAAGTTTAATTAAATTAAAAATAGTCAGCACGGGTTTACTAAAGGAAGATCGTGTTTAACCAATCTATTAGAATGCATGGAGGAGGTTACCAAGATCGTGTTTAACCAATCTATTAGAATTCATGGGGAGGTTACCAAGATCGTGTTTAACCAATCTATTAGAATTCATGGGGAGATTACCAAGATCGTGTTTAACCAATCTATTAGAATTCATGGGGAGGTTAGAAAGATCGTGTTTAACCAATCTATTAGAATTCATGGGGAGGTTACCAAGATCGTGTTTAACCAATCTATTAGAATGCATGGAGGAGGTTACCAAGATCGTGTTTAACCAATCTATTAGAATTCATGGAGGAGGTTACCAAGATCGTGTTTAACCAATCTATTAGAATTGATGGAGGAGGTTACCAAGATCGTGTTTAACCAATCTATTAGAATTCATGGGGAGGTTACCAAGATCGTGTTTAACCAATCTATTAGAATTCATGGGGAGGTTACCAAGATCGTGTTTAACCAATCTATTAGAATGCATGGAGGAGGTTACCAAGATCGTGTTTAACCAATCTATTAGAATTCATGGAGGAGGTTACCAAGATCGTGTTTAACCAATCTATTAGAATTGATGGAGGAGGTTACCAAGATCGTGTTTAACCAATCTATTAGAATTCATGGGGAGGTTACCAAGATCGTGTTTAACCAATCTATTAGAATGCATGGAGGAGGTTACCAAGATCGTGTTTAACCAATCTATTATAATTCATGGAGGAGGTTACCAAAATGTAAGATGACGGAGAGTCGATAGATATTATCTATCTGGATTTTGCAAAGGCCTTTGATAGAGTACCTCATTAACGATTGTTCCGAAAGTTGAAATCACATGGAATAGATGGGGAAGTTGCCAATTGGATTGAAAATTGGTTGACGGGCAGAAGGCAGAGAGTGGGCATAAATAGGGAGTACTCTGAGTGGTGTGATGTAATAAGTGGTGGGCCCCCAGAGATCGCTTTTGGGACCAATTTTGTTCTTAATTTATATCAATGATTTGGACATTGATATCAGATTCATGATTGCAAAGTTCGCGGATGACACAAAATTATGCGGCAGGGTTTCTTCTCCGGAAGAGTTGGATCTATTGAGGTCGGATTTAGATATGATTCAAAAATGGTCTGAGCTGCCAGATGGAGTCTAATGTAGAAAAATGTACAGTCCTCCACATGGAAAGATCCAATAACGAATATAATTACAGGATGGGAGAGAACAATATTAGGACAATAAAAAAGGAAAAAGACCTAGAAGTTATAAAAGATCATACAGGAAAGGTGCCGGAGCAAGTCCAGGTGGCAGTGAAAAAGGCGAATGCCATGTTGGGCATGATAAAAAGAAACAGTTCACATAAGAGTAAGGAAGTAATAGTCAAGCTATATAAATCATTGGTGCGAACTAAATTAGAGTACTGTGTTCAGGTGTGGAGTCCATATAAATTTGCTGGAAAGGCTACAAAGAAGACTAATGTATCTAAGGAAGCAAACAGATAAGTGCAAGTCAACCTGCATGACTTTGTCGCGCTCTGAATTAACCAAAAAGACTTTGTGGTTGAAACAGGCATACCTTCGCTAAAAAAGGGTTACATTTAAAAACAAGAATAGTCATTTTGCCTTTTATTATCTCTTCCCCCCCCCCCTCCCCCCGTCGTAATATATCCACTTCCGCTTTAGATGAGACACTACTGCATAGTTTTGCGCCATCGGCGAATTTTACAATCATGGATCCCGTATCAATGCCAAGATCGTTTATATACATCAAGAACAAAATTGATCCCAAAACCGAGCCCTGTGGCTCTCCACTTTATACTTCACACCACTCAGAGTACTCCTTATTTATGCCCACCCTCTGCCCTTTTCCCGTTAACCAATTTTAATCCATTTGACCACTTCCCTTTCTATTCCATGTGATTTTCACTTTCTAAATAATCTTTGATGAGGTACTCTATCAAATGCCTTTACAAAATCTAGATAAATAGCATCTACTGGCTCCCCTTTATCTATCGTTTTAGTAACCCACTCCATGAATTCTAATAAATTTGTTAAGCACGATATCCCTCTAGTAAACCAATGCTGACTATATCTTATTAGATTAAAGTTATCTAAGTGCATTACAATGTTTTCTTTGATTATTGACTAACAATTTACAGACTATGCTTGTTAAACTCACCGGACTATAATTTCCTGGATCTGATTTTTTGCCCTTTTTTGAATAATGGGATCACCCCTGCGTCTTTCCAATTGTGTGGAACAATCCCTTTTGCAAGTGATTGAGAACATAATATAGCCAATGGTTTTGCTAGTTAATCTCTAATTTCAAACATCAATTTTGGATGAATACCATCTTGACCTGGACATTTATTCACTTTCGACCCCTCCAATTTGTTTAAAAACCATTACCTCTATAATACATATTCATTTTAATCACGCTGTATCCATGTCTCTTTGAAAAAATATCTATAGGCTCTGAGATCTTGGAGTAGTCCTCTTTTGTGTAGACTGTGCCAAAGTACTGATTGAGCAGATTAGCTGCCTCCCTATTCTCACTTATTATTTTCCCTGTACTGTCTATGAGAGGGCCTACTTTGTCTTTCGTTCTTTGTTTATTTCTAACATAAGAAAAGAAGCTTTTACTATCAGTCTTGATCCTCTGAACAATTTTTTTTTCGAAGACTATTTTTGCCGTTTTATTCAAAATTATGTTATTATGAGTCGGCTTCTAACCAATATGGGACGCAAGTTTCTATCATGTCTGAAGGCCACGAGAGGAGGATCAGAAAATACCAAGCGCGTGGAAGGATTGTAATAAAGGATGGGCAGGCAGATGGGGCAACGACATCTCACGGTCAGAGACGGTTTGAAGATGACAAGTAAGAACCAGTTTCAGGCGGAGACGGTGGAAATGGGGATGGGGTCGGTACGAGAACTAGAGATGACCCGCTGGAAGTGGTTGGCGACCATAGCTTCAATCTTACCTGCTTGAAGTCTAGCCTATCCTGGACTTCGATATCTCGTTTTCGTCTTCCTATCACGAGCAACGAAGTCGTAGCGACTGCTAATACAACAGCGAGTCACTGCACGAGTGAGGGAAGGAAGAGATGGTGTTGTGGTTGCTGTTGTTGCTAATACCCACAATGAGTAAGTATTCTTTTATGGGCTCCGAAAAGCACGTTAAGTGACAGGTTCCAGTGGCTTTCCTCACATCCGGAGCGTGCTGATAAAGATGGACAGGGATTATCCCGGCGGTTTTGCTATGCTTGTATTCATCTGTGTGTCCCTCACTACTACGGGGATCACGTCATTACTCCACCTCGTTAGCCAGGCTGCCAAGACAAACAGCCCGTTTCCAGGGAGAACTCCGTGGAAGTCGAGGTTGAGGGTCTTGGTCAGAATGTTTTGTCTGACCCTGACTAACATGTCTGATGAACATGTTTTTGCCTGGTCCTGACTAAATCTGATCCGTATATTTTTGCCTGACCAGACGTTAGTCTCCTTTCCCCCGCCTGACCAGACGTTAGTCTCCTCTCCCCACCTGACCAGACGTTGTCTCCTCTCCCCACCTGACCAGACGTTAGTCTCCTCTCATCACCTGACCAGACGTTAGTCTCCTCTCCCCACCTGACCAGACGTTAGTCTCCTCTCCCCACCTGACCAGACGTTAGTCTCCTCTCATCACCTGACCAGACGTTAGTCTCCTCTCCCCACCTGACCAGACGTTAGTCTCCTCTCCCCACCTGACCAGACGTTAGTCTCCTCTCCCCACCTGACCAGACGTTGTCTCCTCTCCCCACCTGACCAGACGTTAGTCTCCTCTCCCCACCTGACCAGACGTTAGTCTCCTCTCCCCACCTGACCAGACGTTAGTCTCCTCTTCTCCGGAAGTAAAAAAAAAAGGATAGTTGTGTGTGTCACTGGGTTTATTGTAGACGGGGGGGGGGGGGGCGGAGAGACAGGAAGGGCAGGTCGGGGCAGCGATGTCAAGAGAATTGACTGATTTCAGTTAGATTGGTGACGTGAGCGTATCGTTGTGTGGAAATTGTTATAATAGCAAAGCCAATGGCGCTAGATAGATCAGCCTCAAACATGCCGGTATACCTATACTGTCATTGGTGTATCGGTAGTGGCTCAGAGAATAGAAGCTCTGCTGTTGGGCATGATCAGAATGGGGAACAGAGGTGTTGAGAAAGTAAACATCTAACAGAAAGAGTTGGTAGCTCTCGTTTGGAGAGATAACAGTGGCGTGGTTGGTAGCTCTGGTTTGGGGAGATAACAGTGGCAGAGGCGTGGTTGGTAGCTCTGGTTTGGGGAGATAACAGTGGCAGAGGCGTGGTTGGTAGCTCTGGTTTGGGGAGATAACAGTGGCAGAGGCGTGGTTGGTAGCTCTGGTTTGGAGAGATAACAGTGGCAGAGGCGTGGTTGGTAGTTCTGGTTTGGAGAGATAACAGTGGCGTGGTTGGTAGCTCTGGTTTGGATAGATAACAGTGGCGTGGTTGGTAGCTCTGGTTTGGAGAGATAACAATGGCATGGTTGGTAGCTCTGGTTTGGGGAGATAACAGTGGCAGAGGCGTGGTTGGTAGCTCTGGTTTGGAGAGATAACAGTGGCAGAGGCGTGGTTGGTAGCTCTGGTTTGGAGAGATAACAGTGGCAGAGGCGTGGTTGGTAGCTCTGGTTTGGAGAGATAACAGTGGCAGTGGCGTGGTTGGTAGTTCTGGTTTGGAGAGATAACAGTGGCAGTGGCGTGGTTGGTAGTTCTGGTATGTACTCAGTCCCTTTCATCGCTGAGATTGCCAACGACAGAGCACAAACTCCAAGGCTACCGCACCGGGTTCGAAATATTCCCCTGACTTAGTCAGGTCGCCATTTACAGCTGGGTCGACTGGAAGTAGCGGTCACACCGTGAAAAATCCACGTTATACTTGGTCTGTAAACTAAGTTTGCCGGAAGTCGAACCTGGCATGTTGGGATGGTAAACAAAGCTGGCAAGCCATAGACCAGGGACTCTCAACCTTTTCAGATTGCGAGCACTGGTCACGTTTAATATTAAGTGCGCGAGAACCAAGCAATTTAATGGGTTTTATTTTTGAAAAACAAAATATTTGTATACACTCACCGGGTTAATGACATCCTTAAGCTTAAAAGTGACTCAGAAGTTCAGTGATGTCCAATGAAAAGTCCCTTGTAGCTATCTACACGTAGAGTAAACAGTCTTGCAGATGTGAATCAGTTAATCGTGATCGTGTATTGTTCTGGAGGTATTTCATGTGAGAAAGCGCCCCCCCCCCCCCCCACAGATAGGTGGTCCCTAACATAGCCATATCTTTGAGAGAAACACTCTAGTATTTAGAACCTTTTTTGTCTGCTTCCCAAAAGGTCATGAATTTCTCCTTTTCAAACATAAATTTCAGCGCTAACGAAGACTGGAGATTGATCAATTCAAGTACCCATGATGCAACACGACGCTGACACTGGCCAGCTTCGGCGAAACACCGAATCAAGTCAGCAGGGAAAATATTTCAGAACATAGAGCGGGAAATTCGTTTGCTGGCAGCAAATGCGCAACTTAACAACTTTCAGGTCGCCTAAAATATAACGGATGGAAAACAACATTATATGTTTGGGTTTGTAAAATAAAGTTTGAATTGGAAAGCGGGCCTCATTAGTGTTGGTGCTCGTAAGCACGTTTTTAATTCCATGTCGCGAGAGCCATATGTCATAAAAAGAGCACCGTGGTGCTTGCGAGCACCTGGTTGAGACTGCTTGCCCTAAATCAACGAGTCTCACGAGAGTTGCTAAACTCTATTTCAGCCATCTGTAAAATAGGTACCTGACTTTGTCAGAGGAAGGGAACTGGTAACCTCACAAAAGATGAGTCTCTAACACTGAATCCCCAGCTCCAGTATGTGGTAAAAGATGGGAGACAAAGAGGATCTCGGAAACTATCGTCCAGTTACTCTCCTCCCGTTCACTTACAAGCTGTTTACAAAATGTATGCTTGCCTGAGTCTGCACCACTCTCGAAGAATCGCAAACAGTCGTACAAACAGGCTTCCGACGTTCGTACAGCACAACGGACCATATTTAAACTTGTTGCTGCCTTATTGAGGCAGCCCGAGAGTTACAGACGCCCTTGATATTCACCTTCGTTGAATATAAAACGGCTTTTGATTCGATAGAACCACATTTTGTCTGGCGTTCACTGTTGGAACAAGGTGTCGATCCTGATTCTATCAGAATTCTCGACAACGGTTATACAAACTGCACTGCCACATTTCGTCCCTTCCAACGTCCAATTGTGGTACAAATTCAGAAGGGGGTCCACCAAGGGGATCCTATCTCACAGAACCTCTTCTCCGCATGTTTGGAATCAATCCTTAACCGATCCAACTTACTGACGGCAGATACCTCAATCACCTTCGATTTGCTGATGACGTAGTGCTCATGACGGTCAACAGCAGATACAAGACTACCTTGTTGAATGTGGGTTGTTGTACCTACCCCTACTTTTCAGTGACTTCCATGTAATGCCATCATCTGGTTCCCGTTATGTGCATCCTGTCCAACGCCTTCTCGTTACTTCTAGTCGCACTGGCATCAGCCCGGTTCATTCGCGCAGTTCTATATTAGTGACTTTATCAAACCATTTTATACTCTCAATTCGGCGCACGCATTCACGAATTGATTAAATCTTGGACCGGAAACGGCGTGGCCTAGTGGTTAAGTGGCACGGCTCACCACCCGAAGGTGCTGTGTTCGATCCCCACCACAGCACCGGCCGTTACCCCTGGGAAGCAAACCCTTCGAAAATGCAGGAGGAAGCAGACCCTTACATAAAATGGATGATGAAGTCGGATGCACTGGGCCGACAGGCGCAAAATAAAAACGCAGTGCAACGCACACCGCCTTGGGGATTAGAGAAATAAGGCGAACGCAAACAAAAAATAAATAAATTTAAAAAAATCTTGGACCTTGTTAGTTGTACTTGTCTTTCTTCTCACGTTTCAAAACCATACACTAGAACGGACTTGACATTGGAGTTGGAGATCTATATTTTAGTGACGGACAATGTTTGTCGATTTCCACAAATTTCCTAAAGTATCTCTTTCCTTTTCCATTCTTAGTTGAATTTCTCTACCAGTAGCATTATCATTAGTTAGTTAGTAGCCGCGTTATGTCATTATCATTAGTTAGTTAGTAGCCGCGTTATGTCATTATCATTAGTTAGTTAGTAGCCGCGTTATGTCATTATCATTAGTTAGTTAGTAGCCGCGTTATGTCATTATCATTAGTTAGTAGCCGCGTTACGTCATTATCATTAGTTAGTAGCCGCGTTGTCATTATCATTAGTTAGTTAGTAGCCGCGTTATGTCATTATCATTAGTTAGTAGCCGCGTTATGTCATGATCATCGGTTAGTAGCCGCGTTATGTCATTATCATTGGTTAGTTAGTAGCCACGTTATGTCATTATCATTGGTTAGTTAGTAGCCGCTTTATGTCATTATCATTAGTTAGTAGCCGCGTTATGTCATTATCATTGGTTAGTAGCCGCGTTATGTCATTATCATTGGTTAGTTAGTAGCCGCGTTATGTCATTATCATTGGTTAGTAGCCGCGTTATGTCCTTATCATTAGTTAGTAGCCGTTTTATGTCATTATCATTGGTTAGTTAGTAGCCGCGTTATGTCATTATCATTGGTTAGTAGCCGTGTTATGTCATTATCATTGGTTAGTTAGTAGCCGCGTTATGTCATTATCATTGGTTAGTAGCCGCGTTATGTCATTATCATTGGTTAGTTAGTAGCCGCGTTATGTCATTATCATTAGTTAGTAGCCGCGTTATGTCCTTATCATTAGTTAGTAGCCGCGTTATGTCCTTATCATTAGTTAGTAGCCGCGTTATGTCCTTATCATTAGTTAGTAGCCGTTTTATGTCATGACTAACTATAGGATGATGAGACATGGAGTGGTAAACAACAATATCAACTTAGCTGTTCTTGTTTTCCTTCTCCTAGCGGCATTATCGTCGACTCGTTTCCCTTGTCCGTCTTACAAGAACTTCTCTTCAACAAACGCGAAGTGGCCCTTCCTGGTACTTCTTCACTTGAATCGGTCTACAATTTCGTCTTCCCACGATGTCAGACCCCTGGCCAGGGCCGTCATGTCACGCTCATACACATCTTTGAACCTCATCTGTGGCCGGCTGGATGTTCTCTTGTCATCCGCCAACTGTCCATAAAGGTTATCTTTGGGAATGCGGCCATCTTCCATGTGCTGAGCACGGCCAAGCCATTGTAGTCTTTGCTGCCTAAAGTCAGTGTTCATGATTGGAGACCGGTGCGAGAGTTTTGTCACTCTGTGACTGAATGTAATTACATGAATGAAACCCCCAAAACGATGCCTATTACCAGTTGAACAGACGAGAGCAGGTCGTGGTCTTCAGACTTCGCACTGGCCACAATAGACTGAGGACCACCTATTCAACAAATTGAAGATAGGTGGCACCGACGAATGCCCATGTGGTACCGGAAAATGACCGCTGAGCATTTGCTGCAAAACTGCCCGACATACGAGGATCAGAGAAAGCAGATGTGGCCATCACCAGTGGCAACACTAGACAAGCTCTATGGCAGTGTCGACAGCCTCAGGATGACCGCTACTTTTTTCGAAAAAGTAAAGATTGATGTCTGACTGCGTACGATGAAGAAGAAGAAGAAGACATGAATGAAACGCAGGCCCGTAGATGGAAGGTGTTAAGCCTGTGCTCTTGTTTGACATAAGTTGCTCAAATATCGATACCATATAGGGGTCGGCTGACAAAACATAGTTTTTAATTATGAGTTTCTGAGTTTTCCAAACACGCGTTGTGTGGCGAGCAAATGTAGCATCAGCTTTGTCAATGTGACTGTCTATTTCTGGGTCTAGAGAGAGAGCTTGTCGTTGATGATGGATCCCAGGTGTGTGAATTGGCGCACAGCTGCCAGTTCATAATTATCGAAGATAAGAGCTAGCTTTGCATCTACTTCCTTTCCCAGCACATTTGTTTTGTTGAGACTTGCGAGATCAACATCGTTGCAAGCCGGACAGAAGCAATCTATCAAGCTCTGAAGTTCCTGCTGACTGTGGTTGACAACTGCAGCATCATTAGCCACAATAAATCCATGTTGGTGATCTCACTGATCTTCATTTTGGCCTTAAGCCTTGCAAGGTTAAACAGCCTACTATCAAAACTATCGTTAAGATAAATTCCTTCATTTGAGTTGCCAAATGCATGCTTCAGTAACAGAACAAAGAAAATTCAGAACAGTGTATAGGCCAGGACGCAGCGTTGCTTAACACCACTTCGAATTCCAAATGGCTGTGATGTGCTACCCCATCAAATTAGTTTTCCTTTCGTGCCTTTATGAAACGATTTTATTCATGGTTGTGATTTGCTACCATCAAATTAGAATCTTCCTTTCATGCCTTCATGGAATAATATTATTAGTCGTAGCATTTTGTTTGGGCAGCCTATTTTTAGAGAGATTTTGAAGAGGCATTTGATGTGGTTAGAAGTGATGGACACTTCAAAATCCTCTCTAAAATAGCATTATCACGAGCGTCTTATATTCAAAGAGACCCGTCTGCATTTGCGGAAGTGACGTTTACGCTTACACCAAAACGTCACACACGCTAAATGTTGAAACCAGAGGAAAGAACGCGGCCTGACAATTATTAGGATTTTATCAAGAAAAGTGGACGGTAAGATTGTAATGACTTAGTTAATACGTCTATTATTCCTTTAAGATTATATTTTTACTAATTTGCAAAAATAAAAATACATACCGTGTAACTGTGTTATAGTAAGAACAACTATCTAATACTTACTAATAGTACTAACGCCACGGCATTTACTTTGACATAACCTGGGACATGCTATTCTGATTCATATTCTTAGTAGTAATGGATTATGTCTATAGCCTAGACTAATCATTTATAATAATGAACGTTGGAAATGCATTTAGTAAACTATAAACCGTAAACCTACTAAATAGTATCAAAAGCAAGTTACTAACTCAAAAATAACAAGAAATGTCTGCGGTTGGTAACAACTTCAACGTCTAAAGTCTGCTCTAGTGAAGGTAATTTAACATTTAACAGCATCATAATGAATATGTTCAACTTTGAGTTTGACATTTTTATTGTTCACTCATTATCTCATTATTGTTGACTACAGTATCTTGAGACACTGGACACTAGACAGGATTATAAAATACACCCTAGACTTTCACTTACACTACACGCTTACAAGAGGATAGTACCACGGAAATAGGGTGATTGAGGTTGGGGAATCACGGAATGTCAGCGTGGCGTCTTTGTCTAAAATAGTATACACATTTTATAATTTATGGGCTGAATTATTCTATTCTCAATCCACTCAGTGTCAATGTGCCCTGCTCTATTTATGTATAGATCTAAATGATCTAGATTTATTATTGTATCATCTCATTTTATTGATCACCTAGCACTCATTGTCTTACCAGTTTTATGCAAAATTCCTACACTTGATATGATCATATCATGATGGATGGATGACATGTAGACTAATAATAATCAAATAACTTATATCATAAACTAGAGATCTATATACTTGACAAATATGATTATTTGTGAATGTCTCTGCCAAAGACGAATGTCGAATGTGTCGTACCGAAAGGTGCAAATACCGCAGTCAATCTGTAAACTAGTGACACAACGCATTCCTTTCTCCGGACTACATTGTGCTACTTGTTCAGGTCTTGGTTTCTGGAGTTTGAGAACGAACAAAGAAAAAAAAAGGAATGTGAATGTCCCTAGGCTATCCTTAGTTTCATCTTCAAGTTTAAGTTAATTTATAAATGAAAAGCAAAAACGGGCGTCAATTATTTATTAGACTGTCCATGGGCATCATTTAACTTAACGTCTTTATACTGGTTTAGAAGACCCTGCAGAGTTTGTATACAACCAGTTACATTTACATCACCTTGCTCTAAAAGCTATGCGCATCCAGTTTATTCTTAAATGCATTAACTGTCCCTGCCTCCACTACCTCCCTTGGCAATGCATTCCAAGCAGACACCACTCTCTGACTAAAAAAATATTTCCTAATATCTAACCTGGACCTCTCTTTAGTCAGCTTGTAGCTATGCCCTCGTGTTATTGTAGGTGGCTGTATTTTAAAAAACTTGTTATAGTCTAATTTATCCATTCCTCTGATCATCTTATAAACCTGTATTAAGTCACCACAAATTCTTCTCTCTTCGAGACACTGTAGGCCGGTTTTTCAGCCGGTTTTTCTGAGTCGTTCCTCATAACTGTAATTCTGGAATCCCACTATCATCTTTGTCGCTCTTTTTTGTATTCTTTCTAGCATGTTTATGTCCCCTCTATGATAAGGACTCCACACCTGTACACAGTACTCCAATCTAGGTCTAACTAAAGCTTTATACAGTTTGACGATCACTTCCTTGCTCCTATGTTTAATAGTTCTTTTTATCATACCTAACATTGCATTTGCCTTTTTCACTGCTACCTAAACTTGCTCACTCACCTTTCCTGTATGATCTATTATAACCCCTAGGTCCCTTTCCTTATCTATCTTTCTAATATTGTTTTCTCCCATTCTGTAATTATGTTCCATATTGGATCTACCCATGTGGATGACTACATTTATCTACATTAAACTCCATTTGCCAGCTTACAGACCATTCTCGAATTTTATCTAAATCCGACATCAATATATCCACTTCCGCTTTAGATGAGACACTACTGCATAGTTTTGTGTCATCAGCAAATTTTGCAATCATGGATCTCATATCAATGTCCAAATCATTTATATATATCAAGAACAAAATTGGTCCCAAAACCGAGCCCTGTGGCACACCACTTTTCACTTCACTCCACTCAGAGTACTCCTTATTTATGCCCACCCTCTGCCTTCTTCCCGTTAACAAATTTTCAATCCATTTGGCAACTTCCCCACCTATTCCATGTGATTTTAACTTTCCAAATAATCTTTGATGAGGTACTCTATCAAAGGCCTTTGCAAAGTCTAGATAAATAACATCCACTGGCTCCCCTTTATCTATGATTTTAGTAACCTCCTCCATGAATTCTAATAGATTTGTTAAGCATGATCTCCCTCTAGTTAAACCCATGCTGACTATTTCTAATTAAATTAAATTTTTCTAAATGCATTACAATGTTTTTTTTTATTATTGACTCTAACAATTTACAGACTATGCTAGTTAAACTCACCGGTCTATAATTTGCCGGATCTGATTTTTTGCCTTTTTTGAATAAGCGGATCACCCCTGCATCTTTCCAATCCCGTGGAACAATCCCTTTTGTAAGTGATTGAGAACATAATATAGCCAATGGTTTTGCTAGTTGGTCTCTAATTTCATACAACAATTTTGGGTGAATACCATATTGACCTGGACATTTATTCACTTTCAACCCCTCCAATTTTTTAAAAACCATTTCCTCTGTAATACAGATTGATCTTAATCCCGCTGTATCCATGTCTCTTTGAAAAATATCTATAGGCTCTGGGATCTCGGAGCAGTCCTCCTTTGTGAAGACTGCCAAAGTACTGATTGAGCAGATTAGCAGCCTCCCTATTCTCACTTATTATTTTCCCTGTACTGTCTATGAGAGGGCCTACTTTGTCTTTCGTTCTTTGTTTATTTCTAACATAAGAAAAGAAGCTTTTACTGTCAGTCTTGATCCTCTGAGCAAGTTTTTTTTCAAAGTCTGTAAGGAATGAGCTCAAGGCTCCTGCAAACATAGCTCGTTGGATCAATAAGGCTTACTACTAATCAACGCGCGATACATCACTCTGAACTGAATGACTGACACTGAAATAGTATTATTGAAATTCATCATCAAACTGTATTTATTATTGATATCTAATTAGATGGAGTAATATATGAACAAAGTTAGGGCCGACCACTCAAATCTATAAAAACAAAGTTGGTTATGGAAATGTTGACAACAGAGTAAAAGCAAACAGTCTTTGGTAAAGGAAGGGAATTTGCAAATGAGAAAAGTGACACAGTGGAGAGAAAGCCACAAAGAAGCTCATCTGCTGAATAATCACAATCACATAATTATAATATGAGAAGGCATTAAGATTCAATTATTACACCTGGATATATAGAGGCACAAAGAGCAGCCAGAACCATATATGCTGGTGAGATGTTATCAATGGCCTATGCACCGAGAGGACTTTGATCTGATTGAATATATGAAAAGTCAGCAGTCAGCTTTTGACGTTTGAGAGCTAACTGTATGATAGAATGAAAGTAGCAATACCTGTTAAGTATTTTTCTACATTGTTTTTTTTATTTGTTAGACATGAATGATTAAAGTTAAAGCAAGTACATGCGACATCCACTTAGTAATGTGTAGAATACATACAGAACATGGGAATGTTCAATAGTGGCTCATATTCTTGACACAATCAGTATATTTTGTTTTATACAAAATTATTTGCTGTTATGGCTAACCATTTTGGTTTCTCATTTTCACAGGTTAAAGATCAAATAATGGCATTTCCCAATCCTTTTCATGGCGGATTGGGTCAGAACTTCCGAGCAGGCTTTCCAAACAATCGGATGAACACTCCTCCTTTTGATATCCGTGGCATTTATGATGACTTTAATGTTGGTCCACCAGGCTTAGATGATCACTTTCGCAGAATTGCAATGTTACGAGAGGCAGAAATTCGAGCGCGACTTGAATTTAGGGATAGAATTGAACCTTTGCCACCAGGCTTAGATCTTAATGGTGGAATTTTTCTAGGTAGAGACCGGCTGAGGGAAAGAGAACTAGAAATGAGGATCAGAGAAGAAAGAAACCATGAAAGGTAAACAATAAATAAATAGGTGTTGTTACTATTTAACGGACCTAGCAGTGTCACTTTGCTTACATGCGCACACAGTTAACCTCAAGTTAGGCTTCATTTAGTTTGGGACATAATGGTAAGTCTAAACATGCTTGTAACAGTGAGCCGATGTTTAGTAAGTAAACTAGCGAAACCTATCAAAACGGGACTGAGCAGACCTTGCTTTATGCTTTATTTTTCACATGGAAACGGTGTTACATTGGTATAATAATGTTTTAATGTATTATAATTATGTAATAATGATAGTGGTCGAACAAGCTAGGGATTTATTGCTGAGTGTTGGACAGACTAGAGGAATTATGCTACAAAGATTATTCAATGTTTACAAATTATAACAGTGCTGAGCTAGCATGTGCACTCAAAGTCCTCCTGAATTTGTAAGAACGTTCTGGAAACATACCCCAATTTAATATGATCCAAGGAAGACGTGAGTTAATAATTATCTTGCCCAGGGGATACTGGAGGAGGAGAGAGTATTAAGGGTAAGCTAATAATTGAGCATGTCTGTATGTAGAAGAGTATAAAAACAGCTTTTTCTTTTATTTCAGAGATAGAGACAGAAGGAGAAATGACTATGATAGGGACAGAGGAAGAGGGGAGGATTGGAACCAGGAAAGGGAAAATATTCATCTAGGAAGACATCGCGATAGAAGTGTTAATAGGGACAGAAGTCCAGTACAGTCTGGACATGGAGGTATTGACTTAGAACCAAGGACCTTAAAGTACGAAGCAAATGATAAAGATGTAAGTAAATTCAGCATTTTGATTGGTCATTATTCTTCTACACATTTGTTTAATCCCTAACAGTAGAATCACAAGGCACTATGGCAGTTTTTCATAATCTATCATAAGCGCGAACAGTTTTTGTTTTTCATAGTTTTATGCAAGACATTATCCACCATAACAAGGCCAGGTCCTTAAAATATCACAGAATTACTAGTCTGTAGTCGCAGCATAAAATAAATTGAGCTGTAACAAATATATAGAGAAAATTTGCAGATCTGGGTACCCTTCACGATGACCATAAATCTGCCTGGCCCATCCACAAAATCGAAATGGTGGCACCTGCAAAACTAATTCCAGGCTGCCTCCAAGAAGGACCTTGAATAGCATTACAACACCATCTCCGACAGCGCAGAGGAAGGTCTAGTACACAGTGACATGCTGTGCGATGAAGACTCTCAGTTTCGACCCCTCTCAAATTCCCTCCGGCACCCCACCAATGCCTAAACAAGTCCGATGGGTCCCCCTGCACCCCAAGAGAGGAAATAACTAGCATGTGGGTTGAACATTACAGCGCAGCATTGAACCACCCACGTGAGTCTCACAGCAACTCTTGAGTCTCTCACAGCAACTCTTGAGTCTCTCACAGCAACTCTTGACACTAGTCCTATGCCCTACCATTGCTGAGGTAAAAACAGCATAGAAAAACTGAAAGATGGCAGAGCCACTTTTCCAGACAATATTCCGCCTGAACTATTAAAGTACACCCTGGACCCGATGACCACCACCCTGTACCAACTCTTCACAACGATCTAGAACACTGGTCAAGTGACATGTCGCGACGGAATAATAATTTCCCTAGAACAGGGCTCCCATCTGAAATGCAGCAATTACAGGCCTATTACCATACTGTCTGTTCCCGGCAAGGTCTTCGTACATGTGCTCCTCTCCAGACTGCAGCCCCTGTTGAACGAGGCATAGTCGACCCCAACAGTCAAGTGTTCACAGCTTCTCGCTCCACCATTGATGCCATTCTTGTCTTCCGCCCCCTCAAGAAACTGCACCACGAGTTTAACCGCACTCTCCACTTCACCTACGTTGGACTACGGGCTGCCTTCGATTCTGTGGACAGACACGCACTGCGGAAGGCTCTGCAATGCGTGGGCATCATGCTGTCCCTAACTGAGGAGCTGTACAGTCGCTCTCTCATGTAGCATGTCCTTTGTAGAACGTCGCTCCCATCACAGTCTGTCTGAAAGAAACTCGTTCCCTTGCCAAAACTCCAGCTTCCGCCACTGTCATACTCAGGCACTCCTGGATATCTTGGTGCCATCGTCTTCTTGGTCTACCCCTTCCTCTTTTGCCTGGCACCATACCTTCCATCACCGTCCTCTCAAGACCGTTGTGTCTCTTGATGTGACCAAAGTATTTGCATTTTCTAGCCAAAATGGAATTGATAAACCAGTTCTCCTCTATGCTCAACTCTTGCCGAATGTCTACATTTGTTCTTTTCTCTGTGCAGGGTATTCTGAGGATCTTTCTGTAACATTTTGACTCGAAGGATTCGATTCTTTGTCTAGAAGTTTTGGTAATCGTCCATGCTTCACAGCCATAAGCTGCCACAGGAAAAACACAGGCTCTCAAGACTTTTACTTTTATCGTTTTGTTGGTGCCCTGCCATAATTTCTTCAGGCTGTTCAGTCTCTGCATTGCCATAGCTAGTCTTAATCTGATTTCTTTCGAGCAGTCACCATTTTTGTCGATTCTGGAGCCCAGATATTCAAAATGTGTAACCTGATCTATTTCCTCACCACCCACTGTAAATTTATGCTGACATTGTGTTTTATCGGTGGTCATTATCTTTGTTTTGCACCAGCGTCAAAATTCGGCTTGAGGAGTTCTCTACATCACCTGACAGGGCTGAGTCCTATCCCCTGCACTTTTCTGTTGCCCCATGGACTGGATCCTCACACAGTCTTTTGCACACAACCCAGGGGTTCGTGTCGACAACTACTGGGTGACTGATCTCATCTACGCTGATGTCATCATACCAGATGACGATTCTCAGGTCCTAGAGAGGCACTGGATTGATTGGCTACCTTCCTTGGCTTGCACATCTCCTGGATGAAGACGAAAATCCAAAACCTCAGCAGGGTCCCCTCTGCACTGAGCATCACCATGAACGACAACCCTGTTGCAGCCACTGAGGACTTTATCTACCTGGGCAGCAGGCACCAGTCACGACATCACTCATAGGATGTACTTAGTAGCTTCATCCATGCACTCGCTCCACAGAGTCTGGTCCCAGCGAAGGCTCTCCCTGTAGACCAGGCTTCGTATTTACTCCTCCAGCATTGCCCTCATTCTCCCGTAGGACTCTTGAGTCCTGGACACCACTACAGCTGGACTGGTAGCATATTGAGGCCTTCCAACTGCGCAACCAGAGGTGTGTCTTGCATATGACATGATTTCCAACAGTGAAATAGTTTGACGTACTCAACTTGCAGGCATTGTCTCAATGATTGATTGCCATCATCTCTCCCTCTTTGGTCACGTTGTTCGCCTTTCCCAGGAAGTCCCAACCTACGAGATGCTCCAGCAGACTGTGGAGACTAGTTATGGGAAGAAGCCGTCTCATCCTGGAGACGTCCCCGGGAGTCGCACTCGCAACACATGGCTAAAATAGATCGCCACATCCTCAACAGAACTGCAGGCCGATGGGACACAGCGATCAGATGTAGTCATGCACATGGTCATTCGGCGCAATTGGCCCTGGTCGCCTAAGCGTATTATTGATTGATTTTAACAAATTGTGTTTAACCCATTCAATCCCAGCTGATCAGAAAAACTCACAACTGAATTCCCATGGCAAAGGGAATAACTCAGCAAATATTAGACGTACGTGTGCAATAAAATGAATACAAAATACAATTTGTTATTTATTTGTGTGATTTAAACTCCAGTTTACAGATAAATGGAAGAGGTACTGATCTGTGCACATGTTTTTGTGAGGGTCATGTATGTTGGATGCAAAAAATTAAACAAGGGAAGAAAAAAAAATCTGTCAATATAAAATGTCCGTTTCCCTCTAGTCAATTTTGTTGCTGACAAATATCCAAGTGAAAAGCTACAAAGCAACCTCCCTTGGTTCATTGCAATTTGTCCATCTTTCATCTTCTTGTCTGACTTCCTGGTATACACCTCAAAGTTATAGAAGTATCTAGTATGAGGATCTGCAGTACACCAAATTTTAATTACTCAATGACGGGGCTTGTCTTTTGTATATTGCTTGAACTGGAGTCTTCCTGTAACAGTAACCATAGCTTCATCAATACTAATATCCTGTTCAGGTTTCATTAGTTCTCTAGACTTGGCTAAGATCAAATAGAGGTCTAATCTTAAAAAAATTGCATCATGTCCATCCTAGTGATCGTAGAAAAAATTTGGAATTACCATTGAAGTGCAAATATTTGCTCATACTTTCAAACCTATTGCTTGATATTACACTTGACACTGCAGGCACATTCAACAGTTCATCAGTAGACCAAAACACTCTGTGTAACAGATGAACCCCAAACATATAGTTAACATAAAGAAAGGCCTTCATGTTATCAGGAGAAATAGGTTTCTACGAAGGATCTGGTTTTGATAAAATTTGGATGCAGACATATGCATTGGCTTACTCAGCCCCGTATTAAAAAAAAAGGTCTGAGGTAGAAATAGTGAAAGGTAATCAAAAGCAGAATAATCTTGATCTAGATCTGTCATCTGTAGGACGTGTTCCCTCACTAAATCCTTCAATAATATTACTCAGCTGCTTTGACCATTCTCTATCACCACTAGGGCCTGCCTGTTGGTTGGGTCACATTCTCAACGTCTTCTACTGATAATTCGTCATCACTAGTGAGGCCAGTGTCGCTACTTTCATCTTCTAAATCATGAACTTATTCCTCATCAACGTCCGATTCATTCTCTTCAACTCCATCATCAACAAATTCCTCATCACTATTGTCTGGCTCGTAAGTGTCTCCGGGCCACACCAAGTTTTGAAGAAAATTGAAGGCCATTTAAAAAAAAATCACGGCTCAAACACCACACCTGATAGAAATGATCTGTAAACTGCCATGGGAGCCGCCATTACCGATAGTCACGTGGCGGCTAAATTTAACATGTCTATTCGCAAGGAAAGCGTAAAGGAAACTAATTTAAATCAGTAAATCCGCTGAGGCCCACTGTCGCCAGCTGGGCTGGGATTGAACGGGCTAATGTACAAATAGTTCTTAGTCGGCCTGTGTTTCTACAAGGGCAGATGCCATTGTGCAAGTCCCAGCTCTGGTTGGTATGAGCTGGATGTAGTCATGAGAAAGATTTCCGCCTTAGCGGCCCAGGCTCGAGCAGCTTAATACTCCACTGTATTGGGACAATCACTTACTGAGGGTGGTTAACCGATGTGCTAGTTCATCGTAATAAGACTCAAAACACTAGAGCAAAGTAGACCCGCAGCCTGTTAGGTGCCATATCACACAGTTAGTCGCCTCTTACGACATGCTCTGTGTGAGGCAGCGGTGTTATTCTTGTCCTTGTCATACACAAAGACCCCGGCAGACCACTCTGGCAATATATTAAGGACAAATATAATATTTTGATATATCTCATACAACGGTATATAGTATTTGAAATATATTGTTTGCATTGACTGTGAGACCAATGTTACCAAAATGTACATGAAAGTGATAGATAATTTGAGTTTTGTTACTGTCTTTTTTGTTGTTGTTTCAGTATGACATAGCCGATGATGGTGAAAGAAGTAACGGTAGCTCGTCTGAGAGATTTAGGAACAGGGAACCTGAAAGTCTTGGTGAGACCAACCGACTGGGAGACGACAAGGGTGGTGATAAGTGGGTTAGCAACCAACCAGCACGGACAATTATATTGAGGGGCCTACATTCAGAAATGGATGAAAAAATTGTAAGTTGAGACATTTTTGTCCATTAAATGAAATAGAAAATTGCACAAAATATGGCCTAATTTCTCTTTGCTGTTACATTTATTTAAGTTTGGTAAGATGCATGTTTATACAGAAATCAACCTGTTTTTAGCAGCTTGACTTGACTTGGTCACTTGTCTTCTACTGTGAGGCGTATATATCTTTTTTTCTTTTGAGTTTCTGCAAAATAGAGAAGTATACCCAACCGTCCTTAGTCGCCTCTTGCAACATACTTGGCAGTTTACAGTGTTACTATTCTTTGTTGCCCTTTTAGACCCCTGTAACATGCATGCAAGGTTATGAACAAACAAATTGGAAAGATTAAGTCAGTAAGTAGGCCACAAGCTGATCAGGGATGTCTGATAATTTCTAAAAATGTCATTCAGTGGCGGCATCATCCAGCTTTGTGATTACTGTAGGTAGCAGATGTTAAGTGTCACCCACAGTTATCTCCTCAATATTTTTTCTCATCTTAAATCCTGTCATAGGGGATGGCGTGGCCTAGTGGTTAAGTGGCACGGCTCACAAACCGAAGGTGCTGGGTTCGATCCCAATCACAGCACCGGCCGTTACCCCGGGGAAGCAAACCCTTAGAAAATGCAGGAGGAAGCAGACCTTTACATAAAATGCATGCTGAAGTCGGGTGCACTGGGCCGACAGGCGCAAAATAAAAACCACAGTGCAATGCACACCGCCTTGGGGGATTAGATAAATAAGGCGAACGCAAAAAAAAAACAACCTGTCATCATTCATTCCTTCTTCCAGCTCCTCCGTCAGGACAAGGACTTTCTTGGTTTCTTCCGTGAACATCTCTATCCTGAGACCACTCTGTCCTCTAGCGGGTTCTCCTGCATTGGCGCCATCACTCTCACTCACCGCCTTCCCTCTGTTCGCATGAAACCTATTTTTACGTATCACCCTCATTGTGCTTCTGTCAAGGACATTTTATTTGGCCATCTCCATATCCTTCATTTTGATCCTTTCGCTCTTGAGGTATTTCCCAATCCTCCACTTGTCACTTACAAATGGGGCAGAAACCTGAGGGATTTGCTGGTCAGAAGCCACATGCACACTAACACCCACAGTCATGTGGGCACCATGCCGTGCAATAACGTACGTAGCTGTATTACTTACCCACATGTTATCCCAACTCACTTGGCGACCTTCCCCAATGCAGAGTTCATCATCAAAGTGGGTTTCACTTGCAAGTCTCGCGTTTTTCCAGATAAGTATCTTTTCCTTGTCCTGTGTTCATATCCTTATTTTATGTTTTCTTCCCTTCTATAATTTGCAAGTCCATTATTGTTGTTGTTATTTGCCTCTGTTATTTTTGTTGTTAAGGCCTATTGGTCGTAATATAAGTTTTGTTTGTCTTCTGTATCTGGCCATACATATTGTTTTTTACACTTTATTTTAATCCATAGTGCCCCAACAGACTCACCTTATTTTAATTTTGTTTTTACTTAATAAGATGATAAGCATCTGTCGTGTAAAGCAGTACATAACTGGGTCGATAAATTTTCTTGAGTACGCTATAAAATTGCTGGTGCATCCCAACACTGCCATCCTGTTCAGATTGCAACAGAAGATGATTCAAGCTGACATGCAAGCAACTACAGCAGGTTGTTGACATAGGGTAATCTACAGCATAATGCATGACCTAATCTTGGTGGGAGGTGCTTCACAAATGAGGAGTAGCTTGAATGTGCCAGTGTGGCTGAGACAGTAGGCCAATGACTATGCCGCACTGTTTAGAGCACTGATTATGTTTTTTAAGTTGCCATTTGTGACGTCTTTACTGACTTGTCCTTGTACAATATTTTAAACATATTTGGTAAAGTATTTTTGAATTTTAATTTAGGCTTACTTCGTTTGCCTTATTTCTTTATTCCTCAAGGCAGTGTGAGATGCACTATGTTTTTATTTTGCGCCTGTTTGCCCAGTTCATCCGACTTCGGCATGCATTTTATGTAAAGGCGTGCTTCCTCCTGCATTTTCTAAGGCTTTGTTTCCCCAGGGAAACGGTCGTTGCTGTGATTGGGGAGCGAACCCAGCACCTTCGGATTGTGAGCCGTGTCACTTAACCACTAGCCCACACCATCCCCGCAAAGTTGTTTGAATTTGGCATTGTCCCAAATTGAGCATAGGACATTTTGTGTTTAATAAAGTTTAATGATTAAAGGTAGCTGCTGGAGAATAATAGATGTTGACCCACATTTGATTTCAGATTGGAGCTGAGCTCATGGTACTTGGCCTTCCAGTAAAAGATATCAGGCTTATTCGTAGAGCATCAGGTAAATTGACCCACTTCTCCACATCTGTGCTTCCTTTATCCCTTCACCTTTACGATACCACTGAATTGCTATTTTATGCGTGTGGGAAATGGTGCTGTATAATTACTGAGAACTAACCCACTACTTGCACCTGTGTATTTACCACATTTAAACAACATTATTTATATTGACATAATTTTTGTTCAAATATTACTCACACGCTTTTTAAAAGTATTGTCTCCTTATAAGAAAAGAAAATATGTACGGCTCACAGTGCAAATCCATCCTGGGAGAGTCGTACTACCGATCCTGTCTCACAAATAAATCTGTTGTTTGCGAATGCCCACAATGAGTAGGTTACACTTTTGTGCGCCCTGAAAAGGACGTTAAGTGGTGGGTTGCAGTAGCAGTCCTCACATCCCGAGTGTGCTAATGAAGGTGGACCGAGGTCCTCCAGGCGGTTGTACTATGCTTGGCTTCATCTGCATGTCGCTCACTACTACTGGGATCACGTCGAACCTCACCTTGTTAGCCAGACTGTTGTCCTCGACAACAGCCCGTTTCCAGGACGACCAACGAGGAGGTCAGGTGATGGTATATTTCTCCTGACCCTGTCTAACTTTGTCTGATCAGTGTGTTTTGCCTGACCAGGCCTCATCGTCCCTAAATCTGTTGTTAGAAAGGGACTAACCCTTCACCTGGGTCAATGCCATTTTGCAACTGCAAAGATTCAGTCTGTTCTCACCACAGCAAAGTTTTATTTATATGTTAAACTCTTTCTCTTGTCTTTTTCTTGTTTCCTGTTTTAAAATCAATACCTTTGAGAGTGGTTTTGAAATTACTTTTCAAGTTCTTAAGTGTAACTTTGAACTTTTCCCATTGAAAATGGTGGAGATGACATGGATTAAGCCATATGTAAAAATAGATTATTACTGTAATCACCAAGATTTGTTAAGAAAATGCATTTATATGAAAAACAATGTTTACAAAATTATGGGGGGGGGGGGGGGGGGGGGTTGAACTCTCGATAGTGCAGTTAATGTATAATATATAAGTGTAATGTAGTTAATGTGATTTGTGTGTGTGTGTAGATGTATAATTTAAGTAATATACTGATTTGAAGGAACAAACCATATGAGCTGACATACATAGTTTTATGCTTTACTTACATGTTATAATACATTATTGTAGAGGATTGTCTATTTAAACAATATATACATTACCTCTACTGTTTCCATCATTAAAATCCTGATTAATTCATTTGGCCAATTGTGAGCTGAATCCTGAAAGAATTAATAAAATCATTGCAGGACTAGATATTCACTCTTAGCTTTGCCATGGAAACTACCCAGCATGCTTTCATTAATCACATGTCCCCCACATAAAGAAACAATGGTGCCATTGCTTTCTTCATATCATTTGTAAAGTTATTGTTTGGACATGCCAATGTCTGCCATAGCAATACAAAATACAAGTCCGGTACTATATTAAAAATATATTTGCTCTAAATGGGCAAATGGCACACCTTTATCTTTAAAACACAACTGGTTGTGTTTTCCAAATTGTCTTCAATTATACACACATCGTCATATGTGTTCATGTTTGACATTGTGGAATGGCCCACGTGTCTTATTTCTCCCCCCCCCCTCTCCCCCCCCCCCCCCCCCATGGGCCATATCTGCAGCAGCTGTATGCTCCCACCATGTTAAGGGAATAAATAGTACAACCAACAGATGAATCCGTGAATGTAAACATGAACCCATCGTAGGAGATCCGTCCAGAAATTATGAAAGCAAACAATGTATCTACAGTAGCAGTATTGATGATACATTGGTTCGAAAATACTGGAACATGCGATCATATCCAAGAAATAGGAGGGACACCCACTGCAAAGAGAGGCAACTGAGGAATCTGCAGCTGAAAATATTTGTTAAAAGTCCAGTGGAAATTCAACAGAATTAACAGCTGGTTGGAAATGGAGTTTTTGAAGACACCGTTGTACTAAGCTGCAGTATACAGATGAAATAGCAACACTTTGAATCATCAAGCTCTGCAGCAACAGGAAAAGGAGGTTTAACTGAAATACAAAATGCATCCTACTGTTTGGTCTAGAGACATGTTATCAAGGGGATAACATGCAAACTGCAGACTTTCACCAATATATGTCTCCATTGAATGCTTCGTATGATGTGACAAGAAGCAATTGCAAACATTGGCTTTTGGGGAAAAAACAACGTCCACCTGTTTGGGGGTTAAAAAGAGAAGTTAAATATGGACAGGGCATAATCCCAGGGAATGAACAAAAAGTATATCAGGGCATGCACTTTGAACCCAATTTGTCAAGAAAGTCAGCATTATAGTAAATTGTCATCATGGAATCAGTTTGTTTTGTGTGTGTGTATGTGGTGAAATAGAACCTAATAATTTATTAGAGGCTTATAATAAACTGAGCACATTTGTTTCTCTGTCTGGTATGTGTGGGGGCAGGACATTTGTTTCTCTGTCTGGTATGTGGGACAGGACATTTGTTTCTCTGTCTGGTATGTGGGACAGGACATTAGTTTCTCTCTTTTGCATGTGGGACAGGACATTCGTTTCTCTGTCTGGTATATGGGACAGGACATTAGTTTCTCTGTCTGGTATATGGGACAGGACATTAGTTTCTCTGTCTGGTATATGGGACAGGACATTAGTTTCTCTGTCTGGTATATGGGACAGGACATTAGTTTCTCTGTCTGGTATATGGGACAGGACATTAGTTTCTCTGTCTGGTATATGGGACAGGACATTAGTTTCTCTGTCTGGTATATGGGACAGGACATTAGTTTCTCTGTCTGGTATATGGGACAGGACATTAGTTTCTCTGTCTGGTATATGGGACAGGACATTAGTTTCTCTGTCTGGTATATGGGACAGGACATTAGTTTCTCTGTCTGGTATATGGGACAGGACATTAGTTTCTCTGTCTGGTATATGGGACAGGACATTAGTTTCTCTGTCTGGTATATGGGACAGGACATTAGTTTCTCTGTCTGGTATGTGGGGCTGACACTGTAACCATTTCCACATTCTCGCATGTCCAGTCTGGTGTGACTATAGCTTGGGGGGAGCGTTTGTAAATTTCTGTGTCAACAGTTATTGTACCTAGAAAGGATTATTGTACCTAGAAAGGATTATTGTACCTAGAAAGGATTATTAGTGTAAACTGAACTTTCTGTTGATATGAAATTGGGATGGGGGTTGCAGATGTAGTTCCTTTATTGTCTATTATCTTGAGGGAACTTCACGCAGCGTTCTGTTACTCACGAATCATAGGTCATAGACTTGTTTGAAACCTTAGAATGATTACAGAAATGTTACATTAAGTAACATTATGGCATAATCTAGTGCCATGAATACATTTATACCTAATCAAATTTATAGCAGCTCAGAAGCAAGACACTTGCCTCAAGAAATTAGCACACGAGACAGTGGGTAATCAAATTCCGCGTTTGACACGTCCCTTGGTTTCAAGGCAGATGATATTGGCACCTAGTCCTATCAGGGACAGGCCACTCGTGGCAGTTTACAATTAAAAAGAGCAGGCTGTTAGCCACTATCCGGGCAACAATTGTTACGGTAATGAAATTCCTGCGTAAAGGAAGGAGCCCTATATCATGTGGACCAACCATGTTTGTCTGCACACTCGGTTGCAAGGGTATAAAATGTGTACACAAATGGGCCTCTACACCCTAGGGGTAGAAGAGGAGCCACTAAGAGAACGTATTAACACGGTTTGATATATCGACACAATCATAGTTTTGCTCGCGCGAGTTTTGGCTTTTCTCTCTTGGTTCCTCAAACTGATGCATTTGTATGTGAAGTTTGAATGTTTTATTTAACAAGCTTCGTTTCCACCTTGCTTACACAGGTGTCTCTCGAGGCTTTGCTTTTGTGGAGTTTCATAACGTATCAGATGCCCAGCGCTGGATGGAGCACACACAGGTTGATAACACAGAAAAATAATATAAACCAAAAGTGTGTGGATTGTTGGCAGTCAGTACCAGCATCCACGTTAAAGCTACAGCTTGGTGGCTCTGTTTGTTTAATGGGTCTGCCCACATTTTTGTATTATTTTTAATAATTATTATTTGAAATATTGAGTTTTAAATGGTCGTATCCTAAATAGTGCATTACAGTGATGTTATGTATTTGCAAGTCTGAGTCAGTTGTCGTGATTAAATTAACATACGTTGAAGACATGTTACATTATATAACACTAGTTACTTTGGGTAGCAGTAACTTTGGTAATTATTTCTTTGTGATATTGAGCACATCAAAAATATATATCTTTAAAAATAAATTTAGTCTAGTTATTTAACGAGCTAGATTTCGAAATCGGTTTTAGGTTTTCGTATCATATTGAGGTTCTCCCAGAAATCAGACTGTTTTGACCCCCAAATAAAACAGTCAAAATTACCAACTTTATTTATGGCGTGCAATGTCCGTTCGCCTCGCGGCGTGGCTTATCAGCTAAAAGCGTGTGAGAAATTTTGGGCAACAACATTAAGAACCTTGAATATTGACAAATGGTGTTTTTAATTCCAGGGTAGTCTTGCACATCTCAATCAGCATCAGGCATCGATGGCTTACAGCGTTACCCGTGAACGAGGCAACCGAGACAATCTGCAAAGAAACGATTGGGTCTGTGCCAAGGTAACATGCCTATGTATGTCTTCTATTATAATTGTATTGACAGAGAAAGGCTGCCGGCTATAATTTTGTTTTCACAGATGCTTAAATGGATTTCTACACTTTCTTTCTTCTTTCTCCTCTTTCTGTAAGCTCACCACTATAGGATTATTGTCTTTGTCATAACATTGTTGTAAGAAATTCTTATTTGTCTTTCACTTGCAGTGTTTGGGTCACAACTTCAAGCGCAGAGACTTCTGCTACAACTGTAACCTGTCTCGTAAGGGTAAGCCGACTACTTTATTTCTAGGTTTTACAATTTACACGTATGTGATGAGAATCGGGGATGAATTTGGGCCAGTCAGGGATTGAATACCATTAAGAAAAATAAGCAATGTCCACAAAACATTCATTACATACATAACTTTAGCTAACTAGACAACAAAACATTCATGACATACGTAACTTTAGCTAACTAGGCAACAAAACATTCATGACATACATAACTTTAGCTAACTAGACAACAAAACATTCATGACATACATAACTTTAGCTAACTAGACAACAAAACATTCATGACATACATAACTTTAGCTAACTAGGCAACAAAATATTAATTACATATAGGAAATGGTCCCACTGCAAACAAAAAAATTGGACCTCTTTTCAGCGAAACACGCTATGTCACTACATCACATTTATTACATATAAAACTTTCAAAAACTAGCATTCCAGGAAAGTGGGTACAAATGAAGTTCAATTCAGATGCCATCTTTGCATCGAAGGTCGGCTACAATGGATCTCCAGTGTACTCTATCTCTTGCCGTAATTGTGCAATCTTAGAGGCTTTTTCCAGTTCATCTCCTGATATTAACCTCCCACTTAAAGCATTGTCTATCTCTAGAACGACTGTCTTCCAATGAATGAAAATGCATTTATCTTTCTGTGTGTACCCAGTGTCTTGTTTCTGCCACACCCGATATATCTATATTCATAGCACCTGTCTCAGGTTGTCCAGTTTTCCGGCTTGGTGAAGTGTACAGACATTCCACATTCCGATTTTTAAATGAAGTTAAAGATAGTCTATATAGCAGATGCTGTTTTGAAGTTGGGGCTAGAGACTTGTTGTAATATATCTGAGGGTAACATTTACAGCCCAATCAATTCTTCCAGTTTAACATTAGCAATGGTAGGAAATGACGCAGCGATAGTTTGTTAGTTAGTTTCTTGACAGTTACAAATAAGCAAGGAAGACAAGAGAGAGAAGTGTCAACATATTATTTCATCTGTCATTTTTCCAGAATTCGTCACCAAACATGGCTGGCTGGTCTGTTTGCTACTTAGTGCTCGCCTTCATTTGATATATATTCTTTAATAAGTGTGATGTTGGCTTCTTTAGTTAATCTTCCTGGAAGATAATCCGCTAACAGGAGCTTACCTCTGAGGCACATTAACAAATATGTGCAGATACCATTACATGGCATTGTGCCGAAGGGTGAGAGCCCGGATGCTGCTGAATCCACAACCTCCTGAGGTGGCAGTGCTTTGCAAGAACAATGTAGTCTTTATTTTACTGCAGAGCTTGTTGGTGAAGTGAATTGTGACTTTTATTATAAGATATTTACAATAAATATATAAATCTACTCCTGAATGTTTTCAGAGTCTGAGAAGGGGAGAACTTATGATGGTTTGGATGAGATTGGAACCAACCCTTGCAACAGTAAGTTATTAGAGCTAACTATATATTTTCTGTCTGTTAGACATACACTTGTAAAGTACAGACAAATCCTCGTTTTACAGAGGTACAGCTGTAAAATGGTTCACTGTATAAGACACAGAATTTCTAACTTTTAATATATGTCCTGTAATCATAAAAAAATCGACAAGCAACCTAGATGGATGAGCAAACCATTTATTTTAACATTTTGTAATTCTCAAACACTTAGAATAAGACAGACTAGTCTTTATTTACTACAAGAGATACATTTCTTCGAATTTGAATGCCAATAAATCAATTAAATCAGGATAGAAAATTTTGAATAGCTTGCGCTACACACATTTTCATTTTTGGGAAGGGACACATTTGTATTATCCACAAGCAGGGCAAAGTTAGCCAGCACTATTGCAGACATGGCTGTTGGAGATGAAGTGCACCACTGCTATTATTACTGGTATCAGTTCTGTTTATGTGTGTAGGGTTCAATTTCCCTGGTAGCAAGACCTGTAGCATTATATCCCAACCAGATTTGACTAAATCACAGCTTCATTTCTCAGCAAAAATACAAAAGACAGCATGAATTAATAACCACTATTTGGTTTCATGTACTGACGTTTGTATAGCAGTTCATATTGGCTTATGTATCAGGCTCTCCGATTGGCTGGGAGCTCAGCACCAATTGTACTTTTACAATCAGAAGGGAATTAACATCCTATTTAAAATTAACCCTTTACAGTCCAACTTGCCCATTGCAATCAACGTCACTTACAGTCCGATTGATCTTAATTCACATGTCACATATCAACCATATCTTGTTACTTGGTTTTATTCTTCTGCATTTGTTCTCAATCTCCCGCTACCAATCCCTGAACAGGGCTTTGCAGGATGTAATCCGGAGAACGGAATGTGTTATCCCTAGTTTACACCTTGGCTGCGATATTTGCACCTCTCTGTTTGACACATCTGTCTTCGGCAGCGGTACTTCTGTAAATGTAAAAGTCACGTTTTAGTTTTAATGTCGTTTCTTTTTGTTAACCATGAAATTTATGTTCTTGTCTTGGACAGTAAGATTATCATCTTATACATTAAGTTGGACTGTAAAGGGTTATTATTGTGTTTGCTTTGGAACATAATAGATAATCTGTTCTTGTTACATTTTCACCCTCTACTAATGTCAAAGGTATGGGGAGAGGTGTATGGTTGCAGGTAACCTGTGCCAGTCGTTGTTAGGTAGGATTAAGATCAAATCTGTATTACAGAGGAAATTGTTTTTTTTAAATTGGAGGGATTGAAAGTGGATAAATGTCCAGGTCAAGATGGTATTCATCCAAAATTGGAGGGGTTGAAAGTGGATAAATGTCCAGGTCAAGATGGTATTCATCCAAAATTGGAGGGATTGAAAGTGGATAAATGTCCAGGTCAAGATGGTATTCATCCAAAATTGGAGGGATTGAAAGTGGATAAATGTCCAGGTCAAGATGGTATTCATCCAAAATTGGAGGGATTGAAAGTGGATAAATGTCCAGGTCAAGATGGTATTCATCCAAAATTGGAGGGATTGAAAGTGGATAAATGTCCAGGTCAAGATGGTATTCATCCAAAATTGCTGTTTGAAATTAGAGACCAACTAGCAAAACTATTAGCTATATTATGTTCTCAATCACTTGTAAAATGGATTGTTCCATGGGATTGGAAAGATGCAGGAGTGAACTCCCTTGTTCAGAAAGGGCAAAAAATCAGATCCAGCAAATTATAGACCTGTGAGCTTAACGAGCATAGTCTGTAAATTGTTAGAATCAATAATCAAAGAAAACATTGTAATGCATTTAGACAAGTTTAATCTAATCAGAAATAGTCAGTATTTGTTTCCTAGAGGGAGATCATGCTTTTAACCTTAAGCACTCCCAATATATTTTTGAAAAAAATGTGACCTAATTAATTTTCTTAATTAGTCGCCATGGTAGTCGTCTTTCAAAATTTGTAACTTTTATGTTTGTTTGTCAATAAATATGATTTTCTGGCGTGTAGACACACTATAGCATAACGAACATGTGGGTGTTATTATTTTTGTTGTGTGTTTGTTAGTTTTTGAGATTTTTTGTTTTGTTTTGCGTTCGCCTTATTTATCTATTCCCCAAGGCGTGTGTGCGTTACACTGTGGTTTTTATTTTGCGCCTGTCGGCCCAGTGCATCCGACTTCAGCATGCATTTTATGTAAGGGTCTGCTTCCTCCTGCATTTTCTAAGGGTTTGCTTCCCCGGGGTAACGGCCGGTGCTGTGATTGGGATCGAACCCAGCACCTTCTGGTTGTGAGCCGTGCCACTTAATCACTAGGCCACGCCGTCCCGTGTTTTTGAGATTCAAAAAGATGAAGTTGAAAATTTATGAAAATCTCTAGAAAAATTTGGACTCGACCACTAAGGCCTAGTCGCTTCGATAGGAAACCACAACGTATCGATACTGTGTTTACAATATCGCCACAACTGTTAGTTTCAATTCAAACGTAGTTCTTTCATTTAAACTAACAAAATAAACAGATCTGCACGATAAAAATCTTTCCCAACAACCTACTTCCCCTTTCGCAAAAGTCGGCTTGCTCCAACGGCGTATACAAAATTAAAACTGTTCAAAAGCCATTTGTAATCGAACATACGATACTTTAACCAGCAAAATATTGTGTATATATGGAGGACGTATTCCGCACACCTTTTTTGTTGGCCAGGAAGGGTGGTTTTCTTCTAACATTGGCGTGCTAAAGGTTAGCAAATCTATTAGAATTCATGGAGGAGGTTACTAAAATGATAGATAAAGGGGAGCCAGTTGACGTTATTTATCTAGATTTTGCAAAGGCCTTTGATAGAGTACCTCATCAAAGATTATTTAGAAAGTTAAATCACATGGATTAGGTGGGAAAGTGGAAGTTGCCAAATGGATTGAAAATTGGTTTACGGGAAGAAGGCAGAGAGTGGGCATAAATAAGGAGTACTCTGTGTGGTGTGGATTGCCACAAGGCTTGGTTTTGGGACCAATTTTGTTCTTGATATATATATAAATGATTTGGACATTGATATGGGATCCATGACTGCAAAATTCGCTGATGACACAAAGTGATAAAGTCCAGGTAGCCTTGAAAATAGCAAATGCAAAGTTAGGTATGATAAAAAGAAATATTAAACATAGGAGCAAGGAAGTGATAGTCAAACTGTATAAAGCATTGGTTAGACCTAGATTGGAGTACTATGTACAGGTGTGGAGTCCTTATCATAGAGGGGATATAAACATGCTGGAAAGGATACAAAAAAAGAGCGACAAAGCTGATAGTGGAATTACAGTTATGAGGAAAGACAGTGTCTAGAAAAGAGAAGAATTTGAGTCGACTTAATACAGGTTTATAAGATAATCAAAGGAACGGATAAATTAGACTAAAACAAGTTTTTCAAAATACAATCACCTACAAGAATAAGAGGGCATAGCTACAAATTAACTAAAGAAAGGTCCAGATTGGATATTAGAAAATATTTGTTTAGTCAGAGAGTGGTGAATGCTTGGAATGTATGGCAAAGGAGGTAGTGGAGGCAGGGTCAATTAATGCATTTAAGAATGTACTGGATGCTCATAGCTTTTAGAGCAAGGTAATGTAAATGAAACTGGTTGTATACAGACTCTGCAACTCTGCAGAGTCTTCTAAACCAGTATAAAGACGTTAAGTGCTCTTATAGTGGCAGTTTCTTTCAGATATTAAAAAGTATTATAATAAAAAGTGTTGCTTCTTGGTATCAGACCCTAGGTTCCCAAGTGGATCCCAACTGGTTCCCGGGACCCCTTACTGGCGAGCAAAGAATGGGATCACTGCACTTCCGTGTATGTCACAAAAGGTGACTAAAGAGAGTTGTGCATGGAGCTGGTGACTTTGTCATGTAAAATAAATCGCTGCAGAAACCAGCACTGTTTTGGTGTAGTCTTTTTACTGTAATGGTGGCCCTATACTCTATTGGAGTGAAGAAAAAGGAGATCGGGCCGTAAAAAGTATTTGGGCATTGGAATTGAAAGATCATTCAGTACTTGGTCGTTGTGACTTTATCAATCTGTTTCCTTTTGGAACATAGGCTGCAATGTATGCCATCCATCTTGAGGTTCATCTATGAGACTCCAGCTGACTTGGTCTATTCATCTATCATTCTTTATCAGTTCTTCGTTCACCTCTTTCCACTTGGATTCTAATCCGGCACATATCTGGTAATATTAGCATACTTCTTTCTAAGTGAGTGTTTGGTCTATCTGGCACATATCTGGTAATATTAGCATACGTCTTTCTAAGGGTGTGTCTTGTCTATCGTGACTATCTCTCTCTAATCTCCAGCTTTATTTGTTGTGTTCTCTGTGACGGGTCTGTTTTTGTATTACATCATACCATTGAATACGAAGTATGCAACCAAGACATTTGTTTGTGAAGGTCTGCAGCCAGATGGTCATATTGTCAATGTGCTATGTGTCTGAGCCATATATTAGGACTGATAAAATTATTACGTATAAGTAGCAAGCTCAATAAAGCAGCGTTTAGTTTATTTGTCCTAAAACAGAAACTTTAGCTCAGTGAAGCGGTGGTTTTAGTTTGATTTTTTGCCCCACCCCCTACAGTTTTGTGGCAGAGAGATTAAAGCACTTGTCCATTGTAGCAAAAGGACCGGGTTCAATCTCTGGTTTCATCATTTTCCAACCCACCCTGCTGTACATGGGTACCTGACTTACAGTAAAGGAATATGAGAAAGGGAACTGATTATCCGATCTCAGAAGAAGTGGAGATATTTATTGCAGTGAAGTCTATAACGCTATCCCTGCTGACGTTGTATGTTATGTTATGAAGCAATTTTGTTTTTCCTTGTGTGTAAATCTTGTAGCTGCTGTCCTAACAAAAATCATAATAAATTGTGATTCAATACTTTGACAGCATTGATACTCCGAGGCCTGGATGCTCTCACAACAGAAGAAGCTCTCGTCACAGCTCTCAGCCAAGCTTTTGCTCCATCTCCACTAGCACCTATAAAAAATATTGTGGTCATTCGTGATGATCTTGGCACATCCCGAGGGTTTGGTTTTATTGAGTTTCATTCTGTGTCAGCTTCTGCACATGTGCTAGACAGTCTCAAAAACCTGCACCTGCCTCTGGAAGTTGATGGAAAGCAGCTGCTCATTAACTATGCTAAAAACACATTTAACACAACGTAAGTGTCAAACATGGAAAACATAGAAGTGCCATTGTGTTGGGGAGTTTGAAGTCAAATTATCTTCAATATAAGGTTACAATATTTCAGTGTTTTTCTGAACATATGTAAGTACAGATAAACGCATAAATATTTTTTTCAATCAATGCCGTTGCTCCTTTTAGGGCAAATTTGATCTTTAGCTGCTCTTTCTGCTTCTCTCCAGTTGGGGTCCAGGGACCTAATTTTCATGGCCTCTTGTTCGTGTCTTTCTTGGTCTACTTCTCTTGCCCTATGGATTCCATGTAAGGGCCTGTCTGGCCACATTTGATGGTGCTTTCGTAGCATGTGTCCTAATCAACCTCAGGTCCTACATTTGATTTGTTGTTGGTTCTTTTTCCATGAGTCTCCGTTCCTCACAATGTCTTGCCAGTTTATACCCATTACCCTTCGTAGACATTTATTGACAAGCGACTGGAGTTTTCTTCGCTTTATTGCCTTTGTCGTTTATCAAGTTTTGTTCCGTACAGGAATACTGACTTGGAATTGGACAATCTTGTTTTGGTATGTCTCTTATTTCCTTAGATTTCCATATATTATTTAGTAACAGGAATGCTGCCCAAATATATGGTGTTCACCTTTTCCAGTGCCTTAACTCCAAGCATGACTGGCTCTTTGCTTAATGTCTTGGTTTGATGCAGCTTGAGATCTGACAAATATTTACCACATCTCAATTTATCAACTTGTATATTATCATTGCCCTACGACAGTTAATGCTTTGGGTTACTTTGACTGATATTATTATTGTTAGAAGCAAAGTCGTATGTTTACTTGGTGTGATTTTGATTTCTCTTTGTATGTTTTAAACTCAATTTGTATATTCTTATCTGGAGATTAGTTGCCATGTATTTCTTGTCCATTCTTAGTTAAATATGCTAGCTCTGTCAAGTTTCTCTTCAAACTATTTTCTTTTCTTGGTTGAATTTGCTCTTCTGCGTTTGTCATGAAAAGGGTGTTGTTACGTGTCATTTGCAGTGAGGCTGCGATATCTGTACCTTTGGCCCGATCCATCTGGTTTCAGCACAGCATTTTTGGGACTGGATTTGCTTTCCATCTTCGGTTCCTTTTATCTACGCCAGGCTGCATGGGTGCAGTCTATTTCTAAGGTGGCCACTAGGGCTGGGATAGGGTCTTGGACATCCATGACCCTGATGTAACAGGCCAACTATGAGTTGCTGTCTCTGCTCATTTGCTGTTGCCTCTTCGGCCTCATGCAAATTTCAATCAATTTATTTTATTGTTCATAATGTGGTCCTCTTCTTCTTCGTTTGTTCTCAATCTCCCGCTCCCTGAAAAAGGCTTTGCAATTAACTGGATGTAGTCAGGTGAACGGAATACGCTGTGTTGTGGTTTACAGCTTGACTCATATTTGCACCTTTCGGTCCGACACATCCGACTTCAGCAGGCACTTTTGAGTGCTGAGTTGCTTTCCCTCTTCGATCCCTTCTACTTAGCCAGTTGCAGCTTGTTATCCAGGATCACAGCGTGAAGGTGTAGAATGATCTTGGCAGCTCTGGTTTGCATGCCCTGACATTGCAGTCAGCTATGGGTCGATGGACCTGACGCTAGCAGTCAGCTATGGGTCGATGGACCTGACACTAGCAGTCAGCTATGGGTCGATGGACCTGACGCTAGCAGTCAGCTATGGGTCACTGACCGCTGCAGCTCATAGAAAAAGAATTAAATATCTCAATACTTAAACAAGCCATATTTTTTGGGGCGAAAATTTTCGCAACTTTATATTTCGCTATGGTAGTTGACTTTTAAAGCTTGTAACTTTTCTGTTTGTTTGTCAATAAATACGATTGTCTTGTGTGTAGAGACACAATTGAATAAAGAACTTGTGGGTGTTATTGTTTTGTGTTTGTTTGTCAATAAATATGATTGTCTTGTGTGTAGAGAGACACAATTGAATAAAGAACTTGTGGGTGTTATTGTTTTTGTTGTGTGTTTGTTAGTTTCTGAGATACAAAAAGATGGTGACAATTTATGGAAAACCAAAAAAGAATTTGGGCTCAACTTGCTAGGACTAGTCACTCCGATAGAAATCCATGGACACCACAACAACGTATCCATACTGTGTTTACAACATCGACACAACTGTTAGTTTCCAATTCAAACGTAGTTATTACATCTGAACAAAAAAAATAAACAGATCTACTCGATAAAGATTTTTCCCAACAACCTACTTCACCTTTCGCAAAAAGCTGGCTTGCTCCAATCGGCGTAAGAAGAAGAAAAATCGTTCACGCCATCCTTTCCCCAAAATCAAGACGAGCTTTGAAAAATTATAATTTTCCTCTAAGAATTCCTGCATACGTTTTGGTTTCAAATGAAACTAGGATATCCAGTGAAACTTGATAACACGAAAGTTAAGTTCCGTACAAAAGAATGTGCTTGTTGAATTGAAATGGCGTAATAGGGTTTTTACATAGGAATATTCCTCCAGCACTTTTGGCAATCATAGAGCAAAAGGGTTGAACGTAAATATCCAATGAAAAGAAGAAACTCTTCATTAAACGAAAGCTGATCATTCGCCGAATCGTACAAAGGGTTTTTATTTATTTCAAAACGTCATAACTAAAGGACAGAACACTGCAACTTGTCAAATTTAGTTGAGTCGTGCAGAAACTCATGTTTTGGGAATGACTGATCGAAAGGTGCTCTAAAGAGTTAACCTGCTATTCGTTTATTTCTTCCAATGTTTGATGCGTTTTCAAATTCTAATCTGACTTGCTATGTTTTAAAATGTTTTTCTTTGATTCTTTGCCAGTAACTACCTTTGAATGTATGTCTTGTCTGTTTGTGCAGAACATCTTTTGTCATTATTTGAGGGTACATGTTTCACTATTCATTTTGATGTTCAAGCTCATGATATCAATCATTGCTGTTCTACTGTTTTCAGAATGGCTTACATCCAACAAAAGGCCCAAGCTCAGGTTGGTCATTTGATTTGTTTTGTTTTTCTAAAATGTCTGCATATGAACTGTGGTTTTGGTGTGCATATTTACCTCGCTTTGACGCAGTGACTCAGACAGCAATTTGTAAATGTCAGTGCGTCGATACTATTTTAAAAAAGACAGTTCTTGACAATCTTACAGCCATTGCTTTCTGACAGCCATCTGAAACCTAACATGTCACATGAACTGTCGTATGCCTCCTGTGCTAGCTGCCATCCACTGATCGCATTGATTGTTTTTTCTCTCTAAACCTACCAGTCCTTTGATCCCATGACACAACAGTATGCTGACTACACACAGTATTATGGCCAAGCCGCAATGGCCCCCACATTCAGCTCTGCAGGTATCAGTGGTGAACGTAAGTAGTTTCTTGGCTATCATATGTTATCAGGTCTTTGACGCTTTACCCTAAGTCAAATGTCAATGACCATTTTTGTTCAGCGGATCACACAAGACTTTGTCCATCCTATTTTGGGTAACACAATTTTTAAAAATGCTGAATTATTAATGATCATAACTGATAGCATAGAATCACATTTTTTAAATTGTATGAAATATATAAATAATTAAAATATACATTTCTTTAAAACAAGTTAAATTGTGCGTTTAAAAAAAAAGGTTTTTATAATAAATTAATTGAATGTATATTTCAGCTGTTTAAAAACCCGCATGCGTGTTTAAGCTGTTAAAAACCTTCTTCTGTGTTCAGGTTTTCTGATCATGCCTAATCTTCAGTCCTATTGCCAGGATGAAGTCCACAGTCCTATCCAGGTCTGAGAGGTCCCCATAGTTTTTGCGTCAGTTCTGCTCCATTTGGCCAGGTCTGGCATCTGTTCTTCATGGGTCGGGCATTCTTGAAGTACGTGTTCAGGAGTCCCACATGGACATTCATTTGTTTGGGGGATTTTGAGCTGACATAGGTGGCCCAGTAGTCTGCAGTAGCCTGTTTTCAGGTTGAAGATTGCAGTTTGCTAGGGGATTGGGTGCGGACTGTTTCTCTCTTATTTCTTTCTTCAATTTTATTTTATACTGGCTGCGAATTATAGTTTTAGACGCTTTATATAGCATGTTATGGATGTATTGTTCCATTTTTCCTCTTGCTTTGGATCATGCATCGGCTCTCTCGTTTCCCAATATTCTACAATGAGAGGGGAACCACTGGAGTGTGATATTTTGTCTGGCATTTAGCTCCGTTCTCATTTTATATGTTATGTCCTCATTTATTGTGTTCTTTACTGATTCCAGTATTGCTTTACAGTCTCTGAAGATTACTATCCTGGCGTGTGTGTGAGCCTCCAATTTGGTGACAATTTTCAGTGCTGGGAGAAGTGCCATTGATTCTGCTCTCAGACCAGAGGAGGTTTTCCCTGTTGGAAAGGACTTATGGATAATCTTTCCGTTATTTTGTCTCATAAAGATGCCTGCACCACCATTTTTGGCCGCCCCTTCTTCAGATCTATCTATGTACACATGTCCATTCTTTGGGGCCGTATTTGCCTTCAATCATCTCTTGAGACTTGGCTCTAAAGTGAGAAGCGGTATGTCCTTTCAACCTTTTTTCCCCCTGGATTTTGGCGTTTGGCCTGCATGGGATGATTTGGCATGCGTCACAACTTCTTGCTGTGCACAACCACCTTCTCTTCTCATCTATTCTGCAGGTCTGAGTTTTGTGTGTTTTCCCATTGCCTGTATTGGGGTACCTATCAATCCTCTTGTGATACCAGAAAGACATTGTCTGTCATTGAAGGAAAGTCTCACCAAATTATGCAGAAATAACGTCATTAAAGATGACTAAGGAAACCAACAAGAGGGCATACATGACTTTGTACAGGCTTCCTTCTAGTATGTCAACTACCCCATACTCATCAAAAAGACAAAATTACTGTGCAGAAATATATGCTGTTTTCTTTATTCAAATCGGTTATGTTACATTTTTTATGTTATATCTTGTATGAAATGTCGCTAGTACTGTTTACCTTGAAATGTTATTGTCACAAAACATTGTTGTCACAAAACATTGTTGTCACACACATTGTTGTCACACACATTATTGTCACACACATTGTTGTCACACACATTGTTGAACACGTTTGCCATGGTTTTGTTTGCAGACACAACAAACACAGCTGCAGCAGTTGCTCAAGCAGCTATCCAGCAAGCCCAGGCTGTCAAAAACTTCCACAAACAGGTCAGAGGAAAACCATAATTGCAACTTGCTTGTTCATCTTCTAGGACGATTTGTGAATATTGTCTTTTGATTGGTGGTATGAGAGGCAGGTGGTGGTGTTTAGGAAGTCAGTCTCATAAGGGGCACAGTTCCAACAGGGGCCTATGTTTTTTTCTGTGTATGGTGAAATAATAAAAAATATTCTGCGCAAGTGTCGTTTATTTCTCAGCCATATAAATCTCTCACAATATGTCAGCCATATAAATCTCTCACAGTATGTCAGTTATATAAATCTCTCCATTATATCAGCCATATAAATCTATCACAATATGTCAGCCATATAAATCTCTCACAATATGTCAGCCATATAAATCTTTCACAATATCAGCCATATAAATCTCTCACAATATGTCAGCCATATAAATCTCTCACAGTATGTCAGCCATATAAATCTCTCACAATATGTCAGCCAAATAAATCTTTCACAATATGTCAGCCATATAAATCTCTCACAATATGTCAGCCATATAAATCTCTCACAATATGTCAGCCATATAAATCTCTCACAGTATGTCAGCCATATAAATCTCTCCAATATATCATCCATATAAATCTCTCCAATATATCAGCCATATAAATCTCTCCAATATATCAGCCATATAAATCTCTCACAATATGTCAGCCATATATATCTCTCACAATATATCAGCCGTATAAATCTCTCCAATATTAAGACAAACTGTATAAATAATGTAAAGACAAATTTAACTGTGCTATGTTTCAGTAGCATATATTTTGTTCAAGTATAACATTTTCCCATAGTCTGAAAGGGTTTCTATGAATAGTAACACTGTAACCTACCCAGCATGTCGTAACTAACTTGAGCATGGAGCCAGCTACCCTATTCTATTGGAACTGTAAGTTACAAAAAAGAGAATAAAATAAACTTCTTCATCCGGTGGTTGGGGGAAGAACCAAGTAGGTAGCTAATTGGTTGAGTCAACTAAGGGCAGTATCAGACACAACTAGGTAATGTTCTCAAGTAAGGGCAGTATCAGACACAACTAGGTAATGTTCTCAATTAAGGGCAGTATCAGACACAACTAGGTAATGTTCTCAAGTAAGGGCAGTATCAGACACAACTAGGTAATGTTCTCAATTAAGGGCAGTACCAGGCAGACACAACTAGGTAATGATCTCAAGTAAGGGCAGTACCAGGTAGACACAACTAGGTAATGTTCTCAAGTAAGGGCAGAATCAGACACAACTAGGTAATGATCTCAAGTAAGGGCAGTACCAGGTAGACACAACTAGGTAATGTTCTCAAGTAAGGGCAGAATCAGACACAACTAGGTAATGTTCTCAATTAAGGGCAGTATCAGACACAACTAGGTAATGTTCTCAATTAAGGGCAGTACCAGGCAGACACAACTAGGTAATGTTCTCAAGTAAGGGCAGTATCAGACACAACTAGGTAATGTTCTCAAGTAAGGGCAGTATCAGACACAACTAGGTAATGTTCTCAATTAAGGGCAGTATCAGACACAACTAGGTAATGTTCTCAAGTAAGGGCAGTATCAGACACAACTAGGTAATGTTCTCAATTAAGGGCAGTACCAGGCAGACACAACTAGGTAATGATCTCAAGTAAGGGCAGTACCAGGTAGACACAACTATGTAATGTTCTCAAGTAAGGGCAGTATCAGACACAACTAGGTAATGTTCTCAAGTAAGGGCAGTATCAGACACAACTAGGTAATGTTCTCAATTAAGGGCAGTATCAGGTAGACAATAGCAAGAGTTTATTTACCTGCTCCTTTTGTTGAAGGCACAGAGGAAGGATCCAAGTTTCACAGTTCATGAGACAGTGACAGTCAATGGAGTGGAGTATCCAGTCTATCGTAAGTACAACATTGGTTCCAACAGGCAGGGTCTAGCAGAGAGCAATAGATATACATCATGCCTGGTCTTTTCTCATATATCTTGTCTGCCCTTTTCTCAGTCTGAAATGTGGGACCTCAGCTTCTGGCCCCATTAGGAGAAGGCTGTGTCACATTATCTTTGACCCACTGGCAGTGGTGGTTTGTCTTACAAGATAAGGTTGCTAGCTCCATACACAGTCTTCTTTAGTTGCCCTTTACAACATGCTGAAAGGTTATAATGGTCCTTATTTGTTCCTGCCCAGTGGCCACACTGGTGACAAAGGAACATAAGTTGTCATTTGTGATATGCTGGAGGTGCACCAGGAATATAAGTTGTGATTTGCTGACATAAGTTGTCATTTGTGATATGCTGGAGGTGCACCAGGAACATAAGTTGTCATTTGTGATTTGCTGAGGTGCACCAGGAACATAAGTTGTCATTTGTGATGTGCTGGAGGTGCACCAGGAACATAAGTTGTCATTTGTGACATGCTGGAGGTGCACCAGGAACATAAGTTGTCATTTGTGACGTGCTGGAGGTGCACCAAGAACATAAGTTGTCATTTGTGATGTGCTGAGGTGCATCAGGAACATAAGTTGTCATTTGTGACATGCTGGAGGTGCACCAAGAACATAAGTTGTCATTTGTGATGTGCTGGAGGTGCACCAGGAACATAAGTTGTCATTTGTGACATGCTGGAGGCGCACCAGGAACATAAGTTGTCATTTGTGATGTGCTGGAGGTGCACCAAGAACATAAGTTGTCATTTGTGATGTGCTGAGGTGCATCAGGAACATAAGTTGTCATTTGTGACGTGCTGGAGGTGCACCAGGAACATAAGTTGTCATTTGTGATGTGCTGAGGTGCATCAGGAACATAAGTTGTCATTTGTGATGTTCTGGAGGTGCACCAGGAACATAAGTTGTCATTTGTGACGTGCTGGAGGTGCACCAGGAACATAAGTTGTCATTTGTGACATGCTGGAGGTGCACCAAGAACATAAGTTGTCATTTGTGAGATGCTGAGGTACACCAGGAACATGTATCATATGGTTTTCACCTTTCTGGAGATTGGGTCTTTGATTAATAAATGCCAAGTCAAAAAATGTCATGTGCCCACACACATCTATTGAATGTGGTGTGGCTTAAAGTTGATATATGGTGAGGTAGCCAAACCCTTCTTTGTCACACCTTATGACATGCCTCGCAGGTTACAGTATTACTATTTGCTGCTCCATCTCGAGTCGCAGTAACACTCTTGCGAGGTAGGTATATAGGGCTGACTAAGTGTGCAGCCTTTGTTTTTATTCCATCCAAAATAAATAACCTGGGTTTGAACATGTGTCCTACTGACTAGGAGACACTTAGTAAAGTCAAATAAGTCAAGATCCCGTCACACTATGCGACGCATAGAAAATATCGTGTTAGGCCCAAATTATTTTGTAACCAACGGCACTTAGTGGATGATCTGGTCAGCATCACGCCGGCTGCCTTTACTTCCTGGACTGAACCGGTACCCATTTAAGGCTGGGTTGACCTGGAAGCCATTGTGGTCTGAAAAACCATTTCCCACTCACTCACTCAAAAATCCGCCTCTGCTAACTGAAATATTCACATGTGTAGACATTGCTTTGTCGAAGTTCAGTAATAGAAACAGTCAGCATTTTGACCTAAAAGTTTTCATGAAGGCTACATTCGAAAACACAGCAGAAGATACAAAATGGTGGGCCTGATTCACATACTTAGTTATTGTTATCAACTTTTGTTTTGTATATCCTTGTGCTAAATATATGAAGAACTTATGCCTACCCACGCTAACAACTTGTTTATCATTTGGTATTAGCTCCCCCAGACACATCTACCTACCAGTACGAAGAGACTTCAGGCTACTACTATGATCCCCTGACTAAGCTGTACTATGATGCAAACTCACAGGTAAATGTAGTCTCTATCTAGCCATTGTAGTTTAATGGGTAAATCAAATGAACAGGCAGGGGACGGCGTTGGCTAGTGGTTAAGTGACACGGCTCACACCCCGAAGGTGCTGGGTTCGTTCCCCATTCACAGCACTGGCCGTTACCCTGTTGAAGCAAACCTTTACAAAAATGCAGGAGGAAGGCAGGCCCTTATATAAAATGCATGAGAAGTCAGATGCACTGGGCCGACAGGCACAAAAAAAAAACCAGTGCAATGCATACTGCCTTGGTGAATAGAGAGATAAGGCGAACATAAACAAAAATAAGCAGGGAGTTTCCATTAGCATCTTTTGGTTTTTTTTTGTTACTCAAGATATGAAATGTGTTCTAACCAAGCTGCGATTTGATGAGTAAAATGGTTGAAAGCTCGAAAACCAGCATATTGCTTGGTAACCAGCATATTGCTTGGTAACCAGCATATTGCTTGAGAACCAGCATATTGCTTGAGTACCTGCATATTTTTCATACTTTCTTAATTTGTGGGACAATTCTTCAGAGAAACTAAATTTTGATCTGGCAATGGACAGACAAGGATGCTCCATTGTCAACCATTCTCTTCCTGTTATTGACTGGGTGATACATCAGACCACACAGGATGGATGCTCTTAGAGGAATAAAATGGACATTACTCTCAACACTGAAAGGCCTAGCATATGTAGATGACATTGCACTATTTGCACATTAACATCAACACATTCAAGCGAAAACTGAAAGACTGCCTGCATATAGCCAACAAGTGGGACATAATATTAATATTTAGAAGATGACACTAAATGTAATTGCTAATGAAGGACTAGAGAAGACATACATCTACAAATCTGGGAAGCACACAAATGGAGGAACAAGCAAAGACATCATCAACAAGATTAGAACAACAGTCTTGACAACTTAAAAAGGTATGAAAATGTTTGCAGTACAGTAAACTGCCCTGTGTGAATGCTGGAGTGTGCAACATCATGACTCGGGCAGTCTTCTATCCTAGAGGAGTTTGACCAGACTACATCTTCTCTTATGACATGCTCTCAGTGTGGCAGTGGACTTATTCATGTTGGCCTCTCACACACACAGATCCCACCTGGGAATCACTCTGGTACAATGCGCTGTAACTACGTAAATCAAGATCTTGTAGAAGTACTTTGAAGTTGTCTGTTTTTTGTGCTACCCAAAAGATTGAATGGCTATGATTGACCTTTTCAATCAGTGTCTTGTTGTTTTGATTGCAGTACTACTACAACTCTTCGTCTGGACAGTACATGTACTGGGATGCTCAGAAGTCAGCATATCTCCCAGCACCAGAAGCTACTGAAGAAAGCAAGGAGGATTCTCAGAGCAGCAACAGTAAAAAAGATGGCAAAGAGGAAAAGAAAGACAAGGAGAAAGTTAAGGTTGCAAAAAAAATAGCTAAGGTGAGTCTAGTCTGCTGAAATGTATCCTTCTGGGGATCTAACTTTGATCAGGAGTATGTTAGGGTACTAAATAAAGACTATCATTATGTAGGGGAAGAAAGGACTGATGTATGAGACTAGTCAGGGTCAGGCAAAATATACTGGCCAAGACCCTTACCTCAGCATTCTTGTAGCCCTCCCTGGAAATGGGCTGTTTACATGGCAGCCTGGCTAACAGGTGAGGGATCAGTGTGATCCCCGTAGTAATGAGCGACATGCAGATGAAGCCAAGCATAACACAACCGCCTGGAGTATTCTGTTCCACCTTTATCAGCATGCTCGGGATGTGAGGAAAGCTACGACAACCCACCACTTAATGTCCTATTTAGGGTGGACAAAAGAGTAATCCTACTCATTGTGAGCATTCAACAACATTATGTAGGGTTGTGGTTGCAGATTTCCACCAGGGGGATTGACAGGGCTGCTATGCAGGCTATTTTTCCATTTCATCTTGATAGCCCTTGCTGTGGTTTGAACCATGTTCTCCAGACTAGGACAGGTAGAGCTTCACTAAAGGTTTCAGACCATTGACCAATTATCAATGATTTGAAATGATAATTCTTTAGAGCTATAGAAATATGTTTATTTCTAGATAAAACAGATACCATCTTGAAGCATTTAATTGTGAAGTATTTATAATTTCATCCTCACTTCACTCCTCAATTTCCTGGATCTCCTGGTTAATTTATTTTGACAATGTAACACTCACATACAATTCATGTACATTAGGACATATTTATCTTCAGTAACATTTCACTGAAATATCACACATTATGTGCCAAGTTGTTTAGAATTGAAATGTGAGAATGTATATGGGCATAAATAGGATTATTGTATGGAAAATTATATGTGCAGAAAGGAGATTAGTATGTGAGGATGTATATATATGGGCAAAAGATTATTTTGTGGGAATGTATATGGGCAAAATGGGGATTATAGTGTTTGATCATTACTTTTATTATTAGAAAATATAATTTGTATTGAGGTATTATCTGTACAATACATATTCCTGTGACTGTTGTAAACTAAAGCTTGTCCTTGCAGAAAGAGTTTCTGTTGGGTACATTATATCATTAATAGATACATTTCATGCCGTGTCAGACAATTCTAGAAACTACTATCTTCACACAAAGATTACAATTGCTCTTCGTTAAAAAACATATCTTTACACATCTGATAGGGTCAACATTTCTAAGCTTTGTAACACTTTGAGTGGTGAACATTTCAAATTTATTGAGGATGTAGTAACACATTTATGTGTTACTTGCTCCAAGTTGAGATAACAGCTTTGCAACATTTTCAGAAACTTCACGAGCCTTTGTATTCTCTATAGAGTGGATCCATTTTTGTTAATGTTGATAATTTCAGACATTAAATTTTTGAATGGGTTTTTTCCCATCTTAAACCTTATTCTTGTTCAACTTTTACATATTCTGATGAAAGTTTAGCTTAAAAATGTGAATTCTTTGTTCTAGGATATGGAAAAATGGGCCAAGAGTTTAAACGCTCAGAAGGAAGTGGTCAAGAAAACCACAAGTCAGTCTGGTTCTGCTGGTGGATCTAGACAAGAGTCCGCAGCAGCAGATGCAGGTTTTGCTATGCTGCAGAAAATTGTAAGTCATTTCAAAATACTGTATTTGACTGACTGCTGTGTGTTTAACATATAACTTATCATTAGCTGCTTACACAGTGCCAGAGAAACTTTTTAAGAAACTTGTTAAAATGGTTTAATGGCAAGTCAATAAATATGTCACGGATTAATTGAACCAAAATGAGAAGTTGAAAACCATATATTATTGTACTGACATTGTCTCTTATTGCTCCACATCATTTCATACTTCCCACCAATGTTGATACACCTATCCCATGGCTTTATCAGTGCACCAAAACCTGCAGCATACAAGTTTTTGGTCTGTTGCCACAGCCACATTTGCACTTGGCATGCAACCTCTTTTGTCATTTGTGAAGCGTCTCCCGCCAAGGTGGCATTTTGCTGTAGGCTATTTAGTTACAATCTGAACAGGATGGCCAGGCCAAACTTATTGAGCGATCTCGAGAAGATTTATCAATTCATTTACATGACAAACGTTTCTAACTCTAACAGGAAATATTTCCTTGTGATCTTCCTTTGTGGAAAGTTCTTTTGGCTGGTGCCAAATCAGTTTGGGACATACATACTGACTTTTTCTTGTAAATTGAATTATGGAAATGTTGCTTGACGTCATGAGTACTATGTTACTTTTGACATTTCTTTGGTCGTTGGTTACAATACTCTTCTTACATTCTGAAACCCAGAGTGGTCTGCCAGAGTCTTTGTGTATGACACAAACAAGAACAGCACCACTGCCCTGCAGAAAGCATGTCGTAAGAGGCGACTGACTGTGTGACATGGCATAACACCGGCCATGGCTAGGTGGTTTGTTAAGAGCAGTATAGATCTAACAGGCTGCGGGTCTACTTTGCTCTAGTGTTTGAGTCTATTAAGATGGACTCGCACATTGGTTAACCACCCTCTGCGTCACTTGTCCAAACACAGCAGAGTAATAAGCTGCTCGAGCCGAGCCAGTTAACCCTTTGAACCCTGGTCACCTGGCCTGTAAAACCCCACTCCCCTGGGCTCCTGAAGGAAAAAAAGCCAAAAATGGACACCTGATCAAAACTAGTTACAATGACAAAACTAAGTGATCTGTTTCAATTATTTTATCTCAAATAGACTGACCTGATCATCTCCAATATTCCTGCTTTTTATGCCAGTCCTCCCAGCATGTAGAGCCATCCTTTAGGCACAGATAAGTTTCACAATGTTTACACCAAAATTTTGTCTTGACTTGTTTGAATGGTCTGTCTTTGTAGGCCATGTTTGGGAAGTCCTTGACATGCTTGTTAAATTTAAATGAGCATACTACACAAACATTATTTCCTGTAGCTTTTGGAGACATTTGTGGATGATGGGAACCAACATTTTGCAGTCTCTGTTGTGCCTCGACACGGTTGTGAAGTTTTGCAGTAGCTGTTCTATAATCCCCAATGAGGGATAAACAAACTTCGTTCATGAACATCCCAAATGTCCTGTAGCGTTTTCCTGTTTTATTGTGGGGACTATAATGATCCATAAGTATGTAGGCATTATTACATGCCCACATAAAGAATTTCACAATTAGCCTCCTAGGCCAGTGATAATGCCGTTGTGTCTTGTTAAGACGACAAATTTGGTCGTTGACATCTGTGCCCCCATGAAAGCATTAAAGTCAATACAAAGTTGAGGAGTTGGAACATCTACAGCTGTTCCATCCTTTCTTCTCCTTCTAACAGTTCCAATTTCTGTTGTGTTGTGGTAGTTGGATATAAAATTTACAGGTCTTTGGTCCATCCAGACAAGGCATACAATGTTGTTATGACAAATAAATTTTGAATGACCCCTGTCCATTTTCTTCTTTCCTGCCAGTACTTTTGGATAAAATTTCCTATTTGTCATTGCTGTACCTACAGCAAGCGTACCATAATCAGTGTACAGCTTGTCAAAGAGTTACACTGTTGTAGAATCTGTCCATAACAACAATATGGTTTTTGTTGACCAAATTCCCAGAAGTAAATTCTAATAACGACTCTACCAACAACACCAAGATCTGGAATAATATTGTCTGCTTTTCCTCTGTAGATTTCCAGATTCAGAATATATCCAGAGCTTGCTTCACAAGCCATGTAAGCTTTTATTCCCCACTTTATGGGCTTTGACTTGATATATTGTTTGAAGGCAAGTCTGCTCTTCGAGGGGATTATACCTTCGTCTAAGCTCACGTGCTGTGAAGGCAAATAATAGTGCCGAAATTTTGATAGCAACACATCCAACATAGGCCTTACTTTGTTAAGTTTATCTGCTTTATCCAAAGCCGGGTCCTCCTCATCAACAAGATAAAGAAAAGTCCAGAGAGCAAGGAAGTGATCACGGTCCATCACAGTGCGGAAATCAGGAGTATGAGACACGAAGTTAGCAGACGAGCTAGACCAGTACTCCTCGTAACGTGGTTTACTCACACTGTGTTCCATTTGAAGACGCAGTCCAAAGAATGCTTTCATCTCTGGCACTACTACACTTTAAAAATGTTTGGCATAGTAGCTAGTTGGTTTCTTGCTTCTCACCTGCTCAGCGCGTCGAGTTGTCTGCTCACACAAATAGTGCCAGAAATCATTATCCAGGAAAAGTTCCAAAAATTCACTGGCTTTACTTTCTGGATTAATAGATTCTGGAATGTTCTTAGGGCCTATCTGCTCCATAAATGTTGTGTCTACTGCAGACACAAGTCTGAATATATTTATTGGAGACCAACCTGCATCAAATTTACTAGAGACACTACCTGGGAGATGCCCCCTTCCACGCCCCTGTAAAACAGCTAGATCGCCAGAAAAATCAGGAACAGGGCAAGATGTAGCTTCACCAGAGTCTAATGAACACATGTAATCACTCAAATGATCATCTGATTCAACTTCTATATCAGTTTCAGAATAGTTGCTATCTAAATCTAAGTCATCGTCCTTCGAATCATTGAGAACAATCTCGACAGCTTGTTCCATTGTAAGCCTTTTAGAACGCTCATTTACTGGTTTTTCTGCATGTCTTTTCATCATGAAATATTGTAAACATTTGTCGCAATGTGATCAGTTCATGGGCGCCACCATTTTGAAGTAACATTCCGGAAGTTGTATGCAAATTCTGCCGTGTCTATCCATACTAAGCCCGTTCTTATAAGATATGTGTGCTCTACCGGTGACTCGGGGCGCGGGTTATGTACACACACACCGGTTCATTGGGATCACGGGTTCAAAGGGTTAAGCAGGAAATCCTCATCACAGATACATCCAGCTCATGCCAGAGCTGGGACCTGCATAGGAGCATCCACACTTGTAGAAGTACAGGTCTACTAAGTGGGACCTGCACAGGAGCATCCACACCAGTAGAAGTACAGGTCCACTAAGTGGGACCTGCACAGAGGCATCCGTCCCTGTAGAAGTACAGGTCCACTAAGTGGGACCTGCATAGGAGCATCCGTCCCTGTAGAAGTACAGGTCCACTAAGTGGGACCTGCATAGGAGCATCCGTCCCTGTAGAAGTACAGGTCCACTAAGTGGGACCTGCACAGGAGCATCCGTCCCTGTAGAAGTACAGGTCCACTAAGTGGGACCTGCACAGAGGCATCCACACCAGTAGAAGTACAGGTCCACTAAGTGGGACCTGCACAGAGGCATCCACACCAGTAGAAGTACAGGTCCACTAAGTGGGACCTGCACAGAGGCATCCACACCAGTAGAAGTACAGGTCCACTAAGTGGGACCTGCACAGAGGCATCCACACCAGTAGAAGTACAGGTCCACTAAGTGGGACCTGCACAGGAGCATCCGTCCCTGTAGAAGTACAGGTCGACTAAGACATTCTGAAATGTATTTGAGATGGTGAACTGGTCTACTCCATGCCGTAGTGCAATGCTAGGCTTCTCTAAGATTATCACTAAGGATATTACAGTATTGATCCTAGATGTGACACAGTCTCCTGTTTCGCTCTCTCAAAATTACTAATGATTCATAATAATCTTAACAATTGAGGAATCTTCAGATTCATGTGCACACTCAGAGTGGGTGAAGAGCTCATTCACACATTTGTCGGTTCGTGGGTTCACATTCATTGTTTTATGTGTTTGACATCCAAGTCTCCTACATTCAACTCTTATGTTTGTACATAAATGTTTGACATTGTCTTCTTCTTTGTTTTGTACATGAGAGATCCCCATTGTGTTGTTTGGTCTCTATGTGTTTATACATGTGGGTTTCACATTGACGTAAATTTTTGTTTTCAGAAAGAAGAAGTGTCCTTGATGCCCCCTCCTCCTGTAAGTACCACTTCTCACCTTTCACCCTCGCTAGCATATCACCGTAACCATTTACTGTCAGGGCCCAGTTTCGTAGATTTGTGTCTTATAGTCCAAGACAAGAGCCACAACTCTGTCAAATAGTTTTGTTGTCAAATAAAATTTATTAATAAACAAATTGAGCTAAAATGACAAACTAATGGTCTTAAGACACATAATGAAACTATCTATGATGTGGAGTATTCATGATAAAAACGTATTAGTATAAAGTGTCATATGACATTAATTAATGCTGAGAAGGGGACACCACATTATTTTTAACTCTTGACATGTACTGAAATTGTTATTATATCCGCTCTAAAGCATAACCACCTTCGCTGACATCTGTTTCTTCTTCTTCTTCTTCATTCGCTCTCAATCTCCCACTACCAAACCCTGAAATGGCTTAAGTAGCAGAATGTAGTCCAGAGAACGGAATGTGTAGTTTACAGCTTGGCTGCGATATTTGCACCTTTCGGTCCAACATCCGACTTCAGCAATCATTTTTTTAGAACCAGGTTAGCATTCCCTCTTCGATCCCTTCTCCTTAGCCAGTCTGCCCTGCTGCAGCCTGTTATCCAGGATCACCACGTGAAGGTGTAGAAGGGTCTTGGCAGCTATGGTTCGCTGGCCCTGACGCTAGCAGTCAGCTATGGGTCGCTGACCACTGCAGCATCTTGATCCCGTCATCTGTTTCAAAGCCATAGTCTGAATCGAGCTTGTATTGAATCGCCATGCACATGATCATTGGCCTGATCAAATAAATCATTACTCAGAACTTGAACTGGTAATTCCATCATGCTGACTGCCATAACTTTAGAAATAATTAATAAAATAAATATTCACCTGATGGAAGAAACTTTTCAAATGGAAGCTGTGCATATGCCAGATTGGGTTATTTCCTAACCTGAAGTATCTTAACTAAAGAGAAAAGGAAAGTTACCTAGGAGTTATAATAGATCATACAGGTAAAGGGAGTGAGCAAATCCAGGTAGCAGTGAAAAAGGCAAATGCAATGTTAAGTATAAAAAGAAATATTAAACATAGGAGCAAGGAAGTGATAGTCAAACTGTATAAAGCTTTAGTTAGATCTAGATTGAAGTACTGTGTACAGGTGTGGAGTCTTTATCATAGAGAGGATATAAACATGCTGGAAAGGATACAAAAAAGAGCGACAAAGCTGGTAGTGGGATTCCAGAATTACAGTTATGAGGAAAGACAGAAAAACCGGCCTACAGTGTCTAGAAAACAGAAGACGAGGTGACTTAATACAGGTTTATAAGATAATCAAAGGAATGGATAAATTAGACTAACAAGTTTTTTTTAAAAATACAACCACCTACAAGAACAAGAGGGCATAGCTACAAATTAACTAAAAATAAGGTCCAGGTTAAATATTAGAAAATACAAATTTTTTAGTCAGAGAGTGGTGAATGATTGGAATGCATTCCCACAGGAATTAGTGGAGGCAGGGTCAAGGGTCAATGAATGTATTTAAGAATAGATTTGGATACACATTACTTTTAGAGCGTGGAAATGTAAAAGAAACTGGTTGTATACAGACTCGGGAGAGTCTTCTAAACGAGTATAAAAACGTTAAGTTAAATGACAGAACCTAATGAATGTTCTAGATATCTTGAGTCGGATGGAACCCATGTTTTGCGCATGGTGGTTGAAAATTGAAAACAATCTTTATGGGTTGAAATGATGTCAGACAGTTTTGTCATGTGTAAAAGTGCATAGATTACCTGGAGTCTGAATTCTGTTATTAATCAGCTGCTATTATCAATATGATAGATGAGGATGTTAGTGAAACTGTTTTTATCTAACTTGTCTATAGCCATTGATTATATGTGGGGCAAAGAATCATAATTCTTCGATTTTATTGCAATATTAGAAACCAGAAAAGTCTGCAGCGTCCAGCAAACCTGGCCTTGTGGCTTCTTATGGAGGCGACAGTGACAGTGGTGAGGAAGAGGACATGGCCTCACCTGTGGATGAGTCCAAGTTAGTTGACTGGGCTAAGCTGGCTTGTCTCCTGTGCAAGAGACAGTTTCAGTCGAAGGACATTCTTAGCAAACACACACAGGTCTCAGAGCTACACAAGGTACGTTTTCCTGACACTAACCAATGTAAGCTGGTTCATTTCATGTGATCTATTTTATTCCTTACAAAAGCACTGTGTGTGTTATTACAGTCTGTAGCAATTCGTTTGACATGATCAACTTACTAGCCCCAGCCCCATGTACAACTCTCGTTTAGTCACATTCTACGGACCTATTGTTTCCTGACCAGTGAGGGATCTTGAGACACATATAGGCTACAGATAGTGTGGGCTTATTTGGGTGATCAGATATAAGAAGTATTTGCGATTTATATGTTAAGTTACCTAGTTGTGTGGGCTTATTTTGGTGCTCAGATATAAGGAATGTTTGAGATTTGTGTGGGCTTATTTTGGTGCTCACATATAAGGAATGTTTGAGATTTGTGTGGGCTTATTTTGGTGCTCACATATAAGGAATGTTGGAGATTTGTGTGGGCTTATTTTGGTGCTCACATATAAGGAATGTTTGAGATTTGTGTGGGCTTATTTTGGTGCTCAGATATAAGGAATATTTGAGATTTGTGTGGGCTTATTTTGGTGCTCACATATAAGAAGTATTTGAGATTTATATGTTAAGTTACTTAGTTGTGTGGGCTTATTTTGGTGTTCAGTCACAATGAATGTTTCAGATCCTTTGTTTAGAGACTTGTTCATGTTTAACATTTTTAAGTAGGTCAAAATTCTATGACGTATTTGTCATGTGTCTTAATGTTATCAAGCATGAAAAGCTTGATTGGTCCCTTTGAGTAGCCTTATTTCTTGTTAATATATAGGTTGTATGTATTCCAGAATATCCAAAGGGGAATCAATCATTTAGCTTATTTTATTCATTGAAATAGCATTAGGAAACTTTTCACCTTGCACTGTTAGAGCGGCAACTTACCTGTGTAACAAGTCAGCTTATCTGTGTACAAGTCAGCTTATATGTGTACACGTCAGCTTATCTGTGTATAAGTCAGCTTATCTATGCAACATGCTAACTTATCTGTGTACATTTTCTTTCTGTAGCAAAATCTTGAAGCTTTAATTCAGTCCAAGGGAACTTCAAGTGCAGAAAAAATTGAGGTAAACATTTGTCACAATTCATTGATATAGTCAATTGTATTGTTGAAGTGTTATATACATGGTCCAATGTTCATCACGACTGGTTTGATGTCTTGTCTTATCTGTTCCTCTTTATACCATGGGTATGTGCAAACTTCTTTCTTGTGTCATCTATTTGGTCATTATTTTCAATCCATGCTTCTAGTATTTCTGTAACATTTTCGAACCATCTGCTGTCCAGTCTTATAGACTTGAGTGGCTGGATGTATGCTTGGATGCATTACTTTTCTTTGTCTAAATCTAATCCATTCCAGGTCTGGATAAATTTGTTGATTTGTGTCTCTCAGAGTGAGCCAAGTGCTGGAATTCCGATTCAAAAGTTTTATTCACAATAAAATGCATTCAATTTGAACAAATTTTGAGCTAAAATTATGATCCAAAGGTCATAAGACACATAATGAAACTATGTATGACATGAAGTATTCATAATAAAGATTACATATTAAGATGTTAAATTTCATTTATGTTGAGGAGGAAACAATATTTTGGTACTCGCCGTGTTGTGAGTAAATTCCTTTACACCTTTCGTATTGTGTCCCAGTCAAAGTCTGAATCGATCTTTTATAGAATATCCATGAGTAATCTAGATGTGCCATAATTAGACTGATCAAATAATAAATCATTACTGAGGTCTGGAAGCCAAACTTTGCTCATGATAAATGAGTTGACTGTCAAACATGATGACTTTCACAAATGTCTACCCATTGGAAATAACCCTGTAGTTAACACATCAATACGAGCATACCTGGTGGACACCACCATTGTGTAGAGCTGGTTAAAAAAAAACATGACATTCCACAAAATGAAAATGCATGTTCCAGAAATCAGTTTTCTGCAACAATTTTCTGTTTTGCAGTGGTCGATTTCAGTGTCTACAAGCTGGAATGACGGCATTGTTGCCACATTGTCAGATGTCTGTATTTCTCATTCTTATTGTTGTCTTCTAGTAGTGATCCTGACAGAGCTGGGCAGGCTTAGTTTGTGACAGATGAGAATATGGCCATTACTGCACTGACAGCTTATTGTAACAGTGTAGTCTAACCCTCTAGGGTAGAAGACTCATGTTACACTCCACCTTTCATGCAGACCAAAACCCTGGGGCTGAGTATGGAGTAGTTTTCTGGGTTTGAATGATCACTCTCGAAGCAGCAACACTCTGTGTTCGGTACTCTCAAAGCAGCAGCAACACCCTGTGTTCGGTACTCTCAAAGCAGCAGCAACACCCTGTGTTCGGTACTCTCGAAGCAGCAACAACGCGTGTTCGGTACTGTAATCAAACAGGCAATAACTAGTTTTCCCTGAGGTCCTCTCTTCACAAACATTTCCTGTTTCTGTAACTTGGTGTATTTCTTTGGTTCTGACCTGAATATAGTGTTCAGTTTTTCTGTTTAAATTTATTTCATGAATTGTTGTTAATGAGTTGAAATTGCTGGTTCTAACAACTTTCTGTTTTGTCTGTCTCCAGTACCGAGACCGTGCCAAAGAACGAAGACAGAAATATGGAGCACCAGAACCACCTGAACCAGTCAAGAGAAAAGATATAGATTTTGAAACGCCTGTCCCAGAGATGTGAGCATGGTAGAACTTGTTTTGTCTTGTCCTCTAGCTTTCCATTCTGTAAGCTCTCTTGTTCCAAGTTTTAGTTTTGTCATCATTGTAGAATACATGTTATATGAGGAATGCTCACAAAGAATGCCTCAAAAAGTGAACATTTATTAACACCGGTGAAACACGGCCACTTTAAATCCAAATATAGGCAATGCCGTCATTGCAGATGTAAACAACCAAAATGGTCGGTTTAGTTAGTTTGAAAGATTCTAAAACAATGTATTTTCTTTTTCGGGACGACTTGCGGATTATTCCATTATTGCGAGTGATGAAGGTAAGTTGTTGCGACATATTTTTCTGAGCTAGATCTGTTTAATTTGTTTATTTAGCAGTATTAAATACGCTTGTAAGGGTAAATAACAAATATGACCATCTTGTAAGAAACACTATCTGTGTTCTGTGATGATTTTCAAATTCCAAAGGTCCCGATTCCCTGCGAAATGGGCAAATCTAAATGTTGTTGCCGTTTTTCATTTTTACATTCATCTTCTTGTATCTCAGAAACTAACAATAAAAACAATAACACCAAGTTCTTCATTCATTTATGTCTCTACACACAAACAAATCATATTTATACAACAACAAACTAAAAAAATACAGGTATTCAAAGTGAACAACCTAGAAAAACATGATGTGCTGAAAAATAATTCAATGGCTGTGGGAACTTCTGTACTTTTATTGTTCAGGGTGGTAAAGGATATATTTCATAACTGTTTACGCGTGCTGTGCACATTTGTACAGTCTTCCAACAGATAGAGCTGTTGTGGTAGTCCATTATAATGGCGCAAGTGTTCAATATATGTTACAAACAAGCTGTAATTAAATTCTTTGCTGGCGTAAGTGGGGGAATATTCACAAACGTTTGTGTTCTGCGCATTAAAGCTGTGCTGCCAATAGGAGCACCGCTAGATGCTGGATTAAAAAAGCTGAAACTTCTGGAAATGGAGAGACGGCGCTGCATGATCGGCCGCAGTCTGGGTGTCCTTACACAGCCAGCAGCGCAGACATGTTGCAGCGCACCAACGCTATTATTCAGGAGGATCATCGCATGTCAACAGTTGGCAACAAATGTGCAATTTCTACATTTACTACGCCTTGAATATTCAGACGTATTCGCAATATAGGTTCCTCAAAGTCACCACAACTGACGACAGACATCAAAGGAATATGGTTATGTGAAAAGGAAATGAGTTGGTACAGGAAAGGCATACATGCCCTTGTTTCATGCTGGCGTAAGATCATAAAAGTTAACGGAGATTATATGGAAAAATAGCATGTATAAAGGAAACATTCAGTTATACTGTGTAAATTCATACATTGTACGTTTTTAGGTTTACGGGGGAAAATAGTGGATCAGTACTTTAACAACCCTTGTTCGTACATTCAACTGTGATGGTTTAATTTACTTACTCTCCAGACATTAGAGCGGTGTGTGTGCTGCTGCTGATGTTAAATAAAATATGATCTTGTCTGGTATTTCTAGGTATGAGGAGCCCACAAAGTTAGGCATAGGTGGCGACAACATTGGCAGCAAACTTCTGCAGAAGATGGGTTGGTCAGAAGGCCAGGGACTCGGCAAAAGCAACCAAGGACGAGTAGGTCCCATTGAGGTATGTACTCTATACTGGACATCTTTATGGATTTTCATATTTGGAGTTAAGATTATCCTGATTGCAATAATTTCCTCCTTTTTGTTGTTGCACATTTTCTTATCTCATACATTCAGATAAATGGGGCACAAATACATTCTTCTCAAAAGTCACTTAACACTAGCATGCAAACTTCAAGCATGGCAAACAGAAGGCAGTGTTGTCACCCTGACACCACGACTCACATCAGGTGTGTGCTGTTTATGTGGTAGAGTTGTTGGAGAGCTCATCTCTCACGACAAAATTTAGCAAAAGTGCATTTCCCAGTTGTGGCACGGCTCATTTCAATTGAAAATTGACTCTTAGTGTTGGCAAATGCAGGAAAATAAGGAAAGAACTGGTCACAGTAGCTGAAGCATCTTTTCCACGATGACAGGTTCTGTTATAGCACTTCTTAACCCTTTAGCAAAGATTTCATCGCTTCAAACGTCGTCGTTTTAAAAAAATCACAGAAATTATCAATATTGACCGGTTTTCTATACTAGACACGTACGTTTATGTTACGGAAGTACGTCATTGGTTCAGATCTCGCTCAATGTAAGATTACGTTGCTATGTAACGGCGCGAGAAGCCACTATCTAGCGGCGTAGATTGGGGTAGTCGGACCTGGCGCCATTTTTTTTTGCGGGGTAGATCAAGGTAGTTGGACCTTAAATGGTTAATAATTTCTGCTCTTTTATGGCCTGTTGTTGTCCATATTCTTATTGCATGTCTTGTCTTATGTTCTCTTTGCATAATTTTATTGCCTGTTTTGTTGGTGTTCATATTGCCTGTTTTGTCTGTGTTTGTATTGCCTGTTTTGTTGGTGTTCATATTGCCTGTTTTGTTGGTGTTCAGATTGCCTGTTTTGTCTGTGTTTGTATTGCCTGTTTTGTTGGTGTTTATATTGCCTGTTTTGTCTGTGTTTGTATTGCCTGTTTTGTTGGTGTTCATATTGCCTGTTTTGTCTGTGTTTGTATTGCCTGTTTTGTTGGTGTTCATATTGCCTGTTTTGTCTGTGTTTGTATTGCCTGTTTTGTTGGTGTTCATATTGCCTGTTTTGTCTGTGTTTGTATTGCCTGTTTTGTTGGTGTTCTTCTTCTTCTTCTTCTGCGTACACAGTCAGACAGTAACCATTATTTTTTCGAAAAAAGCGGCGGTCATCCTGAGACTCTCGCCACTACCATAGAGCTTGTCTTGCAGTTCCACTGGCAATGGCCACATCTGCTCTCTCTGATCCCCGTATGTCGGGCAGTTCTGCAGCAGATGTTCAGTGGTCATTTAACCAGTACCGCACGGGCATTCGTCGGTACACCCTATCTTCAATTTGTTGAATAGGTGGTACCTCAGTCTATTGTGGCCAGTGCGAAGTCTAAAGACAACGACCTGCTCTCTTCGGTTCAACTGGTAATAGGCATCGTTTTTGGTGTAACCAGTATGTTCGGTTTCCCATTTGGTAATGTACCTGGCTTTGATAAGCCGTTTTGACTCTTCGTACGTCATACTGGTATCTGTTTGTGGTAGCCTTGCACCTTCTTTTGCCAGTCTGTCTGCCTCCTCGTTGCCTTGGATGTTGCAGTGTGACGGAACCCACTGTACCACTACCCTTTTTGGTGCGGACAGCTGGCACAGTTTGCAGAGTGCTGCTCTTAAGTCATTAAGCTCAGTGTTTTTCTGGCTTTTTAGCGCTGTGACTACGGCGAGAGCATCTGTCAGCAAGACTATGTGGCTCTCATTTTCACTGTGTGTTGCCATTTCTTCCACTGCCGCCCTCAGTGCCTCTGCCTCCGCTCTGAAATTGCTTGTGTACTTACCAGTAGCGAATGACAGTGTTATTTTTCTGCCATTTGGTAGGTTCAGGAATGCTCCTGCCCCTCCGTTCTGTGTAGTGTTTGTTACAGAACCGTCGGTGTATGCATGGGTCCAGTCCATGCTTGGGTAGCTTTTCGTTATGAAGCTTAGGGTAGTGTCTCTCCTTTCTTTTTCGGTCTGGCAGTTTTTGTTTGCAATACCTGGTATATTTTCTACCACCTCTGGAAATATATCCTGCCTCCAAGTAGGTTTTCGTACAGTAGTGATGGGTTTTGGTGTTGTTAGTGCGTTTATGGGATCTTCGTGCATCTTTGCTTTGGCTATTTCTGCAAAGTTTCTCCGCTTTAGTTTCCCAGTTCCCAAATTGTTTAGCCTCTGGTGCATTGGATGGTCCGTCAGTCTTCGGAGTTTCTCTGACTGCAGCTGGGCTCTGCAGTCTCTTCTGTCGGTCATGGATTGCAGTTTTGTAATCTTTTCAAGTTCTACAATTGGCGTTGACTTCATGCCACCTGTTATGATTCTCATGGCTTGGTTTTGAAGTTTGTTAACTTTATCGAAGTTCGCCTTCGCTGCTGTTGTCCATGCCGCGATGCCATACTCGAGAACTGGTCTCACTCTTCCAGTGTACAGTTTCTTTAGTATGCCTTCGTCTGCTCCCCAGCTTGTGCCAGCAAGTTTCCTCATGATCGCCATTCTTTCTCTGGCTTTCATTCGGTTTCTCTCAATCTGACTTTTCCATGTCATGCGCCGATCAAATGTGACTCCCAGATAGGTTGGGTTGTCGTTTGGCTGCAGGATTTTGCCATTTAGGCTTAATTTGGTACTTTGGGGTTTTAATGAGAGCGAGAATATTGTGCACGTGGTTTTCTCCTCGTTTATTTTGACCAGCCATGAGTTCGCCCACTCTTCCAGCGATGTTAGGGCCGTTTGCATCCGATTTCTGGCTATGGTGAGATTCTTTTCAGAGGTCCACATAGCCAGATCGTCTGCAAACATTGAGCTATGGACTCTTCTTGGTATATTCTCTGTAATATCGTTTATATATACCAGGAAGAGTGTGGGTGACAGTACTCCCCCTTGGGGTACTCCCTGCTCGAGTGTCACCTTTTTGCTCATCTGCCCTTGTACTTGGACTCTGGCCGTTCTTTGTTTGAGGTAGTGGTTGATCCACTTGTACATCTTCCCACAAACATCACTTCTTCTTAGCTTGACTCTAAGTCCATCCTTCCAGACTTTGTCAAATGCCTTTTCCAGATCCACCCAAACAGCTACTGTGTGTTTCTGTGCCTGGTAGGCATCTTCTATCTCCTGGGCTATGAGGATGACCTGGTCCTCAGTGGATCTGTGCTGTCTAAAGCCGGCTTGCTGTGGAATTAGTATTCGTTTTTCTTCCAGATGCCACATCAGTCTGGTGTTTATCATCCGTTCCATCAGCTTGCCGACACAGCTCAGTAGGCTTATGGGCCTGTATCCATTCGGATCTGTTTTGTCCTTTCCTGTTTTTGGTACTGGTACCAGTATTGCATCTTTCCATGCCTGGGGTACAATACCCCTTTTCCAGCTTTGGTTCAGGACTGATAGTAGTTTTTTCTTCGCTGTTTGGCCCAGCCCCATCAGCATTTCGTTTGTTATCCCGTCTTTTCCGGGAGATTTCCTTCTCTTTAGTGTTCTCATAGCCTCTTCCATTTGTTGGTGTTCATATTGCCTGTTTTGTCTGTGTTTGTATTGCCTGTTTTGTTGGTGTTCATATTGCCTGTTTTGTCTGTGTTCATATTGCCTGTTCTGTCCATATTCCTATTGTGAGTTTTGTCCATGTTCTCTTTGCATGTTTTGTCCATTGCTCATATGGTATATTCATATGATTTGTTCTTGTGCAGGCACAACGACGGAACCAGATGGCTGGTCTTGGAGCCAGGGGAGCTAAAGTTGTAGCTGATGTTGGTGATGATTACAGAGTCGCTCTAAAGAAAACAATGTTTGCTCGCTACAGTGAGGTGGAATGAGGCGGGGGGCTGTCACCAAGTTATTCTAATCTAGTTATTTTCATTGTCAATATCCCTGACAGCTGAGAGCACAAACAAAATCTGCATGAAATAGGACTGGACAGAGTATGCACTATTAGGTGGGACACATGGCACTGAACTCTCTGGATGTTGGTGGTGGGAAGGTTGCTAGCACATCTAGATGATGTTCCACACACACATAACAGCTTTCTGCCTCACAAACATAACGGTTTTCTCCCACACAAACATAACAGCTTTCTGCCTCACAAACATAACGGTTTTCTCCCACACAAACATAACAGCTTTCTGCCTCACAAACATAACGGTTTTCTCCCACACAAACATAACAGCTTTCTGCCTCACAAACATAACGGTTTTCTCCCACACAAACATAACAGCTTTCTGCCTCACAAACATAACGGTTTTCTCCCACACAAACATAACAGCTTTCTGCCTCACAAACATAACGGTTTTCTCCCACACAAACATGACATGTTTCTCCTGCACAAACATAGCTTTCTCCTGCACAAACATAACAGCTTTCTCCTATACAATAAGTACACATTTTTCTCTGATATATTCTTTCACTCCTGTTCTTGTTGTCCCTCTTGATTGTCTCTGTCCATCCTGTGCTTACTTGTTAGTCTGGTTTATTGTACACAGACCTTAGTGTTGTGTTTGACAGTTGGCCTGTTCTGTCTGCGACCGTCTGCTTGACACATCTGCACTTGACAAGTTGTTTTGTTTTCGTTCATTCAACTTGAGAGTTCATCCTACATGAAACTTTCATCTGTTAACGGCATTTGGGATATAATCCTTATCTTCTGACATTTGTATTATAATCATTGCTTATACTTTTATTGCTCTTCATGGCAAAGCTATTTGCTCTCAGAATGGAGTTCTTTGATGTGAGCAGTTGTCTAGTTACAGTGGCTGTAAGGTATGATGGGAACAGTTACAATGGCTGTAAGGTATGATGGGAACAGTTACAGTGGCTGTAAGGTATGATGGGAACAGTTACAGTGGCTGTAAGGTATGATGGGAACAGTTACAGTGGCTGTAAGGTATGATGGGAACAGTTACAGTGGCTGTAAGGTATGATGGGAACAGTTACAGTGGCTGTAAGGTATGATGGGAACAGTTACAGTGGCTGTAAGGTATGATGGGAACAGTTACAGTGGCTGTAAGGTATGATGGGAACAGTTACAGTGGCTGTAAGGTATGATGGGAACAGTTACAGTGGCTGTACGGTATGATGGGAACAGTTACAGTGGCTGTAAGGTATGATGGGAACAGTTACAGTGGCTGTAAGGTATGATGGGAACAGTTACAGTGGCTGTAAGGTATGATGGGAACAGTTACAGTGGCTGTAAGGTATGATGGGAACAGTTACAGTGGCTGTAAGGTATGATGGGAACAGTTACAGTGGCTGTAAGGTATGATGGGAACAGTTACAGTGGCTGTAAGGTATGATGGGAACAGTTACAGTGGCTGTAAGGTATGATGGGAACAGTTACAGTGGCTGTAAGGTATGATGGGAACAGTTACAGTGGCTGTAAGGTATGATGGGAACAGTTACAGTGGCTGTAAGGTATGATGGGAACAGTTACAGTGGCTGTAAGGTATGATGGGAACAGTTACAGTGGCTGTAAGGTATGATGGGAACAGTTACAGTGGCTGTAAGGTATGATGGGAACAGTTACAGTGGCTGTAAGGTATGATGGGAACAGTTACAGTGGCTGTAAGGTATGATGGGAACAGTTACAGTGGCTGTAAGGTATGATGGGAACAGTTACAGTGGCTGTAAGGTATGATGGGAACAGTTACAGTGGCTGTAAGGTCTGATGGGAACAGTTACAGTGGCTGTAAGGTATGATGGGAACAGTTACAGTGGCTGTAAGGTATGATGGGAACAGTTACAGTGGCTGTACGGTATGATGGGAACAGTTACAGTGGCTGTAAGGTATGATGGGAACAGTTATAGTGGCTGTAATGTATGATGGGAACAGTTACAGTGGCTGTAAGGTATGATGGGAACAGTTACAGTGGCTGTAAGGTATGATGGGAACAGTTACAGTGGCTGTAAGGTATGATGGGAACAGTTACAGTGGCTGTAAGGTATGATGGGAACAGTTACAGTGGCTGTAAGGTATGATGGGAACAGTTACAGTGGCTGTAAGGTATGATGGGAACAGTTACAGTGGCTGTAAGGTATGATGGGAACAGTTACAGTGGCTGTAAGGTATGATGGGAACAGTTACAGTGGCTGTAAGGTCTGATGGGAACAGTTACAGTGGCTGTAAGGTATGATGGGAACAGTTACAGTGGCTGTACGGTATGATGGGAACAGTTACAGTGGCTGTAAGGTATGATGGGAACAGTTATAGTGGCTGTAAGGTATGATGGGAACAGTTACAGTGGCTGTAAGGTATGATGGGAACAGTTACAGTGGCTGTAAGGTATGATGGGAACAGTTACAGTGGCTGTAAGGTATGATGGGAACAGTTACAGTGGCTGTAAGGTATGATGGGAACAGTTACAGTGGCTGTAAGGTATGATGGGAACAGTTACAGTGGCTGTAAGGTATGATGGGAACAGTTACAGTGGCTGTAAGGTATGATGGGAACAGTTACAGTGGCTGTAAGGTATGATGGGAACAGTTACAGTGGCTGTAAGGTATGATGGGAACAGTTACAGTGGCTGTAAGGTATGATGGGAACAGTTACAGTGGCTGTAAGGTATGATGGGAACAGTTACAGTGGCTGTACGGTATGATGGGAACAGTTACAATGGCTGTAAGGTAGACACTCTACTTGCTGGATGTAACTACTGGAACTGAGTTCTGTGCTCTCAACAAATGTGTTATGGTAGCAGGTTTGATGTGGCTATTCTTACATGCCTGTACTGAAGAAGGTGAATCCTCCTAGCTGTAGTCTAATTGAAGCTTATTCAAGAGGCTCATCACTGCAGGGATCACACTTCATTGACCAGGGTGCTGTAACATAGCATATTTGCAGGTGCATGGTGAGGACATGAAGTGGGCTCTTGGTTGAGCATGATGTGAGCTGCCTTTCTTGTGCATGGGGTACCTAAGGTGTGGTGACCTGGTGGCATGACAGTCCCATTGGGCTGGGGCTTGTGTAAGAATTGGCAATGTTGACTAAGTGAACATTGAACCACATAGTCATGTGGCTGTCATCGTGTGATGGGTTGAGTTGCATTTGATTGTTGGTCCGTACAAGCTGCTCGACATAATCACAGCAGTAGTGAGCAACACACAGATGAAGCCAAACATAGCACAGCAGCCTACAGGACTTGACCTTCATCGGCATGCTTGGTATGTGAAGAAAGCTGCTGCAATCCACTACCTAACACCCTCTTCAGGGCCCACAAAAGAGTCAACATACTCATTATAGTCATCCAACAACCAAAGTCCCTGTCTTGTGTGTCCCAGTCAGAATATTATCCACCTGTAATAAATAAATCAGGGATTGGATCTTGACTTTCAAATTTCATCACATGAACATAACAACTTTAGAAATTCACCACGTTTGTAATTACGGATGTGACGGAAATAACTACATAAAACAAAGGTACCTGCATGCACCATATTGTTGCCCATGTGTTTTTTCAAAATCCAAAACGCCACAAATTAAATGACAGAACATATGCATGTATTAGAAGTCTTTGGTCGTTTGGATGGAAACTGATAATTTGTGCGACGGGTCTAAAGAAGCTGTTTTGGTATAGGATATGAGGTTTTCAGGAAACCTGAAAAATTTAATTGGGGAACTAACTTGAAAATTGTATGGTTCTATAATAGAGGATTATTGATTTTGTAAGATGTTAAACTGGCTAAAGGACTCGTTGCAAGACCATGCTTGACAGTTTTTGTGTCGCTGACCTAATGGATCTGTCAGTGTTGTGATGGACCTGTCAGCGTTGTGATGACCTGATGGACCTGTCAGTGTTGTGCTGCTGACCTGATGAACCTGTCAGTGTTGTGCTGCTGACCTGATGAACCTGTCAGTGTTGTGATGACCTGATGAACCTGTCAGTGTTGTGATGACCTGATGGACCTGTGTGTTGTGATGACCTGATGGACCTGTCAGTGTTGTGATGACCTAATGGACCTGTCAGTGTTGTGATGACCTGATGAACCTGTCAGTGTTGTGATGACCTGATGAACCTGTCAGTGTTGTGATGACCTGATGGACCTGTCAGTGTTGTGATGACCTGATGGACCTGTCAGTGTTGTGATGACCTGATGAACCTGTCAGTGTTGTGATGACCTGATGGACCTGTCAGTGTTGTGATGACCTGATGGACCTGTGAGTGTTGTGATGACCTGATGGACCTGTCAGTGTTGTGCTGACCTGATGGACATGTCAGTTTATGACCACCTACTTTGTGTATTGTATGCTCATCAAAGATGCTCCACTCACTAGCGAATCTCTATTACGTACATACTGTAAATACAACTGTTGTGAGTCATGTATTGTTATGTTTCATCCAATTATCACATTGTCAATCATTTATAGACAATTTGTTTGTTGTTTTTGGCAGTTCAAAGTTCTCTGAGTTGTGTTTCTTTATTTAATATGTCAACATTATTTTTGTACGCTCCTAAAGCAGGCACAGGGATCAGTACGCTCCTAAAGCTGGGACAGGGATCAGTACACTCTTAAAGCTGGCACAGCCATCAGGGATCAGTACACTCTAAAAGCTGGCACAGCCATCAGGGATCAGTACACTCTTAAAGCTGGCACAGCCATCAGGGATCAGTACACTCTTAAAGCTGGCACAGGGATCAGTAGACTCTTAAAGCTAGCACAGGGATCAGTACACTCCTAAAGCTGGCACAGCCATCAGGGATCAGTACACTCCGAAAGCTGGCACAGGGATCAGTACACTCCTAAAGCTGGCACAGCCATCAGGGATCAGTACACTCCTAAAGCTGGCACAGGGATCAGTACACTCTTAAAGCTGGCACAGCCATCAGGGATCAGTACACTCTTAAAGCTGGCACGGGGATCAGTACACTCCTAAAGCTGGCACAGGGATCAGTACACTCTTAAAGCTGGCACAGCCATCAGGGATCAGTACACTCCTAAAGCTAGCACAGGGATCAGTACACTCTTAAAGCTGGCACAGCCATCAGGGATCAGTACACTCCTAAAGCTGGCACAGCCATCAGGGATCAGTACACTCCTAAAGCTGGCACAGCCATCAGGGATCAGTACACTCTTAAAGCTGGCACAGCCATCAGGGATCAGTACACTCTTAAAGCTGGCACAGGGATCAGTTCACTCCTAAAGCTGGCACAGCCATCAGGGATCAGTACACTCCTAAAGCTGGCACAGGGATCAGTACACTCTTAAAGCTGGCACAGCCATCAGGGATCAGTACACTCTTAAAGCTGGCACAGCCATCAGGGATCAGTACACTCCTAAAGCTGGCACAGGGATCAGTACACTCCTAAAGCTGGCACAGCCATCAGGGATCAGTACACTCTTAAAGCTGGCACAGCCATCAGGGATCAGTACACTCTTAAAGCTGGCACAGGGATCAGTTCACTCCTAAAGCTGGCACAGCCATCAGGGATCAGTACACTCCTAAAGCTGGCACAGGGATCAGTACACTCTTAAAGCTGGCACAGCCATCAGGGATCAGTACACTCCTAAAGCTGGCACAGCCATCAGGGATCAGTATACTCCTAAAGCAGGCACAGCCATCAGGGATCAGTACGCTCCTAAAGCTAGCACAGGGATCAGGTGTTATAACCTTCATTACTGGAGTTCTCAGTATTTGTGAGATGTGGCAACCAGTTCCCTGCTCTCTTTCTGTTGTTCAACATATAGCTAGGTAGAGTGGAGTGTGCCTAGACCAGAGAATGAACTTGTTCCTTTGTTATAGGAGACAAGTTCTAACTAATCTGGCACACAGTTGCTTCTAACCCACCAAACAGTGGCATCTTAGTCTTAGCAACCAAATCAAGGTCTGGTTTACAGAAAGGTTCAACCAAGTCTAGGTCTGGCTTATTGATATGTCTAACTAAGTCTAGGCCTGGCACATGTAAAGGTCTAACCAAGTCTAGGTATGGCTCATTGAATGGTCTAACCAAGTCTTGGCTTGTGTGAAGGCCTAACCAAGTCTATGTTTGGCTCATTGAATGGTCTAACCAAGTCTTGGCTTGTGTGAAGGCCTAACCAAGTCTATGTTTGGCTTGTGTGAAGGCCTAACCAAGTCTATGTTTGGCACATTGAATGGTCTAACCAAGTATAGGTCTTGGCTTGTGTGAAGGCCTAACCAAGTCTACGTTTGGCTCATTGAAATGTCTAACCAAGTCTAGGTCTGGCTCATTGAAAGGTCTACCCAAGTTTAGGTCTGGCTCATTGAAATGTCTAACCAAGTCTAGATCTTGGCTTGTGTGAAGGCCTAACCAAGTCTATGTTTGGCTCATTGAAAGGTCTAACCAAGTCTAGATCTTGGCTTGTGTGAAGGCCTAACCAAGTCTATGTTTGGCTCATTGAAAGGTCTAACCAAGTCTAGATCTTGGCTTGTGTGAAGGCCTAACCAAGTCTAGGTCTGGCTCATTGAAAGGTCTAACCAAGTCAAGGTCTTGGCTTGTGTGAAGGCCTAACCAAGTCTATGTTTGGCTCATTGAAAGGTCTAACCAAGTCTAGATCTTGGCTTGCGTGAAGGTTCAACCAAGTCAAGGACACTGGATAAGGCATCTGACAGAGTACACCTTCCTCCTGGGGTTAGAAGAGAAGGCCATAATGAGACAGTACACCTTCCTTCTTGGATGAGGAGTGGTATCAAGATGCTGAGCTGTAGTGGTCAGCAACCCATAGCTGACTACTAGCATCAGGGCCAGCCCTTCCCCAACTCCATGCAGTGATCCTGGATAACAGGGCAGACTGCCTAAGTAGAAGGCACTGAGGAGGGAAGGCTAACCCGGTACCCAAAAATGTCTGCTGAAGCTAGACTGAAAGGTGTAAATATCGCGGTGAAGCTGAAAACAACACCACAGCACATTCCGTTCTCGGGACAACATCCTGCTACCAAGGTACTTGCGAAGTCTTTTTCAGGGCTTGGTAGTGGGAGTTTGAGAACAGCGAAGAAGGTTTGAGAGTACTGGTACACTTTCTTCCTTGGATAGGGAAGTAACAGAAGTGAATAGGTTAGACATATGACAATCTTTGTGACGGTTGGTCATTGGGGGATGTGACGACAACAGGAAACCCAGAATACAAAATATCTATGAGGATCTAGATATTGCAGATGGTCTATGGGTTATCTCATTAATACGAGGAAATGAACAGAGATGGCCTATGGGTTATCTCATTAATACGAGGAAATGAATAGAGATGGCCTATGGGTTATCTCATTAATACGAGGAAATGAACAGAGATGGTCTATGGGTTATCTCATTAATTAATACAAGGAAATGAACAGAGATGGTCTATGGGTAATCTCATCAATACGAGTTAATGAACAGACACTAAAAACAAAATGATTTGATCAAGGTACGATTTTTAATGACCGGGAGGGCTAAAATACAGAATTATTATCACTGTGGTACAAGTCTACCTGTGTAGATACAAATTTTAACAGTTTTGCTGCAAATATCTCATCAGATACAAATCCCTTAGGTGGGGGTAAGCATCATGTTCTTCCATTATCTTATTCCCATATTGAAAAGTAAGTGATGTGTGGTATATCCCGTGTTGAAGTAGGAACATACACGCAGTACACACATGACGTATACACACCGTTACTTTGTGTGTTGTTATTCTTCAGCGAATCTTACCGATACTTCATTTACGAGGCGCGTTCAAATGAAACCCACCCAGTAGCAAAGCGTGATGATAGTTTTAGGGTAAGGTGAGTCATGAACATAAAGGGGCTGAAAAAATGTTGAAAAGTATTTGATGTTTGTGCTGAATGAGGTACTGGTAGTTGAAACCCATGCTGTCAACCTACTTCTGCACAGTTGTCTACGTTTTTGTTTCATCCCTTAATCAGTTTGAAAAACCAAAGAGGCTAGCTATATGATCACCCTTTACACCAGACATTGAAAGAGAAAACTAAGGAGGCTACTATTCAAAAAAGCCCCAACCATCTGGCCAGAGAAATCCACAGAAAACAGGCGGACATCCTTTAACCAGAAATAGAATAGTGCGAAGCACTCATTCCAGAACCTTGGACACAGAGCCAGAACCGGCCTAAAATAATCTTTGGGATTACAGGGATAACAAAGAAAAGTGAGCAGTCAGCAACAGAACAACAAATCCACGTTCTGCAGGAACACAAGAGACAGTACCCTAGCAACTCATGGACACGTGTGTACACAGATAGATCGGCATCGGTGAGTGGAAAAAGGAGATGCAGTGTAATCTACAAAGCCCACTCCAACAGCGACATAGAAAATTATTCCATACCAGCAGGAAAGACTTGTACCAATTTCAGAGCTGAAACAACAGCTGTCCATGCAGCAACTCGGATACTTATCAGCCAAAACACAACTACAAGCACAACAATCATACTAACCGGATACTTATCAGCCAAAACACAACTACAAGCACAACAATCATACTAACCGGATACTTATCAGCCAAAACACAACTACAAGCACAACAATCATACTAACAGACTCCAGGAGGGTACTCTGTATTTTCACTAAATTCTAAAATATTACTGATATTTATAACACGAAATTTGACACAACTTAACTCAACACACTAAAATAATAACATTCAAATAGCAGTCGCAAAAAAACAGCACTGAAATAACATTTGAAACACACTTTGAGAGCTTAGAATGAACTATTCGGTAAAATGATCAAATTGGCATTACAAATACAACTCTTAGATTGCCCAGAATATCCCAGCAAGCATTGGTAAAATTGCTTGTTTGTTCAAACTCAACAAACATACATCACATTTACCGAACATACAAATAAATGAATGCAGAATATTTTTTTTACAAATACAGATACTGTACATACAGCCAGCTATTATAGGTGGTATAACATACAGACAGCTATTATAGCTGGTATAACATACAGACAGCTATTCTAGGTGGTATAACATACAGACAGCTATTCTAGGTGGTATAACATACAGACAGCTATTCTAGGTGGTATAACATACAGACAGCTATTATAGCTGGTATAACATACAGACAGCTATTCTAGGTGGTATAACATACAGACAGCTATTCTATGTGGTATAACATACAGCCAGCTATTATAGGTGGTATAACATACAGCCAGCTATTATAGCTGGTATAACATACAGACAGCTATTCTAGGTGGTATAACATACAGACAGCTATTCTATGTGGTATAACATACAGACAGCTATTATAGGGGGTATAACATACAGACAGCTATTGTAGCAGACCCTCTGCTTCTTTGCCCTGGCCGTGATCTAACTTAGAACATTCTCACACTCATCCACATCATCATGACCATACTCAGTAAATGACATATCACACATCAGGTGGCATATTTATTAAATCATACTCATATCATAGAATGAGTAGAGAAATTACAAACACAATATAATACATATCTTAACTAAACATTATACTAAAACGGGAATTGTAAGCATTAGCTATTGATGGAATTCCCAACTATCTAAAAACCCAGTTCTATTGCCTTGCAATTGCATCACACACACATCGCCTTAACTGCGTCTTCAACACACCTTATCAGATACTCTTCCTCACTGAAATCCCCTCAGGCGGGCGATCTCGACATAACTCGTTCACAATGTGTCCTTGCTTACAAACACACTTTCACATTATCTATTAATGCAAAAATCACACACCTATTTGAGCGCCCCTGTTCTATCACCAAACATTCGTCCAACCGTCAATCAATCGCTCCTCTATCTAAGTCGGTGAGTTAAACATACTATCCACATTCAGTCTCTCTCTCTCTCCAGCCTCACTCTATCTAGCCTGTCTCTCTCTCCAGCCCCCCCCGAGCTAAACTTTGTCTCGAGTTATATATCCTCAAGCAAGGCCAGAGCTTGACCAATCGATCTCAGGTATGGTCATCTTCAATTCCAATTGGAACGAAACACTTTGCACACCTGTCACTCATTCTCTCGCAGCAAGCCCCGTTGCCAATTTCGTCTGTCAATCAATCTCCCCCTACCAAAATCGGAAGGCCAGTGGTCAGTTTCTACCTGTCCACATTCCTTAACCCAACTCTGTTCTCCTTTGCTGAGACAGTGAGTGACCTTGACATGCATTCATGTAGCTTTAAGCTTTAACATGTTCAGGCATCCTAAACTCCCCTTGCTCCGGCGGGAACTGTTACATTACCTCCCTAAACTACAGACCGAAACATGGATGGTCATTTTTTTCATCTGGCAAATGACCACCATTTTCGTCTCTACTATCCAAAATGTAAACACTACTCCTGTTTACAACTTCACTCACATCGTACATGCATAAAAAGACATGTCATTTGATACATATAAACTTTTTGTAATACATACACAATCAATACAAGCAGAAGAAAAACACTGTGGCTGGGCGTTTTTACAACACAACACTTTTACATCGTTTTGCAGTCAAATACACCCAAGTCTGTCCCTGCGGGACCTTTAACTCATCAAAACAGAAACACCTTAAGGAATTCTCCTTACTCATTGAGGTAAACATACCTCGCCCTGTTCCCGTGCCTTCCTCTAAGGACACGAACCTTCATTGTTACACTCGACCAGTTCAGGTCAATTATCTCAGGCGGTCTCATTACACGCCTGGCCGACGATTCACTTCATACTAACTCCTGTGAGGCCACGAATTTACGTGGGTTATCCTCAGGCTAGTTATCACTGTCTTTCTTGACAGCTATCCCCTCTCAAAGAAAATAGCAAAATTCTTTATGTTTCCCACAAAAACGATATTTGACAACATATGTCATAGTCAATATTAAAACTTCTGATCAATATAGTCTTCTCTGCAAAGACTCCACATACATGTGATTCTGGAACTCGTGGTGACTTGTGCTTGCGGAGGCCTACAGTCTGGATGAGATATACTGCTCTGTAGATCACCTAAATAACCTGTATCAAATACCTGTAAACATGATGATTCAACAACAACAACAAAAAAACGACAACAAAATAAAGAAAAATTAAATGTATACTATATCGACCATACAACCCACTAAAAATGCAAGTAATACCATTAGTCAAAATCCAAATATCAAAATATTTACACACATAAACATGACCAAGTGCCATCAACTTTCACTCCTGCTCGTGCCCCACAGATGAGCACCTGTTAATGCCCCCTTTATAAGATACTAAACTATGACTAAGTTCTACTAGACTATGTCACTAAACTATGACTAAGTTGTAACTTAATCAGATACTAAACTATGTCACTAAATCAGATACTAAACTATGTCACTAAACTATGACTAAGTTCTAACTTAATCAGATACTAAACTATGTCTGAGTCAAAAGTCAAAAACCGAATCGTCCACCTGTCGAATTACGTCATGCTGTAACCCTACTAGTCCAGGTGCAGTCTTTGTCCCGAGGAATCAAAACCGAGTGTTGTGATCTAACTATTTCACCGTTGTTTCCCCAAATTCCCCGCATCAAAGCTACCTGGTCAGATATTAACCGAAGGCATCGCGTCCACGTGTTACCTTGCGTCACGTAATCATTACCTGGCGCATCCAGCTATCCTGCGTCTCTCGTTCGTTCTGTCCGTTTCTCTGGTCGGAAATGTCCCTTTGATCTCGGTCAGTCTTCGCTTCAGACTGACCGTCCGCTCATTGTCTGGCGTGTACTTCAGACAACGAATTCAAAGGAATTTTTAACATCTGGTCATTCCTCCATCTCTATACCCTACCCCCTAATTATCCAAATCTCCGTTTCCCAAGGATAACGGTAGATGAAACAAATTTTATGCAAATGCATACATCAACTGGAGTTCCACATGATAGCCCATGTGTGTAAGTACTCCACACGACTTTACCTAATTCCATTTCTGATTTCCATGTTTTTGGCTAGCGTCAGTAAACATTGCATCAACCGTTCCTTATCACTACTGCTTATTTTAACCAGACTATGCGTTGCCCCATCAGCTGTCTCTGATTGCTGCGCGATTTCCTCCTGTAAAACGCCCATCGTCTGGTCTGTTTGTTTCACGGTTGTTTGGTTCGTACCCACCGGTTCTCTGGTAGTGTTACGTACACTTACATCGTCCGCTACTTCAGCCTTCCGTCCATCTGTATTCACTATTTGTGGGAAAGACCTTTCACACTGTTCGTTTGACTGTTGGCTTATCTCGAACTGAGATCTTTTCTTCATCTTTGCTTCGATGACTGGTTCGCTGTCCTGGCTGTGGTTAACCTGTCTTTCCCTTTTCTTCGTTTTCCTTAGAAACTCTGTTCCTCCTTTGTTGGCTGCTGTTGGTGCGTCCGTTTCGCATTCCAACTGTGCGTCATTCCCACTTCCTTCCTCGGTGGCCGAAGGGTTGTCCCTTCTTTCGGTCTGTTCAACCACTTCTCCCGCATGGCTAGAACCTGGCTTGGGTGGGCACGAAACCATAGCTGGTCCTGCCACCATTCCTCCTCCTCTCCTTTCTTCTTTATCTGACGAATCTCTGACTATTTCCTTGTTCGATTCTTCGTCGACTTTAACTAATGTTCTACCAGGCTTGACCACAAGTTCCTGGTAAACTTGGCTCCTTTCAGCACGCCCGACCATGTTAATCGACGTAATACCTTCTTCCTGAATTCTCGGCCTACACTGTCCGATGCGGTAACATTTTATCTGGACCTCTGAGCGAACGTTTGTCTCGTTTGCATTGCGTAACCTGCCCTTCGTCCCTAACTTTTCTGGATACACAAAACCTGTATCTCTTTCTTTCTGTCCATCCGCCTCGTGCTTAAAGTCTCTTTGATAGCTCCTGTCCTGCCTCTCCATCTGTAACCGTGCAAAAGGCCTCTTGTGGGCTAAGAATCTGCCCGATTCAAACTTCTGCCCAACCATTCCTCCTCCTCTCACTTGACTTGGCCTCTGCACCTGGGTCAAACTCCTACCCTTTTCGCAACCTCTTTCCAGTCGTCCACACACGTCCGTCCTGAGATTTCCACCTCTGTCCCTCCACGGATCGGAATGTGGAAGTTGGATGGGCTCCCTACTCACTTTCCTACCACTCTGTCCCCTTCTAAAATACTGGGCCGTGTTTACTCCTGTGATTTCTTGATTTCTTCTCTCCTTCCTAGCTGGTTTGAAAGCTCCGTTTTCAAACTGTTGCAACAGCTGTCGCAGCTTCCATTGGAGATCTTTTTCCTGTCTTTCCAGCCGAATGACTCTGCCTGTTAGTTCTCTTAGCTGGTTTTGTAGTTGACTTTTGTCCTCCCACTTATCGCTGACTGTAGCTCGTGCCATGAAAGGCTTGTTTTTGACAAACAGTCCTCCTCTTCTCCAGGAACTGTTAATATTCCGAAGAATATTAGGGCATCCGATAGACAAATGTCCAAAAGCTAGACAATGATAACATTGTTTAACATTGTCCAACCTCGACATATTGAATAAACCCGTCTGGCCCACCCAAAAAAATTTATAAGACTGTCAAGTACGCACAAAGTCTTGTCAATAATACAACAATGGGTGGAAGAAAAATGTCACACTTACCAGTCAGATGATTGGAAAAGCTGTCTATGGTACTAACACTCTAACCACTAGCTACTCCTCTATTCCTAACTACACACACAAGTTATATATAACTGCGACACTTGTGTTAAACATGCAAATCAAGATCTATAGCTACACACGCACTATATTTATAAATCTACCACGACTATCCGTGGTCAACAGGCACCAAAATAATAATAACGTGTAGCAGACCCTCTGCTTCTTTGCCCTGGCCGTGATCTAACTTAGAACATTCTCACACTCATCCACATCATCATGACCATACTCAGTAAATGACATATCACACATCAGGTGGCATATTTATTAAATCATACTCATATCATAGAATGAGTAGAGAAATTACAAACACAATATAATACATATCTTAACTAAACATTATACTAAAACGGGAATTGTAAGCATTAGCTATTGATGGAATTCCCAACTATCTAAAAACCCAGTTCTATTGCCTTGCAATTGCATCACACACACATCGCCTTAACTGCGTCTTCAACACACCTTATCAGATACTCTTCCTCACTGAAATCCCCTCAGGCGGGCGATCTCGACATAACTCGTTCACAATGTGTCCTTGCTTACAAACACACTTTCACATTATCTATTAATGCAAAAATCACACACCTATTTGAGCGCCCCTGTTCTATCACCAAACATTCGTCCAACCGTCAATCAATCGCTCCTCTATCTAAGTCGGTGAGTTAAACATACTATCCACATTCAGTCTCTCTCTCTCTCCAGCCTCACTCTATCTAGCCTGTCTCTCTCTCCAGCCCCCCCCGAGCTAAACTTTGTCTCGAGTTATATATCCTCAAGCAAGGCCAGAGCTTGACCAATCGATCTCAGGTATGGTCATCTTCAATTCCAATTGGAACGAAACACTTTGCACACCTGTCACTCATTCTCTCGCAGCAAGCCCCGTTGCCAATTTCGTCTGTCAATCAATCTCCCCCTACCAAAATCGGAAGGCCAGTGGTCAGTTTCTACCTGTCCACATTCCTTAACCCAACTCTGTTCTCCTTTGCTGAGACAGTGAGTGACCTTGACATGCATTCATGTAGCTTTAAGCTTTAACATGTTCAGGCATCCTAAACTCCCCTTGCTCCGGCGGGAACTGTTACACTATTATAGCTGGTATAACATACAGACAGCTATTCTAGGTGGTATAACATACAGACAGCTATTCTATGTGGTATAACATACAGACAGCTATTATAGGGGGTATAACATACAGACGGCTATTATAGGTGGTATAACATACAGACAGCTATTCTATGTGGTATAACATACAGCCAGCTATTATAGGTGGTATAACATACAGACAGCTATTATAGCTGGTATAACATACAGACAGCTATTCTAGGTGGTATAACATACAGACAGCTATTCTATGTGGTATAACATACAGACAGCTATTATAGGGGGTATAACATACAGACGGCTATTATAGGTGGTATAACATACATACAGCTATTCTAGGTGGTATAACATACAGACAGCTATTCTAGGTGGTATAACTAACTTATTTATGGCCAATCTGGAGGAGGTCATTAATGGCATGGGTAAAATTGCTTGCTTTTTGTATAAACTCAATAGCAAGCCATCAAATTTACTAAACGTACAGATAAATGGATGCTGAATGTTAAAAATACAGATGATGTACTTAAATATGGATATTATTTGTTGTGTAAGTATGTAAACGAACTACTATTTTACAATCGCTTAAAAATTTCAATTCCCGCTACAAATTTTTGAACAATTCCATTAGTCTTGAAAAGGCTAATACGAGCTTGCATTTCGTTTACATACCTTTTCAGGTTCTATCTATTTATTTTCAGTCCACTTGGGGCGTTAGACGGTCGTGGGGAGGTGTGACCTCCATTGTTTCATATTTTTTGGCAGTCGAAAAACCGCTGGGTCAGGTCAATTCCATTTACTCCTCATCTTATGTAGTAGAAATAACATCATGTCACACAGTTACATTTCTTACGGAACCCTTTTTGATTCGTTCAACTGTTTTAAAAATAGAAATCCAGTCAGGAATTTGTGGCTATTTAGCAGAGAGCAAAAATAGCACCATAATGACCGTTTCCTAGCTACCAATTGACACGATTCTTACGCTTACAGCTTCGCGCGTTTGCTAACATGTCACAACGCTTAAATAAAAACGACCGTTTCAATTTCTAATTGACCGTATTTCACTTCTGTTGTATGCAGAGGGATGTCTTCTCTAATTCTTCAAAACCTTTTTGGGATAGCTCAGCCTTTATTGTATATTCTAACGCGTTGCTACTGAAAGGAACATTAGTAGATGTGGCAGAATTAAACAAAGCAATTGTTATACAACAAGCATGCACTGGGGTTCGTTAGAAGAAGTCAAACACGTATCCACTCCTTGGGTAGACGTCAGATGCGGTCCGAGACAAATGACCGGTTGCTCATTGAACTATTTGATCACAGAGACAATGGCGCCTGCATCGGAGTGGATTCGTTGTCTCTTTATACATTTGTTTAATAGTCTGAACAAATGACAGGTCGAGGCTATAGGCTGGGTGGTGTAGAGCTTCCGGCACAATGTTCGCGACATGCGGACGAGCATTGTTGTACACCAGAATCTCATCACGTGAAAGCATGCCGGTTCGTTTACTTTTGATGACTGCATGCGGAATGTAAAGTGTGTCATTGTAGCGGATGTCATTGATGTTTGCGCCAGGCTCTCGAAGTCTGCAAATAGAAGCCCTTCATGGTCAAAGAATGTAGTCAGCATTACCTTACCAGCAGAATCCTGTGATTTGATTATTTTGGTTTTTGGTGATCCGGTATACTTTGTTGCACGTGAGCACACCTTCCGGTACTTCAGTTTCTTCCTAACCACGATTTGAGCTGTCACAAGCGACACATCGAATTGCTCTGCTAGCGAACAATCTCCGACGGCGATCCACCCGTATTGCTGCACCAATCGCGACGATGGCTTCTTCTGTCGCAACAATATGCCGCTAACCTGATCACGTAAGATCTTTCGTTAATCCTTCCAGAACTATCCGTGCCCAGTACTTCACTGTTGTCTTCCACACACTTTTGTCCTTACACACTGCTTTCATTCTGCAATGGATGTCTTCAGCTGTTAGGAATTGGATCGCTGATCATCTCTGAACGGACTCCCTAGCACACCCGCCATAATACACTTTGGTTAGGGCATGGGTCCCTCTTGAGAAATCCCGGGATCCTTACAAGGGAGTTAACCTTCTTGTTTTCTGAGTTACTCGGGCTGAGTTCTCCACTCTTGGTGATTTTCTCTGACAGAATGTATCCAATGGCTCTTCATACATACTAGAACGTACTAAAGAAAGTGGACCTACGTCTTCCTCGCCGTAGTGCATTACGAGTCCTCTCAACAGGCTGGTTTAAGTATCAGGAATACTTATTGCATTATACGACCTCAAAATCTCAGTACAGCACATGTTATTTCTAGCGAGAGTGACACAGAAATTTTCTTGGCGACGTCTAGTTAGCAGACTTCACTGTTCAGGCCACTGTGGACTGCAGCAATGGTACCTTTCAAACAATGTATAGCGGCGAATCGTGATGTTGTTGTTGAAGGAATGTCCGCAATGGGTAGATTGACTCTTTCATGCGCCCTGAAAAGGACGTTTAGTGTTAGTATGTTGTAGCTTTCCTTACATCCCGAGCGTGCTAATGAAGGCGGGCCGAGGTCCTCCAGGCGGCTGTGCTATGATTGGCTTCATATGCGTGTCGTTCACTACTACAGGAATCACGTCGATCCCTCACCTCGTTAGCCAGGCTGCTATGAAAACAGCCCGTTTCCAAAGAGCTATGGGAAAGCTGAGGTGAGGGTTTTGGCCAGTATGTTTTGCCTGACCCTGACTAACATGTCTTCTTCTTCTTCTTCTGCGTACACAGTCAGACAGTAACCATTATTTTTTCGAGAAAAGCGGCGGTCATCCTGAGGCTCTCGCCACTGCCATAGAGCTTGTCTTGCAGTTCCACTGGTAATGGCCACATCTGCTCTCTCTGATCCTCGTATGTCGGGCAGTTCTGCAGCAGATGTTCAGTGGTCATTTTACCAGTACCGCACGGGCATTCGTCGGTACACCCTATCTTCAATTTGTTGAATAGGTGGTACCTCAGTCTGTTGTGGCCAGTGCGAAGTCTGAAGACAACGACCTGCTCTCTTCGGTTCAACTGGTAATAGGCATCGTTTTTGGACTAACATGTCTGACCAGTATGTTTTGCCTGACCCTGACTAACATGTCTGACCAGTATGTTTTGCCTGACCCTGACTAACATGTCTGACCAGTATGTTTTGCCTGACCCTGACTAACATGTCTGACCAGTATGTTTTGCCTGACCCTGACTAACATGTCTGACCAGTATGTTTTGCCTAACCCTGACTAACATGTCTGACCAGTATGTTTTGCCTAACCCTGACTAACATGTCTGACCAGTATGTTTTGCCTGACCCTGACTAACATGTCTGACCAGTATGTTTTGCCTAACAGACTGCTTGCTTTGTAATAATAATGTGCAGCTGTACCAGATGTATGTTCCACGGCAAGCACCGAGTCTTGCTGTCTCTGTCAATATGAAGCGAACAGGCTCAGAGATACAATGAATGAGCCGATAGTCACTCATAAATGACTGCTTGCATCAGGGTTAGCGAACCATACCTGCCCTAGATCCTCCACCTCCAAGTGCTGGCCCTGTAAACAGGCTGCACTCGCTAGTCTGGCTAAGTTAATAGGGATAGCAGAGAGAAGGTAAATAACGTCCCCAAAACGCCGTGCTAAAACCGGAAGTGTCAGGTCAAAAAGCGCAGATATCGTAGCCTCTATTTAAACTACGACACACATTCTACTCAGGACGAACACAGAAGAGGATAAGCCACTGTGAATCTGGGCATGATGAATCTGGCCACGGTGAATCTGGCCATGGTGAATCTGGCTATGATGAATCTGGCCACGGTGAATCTGGCCATGGTGAATCTGGGCATGATGAATCTGGCCACTGTGAATCTGGCCATGGTGAATCTGGGCATGATGAATATGGCCACGGTGAATCTAGCCATGGTGAATCTGGCTATGATGAATCTGGCCACGGTGAATCTGGCAAGGGTGAATCTGGGCATGATGAATCTGGCCACTGTGAATCGGCTGGCCCTGACGCTAGCAGTAAACTATGGGTTAGCTGGCCCTGACGCTAGCAGTTAGATGTGAGCCGGCTGGCCCTGACGCTAGCAGTAAACTATGGGTTAGCTGGCCCTGACGCTAGCAGTTAGATGTGAGCCGGCTGGCCCTGACGCTAGCAGTAAACTATGGGTTAGCTGGCCCTGACGCTAGCAGTTAGATGTGAGCCGGCTGGCCCTAACGCTAGCAGTAAACTATGGGTTAGCTTGCCCTGAAGCTAGCAGTTAGATGTGAGTAGGCTGGCCCTGACGCTAGCAGTTAGCTATGGGCCGGTTGGCCCTGACGCTAGCAGTCAGCTATGGATCGACTTGCCCTGACGCTAGCAGTCAGCTACGGGTCGGCTGGCCCTGACGCTATCAGTCAGATATGGGTCGATGACCGCTGAAGCTCATGTGCTGCTCAAGGGTTGAATCCAAAACGGAGCGGGAATGAAATACAGGACTGACGGAAAACTCCAGGCGATTGCTGGCTCATACCAAGGTCAAGAACACACCCATCTCTAACTTACATTTTACTGATGACTGTGCCGCTACTGCCATCACTGAAAGAGACATACAGATATATGTGGACAAGTTCTCATCAGCCTGTGACATGTTCGGTTTTACAATAACTTTTCTTTAAAGCCCGAAATCATGTTTCAGTTTGTCCCGAGGGCCACATTTCACGACCCAGATATCAGAGTCAAGAACGGGGGCCCTCAACCAGTAAACAGTTCCACTTACCTTGGCAGCACTATTTCCAGGGAAGCTACTATTGGCCGAGGAAGGCAACAGAATCTCCAAGACCAGTGTTAGCTTTTGGAGGCTGTACAACAGCGTTTGAGATTGGGGGCGGGGGGGGGGGCCCTGAGTCTTAGCCTTGGTATGAAACTAAAAGTCTACCGAGCCGTAGTGTTCCCCATCCTTCTGTATGCCAGTGAAACGTGGACTATGTACATCAGGCGTGCATGTGAGACGTGGACTATGTACATTAGGCGTTCCAGTGAGACGTGGACTATGTACATCAGACATGCCAGTGAGACGTGGGCTGTGTACATCAGGCGTGCCAGTGAGACGTGGACTGTGTACATCAGGCATGCCAGTGAGAAGTGGACTATGTACATCAGGCGTGCATGTGAGACGTGGACTATGTACATAAGGCGTGCCTGTGAGATGTGGTCTATGTACATCAGGCGTGTCAGTGAGACGTGGACTATGTACATCAGGCGTGCCAGTGAGACGTGGTCTATGTACACCAGGCGTGCCTGTGAGACGTGGACTATGTACATCAGGCGTGCCAGTGAGACGTTGACTGTGTACATCAGGCGTGCCAGTGAGACGGGAACTGTGTACATCAGGCGTGCCAGTGAGACGTGGACTATGTACATCAGGCGTGCCAGTGAGACGTGGACTATGTACATCCGGCGTGCCAGTGAGACGTGGACTGTGTACATCAGGCGTGCCAGTCAAACGTGGACTATGTACATCAGGCGTGCCAGTGAGACGTGGACTATGTACATCAGTCGTGCCAATGAGGCGTGAACTGTGTACATCGAGGCGTACCAGTGAGACGTGGACTGTGTACATCAGGCGTGCTAGAAAAATAAACCGCTTCCATAGAAGCTGCCTCCGTAGATTTTCCAGAATACATAGAGTACCAGACACCGGGATCCTCACGAAGGCCAAAATACACTGTTGCAGAAAATCCACATTAGGTGGACCGGCCACGTCGTGCGCAGCTCAGACAACCACATCCCCAAACAACTAATGTATGATGAGCTGAAAGAGGGCCTGCCTCTGGTCGATGGGCAAAAGAATCTTCAAAGACTCCCTCAAAATATCCCTGACACGTTTCAACATCTATGGAATCTCGTCTGGCACAAGACCGCCAGGCTTGGCGTTGAACCACCATCAGAGGCACCTCCATTGCTGAGGTACACCGGCCTCAGAGCACAGAGAAAACGTACTATGCGAAAAGACAAAACAACTGACACTCACATGTCCAGACAAAACAACTGACACATGTCCATAGAAAACAACTGACACTAACTGTGTTTCAAAAGCACCTATTTTCGCTCTTTTTACTATTGTAATCGTCCATGTTTCACATCCATACATTGCCACAGGAAAAATGCATGTTCTTGGGATCTTTAGTTTTAGTTCTTTGTATGTTTTATACCATAGGTTCTGCGTACGCTGTCGTCTCTGCTTTGCCATAGTCAGTCGTCTTCTTACTTCTTTTGTACAGTCTCCATTGTTGGTCGGTATTGATCCCAGATGTGAAACATTTTCAATCTCTACGTCAGCTATCTTGATTTACGGTTGAAGTTTTGTTTTATCAGTTGTCATTTTCTTTGTTTTCTTTGAATTCAGGTAGAGATTCTGGGCTTCACTATGTTTCTGGACTGATGTCATTATTTGTTCTAAGCCCTTGACAGTGTTCGAGAACAAAACTGTGTCGTCGGCATGTCGTATATCCGGTATCTCCTTTCATCCTGACGTGAAAGGATCTAGGTCTGTAGAAATCGGATCTGACTTTACATTCCTGATGATGTTTTCCGTATAAATGTTGAACAGGTAAAGTGAAAGAATGCAGCCCTGTCTGACCCTCTTGTGTATCTCAAACCAATCTGAGGTTTCATCATGTATTCTGACGGCTGCTTGCTGCCCCATGCATCCTCTTACCTTATCTGTACAACATATATGCGGAATGTATAATGAGAAATATTGGAGAAGACGAGAACATTGAACGTTTTGACCCATTTACGATTGGCGGGTACGAGATTCCAGAGTTACGACTCGCAGACGACACAGTGATACTATCAAGAAGTGCAGAAGGGCTAGAGCAGCTAATTTCAGCCGTAAATGGACACAGTAAAGGATCAAAACCTGTTTATAAACATAAGCAAAACAAAGATAATGACCACCGACAAAACACGATGTCAACATACATTTACAGTAGGTGGTAAGGAAATAGATCAGGCCACGCATTTTGAATATCTTGGCTCCAGAATTCACAAAAATGGCGACTGCTCGAAAGAAATCAAAAGACTAGCCATGGCAATGCAGAGGCTTAACAGCCTGAAGAAATTATGGCAGAGCACCGATACACGACAAGTAAAAGTCTTGAGAGCCTGTGTTTTTGCTGTGGCAGCAACTGGCTGCGAATTATGGACGATTACCAAAACTTCTAGACAAAGAATCGAATCCTTCTAGTCAAAATATTACAGAAAGATCCTCAGAATACCCTTGACAGAGAAAAGAACAAATGTAGACATTCGGCAAGAGTTGAGCATAGAGGAGAACTGGTTTATCAATTCCATTTTGGCCAGAAAATGTAAATACTTTGGTTACATCAAGAGACACAACGGTCTTGAGAGGACGGTGATGGAAGGTATGGTGCCAGGCAAAAGAGGAAGGGGTAGACCAAGAGGACGATGGCACCAAGATATCCAGGAATGCCTGAGTATGACTGGCGGAAGCTGGTGTTTTTGCAAGGGAAAGAGTTTCTTTCAGACAGACTGTGATGGGAGCGACGTTCTATAAGGACAAATTACATGATAATGATGATGACATATATATATAAATAGAGAGAGAGAGAGAGAGAGGCAGATTAGAACATGCAGCTAATAATCTTTATGTGGATTCATAAGTCCAAAGAGATCGTAATCAGCGACAAAGGGGTCTTCTTCTTCTTCTTCTTTTTCTTCTTCTTTTTCTTCTTCTTTTTTCTTCGTCGTGTTCGGTGTTTCATTCTGCAAACGAGGCCTGACCGAAGTTTACAACAACGCTGCAATATCTGTCTGTTCGGGCCTGCACAATCGGCGTCCGCTGAAATAAGTTGTTCAAATAGTATCCACGAACATTGAAGGAATAGCGTCTGGGATCATCGGCCAGGGCAAAGTAGATTATTGAAATGTTGTACGTCAAAATATTGTCAGGAATCTTTACACATGTTGCAATTAGGTTTCACACAATTTTGTGACGGGGGCTCTTTGGGGCCTGGTGCAAACTGCCCCACTTGTTTGTCTGTCTTTCACTTGTTTGTCTGTCTTTCACACTTTTAGAGGGGTCAGAACTTTTTGGTGAAAGTTGTTCTACTTGCATCTTATCTTCCTCTCTGCGACCCTGTTGTGAGTGACCCCAGCTTTTCCTCTCTGTGACCCTGTTGTGAGTGACCCCAGCTTTTCCTCTCTGTGACCCTGTTGTGAGTGACCCCAGCTTTTCCTCTCTGTGACCCTGTTGTGAGTGACCCCAGCTTTTCCTCTCTGTGACCCTGTTGTGAGTGACCCCAGCTTTTCCTCTCTGTGACCCTGTTGTGAGTGACCCCAGCTTTTCCTCTCTGTGACCCTGTTGTGAGTGACCCCAGCTTTTCCTCTCTGTGACCCTGTTGTGAGTGACCCCAGCTTTTCCTCTCTGTGACCCTGTTGTGAGTGACCCCAGCTTTTCCTCTCTGTGACCCTGTTGTGAGGGGCCCCAACTCTTCCTCTCTGTGACCCTGTTGTGAGGGCCCCCATCTCTTCCTCTCTGTGACCCTGTTGTGAGTGACCCCAGCTTTTCCTCTCTGTGACCCTGTTGTGAGTGACCCCAGCTTTTCCTCTCTGTGACCCTGTTGTGAGGGCCCCCATCTCTTCCTCTCTGTGACCCTGTTGTGAGTGACCCCAGCTTTTCCTCTCTGTGACCCTGTTGTGAGTGACCCCAGCTTTTCCTCTCTGTGACCCTGTTGTGAGTGACCCCAGCTTTTCCTCTCTGTGACCCTGTTGTGAGTGACCCCAGCTTTTCCTCTCTGTGACCCTGTTGTGAGTGACCCCAGCTTTTCCTCTCTGTGACCCTGTTGTGAGTGACCCCAGCTTTTCCTCTCTGTGACCCTGTTGTGAGTGACCCCAGCTTTTCCTCTCTGTGACCCTGTTGTGAGGGGCCCCAACTCTTCCTCTCTGTGACCCTGTTGTGAGTGACCCCAGCTTTTCCTCTCTGTGACCCTGTTGTGAGTGACCCCAGCTTTTCCTCTCTGTGACCCTGTTGTGAGGGCCCCCATCTCTTCCTCTCTGTGACCCTGTTGTGAGTGACCCCAGCTTTTCCTCTCTGTGACCCTGTTGTGAGTGACCCCAGCTTTTCCTCTCTGTGACCCTGTTGTGAGTGACCCCAGCTTTTCCTCTCTGTGACCCTGTTGTGAGTGACCCCAGCTTTTCCTCTCTGTGACCCTGTTGTGAGTGACCCCAGCTTTTCCTCTCTGTGACCCTGTTGTGAGTGACCCCAGCTTTTCCTCTCTGTGACCCTGTTGTGAGTGACCCCAGCTTTTCCTCTCTGTGACCCTGTTGTGAGTGACCCCAGCTTTTCCTCTCTGTGACCCTGTTGTGAGTGACCCCAGCTTTTCCTCTCTGTGACCCTGTTGTGAGGGGCCCCAACTCTTCCTCTCTGTGACCCTGTTGTGAGTGACCCCAGCTTTTCCTCTCTGTGACCCTGTCGTGAGTGACCCCAGCTTTTCCTCTCTGTGACCCTGTTGTGAGGGCCCCCATCTCTTCCTCTCTGTGACCCTGTTGTGAGTGACCCCAGCTTTTCCTCTCTGTGACCCTGTTGTGAGTGACCCCAGCTTTTCCTCTCTGTGACCCTGTTGTGAGTGACCCCAGCTTTTCCTCTCTGTGACCCTGTTGTGAGTGACCCCAGCTTTTCCTCTCTGTGACCCTGTTGTGAGTGACCCCAGCTTTTCCTCTCTGTGACCCTGTTGTGAGTGACCCCAGCTTTTCCTCTCTGTGACCCTGTTGTGAGTGACCCCAGCTTTTCCTCTCTGTGACCCTGTTGTGAGGGGCCCCAACTCTTCCTCTCTGTGACCCTGTTGTGAGGGCCCCCATCTCCTCCTCTCTGTGACCCTGTTGTGAGTGACCCCAGCTTTTCCTCTCTGTGACCCTGTTGTGAGTGACCCCAGCTTTTCCTCTCTGTGACCCTGTTGTGAGGGCCCCCATCTCTTCCTCTCTGTGACCCTGTTGTGAGGGCCCCCAGCTTTTCCTCTCTGTGACCCTGTTGTGAGTGACCCCAGCTTTTCCTCTCTGTGACCCTGTTGTGAGGGGCCCCAACTCTTCCTCTCTGTGACACTTTGAAGCGATAGATTGAACAAACAATATTTTCTGTCTGCTCAGTTGAAAATTCCCACTAACAAGAGGCTTAGAAATGTGCCGATGCCATGGAAGAAAACATCAGGTGTTTAATGAGGTTCGGTTGTGATCATCAAATGATCATGTTAGAAATGGAACTGAGTTGAATATTTCCTTACAAGTTTAAAAGCTAATCGAAATGTTACTTGATTATTATCAGATTGCTGCCACGCCATATTGTTATTGGCTTGGCTTGGCTTCGTTCGTTCTCAATCTCCCACTACCAAACCCTGAAAGGGCTTAAGTAGCAGAATGTAGTCCAGAGAATGGCATGCGTTGTGTTGTAGTTTACAGATTGACTGCGATATTTGCACCTTTCGGTCCAGGACATCCGACTTCAGCAAATATTGTTATTTATGTTGACTGATATTTACGTCGTTGTTTCCAACGCGTGACAACTGGCATAAGGAAAGATTCTCATATTGATACGTAATCTACCGGCCTATCCCATCGTTTCTCGGAATAAAAAAATGTATTCTTTGTGTTGATTGTTCTTCTTCTTTCGATTAGACTTTTGTGGGAGCCATAGATAAAACTTTTGTGGGAGCCATAGATAAAACTTTTGTGGGAGCCATAGATAAAACTTTTGTGGGAGCCATAGATAAGATGGACCACATTTTTCCGTTTGAATGTCACATCTGCTCGCGCTTTTATACACATACAATCTGATTGACTGTCTGACTATCCTAGCTTCAATTCCAGAACATGGCATACCACCTCCACTCCAGACTTGGCCTTCTCCACGGGGGATATTCACCACAAATTAGATCGTCAGGTGCTTGACTAATTGGCAGGTAGCGACCACAGGCCAATTACGCTAGATATAGATATGGAAGTAGGCCCCCAGAAAATAAAACCGCTGCCACGTTGGAACTACAGACGAGCCGACTGGGACAGATTTGCAATGCTGACAGATGGACTGTATGAAACTATCAACACACGAAATAACAATATGAAACCTATGGTGGAAAGCCTAAGCAAAGCAATAATGCAAGCAGCCACCGAAACCATCCCAAGAGGGGCAAGGAAAAACTACAAGCCATATTGGAATGATGAACTGCAGAACGCGGAGGATGAAGTCTCAAATGCTAAGAACATGGCTGAGAGAGAGAGCGCGAGCAATCTATGGAGGCAAATATCGCCCTCAAGTCCACCACTGCGAAATACAAAAGAACACTGAACCAAATAACAAGAGACAGTTGGAAAAAAACAACAGAAAGCCTCAATCTCGATAAAGAAGGGAACAAACTTTGGAATTTAGTCAGAGCCATGAATGACGAAACAACATCAAATAAACAAATTACCATCAAGCAAGGCGACAACATGCTTACCGTAAAAAAAGCAGCAAACGCCTTTATAGAACATTATGCCAGTGCAAACCACATTGATGTCCCTACGGACAGGCATACAGACATTAGTGAAGAACAAAAGAGCCACGACAACATCAATATGGCACCAGAGAAGCACATGATGGCAAAACTAACAATGAATGAAATGAATGAGGCCATGAGAACTTTAAAGAAAAAGAAATCGCCCGGAAAAGATGGGGTAACAAACGAAATGCTGATGGGGTTGGGCCAAACAGCAAAGAGGAAGTTACTTTCAGTCCTGAACCAAAGCTGGAAAAGGGGATTTGTACCTCAGGCATGGAAAAATGCTATACTTATACCCGTACCAAAGAAAGAAAAAGATAGAACAGATCCAAATGGATACAGGCTTATCAGTCTACTGAGCTGTGTAGGAAAACTGATGGAGCGTATGATAAACACCAGACTGATTTTACACCTGGAAGAAAAACACATATTAATTCCACAGCAAGCAAGATTTAGACAACACAGATCCACCGAGGACCAGATCACTCTCATAGCACAGGAAATAGAGGATGCTTACCAAGAGAATAAGCATACAGTAGCGGTTTGGGTGGAAAGGTGTGGAAAGAGGGACTTAAAGTCAAGCTACTAAGAAGTGAAGTATCTGGAAAAATGTACAGATGGATCAGCCCCTACCTCGAAAACAGAACAGCCAGAGTTCAAGTACAAGGGCAGATGAGCAAAAAGGTGACACTTGAGCAGGGAGTGCCCCAATGCGGACTACTGTCACCCACACTTTTTCTGGTGTATATAAACAACATCATAGAGAATATACCAAGAAGAGTTCACAGCTCCGTATTTGCAGACGATCTGGCTATGTGGACCTCTGAAAAAAATCTCACCGTAGCAAACAATCGGATGCAGCAGGCCCTAACATCGCTGGAAGAGTGGGCGAACTCATGGCTGGTCAAAATAAACGAAGAGAAAACCACATGCACAATATTCTCGCTTTCAATCAAACCCCAAAATACCAAATTGAGTTTAAATGGCAAATTCCTGCAGCCAAACGACAACCCAAACTATATGTGAGTCACATTTGATCGCGCATGACATGGAAAAGTCGGATCGAGAGAATCCGAATAAGAGCAAGACAAAGAATGGCAATCGCGAGGAAACTTGCTGGCACAAGCTGGGGAGCAGACGAAAGAATACTAAAGAAACTGTACACTGGAAGAGTGAGACTAGTTCTCGAGTATGGCATTGCGGCATGGACAACAGCAGCAAAGGCGAACTTTGATAAAATTAGCAAACTTCAAAACCAAGCCATGAGAGTTATAACAGGAGGCATGAAGTCAACGCCAATTGTAGAACTTGAAAAGATTACACATCTGCAATCCATGACCGACAGAAGAGACTGCAGAGCCCAGCAGCAAGCAGAGAAACTAAGAAGACTGACGGACCATCCAATGCATCAGATGACTAAATAGATTTGAAAAAGGGAAGCTAAAGGGTAGAAACTTTGCAGAAATAGCCAAAGCAAAGATGAGCGCAGACCCTATGAACACTATAACAACACCAAAGCCCATCCCTACTGTATGAAAACCCACATGGAAACGCATATCATTCCGGAGGTGGTAGAAAATATACCAGGTATTGGAAACAAGAACAGCCAGACTGAAAAAGAAAGAAGAGACATAACCCTGAGGTACATAGCGGAAAACTACCCAAGCATGGACTGCACCCATGCATACACCGACGATTCTGTAACAAACCCAAAACAAAATGGAGGGGGAGGGGTATTCCTGAGCCTAACAAATGGTAGAAAGATAACACTGTCAGTGGCAACTGGAAAATTCTCAAGCAATTTCAGAGCGGAGGCAGAGGCACTGAAGGCTGCAGTAAAAGCAATGCTGACAGGCGAAAGCAACGAAAGCCAGATAGTCCTGTTTACAGATGCCCTGTCCGTGGTTACAGCATTAAAAAGCCAGAAAAATACTGAACTTGATGATTTAAGAGCAGTACTCTGTCAACTATGCCAGCAGTCTACACCAAAAAGAGTAGTGGTACAGTGGGTTCCACCCCAGTGTAGCATCCAAGGCAACGAGGAGGCAGACAGACTGGCAAAAGAAGGTACAAGACTACCACAACCAGATTCTATTGTGACCTGCGAATAGTCCAAACGGCTTATTAGGGCCAGATACATGGCCAAATAGGAAACAGAACATACTGGCTATACAAAAAATGATGCCTATTACCAGTTGAAAAGAAAAGAACAGGTCGTGGTCTTCAGACTCCGCACAGGCCACAACAGACTGAGGTACCACCTATTCAATAAACTGAAGATAGGTGGCACTGACGAATGCACCTGTGGTACAGGGAAAATGACTGCTGAACATCTGCTGCAAAATTGCCCGACATACGAGGACCAGAGAAAGCACATGTGGCCATCACCAGTGGCAACACTAGACAAGCTCTATGGCAGTGTCGACAGTCTCAGGATGACATCTGTTTTCTTTGAACAAATTCAAGTTGACGTCTGACAGCGTACGAAGAAGAAGAAGAAGAAGAGGAAGAAGAAGAAGAAAAAGAAGAAGAAGAAGAAGAAGAAGAAGAAGATTATTACATGTACCAGTACGTGTCATTAGGCACTAGAAGTTATTTATTATTACATGTACCAATACGTATCATTAGGCACTAGAGGTTAATGGACCAGAAAACTCCAGAGCAGGTCTATGTTACGAACAACTGGTCACTAACTCTGATGTCATCATGACGGATGCTGGTGTTAAAAGATGAGATGACTCAGCCAGCGGTCGTCCAAGCCGACTCTGTTTATGAGCGGTGCGCTAGTGACCTCTAGCAGGCTGACTTGTTATTATTTCTGTTTTGGTGGATTGTAGCCGAGTTGTACCACGGTCACAATAATTAAAATCAGTCTGGTCTTGTTGTTTTGTAGTTTGGGCGTAGTTTTGCCCAACGCAGTTTGTTCTAAAAGTCTCTGTTTCTCAAACAGTATGGATACATTTTTAATGGACGTGTGTAAAACGAGATATTTGTGAGGCGTCGTTGTGCAGTTCTAAAGAGGAACTGAAATACGACGACTGTTACCTGCACTACGGGTTTACGGGCACTACGGGTTTATGAGCACCACTGGTTTACCGGCACTACGGGTTTACGGGCACTACGGGTTTATGGGCACTACTGGTTTACGGGCACTACTGGTTTACGGGCACTACGGGTTTACGGGCACTACTGTGGGAAATGAAGAACGCCCAGAATGTGTCATGTCTGGTCAGTGACAGTTTGCTTCCCAATAAAATGACATGCCCTTTGGAATCAGTTCAAGGCAGTTTGGTTGAGCCGATCACTTTACCTTTCTCGCAAGTTAAAAGAAATGACAGAACAATAAGCAACGTTTACTAAACAATCTACCATCCTTCTAAAGCTCTTCTTTTATCTTACAAAGCTGCTTATCATGAAGCAAACAGCAATAAATCCCACACCATTGGGGAACACCTTACCTGCTGTTGTAGACATGGTGTCTACTGTGATAGGTGACAATACAGGTTTGTAAGATAATCAAAGGAAAGGATACATTAGACTATAACATTTTTTTTCAAAATACAACCACCTACAAGAACAAGAGGGCATATCTACAAATTAACTAAAGAAAGGTCCAGATTAGATATTAGGAAGTAATTTTTTTGTCAAAGTGATGAATGTTTAGAATGCATTGCCATGGGAAGTAGTGAAGGCAGTGACAGCTAAGGCATTTAAGAATAGATTAGATGCGCATAGTTTTTAGAGCAAGGCTATATAAATGAAACTGGTTGCATAAAGACTCTGCAAAGTCTTCTAAATCAGTACAAAGACGTTAAGTTAAGTTAAGTTAGGTGAGTCAGCTGCCAAGCAATTTCTGACTCTGCCTTTGTCAGATAGCACTATTTGCCTTTGTCAGATAGCATTATTAGTCGTCGAATAATTGAGATGGCTGACGATGTTAATGACCAGTTGATTGAAAAACTTAAATGTGATTTCGTTATTCAGGTAGATGAAGCTACAGATAAGCACAATGATGTATCCAATCTGTTATGTGTATAAATGACAATAAGTTCTTTGAGGATCTTCTTTTCTGCAAAAACATCAAATCTGCAACAAAAGCAGCAGACGTCATTGAAATACGGAATTCTTGTATGGAAGAAAACAAGATTAACTGGGAGAAATGTGTAGGTTTGTAAACTGATGAAGGTCGTTCAAATGGCTGGCTGCTGTGACGGACTGCAAGCCTTGATTCGGAAGAAATCCAATTTCTGTGTCTGGACACATTGTATCATTCACAGAGAAGCACTGGCGTCAAAAAACAGCACTGCCCATCAAATGGTAATCGAAGTAGTTCATTTCATTAAAACGCGGCCACTAAAGTACAGGTGTTTCGAGCAAATGGTGTATTTACATTGGACCTGAACACACATGGGACCTGAACACACATGGCAGCTGAACACACTTTACTATTTTATTGTTGCTGAAATGTCATCAAAAAGGTGTATGGACTCCGGAATGAGCTTTATTTTTTTGTAGAAGTAAAACATTGAAGTTCGGAAAAGTTCGTGGACAACGACTTGTTTGAAGCTAGCTCATCTTTGTTATGCCTTCGTAAACTAAAATACTTGAAATGTGGTTTATTCAAGGTACCGAGACCCATATTCTGCAGCTGTCAGATAAAATGTCGGCCTTCGGAAAGAAATTGTTATTGTGGAAGGAAAAGTTAAACAAGGAAGACGTAAATGGCTGCTTTCTTTCACTGCACACCTGTTTAGGCTTCCCTTCTCTGCACACCTGTTTAGGCTTCCCTTCTCTGCACACCTGTTTAGGCTTCCCTTCTCTGCACACCTGTTTAGGCTTCCCTTCTCTGCACACCTGTTTAGGCTTCCCTTCTCTGCACACCTGTTTAGGCTTTCCTTCTAGCACACCTGTTTAAGCTTTCCTTCTAGCACACCTGTTTAGGCTTTCCTTCTAGCACACCTGTTTAAGCTTTCCTTCTAGCACACCTGTTTAAGCTTTCCTTCTAGCACACCTGTTTAGGCTTTCCTTCTCTGCACACCTGTTTAGGCTTTCCTTCTCTGCACACCTGTTTAAGCTTTCCTTCTAGCACACCTGTTTAGGCTTTCCTTCTCTGCACACCTGTTTAGGCTTTCCTTCTAGCACACCTGTTTAAGCTTTCTTTCTCTGCACACCTGTTTAGGCTTTCCTTCTCTGCACACCTGTTTAAGCTTTCCTTCTAGCACACCTGTTTAGGCTTTCCTTCTCTGCACACCTGTTTAGGCTTTCCTTCTCTGCACACCTGTTTAGGCTTTCCTTCTAGCACACCTGTTTAGGCTTTCCTTCTAGCACACCTGTTTAAGCTTTCCTTCTAGCACACCTGTTTAAGCTTTCCTTCTAGCACACCTGTTTAGGCTTTCCTTCTCTGCACACCTGTTTAAGCTTTCCTTCAAGCACACCTGTTTAAGCTTTCCTTCTAGCACACCTGTTTAAGCTTTCCTTCTAGCACACCTGTTTAAGCTTTCCTTCTAGCACACCTGTTTAAGCTTTCCTTCTAGCACACCTGTTTAAGCTTTCCTTCTAGCACACCTGTTTAAGCTTTCCTTCTAGCACACCTGTTTAAGCTTTCCTTCTAGCATACCTGTTTAAGCTTTCCTTCTAGCACACCTGTTTAAGCTTTCCTTCTAGCACACCTGTTTAAGCTTTCCTTCTAGCACACCTGTTTAAGCTTTCCTTCTAGCACACCTGTTTAAGCTTTCCTTCTAGCACACCTGTTTAAGCTTTCCTTCTAGCACACCTGTTTAAGCTTTCCTTCTAGCACACCTGTTTAAGCTTTCCTTCTAGCACACCTGTTTAGGCTTTCCTTCTAGCACACCTGTTTAGGATTTCCTTCTAGTACACCTGTGTAGGCTGTCCTTCTAGCACACCTGTTTAAGCTTTCCTTCTAGCACACCTGTTTAGGCTTTCCTTCTAGCACACCTGTTTAGGCTTTCCTTCTAGCACACCTGTTTAAGCTTTCCTTCTAGCACACCTGTTTAAGCTTTCCTTCTAGCACACCTGTTTAAGCTTTCCTTCTAGCACACTAGTTTAGAAGACAATGACTTGAAGCTGAGAGAAAAACTTAAGGTTGTGTTTGTTGACCACTTAACACAGCTCAGCGTTTGCTTTAGCAAGTACTTTTAAGAAGAGATTGACCAACACACCTGGATAAAAAATTCCTTCGGTACAGACCTCCCATCTACACTCACTACTAGAGAGCAAGGTCAGATTATTGATATTTCATCAGACTCCACACTCAAATCGAAGTTCGATTCTTCATTACTACCAGAGTTTTGGAGCTTGTTAAACCAGCAATATACAGAAGTAGGCAGCAAGGTCACACGTGTTTTGGTTCCATTTGCAACATCTTACTTTCAAATGTGTGCCCAGATTTGAAGAACTGATGATGAAGAAGCAAACTCATTTTTCTCATTGACTTTGTCATTCGTATAAGGTGTCACAAAACTGTCAGTTGATTAATTTAGTTTTTCATTTACAGTAAAAATACAGTGGTTTTTATTTTGTATCTGAAACTGAACTTATTTACCCTTCTCTCTCCCCCCCCCCCCCCCCCCCATATAATCGGTATCAGATGTAAAATATGCACATTCAAAAGTCACTAATATTTTTTTGGGTACAGTTGCTTATATAAAATATAGAGAGGAGACTCGGCGATTTATGTACAGGTAAAGGGAGACGCAGTCCAAAAAAGTTTGAGAACCTCTGGCTTAATCCTTTGTCTGTACGAACAATATATACATGGTAGCAAGTGATTGAAAGGAGGCTACTTCCCCTAGATGAATTGGCACCTATCACCAACGGGTTTCTTCAGCTACTATTATTATTATTACTACTATTACTAATACTATTACTACTACTACTACTACTACTACTGCAAGTACTGCTGCTGATACTGTTACTACTACTACTAGTAGTTACTACTACTACTACTGCTACCGCTACTGCTACAACTACTGCTGGTAATACTACTACTACTGCTGCTAATACTACTACTGCTGCTACTACTACTACAGCTGCTGCTACTACTACCAGTGGCCTGCGGTGACTTATCTCAAAGGGGAGAAGGTCCGATGACACCTTTCATTACAACTTAGCAGTCACTTGAACATAATCCAACTAGAACATATCCCAGAGTTCCGGCTGTGCACATATCTCTTTGAAACTGTTTAGCGCCATCTTTTTGAATGTCCGGCGCTTGCCGGTGTTAGAAAACAGCTTCTTCTTCCGAGGGGAGACAAATGGAACACTATGTCGCAACTCTAATTAGAAAACTCTAACGATTATTGAAAATGCAGCAAAAACAATCAATGTTTATTTCGCTTACACCAATCGTATCATAACAATAATTTAAACACGTGAAACCTAACTACAGCTAATATCAACCAAGAGGTTTGTGCAAGTAACACATGTCTTTCTCTTGTGATATTCAACCCACTGGTCCTATAACTTTGTTCAATAATATCTAATGTTCCTTATCATTCAACACAGCTTGATCAGTTGACACACACTAACTAACTAACTAGCTAACTGGTTCTTGTCCGCTGTCAATCTTGTGGTCCTAGCTCGTCTGGTGCCCTGCTGACCTACTCGTCTGCTCCCGTAACGTCTGGGTCATCTGATTCTCCTGCCTCGTCAGGAACTCTGCGACAAATACAGCGGTTCTTGCATCGTGGTTCTCTAATCAAAAGCAACCCTTTCTGTTATTACGGGTTCTCGTGTCCACGACAGTGGTTCTTATACTGTGGGTCTCAGACCAAGAGCAAGATCCTTTTTACGACGGGCTTTCGTGTTTAAGAAAAACTCGTCTATTTCTGACTTATAGGCAGCCAACAGCCACTTCAGAACGTTAGAGTCAGTGTCACTTGTGACAAGGTTTCAGCGACCATGCACCAGTACAAAACACACAGTCAAGTGCTTACAAGCGCTGGTTTGGGTTGGCAGTCTTCACCACTCAACCAAGTGCTTGGTCAAGATCTCCCTATGACCAGAGTCTGTTTGGTCAAGATATTTCTCTCAGGGACTGGAGTCTGCTTAGTCAAGATCTCCCTCTCAGTGAGTCTGCTTGGTCAAGATCTCTCTCTCAGTGAGTCTGCTTGGTCAAGATCTCCCTCTCAGTGACTGGAGTCTGCTTGGTCAAGATCTCCCTCTCAGTGAGTCTGCTTGGTCAAGATATCCCTCTCAGTGACTGGAGTCTACTTGGTCAAGATCTTCCTCTCAGTGAGTCTGCTTGGTCAAGATCTCCTTCTCAGTGAGTCTACTTGGTCAAGATCTCCCTCTCAGTGAGTCTGCTTGGTCAAGATCTCCCTCTCAGTGACTGGAGCCTGCTTATTCAAGATCTTCCCTCTCAGTGAGCCTGCTTGGCCAAGATCTCCTTCTCAGTGAGCCTGCTTGGTCAAGATCTCCCTCTCAGTGAGTCTGCTTGGTCAAGATCTCCCTCTCAGTGAGTCTGCTTGGTCAAGATCTCCCTCTCAGTGAGTCTGCTTGGTCAAGATCTCGTTCTCAGTGAGTCTGCTTGGTGAAGATCTCCGTCTCAGTGTCTACTTGTCAAGATCTTCCTCTCAGTGTCTGCTTGGTCAAGATCTCCCTCTCAGTGTCTGCTTGGTCAAGATCTCCCATCTCAGTGTCTGCTTGGTCAAGATCTCCCTCTCAGTGTCTGCTTGGTCAAGATCTCCCCTCTCAGTGTCTGCTTGGTCAAGATCTCCCTCTCAGTGACTAGATTCTGCTTCCGTGACGTCTCGGTTATCCTTGTGCTGTTATATCTATCTATTCTAACTACTGACTTTAGCTGATGTTCTAGCTCTGTTCTAGCTACTGCACATTCTGCTCGGATGTCTTCTGTGGCCTAACCTTGAATATCCTGACTCCCCCACCCCCCTCCCCTAACGTATATAATATATCCTACTTGTTTGGCTTCATGTCTTCTTTCTTTATCCAATTCGGGCGAGTGAACGTTCGCTGCCGCTAAAGAAAGAGTGGTTTGTCTTTATTTTTCTATGTGAATTTAAAAGGTTGTGGGCTTTCCCATCTGTGTCCATTGTGGTACAGGGGCCATGAGATTTTTAATATGACTGCGTACACTCTTAACACGATCATTGTCGTTGGATCCGAACAATGATCATTATATTAACTTTAGCTTCCGGACAGGGCTCTAAAGTTATGCGTGGGTACCTCGAACAGTGTTTTTAGGGTGTCCTTGGCTTTTGTGATTCTTGTAACTCTGTTACAACGGAACTAAACAACAGCTAACAAATACTTGCAGATACCACTATATGGCATTGGACCAAAGAGAACGGCCACATGTCATTGGATCAATAACCAATCTAACTAACCCATATTAAAACGGTCCATTATATTCTAACTCATGTTAAACAGCCCATATTACAAAATAATATGGGCCTAACACCATATTTCCTATGCGCCGCATGGCGTGTCGGGAATTTTTTTTTTTTTTACATATTAAAATGGTCCATTATCTTCTAACCCATATTAAAATGGTCCGTTATCTTCTAACCCATATTAAAATGGTCCATTATCTTTTAACCCATATTAAAACGCTCCATTATCGTCCAAAACATGTTTAACCACGTTAATACAAATCCACAATCAAATCTCAGAGGCGTAGCACCAAAGTTAAAAAGAATGAAACCACCGTAACCTTCCAATCTTGTCGTAATAGACAATTAAAGCCGGTTGGGCATAATGCTAGCAACCTCATTATATAAAACTATCGGTTTTGAAATTGCAAATGCGAATTAAAACTTGTGAAGGTAGTTCCTAGACTTGACTTTCTACAGTGAAGGCAGTCTTGACACTTAACTTTCTACAGTGAAGGCAGTCTTGACACTTAACTTTCTACAGTGAAGGCAGTCCCGAGACGACTTTTTTCTACAGAGAAGGCAGTTCTAAGACTTGCCTTTATACAGTGAGGGTAGTTCTGACACTTGACTTTCTACAGTGAAGACAGTCTTGACACTTGACTTTCTACTGCCGAGACAGTTCTGAGATTTTCTACAGCTCGGGTAGTCCTGACAAAACATCATCGGTTAAGAATATCAACCAGTTTAAGACTTGACTTTTCAGTGAATTCTGAAAATTTACTTTTACAGAGAAAGCAGTTTCGAGACTTGACTTTCCAGTGAAGGTAGTTCTGAGACTTGACTTTCTACAGTGAAGACAGTCATCAGACGACTTTCTACAGCGAAGGCAGTTCTGAGATATTCTACAGTCCAGGTAGTCCTGAGAAAACATCAGCTGATGAGAGTCAGTTCCCGAGTCATTTATTAGACGTCAAATGTGGTATCTCCACTTCACTAAATGTCATGGCGTAAGTTGGCCCACGCGCTCACTTGTATTCCTGCGCCTAATTCACTCACGGTCAAGCCAGACGTTCAAATTAGTTCAGGACTTTTGGATACCGGCGCCACCAAAAACAGCTATGAACATGTGCCGCGGCAGAAAGGGCGGTGTACAATCTATGGCATTATCAATGAAGACTTAAACATAGAGTGTCACTCATCGACGTTTCGATAAATAAAGGTCTTTGACTGCATTTCTTTTCAGTAGTTTTCGTATGTTTTGTATTGAGCGTATGAGTGGCACAGTTGCAAGAGTGCTTGCTTGTCGAGATAAGGCAACTGGTTTCAAAACCACCTGCTGCCTTGCAGATAAGATACTGACGCACCAAAGACGAACGGGGTCAACTGTAGACGGCCAGGATAGAAGGGGCTCCTTTGCCTGGAAAGACAGCTTGTCTATGAGAAGGGAACATCGGACTGCAACATTAGTCAGTACAACCAGGCGATTCCTCTCACGTTAGCCGAGTACAACCAGCCGATTCCTCCCACATTAGCCGAGTACAACCAGCCGATTCCTCCCACATTAGCCGAGTACAACCAAGCGATTCCTCCCACGTTAGCCGAGTACAACCAGCCGATTCCTCCCACATTAGCCGAGTACAACCAGCCGATTCCTCCCACATTAGCCGAGTACAACCAAGCGATTCCTCCCACGTTAGCCGAGTACAACCAGCCGATTCCTCCCACATTAGCCGAGTACAACCAGGCGATTCCTCCCACATTAGCCGAGTACAACCAGCCGATTCCTCCCACATTAGCCCAGTACAACCAGCCGATTCCTCCCACATTAGCCGAGTACAACCAGCCGATTCCTCCCACATTAACCGAGTACAACCAGCCGATTCCTCCCACGTTAGCCGAGTACAACCAGCCGATTCCTCCCACGTTAGCCGAGTACAACCAGCCGTTTCCTCCCACGTTAGCCGACTACAACCAGCCGATTCCTCCCACCTTAGCCGACTACAACCAGCCGATTCCTCCCAAGTTAGCCGAGTACAACCAGCCGATTCCTCTCACGTTAGCCAAGTACAACCAGCCGATTCCTCCCAAGTTAGCCAAGTACAACCAAGAACTACGCAGAGCCATCATCAATAATACGACTTACCGAAATCGGAAGCGCGGGACCAGAAGAGGCAGATATTGAAATTTAACTTTTTTTTCTTCTTCTTCTTTTTCCGTTCGCTTGGATATAATGTAAATATCTGCAATGTTGTCTCTTGTATAAATTTCACTGTCTTTTGTAGTTCACATACACATCCATCAAGTTTCTCCTCTAGTGTTGTTTCTATGGGCCAGTGAGATTTTCTCTGTATATCATTTTCGGGGCAGTTCCGTGGTATGTGCTCTTGGGGTGCCTGTCCGCATGTACGCATGGCTGAGTTCCTAATCTTCAATGTTTTGCACATGTGACTGCGGAGTCAGTTGTGACCTGTTCTAAGGCGCAACCCAACAGTCTGTTCTTGTCTGTTCATCTTATGGTAATCATCTGGTGTTACCGTTGATGGCTTTCTAATTCATTTGATCATCCTTATCTTCTGTTGGCATGCAACTGGCATTTCTGGTTGCTAGTTTGCATCACCCTCATATGTCAGTTAGTCTGCTCTCTCGTTTCTTGGTACTCATCAATGAGAAGGTATCCACAGCATGCCAATCTTGCGCTGGTTGCTGAGTTCAGACATTAGAGCTTGTCGATCTGGCAGTTTCTCGGATTTCAGTGCTTGGAATGCTGATTGTGCATCTGTCAGAAATGGAGTTTTAATTGTAAATTGCTGTCCAGTGCGCCTTCCCACCAACATAGAGGGAACAACGACGACCAAGCAGTCTATGATATCAGGGCGACTCGACAGCCAGGTCTGAACTCATTAAAAAATCAGAAAAAAACACTTAGCTCTGACAAAGTCTGAACTCGCATACAGCCGTAGGTTTGTCGACGGTATCTTCTACCGTACCTGCCTATTATTTCTTTTAATGCAACTCTACTTTATTGATTTACCTCCTTTCGTCCTTCATTGGTGCATACTAATCCTGTATCCATATCTCCTTCCTGTTTCGGTCTTTCGCTAGAACGATAACTTTACCGCTAGGTGGATGGATGCACTTTTCCCATGTTTCCTGTTAATGCCCTACATCTTCTGTATAGTCCCTACGTCATGAAATCTCTTTTTTAATACTACCGTACACTGTTCTGTTACGACAAGCACCTTTTTAACTACTTTTATTGCCATTGACTTGAGCTATATGTATCGTGTTTCAATTCTTGAACACCTCAAATCACCTTGATACACTTATTGTAGGAGGAATTGTAATCTTTTCAAATGTATATAATTTGTTTGACATGTTAATCTTTTGACACCAGTCCCATGTTAGTGTCTGTACCATGGGCGTTGCCTCTACTGCACAGTCTAAGCTCCAACGGGCACCCACGGGTTTGAGGTATATCAACTTTTCTCTTAAGACGCAGCAGACCATGACGGCACACTCCTAAGTGACGGTCGTCTTCATAAAACGCTAGTGTATCACATGCCTCTCATCTTCTTCTTCTTTTTCTTCTTCTTCTTCTTCTTCTTCCTTCGTTCTCAATCTCCCGCTACCAGGCCGTAAGAACGGAATGCTTAACTGCGATATTTGCACCTTTCGGTCCGACACATCTGACCTCAGCCGACTCATTATCTGCCATTCAAGCTCTGGAAGATGGTGGTCACTGTAGGCCTGAACTTACCCAAATATTCCTAGATCTCAACCAACTTCTCACGTTCCATGAAGTCAGAATAGTTATACAATGGATACCTGGTCACTCAAATATACATGGCATTGATAAGGCAGACAGACGGTAAGTAATCAAGTCAAGAACAACAATACACGCCAACAACTCTGGATACATTCAAACAACTACTGAAGACTGTGAACAAAGAGATATGGCTGAATAGATGAGCAATGGCTGTCTTCGAACAAATTTAAGTTGACGTCTGACAGCGTACGAAGAAGAAGGTGGGCAATGGGAAATACTGGGCGAGAAATCTAAAAAAAAATGGCCATTTCAAATCTAATAGACAACATCAACCTCCTGAAAAGGAGAGACAAAAGCACAATTTTCCGACTTCGCAGTCAACACATAAAACTTAACATCCACTTGAACAGAATCCAACCAGGACTTCGCAGTCAACACATAAAACTTAACAGCCACTTGAACAGAATCCAACCAGAACATACTCCAGAGTGCCAAATGTGCACACGTCCCTATGAAACTGCATGATGACGTCACTTCTGATGTAAACAGACCAACCGTCAAGTTTGCTAAATGTCATTACCACAGCAGACTGTTGAAAACATGGCGGGTGTGATACGGGATCCGTCCAAAGATGATCACATATCGGTGATTCTGTTTCTAACAGCTGAAGAATGTCGACCAGTTGACATTTATTGCAGAATGCAGGCAGTGTATGGTGACACAAGTGTGGCAAACTTACGTTCCGGCAACAGTCCATCCGAAATGCTGCATCAATTTTGGCGATGACATCTTCAGACGCAACAAATGCGCCTGACCTGGTCTGGGAAGATCTTTCGTTAACTCACGTCCTTCTTTAAACATCGTTGTCCAGTTTTTCACTGTTGTCTTCGACACACTTTTGTCACCATCCACTGCCTTGCATTTTGCGATCAATGTTTTCGTTTAGGATTCCTAGTCCCTCCCTTCCTATGATCTCCCCATATCCCACGTTGTCATGTCCTATTTTTGTCTCCGATTTGTATGGTAACGTCACTCCTCCCTGTCTCCTCCACTAGTTGCTGTAATCTGCTGTAGAAAACCTCTTTAACTGTGTCTTCCTTTTCATTTGTTGGGGCATATTCCCGAATCATATCTAGTTTAACCATCTTGTTCTAAATGTAGCCATCAACAGACGTGATCTGGCTGCTCTCCACTCTATGAATGCACTTTGGGTCTCCGGTGAGAGCATTAGGGCCACTGTGTGTGGTGTGTTTTTCTCTTCCTCATGTCCTGAGTATATAACAGTCTCCCCTGTTGCTAATAGTACCTTTCCTGACTGAGTCCATCTAGTCTCACTCAGCCCAAGGATACTAATGCCATATCGCTCCCTCTCTTTTGCAATCAGCACTGTCTTCCCCTCCTCCCACATGGTTCTAACATTCCAAATGCCGAGTCTGGAAGGCTTCTTTGTCGAAAGAAAGATAGTCCGCAGTCAGGTGAAATGACTGGCTAGCGCAGGATTTCAATGTGTCTGGCTTGGAGTTCATCCTACTCGACTCTGGCAGCACGAGAATGGGCATTATCCTGCTGAAACACAATGCCTGGCTCATGGTTCAACACAAAAGGCATGATGTGGTTCCTCACGAACTCATCCCGGCATCGACAGTCGGTAACATCACCGTCTAAGATAACGAGGTCTGTCCAGTAATTGTTCCAGAAGCCTCATCAGATCATAATCTCTGAAGAGCGGGCTCTTGAATGTAGTTGTTGACGAAGTGCCTTCAATGTCGACCATTCACTCTCTGACGAGCCGGCTCTTGAATGTAGTTGTTGACGTAGTGCCTTCAATGTCGACCATTCACTCTCTGACGACCATCGGCTACTGAAAGGTTGATCCTGTACTTATCAGTAAACAATACTCGGTCCCACAGAGCGTTCCCAGGGCGCAGATGTTGTTTGACCCAGGCTAGTCGTGCAGAATGATGTAGTGGCTGCAGAGTTGAACGAATAGCAGGGCGTCTTGCACGTAGGGCTTGCTCTCGAAAATGGTTCCTGACAGCAACTGAACTTATTCTTCTCAGTCCGGGGATGATTCCAGCAGTGACAGTTGCTGACTGAAATATGTTTCGCAGATGTACGAGAGTGGTGTAACGATCCTGCCGTTTGGTCGTTAATCGAGGATGTCTCATGCAGGGTAGATCAGAAACAGTCTCAGTCGTCTGATACCGATGTAACCAAAGCCTAACAGTCTGTCTTGATACATCAAATTGTCTTGCTTTTGCAGACACAGACGATCCTCATTCCAACATGGCAACTAGCCCTATAATGCGTCGTGTATTGACATAAAAATAGTCACTCACACATTAAAAATGAGAGTGAGCAGGTGTTATGTAACTCGTCATTACTTTATGGTGTAAAAACATGAGCAATAAACACAATATTGGAGAAGGTGTAGAAACTTGAACAATAAACACAGTATTGGAGAAGGTGTAGAAACTTGAACAATAAACACATTATTGGAGAAGGTGTAGAAACTTGAACAATAAACACATTATTGGAGAAGGTGTAGAAACTTGAACAATAAACACATTATTGGAGAAGGTGTAGAACTTGAACAATAGACACATTATTGGAGAAGGTGTAAAAACTTGAACAATAAACACAATATTGGAGAACGTGGAGAAACTTGAACAATAAACACATTTTTGGAGAAGGTGTAGAAACTTGAACAATAAACACATTATTGGAGAAGGAGAAGGTATAGAAACTTGAACAATAAACACATTATTGGAGAAGGTGTAGAAACTTGAACAATAAACACATTATTGGAGAAGGTATAGAAACTTGAACAATAAACACATTTTTGGAGAAGGTGTACAAACTTGAACAATAAAGACATTATTGGAGAAGGTGTAGAAACTTGAACAATAAACACATTATTGGAGAAGGTGTAGAAACTTGAACAATAAACACATTATTGGAGAAGATAATTAATACCGTTGCTCCTGCTAAAGTCGGATGTGTCAGACCGAAAGGAGAAATATCGCAGTCAAACTCTAAACTACGATACAACGAATTTTTGTTCTTCGGGCAACATCTTGCTACTTACAAAGTCCTTTTCGGGGCTTGTTAGCGGGAGTTTGAGATCGAACGCAGATCCCATTGCAATGTGAACATATAGAACAATGGGGCACATCTCCTGGATAAAAAAGAAAGCAAATACTAAAGTCTTTAGAAACTATGGCTCCAAAGAGAATTAATTAACACAATTCACAGTCCGACAGTTGGTATTTTGGTCACATAAAAAGATATGCCACACCGCTGAAAACAATACTGGGAGGAAGGATGGGGGGACAAGCGTGTCAGACGTAAACAAGGCAGTTGGAGAATAACAACAAAACATGGACAGGGAAAAGCTTGGCAGGTTGTACCATCAAGGCAAGACACAAAGGATGTTGGAGAACCACTGCAGCCGAACGTCGATGTGAAGAGGGCGCATGAACTGACCAGCCGGCCGTCAATGTGAAAATGGCACCTGAACTGACAAGCCAACTGTCGATGTAAAGATGGCACCTGAACTGACCAGCCGACTGTCGATGTAAAGATGGCACCTGAACTGACCAGCCGACTGTCGATGTAAAGATGGCACATGAACTGACGAGCCATCCTTGGATGTGGGGATGGCACCTTAGCTCTATCACCTTCTTTTGAGTCACGTGTCTTCTATTTTTGTAATCAGAACTAGCTCTGATGCACGTTCTCAAGGTCGCTCTCCATGTAGCTCTATCCTCTGCAATATCCTGCCAGGTATTTGAATTGATCGTAAAATCGTTGATACGTCTTTTGCAAATGTCCTTGTATCTTAATTTAGTCCTTCCTTGTGATCTGGTACCCGATATGAGTTCACCCAGGAGTAACTGATTAGGAATGCGGGCATTTGACATTCGTTTCACATGACCCAACCATCTCAGTCTCTTATTGCTCAGAGTCGAGAAGAGGGAAGGTATCTTGGCGCGTTTCAGTATTTGCGAGTTGGTCACCTTGTCCTGCCACTTTATGTTCATTATACTGCTAAGACATCGCATCGCATATGAAAACTGTTTAACCTCTTCTCGTGTCTTCCGTTTATACGGCACTATCATTCACAGCCTGTTTAATTATTTCTTCCGCTATCGTCACCTTTAAACTTCTCAGGACAATAATATATTTCTGACAATGGCATATAATATAAAATGTCAGTTTTTAATTGTCAGAAATAACACAGAGAAGCCGACTATTTGTTTTATTTTCACCGACTGATTACGAAATGTTATAATTGAGATGTCATCCGCTTTGAAGTTCGACATAATATCTGTTGTTTATGTGGGTTTAGATGGCAGAAATTTGCGCCGACTCAAGTTATCCCATTAAATTGCTCCATTGTATAAATGGCATTCCTGTCGTTTTATCTTTCGTACAAATGTTTGCCGCGTTCTACAACTTTAACGGAGTAACAACAAGCACTCAACAAGCAAGGAGAAGAAACAAACGGACTTAATCCTTACAATCCGGCATTGATCGATCAATACACGAAGTAGTGCTATTCAATAACATACAATTATTTACTTCTGTAATATTATTACATTAAAATGTAAGTGTTTCTTTAAAGTTGTTTGTAGTAAAAATTGTTAAACAAATATATTTGTTATGGTTTGACAATTACTGCAAATGAACTAGAAGTATGTTGTTATTTAAGCTAGCGCAGGGATATGTGTATGGTGAAGCGGCAGCCTAGTGACGTCATGTTGGTGTGTAAGTTATAATGGTGAATGTTATTCAATGGAGACCACCTTGTAGAGAGCGCTGCTGACGGGCGGACAGGCAGACGCGACCAACTGTGCGCTTCATATCGCCCTACAAATGACGGGATGGCCGTCTACGTGTTTGCGTTTGATTCATTTGTGTGATTTGTGTTTTACTGGATTTTAAATACAATTAATGACTGCAAGCAATCATGAATTTCGAAATTCCGCCGGGATTGACAGACATGCTTCAGGAGTTTACAGTTGCTGTACTCAGAGCGCGACCCTCAAACTTGGAAGCGTTCGCCTGTCAATATTTCAATAATTTAAATGAGAAGAAGAACGGTCACGCAAAAAATAGCACTGATGGCTTAAGATTTCAGAGTAAAGATGCAAATGCCTTCAGAAATGAGTCCTTTGATGATGACGATGAGCCTTTGCCGCAAGACCTTGGTAAGCTTTCATGATTGTTAATTGTTTCTTTGACAAAACTTCGTGTTGTTATTGTTATGCCAGTTCAACAGTCTTTCATTTACTTTCAACTTCAAGGGCGAAGTCACCGGTATCTTTCACCTTACTCTGTCTCGTATCTTAAACATTAGTTGTACCTTGTACTCTAGTAGAAACACAACCATATAATATTAAGATTATAATTTTATTAGGTCGCGTTATCAACTCCCATCTCGCCTCTCGGCCAGGTATTTTTGCTTCACCAGGTACGCTCATTCAACCACATCATATCATAGTTGTTGTTATTATTATATCAGGGCATTGTATTTACCATCTTGATGGTGTGGCAGCTGGCCTGCGACAAGCCTTAATAAGGGCTTAGTTACTTTTACTTTATATTATTTATAGTATAGTGTACTTCATAAAACATTAGCTAGCACATGTTGAATTTTTCAAAACGGCTAAATAAACTAAATTACAAAAAAATTTTAATAAATTATTACAAACAAAAGATGAAGCGAAAAAAATAATGTTACACGACTACATGTATAAACCAATTAATGACACACAATTTTACTATGAATCATAGTATGATTTCTGCCTGGGGTGTAGAGACTAGGGCACGATAAATATGACAAATAGAAGTACACCGTTTTTATGTATTCTCTATTTCTCTTCTAATATAAAATATAGTACCACCTTGCAGGAGGCACTTTGTGTAATTCTGCAGTGGTGGTGTCTGTACCAATTTCTTTTACATGATGAGGTTGCTATTCTTTTACACACCGCTCTTTAGTAGAACCTTAAAACAACATGCATGAGGTGCATTTATAGTATAACAGGTCGGTACTGTCTGGTGATCCATAAAATCAACTTGTCCAGCTCCCTGTGGAGCATAGTTCTTCAATAAATACATGCTAAGTCACCAAACACTCACCTGTCTATATCTGTTCAAGGTTTTGTGGCTTAAAGTTTCTACAAGATGGTGTAGTCAGCCCCATGCCCAACCTTGTTTAGTTGCCTCTTGAAACATCCCTGGCAGGTTTCAGTTTTAATATTCTTTGCTCCCCATTCATGCATTGGTTTATTGTTTTAATTATCTTATTAACATTATAATTTTTCTAACTGAAATTTGCATAATTCTTACTGCCTTGAATTTATTCTCTGCTGAAGTTGGATTTGTCGGAACAAAAGGTGCACGTATCACAGTCAAGCTGTAAACTACAACACAACACATTTGTTCCATACAAAGCACTGGGTCACAATAGTGGTTTGCCTCCTCCAGAAAACCTGTGACACAGAGGTTTATGTGCTTTTGTAGTAGTGGTTTCTGTAGCATTTTGTTTTATGATGATATGGCTAGCCAGTCTCACCTGCAACCTTCTTTAGTAACCTTTAACAACATGTGTTGTAAAGGTATCCAGTCTCACCTGCAACCTTCTTTAGTAACCTTTAACAACATGTGTTGTAAAGGTATCCAGTCTCACCTGCAACCTTCTTTAGTAACCTTTAACAACATGTGTTGTAAAGGTATCCAGTCTCACCTGCAACCTTTGACAACATGTGTGGTAAAGGCAACCATTCACCTGCAACCTTCTTTAGTAACCTTTAACAACATGTGCTGTAAAGGCAACCATTCACCTGCAACCTTCTTTAGTAACCTTTGACAACATGTGCTGTAAAAGCTAAAGTAAACTTATTCTTTACTCCCTATGTATCCACACTGGTGGAATAACATTTGACTGATATTTTTTATTGATCCCACCAAGAATGTTTTCATTTTGTTGTCATGTGTACTTCTGCTGTTGTCAGACCATTTTTTCCTATTACAATCTTCATTTATTAGTCTTTCTTGTCCTACTTCCATCTTCTCAAGGCACTTATCTTGCCTTCAATTGGCAAGAATTTCTGTGTCATAACAGATAACCAACCCAAATGTCTTAAACAAAAAAATGTGGATACTGTGTTTATTTGCACTCCTGGGGAGGATTGATAAAACTGTAAAATTGCCCCAACAGTCTAAACCTTATATACAGATTATGCTTTGATCTAATCATCCCTGATTGAAGTCAATTATCAGTATTTCTTTGTTGGATATCTGTAGATGACCTGGATATTCAATTAGCACACAGCAAAAATATGTATTATCCATAATAATTAATACATAATCATTATTATATAATATATTACAGTTTTGCAATATAACAAGCACAAATTTTAAAAAAAGAATTACTCAGAAGTATTTATTGGTCAAATACAGTTATTAGTGGACCTACCTCTGAATGAATAAATAAGAGCAAATTAAGACAGACCCACCAATGTAGATCATGTGGAACAAAGAATAGGACCACATCAGCATTCCAAGCACATCGTAAAAGTCAACTAATGAGACTTGAAGATAAGGTCAGCAACCTCATGATGTGAAACAACAAGCATAAACAACTACACTAAAAACTTCCTATTAAGTACCAGCTGCAGGGGTTGTTCTGTGCTCCATAAAGACAGAATAAGGGACATGCAGAAGAAAATATAGACCAACCACAGTAAGCTTGAACTAATTAGACTTCATTGTGATGTCAAAAACTTCTTCTCTTCTTAGTCATTTCATATGCTTTCTTACTTGTGTTATTATTTATTTTCTGTTCAAATTGATTCTTATTTGTATTTTACTTTCCTGTATCGCATTACTTGCACTTTTATTTCCTTTTTGTTTTTGAGTATTGCCATCTCCAGATATTGATCTTAGATCATGTGATCTTAAGTGACCAAATTAATTGCTTGAAAGACATTTATAGAATTCTGTTCGATTCTTCTCTTGCCTTTTATCAAGTCATCATTTCTTAGTTCTTTGTCGACCTGTATTTCTATAGGGACAGATGCCCCTGTACAGGTCCCAGCTCTGGTACGAGCTAGGTGTAGCTCGTGCAGCTTATTACTCTACTGCGTTGGGACAAGTGCAGAGGAGGGTGGTTAACCGATGTACAAGTCAAGTTCATCTTAATAGACTCAAACACTAGAACAAAGTAGACCCATAGCCTGTTAGGACATGCCATCTGTGCTGCTCTAAACGAACCACCTAACCATGGCCGGTGTTATTCAATGTCACACAGCTAGTCGCATCTTACCATATGTTCTCTGTGGGACACTGATGGTATTCTTGTCCTTGTCATACACAAATACCCTGGCGGACAACTGATTATATTCTTGTTATACGCAAAGACCCCGGCGGACAACTGATGATATTCTTGTTATACGCAAAGACCCCGGCGGACAACTGATGATATTCTTGTCCTTGTCATACACAAAGACCCCGACGGACAACTCCGTCATGACCCTGCAGATTAGTCACCTATAATTAAAGGTTAAGTGGAAGCTCCTTGATTGCACAGTCAATTGGATTTTGAAATATGGAAATGTCTGCTGCACTCAAAGGTCTTCTAAGAAACATGATCTTAGCTATTGGGGATCACATATTGAGGTAGACACAAATATGTACATGGCCTCATCTTTCTTTCAGAAACTAGAAACAGTTCCATATAGGATATGTCAGCAATGTTATTGAATGTATATTATTTGGACAACTTGCTCTATGCTGGTTGTAGTCTTATTAGCAACACATAAATAGGAATATGTGACAGTGACATCAATAAATGACTGTTGTAGTTCCTAGGTGCCTTTCCTGTGGAGGAAAGAATAGGTCCACTAGACCATACCATGCATGTTGTAAAAGGAAGGTGAGAAGGGGGCTACTGTAGGATTGATGGACAAGGGACCTATTGTAGGGCTGATGGACAGTGGGATTATTGTAAGGTGATTGATAGGGGGCCTACTGTAGGGTTGATAGTGGGATTGTTGTATGACTGATTGATAGGGGGCCTACTGTAGGGTTGATAGACAGTGGGATTATTGTATGGGTGATTGACATGGGGGGGGGGGGGGGCTACTGTAGGGTTGATAGACAGGGAACCTACTGTAAGGTTGATAGACAGTGGGATTATTGTATGGGTGATTTACAGGGGGGGGGGGGGGGGTCTACTGTAAGAGTGATCAAAAAGGGCCTACTGTAGTGATGATTGACTTCATGATCGTCAAGAACAAATAAAGCCCTTAACCTCAGTTTACAAACAAAACAAAAACTGAATACAGATAATTTCCATAGTCCTGGGATTAGCTGTGTGAAAGGGTTTAGTGGTGGGATTAACTATAAGGGATGGGTGGTCAGATTAACTATGATAAGATCTGGGGGGGGGGGGGGGTCAGATTAGTTATGATAAGGTCTGGGTGGTATGATTAGTTATGATAGAGGATGTGGTGGTATGATTAGTTATGATAGAGGATGTGGTGGTATGATTAGTTATGATAAGGTCTGCGTGGTATGATTAGTTATGATAGAGTGGTGGTATTAGCTATAATAAGGGTTGAGTGCCATGTCATAGATAATCGGTTGCTTATTTGAGGATATTGTTCCTTCCATGGTGCTGGTTTGTGTAGATGTTGATTATTGACATGTTTGATTGCTTGTTGGGCCATTTGCATAATTTGATCACGTGAGCAATTTGTTGTTCTTTTCTTACAGCTCCTCCATCAAGGGACAGGAGAAAATCAGGTACGTCTTGTTGATGTTAGCCCATGTACTGTAGTATTAGAAGGCAAAGATTGTTGTTATTGTGGCAGTAGCTTTCCTCACATCCTGAGTGTGCTGGGGGGGGGGGGGGGAAGAGAGATTGACAATGGTATTTTTGGCAGTCGTCTTGAATAAGTTGTACTTTTTATTTGACTTAAGCCACCTCTCTTCTTCTATGATGTGTTTTTATGGTGGCTTATAGATTCTACAGGACAGACTAGATTTCATCAAGAAATGTTATGATCTTGTTATGGTGACATAGATTCAACAGAATAGGCTAGTCTTTTCCTGAAATGTTATGACCTTATTATGATGATGACTTACAGGTTCAACAGAACGGGCAAGTCTTCTCGATGCCAAATACTCCTTCCTTGCTTCTTATGACATTCTTGGCATGTTCCAGAGTTGCAATTCTTTGTACTCTGATGTCGGGCCTCAGTTACAGGCTGATTAAGTCGTACAGTATTTATCCATTAGTCTTGGAGATTAAAAATGATGTTAATAACTGTAGCACGTATATTGGTTTAGAGATCAGATTCAAGTGTCATCTGCCTCCCAATTGAAGGTTGCCGGCTGCAATGAATCTTTAACGTCCTATGTCTCTTGTCTAGATGGTGCACTTGTCTAGATGGTGCACTTGTCTAGATGGTGCACTTGTCTAGATGGTGCACTTGTCTAGATGGTGCACTTGTCTAGATGGTGCACTTGTCTAGATGGTGCAGTTTGTTGGACTTAAGCAGGTCCATCTCTTGATGTTATTCTCCAACATCAACAGTTGTTTCCTTCCCTTGACACTATTCTTCTCTGCTCTTTCCTTCCAGTATGGTTTTCACCAAAAGATGTTTTCTCTCTATATGGCCTCTGATGACCGAAGTGTGCATTATTTAATAGCATGCACTTCTTACTGAAAGTATGAAAGCTCTGTATTAAAGCTCTGTGTGAAAGCTCTGTATGAAAGCGCTGTGTTCCTGAAATTAACTACGTTTCCAGTTTGATTGGGCATGTCAGGGATCATTCTTGGTATGACCACTCCTCCGCGTACAGATAGGATTAACAAAACTACTGTACTGCAAAACTGCCATGGTGAAACACATTACAAACAGATACACACATGCATCCATACACAGGCCAATATGTCCATTTATGGCTAAAGGACTATGGTCTTGGGTGGAAATGGTGTGCCTTTGCCAGTTAAATCCAGATAGGCAAACCTTTAATCAAACCAACAAAATTAATTAAAAGGGTATGCCGTGTAATGCGTTCTATTAGTGTCTATTATTCAAGACTTTGCCATAAAAACGAATTGTAATAACAAATTTGCTGGGAAGTATAATTTGTCATAGCAAATAGCGGAGTGGGAATAATCAGTGGTAATAACAAAACAAAAGGCATTGAATACAAGGGAATCTCCAAAAGTAATGCCTCCTATTTTATTCCATGAAAACCATAACAGATCAAAAGAGCACAATAATACCATTTGATAGAGCAATATCTTGCCTTCAAAAATCTATTTTTCAACATTGTTACCACCCTTTGGTAATACATTTTCTCTAACGATGAAAAAGAGCGTGCATGCTGCGCCCATAAAAATAAACACCCCAATGTTTCACAGCTGCTGATGCGATCCAGGAAACTGTCACCTTCATCCTCGTAATGGTTTAAGGGCGTCTTGACAAACTTGCATGCGATCTTCTTTCTGTTCCTGTGTGAGCATTTGTTGGACTCACCTGGCGCAAACTTTGTGTAACCACCATCGTTTCCAACGCATTGAAACCGATATCCAGCTCCTTGGACAGTTTAATGGTCGTAATTCTCCGATTTGGGCAGATTCGCTGATCGTGACGTTCTTCATTGTGTGGTGTGACAGCTGTGAATATCCGTCCGAAATGTGACTTGTCCTTCATGTCGCTTTCACCACTGCTGAAACGCACAATTCACTGTCCTAACATCCATTGTTTGGTCTCCGTAAACCTTCAGCAAGCGTCGATGAATGTCAATTGGTACAACTTTTTCCGTATGAAGGAATTTAAAACGCACCTCTGTTTATTATAACGCACTTCCATGACAGACGCCATTTTGTCAGACTCCAGTGCCACCTTTTGGACGGAAATTGGTGGGAAGGTTGAAACTTTACTGCCCAAATCCACTTGTGATGTGGTGGGGCATCTGAATAAACAAGAAGACATTACCTTTGGAGCGCCCCTCGTGCATTGTGTTAGATTGATGACACAATAACTAGCGACTTATTTAGTTCAGATTCTAATCCCATGGAAATAGGGCCTTGTCTGAGTTGACACGCTTCTTCCAGTTGTGCTCCCACAGCTGGAAGCCTTTCTGCAACTCAGTTTTTATGTGACATGCTTCTTCTATGTTTTTATGTGACATGCTTCTTCTATGTTTATCTGGTCCTTCTTTGGCCTGAAGTCTTGGCACATTGCTTAGGTCTTAGAAAGAGCAACAAGGTGCTGAGTACGGGGAGTGTCAAACCTGTCAGTTGCCGTGTTTCAGCAAACAATCCTGTATGAGGTGCCATGTAGGGGGCGGTGGATCCATTTCGATAATCCAGGATGTTTTGCTGAAACACGGAAATGGGCAGATCCAGTACTCCCCTCGCCTCTTATGACACTTCCACTGACCTCGTCTTCTAACGACATTTTCTCTTCCTAACCTGACCTCGTCTTCAAATCGGCTTCTTTCACCTCCCACTAATCTCTTCCCCACTGGGTTCCAATTCACCGCATATCTCATTATGTTGATAGGCTTCCTTCTGGGTATGTATCCTGTTCATTTCCAAAATGTCATTTAGAGACATAGACATATGTGACGAAAAAGATAGAAGCCACATCAGCTTTAACCTCGTAAGCGGACTTCAATTTGGCTTGAAACTGTTCTGGATGGCAGTCAGCTATTGCTACTCTATGTTCAAAAATTCGACGTTATCAATTAATAGTAGTGGTAATAAGTTAGTGAACAAGGAAATGTATTTCAACAGATTAGAAAGTTGAGCAACCGTTGAGCCCTGGTAACACATCAGGTATAAATAACAGACGGCGTTGTGTAAGCTAACAGGGTAAAACAGGTGTCCAGGCAGACAACAGAACCAAGCCCTGGTAATTATAGTGATAATTGATCTCTGTTAGAGAGGGATGGGGGAGGGTAGAGGAGTGTGTAGGCATGTTATCGACGAGCGATACTTCTGTATATATGTCGGTCGTATATAATGGTTGGTATCACACAGCGCAAACATCACTTGCAGCAACAGAAATGTAGTGTATGAAAGAGAATTCTTTGGATACTGTGAGCAGGTAAACATCAAAGGAAACAATATATATATATGTCACTGGTAACAAAAGTAATTTGTCTGTCTAATACAAGTATAACCTTTATAGAGGACACGTGCAATACCTGGCACTGATGGGATGTGGATCATACAGACTAGCAAGCTGAACAGAGGCAGTCAGGCGGTCATTTTGAGACTCAGCTCAGACCGGATCTCATTGATAGACCATTCCATAAACTGAAGATATGAACTGTGTTGGAATGTGTCTGCATGCAGCACGGATAGAATGATCGCAGAACATCTGATAGAAAGGTGTTCAACATACGAGAACAGTAATGACACGGACAAGCTATATGAACATTCAAATAGTCTTATCTCATTCTGACCACTGCTTTCATTGGATATATTCAAACTGACTTTCTGTGTCCAAGCACCACGTCATATAACGTTCATTCATTGTTCAGACACTTGAATTGCCATGTCGCTCGCCCTCAGCATGTCACTCTCGTCACATTCAGGCTGACCTCATCAAACCTACAAGGAAGAAGGAGATCACTGTAGTCATTTAACAACAAGAAATATTCTGAAAATGAAATGATGACAAAAGAAGCAGGAAGAGGACATGTTTCTGGTGGCATGGATAGATAGCTACTGACAATCTGGAAACTAATGGCGAGAACACCAATATGCGTGACCCATTCTGTTTATGTCGAACAAATGTTATTATAATAAATAGTATCAAACTCTTGGTCTTTACTAACCTTGGTTGTGTCTCATCACTTGTGTTCACACGTTGGGAATGTATCAAGACTAACCTTATGTGGACAGCATTCTCATTATAAGTGAAGGAAGTGTCTTGTTTGTGGACAGCATTCCCATTATAAGTGAAGGAGGTGTCTTGTTTGTGGACATCATTCCCATTATAAGTGAAGGGAGTGTCTTGTTTGTGGACAGTATTCCCATTATAAGTGAAGGAAGTGTCTTGTTTGTGGACAGCATTCCCATAAGTGAAGGAGGTGTCTTGTTTGTGGACAGCATTCTCATTATAAGTGAAGGGAGTGTCTTGTTTGTGGACAGCATTCCCATTATAAGTGAAGGGAGTGTCTTGTTTGTGGACAGTATTCCCATTATAAGTGAAGGAAGTGTCTTGTTTGTGGACAGCATTCTCATAAGTGAAGGAGGTGTCTTGTTTGTGGACAGCATTCCCATTATAAGTGAAGGGTGTGTCTTGTTTGTGGACAGCATTCCCATTATAGGTGAAGGGAGTGTCTTGTTTGTGGACAGTATTCCCATTATAAGTGAAGGAAGTGTCTTGTTTGTGGACAGCATTCTCATAAGTGAAGGAGGTGTCTTGTTTGTGGACAGCATTCCCATTATAAGTGAAGGGTGTGTCTTGTTTGTGGACAGCATTCCCATTATAGGTGAAGGGAGTGTCTTGTTTGTGGACAGTATTCCCATTATAAGTGAAGAAGGTGTCTTGTTTGTGGACAGCATTCCAATTATACGTGAAGGGTGTGTCTTGTTTGTGGACAGCATTCCCATTATAGGTGAAGGGAGTGTCTTGTTTGTGGACAGTATTCCCATTATAAGTGAAGAAGGTGTCTTGTTTGTGGACAGCATTCCCATTATAAGTGAAGGGTGTGTCTTGTTTGTGGACAGCATTCCCATTATAGGTGAAGGGAGTGTCTTGTTTGTGGACAGTATTCCCATTATAAGTGAAGAAGGTGTCTTGTTTGTGGACAGCATTCCCATTATACGTGAAGGGTGTGTCTTGTTTGTGGACAGCATTCCCATTATAGGTGAAGGGAGTGTCTTGTTTGTGGACAGTATTCCCATTATAAGTGAAGAAGGTGTCTTGTTTGTGGACAGCATTCCCATTATAAGTGAAGGGTGTGTCTTGTTTGTGGACAGCATTCCCATTATAGGTGAAGGGAGTGTCTTGTTTGTGGACAGTATTCCCATTATAAGTGAAGAAGGTGTCTTGTTTGTGGACAGCATTCCCATTATACGTGAAGGAAGTGTCATGTTTGTGGACAGCATTCCCATTATAAGTGAAGGAGGTGTCTTGTTTGTGGATAGCATTCTCATTATAAGTGAAGGAAGTGTCTTGTTTGTGGACAGCATTCTCATTATAAGTGAAGAAGGTGTCTTGTTTGTGGACAGCATTCTCATTATAAGTGAAGGTGGTGTCTTGTTTGTGGAGAGCATTCTCATTATAAGTGAAGGACGTGTCTTGTTTGTGGACAGCATTCTCATTATAAGTGAAGGTGATGTCTTGTTATAAGGAATTGGCACCAGTCATATTGAGCTCTGTCGAACACGCGCCCAGCTGTTAAGTATCTGTGTCCAAATCCGCCACACGGATCCATACACTGGCAAATACTTCCTAAGGACTGAGGTGGAAAGGACGTGCCGCCGTCAGTAGAATTCAGAAAGACAAACATTTAATCATGTCGTACGACTTTATTCCCATTGCTGGAGTAGTCGAGGTTTTTGTAAGAGGAGCGCCTGGTCGAATGGTTAGGATGCCTGCCTGCTGACAAGGAGCGCAGTGGGTCAGATCCCCGGTAAGGCATATGGGGAGGGGGGGGGGGGTGTGTGTGAAATAAGCAAACATACCTAGCATACGTCAATGGCGAAGAGGCCTGTAGTCCTTAGCCTAAAAACATTTAATCAACTCCTCCTCCCTCCACCCCAACTGTCGTGTATTAACGTCCGTGTCCAAACATTCGTGTCATGTGTTAACGTCCGTGTCCAAACATTCGTGTCGTGTGTTAACGTCCGTGTCAAAACATTCTTGTCGTGTATTAACGTCCGTGTCCAAACATTCGTGCCGTGTGTTAACGTCCGTGTCCAAACATTCTTGTCGTGTGTTAACGTCCGTGTCCAAACATTCGTGTCGTGTGTTAACGTCCGTGTCCAAACATTCGTGTCGTGTGTTAACGTCCGTGTCCAAACATTCGTGTCGTGTGTTAACGTCCGTGTCCAAATGGTTACTGTCGTGTGTTAATGTCCGTGTCCAAACATTCGTGTCGTGTGTTAACGTCCGTGTCCAAATGGTTACTGTCGTGTGTTAATGTCCGTGTCCAAATAGTTACTGTCGTGTGTTAACGTCCGTGTCCAAACATTCGTGTCGTGTGTTAAAGTCCGTGTCCAAATGGTTACTGTCTTAACTTAACTTAACGTCTTTATACTGATTTAGAAGACCCTGCAGAGTCTGTATACAACCAGTTACATTTACATCACCTTGCTCTAAAAGCTATGCGCATCCAGTTTATTCTTAAATGCATTAACTGTCCCTGCCTCCACTACCTCCCCTGGCAATGCATTCCAAGCAGACACCACTCTCTGACTAAAAAAATATTTTCTAATATCTAATCTGGACCTCTCTTTAGTCATCTTGTAGCTATGCCCTCGTGTTATTGTAGGTGGCTGTATTTAAAAAAAACTTGTTATACTCTAATTTATCCATTCCTCGTGTGTTAACGTCCGTGTCCAAACATTCGTGTCGTGTGTTAAAGTCCGTGTCCAAAAGGTTACTGTCGTGTGTTAACGTTCGTTTCCAAATGTTCACTGTCGCGTGTTAACGTTCGTTTCCAAATAGTCTAGGTAGTGTGTTAATGGTCGAGTCGTGTGTTAACATTAGTGTCCAAATGGTCGAGTCGTGTGTTAACATTAGTGTCCAAATGGTCAGTTCGTGTTCTAATGGTCGAGTCGTGTGTTAACATTAGTGTCCAAATGGTCGGGTCGTGTGTTAATGGTCAAGTCTTGTGTTAACGTCCATGTCAAAATGGTCGAGTTTTGTGTTAACGTCCAATTCCAAATGATCGGGTCGTGTGTTAACGTCCATGTCAAAATGGTCAGGTCGTGTGTTAATGGTCGGGTCGTGTGTTAACGTCCATGTCCAGATGGTCGCGTCGTGTGTTAACGTCCATGTCCAAATGGTCGCGTCGTGTGTTAACGTCCATGTCCAAATGGTCGAGTCGTGTGTTAACGTCCAATTCCAAATGGTCGGGTCGTGTGTTAACGTCCATGTCCCAATGGTCGAGTCGTGTGTTAACGTCCATGTCCAAATGGTCGCGTCGTGTGTTAACGTCCATGTCCCAATGGTCGCGTCGTGTGTTAACGCCCATGTCAAAATGGTCGGGTCGTGTGTTAACGTCCATGTCCCAATGGTCGGGTCGTGTTATAATGGCCGGGTCGTGTTATAATGGTCGGGTCGTGTGTTAATGTTTTCTATAAAGGAAAGCGAAACAAGAATAATAGCACTAGAAACAGACAAGAAGACAAAACTCCCAAGAGCAATGGCTGAACCCATGGATAGAATGATCTGCCGGGAGTACCGTGTATGAAGAAATGACACAACGAAACAAAAATTAGAAGATCAAAGAACAGCAACTCAGGAAGCAGAACAAAATCTTTCAACTCAGGACAGAACACATCAGGCTTAACAAACACATAAACATGCAGCAACCATCTATATGATAACAGTGCTAAATGTCCGACCGCTTGCGCAAGACTCACCATAGTAAGAGACAAGTTATTGTCAGGCAGCAGACAAGTCACCAACACCATACACAGCTCCCACTCACCATCTACAAAACACATGCACATTCTATAACTTAGCATTGATTGCCAACAGCCCAGCAGACTTAATTAATCACCATGGGTAGAAGACTAGTCATGGTTGGCATGGGGTCCTCTATCCTTCTTCTTCTTCATCGTACGCTGTTTACAGCGATATACGTTGCACTGTTTTATTTTGTTAAGCCTGTGGCTCAGTGCATCCGATTTCAACAGGCGTTTCTGTAGGGATGCCCTCCTTAGCCTTTGGCTGTCTCCAGCCTATCTGCAAGGCAGCAGTTGTTTTTGGTCAGAGTTGTCTCTCTTAGGGAAGTTGTCTTGCAGGACTATCGAGTCTTCCCCACTCCTCGTGTCTATAGGGTTTGGCAATGAAATGATATGATGGACTATGTACTAGTTTGTATTATCCCGGAAGAGAAGCAGTCCAGTGGGACTGTCTCAGGATCGTCACGTCCTTCCAGAAACGTAGCATATGCATGTGAGTGAGGTATCTCTTTGCTCCCTTTATTTTCTCGGCTCATTTGCAGTGATGGCACGCCTAGCATTCCCCGCCACCTGGGAGGTTGTCACAATTGTGCAGAGGGGCAATGTCCGCTGGACTGCATCTCTTCTGCGTCCATTGGGATGACTGATAGCAGACAGAGGTAAAGAGCGAGGCAGGAGTGCATTTAGCCAGATGCATTTCTGCGGCTCGACCGGGCCAGGCTGAGACGCGAGTCCAAGGTCCCAACCATATCGTAGCCTCCCATCACAGTGGTGCTGAGATTTAGGGCGGGATTCTGGCTTAGAGGCGTTCGGCCGTAGTCCCTCAGATGGAAGCTTCGTACCATTGGCTTATCAGCCAAGCACGTGGACCAAATATCAGCGACCTGCGATTCCTCTCGAAGGAGTACATTTAACCAGGGGACAAGCCTGGTAATGGCACGGAGATGTTGTTCGCCTCGTGTGCGAACATATCTCATGATCAAAGGTTTAGTCTCAACAGTTCGCAGTGAGGTGGCTGCTCTACTGCTTACGACACCCCGACCGAGAACTATGTCTTCTACTAGTGGTTTCACACCTCATCGCCGTATGGGGTGAATATCGAGCAGCTTCCCGCCCGCTTTGATCGGCGGACGGCAGAGATCTCTTTCTGCGGATCGACCGGGTCAGGCTGAGACACGAGACCCAGGTCCCAACCCTATCGTAGCCTCCCATCGCAGTGGTGTTGAGATTTAAGGCGGGATTCCGGCTTAGAGGCGTTCGGCCGTAATCCCTCATATGGTAGCCTCGCGCCGTTGGCTTATCAGCCTAGCACATGGACCAAATGTCTGCGACTAGCGATTCCTCTCGAGTTGAGCAGGACTACCGTAGCAACGCCCTGTCATTAGTAGAGTAAAACGGACCTGTCTTCCGAGGGTCTAATACCAGCACCCGTTCACTATTAGACCCAACGAATCAATAGAGGGGTCCTCTATCCAATCTTATAGAAACTGTGTGCCAGAAAAAGTTCCCTATGGGTAATGGGAAATACTGGGAGAGAAATCTACAAACACATGACCCAACGACAACATCAACCTCCTGAAAAGGAGAGACCAAATCACAATTTTTTTACTTCGCACTCAACACGTACAACTTAACGGTCACTTGAACAGAATCCAGCCAGAACATGCTCCAGAGTGCCGGCTGTCCACACGTCCCTGTGAAACTGTTGAACATCATCTTTTGGAATGTCAGACGCTTCCCGGGGTTAGGAAAGAGCTTCTTCCTCCGAGGCCAGACAAATGGAACACTTTGTAAGGAACTAAACAACAGCTTTCAAACACTTGCAGTGTACATAAACAACATCACAGAGAATATAACAAGAAGAGTCCACAGCTCCATGTTTGCAGACGATCTGGCTATGTGGACCTCTGAAAAAAATCTCACCGTAGCAAGAAATCGGATGCAGCAGGCCCTAACATCGCTGGAGGAGTGGGCGAACTCATGGCTGGTCAAAATAAATGAGGAAAAAAAAACATGTACGATATTCTCGCTTGCAAACAAACCACAGAACGCCAAAATAAGTCTTAATAAGTCTGCGGCCAAACAATAACCCAAACTACCTGTGAGTCACATTTGATCGGCGAATGACATGGAAAAGTCAGATCGAGAGAAAATGAATGAGAGCCAGACAAAGAATGGCAATCATGAGGAAACTTGCTGGTACAAGCTGGGGAGCAGACGAAAGAATACTAAAGAAACTCTACACTGGAAGAGTGAGACCAGTTCTCGAGTATGGCATTGCGGCATGGACAACAGCAGCAAAGGCGAACTTTGACAAAATTAGCAAACTTTAAAACCAAGCCATGAGAGTTATAACAGGAGGCGTGAAGTCAACGCCAATTGTAGAACTTGACAAGATTACAAATCTGCAATCCATGACCGACAGAAGAGACTGCAAAGCCCAGCAGCAATCAGAGAAACTCAGAAAGACTGACAGACCATCCAATGCACCAGAGACTAAATAGATTTGGAAATGGGAAACTAAAGCGGAGAAACTTTGCAGAAATAGCCAACGCAAAGATGAATGAAGACCCTATAAACACATTAACAACACCAAAGCCCATCCCTACTGTACACAAATTTACCTGGAAGCATCATATATTTCCGGTGGTGGCAGAAAATATACCAGGTATTGGAAACAAGAACAGCCAGACTGAAAAAGAAAGAAGAGACATAACCCTGAGGTACATAACGAAAAACTACACAAGCATGGACTGGACCCATGCATACACCGACGGTTCTGTAACAAACACAACACAGAATGGAGGGGCAGGGGTATTCCTGAGCCTACCAAATGGTAGAAAAATAACACTGTCAGTGGCAACTGGAAAATACTCAAGCAATTTCAGAGCGGAGGCAGATGCACTGAGGGCTGCAGCAGAAGCAATGCTGACAGGCAAAAGAAATGAAAGCCATATAGTCCTGTTCACAGATGCTCTGGCCGTAGTCACAGCACTAAAAACCAGAAAAATACTGAAAATGATTTAAGAGCAGTACTCTGTCAACTATGCCAGCAGTCTACACCAAAAACAGTAGTGGTACAGTGGGTTCCATCCCACTGTAACATCCAAGGCAACGAGGAGGCAGACAGACTGGCAAAAGAAGGTGCAAGACTACCACAACCAGATTCTAGTGTGACCTACGAAGAGTCCAAAAGGCTCATTAGAGCCAGATACATGGCCAAATGGGAAACCGAACATACTGGATACACAAAAAACGATGCCTATTACCAGTTGAACAGAAGAGAGTAGGTCGTGGTCTTCAGACTCCGCACAGGCCACAACAGACCGAGGTACCACCTATTCAATAAACCGAAGATAGATGGCACTGACGAATGCAGTTGTGATACCGGAAAAATGACCGCTGAACATCTGCTGCAAAACTGCCCAAAATACGAGGACCAGAGAAAGCACATGTGGCCATCACCAGTGGCAACACCAGACACGCTCTATGGCAGTATTGACAGCCTCAGGATGACCGCTGCTTTTTTCGAAAAAATACAGGTTGACGTCTGGCAGCGTACGAAGAAGAAGAAGAAGAAGCACTTGCAGATAACAGTATATGGCATTGGGCCAAAGGGCAGGAGCCCATAGGCCGCTGGATCAACAACCAGCCAACCTTCCCTTACACCTCTGGTAGAAGATGAGCGAGCAGCCAATTCAAGTCCTAATTGATAACATCTCATAAATGGTCGCTATTTTCCACATAAAAGGCAATCAGCTTCATTAAAATGTCCTCGTATTGGTACCCGGGAGGATAGAAGAGAGTCGCTGTCACCCGCCAAGTATGAGTCCACCTCAAGGTTCTATCATTGTCCTTACAACTAAGAGAGGACATTTATTCATTTCTCAAATCGAAGATTCGATCTCAACTAATGTTATCAAATGCAAGCTGGCCTTGACAATTTGTTTTTAAAAATTGCATGGTGACAAAACAATGGATTTGTAATCGATTCGCGGGTGTCCAAAGTCATTTACAGCCAAACTGGTGCTACTTGAAGGTCAGGTCAACGTTCATAACTTGGTTCAATTCTTATATTGTTGCAAATTTCATGAAGAAAGTGAAGCTGAATTTCCTTTTTCATTTGTAAAAGAAATCATCTGTGAGTTGCGAAGACAGTTTCCGCAACTATTTTCTAATCTTTGCGTAGAAGCAGGTGCAATTTTGTTTCAAAATTAATTTGACTGAAATATTGAAAAGAAAAAAAAAACCTCCTAAAAAATAACTCTTTTCAAGTCATTTCCAATTGGAAATTATTGATCTCCAATCGGATGACATAATGAAAGACAAGCACATCGAAGGAAATCAGATCCAATTTGATAAATGTATATCTATGAGCAATTTGCATGTGAATTGGTATCGGCTGTTGGTTCAACGTGCATGTGTCAACAATCATTTCCAAGAATGAAGTCAATCACAAGCAAGAATCTAGCACATTTCTTTGATGAACATCTCAAATCCTGTCTCATAATTGGCTCACCATCCCCACTAATTTTATTGTGCACAATTTCGTGATTTGTTGGTTACGATTGGTTGTCAGTGCAGAGCAAATAGGACTTTTCATTTCTGGAATATATTTGTGTGTCCGAAACTGTTGTTAGCCAAGCAGTCAGGACAAATTCGTTGTGGTATTATTTTGTTTTGGAGTTGTCTCTGATGTTTATTCTTGGCTTGTGTTGAAAGGGTGCAGATTGAATTGATTTTTGTTCGTCCTTTATTGGTGACTACACGTTGATTTGGAATTGATGTGATTTATTGGACTGCAGTTCCTTCTTGGGGCATGTTTTAGTTTACTTATGGTGTGCCATGAACAGTCACATTGTACGTAAATATTGGTTGCACAAAATCAATAGCTTGCTGTTCTCATCTGTTTGCTCAGTACATGATCTGAGTGCTTGTACTCACGCATGAAAGGTGACGTCCTCGTCTAAATCCTTTCTAAGAAACTGTCACGTTTTTCTGTATGGGTGGGGGTCGGGGGGGGGGGGGGTTGACCTGCGTAGCAAAGTGGTTAGTGGCCTGGCTCATAACCCATGGTGTTCTCGTTTAGCAAGGAAGTACACCCATACCATATGACGTCGGATACACTGGGTCCTACTTCACACAACACACTCCGTCTTAGAAACGTAGTTATATTATGCTGATTAACCAAAACATAACATTTATTCGTTCATTTATAAACCTGAATTATGTGTGTCTCGCTTGGCCCGCGTACGTGTGTAAATGATATAGAGTGACACTCCAAGCGAACAGTTTGGTCACACTTGCTATTCAGCTTGACGAAACTCATTGTAGGCTGAAATACATGGAACTATTTTTATTTATAACTACATTTCATATACAATTTTATCTGTTCTTATATTGGTGAGAATAATTCAAAGCAATATGTTTATTAAGGGCGCGATATTTGGGGGGGGGGGGGGGTACGGTCGTTACAGTATTTCTTTGGGGGAAAAAGGCGCTAGCTCCTTTCATGTTTAGAAACGATGTGCCAGAGAAACCAAGTACTCAGATACTCTACTACTACTGTGATACCGACTTCCGGTAGGTCTCCGCCCTGGCATACACTTTGAAGCCAAGTCAGGAGACAAGCTATACGTGCGTGTGTGTACCTGTATTGAAATTCTAAACCCTGTTTTTGTGGTTAAGTTGAAATAATATAAATTCTTTTCGATCTTTCATAGAAACTTTAAATTCAACCAACAGATTTGTCAATGTCATAATAACGTACATTCTCTCGATTTAGAAGAATCAATTAAAACATCCCATTTATTAATCTAGTCCATTAAACAAATAGTTTCTGGTGCAGCTTCGCGTAATATTAAATTGGATATCTCACATTATGCCCAGGGCAGAGAGGAGGAAATGGACACATTTCTGGTAGAAGCACTGGGCTAGATAATCCAACAAGATAATGTGCGATCTGCGCACGCACACATACAGAGAGAGAGGGAGAGAGAGACTGTATTAGTGCTGTGTTACCGACTTCTGGTAGGTAAGGCAGTAATACATTTGTAAAAACCACGAAAAGGGCATTTTCTTGTTTAGAGGAATCAATTAAAAAATCCCCTTTATTAATCTGGTTAAAAACAATATTGTTTGCATCTGTGTGTAATTTTAAATTGATAATTAGTCACATTATGACCATGACAGAGAGGGGACAATGGGCACATTTCTGGTCTCACAGATGGCGAATATATTTTAATTTCGTTATCGTATTAACAATATATTTGTTATAAGATCAACTGATCTACATTTGCTGTTGCTCCTACATACAGGCTGACTACTTATGTTTTAGTGACCGCTCACGAGATGGCCACTGCACAGGAAAGGAAATGGGCGGTTCAGCCTTCAAAACGTGTTGGAGGAGAATTACAATAGAGTTGTGACAGCTTCATGTGTCGTCTGTCACATTCTTGCTGCCATTGTGTGTCCCACATCATTTCATGACATGTTTCACCTTCCCAAGATATTATGGGATGGTTGAACACACATATCTCCGTCTTTGTACGGAATATGAGTGACGTGACGTAAGGTTCCTCTTGGTGCAGGACATGAGTGACGTGACTTAATCCATATTTTTCCTCATGGTGCAGGATATGAGTGACGTAATCCATCAGGTTTTTCTTGGCGCATGCTATGAGTGAGGTGACGTAAGGTTCCTATTGGTGCAGGATATGAGTGGCGTAATCCGTCATGTCCCTTATGGTGCAGGATATGAGTGACGTGACGTAAAGTTCCTCTTGGTGCAGGATATGAGTGGCGTGACTTAATCCACCAGGTTCCTCTTGGTGCAGGATATGAGTGGCGTGACTTAATCCACCAGGTTCCTCTTGGTGCAGGATATGAGTGGCGTGACTTAATCCACCAGGTTCCTCTTGGTGCAGGATATGAGTGGCGTGACTTAATCCACCAGGTTCCTCTTGGTGCAGGATATGAGGGGCGTGACTTAATCCACCAGGTTCCTCTTGGTGCAGGATATGAGTGGCGTGACTTAATCCACCAGGTTCCTCTTGGTGCAGGATATGAGTGGCGTGACTTAATCCACCAGGTTCCTCTTGGTGCAGGATATGAGTGGCGTGACTTAATCCACCTGTTTCCTTCGAGTATAGATTTGCCAAAATATGCGCCACCACATGCCTTTATTTGGACCAGTCTTGTTGAGCTCCTCTTTCATCGTTCTTCGCTATGTGCTTTTTAGCCTTCACATTCTTCACGTGCCGTGTGGATTCCACTCTAGCACATCTCTGGTTATGCTGTTAGACATCTCTGATCAATATCCATGTGTGTTGGTTGTTTCCGTGGTCATGCCCGACTGGTCTGCATTTTGTTCCTACCGACTACAGGCTAGTAATAGTTCGTTGCGAAAGGCATTTGAGAAACAGCCTGGCACCTAGGCCACTAAGCTCTGTTACGGGAGCAGGCACTGCTGTCTGGGAGGAATTGTTATTGAGACTTCACTGTACTAAGCCTTATGTATTTCAATCACTTGTGGGGGACAGTTCCCTTCCTAGCTGCATGTCCTACCTTAACAGTTAGCCATACATCCATTTGCAAATGAGTCAGCATGCCGATAACGAAGATCGAACCCTGTGCCTTCGGTGCGAGAAGCTACCTTTTTACCATTACGCAACTGGAATGCTCATTGTAGGGTCAATCAAGAGAAAATTTCTTTTTTTGTATATCCCTTGGTGTGAGCTGTCTTGTTTTGAGTCTATGAAGCAATGACCCCTGTTCTAGTGGTTCCTTTTTTTTGTTCTTAGAGATTTAAACCATTGCCATCCATTGTGGTTTCAGTCCAGCACACACAACCATATCACCCTCCCAACCATATGACCCTCCCAACCATATCACCCTCCCAACCATATCACCCTCCCAACCAAATCACCCTCCCAACCATATCACCCTCCGACCCAACTATATCACCCTCCCAACCATATCACCCTCCCAACCAAATCACCCTCCCAACCATATCACCCTCCCAACCATATCAGCCTCCAACTCAACCATATCACCCTCCCACTCAACCATATCTCCCTCCCATTATTGTGGTTTCAGTCCAGCACACTCAACCATATCACTCTCCCATTATTGTGGTGTCAGTCCAGCACACTCAACCATTATAGCCTCCCATTATTGTGGTTTCAGTCCAGCACACTCAACCATTACAGCCTCCCATTATTGTGGTTTCAGTCCAGCACACTCAACCATTACACCCTCCCATTATTGTGGTTTCAGTCCAGCACACTCAACCATTACATCTTCCCATTATTGTGATTTCAGTCCAGCACACTCAACCATTATAGCCTCCCATTATTGTGGTTTCAGTCCAGCACACACAACCATTACAGCCTCCCATTATTGTGGTTTCAGTCCAGCACACTCAACCATTACAGCCTCCCATTGTTGTGATTTCAGTCCAGCACACTCAACCATTACAGCCTCCCATTATTGTGGTGTCAGTCCAGCACACTCAACCATTACAGCCTCCAATTATTGTGGTTTCAGTCTAGCACACCCAACCATTACAGCCTCCCATTATTGTGGTTTTAGTCCATCACACTCAACCATATCACTCTCTCATTATTGTGGTTTCAGTCCAGCACACTCAACCATTACAGCCTCCCATTATTGTGGTTTCAGTCCAGCACACTCAACCATTACACCCTCCCATTATTGTGGTTTCAGTCCAGCACACTCAACCATATCTCCCTCCCATTATTGTGGTTTCAGTCCAGCACACTCAACCATATGACTCTCCCATTATTGTGGTGTCAGTCCAGCACACTCAACCATTACAGCCTCCCATTATTGTGGTTTCAGTCTAGCACACTCAACCATTACAGCCTCCCATTATTGTGGTTTCAGTCCATCACACTCAACCATATCACTCTCCCATTATTGTGGTTTCAGTCCAGCACACTCAACCATATCACTCTCCCATTATTGTGGTTTCAGTCCAGCACACTCAACCATTACAGCCTCCCATTATTTTGGTTTCAGTCGAGTACACACAGCCATTACAGCCTCCCATTATTGTGAATTCCGTCCAGCACACTCAACCATTACAGCCTCCCATTATTGTGGTTTCAGTCCAGCACACTCAACCATTACAGCCTCCCATTATTGTGGTTTCAGTCCAGCACACACAGCCATTACACCCTCCCATTATTGTGGTTTCAGTCCAGCACACTCAACCATTACAGCCTCCCATTATTGTGGTTTCAGACCAGCACACTCAACCATTACACCCTCCCATTATTGTGGTTTCAGTACAGCACACTCAACCATTACATCCTCCCATTATTGTGGTTTCAGTCCAGCACACTCAACCATATCACTCTCCCATTATTGTGGTTTCAGTCCAGCACACTCAACCATTACAGCCTCCCATTATTGTGGTTTCAGTCCAGCACACTTAACCATTACACCCTCCCATTATTTTGGTTTCAGTCCAGCACACACAGCCATTACAGCCTCCCATTATTGTGGTTTCCGTCCAGCACACTCAACCATTACAGCCTCCCATTATTGTGGTTTCAGTCCAGCACACTCAACCATTACAGCCTCCCATTATTGTGGTTTCAGTCCAGCACACACAGCCATTACACCCTCCCATTATTGTGGTTTCAGTCCAGCACACTCAACCATTACAGCCTCCCATTATTGTGGTTTCAGACCTGCACACTCAACCATTACACCCTCCCATTATTGTGGTTTCAGTACAGCACACTCAACCATTACATCCTCCCATGATTGTGGTTTCAGTCCAGCACACTCAACCATATCACTCTCCCATTATTGTGGTTTCAGTCCAGCACACTCAACCATTACAGCCTCCCATTATTGTGGTTTCAGTCCAGCACACTTAACCATTATACCCTCCCATTATTTTGGTTTCAGTCCAGCACACACAGCCATTACAGCCTCCCATTATTGTGGTTTCCGTCCAGCACACTCAACCATTACAGCCTCCCATTATTGTGGTTTCAGACCAGCACACTCAACTATTACAGCCTCCCATTGTTGTGGTTTCAGTCCAGCACACTCATCCATTACAGCCTCCCATTGTTGTGGTTTCAGTCCAGCACACTCAACCATTACAGCCTCCCATTATTGTGGTTTCAGTCCAGCACACACAGCCATTACACCCTCCCATTATTGTGGTTTCAGTCCAGCACACTCAACCATTACACCCTCCCATTATTGTGGTTTCAGTCCAGCACATTCAACCATTACATCCTCCCATTATTGTGGTTTCAGTCCATCGCACTCAACCATTACAGCCTCCCATTATTGTGGTTTCAGTCCAGCACACTCAACCATTACAACCTCCCATTATTGTGGTTTCAGTCCAGCACACTCAACCATATCACTCTCCCATTATTGTGGTTTCAGTCCAGCACACTCAACTATTACACCCTCCCATTATTGTGGTTTCAGTCCAGCACACTGAACCATATCTCCCTCCCATTATTGTGGTTTCAGTCCAGCACACTCAACCATATCACTCTCCCATTATTGTGGTTTCAGTCCAGCACACTCAACCATTACAGCCTCCCATTATTGTGGTTTCAGTCCAGCACACTTAACCATTACACCCTCCCATTATTGTGGTTTCAGTCCATCACACTCAACCATATCACTCTCCCATTATTGTGGTTTCAGTCCAGCACACTCAAACATATCACTCTCCCATTATTGGGGTTTCAGTCCAGCACACTTAACCATTACACCCTCCCATTATTGTGGTTTCAGTCCAGCACACACATCCATTACACCCTCCCATTATTGTGGTTTCAGTCCAGCACACACATCCATTACACCCTCCCATTATTGTGGTTTCAGTCCAGCACACTTAACCATTACACCCTCCCATTATTTTGGTTTCAGTCCAGCAAACACAGCCATTACAGCCTCCCATTATTGTGGTTTCCGTCCAGCACACTCAACCATTACAGCCTCCCATTATTGTGGTTTCAGTCTAGCACACTCAACCATTACACCCTCCCATTATTTTGGTTTCAGTCCAGCAAACACAGCCATTACAGCCTCCCATTATTGTGGTTTCCGTCCAGCACACTCAACCATTACAGCCTCCCATTATTGTGGTTTCAGTCTAGCACACTCAACCATTACACCCTCCCATTATTGTGGTTTCAGTCCAGCACACTCAACCATTACAGCCTCCCATTATTGTGGTTTCAGTCCATCACACTCAACCATATCACTCTCCCATTATTGTGGTTTCAGTCCAGCACACTCAACCATATCACTCTCCCATTATTGTGGTTTCAGTCCAGCACACTCAACCATTACAGCCTCCCATTATTGTGGTTTCAGTCCATCGCACTCAACCATATCACTCTCCCACTATTGTGGTTTCAGTCCAGCACACTCAACCATTACACCCTCCCATTATTGTGGTTTCAGTCCAGCACACTCAACCATTACAGCCTCCCATTATTGTGGTTTCAGTCCAGCACACACATCCATTACACCCTCCCATTTTTGTGGTTTCAGTCCAGCACACTCAACCATTACACCCTCCCATTATTGTGGTTTCAGTCCAGCACACTCAACCATTACAGCCTCCCATTATTGGGGTTTCAGTCCAGCACACTCAACCATTACAGCCTCCCATTATTGTGGTTTCAGTCCAGCACACTCAACCATTACAGCCTCCCATTATTGTGGTTTCAGTCCAGCACACTCAACCATTACACCCTCCCATTATTGTGGTTTCAGTCCAGCACATACAGCCATTACAGCCTCCCATTATTGTGGTTTCAGTCCAGCATACTCAACCATTACACCCTCCCATTATTGTGGTTTCAGTCCAGCACACTCAAGCATTACAGCCCTCCTCCCCCATTATTGTGGTTTCAGTCCAGCACACTCAACCATTACAGCCTCCCATTATTGTGGTTTCAGTCCAGCACACTCAACCATTACAGCCTCCCATTATTGTGGTTTCAGTCCAGCACACTCAACCATTACAGCCTCCCAGTATTGTGGTTTCAGTCCAGCACACTCAACCATTACAGCCTCCCAGTATTGTGGTTTCAGTCCAGCACACTCAACCATTACAGCCTCCCATTATTGTGGTTTCAGTCCAGCACACTCAAGCATTACGCGCCCCCCCCCCCCCTCATTATTGTGGTTTCAGTCCAGCACACACATCCATTACAGCCTCCCATTATTGTGATTTCAGTCCAGCACACTCAACCATTAGTCCCTCCCATTAGTCAAACCTCAATGTGCACACTCGTTCTTGTTGCAGTGTCTGCCGAGCGATACGACCCGGAAGCAGACGATGAATCAGACGTCAGAAAGGTATGTATCAGTTATTAAACAAGGATCACATTTCAAAGTGCTGCTCAGAGAAAGTTCACTGTAACCTTCCAAGAATGGTTTAATGGGATTAATTATGGCTGTGTGTGTGGCTAGCAACATCATCATGTAAAATCATTGCTGTTGAAACCGCCACTGTAATTTCTCATAAACGGGGACAGAACGGTGGGGATGTCTGGATGGTTCAGCTGGATAGAAACACGTAATATAAAGTCATCTCTGGAGTTTCTGGGGTCATAGTATAAAGTCATCTCATGACTATCTTAGGTCACGATATAAAGTCATCTCTGGACTATCTGAGGTCATGGTATAAAGTCATCTCTGGACTATCTTAGGTCACGATGTAAAGTAATCTCTGGACTATCTTAGGTCACGATATAAAGTAATCTCTGGACTATCTTAGATCATGATATAAAGTCATCTCTGGACTATCTGGGGTCATGGTATAAAGTTATCTCTGGACTATCTTAGGTCATGGTATAAAGTAATCTCTGGACTATCTTAGGTCATTGAATAAAGTAATCTCTGGACTATCTTAGGTCATGGTATAAAGTAATCTCTGGACTATCTAAGGTCATGGTATAAAGTAATCTCTGGACTATCTTAGGTCATGGTATAAAGTAATCTCTGGACTATCTGAGGTCATGGTATAAAGTAATCTCTGGACTATCTGAGGTCATGGTATAAAGTCATCCCTGGACTATGTATGTCGTGGTGGTGGTATAGGCGCTTGATAATCCAACAATAAAACAGTCACAATGTCGTACACAGCTGGTACATAGATCATTGATTTGGTTTCGATGACTGTATATTTAATATTTCTCTTCTTCATCTTTAGCTCTCCTGATAGCCACATGTGTCATAAACGTGGGGGTGTGTCTCAGTTATAACTTAACGTCTAGAAGACTCTAGTCTGTATACGACCACTTTATTGAAGGATGGTTTTTACCGATGTGCGAGTTCATCTTAATCCACTCAAACACTATAGCTAAGTAGACCCACAGCCAGTTAGGCGCCATTTATATGTTTATCTTAACAAATTACCTGGGGAAAGGTACAAATAACGGGTAGATTTTTAATTTGCATTTTGAACGGGCAGCGGCCATTAAGTCTACTCTTTTCGATAACTGCCAAGGAATTTTTAACATGCTCGACACCGAACACAGGAGTCCGATCTCACTACCCAGAGATCAGGGGTCCGACCCCACTACCCAGAGATCAAGGGTCCGATCTCACTACCCAGAGATCAGAGGTCCGACCCCACTACCCAGAGATCAAGGGTCCGATCTCACTACCCAGAGATCAGGGGTCCGACCCCACTACCCAGAGATCAAGGGTCCGATCTCACTACCCAGAGATCAGAGGTCCGACCTCACTACCCAGAGACCAGGGGTCCGACCCCACTACTCAGAGATCAGGGAAATTTTTATCATAAGATCCACGTGAAAACAATCTCGGTCTCCACCGTGATTCGAACACACCACCTCCGGCACACGAGGTGGACACCTTACCTCGAGATCATTGAGTCCCCCACCCGAGGTGGACACTTTACCTCAGACCGCTGAGTCCCCCACCCGAGGTGGACACCTTCCCTCGAGCCCGCTGAGTCTCCCACCCGAGGTGGACACCTTCCCTTAAGCCCGCTGAGTCTCCCACCCGAGGTGGACACCTTACCTTGAGACCCACAGAGTTCCCCACCCGAGATATAAACACTCAGTGAGAGATATACACACTCAGTGAGAGATATACACACTCAGTGAGAGATATACACACTCAGTGAGAGATATACACACTCAGTGAGAGATATACACACTCAGTGAGAGATATACACACTCAGTGAGAGATATACACACTCAGTGAGAGATATAAACACTAAAGTATCAATTGTTTATCGTGGGATGGCGTGGAATAGCGGTTAAGTGACACGGCTCACAATCTGTTCGATCATCATCACAGCACTTTCGTGCAACGCACACCACCTTGTGGAATAGAGAAATAAGGCGAACACAAAAAATAAATACATAAATAAATGTTTGTCTATAGGACCTCGTGTTTGTTTACATCTGTTTAGAAAACAAGATCTCTTAAGTGTCATTGAAAAAGAGGCCATTATTGTAGATTACATGTATCACAGGCGTCTGTCAAATAAAGTTCGGTTAAACATTAGACGAATTTGATTGAATACAGGCGAGAGATAGAGATAGAGATAGAGAGAGAGAGAGAGATGTCAATTTTGAATAGCCGTTTTGACAGACATAATATAAGACAATATAGATTAATGGGACCAGAGTATTGATAAAGTCGACGGTTGAGTAGCCGATCCCGCTTAGTCTGACTAGACTCAGTGGGGCCGTCAAAGACGCAATGGAATAGGGAAAATCAGTCAGCGGCGAGACTGCTTGCGTCAGGGTCAGCTAACCAGAGCTGTCCGAGGCCATTTCCCGCCTCCAAGTGGCGGCCCCGGAAACAAGACTGTCAGTACTGCCCGGCTGATAGAGTTCCAACAGGGGCGGCAGACCTGATCCCAAATATGTGCCGTGATGTGACCGGGTGTCTGACCGAAAGGCCTTGATATTGCAGCCTCTCTGTAATCTACGACACAGCGTAACAGAACGTTATTTTCAGGTTGGAGAAGATTAAAATTAGGCTTAGGAGGGTTCGTAGCCGATCTTCTAACTTGGCCATTAGTGATCTTCTGGGGCTTAGTTTGTACAGGATGGGGTGGGGAGAGGAGACTCACGTCTGGTAGCAAAAAGTGCTGACTAGGCTATGGTAGTCAGGGTCAGATGAAGCGTACTGACCAGGCTATGGTAGTCAGGGTCAGGTGAAGCATACTGACCAGGCTATGGTAGTCAGGGTCAGGTGAAGCACACTGACCAGGCTATGGTAGTCAGGGTCAGGTGAAGCGTACTGACCAGACTATGGTAGTCAGGGTCAGGTGAAGCGTACTGACCAGGCTAAGGTAGTCAGGGTCAGGTGAAGCGTACTGACCAGGCTATGGTAGTCAGAGTCAGGTGAAGCATACGGACCAGGATATGGTAGTCAGGGTAAGGTTAAGCATACTGACCAGACTATGTTATAAGGGTCAGATAAACCATACTGACCAGACTATGTTATTCAGGGTCAGGTTAAGGATACTGACCAGACTATGGTAGTCAGGGTCAGGTGAAGCATACTGACCAGACTATGGTAGTCAGGGTCAGGTGAAGCATACTGACCAGGCTATGTTATTCAGGGTCTGGTGAAGCATACTGTCCAGACTATGGTAGTCAGGGTCAGGTGAAGCATACTGACCAGACTATGTTATTCAAGGTCAGGTGAAGGATACTGACCAGGCTATGGTAGTCATTGTCAGGTGAAGCATACTGACCAGACTATGATAGTCAGGGTCAGGTGAAGGATACTGACCAGACTATGGTAGTCAAGGTCAGGTGAAGGATACTGACCAGACTATGGTAGTCAGGGTCAGGTGAAGCATACTGACCAGGCTATGGTAGTCATTGTCAGGTGAAGCATACTGACCAGACTATGATAGTCAGGGTCAGGTGAAGGATACTGACCAGACTATGTTATTCACGGTCAGGTGAAGGATACTGACCAGACTATGGTAGTCAGGGTCAGGTGAAGCATACTTACCAGGCTATGTTATTCAGCGTCAGGTGAAGGATACTGACCAGACTATGTTATTCAGCGTCAGGTGAAGGATACTGACCAGACTATGGTAGTCAGGGTCAGTTGAAGCATACTGACCAGGCTATGTTATTCAGGGTCAGGTGAAGGATACTGACCAGACTATGCTATTCAGGGTCAGGTGAAGGATACTGACCAGGCTATGTAAATAAGGGTGAGGAGGCATATTGACAAAGAACACATCTCACTTCCATGCAATTCTCACTGGAAACAGACTGCTCCATGACTGTCAAACTGAAGAGGCGGTGATAGACGTGTTCCCTGTAGTAGTGGGCGCCACGCAGATGAAACCAAGCATAGCACAGCAGCCTGGATTACCCCGGCTCACCCTTATCAGCACGCTCGTGATGTGAGAAAAGCTGCGACAACTCGCCACTTAACGCCTTTTTCATGGTGCATGAAAGAGTAAGCATACGGTACTTATTGTGGGCAAGTTGGGGTAAACTAGCTAGCGTCATGCTCACCCTCCTCAGTCACATCTGACGACGTCTGGCATGTTACAACGTAAATGTTAATTACCTCCCTTTCGGTGCATTGGGGGTGGGGTGGGGGTGGGGAAGGAAGGAAAGAACACCATACAAGGAGAAGAAAGCTTAACGAATATACGCATCCCTTCGTCTGAGGAATTTGGATTGAAAATAATAAGATCACTGTAACCTTCCAAGTTAGTTGTTTAATGCGACTCCAGAGGTTTGTGCGTGGAGCTAAGAACATAAGAACGCTTCATATAAAACCATTGTCATGAAGTCACCACTGCACATGTTTGGATACAGGCGTCCTGTTAGGGGGCGAGCGGCAGTGGTGGCCTTATGCTTCACTTGCAGGAATCTCATCAAATAGAGTACATTGGTTGGGTCTGTCAATCTATCCTTTCAAGTCTTTGCTGGGGGACGGCGTGGCCTAGTGGTTAAGTGGCACGGCTCACAATCCGAAGGTGCTGGGTTCTTCCTCTTCTCCTTCTTCGTTCGTTCTCAATCTCCCACTACCAAACCCTGAAAGGGTAAGTAGCAGAATGTAGTCCAGAGAACGGATTGCGTTGTGTTGTAGTTTACAGCTTGGCTGCGATATTTGCACCTTGCGGTCCAACACATCCGACTTCAGCAAGCATTTTTTCAGTACCGGGTTAGCATTCCCTCTTCGATCCCTTCTCCTTAGCCAGTCTGCCCTGCTGCAGCCTGTTATCCAGGATCACCGCGTGGAGGTGTAGAAGGGTCTTGGCAGCTATGGTTCGCTGGCCCTGACGCTAGCAGTCAGCTATGGGTTGCTGACCACTGCAGCTCATGTGCTGCTCAGCATCTTGATCCCGGTGCTGGGTTCGATCCCCATCACAGCACCGGGGAAGCAAACTCTTAGAAAATGCAGGAGGAAGCAGACCCTTACATAAAATGCATGCTGAAGTCGGATCACTGGGCCGACAGGCGCAAAACAAAAACACAGTGCAACGCACATCGCCTTGGGGATTAGAAAAATAAGGCGAACGCTACTAATTTATCCCCTCAAGTCTATGCTGGCACAAGTAATGAGGACCTGTCAATCTATCCTTTCAAGTCTATGCTAGCACAATTAATGAGGACCTGTCAATCTATCCTTTCAAGTCTATGCTAGCACAAATAATGAGGACCTGTCAATCTATCCTTTTAAGTCTATGCTGACACAAGTAATGATGACATGTCAATCTATCCTTTCAAGTCTTTGCTGTCACAAGTAATGAAGACCTGTCAATCTATCCCTTCAAATCTATGCTGTTTCAAGTAATGAGAACCTGTCAATCTATCATTTCAAGTCTTTGCTGTCACAAGTAATGAGGACCTGTCAATCTATCCTTTCAAGTATATGCTGTCACAAGTAATGAGGACCTACTAAATTATCCCCTCAAGTCTATGCTGGCACAAGTAATGAGGACCTGTCAATCTATCCCTTCAAGTCTATGCTGTCTAAAGTAATGAGGACCTGTTAATCTATCCCTTCAAGTCTATGCTGTCTCAAGTAATGAGTACATGTCAATCTATCCTTTCAAGTCTATGCTGTCACAATTAATGAGGACCTGTCAATCTATCCTTTCAAGTCTTTGCTGTCACAAGTAATGTGGACCTGTCAATGTATCCTTTCAAGTCTATGCTGTCACAAGTAATGAGGATCTGTCAATCTATCCCTTCAAGTCTATGCTGTTTCAAGTAATGAGAACCTGTCAATCTATCCTTTCAAGTCTTTGCTTTCACAAGTAATGTGGACCTGTCAATGTATCATTTCACGTCTATGCTGACACAAGTAATGAGGACCTGTCAATCTATCCTTTCAAGTCTATGATGTCACAAGTAATGAGGACCTGTCAATCTATCCCTTCAAGTCTATGCTATCTCAAGTAATGAGGACCTGTCAATCTATCCTTTCAAGTCTTTGCTGTCACAAGTAATGAGGACCTGTCAATCTATCCTTTCAAGTCTATGCTAGGACAATTAATGAGGATCTGTCAATCTATCCTTTCAAGTCTATGTTGTCACAAGTAATGAGGACCTACTAATTTATCCCCTCAAGTCTATGCTGGCACAAGTAATGAGGGCCTTTCAATCTATCCTTTCAAGTCTATGCTGTCTCAAGTAATGAGGACCTGTCAATCTATCCTTTCAAGTCTATGCTGTCACAAGTAATGAGGACCTGTCAATCTATCCCCTCACGTCTATGCTAGCGCAAGTAATGAGGACCTGCCAATCTATCCTTTCAAGTCTATGCTGGCACCAGTAATGAGGACCTGTCAATCTATCCCCTCACGTCTATGCTGGCACCAGTAAAGAGGGCCTCCCCCATAAACTTATTTCCTTAAAAGGGGACAGACCGAAAGTGCACTATTATGACATCGTCACCAAACACCATGTGGACCTCCCTAGGTGACCGTCTATCTTTGCAGCTTCTTGCTCCAAGTTCTGTTTATCAAATGTGCCCTTGATCGACTTCTGTGGCGTAATGTTAAACCACCGTCATTGACCGACTCCTGCGCCATGCTGGTATACTATCCAGAATCTTCTTTTTTGTTGCCCTTGACCTACAGCCATGCGATGATTTTACACCGTCCTACATTTTCTGGGTGTTCTTTCCCTTATCCCACCAACTGTACCCGCGGTTCCAGTGTGGGGTCCCCAACCACAACAGAGCGCCTGAGGCAGAGATCACAGTTATAGAAGGCAAGGCGTCGAGGAAGGGAACTGGGTACCACACTATCGAAAATGATGGACAATGTATGTACACTCATTATCACTATCACGTAAACGACAATGCATTTCCCTTTCTAACAAACTCACTCATATTCTCTCCCCCTGCCTCTTCTCCTCTTCCCCTCTTCTCCTCCTCCACACACTGAGTTTACAATTGACATATTATGTTTGAGGTGTTTGCAACACATTGACCTTGTTCATATTTGACAAGAATTAAAACACAAGAGGGCACGTATAGGTTTCAACGTCAGACCTGGCTTGTCTTCAAGCTTGCTCTAATTGCTGTCAGCTCCTTTAACGGACTTTTCACTGGGGTTTCCCGAACCATTGTTTGGATGGCAACACTTTTAATGAAGTGAATCTAATCATTTACAGATGTATCGGTGTACGTTGTTAGTTACACGTGTGTGTGTGCGTGTACGTAGTTAGTTGTGGCACGTGTGTGTGGGTGTGTGTATGTATTTTAATTTGTAGGTATACCTCCTTGTTTTTGTGGGTGGCTGTATTTTGAAAAACTTGTTATAGTCTAATTTATCCGTTCCTCTGATCATCTTATACACTTGTATTAAGTCACCTCGAATTCTCTTCTAGACATTGTAGGCCGGTTTTTCTCTTTCCTCATAACTGTAATTCCGGAATCCCACTATCAGTTTTGTCTCTCTTTTTTGTATTCTTTCCCACATGTTTATATCCCCTCTATGATAAGCGCTCCACACCTGTACACAGTACTCCAATCTAGGTCTAGCTAATGCTTTATACAGTTTAACTATCACTTCCTTGCTGGAATGTTTCATATTTCTTTTTATCATACCTAACATTGCTTTTGCCCTTTTCACTGCTGCCTGAACTTGCTCACTCACCTTACCTGTATGATCTATTATATCCCCTAGGTCCCTTTCCTTTTCTATCATTCTAATATTGTTCTCGCCCACAATGTAATTATGTTCCACATTGGATCTACCCATGTGGATGACTGCATTTATCTACGTTAAACTCCATTTGCCAGCTTACAGACCATTCTTAAATGTTTATCTAAATCCGACCTCAATATATCCACTTACGCTTTAGATGAGACACTACTGCATAGTTTTGTGTCATCAGCAAATTTTGCAATCATGGATCAAAGATCAATGTCCAAATCGTTTATATATATATCAAGAACAAAATTGGTCCTAAAACCGAGCTCTGTGACACTCCACTTTTCACTTCACACCACTCAGAGTACTCCTTATTTATGCCCACCCTCTGCCTTCTTCCCGTTAACCAATTTTCAATCCATTTGGCAACTTCCCTACCTATTCCATGTGATTTTAACTTTCAAAATAATCTTTGATGAGCTACTCTATCAAAAGCCTTTGCAAAATCTAGATAAATAACGTCCACTGGCTCCCCTTTATCCTTCATTTCACCTCCACCATGAATTCTAATAGATTTGTTAAGCATGATCTCCCTCTAGTAAACCCATGCTGACTATTTCTGATTAGATTAAACCTGTCTAAATGCATTACAATGTTTTCTTTGATTATTAACTCTAACAATTTACAGACGATGCTTGTTAAACTCACTGGTCTGTAATTTGCTGGATCTGATTTTTTGCCCTTTTTGAATAAGGGGATCACTCCTGCATCTTTCCATTCCCGTGGAACAATCCCTTTTGTAAGTGATTGAGAACATAATATAGCCAATGGTTTTGCTAGTTGATCTCTAATTTCAAACAGCAATTTTGAATGAATACCATCTTGACCTGGACATTTATCCACTTTGAACGCCTCCAATTTAAAAAAAACCATTTCCTCTGTAATACAGATTTATCTTAATCCCACTGTATCCATGTCTCTTTGAAAGATATCTATAGGCTCTGGGATCTTGGAGCAGTCCTGTTTTGTGTAGACTGTGTCAAAGTACTGATTGAGCAGATTAGCTGCCTCCCTATTCTCACTTGTTATTTTCCCTGTACTGTCTATGGGAGGACCTACTTTGTCTTTCATTCTATGTTTATTTCTAACATTAGAAAAGAAGCTTTTACTATCAGTCTTGATCCTCTGAGCAAGTTTTTTTTCAAAGTCTATGTTTGCTGTTTTATTCACTTTCTGAGCTATGTTTTGCTTGTCCAAATATGTTTAATAAGTATCTTTTGATTTACCTGCCTCAATATATTTTTTCCATGCTTTATTGTGTGAGTGTGTGTCCATGTGTTTATGTAGTTACACGTGTGAGTATGTGTCCGTGTCTGTGTGTGTATGTACATAGTTACACATGTGTATGTACGTAGCTACGCTTGTGTGTGTATAATTTAATATACCAAGCATCCACAACCACCTCAGTTCCTGCTGCATTTACTACTGCTAATACCACAACTTGTCCTTGTGCACCATGGCAATCCAGTGGTGGGAAGACACAAATATGCCTACTGTATCTTAGTTCATGTCTGTAAAGGTAACTAAAGATGGTTACTTCTTCTTCTTCGTACACTGTCAGACGTCAACTTGAATTTGTTCGAAGAAAGCAGCTGTCATCCTGAGGCTGTCGACAGTGCCATAGAGCTTGTCTAGTGTTAACACTGGTGATAGCCACATGTGCTTTCTCTGGTCCTCGTTTGTCGGGCAATTTTGCAGCAGATGTTCAGCGGTCATTTTCCCTGTACCACAGGTGCATTCGTCAGTGCCACCTATCTTCAGTTTATTGAATAGATGGTACCTCAGTCTGTTGTGGCCTGTGCGGAGTCTGAAGACCACGACCTGCTCTCTTCTGTTCAACTGGCAATAGGCATCATATTTTGTGTAGCCAGTATGCTCTGTTTCCCATTTGGCCATGTATCTGGCCCTAATAAACCTTTTGGACTCTTCGTAGGACACACTAGAATCTGGTTGTGGTAATCTTGCACCTTCTTTTGACAGTCTGTCTGCCTCCTCGTTGCGTTGAATGTTACAGTGGGATGGAACCCACTGTACCACTACTCTTTTTGGTGTGGACTGCTGGCATAGTTGACAGAGTACTGCTCTTAAATCATTAAGTTTAGTATTTTTCTGGCTTTTTAGTGCTGTAACCATGGCCAGGGCATCTGTAAACAGGACTATCTGGCTTTCATTGCTTTCACCTGTCAGCATTGCTTTTACTGCAGCCTTCAGTGCCTCTGCTCTGAAATTGCTTGAGAATTTTCCAGTTGCCACTGACAGTTATCTTTCTACCGTTTGTTAGGCTCAGGAATACCCCTCCCCCTTCAATCTGTGTTGTGTTTGTTACAGAACCGTTGGTGTATGCATGGGTCCAGTCCATGCTTGGATAGTTTTCCGCTATGTACCTCAGGGTTATGTCTCTTCTTTCTTTTTCAGTCTGGCTGTTCTTGTTTCCAATACCTGGTATATTTTCTACCACCTCCGGAATGATATGCTGCTTCCAGGTGGGTTTGCGTACAGTAGGGATGGGCTTTGGTGTTGTTTTGGTGTTCATAGGGTCTTCGCTCATCTTTGCTTTGGCTATCTCTGCAAAGTTTCTCCGCTTTAGTTTCCCTTTTCCAAATCTATTTAGTCTCTGATGCATTGGATGGTCTGTCAGTCCTTCTTAGTTTCTCTGCTTGCTGCTGGGCTCTGCTGTCTGTTCTGTCGGTCATGAATTGCAGATTTCTAATCTTTTCAAGTTCTACAATTGGGAGAGAACACTGACAACATGTTACTGCAGTTTCCTGGTAGTCTGGAGATAACTAAATGCTAGGGAATTAGGTCCAAACAAATGCATGCTGAAGACTGATGCACTAGACATACATGTGCATAACACAGTGCAACATTTCATTAAGACAGTGACACACATGACTTTATTGGAACCATTGATGTGAGTGTCTGATAGCAAATGAAGAACAAAATATCTGAGTTTATGTTTAAGAAGGACTTAATCGACATCATTATAATTAACATCTGGAATTTGTTCATTATATTTGTTATACCCTTGACATATATTTTATGGAGGATAAGTATTGGGGTGGGAAAACCTGGTGGATGACTCCCACATGGCCCCCAGTAAAACAGTTTCTTTATGATTTACAATGTTTCGTGTGTCTACATACGCCGCGAGAACAGAAATTTGTCAAGACTGTTGATAGTGTCTGGCAGATCTAGTCAGCATTTAGAATCTCTGTTGTTGGATCTATGATTATATGTGCGCAGCTAATGATTTGGTTTGTTGATAGGTTGTGTACCCCAAGAGTGATGACCAGAGGAAGCGCCTCAATGATGCCGTCAAAAACATCCTCTTGTTCAGGTCACTGGACGTGGAGCAGCTGCAAGAAGTGCTGGACGCCATGTTTGAGAAGGAGGTATGATCTCATGTCTAACATGTTCTGTTTGTATGATCAGAAGACAAGTGTGTGTATTGGAGAGTAGGAATAGTTCTAAATATGTTCAACAGAACAGGGCCGCTCTAACTGTCCAAGGATGTTATAAAAGACGACTATATAGGATTGTCGATGGGACTAGCAACCTCATGTGAAATCATTGAAACTGCCACTGTACAATTTTCAAATAAATGCTTCTTGTAACATGATAAGCTATAGTGTTGCCTTTCTGCTTCATCTGGAACAATTTGATTGTTGGCCTGTTATGTGTGTGTGATATGGGAAGCTAGTGGTTAGTAGATTAGTGTGTTGTTTGTATGGGATATGGGAAGCTAATGGTTAGTAGATTAGTCTGTTGTTTGAATGGGATATGGGAAGCTAATGGTTGATAGGTTACTTAGTCTGTTGTTTGAATGGGATATGGGAAGCTAATGGTTGATAGGTTACTTAGTCTGTTGTTTGAATGGGATATGGGAAGCTAATGGTTGATAGGTTACTTAGTCTGTTGTTTGAATGGGATATGGGAAGCTAATGGTTGATAGGTTACTTAGTCTGTTGTTTGAATGGGATATGGGAAGCTAATGGTTGATAGGTTACTTAGTCTGTTGTTTGAATGGGATATGGGAAGCTAATGGTTGATAGGTTACTTAGTCTGTTGTTTGAATGGGATATGGGAAGCTAATGGTTGATAGGTTACTTAGTCTGTTGTTTGAATGGGATATGGGAAGCTAATGGTTGATAGGTTACTTAGTCTGTTGTTTGAATGGGATATGGGAAGCTAATGGTTGATAGGTTAGTCTGTTGTTTGGGAGGTTACACCACTCAGGTCTAAGAAGCTGTTGATTACAGGTTGGTAGATTACAGGTTCGTAGATTATAGGTAAATGAAGAGAGAGAGGAAGAGATGGAATTTTGGTACACTTATCAACATGGCAAAAAAAGGTAAACATTGAAATTGATGAACAGCACTGGCGACTGTAGACACACATAATCTGATGCCGCAGCAGTCAGCATGAAAGTAATGATGATGTTCATAGCTTTTATAGGCAGTCTGCATGGAAGTCATAATGATGTTCATTTCATTTATAGGCAGCCAACATTGGAGTCATAATGATGTTCATATCATTTATAGGCAGTCAACATTGGAGTCATAATGATGTTCATATCATTTATAGGCAGCCAACATTGGAGTCATAATGATGTTTATATCATTTATAGGCAGCCAACATTGGAGTCATAATGATGTTCATATCATTTATAGGCAGCCAACATTGGAGTCATAATGATGTTCATATCATTTATAGGCAGTCAACATTGGAGTCATAATGATGTTCATATCATTTATAGGCAGCCAACATTGGAGTCATAATGATGTTCATATCATTTATAGGCAGTCAATCAACATAAAAGTCAGGATGATGGTTATAGCATTTATAAAGTAGCAATACTGAGAAGTGACCAGGTATTGAGCTGGCCTGTGTCTGCCACACTTTTCTGTTATGGTAGCCAAGCATACACGTGTGTGTTCGTGCATATTCACATATGTGTACACACAGGTTGACCCACAATCTAAGACAAACGTATTACATTCTGTAACAAGTACACTTTATATATTAGCAATCCTGATCATAACTAAAGACATTCAATATATTTCTAATGTATTAGTTTACTGGGGCAGTTGGTGGTTAACCGGTTAGGGTACAGGTCATCTAGTCTGATATGGAAATGGGTTTGAATCTGGCAAAGACAGGTATTTACACAAATTTTTTAGGTGAAATAGAAAAAGACTGCACACACTGCAAGTATCAGGGCAATATGCTTATATTTATAATCTCTCTCTCTCTCCCTCCCTCTCTCCCTCTCTCCCTCTCTCTCTCCCTCCCTCTCTCCCTCTCTCCCTCTCTCTCTCTCTCCCTCTCTCCCTCTCTCTCTCTCTCTCTCTCTCTCTCTCCCTCCCTCTCTCCCTCTCTCTCTCTCTCTCTCTCCCTCTCTCTCTCTCTCTCTCTCTCTCTCACACTCTCTCTCTCAAATAATAAAACAATGACACAGCACAATGCACACTTGCCCTACTTTATCCTACATAAACACATGTGTAGCTGCTAGCTAGCTGTGTACGGCACAAATTCTGTACCGCTGCACCACCCCATGTGCTCTTGCGCTGGTACTTTCTGAATCTATTTATTAAACAAGACGAGGCTGCTAGCTACATGCACAACCTTAGTTGGTGCTCTTGTGTTTGAATCATATATTAAAACCTTTGCAGTTCCTCGTGGAGAACAGGTCGTCTCCATCTACACATGGGTGGGTTGGGGGTAAGCCAGCCGGTCTCAGAACAATCCCATGTCTGTTTGAAGCATCCAGTTTTAAATCAACATGTATTCTTATCTTCGTTTATTACTGTATTGCCCTTCTTGTAGAAGAAAGGGTCATCACTATACGGTGCCCACCTTATGGAAAGTAACCTGCTGCCTTGCAGGCTTGGCCAGTTGGGTACAACCAAAAGCTAGAGACGCGAGCAGGAAGGAAATGCTTGCTGTAAATGGAAGTGTTGAACCTAAAAGTATATAGAACAGCTTGTTGTTACAAACCAAGACACTAGTTATCTCATTAAAAGATAATCAAGGACCTGGACTATACAGAGAGTCTTCATAAACATACAAAGGCATGTATCGCCAACCATGGACACGCATACACATCTGCCACTCAAACCCTGCAAGTGTTGATATGGAATGCTGAAGGCGTATGCAACAAAAAGTGGCACTGTCGAGAAGACTATTAGATGAAAGAGTATATATCGCCTGTTTCCAAAGACAAACACCATTCTAAACACTACAAGGCCCAACGGTCACCTCAGCTGTGTGGGGAAACTGATGGTATTTTGAGACCAACTCACTACTTGCCTCAACTCAAACAGGATACAAACAACACAGAGGACCAATGAACATATCTAATACAGAACATAGAAAACACTTTCAAGAGAAAAAGAAAGTGCTAGCCATCTTCTTTGATCTCTGCCGTGCCTTCGACACTGTCCGGAGAAAACGCCTGAAGCTGAAAATCGTCCAAGCAGGAGTTACCAACAATATGTTCCCATGGATTACAAGTTACCCATTCCAAAGATCTGCCAGGGTTAAATTGGGAAGTGTAATAGCGCCAACTCTCATCACTAAATGCTGCCACCAGCATGTCTCAAACAGCGTACACGCAGATGACTTTGCTGTATGGACAGCCACAGAACATGCAACAACAGCCCCATACTCACTCCAAAACTTTGCTGTATGGACAGCCACAGAACATGCAACAACAGCCCCATACTCACTCCAAAACTTTGCTGTATGGACAGCCACAGAACATGCAACAACAGCCCCATACTCACTCCAAAACTTTGCTGTATGGACAGCCACAGAACATGCAACAATAGCCCCATACTTGCTCCAAAAGACAGTAGAGAAGGCGGAGAACTGGACAAAAGAGTGGGGACAAAATAAACCACACCAAAACCTCCACCACTCTCTTTTCCCTCTCCCCCAAAAAGGAAACAATTACAAAAAAGATAGGGTACCAACAAATACACTGGTTGGACACACCCACATTCCTGGGAGTCACATTTGACTCGAGACTTACCTGGAAGTCAAATATAGAGAAAATCCAGACACGGTCCATAAAAAGTCTCTCAGGGATGAAAAAAGGCTGGTATCATGAGGATTGGGGGGGGGGGGGGGGGCAACCAAAAAACATCAAGCAAGTCTTTCACTGGTGCAATCAGACCAATCATGGAATATGCCTCTAACACTTGGTCAACAGTGGCCAAAACAAACACAGGAAAACTAGACCGAGTTGAAAATATGGGTCCTAGAATTACCCTTGGGGCATTGAAAAGCACTGCAATCACAGAGCTTGGAAAAACAACAAATTTTGATCCTCTTAAATTAAAGAGAAAATAGAATCGCTTACTCAGTTTGAAAAACTAAAGACGTTACCTGATCATCCTCTGCACCAGAGGTTCCAAAGAGAACATAAAACTAATGAGGTTACCTGATCATCCTCTGCACCAGAAGTTCCAAGAGAGAACAAAAAACAGACTACTAAGGAAAAGCCCCAACCATCTGGTCAGAGAAATTCACAGAAAACACGCAGACATCCTTGAAGCTGAAACAAAAAGTGTGAAGCACTCATTCCAGAACCCTAGAGATGGAGCCAGGACAGGACCAAAATAATCTTAGAGGTTCCATGGTAAACGAAGAAAAGTGAGCAGTCGGCAACAGAGTAAAAAAATCCACGTTCAACAGGAGCTCAAGAGACAGTACCCAAGCAACTCTTGGACACACGGTCAACAGGAGCTCAAGAGACAGTACCCAAGCAACTCTTGGACACACGGTCAACAGGAGCTCAAGAGACAGTACCCAAGCAACTCTTGGACACACGGTCAACAGGAGCTCAAGAGACAGTACCCAAGCAACTCTTGGACACACGGTCAACAGGAGCTCAAGAGACAGTACCCAAGCAACTCTTGGACACACGGTCAACAGGAGCTCAAGAAACAGTACCCAAGCAACTCTTAGACACACGGTCAACAGGAGCTCAAGAGACAGTACCCAAGCAACTCTTGGACACACGGTCAACTGGAGCTCAAGAGACAGTACCCAAGCAACTCTTGGACACACGGTCAACAGGAGCTCAAGAGACAGTACCCAAGCAACTCTTGGACACACGGTCAACAGGAGCTCAAGAGACAGTACTTAAGCAACTCTTGGACACACGGTCAACAGGAGCTCAAGAGACAGTACCCAAGCAACTCTTGGACACACGGTCAACAGGAGCTCAAGAGACAGTACCCAAGCAACTCTTGGACACACGGTCAACAGGAGCTCAAGAGACAGTACCCAAGCAACTCTTGGACACACGGTCAACAGGAGCTCAAGAGACAGTACCCAAGCAACTCTTGGACACACGGTCAACAGGAGCTCAAGAGACAGTACCCAAGCAACTCTTGGACACACTGTCCACAGGAGCTCAAGAGACAGTACCCAAGCAACTCTTGGACACACGGTCAACAGGAGCTCAAGAGACAGTACCCAAGCAACTCTTGGACACACGGTCAACAGGAGCTCAAGAGACAGTACCCAAGCAACTCTTGGACACACGGTCAACAGGAGCTCAAGAGACAGTACCCAAGCAACTTGGACACACGGTCAACAGGAGCTCAAGAGACAGTACCCAAGCAACTCTTGGACACACGTGTATACAGATTGATCTGCCTCGGTGAGCAATAAAAGGAAAGGCAGTGGAATCTACATCGAACATTCTATCGGTGACATAGAAAATCAATCCATACCAGGAGGAGAGACTTGTACCAATTTCAGAGCTGAAGCAAGAGCTGTTCATGCAACAATGGATTTTGGCCCACTGTGGGATCCCTGGAAACAAGAAAGTAGATGAGCTCGCAAAAGCCGGAAGTGGCGGCAAGGAGATTCCTCATGCACAGAGATATAAAGAAGCAAAGACACTCATCAAACGATCCATGAAGACAGAATGGAGAGAACAGTACAAAGAATATAAGGCAGAAAATGACAGCATAGAAAAACGGCAGAAATGGGCAGACAAAGATCTTCAGATACAGAACGGGACATTGTAGACTCAAGGCCCACCTCCACAGAATGGGTCTCAGAGACACCGCCATGTGTGATTGTGGAGCACCGAAGCAGACACCAGAACATATTCTGCAAGAATGCCCTACCTATGCAGACCAAAGAGAGGCAGTCTGGCCTGGGGGAGTGACCATGCTCGAAAAGCTGTGGGGGACCGGAGAACACCTGAAACGCAGTCTCCTTCGTGAACCTCACTGGACTAGAAACATAACACCAGTTGATCGTGAACCTCACCGGACTAGAAGCATAACACCAGTTGATCGATGAAGAAGAAGAAGCCTGCTTTAAGGAAGCCCACCTTAATCCCAAAACACAGATTTTTCATGAGGATATGAAACCCACAGACTGGACAGGTATGAAGATAGGGTGGCATGCTTAACCTAGCTCTAAACTATCAATCCCATAAAAAAGTGATCTCGGTGGAAAGCAGGGAAGAAGTTGAAACAATAGGAGTGGACTTAACCTTACCGCATCAGACAGTAAGAATGAAGGTCAGTGCCGAGCTTGTAATCCAAGGTGATCATGTCCACCAAGAAAACATTATTGCTGACTAATATCTGGTCAGTATTATAGGCGCTCAAACAATACCAAGATGGAGATCTCGAGCAATGTGCATACAGTGGATCCTCTCGCACCGCAATATATATCGAAGACAATACAGCTACAGACAGACTAGCAAAGTGTGAAGGAGCTTCCCCATAAACAGACCTGAGCATCACGTATAATGAAGTGATGACCATAGTTAAAGCCAGCTTCAGGGGGAGATAGACTGATCAACCCCTACTTTCAAAAAGAAGACAGCCACTGTGACTTAACTAGAGAAGAGTCAGTCTGAGAGCTGGATATAACAGACTCAAAGGTCATCTTTACAACAACATGAGGATTGGGACAGATGGCAGGTGTCCACGTAGGGACATACCATGAACTACAAAGCTGCATGCTCACACAGGAAGGGAGTCAGAAATATTGGCCTTGGCAGACAAAAGCTGAAGGGAAATTTTTTTTAAAACAGCCTTGCAAACAATGGTACCCTTTGAAAGAGAAACTGGGGCCTTGATTTGAGAATGAATGAATAAAGAAAACGAAGAAGAATCAACATGTATATTTATCTTTGTGTACAATGTATGCTTCTTTTGCAGAGAAGGGCCATCACTACATGGTGTCGCCCTGGTGGTTACTTACACTGGTGGCTTCTTGTACAGAAAAGGGCCATCACTACATGGTGTCACCCTGGTGGTTACTTACACTGGTGGCTTCTTGTACAGGAAACGGTCATCACTGCATGGTGTCGCCCTGGTGGCTACTTACACTGGTGGTGGCTTTGCAGGAAACGGCCATCACTACATGGTGTCGCCCTGGTGGTTACTTATACTGGTGGCTTCTTGTGCAGGAAAGGCCCATCACTACATGGTGTCACCCTGGTTGTTACTTACACTGGTGGCTTCTTGTGCAGGAAACGGCCATCACTGCATGGTGTCGCCCTGGTGGCTACTTACACTGGTGGTGGCTTTGCAGGAAACGGCCATCACTACATGGTGTCGCCCTGGTGGTTACTTATACTGGTGGCTTCTTGTGCAGGAAAGGGCCATCACTACATGGTGTCACCCTGGTTGTTACTTACACTGGTGGCTTCTTGTGCAGGAAACGGCCATCACTACATGGTGTCACCCTGGTGTTGCTTACACTGGTGGCTTCTCTAGCTATGTGTTGATGATATTGGGTGCATAGTCGCTTGTGTTAGGGTCAGGTGAGACGTGCAAGCAAGAACTCACATCGCGTACACGCAGATACTTGGAAAATAGACTGTTGTAGCAGTATGACCATCCACGTAGGGGTCAGATAGTGGTGAGCGTGTTGAGAAGCCTAATATTACACTACACTGAGGAAGACCCAGTGATCTAGGGATAGAGAAAATTCACACGGGGGAATAACTCAACTAGCTTGGAACAACAACTCCTCGACTAGCTTGGAACAACAACTCGACTAGCTTGGAACAACAACTCGACTAGCTTGGAACAACAACAACTCGACTAGCTTGGAACAACAACAACTCGACTAGCTTGGAACAACAACAACTCGACTAGCTTGGAACAACAACAACTCGACTAGCTTGGAACAACAACAACTCGACTAGCTTGGAACAACTCGACTAGCTTGGAACAACTCGACTAGCTTGGAACAACTCGACTAGCTTGGAACAACTCGACTAGCTTGGAACAACTCGACTAGCTTGGAACAACAACTCGACTAGCTTGGAACAACAACTCTTCGGCTAGCTTGGAACAATAACAACTCGACTAGCTTGGAACAACAACTCCTCGACTAGCTTGGAACAACAACAACTTGAATAGCGTGGAACAACAACTCGACTAACTTGGAATAACAACTCGACTAACTTGGAACAACAACTCGACTAACTTGGAACAACAACTTGACTAACTTGGAACAAGAACTTGACTAGCTTTGAACAACAACAACTTGACTAGCTTGGAACAACAACTAGACTAGCTTGGAACAACAACTAGACTAACTTGGAACAACAACTAGACTAACTTGGAACAACAACAACTTGACTAACTCGGAACAAGAACAACTTGACTAATTTGGAACAACAACAACTCGACTAGCTTGGAACAATAACGACAACTTGACTAACTTGGAACAACAACAACTCGACTAACTTGGAACAACAACAACTCGACTAACTTGGGACAACAACAACTTGACTAGCTTGGAACAACAACTCCTCGACTAGCTTGAAACAACAACGACAACTTGACTAACTTGGAACAACAACAACTCGACTAACTTGGAACAAATCCACTAACTTGGAACAACTCGACTAACTTGAAACAACTCGACTAACTTGGAACAACTCGACTAACTTGGAACAACTCGACTAGCTTGGAACAACAACAACTCGACTAGCTTGAACCAACAAGAACTTGACTAGCTTGGAACAACAACAACTCGACTAACTTAGAACAATTCGACTAACTTGGAACCACAACAACTCGACTAACTTGGAACAACTCGACTACCTTGGAACAACAACAACTCGACTAACTTGGAACAACTCGACTAGCTTGGGACAACAACTCGACTAACTTGGAACAACTCGACAAGCTTGGAACAACTACAACTCGACTAGCTTGAACCAACAACAACTCGATTAGCTTGGAACAACAACAATTCGACTAAGTTGGAACAACTCGACTAGCTTGGAACAACAACAGAACGTTGTAGCTTGCGAGCTCCTGTCACAGTCCTCTATAGTGACCTCTGTGGGAGAATAAAGTGAGCCTTGTTTTGGCTCCAAGACACCCAGGAAGGTCGCTAACATTTACGAGTATCTGGCACACATTGACGTGACACCTCTCTGCTGGCAGCAGATCTGGCATATTGAAGAAGCAATTAGTCGGTTCATATTGTTGAGCTCTCGTCTTATCCTCGTTGTCTAATCATGGCCCAACTTCCAGAAGTAGCAGGACTCGTCCCACTATAACCATATATCTCCGCTAAAAAGCAAAAAAACCATCGCCATAATATATAAAATGTTAGTTTTTTTTTAAATGGCTTCTCATTCTCGCCCGAAATAATTGTATGGTCTAGATATGCGGCATATAGTTGAGAGGCCCCGTTATTAGTACAAAAGCGTACGCTTAACTACATCAATGTTGTCCTTGGAACCGTTTTGATGATTTGGGTGACACTTATTTGTACATATACGCCAGGCATTATCCGCCAATTTCTCAGCGATGCCTAATGTCAGCCTCGGGGGTGACATTGATTTATGGACTGTTGGGCTGTAATTGTTTCTGAGCAAAGATTGGTGTGGCGTGAAGATTGGTAGAGTTAGTAGTGATATCTGGCAAAGATGGTGTCGTTTATAAATCGTTGTTGTCAGACTAGAGGATGGCTCATGCTCGACATGGCGTGCCAGCAGAGGGAAGGGTCGACTGTTGATTAAGTTACATTGGGCCCACGAAAGTTTGATGTTTGCAGAGAGGCGGAGAAGGTTGTTCGGAGTGAATAGAGCTATCTAATATATCGATATCTTTCAACGACACTCTCCTCCTCTTGTTTTCCTTACCTTCACCCCCCCCCCCCTAAATCCTTCAGAAAGTTCCTGAACGCAAGTGTATTCTAATGAGATTAGCTGGTGGTAGTTTGTTCACACATTTCCATGAACCACTTGTTTTTTCCCTTCTGCCTATGCCCTCTGGACTCCTGGTTGCTACCTTGACGACCGTTGGGCTGTTCTTGTGGAAACGTAAGGATAGATTTCAGTGTGAGTCTTCAGACTTACAAGGTTTCTTCTTCTTCTGAGCACCGAGAAAACGAGTTATTGGCGCTTTTATTGCTCGATCATATTTGGAGTGAGACCCAGAAGACTACTTCACATTCTCTGTGTGATTGGCAGGGTGTTTAGTACCATGAGTTGGCATGTCTTCTGCTCCAAATGGAGAACTGATGCAATGACGGCTGTCTCGTTTCTTCTCCAAAGGGAGACCTGATACCATGAAGGCTCTCACTTCTTCAAAGGGAGACGTGATACAATGAAGGCTCTTTCACTTCTTCAAAGGAAGATCTGATACAATGAAGGCTCTTTCGCTTCTTCAAAGGGAGAGCTGAAACAATGAAGGCTCTTTCACTTCTTCAAAGGGAGATCTGATACAATGAAGGCTCTTTCACTTCTTCGAAGGGAGATCTGATACAATGAAGGCTCTTTCACTTCTTCAAAGGGAGATCTGATATAATGAAGGCTCTTTCACTTCTTCAAAGGGAGATCTGATATAATGAAGGCTCTTTCACTTCTTCAAAGGGAGATCTGATACAATGAAGGCCCTTTCACTTCTTCAAAGGGAGAGCTGAAACAATGAAGGCTCTTTCACTTCTTCAAAGGGAGATCTGATACAATGAAGGCTCTTTCACTTCTTCAAAGGGAGATCTGATACAATGAAGGCTCTTTCACTTCTTCAAAGGGAGATCTGATACAATGAAGGCTTTTTCACTTCTAATAAGGGAGATCTGATACAATGAAAGCTCTCTCACTTCTTCTTCTTCAAAGGGAGATCTGATACAATGAAGGCTCTTTCACTTCTTCAAAGGGAGATCTGATACAATGAAGGCTCTTTCACTTCTTCAAAGGGAGATCTGATACAATGAAGGCTCTTTCACTTCTTCAAAGGGAGATCTGATACAATGAAAGCTCTCTCACTTCTTCTTCTTCAAAGGGAGATCTGATACAATGAAGGCTCTTTCACTTCTTCAAAGGGAGATCTGATACAATGAAGGCTCTCTCACTTCTTCAAAGAAAGACCTGATTCAATGAAGGCTTTTCAATTTCATCTCCAAAGGGAGACTGATACAGTAAAGGCTTTCTAACTTCACCTCCAAAGGGAGATCTGATACAATGAAAGCTTTCTAACTTCATCTCCAAAGGGAGACCTGATACAAAGAAAGCTTTCTCACTTCATCTCCAAAGGGAGACCTGATACAAAGAAAGCGTTCTCACTTCATCTCCAAAGGGAGACCTGATACAATGAAGACTTTCTCACTTCATCTCCAATGTCATCATCTGCTATTGGCCAGCAGTGACGGTTTATGTACATCACCTTAACTGTTACTTAACGCTTTTATACTTGTTTAGTAGCCTCTGCAGAGTCTGTATACAACCAGTTTCCTTTAGTTTCCAATCTATTTTTGAATGCATTAATTGTCGCTGCCTATACTACTTCCTGTGGCAATGCAGTCCAAGCATTCACCACTCTCTGACTAACAATTGTTTTTCCTAATATCTAATTTGGACATTTCTTTAGTTAATTTGTAGCTGTGCCCTCTTGTTCGTGTAGGTTGTTGTATTTTGAGAAAAAAAACTTGTTATAGTTCAATTTATCTAATTATCTTATAAACCTGTATTGAGTCAACTCGAATTCTTATTTTTTCTAGACACTGCAGGCCGGTTTTTCTTTCCTCATAACTGTAATTCTGAAATCACACTATCATCTTTGTCGCTCTTTTGTTTATCCTTTCCAGCATGTTTATATCTTCTCCACACCTGTATACAGTACTCCAAAGTAGGTCTAACTAATGCTTTATACACTTCCTTTCTCCTATGTTTAATATTTCTTTTTATCATACCTAACATTGGATTTGCCATTTTCACTGCTACCTGGACATGCTCACTCACCTTACCTTTATGATCTATTATAACCCTTAGGTCCCTTTCCTTGTCTATCTTTCTAATATTGTTCTCGCCCATTCTGTAATCATGTTCCATATTGGATCTACCCATGTGGATGACTGTACATTTATCTCCATTAAACTCCATTTTCCAGCTCTCAGACCATACTCTAGTTGTACCTAAATCCGACCTCAATATATCCACCATGGTTTACATGCGACATCGAGCCCTGTGGTACTCCACGTTTTACTTCGCACCACTCAGAGTACTCCTTATTTATGTCTACTCCTGCCCTCTTCCCGATAACCAATTTTCAATCCATTTAGTAACTTCGCCACATATTCCATGTGATTAAAGCTATGTAAATCTAGAGATACGACTCATTGTGCAAGCGAGTGTCTGAGAGAGTTAGAGAGCGATACAAAGTGTGTGAGGTGCAAGGTCCGCATCGGCAAACTGTGTTCTTGAATGAACACATTCGTGACCCAACACTCAGCTCCAGTCTCACGTGACCCAACACTCAGCTTTAATCTCACGTGACCCAACACTCAGCTCCAGTCTCACGTGACCCAACACTCAGCTTTAATCCCACGTGACCCAACACTCAGCTTTAATCTCACGTGACCAAACATCAGCTCCAATCTGACGTGACCCAACAAGCTCCAATCGGACGTGACACAACAAGCTCCAATCTGACGTGACCCAACAAGCTCCAATCTGACGTGACCCAACAAGCTCCAATCTCCCGTGACCCAACAAGCTCCAGTCTGACGTGATCCAACAAGCTCCAATCTCACGTGACCCAATAAGCTCCAATCAGACGTGACCCAATAAGCTCCAATCTGACGCAACCCAAACAAGCTCCAATCTTAGTCTATCCAGAAACAATTCTCTCCAATATTTTCTCAATGCCAATTTCTGCGAAGTTGTCCGGAACAGGATTTTGCACTTTCCAAAACCAGGTAATCTTTGGGGCCTTTGGCCTTTAGGTCCGCATCGGCAAACTGTGTTCTTGAATGAACACATTCGTGACCCAACACTCAGCTTAAATCTCACGTGACCCAACACTCAACTTCAATCTCACGTGAACCAACACTCAACTTCAATCTCACGTGAACCAACACTCAGCTTCAATTTCACGTGACCCAACACTCAACTTCAATCTCACTTGACCAAACATCAGCTCCAATCTGACGTGACTCAACAAGCTCCAATCTCACAGGACCCAACACTCAACTTCAATCTCACGTGACCCAACACTCAACTTCAATTTCACGTGACCCAACACTCAGCTTCAATCTCACGTGACCCAACACTCAGCTTCAATCTCACGTGACCCAACACTCAGCTTCAATCACACGTCACCCACCACTCAGCTTCAATCTCACGTGACCCAACACTCAGCTTCAATTTCACGTGACCCAACACTCAGCTTCAATCTCACGTCACCCACCACTCAGCTTCAATTTCACGTGACCCAACACTCAGCTTCAATCTCACGTGACCCAACACTCAGCTTCAATCTCACGTGACCCAACACTCAGCTTCAATCACACGTCACCCAACACTCAGCTTCAATCTCACGTGACTCAACACTCAGCTTCAATCATACGTCACCCAACACTCAGCTTCAATCTCACGTGACCCAACACTCAGCTTCAATCTCATGTGACCCAACACTCAACTTCAATCTCACGTGACCCAACATCAGTTCCAATCTGACGTGACCCAACACTCAGCTTCAATCTCACATGACCCAACAAGTTTCAATCTGACGTGACCCAACAAGCTCCAATCTGACGTGACCCAACAAGCTCCAATCTGACGTGACCCAACAAGCTCCAATCTGACGTGACCCAACAAGGTCCAATCTGATGTGACCCAACAAGCTCCAATCTGACGTGACCCAACAAGCTCTAATCTCCCGTGACCCAACAAGCTCCAATCTGACGTGACCCAACTAGCTCCAATCTGACGTGACCCAACAAGCTCCAATCTCCCGTGACCCAACAAGCTCCAATCTGACGTGACCCAACAAGCTCCAATCTGACGTGACCCAACAATATCAAATCTGACGTAACCCAACAAGCGAAGTTGTCTAGAACAGGATTTGGCACTTTCCAAAACCAGGCAATCTTTGATGCCTTTGTTTATGGGGCATGAAACCCCCCCCCCCCCACCTCCACCCCTCACAACACCATCACTCACTCATGTTTGTGCATACCCACTTATCGGTACACAACTAAAGCTGTAATTACAAAGTATAAAGCTGTCGGTTCAACTCTGCACTTCCTCCATCTTGACAACAACATTGGGAAAAGGAAACTAAAACCTACAGGGAAAGTCCATATTGAGGTCATGGTCCTTGCCAGCGTACACGTGGCTTGCTAACGTGGGAAACGTCGCCTGTTTGGACTTTCTCATCAATGCATATACACATATTTATGACGTCTGACAAGGTGTATGCACCGTTCCATATCAAGCAGTTTCCTCACACACCCACAGCACTTACCCTGTCGCATGCGACGTCACTATGGGCCACATAGTCATTACAGAGAAGATATCAGAGAATGGTACGGTAACAGATCCCCAGATTACAGAGAAGCTATCAGAGAACGGTACGGTAACATATCCCCAGAGATTACAGAGAAACAATCAGAAAACTGTACGGTAACATATCCCCAGAGATTACAGAGAAGCTATCAGAGAACGGTACGGTAACAGATCCCGAGAGATTACAGAGAAGCTATCAGAGAACGGTACGGTAACAGATCCACAGAGAAGCTATCAGAAAACGGTACGGTAACAGATCCCCAGAGATTACAGAGAAGCTATCAGAGAACGGTACGGTAACAGATCCCCAGAGATTACAGAGAAGCTATCAGAAAATGGTACGGTAACAGATCCCCATAGATTACAGAGAAACTATCAGAGAACGGTACAGTAACAGATCCACAGAGATGACAGAGAAGCTATCAGAGAACGGTAGATAAACAGATCCCCAGATATTACAGAGAAGCTATCAGAGAACGGTACGGTAACAGATCCCGAGAGATTACAGAGAAGCTATCAGAGAACGGTACGGTAACAGATCCACAGAGAAGCTATCAGAAAACGGTACGGTAACAGATCCCCAGAGATTACAGAGAAGCTATCAGAGAACGGTACGGTAACAGATCCCCAGAGATTACAGAGAAGCTATCAGAAAATGGTACGGTAACAGATCCCCATAGATTACAGAGAAACTATCAGAGAACGGTACGGTAACAGATCCCCAGAGATTACAGAGAAGCTATCAGAGATCGGTAGATAAACAGATCCCCAGATATTACAGAGAAGCTATCAGAGAACAGTAGATAAACAGATCCCCAGATATTACAGAGAAGCTATCAGAGAACGGTACGGTAACAGATCCCCAGAGATTACAGAGAAGCTATCAGAGAACGGTACGGTAACAGATCCCCAGAGATTACAGAGACGCTATCAGAGAACGGTACGATAACAGATCCCCAGGGATTACAGAGAACGTTACGGTCACAGTTCCCCAGAGATTTGACTTCAACATTCCTATTTTCTTTCCATGCAGAACATGTTGATTTGAATGGGGGACATCTACTGTAACGTTTGGCTGATTTCATTGGCAAATTCAAATACGAGATTGACTTCTACACTGTGTCTTCTTCTCTCATCTATGTGTATCGTGTTGTGCTGGTCTCTTCTCTCACCTATATGTATCGTGTTGTGCTGGTCTCTTCTCTCATCTATATGTATCGTGTTGTGCTGGTCTCTTCTCTCATCTATATGTATCGTGTTGTGCTGGTCTCTTCTCTCATCTATATGTATCGTGTTGTGCTGGTCTCTTCTCTCATCTATATGTATCGTGTTGTGCTGGTCTCTTCTCTCATCTATATGTATCGTGTTGTGCTGGTCTCTTCTCTCATCTATATGTATCGTGTTGTGCTGGTCTCTTCTCTCACCTATGTGTATCGTGTTGTGCTGGTCTCTTCTCTCATCTATATGTATCGTGTTGTGCTGGTCTCTTCTCTCATCTATATGTATCGTGTTGTGCTGGTCTCTTCTCTCATCTATATGTATCGTGTTGTGCTGGTCTCTTCTCTCATCTATATGTATCGTGTTGTGCTGGTCTCTTCTCTCATCTATATGTATTGTGTTGTGCTGGTCTCTTCTCTCACCTATGTGTATCGTGTTGTGCTGGTCTCTTCTCTCACCATTATTCCCCTTTGATCATGTTTTCTATATTGTTAGTACTGAGTACTGTTGTGAATGTGTTTGTCATGGTCCCCCAGGTACTGTTGTGAATGTGTTTGTTATGGTCCCCCAGGTACTGTTGTGAATGTGTTTGTTATGGTCCCCCAGGTACTGTTGTGAATGTGTTTATCTGGTCCCCCAGGTACTGTTGTGAATGTGTTTGTCTGGTCCCCCAGGTACTTTTGTGAATGTGTTTGTCTGGTCCCCCAGGTACTTTTGTGAATGTGTTTGTCTGGTCCCCCAGGTACTGTTATGAATGTGTTTGTTATGGTCCCCCAAGTATTGTTATGAATGTGTTTGTCATGGTCCCCCACTACTTTTGTGAATGTGTTTGTCATTGTCCCCCAAGTACTGTTGTGAATGTGTTTGTCATGGTCCCCCAGGTATTGTTATAAATGTGTTTGTTATGGTCCCCCAAGTATTGTTATGAATGTGTTTGTTATGGTCCCCCAAGTATTGTTATGAATGTGTTTGTTATGGTCCCCCAAGTATTGTTGTGAATGTGTTTGTCATTGTCCCCCAAGTAGTGTTGTGAATGTGTTTGTCATGGTCCCCCACTACTATTATGAATGTGTTTGTCATGGTCCCCCCACTACTATTATGAATGTGTTTGTCATGGTCCCCCACTACTATTATGAATGTGTTTGTCATGGTCCCCCCACTACTGTTATGAATGTGTTATGGTCCCCCAGGTACTGTTGTGAATGTGTTATGGTCCCACAGGTACTGTTGTGAATGTGTTTATTATGTGTTTCTCCCCCGTATGACACATTAAGGTGTTTACTGCTGTTATTAGACAATGTGTGATGTGTCTTATAAGAACTAGCGGTCGTGTATAACTCTATATTATTCTCTTGTTTTATTTTGGGTCGTTGCGAGGCAGCACCTGTGTAATACCGGGTCTGAAATGGGAGACGATAATAGTAAACTGTAACCTGTCATGCATTTTGTAAGGAGGGTCGGTCGTGGGGCCGAATACTACATCCTGTAGAAACTATCAGCTACAAGACAAATGCAAGTAGACCTCTGCAATCCATGGTAGAAGACCTCTACACCCGACGGTAGAAGACCTATACACCCCACGGTAAAAGACCTCTACATACCACGGTAGAAGACCTCTACACCCCACGGTAAAAGACCTCTACATACCACGGTAAAAGACCTCTACATACCACGGTAGAAGACCTCCACACCCCACAGTAGAAGACCTCTATACCCCACGGTAGAAGACCTCTACACCCCATGGTAGAAGACCTCCACACCCCATTGTAGAAGACCTCCACACCCCATGGTAGAAGACCTCTACACACCATGGTAGAAGACCTCTACACACCATGGTAGAAGACCTCTACACACCATGGTAGAAGACCTCTACACACCATGGTAGAAGACTTCTACACACCACGGTAGAAGACCTCCACACCCCATGGTAGAAGACCTCCACACCCCATGGTAGAAGACCTCCACACACCACGATAGAAGACCTCTACAGCCCATGGTAGAAGACCTCCACACCCCATGGTAGAAGACCTCAACACACCATGGTAGAAGACCTCTACACACCATGGTAGAAGACCTCCACATCCCATGGTAAAAGAGGTGCAACTATGTCGGCACGAAGCATATGGTCACCACTGCAGCTGCCCCCCTATCACAAACCTGAAGCAGTTTGTTTGACATGGCGACGCAACCACACGCGCAACACTTGTTATTGCCCTTTTACTACCTGCAAGAAAGGTTGAGGTGGTGTTATTGTTTGCTTGGCTGTAGTCAGTCACGTGGGCGGCACATCGCTGTCAATGAATTGATCACATTTTAGTGTTGTTTGTTATCTAACGTTTATGTGTCTCTACTATCTGTCATATTCTAGTAATCGTGTGATAGTTTAGTAGTCTGTATTTGTCTCTACTATCTGTCATATTCTAGTAATCATGTGATAGTTTAGTAGCCTGTATTTGTCTCTACTATCTATCATATTCTAGTAATCGTGTGATAGTTTAGTAGCCTGTATTTGTCTCTACTATATATCATATTCTAGTAATCATGTGATAGTTTAGTAGTCCATATTTGTCTCCACTATGTCATATTCTAGTAGTCATGTGCTGTTTAAGCAGTCTATGTCCCGCTGACCTCCACTCTGTCATATTCTAGTAGTCATGTGCTGGTTAAGTAGTCTATCTCCCACTGACAAATGCCAGGTTCAGATCTGTTTCACGCTGTCTCGTGATTGTGCTGAGTGATCTGCCGTTATGTTTGTGATCCTCGGGATACCCAGTTATAGGTTCCTTTATCGCTACTCCTAGATCAAATATGGGATATATTATTGTTTCTATCAAACCAGAAGACTACTCCACACTCAGCCGTCTTTATCTCTACGTGAATGTCAGGGTAGGCACAGCTATCATTGGTATCTACATTATCACTGACCATTCCATCTTCTGTACCGTCCATATGAACTAGACGAGAGTTTGAGTATTTCCTTGCTTCTCTCACGACTCTCCCTCTCTGCTTTGATGACCTGCAGTGTCACCGACCTCCGCCCATACACCAGATTTACCCACAATGCGGCAGTAGCACTGACGAGTCTCAAAACGCCTATAGGGCAAACAAGCATTCTCGACCCACGTGTACAGGTATCGCTTGAGCGGCTCCCACCTCAACTATCTCTAGCAAGTTCCTCAACACCTATTTACCTGCAGTTGAGCGCATCGCTCCACTAACAGCATTTCCTCTGCTTCACGGAACCCTCTCATGTGGGACAGAAGCGGGACGAACCATGTGCTCGGGGAAGCGGCCAAGCGTTCAAGCCCAGAACTGTACAATCATCTGCTGTTGTTGTTCGAGGCTTAGTATTTCACTCTTGACGATGTTTCAGCTGGTTACAATGAAACTTCATACATCCAGAGACGAACAGAAGACGGTAGATCTGATCTTACTGGCTGTAGTGCTGTGCGAGTCTTTTAAATTGGTGTTCACCACTACAGGTTTATACATTGACGATCACCGCGTCGTTGGTCAGACTGCTTCAAGTTTCCACGAGCACTACGTCAATATCAGGAAGGTGTGGGATCTTGGTTAGTAAGTTGTGCCTGACCAAGACGAACTGGTCAGTATGTTGTGCCTGACCCAGACGTACTGGTTAGTATGTTGTGCCTGACCCAGACGTACTGGCCAGTATGATGTGTTAGCCCAGACGTACTGGTCAGTATGACGTGTTAGCCCAGACGTACTGGTCAGTATGATGTGTTAGCCCAGACGTACTGGTCAGTATGACGTGTTAGCCCATACGTACTGGTCAGTATGATGTGTTAGCCCAGACGTACTGGTCAGTATGTTGTGCCTGACCCAGACCTTAATTTTGAATCTTTTTCTGTTACTTTAGACAAAGTGTCTCATCCATAGTTCTCACCCGACCTGTTCTGGCTAGTTAAGACAAAGCGTCACATCCATAGTTCTCACCCGACCTGTTCTGGCTAGTTAAGACAAAGCGTCACATCCATAGTTCTGACCCGACCTGTTCTGGCTAGTTAAGACAAAGCGTCACATCCATAGTTCCCACCCGACCTGTTCTGGCTAGTTAAGACAAAGCGTCACATCCATAGTTCTCACCCGACCTGTTCTGGCTAGTTAAGACAAAGCGTCACATCCATAGTTCCCACCCGACCTGTTCTGGCTAGTTAAGACAAAGCGTCACATCCATAGTTCCCACCCGACCTGTTCTGGCTAGTTAAGACAAAGCGTCACATCCATAGTTCTCACCCGACCTGTTCTGGCTAGTTAAGACAAAGCGTCACATCCATAGTTCTGACCCGACCTGTTCTGGCTAGTTAAGACAAAGCGTCACATCCATAGTTCTCACCAGACCTGTTCTGGTTAGTTAAGACAAAGCGTCACATCCATAGTTCTCACCCGACCTGTTCTGGCTAGTTAAGACAAAGCGTCACATCCATAGTTCTCACCCGACCTGTTCTGGCTAGTTAAGACAAAGCGTCACATCCATAGTTCTCACCCGACCTGTTCTGGCTAGTTAAGACAAAGCGTCACATCCATAGTTCCCACCCGACCTGTTCTCATATTTCTGTGTCATCGCAAAGCAAATATAGTGGACACCTCACAGGAAGACTGCGTCTGCTTCTGCGGGTATAATTTCTGTAGCAATATTTACAAGATGGGGTAGTTAATTGAATACACAACATTTGTTGATCTACTTGAACGACATGCATGTATGTACAGTGATGACTTCCTGGACAGCTATAGGCCCATAGCTACACATGGGGTACCTGCCCACATTCCACGTTGGTAAAGCGCGCGTCTATTAGACAGGCACAGACTGTCTCACTCTCGTCTGTATCCTCCCTTCTTTCTCTCTCTCTTTCTCTAAGCACTTTTACAGAACATTTGCTTGTGAATGACGTGTGTGTGTGTATGTTTATGTGTGAGATAGAGAGAAGGGAATGACCCAGTTACATGGCAAATAGAAATAATGTAATTGTCATAATAGAAAGGTCAGAGTAAGCTGTTTATATTGGACCTCTAACTTGAGTTATTCATTATATGTTTAGACGGTCAATACAACTGATGATGTCAGCTGCAGTTCACTGTAATATGTTGAGAAATCATTTACTGAGGCCAATGCTAGCCATTACATTGATCAATTGGTCATTAAATAACACAATATTAGCAGGAAGAGCACTATTACATCATCTCTTACAGAGGAATAACCCCACGTGCACAAGACAAATAATTCATTGGCCGCCGGCCTAGAAAACGGGACCTGGAAAATTAAACGGCGTAAATTGACAGCAAAATGACATGCATCACAGTCATCAACAATTATAGTTCGTTGAGAATTTCAGTACATGTAAACTAAAAGTACTGTCAAAATGTTCCCAAACACCATGTCATACCCCAACCATCTGTCGTGCCCCCAACCATCTGCCACGTTCCCCAACCATCTGCCACGTTCCTCAACCATCTGCCACGTTCCTCAACCATCTGTCGTGCCCCCAACCATCTGCCACGTTCCTCAACCATCTGCCACGTTCCTCAACCATCTGCCACATTCCTCAACCATCTGTCGTGCCCCCAACCATCTGCCACGTTCCCCAACCATCTGCCACATTCCTCAACCATCTGCCACGTTCCTCAACCATCTGCCACATTCCTCAACCATCTGCCACATTCCTCAACCATCTGCCACGTTCCTCAACCATCTGCCACATTCCTCAACCATCTGTCGTGCCCCCAACCATCTGCCACGTTCCTCAACCATCTGCCACATTCCTCAACCATCTGTCGTGCCCCCAACCATCTGCCACGTTCCTCAACCATCTGCCACATTCCTCAACCATCTGCCACGTTCCTCAACCATCTGCCACGTTCCTCAACCATCTGCCACGTTCATCTTTTTTTCCAAACTCCCATTGTTGAGGATCTTAATTTTGACATGGAATAGTGTATGTATGGACCCTATACAAAGGTTGATGTTTCCAACATGTTTTAGTCAAGTATCTTAACATGACAGCTTATTTCCACCCGGGCATCCTCTGTATGATAGTAGATAGTTGCCATACTCAAGGTTGTTCATAGCTGAATTACAGAGCTTAACAGGAGGATGGTCCGCTAGGGGTCTGTGTATGACAAGGACAAGAATAGCACCACTGCCCCACTGAGCATGTCGTAAGAGGCGACTAACTGTGTGACATGGCATAACACCGGCCATGGTTAGGTGGTTTGTTTAGAGCAGCATAGATGGCGGCTAACATGCTTTGCTCTAGTGTTTGAGTCTATTAAGATGGATTCGCGCATCGGTTAACCACCATCCGCGGCTCTTGTCCCAACGCAGCGGAGTAATAAGCTGCTCAAGCCTAGCCCGCTGAGTAGGAAATCCTCCTCCGGCTAAATCCAGATCATTCCAGAGCTGGCACCTGCACAGGGCATTCGTCCCTGTAAAAGTACAGGTCGACTAAGAACAGAGCAAGTGTAATTAGACATCGCTAATTTGCTAATTTAGACATCTTCTGCATTTCATTAACTGGCGGGTGGGGGGGGGGGGGGGGGGGCGAGTTCATCAGGGAGGAGAATCGTTATTGAACTAGGTACTAGCTCTCTCTGGTTTGGCGTAACACATTCCTTTCTTCGCCTTCCCTTTCCAGTCTACAAACATAGATCGAGTAACAATTTACCACTGGCTAGACTGGTGCGTGCTCTATGTAAACCTGGTTCCTTTGCCTCGATAACAATCGCTATATCTACTCTGCCACAGGCTGCGTGTAACAAGTTTCAGACATATCACTGACAGCAAGTATGGACGACTGGATAGTCGAGTAAAACGTGCACCAAGGACGACTCGATAGTCGAGTAAGACGTGCACCTAAGCCGACTGGATATTCGAGTAAGACGTGCACCTAGACGACTCGATAGTCGAGTAAGACGTGCACCTAGGAGGGCCGACTCGATAGTCGAGTAAGACGTGCACCTAGGAGGGACGACTCGATAGTCGAGTAAGACGTGCACCTAGGAGGGCCGACACGATAGTCGAGTAAGACGTGCACCTAGGAGGGGCGACTCGATAGTCGAGTAAGACGTGCACCTAGGAGGGGCGACTCGATAGTCGAGTAAGACACGTTACCTAGAAAGAACAACTCGATAGTCGAGTAAGACGTGCACCTAGGAGGGGCGACTCGATAGTCGAGTAAGACACGTTACCTAGAAAGAACAACTCGATAGTCGCGTAAGGCACGTTACCTAGAAAGAACAACTCGATAGTCGCGTAAGGCACGTTACCTAGAAAGAACAACTCAATAGTCGAGTAAGACACGTTTCGTATAAAGAACAACTCAATAGTTGAGTAAGACACATTACCTAGAAAGAACAACTCGATAGTCGAGTAAGACACGTTACCTAGAAAGAACAACTCGATAGTCGAGTAAGACACGTTACCTAGAAAGAACAACTCGATAGTCGAGTAAGACACGTTACCTAGAAAGAACAACTCGATAGTCGCGTAAGGCACGTTACCTAGAAAGAACAACTCGATAGTCGAGTAAGACACGTTACCTAGAAAGAACAACTCGATAGTCCAGTAAGACACGTTACCTAGAAAGAACAACTCGATAGTCGAGTAAGATACGTTACCTTGAAAGAACAACTCGATAGTCGAGTAAGACACGTTTCGTATAAAGAACAACTCGATAGTCGAGTAAGACACGTTTCGTATAAAGAACAACTCGATAGTCGAGTAAGGCACGTTACCTAGAAAGAACAACTCTATAGTCGCTTAAGGTACGTTTCGTATAAAGAACAACTCGATAGTCGAGTAAGACACGTTACCTTGAAAGAACAACTCGATAGTCCAGTAAGACGTTACCTAGGAGGGACAACTCTGACATAAAATAGTGCTACCTTGCCGGTGGGTTGAGGACAGCCAAGGCTAAAAATGCAGCACCATCTGAATGCACGAAGCAGGCGAGTGCACTATGTCCATCGGCGCACATCACAGATAGAAAAGTCATTGCCAGAACCATTTATGTAGATGTCAGATTTGCATGTGACGCCAAAGTTGTCCTGCACGTATGTGATCCTGGTGTCCTCGTCACAGAAAACAAATTGCCGCAGCCAACTTGTATGGAGAAACCCATGAATTCCTTCACGCAGGCTTATTGGTTTGATGGCTAACTGAAGTTGTAGCAAAATGCTTCTGCTGTAGTGGTAAAATGGACACCACACTATTGTGGATATCCTGTTGATGTTTGATAGGTTTTCGATGATGAGCTCCACGTGCCCAGACCGTCAGACCAGTTGATGTTTGCTTATTTTCTCTGACAGGTCACACCTGGCCAGGAGGTGATCACGCAGGGAGAGGACGGAGACAACTTTTACGTCATCGATAAGTGAGTTGACTGCTAGCTGTCATTCTTCACCTGTTTGTCGCTTCTTCTCTGCTCATTATGTTATTTGCGTTTCCTTTAGATGTCTCTCGTCTCCATACTATTGTCATCTAAGGTACTAGTTGTATCACCAGATCCCGCTGCCTGACCTTCCATAACGGTAAGTCAGGTATCCATTTACCACTCGGTAGACGGGGGCGTCGATTCCAGGGATTAAAAACAACGTTTGTTCGCGAAAAGCATGCACTTTAATCACTGTACAACTCAGAATGTATTAAACATTTTAACCCAGGTCCCCTTTCCCCCCGCCCCCCATCACACCTTTTTACCCAGATCCCCACACCTTTTACCTAGGCCCCACACCTTTTACCCAGGCTCCCACATTTTGTACCCAGACCTCCCCCCACACCTTTTACTCAGACTCCCCACCACACCTTATAACTCCCGCCCCACACCTTATGACCCAGACCTACCCCTCCCCCACTCTTTTTAACCCAGACCACCACACCTTGTCTATTATGGTCTCTGTCACATACAGAGCCTGCCATATACAGAGCCTGTCACATACAGAGCCTGCCACATACAGATACAGATCATGTCTCATACAGATGTTGTAACATACAGAGCCTGTCACATACAGATACAGATCATGTCTCATACAGATGTTGTAACATACAGAGCCTGTCACATACAGAGCCTGTCACATACAGATGCAGATCATGTCTCATACAGATGTTGTAACATACAGAGCCTGTCACCAACAGAGCCTGTCACATACAGAGCCTGTCACCAACAGAGCCTGTCACATACAAATCCCTCAGCAAACCACGAGTGCTAACATCGCCTATCAGGCTGTTGATGACGCACATAACCAGGTATCTTGAATGTCAGAGGCTGGACTGGTTCAGTTATTGACCTTGACTTCATGTTTACATATCTGTATACAGACTCGTTGAAACCATCACATTTGCAACCCTGAATACAGTAGATACTTGCAGGTACTTTTATTAAAATGAAAGGGCTGACATAGAATATATAAATGTGTGGTTGGCTTTTCAATTTATCTTGTGTGTCCGGGGACAGCACGGAAGGTGACCTGGGAGAGGTTGGAAATTATTGCCGGGTCACTGTCAAATAAGGGGCTTGTTAACATGCAATGTGTGTCTAGGCCTGAGGGAAGTTAACATGCCATGTGTGTCTAGGCCTGAGGGAAGTTAACATGCAATGTGTGTCTAGGCCTGAGAGAAGGAGGGAAGTTAACATGCCATGTGTGTTAAGGCATGTAGGAAGTTAACATGCCATGTGTGTCTGGGCCTGAGGAAAGTTAACATGCCACATGTGTCTAGGCCCGAGAGAAGTTAACATGCCATGTGTGTCTGGGCCTGAGGAAAGTTAACATGCCACGTTTGTTCTGGCTTATAAGGAGCTGACATGCCACGTGTGTTCTGGCTTGTAAGGAGCTGACCTGCCACGTGTGTTCTGGCCTGTGGAACAATGAACAATGTATGTTCTGTCTTTTACAATGAGAAAAAGGTGTTCCAGTCAATCAGCGACGAGCTGTTGTACCACAAATGATGAACTATTTTATACCACACATACCAAGTTGAGAAAGGAAGCCACGTGGTTTTACTGCGGTTATGTAAGCAAACTGATTAATATAACGCATAAAATTAGCATATTGGCATGGGGCTTCAGGAGAGTTTGAGGAAGCTACATTTACCAACATATACGTCTTTGAACAGCGTACACATTGTTGTTCTGTCGACGGCAGATGTCTAATAGTTCGTTTTGTAAAACCCAGACAAATGATACCTATACTTAAAAAAAAAAATCTATCAGCTTCACACACATTCTCCTAATCGAATGCATTTCTGTTCTGGGCCTCTCTAGTACGTCTGGGTGTTCTGGGCCTCGCTAGTACGCCTGAGTTCTCTGTTCTTGGGTCGTCTCCCCTGGCGACGGGCCGGGGAAACGAGCAGCGTGATTTGGTATTGGTGACAAGAAGTTGAACCACTCATATAAGCTTGCTAATGTTCTGTGTACTTAGTGAGCACCAATGATAATACGCTCGCGGCCAACACCCCCCCCCCTCTCTCACTCTCTCTCACTCTCTCCCCCTTCCCTCCGTCAAACGTGATACAATTTAAATGATCTCACAGAAAGCTAATTGACAAGTCTAGATTTGGTTGGTGGATCCCACGTTCTAAACCAGTTTCGCGCTATTTAAGTGTTGTAAAACTGCTTCTGTCTGAACACGTGTTTAGGTAGATTAGACAAGAAGAAAAACAGCACTTTTCCACACACACAACACATGTCTGTAAGATCAAGTCATTGAAGTTTTCATCCTCGGGAATGTCACAGCTAATCCCTTTGATTGGATTGGTTGATCCTCTCAGCCACCTCTTCTTTCGTGTCCCTTCCTGGAGCCAGACGCTGTTCGAGACACGTACGCCCTGATGCGTTAAGGATCAAACACCGTCCTGCTATAACCAAATAAAGACTGGAGTGAACGCCGGTTAACAGGGGGCGTTGCTCACCAACAGGAAGCTAACCAAGCGTTTGCAGATATGGTCATGAAAAGTAGGGGAGATAATAATATGAACATATTTCGTTTAAAATGTTGGGAGTGATCTGCCGGGGTCTTTGTGTGTAGTAAGGACATGGGTAGCACCACTGCCACACTGAGAGCGTGTAGTCAGAGGTGACTTCTTCCTTCTTTTCGCATGCGCCTTTAAGCGTTCGCGTTTAGGTGTTTTGTTAATAGCAGCATAGATGGCGTCTAACAGGCTGCGGGTCTACTTTGCTGCTCAATTGTTTGTTCTATTAAGATGGACTCGCACATCGGTTAATTACCCTCCGCGGTATTTGTCCCAACGCAGCGGAGTAATAAGCTGCTCGATCCTAGCCCGATAAGCAGGAAATCCTTCTCCCGGCTACATCCAGCTCACGCCAGAGCTGGGATCTGCACGGGGCCATCGGCCCCTGTAGAAGTACAGGTCGACTAAGTAGGGAGATATTAGTATGAGAATATATCATTGTGTGTGTGAGAGGGACAGAGAAAGAGGGAGCGACAAAGTAACATGAAGGTCAGACGCTGCTTCTCGCGTAACCAACTCATGTTTGACTGGTCTCTCACAGCTCCAAGATGGTTGAACTTGTTGACCTGTTTCAGAACTTGTTCTCACACCACCAGAGCGTGTTCTCCCACCACCAGAACTTGTCCCACCACCAGAACTTGTCCCACCACCAGAGCGTGTTCTCCCACCACCAGAACTTGTCCCACCACCAGAGCGTGTTCTCCCACCACCAGAACTTGTCCCACCACCAGAACTTGTCCCACCACCAAAGCGTGTTCTCCCACCACCAGAACTTGTCCCACCACCAGAGCGTGTTCTCCCACCACCAGAACTTGTCCCACCACCAGAACTTGTCCCACCACCAGAGCGTGTTCTCCCACCACCAGAACTTGTCCCACCACCAGAGCGTGTTCTCCCACCACCAGAACTTGTCCCACCACCAGAACTTGTCCCACCACCAGAGCGTGTTCTCCCACCACCAGAACTTGTCCCACCACCAGAACTTGTTCTCCCACCAGAGCTTGTTCTCCCACCAGAGCTTGTCCCACCACCAGAGCTTGTCCCACCACCAGAGCTTGTCCCACCACCAGAGCTTGTCCCACCACCAGAGCTTGTCCCACCACCAGAGCTTGTCCCACCACCAGAGCTTGTCCCACCACCAGAGCTTGTCCCACCACCAGAGTGTGTTCTTCCACCACCAGAACTTGTCCCACCACCAGAGCTTGTCCCACCACCAGAGTGTGTTCTTCCACCACCAGAACTTGTCCCACCACCAGAGCTTGTCCCACCACCAGAGCTTGTCCCACCACCAGAGCTTGTCCCACCACCAGAGCTTGTCCCACCACCAGAGTGTGTTCTCCCACCACCAGAACTTGTCCCACCACCAGAACTTGTCCCACCACCAAAGCGTGTTCTCCCACCACCAGAACTTGTCCCACCACCAGAGCGTGTTCTCCCACCACCAGAACTTGTCCCACCACCAGAACTTGTCCCACCACCAGAGCGTGTTCTCCCACCACCAGAACTTGTCCCACCACCAGAACTTGTTCTCCCACCAGAGCTTGTTCTCCCACCAGAGCTTGTCCCACCACCAGAGCTTGTCCCACCACCAGAGCTTGTCCCACCACCAGAGCTTGTCCCACCACCAGAGCTTGTCCCACCACCAGAGCTTGTCCCACCACCAGAGCTTGTCCCACCACCAGAGCTTGTCCCACCACCAGAGTGTGTTCTTCCACCACCAGAACTTGTCCCACCACCAGAGCTTGTCCCACCACCAGAGCTTGTCCCACCACCAGAGCTTGTCCCACCACCAGAGCGTGTTCTTCCACCACCAGAACTTGTCCCACCACCAGAGCTTGTCCCACCACCAGAGCTTGTCCCACCACCAGAGCTTGTCCCACCACCAGAGCTTGTCCCACCACCAGAGCTTGTCCCACCACCAGAGCTTGTCCCACCACCAGAGCTTGTCCCACCACCAGAACTTGTCCCACCACCAGAGCTTGTCCCACCACCAGAGCTTGTCCCACCAACAGAGCTTGTTCTCCCACCACCAGAGATTGTCCCACCACCAGAGCTTGTCCCACCACCAGAGCTTGTTCTCCAAGAATTGTGCGACGTCTCTTCTCTTCAGCTAAGACCCCCACAGTCTCTGAACTGCTAATGGTCTCTCAGTTTTGCAGCTGCTCTTGTTCCAGATTTGAAAGTTGCTCTAGAGATGTGTCTCTGATTTGTTGACCAGTGCCACGTCGTCGGTAAACTGCAGCTAGGATGTCAAATGGTCTCCTCTGCCAGTGCCCAACTCTATGGTCCTCTTCTGGCAGGCTCTGGTGACATCTTATTATTACAAAGTCTTATCCAATATAATCAAAGACATTGTTAACACGTGCAAGCGTTCATATAAAACAACAAATATATGTAAGATAGTCATTTAAGTTATTCATCCTCGCTGATGTGAGAGCTAATCCGTTTGATTGGATTGAATAGAGCTAATCCGTTTGATTGGATTGAATAGAGCTAATCCGTTTGATTGGATTGAATAGAGCTAATCCGTTTGATTGGATTGAGTAGAGATGATCTTCAGATTCGTTGTACTGGCTAGATGTCCATACTTGACTGTTGTCACTGCCAGTGAAGATGCAGGTGCTAATATCTCCACGTTATCTTTAATTTTGTATTGGTCAGTTGGTCAGTTAAATTCAAACCGTCCATTTAATCCGTCGGACCCAGCAAGCAATTCGCCATCAGACAGACCAACATGTATGTGTTGTAAAGCTATCATTTCTGTAACGTCTTTTTAACATTCCAGCATCGCATATCCTTGTGTTAGATGCATACAAATAGCTTGAACGAGTTGCAACGCTATTGACAAACATACATTTGTACAGCTGGTCTCACGCATGAGTTGTTCAAAAGCTTTCAGTAATGTCACAATGCCAATTGAAGCTGAAAGTATTCCAGCTTTTGGGCTCTAAAATGATCTCTCTGACTTTTGACCTATTTGTATTCAGTTGCAGAGCACTATTCGGTCAAATAGCAATAGGCCATAATAATCCATCAAATGAACTATTTGGTACCCGACCGAAAACGAATTCACCGCATCACTTAAAGATACCATTGCTTAGAAATGTCACAAGATGAACACAAAAACCAAACACGTGTCCACCAATCTATTGACACTATTTGCCTGCACTGATTCTGGTTATATCGGGCGTTGCTATAGTTGAAGAGACGAACGAGCGAAAGCCAGGAACTGTGGGTAGTTCCAAGCTCACATCGGAGACGGACGAGAAACTGGAACGTCCCGTGTACATTCTGTAGTTGAAAAACGATTTGTTAGTTCATTATAGTTGTTGTCGGTTGTCCCTGATGAAGGCATATTGGTCGTAATGTAGGTTTCCTCTGTTGTCCCCTCGGCGCGGTTTCTGAACGTACTTATTTGTGATTTTCTGTGTCATTTTGTTTTTTACAAAATCAAAAAGACCAGACTTGGGCGTTGTTCACGCCGACATTCCAAAGGTAACGAAATGTGTACTCAATGGTGGCCGGCACAGAGACAACATTGGGGCGGCCCTTTCTGGTTCACACAAAGGCACAACATACTTGTTTGTATGCACATATGATTGGAGATATAACCAAAATACAAGCCTAAAAGGGTAGAAGAAGATTGACTAGCTAGGGGAAGAGTGCTTTTTTTTGTCTTCTAGTTGTGACTTGAAAAATAAAAGTAGCCTTCACATAATTGAAAGTAGCCCACATTTCCGAAATAGCATAGAATCATAAAATAGCATAGAATCATAAAATAGCATAGAATCATAAAATAGCATAGAATCATAAAATAGCATAGAATCATAAAATAGCATAGAATCATAAAATAATAAAATAGCATAGAATCATAAAATTGAGCAGCTCAATTTGAGAAATGTAGCCCAATCTGGCAACATTGAGCTGAACCTTACTGAACAGCGTTATTGTAATCAGGAGCCAATGTTCTGCTAAATCACTTGATCCCTTTAGTTGTCGAGTTATCGCCGGTCTTGACACGTGTCCAGGAAATGCTGTCACAGCGCCCACTCAGTGCAAGCCTCAGGAGACGGCACATTTCCGTGCGCTCAGCAAACCGGATGTTGGTACCGTGGTCTGTCACGGCCACCACCAAACACTTGCTTTCCTTTCACGGGAAGTGCTCGACACTTAGTTTCCACGCCTGGTGTGTGCAATGTGGCGCTTGCTCTCCTGCTAGCTCTGTTTGGAGAGACAACAATGGCGGAAGCTGACTTCAGCAGTTCTAGCCGCGTCTGCACATGATAATTGTGTCCCTCCCAGCAGAATGACATCCGTTGTAGTTGTCACCTCATCATTCCGCTGTCCCACAACCATTTAAGTTGGTTCACAAGTGGTTCATTACTTTTAGCCTACGTTTAGAATGTCTCAGTCCACATTTATTTGTCTTCTCCCGTCAAATCGGCAGGAGAACAAACCATCGTGGTTTTCCGTGTCGCTAGTGATGTTGATAAATCGTATCTGTACTTAGTTATACAATGCATCTACCTACAAGTGTCGATATGTGTTCTTGACTTGTTCTTGTCATTTCATCTTTTTATAAAGTGAGGTATACGACTCCATTGTCAACACTCTTAAGTAGCCTCTTATCTTAGCAGGCTACAGCTTGTTATTCTTTTTTCACCGTTTCGGTTCTGGTAACACACTGAGTGCTGACAGATTAGAATGTTTATTTTTCCTTCAGTGTCCTGGGGTTTGTCCGTCCAGTGTCGTTCCTCCTCCACCCCTCTCTCCGTGTCGTGACGTATGTTCCACTATGTGCGCCCCCACCCCTCTCTCCGTGTCGTGACGTATGTTCCACTATGTGCGCCCCCACGCCTCTCTCCGTGTCGTGACGTATGTTCCACTATGTACGCCCCCCCTCCACCCCTCTCCGTGTCGTGACGTATGTTCCACTATGCACCCCCCTCTCTCCGTGTCGTGACGTTTGTTCCACTATGTGCGCCCCCCTCTCTCCGTGTCGTGACGTATTTTCCACTATGTGCGGCCCCCCTCTCTCCGTGTCGAAACGTGTGTTCCACTATGCGCGCCCCCTCACTCCGTGTCGTGAACGTTTATCTGTCCGGTGTTTTGGATGTTGGCCGTTCCGTCTCCTGTTCTCTTTCTAGAAATGGCTCAATGACCTGTAACACACCTGGACGTCCCCATACGCGTCCAGTCACTATGATTGCTGATATTGTCGACTACAGAACATGAATTTTGGAGCTTCTCCGTCGGCTTTGAAATGTACTCCAACACCAACCCCAACCATGACTTCACAAGTACCCATTTACAGCTGGGTCGACTGGAGGAAGCGGTCGTACACACGATCAACATGATCTGAGTACGACGCGATTTGAACCTGGTATGTTGGAATTACAAGCCAAGCTCTCAAGCCTAAGGCCACACGCTCCTCCTGTCTCATGACAGTAAATCGCTACATGATAACATTGACTAACTCTCTTACGTCCAATGAAAGAGATAACAGATACTTCTCTATCCTTCAGATAGAAAGAACACCAGATATATTTGGCTGGCTTTCATCTCTTGATTGATCGGTCATGTAAGGTTTGATTGGTCGGTCTTGTAAGATCTTGATTGGTGGGGCCGTGTAAAGGCATGATTGGTCGTTCTGTCGGTCGAGTTCGTCTTGTCCCGATATTGCTCCTTAATACGCATGTCGGTATCCTTGCAGTTTGACACATTGATAGCAAGCCTTGGTCAAAGCTGTAGAGCTCTTGCAATGTTTGTGGTTTCTGTAAACATTCGATTACACTAGGATGTTGCTAGCCCCGAGCACAACCTTAGTTAGACGTCATTTAGGATAGTTTAATGGTTGCATTGGACGTATTCTTTGTCCCCGTATACCCAGACGGGCCGTGGTTGTGAGCACAGCAAGGGCATGTTTATAAACTAGTGCATCTGGTATCTCAACCCTTTTTAGTGGAGTGATTCCATCTTCTTGATTTTTCTAAAATGTTCTCCTCCTTTGGTTATTATCACCAGGTTAGTCAGTCCGGAGACTGGTGTTGAAGTCGTCTGATCATGTCACGCCACTGTCCTCTGTTAGTCAGTCCGGAGACTGGTGTTGAAGTCGTCTGATCATGTCACACCACTGTCCTCTGTTAGTCAGTCTGAAGACTGGTGTTGAAGTCGTCTGATCATGTCACACCACTGTCCTCTGTTAGTCAGTCTGGAGACTGGTGTTGAAGTCGTCTGATCATGTCACACCACTGTCCTCTGTTAGTCAGTCCGGAGACTGGTGTTGAAGTCGTCTGATCATGTCACACCACTGTCCTCTGTTAGTCAGTCTGGAGACTGGTGTTGAAGTCGTCTGATCATGTCACACCACTGTCCTCTGTTAGCGAGTCTGGTGTTGAAGTCGTCTGATCATGTCACGCCACTGTCCTCTGTTAGTCAGTCCAGAGACTGGTGTTAAAGTCGTCTGATCATGTCACGCCACTGTCCTCTGTTAGTCAGTCTGGAGACTGGTGTTGAAGTCGTCTGATCATGTCACGCCACTGTCCTCTGTTCTCGGCATATCTCTTCAGCTCAGCGTGTCTGCACCCCTATGATCTTGCATGCCTGCTATGTACTTGTTTCTTGGACTATCTCTTCTTCTGCTCCCCTGCGTTTTGCTTTCCCATGTTATCCCTTAGACCTTCACGTCTCAGATTGGGGCCAACCCATGACAATTTGCCGTAGTTATATATTTTTGATTAGTTGTCTCTGTGCACCTGTATCCTTGAACACCTGCTCGTTTGACCTTTTTTCTGTCTACCTAAATCTTTGCACCCGTACGATAGCACCCCATTTTAAAGGCTTCCAAGGTCTTCTGAGCCTTGTAATTGAGGGTCCATGTTTCAGAGCTGTACTTGCCAGATAGGAGTGATGATTTCTTTAGGCAGCCCATTACTTGATATTACAAGCTTTTGTTTTTCCCGAAATGCCTTTTTTGTTACTGCAATCCTAGATCTGATTGAAACTTACTAGTGGGCATCCTCTATAATTATTTGTCACAAATAGGAAAACCTCTGCACTTGTTCTATGTCTGTCCCTCTATGCTAATATTTATTCTTTGGGTCTGGTTGGCTGTTACTATAATTTTTGTTTTGCTGGCATTCATCTTCATACCAAATGCCTTTTTAAGGCTGCAGTAGAAGCAATGCTGACAGGCGAAAGCAATGAAAGCCAGATAGTCCTGTTTACAGATGCCCTGTCCGTGGTTATAGCACTAAAAAGCCAGAAAAATACAGAACTTAATGATTTAAGAGCAGTACTCTGTCAACTATGCCAGCAGTCCGCACCAAAAAGAGTAGTGGTACAGTGGGTTCCATCACACTGTAACATCCAAGGCAACGAGGAGGCAGACATACTGTCAAAAGAAGATGCAAGGTTACCACAACCATATTCTAGGGGGACCTACGCGGAGTCCAAAAGGTTTATTAGGGCCAGATACATGGCCAAATGGGAAACAGAGCATACTGGCTACACAAAATGATGCTTATTACCAGTTGAACAGAAGACAGCAAGTCGTGGTCTTCAGACTCCGCACAGGCCACAACAGACTGAGGTACCATCTATTCAATAAACTGAAGATAGCACTGACGAATGCACCTGTGGTACAGGGAAAATGACCGCTGAACATATGCTGCAAAATTGCCCAACATACGAGGACCAGAGAAAGCACATTTGGCCATCACCGGTGGCAACACTAGACAAGCTCTATGGCAGTGTCGACAGCCTCAGGATGACTGCTGCTTTCTTCGAACAAATTCAAGTTGACTTCTGACAGCGTACGAAGAAGAAGAAGAAGAAGAAGAAGAAGAAGAAGAAGAAGAAGAAGAAGATACCAAATGCCTTGGCCGTATCGTTAGTTTTGGTAAGTAGCTTTTTGTAATGAATTCAGTTCTTTGGTGATGGCTTCATCTTTCTCCACTGATCTTAACACCCATGCTACTTTTTCTGGTAGCGTCTGCCATCATCGGCACAGAATAAACATGAAATAGGCTTGCTGATAATGAACATCTGTGTCTTACAACTTCTCTGATTGGGGTTGCACTGGTTACATAACTACAACAGGCAGGCACATCGGGGAACAAGTCAGTTCAGCAACCAGCTGCACCATTTTGTTTGCTATTCCTATTGCATTATGGTAATGTTTGTAGCTTTAGACAGATATTTGTTGAAGTACACATAATATGCATTGAAGAAATACAGATTTGCTGAAAGCCTTCTCTCGCCAGTCTCAAATAGAATCGCCTAAAATTGACACCGCCTTTGTCGACGTTTTAAGGGCTTAATCGTTTTTTGAGTACTGAGCCTTACCGACATCAATAAAGGAAATTTAGTGGCCGGTTTGTGTCTTCTTAACCGTCTGGTAATATCATTTCAAATATATAATAATCATATTCTATCCACGGTTATGTTCGCTTCTGTCGGTTGATTGATACTTGAGAATTACGCTCAGTAGTAGGCGTTAGTGAACAAGCTCAGACAGCAGTTACACTGTAGGGGGTTGCAGGTTCATCAAAGCTCAGATAGCAGTTACACTGTAGGGGGTTGCAGGTTCATCAAAGCTCAGATAGCAGTTACACTGTAGGGGGTTGCAGGTTCATCAAAGCTCAGATAGCAGTTACGCTGTTAGGGGTTGCAGGATCATCGTGTAAATATGATATTGGAAATACAATCGATGATCATCAGAGATTATTAAACGTATATCGAGGCATACAGGTAGATGAATAGTTAGTTATTACCTGGCTGAATTCTCGTGTTTCCTTTATACTTCCTACGACGTTAGTTGTGCGTCTTGTTCTTAGCTGATAGCCTTGTTCTTGTTGTTAGCTGATCGTTTTTTGATACTAAAGCTACTCGTCACATATGATCCGATACCCCTGGTTATTATCTGACCCTTCAGCCGTTGGTCAGAATAGAAGTAAACAAATGTGCACAACCTCCTGAGCCGTTAAACCTAGAATGTGTCCAGCCAATGGTATCACGAGCAGACATAGATACGGAGTCACCTCTGGTAGTGCGGGCCTGTATGACATATTGGGGAAGTGTTGGGTTTGTCCCTCCCCTCCGTATCTGGTAGTGCGGGCCTGTATGTGTGACATGTATGGGATGAAACTGACATCTCCCTCGACGTTTGTTGGTTCATTCTTATAGGTGTGACACGTATGTGTTATTGCGCTCGGCACCCCCTCCCCCCTCTCTCTCTCTCCTCCGAGCAGAAAAGTACAAGGGACCTCAATGACACATGCATGTTTAGGACCTCAACGACACATGCATGTTTAGGACCTCAACGACACATACATGTTTAGGACCTCAACGACACATACATGTTTAGAACCTCAACGACACATACATGTTTAGGACCTCAACGACACATACATGTTTAGGACCTCAACGACACATACATGTTTAGGACCTCAACGACACATGCATGTTTAGGACCTCAACGACACATACATGTTTAGGACCTCAACGACACATGCATGTTTAGGACCTCAACGACACATGCATGTTTAGGAGAGAACTACGTTTGAGGATCAGACTGACACCTTCTGTAAAGGTCTATATTATATTTCGTATAACCTTGTGGCTAATATGTGTAACACTAGGATTGAGGAATGGAATCAATATTAAATAGACAACTGGGTTAAGTGACTCGCCGAGCGGTTTGGATGTGTGCCTTCTCACCACTAGGACATACGTTCCACACCCAGGTAAACCATGTTGTTTTCTGTCGTAAGGAAAATAAAAATGATGCTGTACATTGCGTGGCGACTGCATATGCAAGCGGCCTGTCTTTCTCAGTCCTATAAATTCTCAAATTTAACGGTTGTTAGGGATGGAGGACTAGCTGGCCTAAAGCCAGCCGAGTTCAACACGCGCGTATACCTAGCAATTAGATCTCCCGTGACGAGTACCCGCCTGCATCTCTCAGACATTGCGCAATACTTGTTTGAGCTGAAGGTTATTTTGTCATTTGGAAGAGTTATCGACCTTGAGTAGACACAACTTTGAGGAATGGGGGCTGTGCTACTGCATACAATAAACAGTTGGCAACACACATACAGTACATGACAGCAACATCTACGGAGATGTGCAAGCTTGAGGCTGAAGCAGAGGGTATTTGGTTGTTGCACTAAGGGGAGACTAGCCTGCAGGTTTCTGCCTTCATCTAGTCATAATTGTAGCTGTGCTGTGACAGCATAGAGTCGGTTATTGAGGGGAAGCCATGTTTGGAAAGTAGTCTTCTATATCAATGTTTTTTTTCACTGTGCGTTACCGGTGCCCAAATGGGGAGCAAGGAATAGTAACACTGTTAGACCGCCACACACCATGGTAGGAGAGGAAAGACCATTTGAAGACAACTATCTTGTGTTTGAATAAATGTGTGGCTTAGAACAGTTCTCATTCTAGGGCCCACAAAGAGTCCTGGGAGAGTTCAAAAAGTGTTTGGTGGGGGTCAGCAAAGGGTCCGGTGGGGGTCAGTAAAGTGTCTGGTGGGGGTCAGTAAAGTGTCTGGTGGGGGTCAGCAAAGTGTCTGGTGGGGGTCAGTAAAGTGTTTGGTGGGGGTCAGTAAAGTGTCTGTTGGAGGTCAGTAAAGTGTCTGTTGGGGATCAGTAAAGTGTTTGGTGGGGGGTCAGTAAAGTGTTTGGTGGGGGTTAGTAAAGTGTCTGGTGGGGGTCAGTAAAGTGTCTGGTGGGGGTCAGTAAAGTGTCTTGTGGGTGTCAGTAAAGTGTTTGTTGGGGGTCAGTAAAGTGTCTCGTGGGGGTCAGTAAAGTGTCTGTTGGGGGTCAGTAAAGTGTTTGTTGGGGGTCAGTAAAGTGTCTGGTTGGGGTCAGTAAAGTGTTTGGTGGGGTACAGTAAAGTGTTTGTTGGAGGTCAGTAAAGTGTTTGGTGGGGGTCAGTAAAGTGGTTGTTGGGGGTCAGTAAAGTGTCCGGTGGGGGTCAGTAAAGTGTCCGGTGGGGTCAGTAAAGTGTTTGATGGGGGTCAGTAAAGTGTCTGTTGGAGGTCAGTAAAGTGTTTGGTGGGGGTCAGTAAAGTGTTTGGTAGGGGTCAGTAAAGTGTTTGGTGGGGGTCAGTAAAGTGTCCGGTGGGGTCAGCAAAGTGTCTGGTCGGGGTCAGCGAAGTGTCTGGTGGGCGTCAGCAAAGTGTCCGGTGGGGGTCAGCAAAGTGTCTGGTGGGGTCAGCAAAGGGTCTGGTAGGGTGAGCAAAGTGTCCGGTGGGGGTTAGCAAAAGGTCTGGTGGGGGGTCAGCAAAGGGTCCCGTGGGGTCAGCAAAGTGTGTCTGTTGGGGGTCAGTAAAGTGTGTCTGTTGGGGGTCAGCAAAGTGTCTGGTGGGGGTCAGTAAAGTGTCTGGTGGGGGTCAGTAAAGTGTCTGGTGGGGGTCAGTAAAGTGTCTGGTGGGGGTCAGTAAAGTGTCTGTTAGGAGTCAGTAAAGTGTTTGTTGGGGTCAGTAAAGTGTTTGTTGGGGGTCAGTAAAGTGTCTGTTAGGGGTCAGTAAAGTGTTTGTTTGGGGTCAGTAAAGTGTTTGGTGGGGGTCAGTAAAGTGTTTGGTGGGGGGTCAGTAAAGTTAAAGTATTTGGTGGGGGTCAGTAAAGTGTTTGTTGGGGATCAGTAAAGTGTTTGTTGGGGGTCAGTAAAGTGTTTGTTGAGTGTCAGTAAAGTGTTTGTTGGGGGTCAGTAAAGTGTTTGGTGGGGGTCAGTAAAGTGTTTGTTGGGGGTCAGTAAAGTGTCTGGTGGGGGTCAGTAAAGTGTCTGGTGGTGGTCAGTAAAGTTTTTGGTGGGGGTCAGTAAAGTGTCTGTTGGAGGTCAGTAAAGTGTTTGGTGGGGGACAGCAAAGGGTCCGGTGGGGGTCAGTAAAGTGTCTGTTGGAGGTCAGTAAAGTGTTTGGTGGGGGTCAGTAAAGGGTTTGGTGGGGTCAGCAAAGTGTCTGGTGGGGGTCAGCAAAGTGTCCGGTGGGGTCAGCAAAGGGTCCGGTGGGGTCAGCAAAGTGTCCGGTGGGGTCAGCAAAGGGTCTGGTGGGGGGTCAGGAAAGGGTCCGGTGGGGGTCAGCAAGGGATTCGTTGAGGTCAGCAAAGTGTCTGTTCGGGGTCAGTAAAGTGTCTTTTGGGGGTCAGCAAAGTATCCGGTGGGGTCAGCAAAGGGTCCGGTGGGGTCAGTAAAGTGTCTGGTGGGGGTCAGTAAAGGGTCCGGTGGGGTCAACAGAGTGTCTGGTGGGGGTCAGCAAAGTGTCCAGTGGGGTCAGCAAAGGGTCCGGTGGGGGTCAGTAAAGTGTCTGGTGGGGGTCAGTAAAGGGTCCGGCGGGGGTCAACAAAGTGTCTGGTGGGGGTCAGCAAAGTGTATGGTGGTAGTCATCAAAGAATCCTGAGAGGATCCATATTGAGTCCTGTGAGACTGGAATAGGAACCCTCTAAAAGTACCATGGAGAAGAGGTCAAGAGGTCCACAAATAGTTCGTTCGCAGTTTGTGAACAGTCCTAAAGGAGCAGGTGAAACGTTCCTGGAATTTTTGCGAAGCCATGTGGAGGACCACAACCCATTATTTAGTTAGGTATAGGGGCCAATATTTTTACTTCATCTTATGCAGTGGGTGTAGAGTGTGGGAACCATGACAAACCATTGCAGGCTTAACCGGTCCCTGACCTAGAAGGGGTTTGGGAACCATGACAAACCATTGCATGCTCAACCGGTCTCTGATCTAGAAGGGGTTTGGGAATAATGACAAACCATTGCATGATCAATCGGTCTCTGATCCAGAAGGGGTTTGAGAACCATGACAAACCATTGTATGCTCAACCGGTCTCTGACCCAGAAGGAGTTTGGCAACCATGTCAAACCATTGCAGGCTTAACCAGTCTCTGATCCAGAAGAAGTTTGGGAACCATGACAAACCATTGCAGGCTTAACCAGTCTCTGATCCAGAAGGGGTTTTGAAACCACAAGAAACCATGATTGGCTGATCTAGAAATGTTGAGAACCACTCGCCTAACATAAGACACATGGTACACGACCTTGGCTATAAGCAGGCTTCAGAAGGTCGTTTGTGATCACGTTCATTATTTGGTTGTTAGGTATCGCATTACCCATCCCAGCAGCCTTCATTCTCTTGATCGTCTCTCGATCTTGCCTCAATCTCTTGATCGTCTCTTTCTCTTAATCTTGTCTCATTCTTTTGATCGTGTCTTGATTTTGCCTCATTATCTTGATCTTGTATTGATCTTGCCTCATTATCTTGATCTTGTATTGATCTTGCCTCACTCTCTTGATCTTGCCTCATTCTCTTGATATTGCCTCATTATTTCTACTCGCCAGTTCGTCCTTTCTCCATCTTCACACTATATCACCTCATGTAAACATGAATATTCTCTAACCAGACTCTCTTGATAAACAGTGTGTGGATTAGATATTTGATTTGCTCACCTGTCATGTGTGATAATTCTGTAGATGTCACAGGTAGCCTAGAACGAAACACTCATATTGCCATTCTGTTAAACAAGGACTACACATGGATACATGCCTCTGGTGTTCCCGGATACTGTCAAAGTTGCGAGTGAGTTGAGGCTGAGCTTTCAATCCAATACAATGCTCAAAAGGCAAGCCGATCACGTAGACTCCTACAGCACTAGCCCATCATGTAGACTCCTACAGCACTAGCCCATCATGTAGACTCCTACAGCACTAGCCCATCATGTAGACTCCTACAGCACACCCCCATCATGTAGACTTGTACATCACACCCCCATCATGTAGACTCCTACAGCACTAGCCCATCATGTAGACTACTACAGCACTAGCCCATCATGTAGACTCCTACAGCACTAGCCCATCATGTAGACTCCTACAGCACTAGCCCATCACGTAGACTCCTACAGCACTAGCCCATCATGTAGACGCCTACAGCACTAGCCCATCATGTAGACTCCTACAGCACTAGCCCATCATGTAGACTCCTACAGCACTAGCCCATCACGTAGACTCCTACAGCACTAGCCCATCATGTAGACTCCTACAGCACTAGCCCATCATGTAGACTCCTACAGCACTAGCCCATCATGTAGACTCCTACAGCACTAGCCCATCATGTAGACTCCTACAGCACTAGCCCATCATGTAGACTCCTACAGCACTAGCCCATCATGTATACTCCTACAGCACTAGCCCATCATGTAGACTCCTACAGCACACCTCCATCATGTAGACTCCTACAGCACACCTCCATCATGTAGACTCCTACAGCACACCTCCATCATGTATACTCCTACAGCACACCCCCATCATGTAGACTCCTACAGTACACCTCCATCATGTAGACTCCTACAGCACACCCCCATCTTGTAGACTCCTACAGCACTAGCCCATCATGTAGACTCCTACAGCACACCCCCATCTTGTAGACTCCTACAGCACACCCCTATCATGTAGACTCCTACAGCACACCTCCATCATGTAGACTCCTACAGCACACCTCCATCATGTAGACTCCTACAGCACACCTCCATCATGTAGACTCCTACAGCACACCTCCATCATGTAGACTCCTACAGCACACCTCCATCATGCAGACTCCTACAGCACACCCCCATCATGTAGACTCCTACAGCACACCCCCATCTTGTAGACTCCTACAGCACTAGCCCATCATGTAGACTCCTACAGCACTAGCCCATCATGTAGACTCCTATTGCACGCCCAGCAAATGACGAAGAGTGTGGATACGAATGGTTCCTGCAGCAGGTTAGTTGTACATACTTCTGCTCCGCCTTCTCTTGCTCCGCCCCATCTTCTTTCGCCCCTCTTGCTCCGCCCCTCTCGCTCTGCCCATCTCTTGCTCCGCCAATCTCTTGCTCCACCCCTATTGCTCCGCTCATCTCTACTGCCCCGCCCACTTGTCCGCTCCCCTTCCCCCGCCTCCTCTTGCCACGCACATCTCTTGCTCTGCTCTCTTTTCTCCGCCCCTCTCGCCCCGCCTTCTCTTGCTCCGCCTTCTCTTGCTGCGTCCCATCTCGTTTCGCCCCTCTTGATCTCCTTTCTCCGCCCCCTCTTGCTCTGGTCCTATCTTGCTATACCCCTCTTGCTCTGGTCTCTCTTGCTCTGGTCTCTCTTGCTCTGGCCCCTCTTCCTCTGGCCCCATCTTGCTCCGCCCCATCTTGATCCACCCCATCTTGATCCACGCCATTTTGCTCCATCCCCTCTTGCTCCATCCCCTCTTGCTCTTGTCCCATCTTGCTCCGCCCCCTCTTGCTCCGCACCCTCTTGTTCTGGTCCCATCTTGCGCTGCCCTATCTTACTCCGCCCTATCTTGCTCCGCCCCATCTTGCTCCGCCCCTCTTACTCTGGTCCCAACTTGCTCTGGTCCCATCTTCTGAGTTTCATCTGGGTGGAAGGAGTCTTTGGGGCACAGAGATTTTATCTGGGCTGAAGAAGTCATTGGGGCACAGAGCTTTCATCTGGATGGAAGGAGTCATTCTGGGTGGAAGAAGTCATTGGGGCACAGAGCTTTCATCTGGGTGGAAGGAGTCTTTGGGGCACAGAGCTTTCATCTGGGTGGAAGGAGTCATTGGGGCACAGAGCTTGAGCTTTCATCTGGATGGAAGGAGTCATTGGGGCACAGAGCTTTCATCTGGGTGGAAGGAGTCATCGGGGCACAGAGCTTTCATCTGGGTGGAAGGAGTCATTGGGGCACAGCGCTTTCATCTGGGTGGAAGGAGTCATTGGGGCACAGAGCTTTCATCTGGGTGGAAGGAGTCATCGGGGCACAGAGCTTTCATCTGGGTGGAAGGAGTCATCGGGGCACAGAGCTTTCATCTGGGTGGAAGGAGTCATTGGGGCACAGAGCTTTCATCTGGGTGGAAGGAGTCATTGGGGCACAGAGCTTTCATCTGTGTGGAAGGAGTCATTGGGGCATAGAGCTTTCATCTGGGTGGAAGGAGTCATTGGGGCACAGAGCTTTCATCTGGGTGGAAGGAGTCATTGGGGCACAGACAGGTCAATGTGCTGTTATAGAAGCCACGTTTTGCCATGCTGTTTCTCCCGTTAAGCTTTGGCAGCTAATTTCATGTTTTGTTTTCTGTGATCTGTTCTTGTTTCTCTTACAGATCCGTCTTTTAATTCATTTCTTACTGTTTAGAAAAACCGAGAGATAAGTCCATACCAGACAGTGCAATAGGGGATGAAAAGTTAGGAAATGGATTTGCACTAGGTCTGGACACTGAGACGACACGGACAAGACACGTGTATGCCATGTCTCAAACCTAATCCAGTCTGTCCGACTTCATGATTCTCTTTTAGTGCACAAGAAGCCATGTTGCCTATGCCAACAGCCAGCCGTGTCTTTGGTTACTTGCCGCACTGACTTCCTGTTGACAGTTCGTGTCACGTGTCCTCAGCTGGTGTTTGGTTACCTATCACTACTTGTTTGTCGGTCACGCCTTTGTTTCTCTGAGCTCAACATCGGGTTAGTGCCCTTTGTATCAAGTTGTGTGCGACGGTTTACAGTTTCCTCATTAATGTCGTGCACAGAACGACACGCCTGCACGAAATACTTAATATAGTGGGCTCCACGGCATAGCTGAATGAATCAAGGACGGCATGTAGAAATCAAGGCCAAAGTGTGTGGATCAAATTCAGCATGCATGAGTTCAGATCAACGTGAATGATTAGAGGGCAACATGGATGAGTCAAGGTCAACATGAATGAGTCGAGGTCAACATGGATGAGTCGAGGTCAACATGGATGAGTGGATGTCAACATGGATGAGTGGATGTCAACATGAATGAGTTGAGGTCAACATGGATGAGTGGATGTCAACATGGATGAGTGGAGGTTAACATGGATGAGTCAAGGTCAACGTGGATGAGTCAAGACAAACGTGTTTGGGTCAAATTAAGTATGGATTAGTCCAGGTCTTCGATGAGTCGAGGTCAACACGGATGAGTTAAGATCAACATGGATGAGTCAAGGCCAACTTGGATTAACCGAGGGCAACATGGATGAGTCAAGGGCAACATGGATGAGTCAAGGGCAACATGGATGAGTCAAGGGCAACATGGATGAGTCAAGGGCAACATAGTTGAGTCAAGAGAGCAAGAGCAACATTATACAAAGGGCGTGCTATATAACGATGATGAGGATATACATGAACAAGAGAAAGAGAGGGAGAGTAGCTCGTAGTTCCTGGAGCAAGAAGAAGAGTACAATGAATTAACATGAGAAGTAAGTTGTCAAACACAAGAAATCAATCAAGGTATTTACTGTATTGAATAGCTTGCCATCCGTGCGGTACTTTATGAGTATGCCAAGCTCCAGTGATCTGAAGGCGTCTGTCATCGTGGCCGCGAACATCATGCTGAACAGGGTCGGGGCGAGTACACATCCTTGTTTTACTCAGTTTGATACTAGAAACGTTTTAGATATTTCGCTGCTGTCCAGTACACGAGCACATATGCCTTTGTGTAGCTGTTTCACCATAGTTATGAACTTGTTGGGGCAGCCAAACTTGGACATTATCATCCACAGCCCTCCTCTGTTTACTGTATAAAATGCCTTTGTCAAATCAATAAATGTGGTGTACAAGGCCTGATTTTGTTCCCGACACTTCTCTTGTACTTGGCGAGCGGCAAAAATCATGTCCACTGTTCCACTTCCGCCTCTGAATCCACATTGGCTTTCTGGGAGGTGGTGGCTTTGTTCAAGGTGTTTGTTGAGCCTGTTTAGCAGTAAGCGAGCTAGGATCTTGTCTGCTACGGAGAGTAGCGATATTCCACGATGATTGTCGCATTGCTGACGGTTGCCTTTTCTCTAGTACAGGGGAACGATTGAGGCGTCCTTTAGCTCCTGCGGAATTTTTCCTTCAGCCCACATGTGACAGAAGAGTTCAGTGATCCTTCTGGTGAGGGATGGGCCAGCTGTCTTATATACCTCTGCTGGTATTGCATCAGCTCCTGGAGCTTTTCCTATAGATAGTGAACTGATTGCCCTGTCGACTTCCTCCTCAGTGATGACCCACACCCAACATGGAAATCTGTGACAAGGATGATGTCGGCTGTCCTCATCGACAGCTATTAAGTGGACTGACATTCAATGAGAGATCACGTGCATGCACTGACCAACATTGAATGGGCTCACATGTGATTTGCTGGGATGTGGGGTAGGGGGTTCACAACTCATACACGACATGTTTGGGTTCAACAAGGTTGGGGACACACGTACCAAACATGGGCTCAAGTTGAATGCACTGTTTCATAAGGCACAACACACCACCACACAACATATAACCACACAACACACCACAACACAACACACCACCACACAACATATAACCACACAACACACCACCACACAACACACCACCACACAACACACCACCACACAACGCACCACCACACGAAGCACTTCGCGCTAGGAAACAAGGCGAGTGAAACAAATAACTAAGTTTTGTACGAGGACAGAAAACAGATCTTTGCCGACGTTTAAACTTGTGAACAGATCTTTGCCGACCTTTCATCAGCGTGTGAACATATCTTTGCCGATGTTTCAACGTGTGAAGACTTGTAAAGAATTCAACAACTAGCGACGAGATAAACGAAAACAGTGTCATGAAAATAATATAGTAACATTGAGAAGAGAATGACACCATTAAGTCAGGTCACGAGTCAGGGCTCCGGGCATGACGCCCTGTCTCACTCAGTGGAAGAACTAGCACAATGGATTCTCCCAAATAACAGCATGAGATCTGATCTTGTCAACATAAGCCGAGAGATATGTCGTTGGGAGGGAACTGCCGTTGGGAGGGAACTGTCGTTGGGAGGGAACTGTCGTTGGGAGGGAACTGCCGTTGGGAGGGAACTGCCGTTGGGAGGGAACTGCCGTTGGGAGGCAACTGTCGTGGGAGTGAACTGTCGTTGGGAGGGAACTGTCGTTGGGAGGGAACTGTCGTTGGGAGGGAACTGTCGTTGGGAGGGAACTGTCGTTGGGACTGAACTGTCGTTGGGACTGAACTGTCGTTGGGAGTGAACTGCCGTTGGGAGTGAACTATCGTTGGGAGGGAACTGTCGTTGGGAGGGAACTGTCGTTGGGAGTGAACTGTCGTTGGGAGGGAACTGCCGTTGGGAGGGAACTGTCGTTGGGAGGGAACTGTCGTGGGAGTGAACGTTGGGAGGGAACTGTCGTTGGGAGGGAACTGTCGTGGGAGGGAACTGTCGTGGGAGGGAACTGTCGTTGGGAGGGAACTGTCGTGGGAGGGAACTGTCGTTGGGAGAATAACCTGAGCTAGAAAATGTTGTTGCTCTAGTCCATGTTACTAGTCAAACAAGTCAACATTATGTGTGTACTGCATGAATTGTCTTCTTGAATCGGCTGATGAAGATGTGTTATTCAACAAGGAATAGTGGAATGGTTGAAGCGATGGAATCTCACGTTGTCGAACATAGTTCATTCTCTGTCCTCGGCATGCTCCAGTCTACTCGGTAAGGGGCAAAAGCGGCTAGGCTGGGACCTGGTGACGCCGCTACCTCAAACAGCTGTTGGAACCTAGTGCAATGAACGTTCTAACGATTCATTCCTGACGGCAGTGTGTGATAGGGTACCATTATACAATGATGAAGTCATTGCTGTGATTAAGTCATTGCTGTGATTAAGTCATTGCTGTGATGAAGTCATTGCTGTTATGAAGTCATTGCTGTGATATGCTGTCGAAAGAGCCACGTTCTGATCCTTACAGCTCGATCATCTCGTAGCGAGACGAGCTGACAGTTACGTGTCCCTCCACCCAATGTTGGCTACTAGTGGTGAGAGAATCAATCGACCACATACTTGTATGTGGCATGTATGTGTCGGCACCTAGACGTCACTCGATAGCTCGCCCATACCAACCTGTCAATTGTCTCGATCATATGATCATATTTACCCCCCCCCCCTCTCTCTCTCTCTTTCTCTCTCTTTGCCTACCTCACTGCCTCCTTTCCCTATAATATATTTTCCCTCATCGCCATTCTCCGATTTCTATCCTCTTGAGATTTCACTCTAATTGTAGGGTGTCATTCTGTCTTTCTCTTCATCTTCCCGGGGACAAACAATGGAAATATGGTATTTTTCTTGTACTACCTGGAACACCTCAAACTGCTTAGTTTTTGAGGTTTCGTTCTGTCGTCATCCTATAACACCTCGTTCTGTCCTCATCCTATAACATCTCACTCTGTCCTCATCCTATAACACCTCGCTCTGTCCTCGTCTCATCTTATAACACCTCGGTCTGTCCTCGTCTCATCTTATAACACCTCGTTCTGTCCTCATCCTATAACACCTCGTTCTGTCCTCATCCTATAACACCTCGGTCTGTCCTCGTCTCATCCTATAACACCTCGTTCTGTCCTCATCCTATAACACCTCGTTCTGTCCTCATCCTATAACACCTCGTTCTGTCCTCATCCTATAACACCTCGTTCTGTCCTCATCCTATAACACCTCGTTCTGTCCTCATCCTATAACACCTCGTTCTGTCCTCATCCTATAACACCTCGTTCTGTCCTCATCCTATAACACCTCGTTCTGTCCTCATCCTATAACACCTCGTTCTGTCCTCATCCTATAACACCTCGTTCTGTCCTCATCCTATAACACCTCGTTCTGTCCTCATCCTATAACACCTCGTTCTGTCCTCATCCTATAACACCTCGTTCTGTCCTCATCCTATAACACCTCGTTCTGTACTCATCCTATAACACCTCGTTCTGTCCTCATCCTATAACACCTCGTTCTGTCCTCATCCTATAACACCTCGTTCTGTCCTCATCCTATAACACCTCGTTCTGTCCTCATCCTATAACACCTCACTCTGTCCTCATCCTATAACACCTCGTTCTGTCCTCATCCTATAACACCTCGTTCTGTCCTCATCCTATAACACCTCACTCTGTCCTCATCCTATAACACCTCGTTCTGTCCTCATCCTATAACACCTCACTCTGTCCTCATCCTATAACACCTCGTTCTGTCCTCATCCTATAACACCTCGCTCTGTCCTCATCCTATAACACCTCGTTCTGTCCTCATCCTATAACACCTCGTTCTGTCCTCATCCTATAACACCTCGTTCTGTCCTCATCCTATAACACCTCGCTCTGTCCTCATCCTATAACACCTCACTCTGTCCTCATCCTATAACACCTCGTTCTGTCCTCATCCTATAACACCTCGTTCTGTCCTCATCCTATAACACCTCGCTCTGTCCTCATCTTATAACACCTCACTCTGTCCTCATCCTATAACACCTCGTTCTGTCCTCATCTTATAACACCTCACTCTGTCCTCATCCTATAACACCTCGTTCTGTCCTCATCCTATAACACCTCGTTCTGTCCTCATCCTATAACACCTCGCTCTGTCCTCATCCTATAACACCTCACTCTGTCCTCATCCTATAACACCTCACTCTGTCCTCATCCTATAACACCTCGTTCTGTCCTCATCCTATAACACCTCACTCTGTCCTCATCCTATAACACCTCACTCTGTCCTCATCCTATAACACCTCGTTCTGTCCTCATCCTATAACACCTCACTCTGTCCTCATCCTATAACACCTCACTCTGTCCTCATCCTATAACACCTCGTTCTGTCCTCATCCTATAACACCTCACTCTGTCCTCATCCTATAACACCTCACTCTGTCCTCATCCTATAACACCTCACTCTGTCCTCATCCTATAACACCTCGTTCTGTCCTCATCCTATAACACCTCACTCTGTCCTCATCCTATAACACCTCGTTCTGTCCTCATCCTATAACACCTCACTCTGTCCTCATCCTATAACACCTCGTTCTGTCCTCATTCTATAAATCTTCGCTCTGTCCTCTTCCTATAACACATCATATTGATAACGTCTCCACAGCCACTTTCTGCATTTTATAAAGAGCCAGGTTTTGTAATGTTTGCTTTCCAGAGAGATAGAGATAGAGAGAGAGAGAGAGAGCGAGAAAGAGAGCGAGAGAGATAAAGAAAGCGAAAAGCAGAGAGAGAATTGTCCCACTATTTGTCGGTCCATCACTGGTTGAATAGACTCCTGTTGGTCGGTAATGAGTTCAACCTCTGAAACAGATTGCAACTGAAGCGCAGAAGGAGATGATTCGAGTGAATAGAATGAATACTGCCGTCAAATTACACATGGGAATAGTAGACTAACAGAAAAACGATCCAATATTGGATCATCAGCCGTTCCTATCGCCAACCACTACCACTCTCTCACCCGGCAGCTAACGTGGCATATCTTTAACAGTTCTGCTCTCCTATTATATTTCACATTCTAGTGGGACGTGGTATTATTAATATTTTCAATCCCAGCATCTCATATTCCTTGTAAGAACTTTTTCTTCCATCGTTTGTCTAAGACAATACACAACGTTTTGCTGTTGTTTTTTTTCTTCAGTTTTTACTTTACTGATATTTGTTCTCCGGAACGTCTATTTCTATATACACAATAAGAGAATGTTCTATATACACAATAAGAGAATGTTCTATATACACAATAAGAGAATGTTCTATATACACAATAAGAGAATGTTCTATATACACAATAAGAGAATGTTCTATATACACAATAAGAGAATGTTCTATATACACAATAAGAGAATGTTCTATATACACAATAAGAGAACGCAGCAGGATGGGAGGGATATGTATTATGTGTCGTCCCAATCTTTCTGTACGGTTCCAAAACATGGACTATTCTGCAGGGCAATCAGAAACGTATTGAAGCCTTTCACACCCGCTGCTGGATAGGAATTCTTACTAGTATGATCAAGTCTCGAACGACGAAGTCACCTGACGGTCAGACCTCAAGAACACACCGTCCTAACGGCCTATCAACCTGACCTCAGTATGTAATATATAACAACCTTTAACTCTGTGTTGATGCCATAGCTGATTGCCCGAGTAACATCTGGGGGAGAACCACATTATTGGACTCCCGACATCCAGGAAGCAAGCAGACTGACAAGAAGAAAGTTTGGCGCCAGTAGCCTATTCCAATGAAGTAGAACATCGAGAGGAGGGCGCCCATGCTTTGTGCTCTTTTCGTCGCAATTAAGACGAACTTGTTCCCTCTGGTTTTCCATATATTGTCCTCGTGTTAACTTCTTTACGTCTGGCTGCCTTTGTCTGGGTGCAGTGTCAACAGGCGTATTGAAGAAGATTTTCCCACTCGCTCGCCACCACGGGGATCACAATAGCGGCCCACACCTCGTTGGCCAGGTTTCTTAAATACATCTTGTTTTCAGGTGCAGTTTGTGGACATAATGCGGGGTCTAGAATGTTTTATCCGTCCCTTGACGTGGGTGGGGGGGGGGGGTCTTGGTGTGTTTCAGCTGATCCTGCCATCTTCTTCTTCATCGATGCACTGATGTTATGCTTCGTCCGGTGAGGTTCACGAAGGAGACTGGTTTCAGGTCTTAGTCGGTCCCCCACAGCTTTTCTAGCATGGTCGCTCCCCCAGGCCAGACTGTTTCTCGTTGGTCTGTATAGGTCAGGCAGTCCTGCAGAATATGTTCTAGTGTTTGCTTGGGTGCTCCATAATCGCACGTGGCCGTATCTCTGAGACCCATTCTGTGGAAGTGGGCCTTGAGTCTACAATGTTTCATTCTGAGTCTGAAGATCTTTCTCTGCCCATCTCTGTCAAGTTTGTCTATGCTGTCACTTTCTGGCTTGTATTCTTTGTGCCGGTCTGTCCATTCTGTCCTCATGGATCGTTTGATGAGTATCTTCGCTTCTTTATCCCTGTGCATGGAGAGTCTGCATTCTGCCACTTCCGACTTTTCCGAGCTCATCTACTTTCTCGTTTCCAGGGATCCCACAGTTAGTCTAAATCCATTGTAGGACTAAATCTATTTTTTGCGATAGCAATCCGATCTTGTATTTTATTTCAGGTGATAAATCTATGTTAGGGGGGGGGGGGGAGGCGCTTGAGATGGATTGGGGCTTGGAGTACACTCCTGCAATATTTTAGAAACGACCGTTGTCCTTATAGTTATGTTTTGGCTGATAGGAATCTGAGTTTCTGCATGAACAGCTCTTGCTTCAGCTCTGAAATTGGTACATATCTCTCCTGCTGGTATGGAGTGATTTTCTTTGTCACCGATGGAATGTTCAATGTAGATTCCACTGACTCCCCTTTTATCGCTAACCGAGGCAGATCCATCTATGTACACGTGTGTCCAAGAGTTACTAGGGTACTGTCTCTTGAGCTCCTGCAGAACGTGTGTCCAAGAGTTGCTAGGGTACTGTCTCTTGAGCTCCTGCAGAACGTGTGTCCAAGAGTTACTAGGGTACTGTCTCTTGAGGTCCTGTAGAACGTGTGTCCAAGAGTTGCTAGGGTACTGTCTCTTGAGCTCCTGCAGAACGTGTGTCCTAGAGTTGCTAGGGTACTGTCTCTTGAGCTCCTGCAGAACGTGTGTCCAAGAGTTTCTATGGTACTGTCTCTTGAGCTCCTGTAGAACGTGGATTTTTTGTTCTCTTGCTAACTGCTCACATTTCTTCGTCAACCCTGGAACCTCTAAGATTATTTTGGTGCTGTCCTGGATCCATGTCCATGGTTCTGAAACTAGTGTTTCACACTTTTTATTTCAGCTTCAATGATGTCTGTGTTTTCTCTGGATTTCTCTGGCGAGATGGTTGGGGCTTTTCCGTAGTAGTCTGCTTTTGGTTCTCTCTTCGAACTTCTGGTGCAGAGGATGATCAGGTAACCTCTTTAGTTTCTCAAACTGAGACGTATGTTCTCCTTAATTCAAGGACTTCAATATTTGTTGTTTTTCCAAGCTCTGTAATTGGACTGCTTTTCAATGCCCCAAGGGTAATTCTAAGACTCATATTTTGAACTCGGTCTAGTTTTCCTGTCTTTGTTTTGGCCGCTGTTGACCAAATGTTACAGGCATATTCCATGATTGGTCTGATTACACCAGTGTAGACTTGCTTGAGGATCTTTTTCTTGGTTGCCTATCTTTATTGTACTTCTCTCTTTTTTTTGGGGGGGGGGGGGGGAGGGGGAGGGAATAGAGAATGGTAGAGGTTTTGGTGTGGTTTATTTTCAGTCCACATCCACACCGTTTTGTCCAGTTCTCCACCTTCTCAACTGTCTTGTGGAGCGAGTATGAGGCTATTGTTGCATGTTCTGTGGCCTTCCATACAGCAAAGTCGTGTAAAATGTCTGAAACATGCTGATGGCAGCAATTAGTGATGTCGTTTATATCAAGAAGAGAGTAGGAGCTATTACACTTCCCTGTGGCACTCCCTCTCTCAGCCTGACTGACTTGCTGGTATAGTTGTCCAATTTAACCATGGCAGATCTTTGGAAGAGGTAACTTTTAATCCATGAAAACATATTGGAGGATTTTCAGATCCCAGACCTTCTCTCCACACAGTATCGAAGTCACGGGAGAGGTCAAAGAAGATGGCTAACACTTTCTTTTTCTATGTCAAGGCGTTTTCTATGTCCTGTGTTAGATATGTTAATTGGTCATCTGTGCTTCTGTGCTGCCTGTATCCTGTTTGAGTTGAGGTGAATAGCGAGTTGGTGTCTCAAGATACCAGGCGCATCTTGTATTTATCAGTTCCACCAGTTTCCCCACACAGCTAAGGAGACTGATGGGCCTGTAGTTTTTAGGATCGTGTGTGTCTTTTCCTGGTTTAGCAATAGGTTAAATATAAGCCTCCTTCAAGAGTGCTGGAACAGTATCCTAACGCCAGTTCTGGTTATATATTTCACTGACAAGAGGTGGGGTCTTGGTGTGTTTCAGCTGATCCTGACAAGAGGTGGGATCTTGGTGTGTTTCAGCTGACCCTGACAAGAGGTGGGATCTTGGTGTGTTTCAGCTCATCCTGACAAGAGGTGGGATCTTGGTGTGTTTCAGCCCACCCTGACAAGAGGTGGGATCTTGTTGTAGCTTACTCTGACAAGAGGTGGGATCTTGTTGTATCTGACCCTGACAAGAGGTGGGATCTTGGTGTGTTTTAGCTGGCCCTGACAAGAGGTGGGATCTTGGTGTGTTTCAGCTGGCCCTGAAAGGAGGTGGGATCTTGGTGTGTTTCAGCTGGTCCTGACAAGAGGTGGGATCTTGGTGTGTTTCAGCTGGCCCTGAAAAGAGGTGGGATCTTGGTGTGTTTCAGCTGACCCTGAAAAGAGGTGGGATCTTTGTGTGTTTCAACTGACCCTGACAAGAGCTGGGATCTTGGTGTGGTTCAGCTGGCCCTGACAAGAGGTGGGATCTTGGTGTGTTTCAGCTGACACTGACAAGAGGTGGAATGTTGGTGTGTTTCAGCTGACCCTGACAAGAGATGGGATCTTGGTGTGTTTCAGTTGACCCTGAAAAGAGGTGGAATCTTTCTGTGTTTCAGCTGACCCTTACAAGAGGTGGGATCTTGGTGTGTTTCAGTTGACCCTGAAAAGAGGTGGAATCTTTCTGTGTTTCAGCTGACCCTTACAAGAGGTGGGATCTTGGTGTGTTTCAGCTGACCCTGACAAGAGGTGGGATCTTGTTGTAGCTGACCCTGACAAGAGGTGGGATCTTGGTGTGTTTCAGCTGACCATGACAAGATGTGGGATCTTGATGTGTTTCAGCTGACCCTGACAAGAGGTGGGATCTTGGTGTGTTTCAGCTGACCCTGACAAGAGGTGGGATCTTGGTGTGTTTCAGCTGACCATGATACGATGTAGGATCTTGGTGTGTTTCAGCTGACCCTGACAAGAGGTAGGATCTTGGTGTGTTTCAGCTGACCCTGACAAGAGGTGGGATCTTGTTGTAGCTGACCCTGACAAGAGGTGGGATCTTGGTGTGTTTCAGCTGGCCCTGACAAGAGGTGGGATCTTGGTGTGTTTCAGCTGACCATGATACGATGTGGGATCTTGGTGTGTTTCAGCTGACCCTGACAAGAGGTGGGATCTTGGTGTGTTTCAGCTGACCATGACAAGATGTGGGATCTTGATGTGTTTCAGCTGACCCTGACAAGAGGTGGGATCTTGGTGTGTTTCAGCTGACCCTGACAAGAGGTGGGATCTTGGTGTGTTTCAGCTGACCATGATACGATGTGGGATCTTGGTGTGTTTCAGCTGAACCTGACAAGAGGTGGTATCTTGATGTGTTTCAGTTGACCCTTATGCTTGGAACTGCGCATCCTTTATTATCGCTGTGGCCCAACCTGCCCTTCTTGCGTGTATTTACTCTTAATACTTTTGCCCTATAATAGCAGTCCTTTGTTGTTTCCTGCGTGTCTCTCGACCACGGTCAGCACTTTACTGTTTCCTCTAGATCACTCCACCATAGTCAGCACTTTCCTCTAGATAACTCCACCATAGTCAGCACTTTACTGTTATCTCTAGGTCACTCCACCATAATCAGCACTTTCTTCTAGATCACTCCACCATAATCAGCACTTTCCTCTACATCACTCCACCATAGTCAGCACTTTCCTCTACATCATTCCACCATAATCAGCACTTTCTTCTAGATCACTCCACCATAATCAGCACTTTCCTCTACATCACTCCACCATAGTCAGCACTTTCCTCTAGATCACTCTATCACAGTCAGCACTTTCCTCTAGATCACTCCATCACAGTCAGCACTTTCCTCTACATCACTCCACCATAGTCAGCACTTTACTGTTTCCTCTAGATCATTCTACCATAATTAGCACTTTACTTTAGATCACTCCACCATAGTCAGCGCTTTTCCCTAGATCACTGCACCACAGTCAGCACTTTCATCTAGATCACTCCATCACAGTCAGCACTTTCCTCTAGATCACTCCATCACAGTCAGCACTTTCCTCTAGATCACTCCACCATAGTCAGCACTTTCCTCTAGATCACTCCATCACAGTCAGCACTTTCCTCTACATCACTCCACTATAGTCAGCACTTTCCTCTACATCATTCCACCATAGTCAGCACTTTCCACTAGATCACTCCACCATAGTCATCACTTTACTGTTTCCTCTAGATCATTCTACCATAATTAGCACTTTACTTTAGATCACTCCACCATAGTCAGCGCTTTTCCCTAGATCACTCCACCACAGTCAGCACTTTCCTCTAGATCACTCCATCACAGTCAGCACTTTCCTCTAGATCACTCCATCACAGTCAGCACTTTCCTCTAGATCACTCCATCACAGTCAGCACTTTACTCTAGATCACTCCATCACAGTCAGCAATTTCTTCTAGATCACTCCACCATAGTCAGCACTTTCCTCTAGATCACTCCATCACAGTCAGCACTTTCCTCTAGATCACTCCATCACAGTCAGCACTTTCCTCTAGATCACTCCATCACAGTCAGCACTTTACTGTTTCCACTAGATCACTCCACCACAGTCAGCACTTTACTCTAGATCACTCCACCACATTCAGCACTTTACTCTAGATCACTCCATCACTCAGCACTTTACTCTAGATCACTCCACTACAGTCAGCACTTTCCTCTAGGTCACTCCACCATAATCAGCACTTTCTTCTAGATCACTCCACCATAATCAGCACTTTCCTCTACATCACTCCACCATAGTCAGCACTTTCCTCTACATCACTCCACCATAATCAGCACTTTCCTCTAGATCATTCTACCACAGTCATCACTTTACTGTTTCTTCTAGCTCACTCCACCATAGCACGTTACTGTTTTCCTCCGTATCATTCCTCCACATTCAGCACTCTACTGTTTCCGCTAGATCACTCGTCGTTATGTGATGTCGGATTTCGCAGACGAGAAACGCGTTTTGCACTCCGCCCACATCTGGGAGAAGGGTGCCCGGGGCGTATTGATTCTGCGGGCGACGAGAAAATGACATTAACTCCATCGACACAGGCTGCTGCATTTTTGTGAGTTTGTGTAACGATGTTTGGCCAGCGAGCTCGAGCCTAGTTGATGGCGAAATTATACTGACAAGCTATTGAAAGGTTGCGTGTGCATGCGGCTATTACGGGCCACGTGTGGCGCCAGACTCTGCTCTACTTGACGCCATCTTATTCTACGTCAACTTGGTGTGCACAAGTGGGCTATGTGAGCTTGGTATGGTCTACTTTAGATTGGTGAGGTCTATGTTAGCGTGGTAAGGTCCGTCGTAGCTTGGTGAGGTATGTGATAGTTTGGTGAGGTCTATGTTAGCGTGGTAAGGTCCGTCGTAACTTGGTGAGGTCTGTGATAGTTTGGTGAGGTCTATGTTTGCGTGGTGAGGTCTGTGATAGTTTGGTGAGGTCTGTGGTAGCTTGGTGAGGTCTGTGGTAGCTTGGTGTGGTCTGTGATAGTTTGATGAGGTCTGTGGTAGCTTGGTGAGGTCTGTGGTAGCTTGGTGAGGTATGTGATAGTTTGGTGAAGTCTATGTTAGCGTGGTGAGGTCTGTCGTAGCTTGGTGATGTCTATGTTAGCGTGGTGAGGTATGTGGTAGCTTATGAGGTCTGTGATAGTTTGGTGAGGTATGTGGTAGCTTGGTGAGGTCTGGGATAGTTTGGTGAGGTCTACGTTAGCGTGGTGAGGTCTAAGTTAGCGTGATGAGGTCTGTCGTAGCTTGGTGAGGTCTGTGATAGTTTGGTGAGGTCTATGTAAGCGTGGTGAGGTCTGTGGTAGCTTGGTGAGGTCTGTGATAGTTTGGTGAGGTCTATGTTAGCGTGATGAGGTTTGTGTTAGCGTGATCAGGTATGTGGTAGCTTGTTGAGGTGTGTGGTAGCTTGTTGAGGTATGTGGTAGTTTGGTGAGGTCAATGTTAGCGTGATGAGGTCTGTCGTAGCTTGGTGAGGTCTGTGATGGTTTGATGAGGTCTATGTTAGCGTGCTTAGGTCTGGTAGCTTGATGAGGTCTGTGATAGTTGGGTCTATGTTAGCGTGATGAGGACTGTGATAGTTAGGTGATTTATCAATTCGTCTACCTCGGGGTACGCTGTCGAGATCAGTGACTATTGCTAATGTGCTAGCTACTATAATAGAAAAGATCAGCACAGTGTTTGGTCGAATGCTTTCAACAGTGGGGTAAGGTCGAGGAATCAACATACAAACAGTTGTAGCTCTTACGTACCTCTATTCTCCCCACCCTTTCTTACGTTTGTGAGAAGTGGACTGGACAATATTATGGATATCTCTTTACCAAACTAAGAAAGACTGTGACCAGAAAACGAGGGATAGCGGGCACTCAAATTCTGCCTTTGCTTCAAGACAACGCGCCCTCCCATAAAGCAAGGCTTGTGCTGCAGACAGCCAACGATTTGAATATTGAAATTCTTCTACACCCACCATATTCTCATGATTTAGCTCCATCAGACTTTTTTCTTTTTCTAAAACTTAAAAAAAAACTTCTGAAAGGAAATCATTTTAACAGTGACGAAGATGTCATACTGGTTTGTGATAACTGGTTCAGTTCGAAAAATAGGTTATTTTATTCTGAAGGTCTTTTCAAGGTAAAGCATAGATGGTAGAAATGTATAAATACAGGTAGTGGCTACATTCAAAAGGAATAAGCAATGTGCCAAATTTCAGCTTTCTCCTCCTACTCCTTCATGGTAAGGGTAAAGACTTATGACAAGACCCTTGTAGTAAGTATGGCAGTAAACACGAGAGCAATACACCTGCATCGCGTGCTGCCTTCAGTCGTCTCGGCTAACACGTCTTGCCACTGGATCAAGGTAGCTCATGGCAGAGAGTACAGTTGATGATAGCGCAAATAATCCTCTCTTAAATCTAATTAAAGCGCAAGTCACAGTGTCAGAATATCTCTATTCAGACGCTGTCGCTATCATCGCTTGTCGTGGACAACTAATGTTAGAAGCCTCAAACAGACGCTTGAGAAGAAGGACATTATAATATGGTGGACTGAGTATAAATGTTTCTAAAAGAAAAACAATGTGGACGATTAACTGTAAATGACCGGTTGAATAGGAGATTAAGGTAGAGCACTTATAATGAAACAAGTGTGAACTGGCATTGGTGAGTGATTGTAGCCCAGTTTGTTTCTTAAGGGAAAGTAACCGACAAGCTGTCTCTGTGTCACGTACGTATACAATGTGTGCATTTGTGCAGCTTCCTACAGTAGTTGCCACATTGGCTGTATAACAATGGCAGTATCTGTGCCTGCATATAGGTGACACTTACATTAATAAACATCTTTGTATATCTTTCACCTTTCATATTAATCCAAAAAAATATCCTTTTTAACAAGGACCGACTGTGATACCTGTCTTAAATGCATATTTAATGCGATGTATCCGCTACGCAATTTGAAGGCTGTTAAAATATAGGGCAAACCCATTTTGAAATATCTAAAAAAACACATCTATCATTAGCACTTACGTTCAGACGATGTAGCCTGTTTTTACGGCGGGCTGTATGGAACTTCCCAGTAAAAGTGCATTTTTGTAACACAATATCTGACATGGATCATTATTGACATGCAGAGATCAGTGACATAATCTATCATCGATACTGAAGCGGTAACAGTAATAACGGATTGGAAAGTTGCTATACGCCAAAATGGCAAGAACAATCAGATGATTTCAATATTCTCATTTTAATTTTCCTTGGCTTCACGTGCATCGAATTTCTCGTCATTCGTATATTATGTCCACAACATATTCTTCATGCAAAACTTAAGGCATTCATTTGGATTTAACGGTCCTCAAAATATTGAGAGACTGTACCCAGATCAAAATGCTGGCAGTCTTCCCCGTTATTTGCAGTTTCTTCTAGGCGCACGTCTGTTAGTCATGGGAAGAAGAGCTTATTTCTGTAGCTTAATCGTCCTCTACCGGGGCAGGTTTACTCAGATTGGAGGTGACGGTGAACAATGACGTATGGACCAACACCAGCTGTAGGGATGGGCGACAGATATTGTTGTTGTCTTTTGGTAATAGTTTTATTCAAATGAGGGTCGCCAAACATAAGGTTTGTGCGCGCATGCTCCGGTGGTTGCTGTTTCTGTTATATAAAGCCATGTGGCTACATACAGATTACAATCATCATATGCCGATATGGATATGCGATCATAAATCTATGCGAACCTCAAATGTTTTCATCACTTCGACAGATTTGTTCCATCACTTCTATTGATTTTTTAATCAATTCTACATGTTTTCATAAACTCTATAAATTTTGTCATCACTTCTATAGATTTGTTCATCACTGCTATAGATTTGTTCATCACTTCTATATATTTGTTCCATCACTTCTATAGATTTGTTCCATCACATCTATAGATTTTTTTATCACCTATAGATGTTTCCATCATCTCTACATATGTTTTCATCACTTATAGATTTTTTCCATCATCTTTACATATGTTTTCATCACCTATAGATTTTTCCATCACCTATAGATTTTTCCATCACATATAGATTTTTCCATCACCTATAGATTTTTCCATCACATAGATTTCCATCACCTATAGATTTGTCCATCACCTATAGATTTTTCCATCACCTATAGTTTTTGTCATCAACTCTCTCGATTTCTTAAAACAGTTTGAGCTGTGTTATTTCCCATCACTTGATGGCTTCTGTATGTTTTATCTTCACCTAATACCTAAAGAGAGTTAGAGTGGCGGAGCGATTAGAGATCTTGTTTCTCATATCACAAGGACCGTACTAGCGTTATTCTGTAAGCATATTCCAGAAAGAAAAAGCGAGACACTTCTTCCCTGACAACATTGTCGGCTGTACGACCACGTTTACCGTTTTAAAACATCCCTACCGCTAGAAGGCTCTCCAACTAACGGTATTGCACATCTCACCATTGATGCATACCCCAGTTCTGTCAAGCACCGAGTTGGCTGCCAGCCGTCTGTATTTGATAGAAAGTTCTGGAAGTAATACTACTAACAAGATCCAGCTAATAAGAGAGCGAGTAACACATTGTCCTGAGAATCGCAAGTAGGAAGGAGTAAGATGTCCTTTGCTCTTACTCCTTGTCTTTATCCTGCGGTATATTGCTGTCGTATGTATATTTTCCACTGTTCTCCATTCACAGAAGGTTGAGAACCTTCGTCTATGTCACACATTACATTCCGTTCTCCGGACCTCATCCTGCTACTTGCAAAGGCCTGTTCAGGACTTGGTAGCTGCAGATTGAGAACGTACGCGGAAGAAGGAGAAGGTGGAGGACTGTTCATTAGTTGTTCATTTTTTGTTTAGTACTAAAAGAAAGTATGAAATTCTGGGAGTTGTATGTGCCGATGTAGTGGCCACTCTGACACGGCATGGGACCACTAGAATGGATACTTCTAACATTCTCGTATGCATGCAGAATAGAGGACATTATACAACACGGAGAATTGTCAAGTGGTACCGGGTCTGAAGTGAGATCATTAACCGTAATGTGCCACGCATGTTTTAAGAAACGACTTATGGCAGTTGGGTAATGGTGCCCAGTAATAGCAGGTAAATACATGCCCACATCGCACGCAAAAGAGATATGGTCAGTGGCCAGTTGGTATGTTACAATTAAAAATGGTTGTGTACAGACACTGCCCTCATACTTCAAATAGTAGCTAAGTATGACTTTTACTTAAAGTTGATACACAATCCACGAAATCCTTTCGTAGCCATGTTTGAGTGAAGAGTGTCGTCTTACACCAACAAGAAATCCTATCCTAGCCATGTTTGAGTGTCGTCTTACACCAACAAGAAATCCTATCCTAGCCATGTTTGAGTTAAGAGTGTCGTATGAGGAGTGTCGTCTTACACCAACAAGAAATCCTATCCTAGCCATGTTTGAGTGAAGAGTGTCGTCTTACACCAACAAGAAATCCTATCCTAGCCATGTTTGAGTGAAGAGTGTCGTCTTACACAAAGAAGAAATCCTATCCTAGCCATGTTTGAGTGAAGAGTGTCGTCTTACACCAACAAGAAATCCTATCCTAGTCATGTTTGATTGAGGTGTGTTCGCTATGTTTGAGTGAGGTGTGTTCGTCGTGTTTGAGTGAGATGTGTTCGCCATGTTTGAGTGAGGTGTGTTCATGTTTGAGTGAGGTGTGTTCTTAGGAACACAGTTGTGGAATGTTGTCTTACATTTGCCCGTGGTATTTGTGTCCATGTTCCGTCCGTCGTTCTCTGCTCAGTCTTACGGGCTAAGCAAATATTAGACACACACATGGACGTTACAGACTGAAGACTAGACAACCGCAGTGAAGTACTGGACATAATGAAGTTGTCCACGGCTTGGTTTACTTGCCGAGATCCGAAACATTCTGCCTTGATGAGATTATCAGCGAGTCCCAAACTTGGTTGTTCGTTCTTACTGCACGCCCCCGTTAACACGCGCAGTGTCCTCGCACCGTATGCAAGTTACGTGTTCTTCTACCCCTACCTCTGGTCCACACCAGAACGAACTGTTCACCCTTTTCTCCGTGTGCCATATACGATGGGCTATTGTTTCTAGAGCTTTCTGTCAAACCCAGAAGGCTACTCCACATTGAGCATGCATTTCGTGTGTGTGTATAAGCGTGCCTGCCTACATGTCTGTCTGTCTGTCACCCCCCCCCCCCGCTCTCTCTCTCTCGTGTGTGCCGTGTGGGTGTGTGAGTACACTCCATACGTTGCGACGTCTTCTACCTCAGAGAGGTTATACTGCACGCACTGGTTTTGTCCTCTTACGATATGCTCCCTCTGTGACACTGGAACTATTATAATCTCTATAAAACACATCACTGTCCCTGAAACTATTCGAACTAGATCCTTACTAGAACGTCCACAATTTGACTGTGAGAAACGTGCACATATATAATATGTCTCTTAGAGATGATATACTTGATGGTGATATCTCTCCCTGTTAGCAGTAATAGTAATATGTCTCTTAGAGATGATATACTTGATGGTGATATCTCTCCCTGTTAGCAGTAATAGTAATATGTCTCTTAGAGATGATATACTTGATGGTGATATCTCTCCCTGTTAGCAGTAATAGTAATATGTCTCTTAGAGATGATATACTTGATGGTGATATCTCTCCCTGTTAGCAGTAATGGTAATAGTGATATGTGTCAGAGATGATACAATTGATGATGATATCTCTTCCTGTTAGCAGTAATGTTAATAGTGATATATAAAGATAGCAGCCCTTGACATGTTTGGGTACCATGTTGTCAGCATATAAAATAACAACCACAAAAACAACCAACTATATCAAAGTAATTTAGGTTGTAATGTGTCTTCCTGCCTGATACACCAGCTATACGTGTAAGCATGTTTCCTGTTCTACCTTGATTGGGGAAGTATTATTTGACAATCACAGCAACAGGTAACAAAACTGTCACATTGTTTGAATATTAGTACAGGAAGGACTAGTCAAACTGGAGAGGCACACCAATAGCGAAAGAAAAATGTCAAAACGTAGTTTGACATAAGAACAGAAATAGAAGAGGACCGGCTGTCAGAGGGAAACTATATTTATCAAAGACTTGATTAAATGACGACAACATAGAATTAACGAGTTAACTAAGTCAAAGGAAGAATTTTTTTTTTTTTTTTTTTGCTTAAATGTTTGCCTCACTAGTTTCTACTGGCGGAGGCGCGCCATTTTCCACCCCAGACCGTAGTCAATTGGGCGATATCAGGACGCATAAACCAGTGCTTGGATGCATGTGTGCATCTGTATGTACCTATGCTAGGTTTGTGCACCCTCAGAAGCTAGCCCAACCAAAGTGCAATGGAAGGGCTTTACCACGAGGGCGCGTGTGAAAGTTGTGCAAGGGTGTGACTGTAGGACAGAGTCAAATGAAAAGAGTGAGGTAAGAGGAGAGAGAGAAGAGTTGCCCCCAGGGTGAGCCACTTCTGAGGTCAATAACCTCAGGTGTCAAAGGAAGAATTGGAGGTAGTCAAGCTTGAGAAGTCGTCCAGCAAAGCAATTCGTTTAACAAAATCAATCAATCAAAGCCCGTCACTCTCGGTACAAAGGTCATTGACCACATCCCGCCAGCACGACTGTCTTGGGCTGCTCTTTCTGCCTCTCTCTCTCTCTCTCCCTCTCTCTCCCTCTCCAGGTGTAATCATTCTATCTTAGTTCCTTCTCACATTCTCTTCTCCGTGTATTTTTTGGGTCTCTCTCTCTCTCTCTCTCTCTCTCTCTCTCTCTATTTTCCCCTGAAGAGTCTGTCTGGCTAAGTTGGACTGTAGTATATGTCCTACCCAGCCCCATTTTCTTCACTTAATGAGTTGTTCCAATGGCTGTTGTTGGCTCCTTTCCTACAAGTCTTCATCCCTCACCATGTCCTGCCACTTTATGCCCATTATCCTTCGTAGGCATCTGTTAACGAAGGACTGGAGTCTTTGTTATATGACCTTGATCGTTCTCCGTGTCTCCGCTCGATACAGCAACACCTACTTGACACTTGTCTCCGCTCCATACAACACCTACTTGACTTAATTTTGGTGTGAATCTTGATATCTCTGGATCTCCATGTATTGTTTATCTTTAGAAATGTCCCTCTTGCCTTTCCAATTCTGATCCTTACATCTGTACCTCCTGGCATCTGCACCTCCTGGCATCTGCACCTCCTGGCATCTGCACCTCCTGGCATCTGCACCTCCTGGCATCTGCACCTCCTGGCATCTGCACCTCCTGGCATCTGTACCTCCTGGCATCTGTACCTCCTGGCATCTGTACCTCCTGGCATCTGCACCTCCTGGCATCTGCACCTCCTGATGTGTCTATTCTGTCCACAAAGATAAAGGTCTCCACTTCCTCCAACTGTTCGCCTTCCAACACGATTGGTATTTTGCTGATAGTGTTAAGTTTAAGGAGCTTGGCTTTCTTTATAATGATATTCAGTCCCAATTTGGCTTATTGTTCTTTCACCCCTGCATATTTAACAAAACCACGAATAAAACAACGTTCTGAATGCAGATAAACTGAACAAGGGTTCTCAGGTTGTCATCAATAAGTGGTCCCAGAGAGCCAGCACAGACAACGAAAGACGTGTAGTAACAGAAATGTAGCCATAAAAAACACATTAGTCAGACTGATAGGAGACTTGGCCATCATTTCTGTCAAGACCTTTGCAGAATTACTCGCTAAAATTCCGCTCCATTTATTCTAAAAATCTTGATAAGTATGACGTTCAAGTCCACCAGGCGACTGCCATCTGTTCTTGCACACTCGTTGTTAGAAGACTTTGGTTTCCTATTTCAAACCACTGAACTCTAAGCTCCATCAATACCATACCATTGTTAACTTTCCTTATTGTTGTCACTTTTCTACAACTAATACCACATTTAGTTCTTTTTTTAAAAAATTTTTTTTTACGTGTATTGTTTATTTTCTGATATTCAGATTGATCACAATTTTTGTGTGTGTAAAAATAATAAATATGATTAAATATATGTCACTAAACTGAAGAATGAGAACTGGTAACTTCAAATATAGTCGCAATACAATACATCTACCTTAAATTTGAGCTAAACCCACGAAACGCTGACAGGGCTCAGTTCGCTTTCAAAATGATTCAGTTCAAATTAACAAAATGGATACAAATGTCCTGAAATCAACTGGTATGTCCCAGCGAGATAGAACCAGGAAGTGCAGATGTTTCGTCGGCACGGCTCTACTTGGAAACAGATACAATCTCTGACCATCTCCGAAGTTATTTGGTGGGCCCTCCAAGAGATCGAGGCGCACAGTTTTGGAACCACCGAGGTTGTGAAGACCGTTTCACACATCCAGAGCCTCCAAGACGTGGAAGGGATGGCGTCCTCGATCATTGTGACTCGGGTCACTGGGAACTACTCAAGCCATAGTCTAGTCTGCTGATGTAACATACTTGGACTTTGATCCCCAAGAGGCTTACCCTGAGCTATTCTGTAACCCCTTGTGATGCCTTTCTTGTAGGCGGCTGTCTTTATCTTATACTTCGCCACGTACAGCCAATTAATCGCATTTATTTCCCCTATAAACGTCATGTCCGTGCCGCCATTTAATCGTCTCCATGAAGTGTATGCTCTCAAATAATCAAACTATTTCCCTCATAAACTTGGTGGTCTGTCTGATGCTTGTCTCGTCACCAAACAGTTGATCGCTCAAACAATCACATCTCTCCCTCAAACAATCACATCTCTCCCTCAAACAATCACATCTCTCCCTCAAACAATCACATCTCTCCCTCAAACAATCACATCGCTCCCTCATAAACTTGGCGATCCGTCTCAGATTTCCATTGTCACGGTACGGTTTATGCCTCGTCTGTAATGGAAAGGGTGGAGGCATGCTATCACTGTGTTCATCTCATGGAAACGACACATATGGACAAAGTATATATTGGCTACATGTTCTCTACACACGGGCACCTGTATCTATGTCAGATTTGTTAATTTATGCGAAATATGACATTTGAGTCTCTAGACACCTGCTTGCCGTCTGAATATTGTCACGTGGTATTGTCTTGGTAAAGAGTATTATGGTCTTTGACATTAGACTGTGTTATCTTTGAACAATTTGTCTATTCTCTTGTGAGTCTGAGTAGGAGATATGCCCATTTGTATACTGTCTTGTAAGCCTGAGAAACAGACATCCCAAATGTCTACTCCCATGTGTGTCATAGTAACAGACATCCCAAATGTCTACTCTCTTGTGTCTCATAGTAGCAGATACCCCAAAGTCTACTCTCTTGTGTATCATAGTAACAGACACCCGGAAATATCTACTCTATTGTGTGTCATAGTAACAGACATCTGGAAATGTCTACTCTCTTGTGTGTCATAGTAACATACACCTGGTAATGTCTAGTCTCTTTTGTGTCATAGTAACAGACATCCGGAAATGTCTACTCTCTTGTATGTCATAGTAACAGACACCCAGAAATGTCTACTGTCTTGTGTGTCATAGTAACAGACATCCGGAAATGTCTACTCTCTTGTGTGTCATAGTAACAGACACGCGGAAATGTCTACTCTCTTGTGTGTCATAGTAACAGACACCCGGAAATGTCTACTCTCTTGTGAGTCTGAGTAACATACACCCCAAATGTCTACTGTCTTGTGTGTCATAGTAACAGACACCCGGAAATGTCTACTCTCTTGTGTGTCATAGTAACAGACACCCGGGAATGTCTACTATCTTGTGTATCATAGTAACAGATACCCGGAAATGTATAGTCTCTTGTGTGTCATAGTAACAGACACCCGGAAATGTCTACTCTCTTGTGTGCCATAGTAACAGACACTCGGAAATGTCTACTCTCTTGTGTGTCATAGTAACAGACACCTGGAAATGTTTACTCTCATTGATCGTGCGAGGGGACCTGCCAATGTAAGGGAACTTGGTACCTATGGAGAGACAGTCGTAGATCGTGCGAGGGGACCTGCCACTGTAAGGGCACTTGATCGGTATGAGAGGACCTGCCATTGTATGGGTACTTGATCGGTATGGAGAGACAGTCGTATTTCGTGCGAGGGGACCTGACACTCCAGTGGCATATAATCAATGTGAGAAGAACGTGCGAGAGGACCTGGCACTGTAAGGGAACTTGGTTGGTATGGAGAGACAGTCGTATTTCGTGCGAGGGGACCTGACACTCCAGTGGCATATAATCAATGTGAGAAGAACGTGCGAGAGGACCTGGCACTGTAAGGGAACTTGGTTGGTATGGAGAGACAGTCGTATTTCGTGCGAGGGGACCTGACACTCCAGGGGCATATAATCAATATGAGAAGAACGTGCGAGAGAGCCAGCTGTGGTGATGGTTGCCTCGTGCACCTTTAAGAACACGTACAACCGGGCAACTGTGACGATGAACACACAAAATACTGTCCTTCCGGCTATTGTGTAACACCGAAACTTCCCCTGGGTGTGAGAGGAAGGAGAGAAGTGTCATTTCGCAGATCTGTCTGAAAGTCACCCAGGCAGTTTGTGAATGTACCCCAGAGAAGTGTCATTTCGGAGATCTGTCTGAAAGTCACCCAGGCAGTTGGTGAATGTACCTCAGAGAAGTGTCATTTCGCAGATCTGTCTGAAAGTCACCCAGGCAGTTGATCAATGTACCTCAGATAAGTGTCATTTCGCAGATCTGTCTGAAAGTCACCCAGGCAGTTGATGAATGTACCCCAGAGAAGTAGCCCGCCTCATTAATGGAGCAGGTGTCCTGACAGTTGAGATGACGAGACGTTTGTGGTGGCCGGGTTTACAATGTGCAGTGTTTGACGCCTCTGCCTATGCCCTCTATCAGGTGACTCTATCTACTGCTGAGTGTACCATTTCCATCTTTGAGCTGTCCATTGTGAACTTTGACATCGCTCGTGGTCGTGTTTGTGTTCTCTGGAAGCCGGATATATTTGTTTAGTTGTGGTTGTTGCAGCGTGTGCTTGTTATATGTTGAAGTATTGTCTCCCCCTAGCATTCATTGTCAGGAGAAGACAATTTAACCTCTATTATTTATTCTTCCTCGTTTTGCTGCTATATTTTTCTGACTTCTTTCTCTAAAATGATATCATAACTCTGACTCCTCTCATCAGTAAATAGGCGAGGATGTGGTGGCTGTCAAAGTATCAGCACATTTGTCAATGGGGTCGCTTGTGATCCTCCCTAAAAGGTTTTAGCCATTGTTAGAACCAACAAAGCTGCAAAGGAAAAGTTTATGATTTAAATAAAAAGGCATTTACATCCTTTGGCAGCCTGGTTAGCAAGGGGGGATCGACGTTATCCCGGTAGTAGTGAGCGACACGCAAATGAAGCCAAGCATACCACAACCGCCAGCACGGTCGGAATGTGAGGAAACAGAGACATACTGCAACGTTCAACTTAACTTCTCTATTCGGGTTACTCATTGTGGGCATTCACAACAACAACATACAACAACATCCAACAACAACATCCAACAACAACATCCAACAACAACAGCCAACAACAACATCCAACAACAACATCAAACAACAGCATCCAACGACAGCATCCAACGACAGCATCCAACAACAACAGCCAACAACAACATCCAACAACAGCATCCAACGACAGCATCCAACGACAACATCCAACGACAACATCAAACGACAACATCCAACAACAACATCCTTCTTCTTCTTCATCGTACGCAGTCAGACAGTAACCATTATTTTTTCTAAAAAAGCGGCGGTCATCCTGAGGCTGTCGACACTGCCATATAGCTTGTCTTGTGGTTCCACTGGCGATGGCCACATCTGCTCTCTCTGATCCTCGTATGTCGGGCAGTTCTGCAGCAGATGCTCAGTGGTCATTTTCTCGGTACCACACGGGCATTCGTCGGTACCACCTATCTTCAATTTGTTGAATAGGTGGTACCTCAGTCTATTGTGGCCAGTGCGAAGTCTGAAGACAACGACCTGCTCTCTTCTGTTCAACTGGTAATAGGCATCGTTTTTGGTGTAGCCGGTATGTTCAGTTTCCCATTTGGTCATGTATCTGGCTTTAATAAGCCGTTTTGACTCTTCGTACGTCATACTAGTATCTGTTTGTGGTAGTCTTGCACCTTCTTTTGCCAGTCTGTCTGCCTCCTCGTTGCCTTGGATGTTGCAGTGTGATGGGACCCACTGTACCACTACCCTTTTTGGTGCGAACTGCTGGCATAGTTGACAGAGTGCTGCTCTTAAGTCATTAAGCTCAGTGTTTTTCTGGCTTTTTAGCGCTGTGACTACGGCCAGAGCATCTGTAAGCAGGACTATATGGCTTTCATTTTCTTTATGTGTCACCATTTCTTCCACTGCCGCCCTTAGTGCCTCTGCCTCCGCTCTGAAATTGCTTGTGTACTTACCAGTAGCGAATGACAGTGTTATTTTTCTGCCATTTGGTAGGTTCAGGAATGGTCCTGCCCCTCCCTTCTGTGTAGTGTTTGTTACAGAACCGTCGGTGTATGCATGGGTCCAGTCCATGCCTGGGTAGCTTTTCGATATAAAGCTTAGGGTAGTATCTCTCCTTTCTTTTTCAGTCTGGCAGTTTTCAACAACAACATCCAACAACAACACCCAACAACAACACCCAACAACAATATCCAACGACAACATCCAACAACAACAACATACAACAACAGTCAACAACAGCCAACAACAACATCCAACAACAACATCCAACAACAACATCCATCAACAACAGCCAACAACAACATCCAACAACAACATCCAACAACAACATACAGCAACAGCCAACAACAACATCCAACAACATCCAACAATAACACCCAACAACAATCCAATAACAACAGTCAACAACAACATCCAACAATAACACCCAACAACATCCAACAACAACATCCATCAACATACTTCATCATTTGAAATGCCGACAATATGACGAGGGATGACGGGTGTCCTATACATCTCCAATTTCTCTCATTTATCTCCAGCTGCTTGACCGGACATCTTCTCTTCCACAAGCTTCTCTGATATTACCGCTGTGCACCTGGTACAAAGTCGGGACCGAACATGTCTTGGTCTGATATTACCACTGATCACCTGGTACAAAGTCGGGACCGAACATTTCTTGGTCTGATATTACCACTGATCACCTGGTACAAAGTCGGGACCGAACATGTCTTGGTCTGATATTACCGCTGTGCACCTGGTACAAAGTCGGGACCGAACATGTCTTGGTCTGATATTACCACTGATCACCTGGTACAAAGTCGGGACCGAACATTTCTTGGTCTGATATTACCACTGATCACCTGGTACAAAGTCGGGACCGAACATTTCTTGGTCTGATATTACCACTGATCTCCTGGTACAAAGTCGGGACCGAACATGTCTTGGTCTGATATTACCACTGATCACCTGGTACAAAGTCGGGACCGAACATTTCTTGGTCTGATATTACCACTGATCACCTGGTACAAAGTCGGGACCGAACATTTCTTGGTCTGATATTACCGCTGCCCACCTGATACAAAGTCGGGACCGAACATGTCTTGATCTGATATTACCGCTGTCCACCTGGTACAAAGTCGGGACCGAACATTTCTTGGTCTGATATTACCACTGATCACCTGGTACAAAGTTGGGACCGAACATTTCTTGGTCTGATATTACCACTGATCACCTGGTATAAAGTCGGGACCGGCCATTTCTTTGTCTGATATTACCACTGATCACCCGGTACAAAGTCGGGACCGAACATTTCTTGGTCTGATATTACCGCTGTCCACCTGGTACAAAGTCGGGACCGAACATGTCTTGATCTGATATTACCGCTTTCCATCTGGTACAAAGTCGGGACCGAACATTTCTTGGTCTGATATTACCGCTGCCCACCTGATACAAAGTCGGGACCGAACGTTTCTTGGTCTGATATTACCACTGTGTACCTGGTACAAAGTCGGGACGGAACATTTCTTGGTCTGATGTTACCACTGATCACCTGGTACAAAGTCGGGACCGAACATGTCTTGGTCTGATGTTACCACTGATCACCTGGTACAAAGTCGGGACCGAACATTTCTTGGTCTGATATTACCACTGATCTCCTGGTACAAAGTCGGGACCGAACATTTCTTGGTCTGATATTACCACTGTGTACCTGGTACAAAGTCGGGACCGAACATTTCTTGGTCTGATGTTACCACTGATCACCTGGTACAAAGTCGGGACCGTACATTTCTTGGTCAGATATTACCGCTGTCCACCTGGTACAAAGTTGGGACCGAACATTTCTTAGTCTGATATTACCACTGATCACCTGGTACAAAGTCGGGACCGAACATTTCTTGGTCTGGTGTTACCACTGATCACCTGGTACAAAGTCGGGACCGAACATTTCTTGGTCTGGTGTTACCACTGATCACCTGGTACAAAGTCGGGACCGAACATTTCTTGGTCTGATAATACCACTGATCACCTGGTACAAAGTCGGGACCGTACATTTCTTGGTCAGATATTACCGCTGTCCACCTGGTACAAAGTTGGGACCGAACATTTCTTAGTCTGATATTACCACTGATCACCTGGTACAAAGTCGGGACCGAACATTTCTTGGTCTGGTGTTACCACTGATCACCTGGTACAAAGTCGGGACCGAACATTTCTTGGTCTGGTGTTACCACTGATCACCTGGTACAAAGTCGGGACCGAACATTTCTTGGTCTGATAATACCACTGATCACCTGGTACAAAGTCGGGACCGAACATTTCTTGGTCTGATATTACCGCTGTCCACCTGGTACAAAGTCGGGACCGAACATTTCTTGATCTGATATTACCACTGATCACCTGGTACAAAGTTGGGACCGAACATTTCTTGGTCTGATATTACCACTGATCACCTGGTATAAAGTCGGGACCGAACATTTCTTGGTCTGATATTACCGCTGTCCACCTGGTACAAAGTCGGGACCGAACATTTCTTGGTCTGATATTACCGCTGCCCACCTGATACAAAGTGGGGACCGAACATGTCTTGATCTGATATTATCGCTTTCCATCTGGTACAAAGTCGGGACCGAACATGTCTTGGTCTGATATTACCACTGTGCACCTGGAGTAAACTAGGATTGATACTACATTTGTAGATACTATCTGAATTATATTTACTCGAAAGCGAAGTGGTCGTGTTGATAGTTGAAAGCGGAGTGGTCGTGTTGATAGTTGAAAGCGGAGCTGGCGTGGTTAATCTCGGGGTTAACATCATGGCTTGCAGCTTTATCATTGTCACTGATATTTACCAAATAGGTCAAACTGTGTTCTTCTTCAATCTGAACATCAATCATTATGAGATCTTTTTCTATGATTTTTATTATCATTTCCATTATTTTGCTCACACGTATCTGTAGCCATGTTTTTGGTGGCTTCTAGTGCTCTTCTGTAATTGTCTAAATGTCTTGACCAGACTGCAAAGACTCATGGGTCATCAAATCAAGATGTCAGTTGTTTGTTTATCCAGTGTCAACTGAGTTCCTGTTTTCTTTCTTGCTTATATTGTTTGCTGTTTGTCATCACCGCGAGTTGAATGTTCCATCTTACGCGTGAGGACATCAACTACCTGACTAATGCCTTCTAGGCACAGTTTGTCTCGGGCTGATTAGAAACACAGTGCAGGTCGCCATTCTGTTTACCTGAACGATATTTTGTTAAGCAACACTTAGTCATTAGCTGAAAATATAGGTTACCGAAACATCATCCGAGGCAAATATTTTATATCTGTAACAAAACATGAAAAACATACCGGACACCCCACCCCCATTTCTCTGCCCCAACCACCCCCACGCAACGAGACAACCTAAGAACAAGCCATGGACGCCCTCTGTTGACATTGGTTCCTACCAGTACACTGTGTCACACAAACTAGGGTGCCCTCTGTTACAGCAGCTATTGAGCGCTACCTTTGTTTGTATGTCATTAACTGTTCTTGATAAGAATCTAAATATCACATGTCGGCACTAGTACTGCACACATCACTTCTACTGTATTATGTCCATAGATGAAAACTTTGTGCTTGGCCACAAATCCAACTTTCTCTTGTTTCACCCCATCTCACCTCTCCCCCCAGTAAAGCACTTCCAGATAAGCGAGGGGGGAGAACCAGTTGATGCTGACACTAACTTCCGCCTGTGTCAAACTCTGGTTCACCAGGTCATGACCTCATTCGACTTTTCATCGGGATCCAAACCCTTGCAAGGCCAAGGTTTTCTAATATTGGGCTACAATACAAACATCTATCATTTATACTACACGGCGACTCCTGGGTAAGCGGTCTTAGTCTTCCTTTATAAATTCTGTCCCTGGACACCAGCAATAGGAATTTGTCTACGTAGTTTTTGTTGTTAGACAGGATCACGTTGTTGTTGTTTGCGAATGGCCACAATACGCAGGTTACTCTTTTGTGCGCCCTAAACCGGGCGTTAAGGGGCGGGTTGCAGTAGCTTTTCTCACATCCCGACCGTGCTGATGAAGGTGGACCGGGGTCCTCCAGGAGTTTGTGCTATGCTTCTCTTCATCTGCATGTCACAGACTGCTACAGGGATCACGTCTATCCCTCACCTCGTTAGCCAGGCTGCCTTGAAAACAGCCCGTTTCCAGGGAGGGCTTCTAGGAAGTCGAGGTGAGGGTCTTGGCCAGTATGAGCCTGGCTAACATGTCCGATCAGTATATTTTGCCTGACCAGACGTTAGATCTTCCCCGCGGATGGCATAGTTAGACAGAAAGTCATTGTTGTTGGGGAAAGAAAGTCATTGTTGTTGGGGACAGAAAGTCATTGTTGTTGGGGAAAGAAAGTCATTGTTATTGTGGACAGAAAGTTATTGTTGTTATGGACAGAAAGTCATTGTTGTTGGGGACAGAAAGTCATTGTTATTGTGGACAGAAAGTCATTGTTATTGGGGACAGAAAGTCATCGTTGTTTGGGGGACAGAAAGTCATTGTTATTGGGGACAGAAAGTCATTGTTATTGGGGACAGAAAGTCATTGTTGTTGGGGACAGAAAGTCATTGTTGTTGGGGACAAAAAGTCATTGTTATTGGGGACAGAAAGTCATTGTTGCTGGGGACAGAAAGTCATTGCTATTGGGGACAGAAAGTCATTGTTGCTGGGGATAGAAAGTCATTGTTGCTGGGGACAGAAAGTCATTGTTATTGGCGACAGAAAGTCATTGTTATTGCGGACAGAGAGTCATCGTTGTTTGGGGGACAGAAAGTCATTGTTATTGGGGGCAGAAAGTCATTGTTATTGGGGACAGAAAGTCATTGTCATTGGGGACAGAAAGTCATTGTTATTGGGGACAGAAAGTCATTGTTGTTGGGACAGAAAGTCATTGTTATTGGGGACAGAAAGTCATTGTTATTGGGGATAGAAAGTCATTGTTATTGGGGACAGAAAGCCATCGTTGTTGTGGACAGAAAGTCATTGTTACTGGGAATACAATGCCATTATATAATGTTATTGTTATACAGAAAGTTATTTTTGTTGGACAGGATGGCATAGTTAGACACAAAGTTATTTTTGTTGGACAGGATGGTATTTTTGTTGGACTAGAAGACATTGTTTTTGGTCAGGGTGACATAAGACGTTGTTGTTGTCTCTTCTTCTTCTTCTTCTTCTTCTTCTTCTTCTTCTTCTTCTTCTTCATTTTCTTTGTGCTGGACAGTCTTCTACCCAAGAGACTGAATTGCACCCAGTCCACGCTTCTGAATGTCATCGTCAGACGTGAGATATAAACAGTTTCTCACTCTAATAACAATAAATTGGGATACATGGATAGAAAATAACAAGTGGTGTGCACAGATATCCGAAATACGAGATTGACAACCAATCAGTAACACTTGGCCATTACGTAACATCGTATTGTTAAGGTTGCTGCAATAAATCAGCACACGGGAGACACATAACGCGCACGCTGTGTTATTGTTCTGGCTGTTACCTGAAACCAGCAATGATGAGATAGAGCAAGTCCAGGCTAGTTGGCGAGGTGGGTGGATGTGGGCGTTGTTCGAAGGTGAGTGGTAGTGTCCGTGTGTGAAGGTGAGTGGTTGTCGGCGTGAGTGGTAGTGGACGGTGTGATGAGGGAGTGGTAGTGGGGGTGAGTGGTAGTGGACGGTGTGATGAGGGGAGTGGTAGTGGACGGTGTGATGAGGGGAGTGGTAGTGGACGGTGTGATGAGGGGAGTGGTAGTGGACGGTGTGATGAGGGAGTGGTAGTGGACGGTGTGATGAGGGGAGTGGTAGTGGACGGTGTGATGAGGGGATTGGTAGTGGACGGTGTGATAAGGGGAGTGGTAGTGGACGGTGTGATGAGGGGAGTGGTAGTGGACGGTGTGATGAGGGGAGTGGTAGTGGACGGTGTGATGAGGGGATTGGTAGTGGACGGTGTGATGAGGGGAGTGGTAGTGGACGGTGTGATGAGGGGAGTGGTAGTGGACGGTGTGATGAGGGGATTGGTAGTGGACGGTGTGATGAGGGGAGTGGTAGTGGACGGTGTGATGAGGGGAGTGGTAGTGGACGGTGTGATGAGGGGAGTGGTAGTGGACGGTGTGATGAGGGGAGTGGTAGTGGACGGTGTGATGAGGGGAGTGGTAGTGGACGGTGTGATGAGGGAGTGGTAGTTGGGGTGAGTGGTAGTGGACGGTGTGATGAGGGGAGTGGTAGTGGACGGTGTGATGAGGGGAGTGGTAGTGGACGGTGTGATGAGGGAGTGGTAGTTGGGGTGAGTGGTAGTGGACGGTGTGATGAGGGGAGTGGTAGTGGGGGTGAGTGGTAGTAGGGGTGAATGGTAGTGGACGGTGTGATGAGGGGAGTGGTAGTGGGGGTGAATGGTAGTGGACGGTGTGATGAGGGAGTGGTAGTGGGGGTGACTGGTAGTGGGGGTGAATGGTAGTGGACGGTGTGATGAGGGGAGTGGTAGTGGACGGTGTGATGAGGGGAGTGGTAGTGGACGGTGTGATGAGGGAGTGGTAGTGGACGGTGTGATGAGGGAGTGGTAGTGGGGGTGAATGGTAGTGGACGGTGTGATGAGGGGAGTGGTAGTGGACGTTGTGATGAGGGGAGTGGTAGTGGACGGTGTGATGAGGAAGTGGTAGTGGACGGTGTGATGAGGGGAGTGGTAGTGGACGGTGTGATGAGGGAGTGGTAGTGGACGGTGTGATGAGGGGAGTGGTAGTGGACGGTGTGATGAGGGAGTGGTAGTGGACGGTGTGATGAGGGAGTGGTAGTGGACGGTGTGATGAGGGAGTGGTAGTGGACGGTGTGATGAGGGAGTGGTAGTGGACGGTGTGATGAGGGAGTGGTAGTGGACGGTGTGATGAGGGAGTGGTAGTGGACGGTGTGATGAGGGGAGTGGTAGTGGACGGTGTGATGAGGGAGTGGTAGTGGGGGTGACTGGTAGTGGACGGTGTGATGAGGGGAGTGGTAGTGGACGGTGTGATGAGGGAGTGGTAGTGGACGGTGTGATGAGGGGAGTGGTAGGGGACGGTGTGATGAGGGAGTGGTAGTGGACGGTGTGATGAGGGAGTGGTAGGGGACGGTGTGATGAGGGAGTGGTAGTGGACGGTGTGATGAGGGGAGTGGTAGTGGACGGTGTTAGGAGGGGAGTGGTAGCTCCAGAAACTCGGTGTGGACAGTAGCGGTTGTAGCCTACAAACGTTCCTGGTGTAATAGAGAATAACATAACATAGAAACAAATACGGATCGTGATAATGTAGAATATAATAACAAGCACACACGATCAAAATAACATGTTAAAAATGATCTTTTTCTTCGTCTTTCTTCACAAATAATGGCGTCCATAGATCTGTGTAGTGGTTGTCACCATGGAATTTATCTATCAAATAATGGCGTCCATAGATCTGTGTAGTGGTTGTCACCATGGAATTTATCTATCAAATAATGGCGTCCATAGATCTGTGTGGTGGTTGTCACCATGGAATTTATCTATCAAATAATGGCGTCCATAGATCTGTGTGGTGGTTGTCACCATGGAATTTATCTATCAAATAATGGCGTCCATAGATCTGTGTAGTGGTTGTCACCATGGAATTTATCTATCAAATAATGGCGTCCATAGATCTGTGTAGTGGTTGTCACCATGGAATTTATCTATCAAATAATGGCGTCCATAGATCTGTGTAGTGGTTGTCACCATGGAATTTATCTATCAAATAATGGCGTCCATAGATCTGTGTAGTGGTTGTCACCATGGAATTTATCTATCAAATAATGGCGTCCATCGATCTGTATAGTGGTTGTCACCATCGAGTTTATATATCAAATAATGGCGTCCATAGATCTGTGTAGTGGTTGTCACCATCGAGTTTATATATCAAATAATGGCATTTATGTCCATCATCAATTTGGAGATACACCATCTCCCGCTCTTTCCGCGCTACCCAGTTTATCCCTCTCTTGGGTTGGTGTGGATCATGCTGGCACTTAGATTTTCTCGCGGGTTCCATAGACAGGATAACACGTCCATTTTGCCCCACACAGTGCATGCGCATGTCTGTTTATAGGGACGATACAAAAACAATGCACAGAACTAACAGTTGTAACCAAACACACATATCAATATCCAAGCGTATCAATATCCAAGCTTATCAGTATCCACTCTCCAATAGTGTCTTTTCGCAGAGAGGTATGCCCTTCTCGGCTATAAGTGTTTCCCAGCGTTCACCACACGTGACGTGTCTGTTTGTAGTTTCCAAGTAGGTGACCAAACTCACCAGGTAGTACGTATACCAAGACAAGTATATTGGGATTACTCTATTTCTGGATGTTCACAAAAATACTGGTTATTTTGATAGCGGTAGTTGTTTTCTTGATTGTTTCTGGATACGCCACAATGTAACATGATGGGATTCACTCTGCAGGTGAAAGGCGAATGATGGGATGCAAGAAAGTGGACAGCTAGAGCAGTAAACAAAAGTGGACAGCCTGAAGCCGTCCACGAAAATAAGGTCGTTGGACATACAGTAGTGCCGCTAGAAAACAGTGGACACGCGACAGAGTAGTGCAAACAAGATGCACAATGGTAACATAGAAAGATGAAGACAAGGCCGAGATGGATGGCTTGATGAAACATGGCAAAGACATAGATTAGATCAGACATCGGCCACGTAGAATTCGCTCTCAAACAAACAGCACCAATTTAACAATTTAAGTTTCTCCCTTTTTTCAAACCATCTCCTTCCTCACATCTCACTCCCTCAGGCCCCCCCCCCCCAATCTCTCAACCTGTCCGTCAGTTCGTCATCCTATCATCTCACCCCCCCCCCCCCAATCTCTCAACCCGTCACTCAGTTCGTCATCCTATCGTCCCCCCCCCTCCCCAATCTCTCAACCCGTCACTCAGTTCGTCATCCTATCGTCCCCCCCCTCCCCAATCTCTCAACCCGTCACTCAGTTCGTCATCCTATCATCTCACCCCCCCCCCCCAAATCTCTCAACCCGTCACTCAGTTCGTCATCCTATCGTCCCCCCCTCCCCAATCTCTCAACCCGTCACTCAGTTCGTCATCCTATCGCCCCCCCCCCCCTCCCCAATCTCTCAACCCGTCACTCAGTTCGTCATCCTATCGTCCCCCCCTCCCCAATCTCTCAACCCGTCACTCAGTTCGTCATCCTATCATGTCGCCCCCCCCCCCCCCAATCTCTCAACTCGTCCATCAGTGCGTCATCCTATCCCCACCCCCCCCCCACCCCCAATATCTTAACCCGTCCGTCAGTTCGTCATCCTATCATCCCACCCCACACCCCCCCCCCCCATCCGCTTATCATTTCTCCGCCCATCCCGAACCTGCCCATCATCGCTCTTCCATCTGACCCACCCATTATCTCTCCCCATTCCCCATTAACCCACGTATTCTTTCCCCTTTCAACCCAACCTTCCCCCCCCCCCCCCCTTCTCGTTCACCTCTTACCCCATTACTACCCATCTCCCCCTGAAACCACCTTCACTTTCTCAACTCGTCCATCTCTTCCTCCTTCAACATGCCTATCTACCCGCCCATCTTCCCCTCCAGCCCACCCTATTCGAGCTCCGAGCCAACTCGCCCATGCGTGTTTCAGATTGTCATGATATTGAACTTGTGCAATCTTAGTTAGTTAGTTAGTTTTCTTTCCACTTGTGCCGTTTAGCGCCGTGGGGAGCTAAAGTCATCTATCCTGTGCCAAGTGCGTTGCGTCGGTCAATGTGACCCCTTGTCGCTACACAATCACTCTAATGTTATCTATCCACCTGCCATTCCGCTGCCCCCTTGCCCTGTAGCCAAATCTATCAGCGTTGTAAGCCATCAGTGGAAGTTGATGAGGATGTATTCTCATGAGATGACCAAACCCACATATTTTCTGCCTGGAAATGTAGTCCACACAAGCCGTAGTGCCGACCATACTTCGAGTGTCGTCGTTCCGCGTTCTGTCTCTCCTGGTAACACCGATGACCTTCCTCAAACACTACATTTCACAAGACGAATTTATGCTGCCCCGTGCCCTGGACAGAGGCCAATTTTGGCACTGGTAGCACAGAATCGGTATAAAATGTACTGTTTATCAGCTGTTGCTTTGTTGCCAAACTAATGCTCGGGTGTCTAAGCAGTAGGGGCAGTTGATAAGTCGCTGTAGATGCTGTCTCACGCCTAGTCTCAATTTCCGTGTCGATCCTACCCATCCCCCCAGTGATAGCAGGATCCCATCTGAAGTGGGGACAAGGTCAGGTGGGGACAGTGTCAGGGACGGCGTGGAGACAGGGTAATATGGGGATAGGGTCAGATGAGACAAGGGGACAAGGCCTAATCTGAAGTGGGGACAAGGTCAGGTGGGGGCAGTGTCAGTGACGGCGTGGAGACAGGGTAACATGGGGAAAGGGTCAGTTTGGACGTGGAGACAGGTCCAAATCTGATAGGGACAAGGTCAGGTGGGGGCAGGGTAAGATGGGGACAGGGTCAGGTGGGATGTGCGGACAGGGCCAAATCTGAAGTGGGGACAAGGTCAGGTGGGGACAGGAGTGTCCAGTATACTACAGTAATGTTGTATACAGAATCTGCAATCTTCTAAATCAGTGTAAAGATGTAAAGTTACAACGGGACACACCGTCTTATCTTACGTGTCCCAATATAACCAACATGACTGTTGCTGAAAGGGACGTGCCGTCATCACGCGTGACCAAAACCTTCTAAACAAACAATACAACTCACACAATCATCCGTCTCTTTTCTCGGGCATTCTTACCAGCTGTCGCAACGTTCTCTTAAACATACACACACTAACACAAACACACTTTTACATATACGCATACCCACACTAACACATACATGTACCAACACTAACACATACATGTACCAACACTAACACATACCCACACTAACACATACCCACACTAACACATACCCACATTAACACCATACCCACATTAACACATACCCACACTAACACATACCCACACTAACACATACCCACACTAACACATACCCACACTAACACGTACACACACTAACACGTACACACACTAACACGTACACACACTAACACATACCCACACTAACACGTACACATACTAACACATACCCACACTAACACGTACACACACTAACACGTACACACACCAACACGTACCCACACCAACACATACCCACACTAACACATACACGTACCCACACTAACATATACCCACACTAACACATACCCACACTAACACATACCCACACTAACACATACCCACACTAACACATACACGTACCCACACTAACACATACCCACACTAACACATACCCACACTAACATATACCCACACTAACACATACTCACACTAACACATACCCACACATACATGTACCCACACTAACACATACACACACTATCCAACACATACACACACTATCCAACACATACACACACTATCCAACACATACACACACTAACACACCACACTCACACAAACATACATAGACATGACTGAGAGCTCGGCCCGGCCTTGGAATTGTCTTAGACACCTAGGCTTATAAACGGCAATGACTATTATTGCGTGCTGACCCTTGTTGTTCAGGGCTCGCATATTGTATAGGTAAAGGTACCGGCGACATGCGCTGTCATCGGTGAGGAAGTGTTACAACGTTATTGTACTAGGTCTCGACCATTCTTCACTGCGTGGCCTTCTCTAACAGTAAGTCATGTACCAATTTGCAACTGGGTAGACATGCGTGTATGGCCTGTGATTGACCGCGATACTTTTGCCATGAGAAGCAAGCGATTTTCACACAGTTCTTGTAATTTATTATGTATTGTTATATACACACAGTTCATCCACAGAACTAATCCTCTCTGTGGTGTCGTGACATGTTGGACAACATGGCAGGACCTAGTCCTCTCTGTGGTGTCGTGACATGTTGGACAACCTGGCAGGATCTAGTCCTCTCTGTGGTGTCGTGACATGTTGGACAACCTGGCAGGATCTAGTCCTCTCTGTGGTGTCGTGACATGTTGGACATCCTGCCATGGTGAAGGGGGACAGCCTACCTCAGTGCCTGAGATGTATCGAAATAAGGACACATCTTCTTCTTCTTCTTCGTTCATTCTCAATCTCCCGCTACCAAACACTGAAAGGGCTTAAGTAGCAGAATGTCGTCCAGAGAACGAAATGCGTTGTGTCGTAGTTTACAGCTTGACTGCGATATTTGCACCTTTCGGTCCAACACATCCGACTTCAGCAAGCATTTTTTTAGTACCGGGTTAGCATTCCCTCTTCGATCCCTTCTCCTTAGCCAGTCTGCCCTGCTGCAGGCTGTTATCCAGGATCATCACGTGGAGGTGTAGAAGGGTCTTGGCAGCTCTGGTTCGCTGGCCCTGACGCTAGCAGTCAGCTATGGGTCGCTGACCACTGCAGCTCATGTGCTGCTCTGGTATTCTTGTATAATTAATTTATTATTTTAAAAGAACAAGATAGAACACAAATTTACCCACCGTTAATCTACTTCGAAACTTCTATACCGTACTACGAGCCGTGCTCAAATTAAACCGGACCGGACTGCACTAAGTGAATATACATACGATGCGCATGGTGAAGTCACTTCCGATGTAAACAACACATATCAACCACCAAGTTTGCAAGATTTCTTTATCCTCCGACTCATTGTTTCCTCAACAGACCGGTGAGAATATGGCAGGTATGATACGGAATCCGTCCAGAGCCGAATAGCTAGCGGTGATTCGATTTCTAACAGCTGAAGGATGTTGACCAGTTGACATTCATCGCAGAATGCAGGCAGTGTATGGTGACAAAAGTGTATCGAAGACACCAGTGAAGAACTGGACAACGATTTTTAAAGATGGATGTGAGTTAACGAAAGATCTTATAAGACCAGGTCAGGCGCATATTGTTGCATCAGAAGATGCCATCGTCAAAATTGATGCAGCAATTCGGGTGGACCGTCGCCGGACCTTATTTCGCTAGCAGAGCAATTCGCTGTGCCGCTAGGGACAGATGGTGGTTAGCAAGAAACTGAAGTATCGGAAGGTGTGTTCACAATAAGTACATCGGTTGCTGACCAACCTCCATAAGGAAGAACGCGTGGGATGGAGTTTGAACTACTTGCTGCGATACGAAGAGGAGGGGGGATTCGTTTCTTTTGCTCACAGTGGCAGGTGATGAATCGTGTGCCACCACTTTGAGCCGAGCAGCAAAACTGCTAGCAGGCAATGGAAACATCCCGGATCACCGAAACCAAAAAACTCCAAGACACATTTCCGCTGGTATGGTTATGCTGAAAGCGTTTTTTGACCGTGAGGGACTTTTGTTGTCAACCAAGAACATCGTCATCCGCTACAATGACACACTAAACCAAGAACATCAATGCCATCTGCTACAATGACACACTAGACAAGCTGCTACAGCAATCAGGAATAAACGACCCGGCATCCTTTCGCGTGGTGTGATTCTGTTGCACGACAATTGCGCGTCCACATGTCGCGAACATTGTTCAGAAAGCGTTAGCACAGAAAAGGTGGGAAGTACTGCCACACCCATGTTATAGCCTCGATATGTCCCATTGTGACTTATTTTATCGGACCCTCAAAAAAGTTATTGAAGGGACAAACATGCAACATCTATGCAGACGTCATGGCCTCGGTGACCAAGTGGTTCAAAGAGCAACCAAATCCGTTTCTTTTTGGACGGTATCCGCCGTTCACGCAAGCAGTAGGACGCGTATCTGAATGTCTATGGCGACTTTTTCTAGCTAACCACGTGGCATGTTTGCTTTATACCAAGTGCTATATTTATTTCTGTCACACCAGATGATGTAACTTGCATATGCGACTCGGTCCGGTTCATTTGAACACGCCTCGTAGTTACTGCCTTATTTGTCCCTTACAAGACGTCAGAAGAGCTATAATAAGTGAATATTTGTCGTGAATAGATACAATTGTTCAGAACGTTATCAATATAGATATGTTTGGGTAGTTCTCCGTGTGTGTGGGTGGGTGGGGCGGGCGGGGGATAAAGAGCAGGGGACATCCGAGAATAGGACCACTCTCGCGCTACTTGCATATCATGAGAGGCGATAAAGCGTTCTGACCGTGTAGTGTAGAATACTTCAAATCAAAGTGAGCTCTATTCACAGTACTCTATGTAGACACCGCAAACTAGTCACAGTACTCTATGTAGACACAGCAAACTAGTCACAGTACTCTATGTAGACACAGCAAACTAGTCACAGTACTCTATGTAGACATAGAAAACTAGTCACAGTACTCTATGTAGACACAGAAAACTAGTCACAGTACTCTATGTAGACACAGTGAATAATTTGTTTACTTGTGAATCTGAAGAAAAACAAAAAGAAGAAGTGTTTAGGCAACTGGCCAATGTTAGTGGCTATCCTGAAATGACCGTCGCTAACTGAACAAGTTGAGAATCACTGTAGAACGTTTGTTCCTTGTTTGTGTCCACAGGGGCAAGTTTGAGATCTACGTGGAGTCTGACAAGAGGAGGAAACTAGTGGGTACCTATAATGATGAAGGTTTCTTTGGGGAGCTGGCCCTCATGTACAACATGCCCAGAGCTGCAACCATCGTGGCGATCAGCAATGGTGTTGTGTGGGCACTGGTAGGTGGTCGTTTGTGGCTGTTGGCAGACAGGACTCTCTGTGGTGTGTGTGTGGCTGAGAGAGAGAGGGAGAGAGAAAAGAGGAATTGAAGTGTTGACTGTTATCGTGTTACTTCAATCATGAAGTCTGCCATCTCAAATTGTCAGATGTTTAATATCCAAGTGTGTTTGTTTGCTTCTTGAAAACACCAGGTTTGTATGGATGTTCATGTTTATCGAATCGATTCTTGTCATAAATCCACTGTATATTCTTCAGTGGCAGTAATACCGATACGTGGCATGTACTTAGATATCACAGACACGCGTGCAAGTGTTTAGTGTATGATTTCACGATTGTGTTCATGGGGGCAGTACTGATAATATTGAAGCTCCATTGCTATTTGAATGCCGGTTAGGCTTGTACAAACAGTTTCCTCCAACGATTCTGTCAATATAGACGCTTCCTCTGTTGTTTGCTTTCCTTGGACATCTAATATGGCATGGAGAACATAACGCAAATTTGGTGCGCAACGCAACATCGAAAGAAACAGTAGAGGAAGGCAATTAAGAGAGAATGATTTATTATTCTCCTGCTTCTTTTCCTCCACGTTTTTCAAGCGTCAACCCGAGCACACGTGTAGTTATGCTGGTTTCAAATGCTGTCATAGACTGGGGTGGATTTTTTTATTTTTTTTTGGCGTTCGCCTTATTTCTCTAATCCCCAAGGCGGTGTGCGTTGCACTGTGGTTTTTATTTTGCGCCTGTCGGCCCAGTGCATCCGACTTCAGTATGCATTTTATGTCAAAGCCTGCTTCCTCCTGCATTTTATAAGGGTTTGCTTCCCCTGGGCAACGGCCGGTGCTGTGTTGGGGATCGAACCCAGGACCTTCTGGTTGTGAGCCGTGCCACTTAACCACTAGGCCACGCAGGGTGGATTTAAGTAGGTGCTTTCAGTTCTAACTAGATGCTCCAAAGGCTTCAGACACAGCAGCCCCTGACATGTCTTCATTGCTCGTGAAACGACTGCTCCTACCAACAGGCGAAGGGTCACGGGGCAAGTCTGTGGCGCTCTAAGACCAGAATTCTCTGTTACAGATGCAGCCCGTCGAAAGGAAGGAAGGGGAAGGAAAAACTGAATGTGTGATCAGGAAAAACATACTGATCAGACATGTTAGTCAGGTTCAGGAAAAACATACTGATCAGACATGTTAGTCAGGTTCAGGAAAAACATACTGATCAGACATGTTAGTCAGGTTCAGGAAAAACATACTGATCAGACATGTTAGTCAGGTTCAGGAAAAACATACTGATCAGACATGTTAGTCAGGTTCAGGAAAAACATACTGATCAGACATGTTAGTCAGGTTCAGGAAAAACATACTGATCAGACATGTTAGTCAGGTTCAGGAAAAACATACTGATCAGACATGTTAGTCAGGTTCAGGAAAAACATACTGATCAGACATGTTAGTCAGGTTCAGGAAAAACATACTGGACAAGACCCTCACCTTGTCTTCCACGTAGCCCCTCCCGGAAATGGTCTGTTTTCACGACAGCTTGGTTAACAAGGTGAGGGATCGACGTGATCCCAGTAGTAGTGAGCGATACACTAATGAAGCTAAGCACAGCACAACCGCCTGGAGGACCCGTCTACCTTCATCAACACGTTCGGAATGTAAGGACAGCTTAACGTACTTTTTAGGGCGCACAAAATGGTAAACTCATTGTGGGCATTCAACAACAACTACTCACACCACAGACGGCGCAGGACAACGCTCATATCATAGGACAACGCCCACAACACAGGACAACGGTCACACCACAGGACAACGGTCACACCACAGGCTAGATTGGTGCCGAGGAAGGGAACTGGCCACCCCCTTATCAAACCGCCGAGGCATACATGAAATGAAGTCTTTAACACTTCATTCCCTACATCAGTGTCTGCTATGGTGCTACCTTGACCCTTTTGGCAATGTGTGTCCTCCATTACTCGACACTTGTTGGCTACTTATGAAGCGGATGTTAAGTAGTAACTCTACCAGGTTACGTTCATCGGAAGCTCGTCTCCATAGTTTAACAGATGCATCAATGGACACAGTCGGTATGGGTAAGGGTCTCTTGTAATATTTTGTTTGGCCAGCATGCTTTTCTAGAGGGCTTTGTCTGGTTTTCTAGAGGGCTCAGTCTGGTTTTCTAGAGGGCTTTGTCTGGTTTTCTAGAAGGCTCAGTCTGGTTTTCTAGAGGGCTCAGTCTGGTTTTCTAGAGGGCTCAGTCTGGTTTTCTAGAAGGCTCAGTCTGGTTTTCTAGAGGGCTCAGTCTGGTTTTCTAGAGGGCTCAGTCTGGTTTTCTAGAGGGCTGTCTGGTTTTCTAGAGGGCTCAGTCTAGTTTTCTAGAGGGCTCAGTCTGGTTTTCTAGAGGGCTCAGTCTTGTTTTCTAGAGGGCTCAGTCTGGTTTTCTAGAGGGCTCAGTCTGGTTTTCTAGAAGGCTCAGTCTGGTTTTCTAGAGGGCTCAGTCTGGTTTTATAGAGGGCTCTGTCTGGTTTTCTAAGGTCTGTTTGTGCGTGCGTATGTGCGTATTAGTGTGTGTGAGACAGAGAGAAAGAATGATGTGGGATGCCTGTCAGCCTTTTAAAAATAAATAAATCGAAGAACTGCAGCGGTAACTGAAGGTCAAAAGTGACCCAACAAATAAGGCACAGGGACAAAATCATGTAGGTATGTCTTCTTCTTTTGTTCGCTTGGAGTATGTCTACATCTGCAAAGTTGTCTCTTGTATGAACCTCACTGTCTTCTGCAGTTCACACATAGGTCCATATAGTTTCCCTTTCCGTGTTGTTTCTAAACATTTAGGTAATGGCTCTGGGACTGTACAGAACAAAACAAATAGGTAATGGCTCTGGGACTGTACGGGACAAAACATATAGGTAATGGCTCTGGTACTGTACGGGACAAAACATATAGGTAATGGGTCTGGGACTGTACGGGACAAAACATATAGGTAATGGCTCTGGGACTGTACGGGACAAAACATATAGATAATCGCTCTGGGACTGTACGGGACAAAACATATAGGAAATGGCTCTGGGACTGTACGGGACAAAACATATAGGTAATGGCTCTGGGACTGTACGGGACAAAACATATAGGGAATGGCTCAGGGACTGTACAGGACAAAAACGGTTCTGGTTCGGTCACAGAGCCATTACTGATATGTTTTATTGACTTGGCTTTTTATTCATACAGTAGCTGTTGGCAGTACAGACCTTAGTGCTGGAGAAGCCACCAGCTCTCAGGCTAATGGCTCGGTTGCGTGCCCAGAAACCAATGATTGTCTGTCTTACTGGTTTCAGGACAGACAGACGTTTCGAAGGATAGTGCTGAAGACGGCCTTCAATAAACGGAAGAAGTTTGAGAAGTTGATAGAAGGATGTGCTATGCTCAATTCTCTAGATGTAAGTGTCAAACACGTGTCTCATGTAAGTGTCAAACACGTGTCTCATGTAAGTGTCAAACATGTGTCTCGTGTAAGTGTCAAACACGTGTCTCATGTAAGTGTCAAACACGTGTCTCATGTAAGTGTCAAACACGTGTCTCATGTAAGTGTCAAACACGTGTCTCATGTAAGTGTCAAACACGTGTCTCATGTAAGTATCAAACACGTGTCTCATGTAAGTGTCTACACTTGTCTCATGTAAGTGTCAAACACGTGTCGCATGTAAGTGTCAAACATGTGTCTCATGTAAGTGTCAAACACGTGTCTCATGTAAGTGTCAAACACGTGTCTCATGTAAGTGTCAAACACGTGTCTCATGTAAGTGTCTACACTTGTCTCATGTAAGTGTCAAACACGTGTCTCATGTAAGTGTCAAACACGTGTCTCATGTAAGTGTCAAACACGTGTCTTATGTAAGTGTCTACACTTGTCTCATGTAAGTGTCAAACACGTGTCTCATGTAAGTGTCAAACACGTGTCTCATGTAAGTATCTACACTTGTCTCGTGTGTTTCCACTTGTCTCATGTAAGTGTCAAACACGTGTCTTATGTAAGTGTCTACACTTGTCTCATGTAAGTGTCAAACACGTGTCTCATGTAAGTGTCAAACACGTGTCTCATGTAAGTGTCAAACACGTGTCTCATGTAAGTGTCAAACACGTGTCTCATGTAAGTGTCAAACACGTGTCTCATGTAAGTGTCTACACTTGTCTCATGTAAGTGTCAAACACGTGTCTCATGTAAGTGTCAAACACGTGTCTCATGTAAGTGTCAAACACGTGTCTTATGTAAGTGTCTACACTTGTCTCATGTAAGTGTCAAACACGTGTCTCATGTAAGTGTCAAACACGTGTCTCATGTAAGTATCTACACTTGTCTCGTGTGTTTCCACTTGTCTCATGTAAGTGTCAAACACGTGTCTTATGTAAGTGTCTACACTTGTCTCATGTAAGTGTCAAACACGTGTCTCATGTAAGTGTCAAACACGTGTCTCATGTAAGTGTCAAACACGTGTCTCATGTAAGTGTCAAACACGTGTCTCATGTAAGTGTCAAACACGTGTCTCATGTAAGTGTCAAACACGTGTCTCATGTAAGTGTCAAACACGTGTCTCATGTAAGTGTCTACACTTGTCTCATGTAAGTGTCAAACACGTGTCTCATGTAAGTGTCAAACACGTGTCTCATGTAAGTGTCAAACACGTGTCTTATGTAAGTGTCTACACTTGTCTCATGTAAGTGTCAAACACGTGTCTCATGTAAGTGTCAAACACGTGTCTCATGTAAGTATCTACACTTGTCTCGTGTGTTTCCACTTGTCTCATGTAAGTGTCAAACACGTGTCTTATGTAAGTGTCTACACTTGTCTCATCTACACTTGTCCCATGTGTCAAACACGTGTCTCCTGTAAGTGTCTACACTTGTCTCCTGTAAGTGTCTACACTTGTCTCCTGTAAGTGTCTACACTTGTCTCATGTAAGTGTCTACACTTGTCTCATATAAGCGTCTACACTTTGTCTAATGTAAGTGTCAAAAACTTGTCTTATGTAAGTGTCAAAAACGTGTCTCGTGTAAGTGTCAAACACTTGTCTCATATTAGTGTCAAACACTTGTGTTATTCATCTCGTCGGCTTGCCTTATTCTCTCTATCCTTCTACCTTTCATCATTTGTCAGTTTCTGATACATGCGATCATATCTGCGGTCTGGACTCTTTGTGTCAGTAAAACGAGGTTGGTCTGCATCGAGCGAGTTGAATGGCAGTCCTGGAACACAATCTAGCTTCAGTTTGTAATATGACCTGGTGGAGTTGAGGTCGTTGGTGGAGTTGAGGTCGTTGGTGGAGTTGAGGTCGTTGGTGGAGTTGAGGTCGTTGGTGGAGTTGAGGTCGTTGGTGGAGTTGAGGTCGTTGGTGGAGTTGAGGTCGTTGGTGGAGTTGAGGTCGTTGGTGGAATTGAGGTCGTTGATGGAGTTGAGGTCGTTGGTGGAGTTGAGGTCGTTGGTGGAGTTGAGGTCGTTGGTGGAGTTGAGGTCGTTGGTGGAATTGAGGTCGTTGATGGAGTTGAGGTCGTTGGTGGAGTTGAGGTCGTTGGTGGAGTTGAGGTCGTTGGTGGAGTTGAGGTCGTTGGTGGAATTGAGGTCGTTGGTGGAGTTGAGGTCGTTGGTGGAGTTGAGGTCGTTGGTGGAATTGAGGTCGTTGGTGGAGTTAAGGTCGTTGGTGGAGTTGAGGTCGTTGGTGGAGTTGAGGTCGTTGGTGGAGGAGGTCGTTGGTGGAGTTGAGGTCGTTGGTGGAGTTGAGGTCGTTGGTGGAGTTGAGGTCGTTGATGGAGTTGAGGTCGTTGATGGAGTTGAGGTCGTTGGTGGAGTTGAGGTCGTTGGTGGAGTTGAGGTCGTTGGTGGAGTTGAGGTCGTTGGTGGAGTTGAGGTCGTTGGTGGAGTTGAGGTCGTTGGTGGAATTGAGGTCGTTGATGGAGTTGAGGTCGTTGGTGGAGTTGAGGTCGTTGGTGGAATTGAGGTCGTTGGTGGAATTGAGGTCGTTGGTGGAGTTGAGGTCGTTGGTGGAGTTGAGGTCGTTGGTGGAATTGAGGTCGTTGATGGATTTGAGGTCGTTGGTGGAGTTGAGGTCGTTGGTGGAGTTGAGGTCGTTGGTAGAATTGAGGTCGTTGGTGGAGTTAAGGTCGTTGGTGGAGTTGAGGTCGTTGGTGGAGTTGAGGTCGTTGGTGGAGTTGATGTCGTTGGTGGAGTTGAGGTCGTTGGTGGAATTGAGGTCGTTGGTGGAGTTGAGGTCGTTGGTGGAGTTGAGGTCGTTGAGGTCGTTGGTGGAGTTAAGGTCGTTGGCGGAGTTGAGGTCGTTGGCGGGGCTACTATCTCCAATAGTAGGTGGGCCCCAGTGGATTACCATTGGCACTTGATGATTTGCATGATCTATAAAAGGTTGGGAACTACTTACCAGATAACTCAAAGTCTGGACATCCTTCCTCGATCATATGCTCCAGCTACAGCCGTTAACTCAATCAACTCTTTCTGTGTTGAGTAGGAATGCCATCCATCTGTTTACTGCCATTTTTGGCGTCCAGTGTGTCTGTGGTATACGAAGGCTAGCCAAGAAATAAATTTCATATAGCATATTATGGTAATACAAACAGATTATGTTACTTTGTTTACTAACTCTCGAATGTTGGCTGTATGATATCAACACTGCTAATGCACAGATAATCAATGCTCATGATAATACATTGATCCAATGCATACCATATTTTTCTTGGTATGTTCTCATCGGTCCATTTGTTCAAGCACAGGCGCAAGACTGCATTTGGCTTACCATAGCCAGCTTCTCTGGAAGCCTGTTTCTGGTCATCTGCTGTGTGGTTTCACAGTTCTTCTTAACTCTCCTTAGCCGACATGTACTTCTACAGGGTCTAATGTAGGTCCCAACTCTGGTACGAGCTGGATGTAGCCAGGAAGATTTTCTGCTTAACCTGCTAGGCTCCAGCACCTAATTACTCAGCTGCGTTGGAACAAGTGCCGCGGAGAGTGCTTAACCGATGTGCAAGTCCATCTTAAAAGACTCAAACACTAGAGCAAAGTAGACGCACAGCCTGTTAGGTGCCATCTATGCTGCTCGTAACAAACCAGCTAACCATGTCCAAAGGCCATGTCGCACAGTTAGCCCCTCTTACAACATGCTCTGTGGGGCGGTGGTACTATTCCTATCCTAGTTTGCCAACCCCATATTTTTTGTTCGCTTCTTTCAACATACAAGGAAGGAAACTGGTTATCTTCTGTTACCCCTGAAACCAGCCTGCAGTGTTTTAGTTAGATGGTCGTACTCCGACGGATTCGTGGGTCACGGAGATGCAGCTTGTCTGCTCTGCTAACACATTTCACTTTCTGACCCCGAATCTTCACATCTCATAGTGAGGCCGCTACTCACGACATGGAAGGTGCTGTATGCCATCAGTAGGACCGTCTCAAACAATTCGCGCCCCAGACATCTCAGGATGTCACATACCTGTTATTGCTATTGTATGTATTGCGGGAAATATATGTACGCCCATATGTTTGTGTGTGTGAGTATGTTTGTGCGCACGCATACACACACCTTGCCATCTTGGTTCTGGTGGTATCACTCTTCTGTCATATGTAAGAGAAGACAACTTGCAGATATCTGAGGGGGAGAAGATCTGACGTTGATGCTGGGATGGGTCTCCTAAAAGTTGTATGGAATCGCTGAGTTGATTGGCAATCGGCTATGTTCAAGAGATATGCCAGGTCTTTGGTTAAAGCTGACCGGAGCTATAATGCCAACGTCTGCTGACGGCAAGTTTCCGTTATAAGGAGGTTCAAACAAATTAAAATTAAAGAATTCCGTCCCATTGATAGGGAAGAATTGATGCATAACGGTCGTTTGTCTCCGTGGTGGTTGGTGGGGTTGTGGTGGTTTGTCTCTGTGGTGGTTGGTGGGGTTGTGGTGGTTGGTGGGGTTGTGGTGGTTGGTGGGGTTGTGGTGGTTGGTGGGGTTGTGGTGGTTTGTGGGAGTGTGGTGGTTGGTGGGGGTGTGGTGGTTGGGGGGGTTGTGGTGGTTGGTTGGGTTGTGGCCGTTTGTCTGCCTGGGGGTTGGTGGGAGTGTGGTGGTTGGTGGGAGTGTGGTGGCTGGTGGGGTTGAGGTGGTTGGTGGGAGTGTTGTGGTTGGTGGGTTTGTGGTCGTGTGTCTCCCTGGGGGTTGGTGGGAGTGTGGAGGTTGGTGGGGATGTTTGTGGTAGTTGGTGGAGTTTTAGTCGTTGGTAGAGTCTACAGATTAGTTTGTTACTTTACCAACGTATCACATACACACAATGTATCCCCCCACCTCCAGAGTGGAAGTTTAAATCCGTATTCCATTGGTGCTCCATTATTAATGTACTAATTACTGTCTGACCATTGTCAGTAATACATTACAGACTGTGTGGTCCCATTTCTCAGCTTCATTTATGTCTAACTTCCTCCACATTTTTCAGGTACTAGACTAACTTCCACCACATTGTTCAGGTACTAGACTAAATTCGTCCACAATGTTCAGGTACTAGACTACCTTCCTCCACATTGTTCAGGTACTAGACTAACTTCCACCACATTGTTCAGGTACTAGACTAAATTCGTCCACAATGTTCAGGTACTAGACTACCTTCCTCCACATTGTTCAGGTACTAGACTAACTTAGTCCACATTGTTCAGGTACTAGACTACCTTCCTCCACATTGTTCAGGTACTAGACTAACTTCATCCACAATGTTCAGGTACTAGACTACCTTCCTCCACATTGTTCAGGTACTAGACTAACTTAATCCACATTGTTCAGGTACTAGACTACCTTCCTCCACATTTTTCAGGTACTAGACTACCTTCCTCCACATTGTTCAGGTACTAGACTACCTTCCTCCACATTGTTCAGGTTCTAGACTACCTTCCTCTACAATGTTCAGGTACTAGACTACCTTCCTCCACATTTTTCAGGTACTAGACTACCTTCCTCCACATTGTTCAGGTACTAGACTAACTTCCTCCACATTGTTCAGGTACTAGACTACCTTCCTCCACATTGTTCAGGTACTAGACTACCTTCCTCCACATTTTCCAGGTACTAGACTAACTTCGTCCACAATGTTCAGGTACTAGACTACCTTCCTCCACATTTTTCAGGTACTAGACTAACTTCCTCCACATTGTTCAGGTACTAGACTAACTTCGTCCACAATGTTCAGGTACTAGACTAACTTAGTCCACATTGTTCAGGTACTAGACTACCTTCCTCCACATTGTTCAGGTACTAGACTAACTTAGTCCACATTGTTCAGGTACTAGACTACCTTCCTCCACATTGTTCAGGTACTAGACTGACTTCCTCTACATTGTTAAGGTACTAGACTACCTTCCTCCACATTGTTCAGGTACTAGACTACCTTCCTCCACATTGTTCAGGTACTAGACTAACTTCCTCCACATTGTTCAGGTACTAGACTAACTTCCTCCACAATGTTCAGGTAGAAGACTATTTTTGACTATTCTGGTCCACAATGTTTAGGTACTAGACTAACTTCCACTACATTGTTCAGGTACTAGACTAACTTCCTTCACAATGTTCAGGTACTAGACTAACTTACACCACATTGTTCAGGTACCAGACTAACTTCCTCTACATTGTTCAGGTACTAGACTAACTTCGTCCACATTGTTCAGGTACTAGACTAACTTCCTTCACATTGTTCAGGTACTAGACTAACTTCCTCCACATTGTTCAGGTACTAGACTAACTTCGTCCACATTGTTCAGGTACTAGACTACCTTCGTCGACATTGCTCAGGTACTAGACTAACTTCGTCCACATTGTTCAGGTACTAGACTAACTTCGTCCACATTGTTCAGGTACTAGACTAACTTTGTCAACAATATTCAGGTAAAAGACTATTTTTGACTATTCTCGTCTACAATGTTCAGGTACTAGATTATCTTTGACTATCTTCCTACACATTGTTCAATGTGGCTGATAGTCGTAGATGTGACTCATATAATAAGGATGCACCTGTAAATGTGAGACCAAGGTGTGACCTGAAATTGAGCTTAGCTGCATGTGGAGCACACATCTTCACCACCAAGCACACATGAAGATACAGGAGGCTTGTCATAAGTCTTTACTCTAACTATCAAGGGGTAGGAGGAAAAAGTTGAAATTTGGCACAGTGCTTATTCCTTCTCAATGTAGCCACCACCTGAATTTATACATTTCTACCATTTATGCGTGACCTTGAAAAGATCTTCAGAATAAAGTAACCTATTTTTCAAACTAAACCAGTTATCACAAGCCAGTACGACATCTTAGTCACTGTCAAAATGATTTCCTTTCATCTGTTTTTTAAGTTTTGGGAAAAGAAAAAAGTCTGATGGAGCTAAATCCAGAGAATATGCTGGGTGTGAAAGAATTTCAATATTCAAAACGTTGGCTGTTTGCAGCACAAGCTTTGCTTTATGGGAGGGCACGTTGTCTTGAAGCAAAGGCAGAATTTGAGTGCGCACTATCCCTCGTTTTCTGGTCACAGTCTTTCTTAGTTTGATAAGGAGATCTGCATAATATTGCCCATTAACCGTGTTGCCATGAGGCAGGTAATCTTTCAATATGACACCTTTGACGTCCCAAAAAAACAGTCAGCATCACTTTTCTTGCAGATTTCTGTGCTCTTGGCTTGACATGTGTTGGTGAGCCCGGGGTTTTCCACTGCATGCTGGAAATTTTGGATTCTGGATCATAATCCAAAGTCTCATCTACTGTCACCATGGCCGGCAACATGTTTTTCGACCGACACATTTTGAGCAACTGGCCACAGCAAACAATCCTCGTTTGTTTCTGTTCACATGTCAGCAGACGCGGGACCCAGCGGGCACACACTTTTCTCATGTTCAGTCTGTTGTGTAAAATTCTGAAAACTGTACTTTCATTCAGTTTTGCTGACCTAGATATCTCTGCAATTGTCATTTTCCTATCCTGGTCAATGATTTTCTTCACTCTTGCAGCATTTTCATCTCTTCACTCTGAGGATGGTCTTCCTCATCTTGGAAGATCAGCAACATAGGAATGGCCACACTTAAACTGCCTACACCAATTTTGTTTACAGAAGCAACTAAGGACAGAATTCCTCAAACACTGGTTCCATCTCCCTGTGTATTTCTGTAGGTGTTTTTCCTTGCATTATAGTTGTCCATCACAAGTGATGAAGACCACTCTCTTTGTTCATCCGTGTGGACAGTCGTATCTCTTGCTGTGTCCACTGAAATGGGTGACTTGCGCGGTTATTTGGATTAAAGTGAGGAAGAAACTGCGCCTTTTGTCAACCTCACTCACAGAGCCTAAGCTACATTTTGCAAGTGGCAAGACATTCATCGAGACGACTGGAGATAGCATAGGATGCAGATTTTGCCTCAGGGTTACCACCGAAGCCTTTCCGTAAACATGTAACCCGCAGGGTAGAAAAGGTGGGATGGCATCTAACGGTGTTTGTCGTGCCTTTTCGATAACCACAAGAGGTCGTATGGACAACACTCAGCGTGTGAGTGAGTCTGGCATCTCTCCCCAGCTGTATTCAGCTCATCATAGTAGCATCTAAAATCACCACACGCCAAATTCGTGTAGGTGATCCGGCAGAACTAACCCGTGAAATACGACACAGGTATAAGCGTAGTGCCATTCAGTCGGCGTCCAGACCAGGATAAACGGATGGACAAAATCACCAAAAAAAAGAACGAAATAACAAGTCCAGACGGAAAACAACACCACGTTTCCGTGTACACAAGTGTAAGACGTCGACTAGTGTGAATTCCAGGCAAATCCGTGGTCTAGCGGCATCCATAATGATCCAAAACAGTAGAGAAATGTAGACTCGCAGCCAGTTACGGCGCCATCTTTTCCCTGCAGCATCAAGAATTTTATCACAGTTCTGACCTCTGATTTCTCCATTGTTCCGACAAACCGTAAGAGTAGCAAATCGGGTCAATAAGGTGTGTTGCGCCATGCACCAACCGGGTAAACCCGTACTGGAGGGAAATTCATACTTCTCAAGTCCAGTACAAATTGAATGAGCTACATATGTGCCAATTTCAACTTTCTCCTCCTACTCTTTCACAGTCAGGGTAACGACTTATGACAAGCCCCTTGTCCTGTGGCATTTGTCTAAATTCTCGCCTCATCATTATCTTTTTTATGTCTGTCTGAAACTCCCATCTCCATTATATTTTGGTCCTCTATCGTCTCTTCGCCTGAGGATACCAGAGGAAGAACTGCCTTATAATGATACATATTGGTTTTCAATGTGGCATATCCTCCTCCTCCTCTCTCGCCCTCCCCAAAAATCCTACATTATGTTTGTTGTCTGTCTTGCTCTCCACCTTTCAGAGCCCTACAATGGGACCCGCTTGACATTTGAATTGAAGATCTTCGATTTTTGTGTTCAACTTCATTTCTTTTGATTGTCGTGACTTTCCTAATGCAATTAACGTCTGTCTTGCCTTATGTATTTTTATTGTGATATATGTATCTATTCCTTGATCTTTGTTCATATTTCTACCAAGAAACATACATGCTGTCATATCTTGTTGGAAGGAATCTAGTTAGGAGACAGCCATTCCCGGCCAACATCGTGTAAGATCGGACATGTCGGTCAGGGTCAGGTCAAATATACTGGCCAAGACTCCGTCACTTTCTCGTAGTTCTGCTGTTTTTATGGCAGCCTTGCTGACGAAGTGGGGGATTGACCTCATCCCCGTAGTAGTGAGCAAGACACTGATGAAGCCAATCATAGCGTACACCCGTCTTAAGGACTCCTTTCCACTTCATCAGCACTTTCGGGATGAGACAAAAGCTACTGCAACCCGTGACAACGCATTTTTTCTGGACGTACAAAAGAACAATATGACCCATTGTGGGTATTGAACACCAGCATCATAGATCTGGGAAGGGGCGTCGTGCTGTGTTCGACCACTCACACTTTCAGTTCTCGTGCTGTCCTCCTTCAAAGTTGGTTACTCTCTTAATAATATCCTCTTCATCACAACGCGCCCAACACACCACCATAGTCACGTGTAGCGGATACTGGCACCAGGGCCTCGTTGTTAGGTGTGATGGACGGGGTTGGATGAATGTTTTCTGCCGGCTCGAGCTAAGAGGGCAGCTTTGTTGTCATTGTCGATTGTGTGAAGAGAGAATGTCGTCCGTTTCTCGCGAGTTTGTGAACATTTTCCGGCCCGATCATCAAATGAGGTGCATTAACTCGGCCTGTCATTTCTCCATTATGGCAAGTATTCGAGTGTTCTCCCATTTGTTACACAGTATTTGATGACGGCATCGATTTTGGGGGTTCTTTTGTTCTGCCATTTCGTCTTTCTTTCCTCCTGCCTGTCGTCTATCAAAAAGAAATGGTAGCGCTTTAAGTAGAATGTTTCTCATAAATGCAAGTCTAGCTTAAGCCACATGACGTGAGAGAGTTCCACAATGGTGTCGTTTTCCTTCTTGTCTCAGCAGTTAGCAAAGTGGCAGGAGTTCCCTTTGATCTCAGTTCTCCTAACAGACGCTATCAATTTGTGTGTGTTGCAGTTATCTCTCTTACTCAGTTATCTCTCTTACTCGGTTATCTCTCTTACTCAGTTATCTCTCTTACTCAGTTATCTCTCTTACTCACTTATCTCTCCTACTCAGTTATCTCTCTTACTCGGTTATCCATCTTACTCAGTTATCTCTCTTAGTTATCTCTCTCTTACTCAGTTATCTCTCTTACTCAGTTATCTCTCTTACTCAGTTATCTCTCCTCTTCATTGTTGATGATAATGTGACTTAAATCTGAGTTAAAGGAGTGAATATCTGTAGTAATAGAAAGATGGATATTGAGTTAGAGGACTACTTTGTGAACTGTTTTGTTCATACTGTTTAATGCGGCTTAGAAAAGTTTTATTATCAGTTGCCACATAGGGTGCACACCTGGCAAACGGTTATGTGGCATACCTTGACAAGACTGACGACATGTTCTAGCTGTGTTCCTGTGGGTTATTCTAGCAAGGCATCGACAATAACACGATTTTATATTTCTTGAGCGATGTTTCTTGTCAGAAAGAGAGTACGTGGCCGGGGCGAGGTATCACTGGCTTCTAGGGGGTCCGCTATGTGAATGAATGAGGATCTTCAGGGGCGGTACGAGATCACTTCCGTGTGTTCTGTTATCTGCCAATTCTGATGTTGAACACGACGTTTTGTGTGTTATCCTTATCTGACAATTTTGTTCTTCGTCCTTTACCGACTGTGTACTGACGCTGTCCCTAACATCTCCCTCTTATCTCTTTATTAACAGCACCCGTATAATCATGTCTACCTGACATTTTATGTTCATTTCTATTTGTGTGTTTAGAAAACTCTATTTTATTCTCTGACCTACTGATGTTTAGATTTTTAACCACAAGAACGGTGCAAGTATAAGGTCCCACATGTGACATGGTGCAGGTATAAGGTCCCACATGTGACATGGTGCAGGTATAAGGTCCCACATGTGACATGGTGCAGGTATAAGGTCCCACATGTGACATGGTGCAGGTATAAGGTCCCACATGTTACATAGTGCAGGTATAAGGTCCCACATGGGACATGGTGCAGGTATAAGGTCCCATATGTGACATGGTGCAGGTATAAGGTCCCACATGTGACATGGTGCAGGTATAAGGTCCCACATGTGACATGGTGCAAGTATAAGGTCCCACATGTGACGTGGTGCAGGTATAAGGTCCCACATGTGACATGGTGCAGGTATAAGGTCCCACATGTGACATGGTGCAGGTATAAGGTCCCACATGGGACATGGTGCAGGTATAAGGTCCCACATGGGACATGGTGCAGGTATAAGGTCCCACATGGGACATGGTGCAGGTATAAGGTCCGACGTGGGACATGGTGCAGGTATAAGGTCCCACATGGGACATGGTGCAGGTATAAGGTCCCACGTGTGACGCAATAAGAAAGGTGCAGGAATATATGGTCCCTAATGGGGACGTTGTGGGCTAGTGGTTAAGTGACACGGCTCACAACAAGAAGGTGTTGCGTTCGATCCCCATCACAGCATCGGTCGTTACCCCGGGGTAGCAAACCCTTAGAAAATGCAGGAGGAAGCAGACCCTTACATAAAATGGTCTAAACATAGAATAGGGTCTGGATGTCAAATGGCCAGTATGACATAATATCACCCAATAGGACTTGCACCATCTTCGGTTTCGTCTACTTCTTCACTTATCTTCAGATCAAGGTCCCGGTTTCTCTTGCATCCTTATATCAAGGTCCTGGTTTCTTTTGTATCCTTTTATCAAGGTCCGGGTTTCTCTTACATCCTCAGATCAAGGTCCCAGTTTCTCTTACATCCTCATATCAAGGACCCGGTTTCTCTTACAAAGGATACAGTTGTTTGTAATGCTGTTTTATCTCCATACAGCATTATTCTCATATCTGTCTCGCGAGGCCAGTATTGTTCTCTCTTTTCCTGCGTGAGCATGCAGCTTTGCAGGATGTGTTCCCCACATGCACACCTGTCATCTGTCCCAATCCTCATTTTGTTGTAAAGATGACCCTTGAGTCTGTTATGCCCAGTTCTCAGTCTGAAGATGATGACTTGCTGTTCTTTAGTTAAGTTAAAGTAGATGTCTTCTTTTCGGAAGTTAAGGTGTTTAACATGATGTTTTTGTCCAAATAAAGACATCAGTGTGTGATTAGTGATGACAATAACAGCAAACAAGTGAGAGCTTTGACATATAATGAGGAAATGTTTCAGCGAGAAAGTGTCATATTCCAGTTAATAACTATTGGTTCAACAAGGAAGTCAACATTCACCAATGGTCTTCCTAGTCTTGATAAGTGTAACAGAGATTGTCTGCCCCTTGTTAGAACTCTCAATAGGTCTTGTCAGATAGGGTGATAATTGTGATATATATTGTATAACCTTTTAGTACTCACAATAGGTCTTGTCACTTGAAATGATAATGTGTGGCAGAGATTGTCTACACCCTTTATTAGTGAAGCAATTGTCAGTTTGGAAGATAATGTGTTACAGAGTCTGTCCGACTTCTTTGTTAGTGCTAACAATTGGTCTTGTCACACATAATAACAATTGGTCTTGTCACACAAGAATAACAATTGGTCTTGTCACACAGAATAACAATTGGTCTTGTCACACAGAATAACAATTGGTCTTGTCACACAGAATAACAATTGGTCTTGTCACACAGAATAACAATTGGTCTTGTCACACAGAATAACAATTGGTCTTGTCACACAGAATAACAATTGGTCTTGTCACACAGAATAACAATTGGTCTTGTCACACAGAATAACAATTGGTCTTGTCACACAGAATAACAATTGGTCTTGTCACACAGAATAACAATTGGTCTTGTCACACAGAATAACAATTGGTCTTGTCACACAGAATAACAATTGGTCTTGTCACACATAATAGATGTGATCAAGATTACCTGCCGTTTGTCTGTGCTTACAATAGGTTTTGTCAGATGGGATGATCCGGGTTGGATGTACCTCGCGCCCTTGAGTAATGCACTAAGCGTTGTAGCATGGATTCTTCATTTTGTAGCTGGAAAACGAGATTAGTTTAACGGATTGTTGGACTGGCTGAAGCTCATGGCCTGAGTAAAGAGACGAGTTCATGAATGGATTAGGAATGAATGAAGAAGTGATGACAGACTAAGGTAGAGAAGTAACGGCGTAGGTTCATGTCAGTATTTATTTGTTTGATAAACACCGTCCTTTCTTGTGTTCGTTTTAGGGGGGGGGGGGGTGTAAACAGATGGCCTCTGGTGTTAGTGGAAGCATGGGTGAAAGCACTTCATGTGATTATGAATTGGTGGACAATTACAAGGCTTGTTGTTTTAGGTTAAACACGATTAGGTTGGGTGCGAAGACTGACGTCAGGGTCAGGTGAAACAGCGTACCTAACCAAGACCTTCACGCCACGGTCAGGTGAAATAACCTATCTAACCAAGACCCTCACGTCAGGGGCAGGTGAAACAACCTACCTAACCAAGACCTTCACGCCACGGTCAGGTGAAATAACCTACCTAACCAAGACCTTCACGTCAGGGTCAGGTGAAACAACCTACCTAACCAAGACCTTCACGTAAGGGTCAGGGGAAATAACCTACCTAACCAAGATCTTCACGTTAGGGTCAGGTGAAATAACCTACCTAACAAAGACCTTCACGCCACGGTCAGGTGAAATAACCTATCTAACCAAGACCCTCACGTCAGGGTCAGGTGAAACAACCTACCTAACCAAGACCTTCACGCCACGGTCAGGTGAAATAACCTACCTAACCAAGACCTTCATGTTAGGGTCAGGTGAAACAACCTACATAACCAAGACCTTCACGTCAGGGTCAGGTGAAACAACCTACCTAACCAAGACTGACGTAAGAGTCAGGTGAAACAACCAACCTAACCAAGACCTTCACGCCACGGTCAGGTGAAATAACCTACCTAACCAAGACCTTCACGTCAGGGTCAGGTGAAATAACCTACCTAACCAAGACCTTCACGTCAGGGTCAGGTGAAACAACCTACCTAACCAAGACCTTCACGCCACGGTCAGGTGAAATAACCTACCTAACCAAGACCTTCACGTTAGGGTCAGGTGAAACATGATGACCAGGACCTGACCTTAATATTCTACCATTACACATTAAGTTTGAACTCATTGGCTGCGTACTTTCTGGCTGGTAAGCAAATCCAATATCCAACACGATAATCTAGTTATCGCAATAAACCATTTCTTTAAGCTAGAAACTGACAATTATCAAACTTTGACAGTCTAGAATTATCGCGTCGTTATTTGACTGAATCGTTTGTAAGGTAATATTCGATCAAAGACAAAGTCCATTGAATGCACTATTCAGCACAGAGTCGAATGTTAGCTGCATCCCTACTATCTATGTTTGTCATCTCATTTTGTGTTTTGCTTTATAGAACTTTTCAGTGAATTATTGTTTACTCTGACTACAGACCGTCTCCCTGTTTACACATTGTCCAACTTGATGTTTGAGGGTTGATGTTGCTTCCATGTGTAACGTATTCTCTGACGAGGCCAGAATGAAGAAGGAGACAATAGCAGGAGCTCATCAACGCATAGCTAATGACAAACCAGCTATCACCATTAACTAAGATAAACACACGGGCATGTAGGGACAGAAAGGCAAATACCAACTCTCTGCTACCTGTGTTAGGTAGAGACCGTGACCAGGACACCAGAACGAAAGATGATACAGTGTGAAATGAGATGCATGCGACAAGCGCTCGGGGTCACTAGAAGAGACTTCGAGAAAGGAAGCCGACAGAGAACGGGACAATGTATTGAATGTTGGGACTGATGATTCAATATCTTGGACATATCACTATGGTGCCTTCAGAAATATGTGCCTTTAAAATTGAGATATTCTCTCAATAATGAACATGTCAACTGTAATTGTCGCGAGTGCCATATTCTCATGACGACCTCCATGTGTTATGCATAAATATTATGTAGACTGCACGGAATTATCAGAATACATTTTCTTTGTTATTTGCATTATGTTCATTGTTATCGTTGATAGACAATACACGCTTGACCTTAACTGATAGTACACTAAGAGCCGCTGGCGTGTATTTATTTATCATAGATGTGTAGGTCAAATATGGTTTCCTTATTGACGTCCATTGTTTATAATGAATGGGTTTTCAGTAAGAGCTATGTATTGAATGAACATTATATGGCTAATATTTGTGCTTCTGTGTCAGTGTATCATTTTAATTAAATATTTTCTTCCAAGCTTCATGAGGAATTTAAGCATTTATTAATTGCCATTTTCGCTTTAAATATACATATACGTAGTACGTAGAATGTACTTATTCAGATATGAATCAAAGAGATTGATGACTGATGTCAGCTGAATGAATCAAATAGATTGATGACTGATGTCAGCTGAATGAATCAAAGAGATTGATGACTGATGTCAGCTGAATGAATCAAAGAGATTGATGACTGATGTCAGCTGAATGAATCAAAAACCATCTTTCTCCCAATAATTGTCTTCCTCTTTCATTGCATGATCCTCACATTTAATCTAGAACTGTTTGTCAATGTCTAAAAGGGCAGCACATGCGGTTTGAAGGTTTTGTTGTCACTTTTCATCTGTCCTTCAACTTTTGCCCAAACTAATTCTACAGGATTTCAGTGGGAAAGTGGCAATCTTAAACGCCAATGACCATGTTCCTGGATCACTTTGTCAATATGAAACGTCTTTGTCCTGTGTGTATTCTGTACAAGTGACCATGTTCCTGGATCACTTTGTCAATATGAAACGTCTTTGTCCTGTGTGTATTCTGTACAAGTGACCATGTTCCTGGATCACTTTGTCAATATGAAACGTCTTTGTCCTGTGTGTATTCTGTACAAGTGACCATGTTCCTGGATCACTTTGTCAATATGAAACGTCTTTGTCCTGTGTGTATTCTGTACAAGTGACCATGTTCCTGGATCACTTTGTCAATATGAAACGTCTTTGTCCTGTGTGTATTCTGTACAAGTGACCATGTTCCTGGATCACTTTGTCAATATGAAACGTCTTTGTCCTGTGTGTATTCTGTACAAGTGACCATGTTCCTGGATCACTTTGTCAATATGAAACGTCTTTGTCCTGTGTGTATTCTGTACAAGTGACCATGTTCCTGGATCACTTTGTCAATATGAAACGTCTTTGTCCTGTGTGTATTCTGCACAAGTGCTAACAATTAAAGGTCACGAGTTCGTCGTTCTTCAACAGTCCATCATGGCGGCTACCTGCATGGACAATTATCAATGGCTGCCCTACTTTTTGGTACAATTCTATTCATAGTTCCATCTACATATTGACATTCATTTTCAGTAGAATGGTGTGCATTTGTCCACGTTTCACATATATCCACAATATCGTAATTTTCTTTGCGCATTTCTCTAATTTCCCGTCAATACTTACTTCTAATGTTGTTCGTCCATCGTAATTGATGAAGGCCACTCTGTCAGCATTCACTGTCAGCATTCACTGTCAGCATTCACTGTCAGCATTCACTGTAAACTGTTCTCATTGTTCCGACGATAACTAAATAAGCCAATCTGAGCCTTGAATTGTCTGCTGCACTTTGTGCAGGGAAATAAGGCACATTCTTCCACCGGGGTAGAAGAAGGATTGATGTGAGTTGGCATGTGGACCGATCGTCTCTGGATGGCCTCACATATTCTTGATGCCTCATGTCTCTGGGTGGCCTCATCTATTCTTGACGCCTCATGTCTCTGGATAGCCTCATCTATTCTTGATGCCTCATGTCTCTGGATGGCCTCATCTATTCTTGATGCCTCATGTCTCTGGATTGCCTCATGTCTCTGGATTGCCTCATGTCTCTGGATGGCCTCATGTCTCTGGATGGCCTCATCTATTCTTGACGCCTCATGTCTCTGGATGACCTCATCTATTCTTGATGCCTCATGTATCTGGATGGCCTCATCTATTCTTCACGCCTCATGTCTCTGGATGGCCTCATCTATTCTTGATGCCTCATGTCTCTGGATGACCTCATCTATTCTTGACGCCTCATATCTCTGGGTGGCCTCATGTCTCTGGATGGCCTCATCTATTCTTGACGCCTCATGTCTCTGGATGGCCTCATCTATTCTTGATGCCTCATGTCTCTGGATGACCTCATCTATTCTTGACGCCTCATATCTCTGGGTGGACTCATGTCTCTGGATGGCCTCATCTATTCTTGACGCCTCATGTCTCTGGATGGCCCCATCTATTCTTGATGCCTCATGTCTCTGGATGGCCCCATCTATTCTTGATGCCTCATGTCTCTGGATGGCCTCATCTATTCTTGACGCCTCATGTCTCTGGATGGCCTCATCTATTCTTGACGCCTCATGTCTCTGGATGGCCCCATCTATTCTTGATGCCTCATGTCTCTGGATGGCCCCATCTATTCTTGATGCCTCATGTCTCTGGATGACCTCATCTATTCTTGACGCCTCATATCTCTGGGTGGCCTCATGTCTCTGGATGACCTCATCTATTCTTGACGCCTCATATCTCTGGGTGGCCTCATGTCTCTGGATGACCTCATCTATTCTTGACGCCTCATATCTCTGGGTGGCCTCATGTCTCTGGATGGCCCCATCTATTCTTGACGCCTCATATCTCTGGGTGGCCTCATGTCTCTGGATGTCCTCATCTATTCTTGATGCTCATGTCTCTGAACACCCCCAGCAATAGCACTGTGCCAGTCTGTGATTGGTCGCGATTCTTTCCCAGTCATCGTGGTTAATACAGCACTGGATCAGTGATCTCTTTAGTGTGTCCTTGTACCTTTTCCGCTGCCCACCACTTGCCCCCAGTGAACCACGTCCCTTAGTGAACCTCGTGCCCCAGTGAACCACATCGCCCAGTGAAACTCGCTTCCCCCCCCCCCACTCCCAGTGAACCACATCGCCCAGTGAACCTCGTCGCCCAGTGAACCTCGCCCCCCAGTGAACCACGTCGCCCAGTGAACCTTGTCCCCCAGTGAACCACGTCGCCCAGTGAACCACATCGCCCAGTGAACCTCGTCTCCCAGTGAACCACATCCTCCTGTGAACCACATGCCCCGGTGAACCACATCGCCCAGTGAACCTCGTCGCCCAGTGAACAGATCTTGAACTCTAGCTGGACTGAGTTAACCAGTTGAGATTTGAGAACGTGGACACATTGTTCTTTCTTCTTGAAGTGAACCTAGGCCTGCAGTTTTCCGGATGCCAATATTTGTCCCACATCTGTCATTTGTGTTCGGATTCCCTCGCCGGCCTTTTGCCAGTTTGTCTTTCATCGACTTCCCATTTCGCTGATTGGTGTGTCCACATCGGCATAATAGCGGACGGGCCGTTAGGAGACCACGAGGGGAAGCCGTTCCCCTGACGCTAGCCCGATTTAGATACACTTCTGAATGGTGCAGTAATCAAATGGAGATCCGAAGGTGGGCCTACAAATGCGGCAATTTGACCGGGAATTGAAGTCACCGGCATAGCTTAGGCGGCACAATGGATGCCTCTCGGTCGGCACATCAGAATGAGCAAAGCTAATTTAGAGTTGTGTAAAGTGAGAAGGACAAGAGGAGAACGTGGGCGCACTTAGGATGTCATGTGGGGGCACTTAGGATGTCACGTGGGCGCACTTAGGATGTCATGTGGGGGCACTTAGGATGTCACGTGGGCGCACTTAGGATGTCATGTGGGCGCACTTAGGATGTCATGTGGGAGCAATTGTTAGAAATCTCGTCTTAAGCTCGGCGCTGGACTGTTTCTCACACTAGCTCTCTCGATCATTCTCAATGCCGCTAACTTTCACTAACACCTCTCTCTCTCTCTCTCTCTCTCTCTCTCCCCCCCCCCCCTGTCCGCTCTCTATCTGGATTTGCCCTCCCCGTCTCCTAATGTCTGAAGACATTCTCCCAAGGTAATGTTCACCGACATCTCTTGACACTCACACTTTCATCATTCACCACTCACCCTCTCACTACCCTTATACCACTTACCCTCTCACGACACTCTCATCATTCACCAAAACTGACTCACCCTCTCATTCGTCACTCACTTTTTACCACGTTCTTATCACTCGCACTACACTCTCTCACCCTCCCATCGCTTACCCTTTCACAACTCCACCACTCACCACTTCATCTCTCACCACTCAACCTCTGCCCACTCACCCTTCCATCATTCACCACCCACCCTCTCACTACCCACCCTCTCACAACTCAACCTCTCACAACTCAACCTCTCACCACTCAACCTCTGACCACTCAACCTCTCAGCGCCAATCCTCTCACCACCCACCCTCTCACCACCCACCCTCTCACCACCCACCCTCTCACCACCCACCCTCTCACCACTCACCCTTCCATCATTCACCACCCACCCTCTCACCACCCACCCTCTCACCGCTCAACCTCTCACCACCCACCCTCTCACCACTCACCCTTCCATCATTCACCACCCACCCTCTCACCAATCACCCTCTCACCACTCACCTTCTCTCTCACTACTCACGTGAAGAAACAAAGAGAATAAACAAACCATGTTTGTGGTAGACCAGTGGCCCTGTTGACTTCCATCTTTCAGCTCTACAAATTGTCCATATCCCCAGCTTAGCTCACCATATTGTGGCACTTTCATCTTTTTTCTTGCATGTTTTCTTCCTATCAGAATGTATATTCATAATATCATATTATCTTTCTCTGCGTCACATTCTCTCTGAATCTCTCACTCTCGGGATCAAAGTCGAGAACAATATTTAGCCGATGCGTTTTGATGCTTTTCTCCCCCCCCCCTCTCTCTCTCTCTATCTCTCTCTCTATCTCAATAGAAGCGTCACTACCATAGCGCATGTCCGGGCAAGGGGCAGAATATGGAGCCCAAAGAAAAAGAAAACACGAAGAACGTTGGGAGAGAAAACCACAGCAGAGGATGGCCACTCAAAGGTGGCGAGACTTGTTGATGGTGGGGATGATGTAGTGGTGGGATTGTTGTTATTGATAATGATGTACGGGGAAACAAGGCGATTTACCTACTCCATCAATTAAGTATTGTACTTTTAATCTCTTTAATGACTTCACAACTCCTTTGTGTCTTCCATATCTGTGTCCGCTTGTTCTGTGTGCTTTCTAAATCGTCTGTGTAGGACAGGAACAAGAAAAGGACCACTGCCACGCGGAGGACGGGTTGAAAGAGGAGATAGTGCAGTTAACCATGTATGGTAGAAAACTGCCCTTATCATGACATTGACCACCCTGCTAAGTACTCACTTGACTTGCCTACTCCACTTCTTCCACTCGTGTGTAGATGTCTGTTTGTATATTCCTCCAATTTGATACACTGACAAACCAAAATCCTGCCTGGGCAACCTTCTGGATTTTTGGCTTGGCTTTGCTTCGTTCCTTCTCAATCTCCTACTACCATGCTCTGAACAGGGCTTAAGTAGCAGAATGTATTCAGGAGAACGGAATGCGTTGTGTCGTAGTTTACAGCTTGACTGCGATATGTGCACCTTTCGGTCCAACACATCCGACTTCAGCAGACATTTGTTTAGCACCGGGTTAGCATTTCCTCTTCGATCCCTTCTCCTTAGCCAGTCTGCCCTGCTGCAGCCTGTTATCCCAGACAACCGCGTGGAGGCGTAGAAAGGTCTTGGCAGCTCTGGTTCCTAGCCCTGGCAGTCAGCTATTTTAAACAACGCCTCTAGAAACATGATCCATAATGTGATGAGGGAATAGGAGAAGTCAATGGCTGGTCATCCTATCGATCACAGCATCATATGTATAGTTTCTTAACTCCCCGTCTATCTATCCCCTCTCTTGCCTAACCCCTCTCCCACTCTTTTCCTCTCTTCTCTTCTACTCTTTCTGTCTCTCGCTATATCACATCTCTCCCTCTACACCCCCGCACTCTCCATTCTCTATCTCCTTCTCTCCATAACTTTCCCTCCCTGTCATCATACCTTCCCCCCTAATTCTCCTTTCCTCTCTCTCTTGTCGCCTCTCTCTCGTTCCCGTCTCGCACTCACCTCTCTCCATCTTCCTTTCCGTGTCACCCTCTCTGACGTAGATTTAACAGAGAAATGAAAATGTTGCTCACAGACCTATGCAAGTGACCTATTGTGGGTACTGGATCGGGGGGGGGGTGGTAGGATTAACAATGAGAAACATAAAGATCAAAGTCCGTTCAGAGACGTGTACCCTCCAAATGTATCTCATTTCTCCAGAATTCACTAACGGTATCAGCACACTGTAATGCATGTAGACTTATATTTGCCATTACATACAAATCATGAAGACATTGCCGTTATATCAACGTAGATGGATTTATTTGATCATTTTCGGCGACAAAAATATTGGGTTCTTATAAAATATACTTTAATGTATTTGTACATAACAATGTGTATGAGACATAGGCGTATCTTCAATGACCATGTGGAAAGATCTATCATGGCAGTTTCAAATATGATGCATTTTATATTGTATTTAATTTGTGTTCGTTCGTTCATGAGGAAGACAATTATAGGACTACTCTGTGCGAATGTGTGTGTGTGTGTTTATGTGCATGCGTGTGTTTGTGTGTGTGTGAGAGAGGGAGAGAGAGAAATGATGTAGAGAGTTTGACGAGACCTACGAAAATGGAATAATGAGTATAATGTCGTAAGAAGCCAACACAGAATATGTATGTAGCAAATGGTGGCAGTGTGAAACACCCGTGGCCATGCTCCTGTCACTATGAAGTGGCTTTGTCCTACGTGTATCCGATACAAAGTGACAATTCAGACGTCAGGTACATTTCATTCAATTGAACGTGTTCCTTTGTTAGTGACACTTATATTTCATTGCCCGATCTTGAGGAGGTCCGGATTTTGCTTCCTAGTGCTAGTGCATTGTGGTAGGGTGTATTTTCAATTATCAGTTACGAGGGTATATATAGGACGAGAAGATCCGTCATCTCAATCCACTCTCTAAATGTATTTCATCTCTGTTTGATAGTCGATGTTGAAGCGAAACAACATTCCTCGATAGTCCATTATTTATACTGCCTGCATCAGTCTTTGCGTCTGCTTCAATTCTTGCCGCCAATATAATGACTCATTCCTTCTCACGTGTGTGATGAGTATTGATACGTGTTTCAACTACATACGCAATATCATAGCACTCTACACATAACACTCTCTGCGCTCTTCTCTTACGTCACACAAATACTTGTCTAAGCTACCAGGTGTGTTGTTTACCTTCACAAATGCTGTTTTTGCGCCTCGTGTTCTCGTTAAAGTTTAAGCCTGCATGTCTGACCTTTTTCTATAATGTAGATTTGGAAACATCATTGTTCGTTCTTCTTTCTCAGTCAAACTTTCAATTTCTTTAGTGTAACTTTCTATAGAATCAAACATTCAATACATTAATAACCCCATTTGTCAAAATAATCTAACCTTGTCCTTGCTTTCTCATATCGTGGTCGTTTCAGATAGACTTCAATATGCTTGAGCCAAGCGTCAGAATGACCGTTGGATTATAATCTAGGCGTGCGTTTTTCTTTTCTCCGGATTGGAAAATCAACTATATAGTTTCCGTTAGGATCCCTGGAGGGGAACTGAGACTAGTCTGGTCAGGCACAACATACTGACCAGGGCGTCGTGTCAGGGTCAGGCACACCATACTGACCAGGGCGTCGTGTCAGGGTCACGTACAACATACTGACCAGAGCGTTGTGTCAGGGTCAGTCACAACATACTGACCAGGGCGTCGTGTCAGGGTCAGGCACAACATACGAACCAGGGCGTCGTGTCAGGGTCAGGCACAACATACTGACCAGGGCGTCGTGTAAGGGTCAGTTACAACATACTGACCAGAGCGTTGTGTCAGGGTCAGATACAACATACTGACCAGGGCGTCGTGTCAGGGTCAGGCACAACATACGAACCAGGGCGTCGTGTCAGGGTCAGGCACAACATACGAACCAAGGCGTCACGTCAGGGTCAGACACAACATACTGACCATGGCGTCGTGTCAGGGTCAGGCACAACATACGAACCAGGGCGTCACGTCAGGGTCAGGCACAACATACTGACCAGAGCGTCGTGTCAGGGTCAGGCACAACATATTGACCAGGGCGTCGTGTCAGGGTCAGGCACAACATATTGACCAGGGCGTCATGTCAGGGTCAGACACAACATATTGACCAGGGCGTCGTGTCAGGGTCAGGCACAACATATTAACCAGGACCATTGTCTCTTCCATATAGCGTTTTCAAGAAACATGCTGTTTTCAAGGCAGTCTGGCTGACGAGATGGGGATCGACGTTATCCCTATAGTAGTGAACGTCACGCAGATGAAGCCAAGCATATCAGAACCGCCTGGCGGACCGTGGTTTACCTTCATCAGCACGCTCGGGATGTGAGAAAAGCTACTACAACCCGACACTTAACGCCCTCTCAGTGCACACAAAAGAGTAAACATACTCATTGTGGCCATTAGTAACGCAACATCCTCCCTACACAAATGTTTCAACATCGTCATTCTGATATTTTGTCTCGTTCAGAATTGTAACTTTCATTCCCATTTATTATAGACGCCAGAATCAAATGAGTTTATGCCTTCGAATAATATGCAAACGTTTTGTAGTGGCGTAGACACGGACATTTTTCCTGCATTGTGAAACGTGTGGTGTAGTGGTGAATGAACTTTTTTCATTTACAGTAAGAGCAGGTGACATGCTGTCTTCCCCGTTGTCAATGAGTACAATTACCAAATAGTTACTGCATACAGGTTTGTGAACATACTTGTCTTTATTATTTGCGCTTAGCCTGGTCTGCCTCTCAGCCTCAGGTTATGAAAAGATCTCTAGAACTAGCCCGTATGTATGCCTCAGCCTCAGGTTATGAAAAGATCTCTAGAACTAGCCCGTCTGTATACCTCAGCCTCAGGTTATGAAAAGATCTCTAGAACGAGCCCGTATGTATGCCTTAGCCTCAGGTTATGAAGAGATCTCTAGAACGAGTCCGTATGTATGCCTCAGCCTCAGGTTATGAAGAGATCTCTAGAACGAGTCCGTATGTATGCCTCAGCCTCAGGTTATGAAAAGATCTCTAGAACGAGCCCGTATGTATGCCTCAGTCTCAGGTTATGAAGAGATCTCTAGAATGAGCCCGTATGTATGCCTCAGCCTCAGGTTATGAAGATATCTCTAGAACGAGCCCGTCTGTCTGCCTCATGCACAGTAACATTTACCACCTCAGATATTTCCGTGCCATCTTTTTCATGGTCTGCCTTTGGCCTTGAATCTGTTATATCTAAATGGCATTTCTGTTTGGGGGGGGGGGGGGGGGGGGTGGTAGGTAGACTTGCTGCGTGACCTAACCATTTTAGCTACTGGTTTGTTTTTATGTTGTCTAATACTGGTGTTGTTCCCACTAGTCTCCTAATGTCATCGTTTCTGATCATGTTTCTAATTACACCCAATATGTTTTGCAGGCATTTCATTTCTGATGTTACAATGTATCGTTTTTCATTTGATGTTAGTGAAACAACTAGCAAAATGTGTGTGCTTTTTTTTTTTTTAAATACGTGTACTTGAAATGAACTTCGGGTGTAACTGGAAACACATTTTCAACACAATCTCGTTGGAGTGGTTGTTGAGTTAGAGTTCATGCTGGTATCGGTGAGGTGGTTGTTGAGTTAAAGTTCATGCTGGTATCGGTGAGGTGGTTGTTGGGTTAGAGTTCATGCTGGTATCGGTGAGGTGGTTGTTGAGTTAGAGTTCATGCTGGTATCGGTGAGGTGGTTGTTGAGTTAAAGTTCATGCTGGTATCGGTGAGGTGGTTGTTGAGTTAGAGTTCATGCTGGTATCGGTGAGGTGGTTGTTGAGTTAGAGTTCATGCTGGTATCGGTGAGGTGGTTGTTGAGTTAGAGTTCATGCTGGTATCGGTGAGGTGGTTGTTGAGTTAGAGTTCATGCTGGTATCGATGAGATGGTTGTTGAGTTAGAGTTCATGCTGGTATCGGTGAGGTGGTTGTTGAGTTAGAGTTCATGCTGGTATCGATGAGATGGTTGTTGGGTTAGAGTTCATGCTGGTATCGGTGAGGTGGTTGTTGAGTTAGAGTTCATGCTGGTATCGGTGAGTCGGTTGTTGAGTTAGAGTTCATGCTGGTATCGGTGAGTCTGTTGTTGAGTTAGAGTTCATGCTGGTATCGGTACATGTTTCCCCTACGGACTATACTTCTAGTTTTCTTATTGACCTACACAAAAGAAACATACGTGTGAAAGCCCAGGTTTCTGCGGACGAGATGAAAGTGAATAATCATATCACTCTTCACGCTTCGTCCATCACTGACACCTGGATCAACGCCAACTGCCCTTCCGCGCGACCACACATGCCATCAGTTGGGTTGAGATAAGGTTGGTGCCGTCACTCGCAGGCAGGCCTTGCTCTGTCGGGCTGACATGTCGTCCTGGAACTCGTGGGGATCCATGGCCAGCTGACGCACACAAGCGTATGTTTGCACCGTGCCTGCCAGATGCGATTGCATCCCTGGCTGCTCACTGGATGACCGGGAACCCACGCCTGAATTAGAGGTCAGGTCTGAGATAAGACACGTCCGGGCCTTGCTGCGTCATGGCGGGAAGTTGGGTTCAGTTGTTGGGTTCAGTTGTTGGGTTCCTGGTGGTCTAACGTCAGGCCCTCTCTCCGCGCACACTCAGACACACACACTCGGACATACACACTCAGACACACACACACACTCGGACACACTCAGACACACACACACACACACTCGGACACACTCACACACACTCGGACACACTCACACACACTCGGACACACTCAGACACACACACTCGGACACACTCACTCATACACACTCAGACACACACACACACTCGGACACACTCAGACACACACACACACTCGGACACACTCACACACACTCGGACACACTCACACACACTCGGACACACTCAGACACACACACACACACACTCGGACACACTCAGACACACATACTCACACACTCGGACACACTCAGACACACACACACACTCGGACACACTCACACACACACTCGGACACACTCAGACACACACACACACTCGGACACACTCAGACACACATACTCACACACACACTCGGACACACTCACACACACTCGGACACACTCACACACACTCGGACACATCCACACACACTCGGACACACTCACACACACTTGGACACACCCAGTCACACACACACGGACACACCCGCTCACACACACACGGACACACTCACTCACACACTCGGACACACTCACCCACACTAACCCGCTCACACTCACTCACTATCGGACACACTCACACACACTAACTCGCTCACACACGCTCGGACACACACACACGGACACACTCACACACTCACTCACACACACACACTAACTCGCTCACACTCACTCACACATACACACTCACTCACACGCTCTCTCACACATACACTCACTCACACGCTCGCTCACACATATACACACCACTCAGTCACACCACTCACTCACACGCTCGCTTACACATACACACATACACTCACACACACCACTCACTCAAACGTTCGCTCACAAACACCACTCACTCACACGTTCGCTCACATATACACACTCACTCACATGCTTGCTCACACACACTCACTCGCATGCTCGCTCACACATACACAGACACACACCACTCACACGCTCGCTCACACATACACACACACACCACTCACACGCTCGCTCACACATACACAGACACACACCACTCACTCACACGCTCGCTCACACATACACACGCTCGCTCACACATACACAGACACACACCACTCACACGCTCCCTCACACATACACACACACACACACCACTCACACGCTCGCTCACACATACACACACACCACTCACTCACACCCTCGCTCACACATACACACACACACCACTCACTCACACCCTCGCTCACACATACACAGACACACACCACTCACTCACACGCTCGCTCACACATATACACACACGTTCGCTCACACAAACACGCTCGCTCAAATATACACACTCACTCACACAACTCACTCACACGCTCGCTTACACATACACACACACACCACTCACTCATACACTCACACTTCCTCACTCATATTCTCCGTCATGAACACATTCACAGGTTGCTGCGCAGTTTTAAGCTGATGAATGTACTTGATGCCTCCACCACAAACTCACTCCTTCCAATAATCGTCACACTCCCTTTCAATTTCGCCATATACTGCATCCCTGTGCATTCATTCATATGCATTCTGTACTACTTTCCTTACTGCCACACGCCCTACCTTAATATGACCCTCTTTCCTACCATCTGACACACTCTCTCTCTCTGACACTCCCTCCCTTACTTTGACAGTCTCCTTTACTACGACACTCCATCCCTTACTCTAGCACTCTCACCCTCACTATAACACTCCCTCCCTTACTCTAGCACTCTCACCCTCACTATAACACTCCCTCCCTTACTCTAGCACTCTCACCCTCACTATAACACTCCCTCCCTTACTCTAGCACTCTCACCCTCACTATAACACTCCCTCCCTTACTCTGACTCTTCCTTACTCTGACACTCCCTCCCTTGCACGGACACTCCCTGCCTTACTCTGACACTCCCTCCCTTGCACGGACACTCCCTGCCTTACTCTGACACTCCCTCCCTTGCATGGACACTTCCTGCCTTACTCTGACACTCCCTCCCTTGCATGGACACTCCCTGCCTTACTCTGACACTCCCTCTCTTACTCTGACACTCCCTGCCTTACTCTGACACTCCCTCTCTTACTCTGACACTCCCTCTCTTACTCTGACACTCCCTCCCTTACTTGGAACTCCCTTTTTTTCTATGACACTCCCTCCCTTGGACACTCTTTTCCTAACTCTGACACTCCCTCCAGTACGTTGACACTTCCTCCCTTACCCTGACATTCCCTCCCTTACTCTGACTCTCTCTCTCTCTTTCTCTCTCTCTCTCTCTTACCCCTATATTCCCTTTCTTACTCTGACACTCCCTCCCTTACTCTGACACTCCCTCCCTTACTAGGACACTCCCTCCCTTAATCTGACTCTTCCTTACTTTGACACTCCCTGCCTTACTCTGACACTCTCTCTCTATCTCTCTCTCTCTCTCTCTCTTACCCCTATATTCCCTTTCTTACTCTGACACTCCCTCCCTTACTCCCACATTCCCTCCCTTACTCTGACACTCCCACCCTTACTCCCACATTCCCCCCCCCTTACTCTGACACTCCCACCCTTACTCCCACATTCCCTCCCTTACTCTGACACTCCCACCCTTACTCCCACATTCCCTCCCTTACTCTGACACTCCCACCCTTACTCCCACATTCCCTCCCTTACCCTGACACTCCCACCCTTACTCCCACATTCCCTCCCTTACCCCGACATTCCCTCCCTTACTCTGACACTCCCACCCTTACCCCGACATTCCCTCCCTTACTCTGACACTCCCACCCTTACCCCGACATTCCCTCCCTTACTCTGACACTCCCACCCTTACTCCCACATTCCCTCCCTTACTCTGACACTCCCACCCTTACCCTGACATTCCCTCCGTTACTCTGACACTCCAATCCTTACTCTGACACTCCCACCCTTACCCCGACATTCCCTCCCTTACTCTGACACTCCCACCCTTACCCCGACATTCCCTCCCTTACTCTGACACTCCCACCCTTACTCCCACATTCCCTCCCTTACTCTGACACTCCCACCCTTACCCTGACATTCCCTCCCTTACTCTGACACTCCAATCCTTACTCTGACACTCCCACCCTTACCCCGACATTCCCTCCCTTACTCTGACACTCCAACCCTTACCCTGACATTCCCTCCCTTACTCTGACACTCCAACCCTTACCCCGACATTCCCTCCCTTTCTCCAATGTGCAGGCTATGGACGCGCAGCAGGTATGGACACTAGACAAATAGAAGCCAAAGAAACTGTAGAGTAATTCAGTGAAGATGAAATCATTGATCTAGGGGGGGGGGGGGCATCTATACCGAGCGACACCCGCCCCTATAACACTACCCAAGACGTGCCACTGAGTGCTCACACTTGAGAACAATGGACCAGACCAGTAAGATACTGCTTCAATACAGGAGAGAGGGACGACCAGGCTAACGTCTGGTCAGGCAAAACACGCTGACCACCTCGTTGGTTGTCCTGGACGCGGAGACAAGTCTGGCTAACAAGGTGAGGTTCGACGTGATCTCCATAGTTATGAGCGACACGCAGATGAAGCCAAGCATAGCACAACCGCCTGGAGTACCCCGGTCCACCTTCATCAGCACGCTAGAGATGTGAGGAAATCTACTGCAACCCGTCACTTTTCAGGGCGCACATAAGAGTAACCTACTCATTGTTGGCATTCGAAACAACAACAATATACAGCAGAGAATAAGGCACAGAGTATACAATGAAGTGAACCATTTGAATTTACACACAACAGCAGAGCAAGAGAAACAATACTCTGTATAATGACACCAACAGAAAAATATATAGACGTACAGAAAAAAAAGAAGAAAAAGCTTTTATATGTGCTATATAGCAGTTCAGCATGAGAAACTAAACTGCATGTCTAGAACACATAGGCATGGATGGAACACTCTAAAACCTATATACTGGCAGAAAAATGGCACTTTTAGATCTAGCAGGCTTTACTGACAGTCAAGTATCTATGTAAAAAGAGGCGTGCGCCAAGGATGCGCTCTGTCCATTTAGCTAACATTTACACAGACAATATTTTTGTAGCGGATAAATACCAGGACTCATTATAGGAGTAGTATCAATATATAATCTCAAATATGCGGATGACACAGTTCTGCTCCTACAAAGCGAACAAGATTTCCAGGAATTGATGATTCCAATAAAGATGACAAGGCAGGTGTATGGATTGGACATTAACACTTGACAGATGAAAACTAAGATAATGGTTAAAGTAGAGTGGACATCTACTCAACAGACACAAACGGGTGGTCAAATACTGGAACAGATCAAGCATATCTCCTATCTTGGAAATATAATAATGGTGGATGGAACATGCCAAATGGAAATCAGGGACAGAATAGTGATGGTCAAATCTGTTTTCAACAACAGGATCCATATATTGACATCCACACAAGTAGCTCACAAAATGAGTGTGACTATGTGTTACGGACGCTCGTTTCTACTGGATGGAGTCAATGAACAAACGGTTGGAGAAAAGAATGTATTCCTTTTAAAATGTGGATACCACTCTTTCTCTTCCCCCCCCTCCCCCTCTCCGGATGACATAACTTTATGGAGGGGGTAGGCTTGCAGGTTCCAGTGGACCAAGGAGATATACCGGTGGGAACGTATGTTCCTGGTAGGGCCAACCAAGCCCGACAGACCACTGAGAGGGATCACCTGTGGGAACGTATGTTCCTGGTAGGGTCAACCAAGCAGGACAGAGAGGGACCACCGGTGGGAACGTATGTTCCTGGTAGGGCCAACCAAGCCGGACAGAGAGGGACCACCGGTGGGAACTTAAGTTCGTGGTAGGGCCAACCAAGCTGGACAGACCACTGAGAGGGACCACTGGTGGGAACATATGTTCCTGGTAGGGCCGGACAGACCACTGAGAGACCAACAGACTAAGGGCAGGTGGTGCTCAATAATCCGGGAAGACAAACCACCTAGGAGAGGAAAACTACACAAAGTGCGGGCAGATAAAACTCGGTAATTCCCGGGAGAAGAAGGTATCTAAAACAGTATCCTCTAACATAAAATACATCCTTTTGCATTGCAGGATGGTTGGTGGCAAGCAAATATTAGAAAAGACAAACCCGAAAATACCCAACACAAACCTGATGCACTTGGCCATAACAAGGTGCAACGAACGTCATGACATTATGCAGAGTGGGACAAAGTATTCTAGTAGATATGATGTTACGCCTGTGAAGACCCGTCAGGCAGGAAGAGTGCCGAGCCATATGCCTCGAAGGGGTCCACGTCAAGATATTGGTAATCACCCCAACCAGGTTCGGCGAGCCAGAGAACTGGCACAAGGTGAAAACATGACTGGTCAGACCTCATTGGGAACAATAAGACTGAACATAATGCACTGGAATGCAGAATGCATATATCACATAAAGCAGACGCTGACAGCAAGACTTGTGGAAGAGAAGGTAGATGTGGTGTGCACACAAGAAACGCATCAAAACCCCAAATATAGGTTCTCTCTCTCTGGGACAATTACAAACCATACTAGACAAAAAGGTAGAAATGTTGGAAGAAGAACTCAGCTCCTCAAGATATATCGCAGAAAGTCAAATAGCCTCGGGGCAGCTTCTTCTCAGAAACAGAAGAAAGGAGCAAGGCAGACCTGGACAGAAACAAAGGTGGGTCTCATTCTTGGCAGAACCAGCAATAATCTCTGGAACATGGCTAATGTCCTCAACAACAAATAACAGCCGGCCACCAAGGTCCTCAGCGATAAAAATAACAGCCGGCCACCAAGGTCTTCAGCGATAAAAATAACAGCCGGCCACCAAGGTCCTCAGCGATAAAAATAACAGCCGGCCACCAAGGTCCTCAGCAAAACAAATAACAGCCGGCCACCAAGGTCCTCAGCAAAACAAATAACAGCCGGCCACCAAGGTCCTCAGCAAAACAAATAACAGCCGGCCACCAAGGTCCTCAGTGATAAAAACAGCAGCCGGGCACTAATAATAATCGAGTACAATCAGGAAATGCACATGGACAAAAGAGCTGCAGACATCTTCATGAGAAAATATGCAAGTATTATCCAGATGAAAATCGTAACGGCCAACAGCAGAAGGTCAGAAAAGAGATGCAAGGCTAATGGATGTCCATGATAGAAGAAGGGCATCTGGCATCCAGCTTCACACTGACAGAACTAGCAGATGCACTCCAGGGATTCAAACTCAACAACTCACCAGGCAAGGATGGTGTCACAAACGAGATGCTAATAAAGATGAGTCAGAAAGCAAAGATGATATTCTTTTAACTGTAATAAAGGCTAATTGGAGGACAGAACAGGTGCCTGCCGAATGGAAAAAAGCATCATGATGCCTAGCCTAAAGCAAATTAAGGACAGCATGTACCCAGGTAGCTATAGAACAGCCAGCCTATACAGTTGTGTGGGCAAGCTAATGGAAAAACTGGTCAATAGACGCCATGTGGCCCCTGGAAGGAAAACAATAACAGCACAGCAAAGTGGATTCCGGCAGCACAACAAAGTGGATTCCGGCAGCACAGCAAAGTGGATTCCGGCAGCACAGCAAAGTGGATTCTGACAACACAGAAGATCAGGTGACATATATATATACACACACACACCAAGAGATCTAGGTTGCCTCTCAGGAACAGAAGCACACACTAGCAGTGTGGATAGACATGGAAAAAGCCTTTGACAGGATCTGGAAACTCATCAGAATGGAAATAACAGGACATCTGTATAACTGGATATGCCATTACCTGGAGAGTAGAACAGCAAGAGTCCAGATACAGGGGGAATACAGCAGTAAGATAACATTGGAACAAGGAGTCCCACAGTGAGCGACTACTGTCAGCTAGGCTGTTCCTTATCTTTATAAACGACATAAGACATCCACACTAGAGTATATGCTGCGATGTACGAGGAGGACACTTTGTACTGTTATCAAGAGAAGGATCGATAGCAGTTACAGATAGCAAAATGCAAGAAGCACTAAGAAAACTAGATAGCTGAACACAATGAAGGTTGCTGACCAACAGGAAGAAGAAAAGCGCACATACAGTTTCCGTTTATCTAACACAAAACAGACAGCGTCAATACAAATAAATGGCTACGTGCTCCCACCAGAACAGCATCCAACATACCTGGAAATCACCCCAGATGGTACAATGACATGAACTAAGCAGATAGAGAAGGCCTTTAAAAAGAAGAGCCAGGTGCCTAATATGCTTAATGAAAAAGCTAACACACACGAACTGGGGTGCAGACAAACAACATTCTGAAACAAAACTATAAACTAAAGGAGTCAGACCAGTGCTAAAGTATGACATCACGACCTGGAATACTGCAACGAGAACACACTTTGGGCAAATAAGTCAAGTCCAGAACCAAGCCACACTCATCCTCACCGAGGCCATCAAGTCCACACCCATAGATGCACTAGAAACAATGGCAGAAAGATAGATGGGACATAACAGTCATGCAGCGGTAGAGAAATGCAAGAGACTCCTAAACCACCCAATGCACCGAAGAATGGATAGACAAGGAAAGGGCAGACTTAAGAGAAGTAACTTGCGACACACTGAAAGGAATTAACACCCAAGGACCAAATGCTCTCCATTTTTCAGTCTGATACCCCCCTACCTCTCTCGGACACTCCCTCCTTCACTCATTCACTCTATCACATTGCTACTCCCTCAGTCTGACACTCCCTCTCTCTCTGACGCCTCCTGACTAAATCAAACATGTTAATGTTTCAGATGTACGAGCGGATGAATGTATGTGACGCGCTGACTAATCAGAAGTTCAAGGATGGAGATAAGATAATACGACAGGTAAGTTGTGTGTCAGTCATCTCTTCTACTTCATCCTTAGCAACAGAGGTCTGGATGGCTGTGGCAACAACCTCACGAGGACAGGTCAGTCGCATTACATCACTAGACGGTTCTCTTCACCACTTGACTAGACTTTTAGGTCAGTTGCATTACATCACTAGACGGTTCTCTTCACCACTTGACTAGACTTTTAGGTCAGTTACATGACATCACTAGACGGTTCTCTTCACCACTTGACGACTTTTTCCTTTGTGTGTTCCACCTGGAACATAATTCTACAGCTGATGCCCCTTGCAACTTCCTATGTTGACTCTTCTCAAGGACTAAATCTACAAGACGTCCCCCACAGCAGATGCTCTCCATCGAAACTTATTTTGGTTAATTATTATGAGCTCGACTCATGAGACGTTATAGCCCTTACGTAGACGTCCACTGTTCCTCGACTCATGAAACGTTATAGCCCTTACCTAGACATCCACTGCTCCTCGACTCATGAAACGTTATAGCCCTTACCTACACGTCCAATGTTCCTCGACTCATGAGACGTTATAGCCCTTACCTAGACGTCCACTGTTCCTCGACTCATGAGACGTTATAGCCCTTACCTAGACGTCCAATGTTCCTCGACTCATGAGACGTTATAGCCCTTACCTAGACGTCCAATGTTCCTTGACTCATGAGACGTTATAGCCCTTACGTAGACGTCCAATGTTCCTCGACTCATGAGACGTTATAGCCCTTACCTAGACGTCCAATGTTCCTCGACTCATGAGACGTTATAGCCCTTACCTAGACGTCCAATGTTCCTCGACTCATGAGACGTTATAGCCCTTACCTAGATGTCCATTGCTCCTCGACTCATCAGACGTTATAGCCCTTACCTACACGTCCACTGTTCCTCGACTCATGAGACGTTATATCCCTTACCTACACGTCCACTGCTCCTCGACTCATGAGACGTTATATCCCTTACCTACACGTCCACTGTTCCTCGACTCATGAGACGTTAGATAATGAATACATGAATTGTAATACCACATGCGAAAACAGGCTCCCTTAAACAATTATTGACATCCTGTGTTTCGGGTCTTTGTCAATTAAAGTGTGGAGGTAGAAGTGTGAATGTTAAAGTGTTCATGTTGAAGTGTGGAGGCTCAAGTGTGGAGGCTCAAGTGTGGAGGTTCAAGTGTGGAGGTTGAAGTGTGGAGGCTCAAGTGTGGAGGTTGAAGTGTGGAGGCTCAAGTGTGGAGGCTCAAGTGTGGAGGTTGAAGTGTGGAGATTGAAGTGTGGAGATTGAAGTGTGGAGGTTGAAGTGTGGAGGTTGAAGTGTGGAGGTTGAAGTGTGGAGGCTCAAGTGTGGAGGCTCAAGTGTGGAGGTTGAAGTGTGGAGGTTGAAGTGTGGAGGCTCAAGTGTGGAGATTGAAGTGTGGAGATTGAAGTGTGGAGGTTGAAGTGTGGAGGCTCAAATGTGGAGGTTGAAGTGTGGAGATTGAAGTGTGGAGATTGAAGTGTGGAGGCTCAAGTGGAGAGGCTCAAGTGGGGAGACTCAAGTGTGGAGGTTGAAGTGGGGAGGCTGAAGTGTGGAGGCTCAAGTGTGGAGGTTGAAGTGTGGAGATTGAAGTGTGGAGGTTGAAGTGTGGAGGTTGAAGTGTGGAGGTTGAAGTGTGGAGGCTCAAGTGTGGAGGCTCAAGTGTGGAGGCTCAAGTGTGGAGGCTGAAGTGTGGAGATTGAAGTGTGGAGGCTCAAGTGTGGAGGCTCAAGTGGAGGCTCAAGTGTGGAGGCTCAAGTGTGGAGGCTCAAGTGTGGAGGTTGAAGTGGGGATGTTGAAGTGGGGAGGTTCAAGTGTGGAGGTTCAAGTGTGGAGGTTGAAGTGTGGAGGCTCAAGTGTGGAGGCTCAAGTGTGGAAGCTCAAGTGTGGAGGCTCAAGTGTGGAGGTTGAAGTATGGAGGCTCAAGTGTGGAGATTGAAGTGTGGAGGCTCAAGTGTGGAGGTTGAAGTGTTGAGGTTCAAGTGGGGAGGTTCAAGTGTGGAGATTGAAGTGTGGAGGCTCAAGTGTGGAGGCTCAAGTGGAGGCTCAAGTGTGGAGGTTGAAGTGTTGAGGTTGAAGTGGGGATGTTGAAGTGGGGAGGTTGAAGTGGGGATGTTGAAGTGTGGAGGTTGAAGTGTGGAGGCTCAAGTGTGGAGATTGAAGTGTGGAGGTTCAAGTGTGGAGGTTGAAGTGTGGAGGCTCAAGTGTGGAGGTTGAAGTGTGGAGGTTGAAGTGGGGAGATTGAAGTGTGGAGGTTGAAGTGTTCATGTTGAAGTGTGGAGGCTCAAGTGTGGAGATTGAAGTGTGGAGGTTGAAGTGTTCATGTTGAAGTGTGGAGGCTCAAGTGTGGAGATTGAAGTGTGGAGGTTCAAGTGGGGATGTTGAAGTGTGAAGGTTGAAGTGGGGATGTTGAAGTGGGGAGGTTGAAGTGGGGATGTTGAAGTGGGGATGTTGAAGTGGGGAGGTTGAAGTGTTGAGGTGGAAGTGGTGAGGTTCAAGTGTGGAGATTGAAGTGGTGAGGTTGAAGTGTGGAGATTGAAGTGGTGAGGTTGAAGTGTGGAGGTTGAAGTGTTGAGGTTCAAGTGTTGAGGTTCAAGTGTTTAGGTTGAGGTTGAAGTGTTGAGGTTCAAGTGTTGAGGTTCAAGTGTTTAGGTTGAGGTTGAAGTGTTGAGGTTCAAGTGTTGAGGTTGAAGTGTGGAAGTTGAAGTGTGGAGGTTCAAGTGTGGAGGTTGAAGTGTGGAGATTGAAATGTTGAGAATGAAGTGTTGAGATTGAAGTATAAAAACCATATAAAGCGCCTCATATCAACCATGTTTGTTACAACCAAGTCCAGAACGACTGGCTGTCTACGTCATCTAGAGACGTCCTCTTACAGAAGGACAGCACCAATCTCCTGGCCACCATTGGTCATATTCTGAGGGAATGATGACCTGGCTCATACATCACAACAGAACAATCATCTTTGTTCAGGCATGTTAGGATGATAAGAGCAGGGTTCACTGACACTGGGTCAAATTGATTGGGATATACATAGATAGCGACAAAGAGAACATGATAAACGGCTACATTCGTGACACGATAGACGGCCACATTCGTGACACGATAAACGGCTACATTCGTGACACGATAAACGGCTACATTCGTGACACGATAGACGGCCACATTCGTGACACGATAAACGGCTACATTCGTGACACGATAGACGGCCACATTCGTGACACGATAAACGGCTACATTCGTGACACGATAGACGGCCACATTCGTGACACGATAAACGGCTACATTCGTGACACGATAGACGGCCACATTCGTGACACGATAGACGGCTACATTCGTGACACGATAGACGGCCACATTCGTGACACGATAGACGGCCACATTCGTGACACGATAGACGGCCATCCTCACAATTGATCAACAGCACTTGCGGCAGGTATGTGGTGAGATACATAATCGCCTATGCCAATCAGCGTGGCATGTGACCTCTCCCTCGCCCCAACAAAAGGGGACTCTTAATTACTTTGGGGAAATAGTAATCTATTGATTCAGCTACTGTCAATATTTAGTGAGTGATGTGATACTATTACCTCCCCTGTATGATCGATTATGCTTTGATTAGATTTAGTGATAACTCATTAGGATCGTGTGAACACAGGCAGGTAGTGTGCTGGGCCAGTTGTTGGCTTGACGATATCAACCAGGCGAGAACTCAGTTGGTCTACTTGTCTGCCTGATTTATATGGTTACATTACCCACGCCCTCATATAACCAAACAGGATGTCTTCTTGGAAGGATATATGCCTAGCTTGAAGAAAACACCATCTGAAAACCGTAACAGATAAATTACTTCGGATGTCATAACAAAGGACATTGTATATTATAACAGAGGATATTGTATATTATAACAGGGGACATTGTATATTATAACAGGGGACATTCGATATAATAACAGAGGATATTGTATATTATAACAGGGGATATTGTATATTATAACAGGGGACATTTATATTATAACAGAGGATATTGTATATTATAACAGGGGACATTCGATATAATAACAGAGGATATTATATATTATAACAGAGGATATTGTATATTATAATAGGGGACATTGTATATAATAACAGAGGATATTGTATATTATAACAGGGGACATTCGATATAATAACAGAGGATATTGTATATTATAACAGGGGACATTCGATATAATGGCAAAAGACATTGAATATAATAACAAGGATATTGGATGTAATATCAGGATAATGATGAAGGTAATGTTAATATCGAAGCAGGCACTGCTGTCAGGAATAAAGTGTTAGAGTCTTGATCGTACTATTGAACTATATGAGGTGTGATGGCCAGTTTCTTGCTGGCTTTTCTTCCTTGAAAGTAATCGGACCTCGATAACATGGCTAGCAGTGGTTGTGAGTTTCTTAGCGCTAGCAAGAATTCGGGTCATAGTGTCGACTATTGTATAGGGCTCATATAAGCATAATGGTATCAAGATGGTAGCAGTGCATGAGCTGTAGCTGTCAGCGAGCCATAGTTGCCAGGACCCTTCCACGCCTCCACGTGGTGATCTTGAATAACAGGCTTTAACAGGGCAGACTGGCTAAGGAGAAGGGAGCGAAGAGGGAAGGCTAACCCGGTACTAAAAATATGGCATGCTGAAGTCGGATGTGCCGGACAGAAAATTGTAACACAACACATTCCGTTCTCTGGACAACACCCTACTTCTTGCAAAGCCCTTTTCGGGGCTTGCTAGCAGGAGATGGAAAACGTCCAGGGCTTGGTAGCGGGAGTTTAAGAACGTTCAGGCCTTGGTGGCGGGAGTTTGAGAACGTTCGGGGCTTGGTAGCGGGAGATTGAGAACGTTCGGGGCTTGGTAGCGGATGATTGAGAACGTTCAGGGCTTGGTAGCGGGAGATTGAGAACGTTCAGGGCTTGGTAGCGGGAGATTGAGAACGTTCAGGGCTTGGTAGCGGGATATTGAGAACGTTCAGGGCTTGGTAGCGGGAGATTGAGAACGTTCGGGGCTTGGTAGCGGGAGATTGAGAACGTTTGGGGCTTGGTAGCGGATGATTGAGAACGTTCAGGGCTTGGTAGCGGGAGATTGAGAACGTTCAGGGCTTGGTAGCGGGACAACACCCTACTTCTTGCAAAGCCCTTTTCGGGGCTTGCTAGCAGGAGATGGAAAACGTCCAGGGCTTGGTAGCGGGAGTTTAAGAACGTTCAGGCCTTGGTGGCGGGAGTTTGAGAACGTTCGGGGCTTGGTAGCGGGAGATTGAGAACGTTCGGGGCTTGGTAGCGGATGATTGAGAACGTTCAGGGCTTGGTAGCGGGAGATTGAGAACGTTCAGGGCTTGGTAGCGGGAGATTGAGAACGTTCAGGGCTTGGTAGCGGGAGATTGAGAACGTTCAGGGTTTGGTAGCGGAAGATTGAGAACGTGCAGGGCTTGGTAGCGGAAGATTGAGAACGTTCAGGGCTTGGTAGCGGAAGATTGAGAACGTTCAGGGCTTGGTAGCGGGAGATTGAGAACGTTCAGGGCTTGGTAGCGGGAGTTTGAGAACGTTCACAGCTTGGTAAGGGGAGTTTGAGAACGTTCAGGGCTTGGTAGCCGGAGTGAGTGAACGTTCAGGGCTTGGTAGCGAGAGTGAGTGAACGTTCAGGGCTTGGTAGCGAGAGTGAGTGAACGTTCAGGGCTTGGTAGCGAGAGTGAGTGAACGTTCAGGGCTTGGTAGCGAGAGTGAGTGAACGTTCAGGGCTTGGTAGCGAGAGTGAGTGAACGTTCAGGGCTTGGTAGCGAGAGTGAGTGAACGTTCAGGGCGTGGTAGCGGGAGATGGAGAACGAACGAAGAAGATGAAGATATAACCAAAATGAGTGCCTGGGGTTGAAAGTGGCATACCTGCACACAAAAACAAGTTTCATACTTGTAATAAACAACAACAATACTACCAACATAAGACGTCGTGCTAGTTACTTTTAGCTGAAAGAAAACCAGACGTTTCAGCTCTGCTCTTGATATCCTGCACGAGATGTGTGAAGACCCATCCATTGTTGAATATTGGCATGGTTTCTGTCCTCAGGGAGACAACGCTGACTGCATGTATTTCGTGGAGGAAGGAATGGTGAGAGTAGCCATGATCAACAAGGTAGGTTCTTGTCTCTCGCATCATCGTTTGGCATCCATCCATGGCACCATTGTTTAACATTGCTTGTCTGGACCACAAGTGTGCACGCACATCCAGAGTGGTCTCAAGGAACACGTAGCGGCTAATGTCGCTTGTGGTGCACACCCATTTGGTGTTTCTCTCACGTGACACCCAGAACTATTTATAGACATGCTTTTTGTGTGGGGTCTGTTCCTTGCATTGATCCAAATGTTCATCAACAATTTGGTTAGTGCCATTATAATCAGTTATTAGAACAATGCATACGATAAACACACTGTTGGGGTTTTTGAGTGGCTGGTTCCTTGCAAGATTAACCTCAGTGATGAACCTAGGGATCTCCGAAAAATTGACATTATGAACCGCAGCTCGAATTCGAACACCGACCATCTGAACACGAGGCAAACGGCTTGGCCACAGAGACCACCTTGAAAATATGTAAATGTGAATAATGTAAAAACTGAAGATTCCGGAAGGGGAGGAGTGACAGGAGAACCACCACTTTAGCGTCCACTCATCCATCTCTCTCTCTCTCTCTCTCTCTCTCTCTCTCTCTCTCTCTCTCTCTCTATCTATCTATCTATCTATCTCTATCTCTTCTCTCTGTTATATATCTCTTCTCTCCCTCTCTTTCATGTTAATTGTGACAATCTTTTCTACACGTTCCAGACAAACTGGTGTACGCAATCACGCATGTCCACAATGTCATGTTCCTACCTGCAATCACCAAACCCATTGTTGGCCCTCTGTCATGCCATTATATATTGAAGTATCTAGTATCTGTGGCATCGTTTGACCGTTTATCTCATCAATTTAGTTTGCTGTCGCTAAATTTGACGTCTTTATATTGGTTTAGAAGATTTCAGAGTCTGTATACAACCAGTTTCTTTTACATTTCCTTGATCTAATACCTATGCGCATCGAATCTATTATTGAATGCGTTAATTGACTCTGACTCCATTATTTCCTGTGGCAATGCATTGAAGCATTCACCACTCTCTGACTAAAAAATTATTTCCTAATATCTAATCTGGACCTTTCTTTAGTTAATTTGTAGCTATGCCCTCTTGTTCGTGTAGGTGTTTTTTTTTTTTTGTGTGAAAAACTTGTTAAAAGTCTAATTTATCCGCTCCTTTGATCATCTTATAAACCTGTATTAAGTTTCCTCGAATTCTTCTCTTCTAGACACTGTAGGCCGGTTTTTCTGAGTCTTTTCTCATAACTGTAATTCTGGAATCCCACTATCATCAAGCAGCTGTAGGCCCCACTATTTGGGTACTTGTGTCCTAATCAAACGTGCAATAGTTAACAAATCTCAGTAAGTTATATCTTTTGTCTTTTAAGATGGTAGTAAATTAAGAACCTATTCTGCACATTACATGGGCACGCGACCTTTTTCCTCATTCTATAAACTGCCTTTGCGCACCGCAGCAATAGGACAAGACTCCCACATGATAGTTGTGCTCAGGTGTGATGAGCTTTGCATGTTGCTACCCACTCATTTTGCTAAATGAACATTTTAGTTATTATCAATGATTTCAATATATAATGTTGCATGTGAACAGTTTGCCTTGAATGGCGAGAACAAGTCTCCAAGATATGGCATTTATAGAGACTCAAAATGGCGCACAAGCAAGGGTACCGCGCGACTTTGCCTGTGATCACTAACAGTCAGCCTAGCGAATGTTCCGTCTAAAGAAATCTTTATTAGGGTCTAGACAAACAAAAACAGCGCACACACATATGGAACTCAGTTTAACGGATACCACCGTTAAAGAAATCAAACAAGTGATAAAATGACATCCACAGCCACACAGGAATATCATCGTGGATGTTGTAAGTCTGCCCCTGTGTCTAGTCAAGAATCCTGCTGACAACAACTTAGAGGTTGTATCTTCAGCACTGAGTTGTCTGCCTGTTTTCCGTGTGTTCTCCCTTAGTTTGGGAATTCACTTATAAAGGTCAATATAATATGTGAATGTCAGTTAGCTCTCACGATAAAGTGAATGCTATCCCCTTGCTTGAAATTCAGCCAGTAGTTGTAGTCAGTTTTACTGGGGCCATACCTGCATTCGATTTGCATTAACATAGGTAGAGGAATAGACCAAACAAAACAATATTTCTCTATTGACATTGTTATGTAAACAGCTTGACACATGTGTTGTTTAATGGGTTGTACGTCAGCCGACATGGCCTCAACATCATCTGACATCTCTTTATTTAATGGGTTGTACGTCAGCCGACATGGCCTCAACATCATCTGACATCTCTTTATTTAATGGGTTGTACGTCAGCCGACATGGCCTCAACATCATCTGACATCTCTTTATTTAATGGGTTGTACGTCAGCCGACATGGCCTCAACATCATCTGACATCTCTTTATTTAATGGGTTGTACGTCAGCCGACATGGCCTCAACATCATCTGACATCTCTTTATTTAATGGGTTGTACGTCAGCCGACATGGCCTCAACATCATCTGACATCTCTTTATTTAATGGGTTGTACGTCAGCCGACATGGCCTCAACATCATCTGACATCTCTTTATTTAATGGGTTGTACGTCAGCCGACATGGCCTCAACATCATCTGACATCTCTTTATTTAATGGGTTGTACGTCAGCCGACATGGCCTCAACATCATCTGACATCTCTTTATTTAATGGGTTGTACGTCAGCCGACATGGCCTCAACATCATCTGACATCTCTTTATTTAATGGGTTGTACGTCAGCCGACATGGCCTCAACATCATCTGACATCTCTTTATTTAATGGGTTGTACGTCAGCCGACATGGCCTCAACATCATCTGACATCTCTTTATTTAATGGGTTGTACGTCAGCCGACATGGCCTCAACATCATCTGACATCTCTTTATTTAATGGGTTGTACGTCAGCCGACATGGCCTCAACATCATCTGACATCTCTTTATTTAATGGGTTGTACGTCAGCCGACATGGCCTCAACATCATCTGACATCTCTTTATTTAATGGGTTGTACGTCAGCCGACATGGCCTCAACATCATCTGACATCTCTTTATTTAATGGGTTGTACGTCAGCCGACATGGCCTCAACATCATCTGACATTTCTTTATTCAACAAAGAAATTTGAAATGAAATTTGTCATGTTCGAGCTTGTATTCAAATATGTTTTATTGTTATGTGTTTGGTGACAATTGTTGCACAACTTGAGCCAATATTGTCCAGGTAATTCTTAGGACTATGTCCTACTGCCACCACCTGTTGTACCACCAATATTGTCCTGACTATTCTTAGGACTATGTCCTACTGCCACCACCAGTTGGAATGTTGTGTGTATTATGTAACGCATGGTTTCATCTGATGACATATTTCACCTGTTGTTTTTGTTTCCCCAGAACTCTGAGGTAAGGCATGCTCAGTAGTTTGTTTTTTTGATGTGTGTGATCTAACCTTTTTTTGTGTTCTAATTTCTTGTAATTTATCTTATTTAATAATTCCTCTTATTGGGTAATTTCTCTTATTTAGTAATTCCTCTTATTGAGTAATTTCTCTTATTTAGTAATTCCTCTTATTGAGTAATTTCTCTTATTTTCCTGCAAGCTCCACATGATTCACAGAAGGGTTAATGAAGAGAACAAAAACTAATATTCAAATTTGAAGTGCCAGTTTAGAGAAAATAAAATATATCATTTTGTAAAGGAAGAAAGCTTTAACCCTTTTCACACTAAACCTTGAAACAGTAAATGTATTTTTTTTAAAGCATGGCTGCATTCAACAGAATAACTACATTCTTTACAAACAAAATCTATTGTCAATTGTTACAGGGATTAAGAGAATAGACATTGTACATGATAAAAGTCACTATTTTGTTACAGGGATTAAGAGATTAGACATTGTACATGATAAAAGTCACTATTTTGTTACAGGGGTTAAGAGAATAGACATTGTACATGATAAAAGTCACCATTTTGTTACAGGTATTAAGAGAATAGACATTGTACATGATAAAAGTCACCATTTTGTTACAGGGATTAAGAGAATAGACATTGTACATGATAAAAGTCACCATTTTGTTACAGGGATTAAGAGAATAGACATTGTACATGATAAAAGTCACCATTTTGTTACAGGGATTAAGAGAATAGACATTGTACATGATAAAAGTCACCATTTTGTAACCATTTTGTTCCCTTTCTTCTCATTCTCATTATTTGCTAAAGCCTACTGCATTGATCTGTATTTTGCACCCCAGTGCATCAAACTTGAATGGACATTGACAACAAATAGTTTACTTCCAAAGTGAGGCTACCATGCTGAATCCGAACATGTGGATGTGTGGATCGTCTGACACACTGACCACATCGCTACCCGTCTCCTCCCCCACCACAAACTGTAGTAATATCGAGGATAGATAGAGATAGCAAGAGGCAGATAGGGGGAGGCTCGTGTATCATAGCAAGAGACAGATAGGGGGAGGCTCGTGTATCGTAGCAAGAGGCAGATAGGGGGAGGCTCGTGTATCGTAGCAAGAGGCAGATAGGGGGAGGCTCGTGTATCGTAGCAAGAGACAGATAGGGGGAGGCTCGTGTATCGTAGCAAGAGAGAGATAGGCGGAGGCTCGTGTATCGTAGCAAGAGGCAGATAGGAGGAGGCTCAATTGGCAAGTGTATCATAGCAAGAGGCAGATAGGGGAAGGCTCGTGTATCGTAGCAAGAGAGAGATGGGTGGAAGGCTCAACTGACAAGTGTATCGTAGCAAGAGGAGGGGGGGGGGCTCGTGTATCGTATCAATCATAGACTAAAAGGTGTTGGTACCTAATATAACGAAAATGCCAGGTACATCCATAGCAGTCACAGAAGTCGGGGATTAAGTGATAGAGGCTTCTCTGTGTGAGGTCTCATCTGTACCTCAGGGGAGGGGTTGTGTGAATGCATGCATCAGTCACATGGTTTGGAACAGATAGAATAAATACATCAAAATAGTAATTTGGAACAGAGAGAATAAATACATCAAAATAGTAATTTGGAACAGAGAATATAAAATAAAAGGCCAGCAGAACACGCTACATGGATGGAACATGAGCCTTTGAATCAACATCTATTTTTAACGAAGTCCATAATGGCATGTGGTTAGGGTCAATAAACGGGTTTCAACAGCAGTTGTAGCTTTGATTACGCTGGGCTACTCCAATCTGCCCATATCCCAACCTCAACATCCCTAGACACCCACGGGTCCAGTCAGCCTCCTTGCAAACCTGCAGCACTATGGCTTTGGGTGTCTTGACGTAGACTAATCAGTTGCTCGTAGTTGTACATAAACTAGACAGTTGTACATAGACTAGACAGGTGTACATAGACTAGACGGTTGTACATAGACCAGACATGTGTATATAGACTAGATTGTTGTACATAGACTAGGCAGGTGCACGTAGACTAGGCAGGTGTACATAGACTAGGCAGTTGTGCATAGACTAGACAGTTGTACATAGACTAGACAGGCGTACATAGACTAGACAGGCGTACATAGACTAGACAGGCGTACATGGACTAGACGGTTGTACATAGACTAGACAGTTGTACATAGACTAGACAGGCGTACATAGACTAGACAGGCGTACATAGACTAGACGGTTGTACATAGATTAGACAGTTGTACATAGACTAGACAGGCGTACATAGACTAGACAGGCGTACATAGACTAGACAGTTGTACAAATGTGTGGATTCCGAGGGTTGTACTCTCGACTAGGCTAAATGAATGCACACCTCACGTTCTGGTTGTGAGACTCACTTTGACAGCGTGTCTTTCTATGTATAATATACGCCCCACATTTGTCCTTCTCCCTGCTTGCTGTGATGATGTGCCACTGCTTCTTATATTCCCACTCATATGGTAGTCTGTGTTTCCAGCAATGCTGGTCTAACTACAATAGCGGCACTAGTTGTGTAGTAGCTGCACAATTAGCCCTGCTGTACGCCATGCTATGTGCTCCTCAGTAGACATATATGCAGATTTATTTCACTCATGACATCTGTTAGAGATTTGAGTGAGTTACTGTATAAATGAATGCTCGTAACATAGTTCCTGTTGTGTGTGTGTGTGTGTGTACGTGCGTGTGTGTGTGCGTGTGTGTCTGTCTGCATATTATGTATGTCCGTCACATATAATATTAATTTTGATGTCTGAAATACATAAAACGTCAATTAACTTTCGTTTTGTGTACTCGATCTTTAATATAATTATTACCTGCCCTTGATCGTGGAGTTTGGTACATTATACACGACTTGTCTCTTGTCTGATGGTATCCACAACTTGACTTGTATCTTGTCTGATGGTATCCACAACTTGACTTGTCTCTTGTCTGATGGTATCAGCTTGGCTTGTATCTTGTCTGATGGTATCCACAGCTTGATTTGTATCTTGTCTGATGGTATCAACTTGACTTGCATCTTGTCTATTTACTAAACACAACTTGACTTGTATCTTGTCTGATGGTATCAACTTGACTTGCATCTTGTCTATTTACTAAACACAACTTGACTTGAATCGTGTCTGATGGTATCAACTTGACTTGCATCTTGTCTATTTACTAAACACAACTTGATTTGTATCTTGTCTGATGGTATCAACTTGACTTGCATCTTGTCTATTTACTAAACACAACTTGACTTGTATCTTGTCTGATGGTATCAACTTGACTTGCATCTTGTCTATTTACTAAACACAACTTGACTTGTATCTTGTCTGATGGTATCCACAACTTGACTTGTATCTTGTCTGATGGTTACAACTTTACTTGCATCTTGTCTATTTACTAAACACAACTTGACTTGTATCTTGTCTGATGGTATCCACAACTTCACTTGTATATTGTCTTATGGTATTCACAACTTGACTTGTATGTTGTCTGATGGTATCCACAACTTGACTTGTATCTTGTCTGATGGTTTCAACTTGACTTGTATCTTGTCTATTTACTAAACACAACTTGACTTGTATCTTGTATGGTGGTATCCACAACTTGACTTGTATCTTGTCTGATGGTATCAACTTGACTTGCATCTTGTCTATTTACTAAACACAACTTGACTTGTATCTTGTATGGTGGTATCCACAACTTGACTTGTATCTTGTCTGATGGTATCAACTTGACTTGCATCTTGTCTATTTACTAAACACAACTTGACTTATATCTTGTCTGATGGTATCAACTTGACTTGTATCTTGTCTGATGGTATCCACAATTTGACTTGTATCTTGTCTATTTACTAAACACAACTTGACTTGTATCTTGTCTGATGGTATCAACTTGACTTGCATCTTGTTTATTTACTAAACACAACTTGACTTGTATCTTGTCTGATGGTATCCACAACTTGACTTGTATCTTGTCTGGTGGTATCCACAACTTGACTTGTATCTTGTCTGGTGGTATCCACAACTTGACTTGTATCTTGTCTGATGGTATCCACAGCTTGACTTGTATCTTGCCTGTCGTTATACTTGAGTCTTGTCTGTAGGTTTATGGTATTTACCATCAGGATATCACGAATGAACCTTGAACTTCAGGTGTTGGGCGAAGGCACAAAGACCAGGCGGACCATTTCTGACATCTGTTGCATACATTTCGTTCTTCAACTTGTGTGTACACATATCATACATTACGTACATCTCGTCCTTCAACTTGTGTGTACACATATCATACATTACGCACATCTCGTCCTTCAACTTGTGTGTACACATATCATACATTACGCACATCTCGTCTTTCAACTTGTGTGTACACATATCATACATTACGCACATCTCGTCTTTCAACTTGTGTGTACACATATCATACACTACGCACATGTCGTCCTTCAACTTGTATTGTGTAGGCAAGTATGAATATGCCAGCACACGAAGTGACTTGATAAAAGACTCCAACCACAGAGAGCTAACAAAGCTAACCTAAACCTACCTGAGCCACACCCACAAAGACTATGAGACATGACAGACACATATACCTGAGCCACACCCACAAAGACTATGAGACACGACAGACACATATACCTGAGCCACAAGCACAAAGACTATGAGACATGACAGACACACATACCTACCTGAGCCACACTCACAAAGACTATGAGACATAACAGACACACATACCTACCTGTGCCACACCCACAAAGACTATGAGACATGACAGACACACATACCTGAGCCACACCCACAAAGACTATGAGACATGACAGACACACATACCTACCTGAGCCACACGCACAAAGACTATGAGACATAACAGACACACATACCTACCTGAGCCACACGCACAAAGACTTTGAGACATGACAGACACATATACCTGAGCCACAAGCACAAAGACTATGAGACATGACAAACACATATACCTGAGCCATACGCACAAAGACTATAAGACACGCCAGACACACATACCTACCCGAGCCACACGCACAAAGACTATAAGACACGCCAGACACACATACCTACCTGAGCCACACGCACAAAGACTATAAGACATCTCAGACACGCATACCTACCTGAGCCACACGCACAAAGACTATAAGACACGCCAAACACACATACCTACGTGAGCCACACCCACAAAGACTATAAGACACGCCAGACACACATACCTACCTGAGCCACACCCACAAAGACTATGAGACATGACAGATACACATACATGAGCCACACGCACAAAGACTATGAGACATGACAGACACATATACCTGAGCCACACCCACAAAGACTATGAGACGTGACAGACACATATACCTACCTGAGCCACACCCACAAAGACTATGAGACATGACAGACACATATACCTGAGCCACACGCACAAAGACTATGAGACATGACAGACACATATACCTGAGCCACACCCACAAAGACTATGAGACATGACAGACACACATACCTGAGCCACACGCACAAAGACTATGAGACATGACAGACACACATACCTGAGCCACACGCACAAAGACTATGATACATGACAGACACATATACCTACCTGAGCCACACCCACAAAGACTATGAGACATGACAGACACACATACATGAGCCACACACACAAAGACTATGAAACATGACAGACACATATACCTGAGCCACACCCACAAAGACTATGAGACATGACAGACACACATACATGAGCCACACGCACAAAGACTATGAGACATGACAGACACACATACATGAGCCACACGCACAAAGACTATGAGACATGACAGACACACATACCTACCTGAGCCACACGCACAAAGACTATGAGACATGACAGACACACATACATGAGCCACACGCACAAAGACTATGAGACATGACAGACACACATACCTACCTGAGCCACACCCACAAAGACTATGAGACATGACAGACACATATACCTACCTGAGCCACACCCACAAAGACTATTGAGACATGACAGACACACATACCTGAGCCACACGCACAAAGACTGAGACATGACAGACACACATACCTGAGCCACACGCACAAAGACTATGAGACATGACAGACAACACATTTTTGAAATGCCTTTTTTAGGAAGTCATGACAAGGCTCGTCACGGTTTACATCCAAACTGTTTGACCCTGACCCTAGTCCAAAACATTGACGCCACCATAACTGGACATGAGTATATCAAGTCGTTGGTTCATTAAATGATGTCTTCTTGTTGGTGTGTTTCTGGTTGTGGAAACCCTGTCTCAAGGGATGTAGAAAGTGATTTGTAAGTTTCTCATGAAATCAAACATAAGTGGCAGGTGAGGTTTCAGTTAGAACCAGGGCATGGGCCGTACATGGGTACGTGGTGGTAGGTAGAATCAAAAAATGGAGCGTGCATGGGTACGTGGTGGTAGGTAGAACCAGGGCATGGGTACGTGGTGGTAGGTAGAACCAGGTCATGGAGCGTGCCTGGGTACGTGGTGGTAGGTAGAACCAGGGCATGGGTACGTGGTGGTAGGTAGAACCAGGGCACGACCACAGAGAGCTAACAAAGCTAACCTAAACCTACCTGAGCCACACCCACAAAGACTATGAGACACGACAGACACATATACCTGAGCCACAAGCACAAAGACTATGAGACATGACAGACACACATACCTACCTGAGCCACACCCACAAAGACTATGAGACATCACAGACACACATACCTACCTGAGCCACACCCACAAAGACTATGAGACATGACAGACACATATACCTGAGCCACAAGCACAAAGACTATGAGATATGACAGACACACATACCTACCTGAGCCACACCCACAAAGACTATGAGACATGACAGACACACATACCTACCTGAGCCACACCCACAAAGACTATGAGACATAACAGACACACATACCTACCTGTGCGTGGTAGAACCAGGGCATGGGTACGTGGTGGTAGGTAGAACCAGGGCACGACCGTGCAGGGGTACGTGGTGGTAGGTAGAACCAGGGCATGGGTACGTGGTGGTAGGTAGAACCAGGGCATGGGTACGTGGTGGTAGGTAGAACCAGGGCATGGAGCGTGCATGGGTACGTGGTGGTAGGTAGAACCAGGGCATGGGCCGTGCATGGGTACGTGGTGGTACCAAAGCAATTACTAAGTCCCCATTACATCGGGGCTCCTTCGGTGGGAATATCACCATGAATAGAAAATCTTTGAGACCAGCAACTCCTTAACTATGTAATTGTTACATCTCCGTTTGGAGACTGTGGAACTAGCAAGATTCATTGTGGATACGATAATGTAGAATCAAGATTGCGTGCCAGACGTTCAGTATTACAATGTCATTGTCGGGGGGGGGGGGGGGGGGGGGGGATGGGGTTACCATGGAGTTTGTGAAGTTTATTGAGTTTGTTGTTTTGATCTATTTTGTTTTGTCTCAAAGTTTACGATGTAATGTGTCGTGTCTGTAAGTGCATCATACACCACTCGCTCGGGAATCTCTGTCTTCAAAACACGTCCGCCCTAATTCGGCCAGATTTTCTCAGTCAGGGCAGCTGTCAACTTGGATAAGAGTGCACTTAGCAATGAAGATTCTCGACAAACTGCGACATCCATTTAGTAGGCAAGTCTGGATTCTTTATCTGGTTCTGATACACATACCAAGGAATGGCGATCACAAGGGCAGTTACTCTGGAACCATATACACAAAACAACAAAAGAGTGTGAAGATATTAGCACTCTATGCTGAGCAGTGCATGAGCTGCAGCGGTCAGCGACCCATAGCTGACTGCTAGCGTCAGGGCCAGCGAACCATAGCTGCTAAGACCCTTCTACACCTCCACGCGGTGATCCTGGATAATAGGCTGCAGCAGGGCAGACTGGCTAAAGAGAAGGGATCGAAGAGGGAATGCTAACCCGGTACTCAAAAATGGTTGCTGAAGTTGGATGTGTTGGACCGAAAGGTGCAAATATCGCAGTCAAGCTGTAAACTACGACACAACGCATTCCGTTCTCTGGACTACATTCTGCTACTTAAGCCCTTTCAGGGCTTGGTAGCGGGAGATTGAGAACGAACGAAGCCAAACCTGGTCCTTCCATATGACACGGAAGCGCCTAGCTACTTAAAAGTTTTGGGACTCATCCCAAGAAATATAACCACTGTTTGTGTAATATAAAGCAGTCATTGCCAGGTTTTTCATGTGTTGGCGTGCAAATTTGCAGTACACGTTTTAAATGTTAATCATCCATAAGAACAGCACATTTAACATTGTGTGTTCTTGTGTTAGCTAATCGCACTCTTGATGTGCGTATTAGGACCAGATACACAGCTGAGACTTTCCTTCTAAACGGATGTCCCAATTTGTTGAGAATATTCATTGCCCAAGCGATGTCTGTAATCCGTGTTGACAGCCGCCTTGGCAAAGCAAATATCCCCGGATTAGGGCGGACATGTTTTGTCAACAAAGGTTCCCGAGACCGGGTGTTGTACGAATCAATGGCCGTGTTTGTCGGCAACGTCACTTGAGTCCCCTCCCGTTATGATATTTTCTTGTCACTGTCAGAATAGTTTAGTGTTAGTGAAGTCAGTGATCGCGTGATGAAAATGGGGGGTACGGAAACAGACACACTCTTTCTATGTCAGACCAGGTCTCTTCTCCTCATTGGAGACCTCAGTCCGTCTGGATCTAGGGCCTTTTACTTAGGAATGAAGGACTGGACATATTGCTCCCTACTTTGGTTGTTGTAAAAGTGGGCTTGTTGCTACGTCCATCCATTTAGTGATGTTACCTTCCCACTTTTATCCATGACGACTCCTCTACAACCGTCCCTTCCCACTTTTATCCATGACGACTCCTCTACAACCGTCCCTTCCCACTTTTATCTATGACGACCCCTCTACAACCGTCCCTTCCCACTTTTATCCATGACGACTCCTCTACAACCGTCCCTTCCCACTTTTATCCATGACGACTCCTCTACAACCGTCCCTTCCCACTTTTATCCATGACGACTCCTCTACAACCGTCCCTTCCCACTTTTATCCATGACGACTCCTCTACAACCGTCCCTTCCCACTTTTATCCATGACGACTCCTCTACAACGGTCCCTTCCCATTTTTATCCATGACGACTCCTCTACAACCGTCCCTTCCCACTTTTATCCATGACGACTCCTCTACAACGGTCCCTTCCCACTTTTATCCATGACGACTCCTCTACAACGGTCCCTTCCCACTTTTATCCATGACGACTCCTCTACAACCGTCCCTTCCCACTTTTATCCATGACGACTCCTCTACAACGGTCCCTTCCCACTTTTATCCATGACGACTCCTCTACAACGGTCCCTTCCCACTTTTATCCATGACGACTCCTCTACAACGGTCCCTTCCCACTTTTATCCATGACGACTCCTCTACAACGGTCCCTTCCCACTTTTATCCATGACGACTCCTCTACAACGGTCCCTTCCCACTTTTATCCATGACGACTCCTCTACAACGGTCCCTTCCCACTTTTATTCATGACGACTCCTCTACAACGGTCCCTTCCCACTTTTATCCATGACGACTCCTCTACAACCGTCCCTTCCCACTTTTATCCATGACGACTCCTCTACAACCGTCCCTTCCCACTTTTATCCATGACGACTCCTCTACAACCGTCCCTTCCCACTGTTCTCCCTGTCGACCCCTCTACTTCTTCGTTCTCAAACCGCCGCCGCAGCCACCCCCCCCCCTCCTCCACCAAGTCCTGAAATGGACTTTGCAAGTAGCAGGATGTAGTCCGAAGAACGGAATGTGTTGTGTCATAATTTACAGCTTGACTGCGATACCTGTACCTTTCGGTCCGACACATCAGACTTCAGCAGACATTTTTTGAGCACCGGGTTAGCCTTCTCTCTTCGATCGTTTCTCCTTAGCCAGTCTGCTCTGTTGCAGCTAGTTAATCACCGCATGGTGGTGTAGAAGCTCTGGTTCGCTGACCGCTACAGCTCATGCACCTGCTAGTATCTTGATCCCAATCCCTCTACAGCCTTCCCTTTCCACCTTTACCGACACGTCACGCAATGACCTACTCGTCCTGACCGACACATCACGTCCTGACCGACACGTCAGTCACGTCCTGACCAATACGTCACGTTCTGACCAACACGTCACGTCACGTCCTAACCAATACGTCATGTCCTAGCCGTCACGTATCCCCCTGACCAACACGTCACGTCTCGTCCTGATCGACACGTCCCGTCCCGTCCTGAACGTCATGTCCTGACCAACACGTCAGTTCAGATCTTACCACACACAAACGGCATGTACCGTCATGACTTTCCCGCTTGGCTAGGACCACGTGTTGACTGTTGTAGTTGGCATCACTGGAAGTCTGCACAAACGGATGTTTGTGATATCACAGTTGCTGTGGAACTTGGTATCGGCACGATGAAGCTGCCAACCCCAACACATTCATCGCCTCTGGCAATATTTAGTGGCTGTTGCAGTGGTCCGACCATTTCCATCACAAAAGAGTCCGGGATTCACGAGGGAAATTAAGGGATAGCGGACATGTCCGTATTTGGGAAAATGGAAAATAGATCAGAGAACTGTCTTCATTGTTTGTGGGCGAAAGTCAGAGCGCCGCTACATTTTCTACCAATTATGTCTCAGTCTAACGAAACGGATATGTATCGTACATGGCGACCTTTCTGAAACGGAAAACACAAAAGTGCTTAATGAAAATCTTGTGGGGAAACATTCAAATAATGTCCTAGGGTCAAATTATGTCCTAGGGTCAAATAATGTCCTAGGGTGAATTATGTCCTAGGGTGAATTATGTCCTAGGGTCAAATAATGTCCTATGGTCAACTAATGTCCTAGGGTCAAATAATGTCCTATGGTCAAATAATGTCCTGTTGTCAAATAATGTCCTATAGATATAACACCTGAACATTCTCCACCGTCCTAGTTTGTTCATCTTGGAACTCCAACATGTCTGACTTTAATAAATGTAGGCTGCAGCCAAGTGCTACTGCTGTGTGCTGGGGGCGAGTCTGTAACGTCCCGATGTTGCGGGCCCAGTGGTGCAGGCCCACAGACCTGAAGCGAGTTGACGATAGAGATGGCTCGTGCTTCTACTAGGGAGTTTAAAGGTTGTCCTCCCCCTGTGCTGTCATGGCCAAGGCACGGCCCTTTCAACCCCAGGCCATAGTCTTTTAGGTTATGCCATGACATATTGACCAGTGTAAGGATGAATGTATTTGTTTGTAATGTGTTGTGTTTTCTACGTCTTCGGCGATCGTCCTGAAAAGAACGCTGTGTCGTAGTTTACAGCGAGGCTGTGATTTATGCCGATATATGCGATTTGATGTGTCTTGTTTTAGTGCATGGTCCTTCCCACAGCAATCCCTTGGTCAGGCTACAAGCGACTAGTGCGTGCTGGTCTCAGACCCGTCAAGTGGGGGCGGGGTACTCAGACCCGTCAAGTGGGGGCGGGATTGGGTCTTGGTCAGGCTACAAGCGACTAGTGCGTGCTGGTCTCAGACCCGTCAAGTGGGGGCGGGGTACTCAGACCCGTCAAGTGGGGGCGGGATTGGGTCTTGGTCAGGCTACAAGCGACTAGTGCGTGCTGGTCTCAGACCCGTCAAGTGGGGGCGGGGTACTCAGACCCGTCAAGTGGGGGCGGGGTACTCAGACCCGTCAAGTGGGGGCGGGGTACTCAGACCCGTCAAGTGGGGGCGGGGTACTCAGACCCGTCAAGTGGGGGCGGGGTACTCAGACCCGTCAAGTGGGGGCGGGGTACTCAGACCCGTCAAGTGGGGGCGGGGTACTCAGACCCGTCAAGTGGGGGTGGGGTCTTGGTCAGCTATGGCTCGCTAATCCTGATGCAAGCAGTCAGCTATGGCTCGCTAACCCTGATGCAAGCAGTCAGCTATGGCTCGCTAACCCTGATGCAAGCAGTCAGCTATGGTTCGCTAACCCTGATGCAAGCAGTCAGTTATGGTTCGCTAACACTGATACAAGCAGTCAGCTATGGTTCGCTAACCCAGGTGCAAGCAGTCAGTTATGGTTCGCTAACACTGATACAAGCAGTCAGCTATGGTTCGCTAACCCTGATGCAAGCAGTCAGTTATGGTTCGCTAACACTGATACAAGCAGTCAGCTATGGTTCGCTAACCCTGGTGCAAGCAGTCAGCTACAAGTTGATAGCTGCAGTCAGCTATGGTTCGCTAACCCTGGTGCAAGCAGTCAGCTATGGTTCGCTAACCCTGATGCAAGCAGTCAGCTACGAGTTGACCATACAGTCAGCCCATGCAGTCAGCCCATGCAGTCAGCCCATGCAGTCAGACCATAGAGTCAGCCCATGCAGTCAGCCCATACAGTCAGCTACGAGTCAGCCCATACAGTGCCACATCTTGGCGCCGTGTGTCTTCCACTATGGCACAGTACAGTAGTTCTGCCATCTGTTTAATGTACGTGGAGAAGTGGTCATACCAAGAAAACTCCGTGAGATTCCCATAGTAATTGGACCCGAAGTGATTTCGAACCCGTTATGTTGGGATCGCAACGCTCAATTTTCACTACGTGGCCATTTGTATGTGACCTCGTTGCTGTCTTTTCTCACTTTGATCTAAGCGTGGCTTTTACTGTTCTGTTCTGGTCATATGTTGTTGCTGTATCACTTTGATGCAGAGTTTGGACAATTATACGGTCTAGCTTTGCAAGTTATTCTATCGTGTCTTACCTTGCCTTGAATAGAGGCAACGTTCACACAATTTCTTGTTGGTTATGGAATCAGGGAGCCTTCAGACTAGTCAGTATGTCAACAGTAGCCTCTATACTCGTAGAGACAACAGTAGCCTCAATACTCGTAGACACAACAGTAGCCTCAATACTCGTAGAGACAACAGTAGCCTCAATACTCGTAGAGACAACAGTAGCCTCAATACTCGTAGAGACAACAGTAGCCTCAATACTCGTAGAGACAACAGTAGCCTCAATACTCGTAGAGACAACAGTAGCCTCAATACTCGTAGAGACAACAGTAGCCTCAATACTCGTAGAGACAACAGTAGCCTCAATACTCGTAGAGACAACAGTAACCTCAATACTCGTAGAGACAACAGTAGCCTCAATACTCGTAGAGACAACAGTAGCCTCAATACTCGTAGAGACAACAGTAACCTCAATACTCGTAGAGACAACAGTAGCCTCAATACTCGTAGAGACAACAGTAGGCTCAATACTCGTAGAGACAGCAGTAGCCTCAATACTCGTAGAGACAACAGTAGCCTCAATACTCGTAGAGACAACAGTAACCTCAATACTCGTAGAGACAACAGTAGCCTCAATACTCGTAGAGACAACAGTAGCCTCAATACTCGTAGAGACAACAGTAGCCTCAATACTCGTAGAGACAACAGTAACCTCAATACTCGTAGAGACAACAGTAGCCTCAATACTCGTAGAGACAACAGTAGGCTCAATACTCGTAGAGACAGCAGTAGCCTCAATACTCGTAGAGACAACAGTAGCCTCAATACTCGTAGAGACAACAGTAACCTCAATACTCGTAGAGACAACAGTAGCCTCAATACTCGTAGAGACAACAGTAGCCTCAATACTCGTAGAGACAGCAGTAGCCTCAATACTCGTAGAGACAACAGTAACCTCAATACTCGTAGAGACAACAGTAGCCTCAATACTCGTAGAGACAACAGTAGCCTCAATACTCGTAGAGACAGCAGTAGCCTCAATACTCGTAGAGACAACAGTAACCTCAATACTCGTAGAGACAACAGTAGCCTCAATACTCGTAGAGACAACAGTAGCCTCAATACTCGTAGAGACAACAGTAGCCTCAATACTCGTAGAGACAACAGTAGCCTCAATACTCGTAGAGACAGCAGTAGCCTCAATACTCGTAGAGACAACAGTAGCCTCAATACTCGTAGAGACAGCAGTAGCCTCAATACTCGTAGAGACAACAGTAGCCTCAATACTCGTAGAGACAACAGTAGCCTCAATACTCGTAGAGACAGCAGTAGCGACAGTACTCTATAATTGAACACTGGTCCTCAAAATGGCTAATGTGCCTCGATAGAATAATGATTTTAGTTAGAGGATGTAAATAAATGGACTGTTTTATAGGAACGTGAGCCATCATTGAGAAGCAAGGGTTAGGGTGACCTAAATACAGATTTCGTGTGTTGTCTTGTCTGTTTTCCATGTACCTATTATCACGTCTGTGTTTAACCCTTATTCTAAATATATGTTTGGTTTGCTACCCCCGCCGCATTTTCGATGACCAAGACCTGATTAGCAAGTACGCTGTCAGCTTTGCTCTGGTTGTTCGGTAAGGGATCACCGTTTATATAGTGCCTGTGATGATGTTGGGAAAGGCAAATGGAGGTCGTCTATAAATAGATTGTCATTCATTACAGCTATAAATACAAAGGAGTGGGGGGGGGGGGGGGAATATGTTCTAAGGTCGTCATACTGTCCGCTCAAGTCAAGTAAACAAGTCTGGGTTTGTTCGGCTCGGGCACAAATACAAGAAAACAAACCACAACGTCAGATACCAACTACTAATTGATCAACGACATGCATGAATGCAGACATAAACTAGGTTGACAAGTATTTGACTTGCTGGCACACTAGGATGTCACACATGGGCACAATGTTAACACAAACTGAAAGATGTCTGCACAATGAGCAATTCTATGCACATTGAGCAGGACATTCCTGATGTGCATCCATAAAATTGCCCGGATCACGGTTTGTAGTCTGCATGACACCGAACCATAGACAGCTAACTATGGTTGACACAGTCAGATAATTCTACCAGCTAAGGGGAATTCCCGCTGAAATAGGCGAGACCGGCGGCCTGTAACAGAAGTAAGTAGAAGTTACGCAGTTAAATGACCACTTGAAAATGTGTGTGTTAATTAGCCAGTCTTTAGTGCCTTCCGTCCACTATTCTTCTGGCTCCCCATGGTACATAAGACTGCTATTGCCGATTTGGGGAGGGGGGGGGGGCGTTTCTGTAGCTGCAGACACCTGTCCAACTCTTATATTGCTCTTGGTCAGATGTTGTATGGCCTCCTCCCCACTCGTCTCTTTCCCTACTAGGTCCAATTTGGTGTCTTATATTCTTAACGTTTCATGCAACACTTGTTAAAAGCTCACCATCTGATTTGATTTTATTTTATGGGGGGAGGGGGGGGGGGTGTCTTATTTCTCTATTCCCCAAGGCGGTTTGAGTTGCACTGTGGTTTTTATTTTGCGCCTGTCGGCCGAGTGCAACTAACTTAAGCATGCATTTTATGTAAGGGTCTGCTTTCTCCTGCATTTTCTAAGGGTTTGCTTCCCCGGGGTAACGGCCGGTGCTGTGATGGGAAACGAACCCAGCACCTTCGGATTATGAGCCGTGTCACTTAACCATTAGCCCACGCCATCCCCACTACGGTCAGATTGACTGTTTGCTAGATGTATGTAGATGGTTAGTCGGCCATTAACGTCTCACGGTATACATTGTTAGACACACGTAACCTTCTTTCTTCTTCTGTCCTTATAGCTTTTTGTCTGTTCTAGATCACTGGCAGCCACACGTATGTGGTCCTATAAAGGAATGTTAGAAATTCAATATATAGCAAAGAAAACTACCAGGAGTGTGTTCTGAATGAGACCGGTGCGTAAAGACAGCTCATTACACATGTAAGAGATTTCGGATCTATTAACCTATGTCCGACCAACTAACAGATATCCGACCAACTAACAGATGTCCCACCCACTAACAGATGTCCGACCAACTAACAGATGTCCGACCAACTAACAGATGTCCGACCAACTAACATATGTCCGACCAACTAACAGATGTCCGACCCACTAACAGATGTCCGACCCACTAATAGATGTCCGACCAACTAACAGATGTCTGACCCACTAACAGATGTCCCGCCAACTAACAGATGTCCAACCAACTAACAGATGTCCGACCAACTAACAGATGTCTGACCCACTAACAGATGTCCGACCAACTAACAAATGTCTCACCCACTAACAGATGTCTGACCCATTAACAGATGTCCCGCCAACTAACAGATGTCCGACCCACTAACAGATGTCCAACCAACTAACAAATGTCTGACCGACTAACAGATGTCTGACCCACTAACAGATGTCCGACCCACTAACAGATGTCCAACCAACTAACAAATGTCTGACCGACTAACAGATGTCTGACCCACTAACAGATGTCCGACCAACTAACAGATGTCTGACCAACTAACAGATGTCCGACCCACTAACAGATGTCCGACCAACTAACAAAAGTCTGACCCACTAACATATGTCTGACCCACTAACAGATGTCCAACCAACTAACAAATATCTGACCCACTAACAGATGTCCGACCCACTAACAGATGTCCAACCAACTAACAAATGTCTGACCCACTAACAGATGTCCGACCCACTAACAGATGTCCGTCCCACGAATTACATGACCCAGAAGTTTCAGCTTTGATGTGCCAGTACCGTGGGGGATATGTAAATCAGAACGAACGAGCTAAGCAAGATCTAACAGTTCGGTTAATTGGGAAATGCAGCCATTTACACCACTATGCTAATCAGAGCGATCCGTCAAAATAAAGAAGTTAACGAAACGGATATTTGTCTGGCCTGAGTGGCGTGTGACCATCATTTGTCTTCTATCGAAAGTTAGTGATTGGTCAGAGTCGATAGTTAGAGTCTGATGTTAGTGGCGGTTGAAGGTCCAGAATATCAGTTAATAGTTGAAGTCAACGAGAGCGGACAGTCTTCTAGGAGTAGAAGCAGATATATCGTTTTGTAGTCAACAAGAGCAGTCGGTCTCCCAGGACATGCACAGAAGCAGAGTCATACAGACTTAACCCAGATAAGTTCTGAGGAAAGACACTCCTAGTCTAGAAGTTAAGGAGAGTGAGCAAACTTCCAAGAGGAGAAGCAGAGATACAGATTAACCAGACTTAACCCAGATAAGTTCTGAGGAAGGACACTCCTAGTCTAGAAGTTAAGGAGAGTGAGCAAACTTCCAAGAGGAGAAGCAGAGATACAGATTAACCAGACTTAACCCAGATAAGTTCTGAGGAAGGACACTCCTAGTCTAGAAGTTAAGGAGAGTGAGCAAACTTCCAAGAGGAGAAGCAGAGATACAGATTAACCAGACTTAACCCAGATAGGTTCTGAGGAAGGAAAGAGAAGCAGGTAAGTACTAACAATTACTCCTACAATTAAATTGCGAAGCAAGAAACATTTAGTAGTACACCAGTATTCCTAAGTCAGCGAAGAATCATGTCTCCCTGAATAAAGTTCAAGGAATATCTCGCCAGGACAATTATATCAAAGCTCAACAAAAAGGAGAGAGAGGCGATCATTACCAGTGCCTCTCGTAACTATAGATAAACACTGCAGGATATTTGAGGATCCAAATCGGCATCCTTATCTTTCATCCGTCAACTGTGTCGTAAAGCTGAGTAGGTCAGGCTAGGCAACAGAAGTTAGAAGTTTATCCTTCATCTGTCAACTGTGTCGTAAAGCTGAGTAGGTCAGGCTAGGCAACAGAAGTTAGAAGTTTATCCTTCATCTGTCAACTGTGTCGTAAAGCTGAGTAGGTCAGGCTAGGCAACAGAAGTTAGAAGTTTATCCTTCATCTGTCAACTGTGTCGTAAAGCTGAGTAGGTCAGGCTAGGCAACAGAAGTTAGAAGTTTATCCTTCATCTGTCAAATGTGTCGTAAAGCTGAGTAGGTCAGGCTAGGCAACAGAAGTTAGAAGTTTATCCTTCATCTGTCAACTGTGTCGTAAAGCTGAGTAGGTCAGGCTAGGCAACAGAAGTTAGAAGTTTATCCCTCATCTAGACTAATCGTGTGTCGTAACACTGAGTAGGTCAGACTAGGCAACAGAAGTTAGAAGCAGCATACGTAACGGGGTACTGACCAAGAGGTGAAATTCTGAGACATTTAGCCGGATAACAAAATACATGTTATTGCACCAACAGCGTCGACAGAGTAGGCATGGGCCAGTAAGGACAGTGTTTGAACTACATGTATGAGTTACAGATCCACAAAAAGGAGAGTGTCAAGAACTCAATAAATGTTTGTTTCGCTTTATGTTCCAAGTCACGCTACGTGTGCGGTAAAAATAATGGCCTGCCACAAGGCTCGGTTTTGGGATCAATTTTGTTCTTGATATATATACAAGCGATTTGGACATTGATATGGGATCCATGATTGCAAAATTCGCAGATAACACAAAACTATGCAGAAGTGTCTCATCTAAAGCAGAAGTGCAAATATTGAGGTCGGATTTAGATACAATTTTGGGAATGATCTGAGAGCTGGCAAATATAGATAAATGTACAGTCATCCACATGGATAGATCCAATATGGGACATAATTACAGGATGGGAGAGAACAATATTAGGAACATGGAAAAGGAAAAGGACCTAGGGGTTATAATAGCTCATACAGCTAAGGTGAGTGAGCAAGTTAAGGTAGCAGTGAAAAAGGCAAATGCAATGTTAGGTATGATAAAAAGAAATATTAAACATAAGAGGAAGGAAGTGATAGTTAAACTTTATAAAGCATTAGTTAGACCTAGATTGGAGTACTGTGTACAGGTGTGGAGTCCTTATCAGAGAGGGGATATAAACATGCTGGAAAGGATACAAAGAAGGACAAAACTGATAGTAGGATTCCAGAATTACAGTTACGTGTCTACGGTGTCTATAAAAGAGAAGAATTCTAGGTGACTTACTACAGGTTTATAAATTATTCAACGGAAAGAATAATTTAGACTATAACAAGTTTTTTTCCAAATACAGCCGTCTTCAAGAACAAGAGGGCACAGTTACAAATTAATTAAAGAAAGGTGCAGATTAAATGCCAGGAAATATTGTTTTGGTCAGAGAGTGGTGAATGCTTGGAATGCATTGCCACAGGAAATTGCTAAATGCATGGCCAGTTAATGCATTCAAGAATAAATTTAATGCACATAGGTATTTTAAGAGCAAGGTAATGTAAATGAAACTGGTTGTATACAGTATAATCAGTTGTAACCAGTATAAAAACGTTAAGTTAAGATTCTGTAATGAAGAGTTGATGTAAGTGTGACACTGTTGTATAGATAGTCAAGTATGTTTATAGAACATCAGGTGTAGAAATATGATCGATGATTCAACAGGGAGCCTATCACTCGTCATATCATTAATGGTGCAGTGACGTAGTATGCAGAATGTCTATTCCACATGTGTCAGAACAAATCAATGACATTTGATGATCATGTTATACGAATGCAGTCAGTGTCAGAACAAATCAATGACATTTGATGATCATGTTATACGAATGCAGTCAGTGTCAGAACAAATCAATGACATTTGATGATCATGTTATACGAATGCGGTCAGTGTCAGAACAAATCAATGACATTTGATGATCATGTTATACGAATGCGGTCAGTGTCAGAACAAATCAATGACATTTGATGATCATGTTATACGAATGCAGTCAGTGCCAGAATTGGAAAGCAGCACTCGGCGCAGCGAGTTATGGAGATCCATATCAGTCGGCGTGTCACACAATGATAGCTTGTTCCTCATCTAAACACATCCTCTTAACTGGGAATTGTGGAACCGTACAATCTGATGCTTCTTGTTCGAGCATTGAGACGAGACTTGTTACCGAAACGTGAGTGTGGGTACGCCTAATCCCCTCCGTTCTCTCCGTCTCTTCCCTGATCCTGCGACCTGACAATCAGTCGTTAAATTGTTTAGTGACGAACCCGATTTGATTGGTTCACTTGCCCACTCTTGGATGAAACCGTCCACTTGCCCACCCTAGAGTGAGACCGTTCATTTGCTCGCCCTTGGGTGAGACCCTTCATTTGCCCACCCTTGGGTGAGACTCTTCACTTGCCACCTTTGGGTGAGACCCTTCACTTGCCCACCCTTGTGTGAGACCGTTCACTTGCCCACCCTTGTGTGAGACCGTTCACTTGCCCACTCTTGGGTGAAACCGTTCACTTGCCCACCCTTGGGTGAGACCGTTCATTTGCCCACCCTTGGGTGAGACCGTTCACTTGCCCACCCTTGGGTGAGACCGTTCACTTGCCCACCCTTGGATGAGTCCGTTCACTTGCCCACCCTTGGGTGAGACTCTTCACTTGCCCACCCTTGGGTGAGACCGTTCACTTGCCCACCCTTGGGTGAGACCCTTCACTTGCCACCCTTTGGTGAGACCGTTCATTTGCCCACCCTTGAGTGAGACCGTTCACTTGCCACCCTTGGGTGAGACCCTTCACTTGCCACCCTTGAGTGAGACCGTTCACTTGCCACCCTTGGGTGAGACTCTTCACTTGCCACCTTTGGGTGAGACCCTTCACTTGCCCACCCTTGTGTGAGACCGTTCACTTGCCCACCCTTGTGTGAGACCGTTCACTTGCCCACTCTTGGGTGAAACCGTTCACTTGCCCACCCTTGGGTGAGACCATTCATTTGCCCACCCTTGGGTGAGACCGTTCACTTGCCCACCCTTGGGTGAGACCGTTCACTTGCCCACCCTTGGGTGAGACCCTTCACTTGCCACCCTTTGGTGAGACCCTTCACTTGCCACCCTTGTGTGAGACCTCTCCTTCGATACTAGATATTTAATCTTCCTTGAACGTCCATCGTATGCGCTGACCTTTCTGTGACCAAATCTTGCTCCTCTGATGATAAATGTCGATTTGTCCTCGAAAACCCTTTCAACTTCCTAATTTTGGTGCATGGAGTCAAATGCTTGGAACATCGTACATATAATTATGTGATGTTTACTCCTGTTCTCTCCCTCTCTCTCTCTCTCTCTCTCTCTCTTTCTCTCTCTCTCTCTCTCTCTCTCTCTCTTTCTCGTCTCTTGTCTTCACCTGTGTCGTTATACCTGCCGTCGCTTGTCTACTTTTCGTACAATTCCTCTGGCGTATAGTATGTCACACAGCCAGAGGTTTGTGCTTGGTTTATGTTCGTGTGTCTTTGTGGATTTGAAAGTCAAACACTCCTTACATGGTAATGTCAAAACGGAAGGCAGTTGGTTGTTGCGTCAATTGTCAAATATATAATGAAGCAACTGAGTCAGAAAGTGTGATGCTTGTATGGTTATCTATGAACAGAAATCTGCTTTCTTCTTTGTTATCATATTTTAAATACATAAATTATGTGCATTCATTTGGTCTTTTTAAATTAGATTTCCTTTGAGTGATTTTTGTCATTTGGTGTTGTGCTGTTTTTAAAAAAAAAATTTTTTTTTTATAAACACAACTTTCACAATTTCTTATGAATGGAGATTAACCGAGATTTGGTTAACTGGAATTAATTATTTTCTATGAATATAGATTCATCAGTATTTGATTAACTAGGATTAATGATCTCCCTCCATCAGCCCTGATGATAAGAGTATGCTGTAGGCTGGTCCCTCACAGAATGTGCTCAGATCGCAACAACAGGTGTCCTGCTTCCCATCCGTCATCTGCTCGAGCATCCTGTGTCTTTCTCTCGATCCATCTCAACCCAACCCTTTGTATATTTGCTGAAATATATGTCATTATTGTACATTATATGACAAGTGAAGCTAACATTATACAACACATTAGTATGAGTTCATTCATACTAACTAGATATAAGACACAATTGATATCGGTATTCCTATAATACATTTCACTAAACACAGTCACGCGTTAAGGATTGTCAGTTTGTATTGTTTTTATAATTGTTATTATATATATATATATACGGAGGGAGGGGGGGGGGGGGGTGTGAGGGTTGTGTATGAGAGGGTTGTGTGTATGAGAGGGTTGTGTGTGCGAGGGGTTGTGTGTGTGCGAGGGTTGTGTGTGTGCGAGGGTTGTGTGTGTGAGGGTTATGTGTGTGTGAGGGTTGTATGTGTGGGGGGGACGAGTAGGGAAGACTGAAAAGATAGGGCTAGAAAGGAGGGGGGGGGGGCAAACGAACAAGCACATTAGAATTAGAAAGAAAAAAAATCGGTGGTATGGAATCATTCGTAGAAAATACATTATTTCCAGATAATAAAGCAATGTCAGCTGATTGTACATCTATTTAATAATAGTTTTCTGATCATTTCTGTCAGACATAAACACAGTAACTGTTTGATGGTCAACATTGTTATCTCTCACAAATAAATTTGGTGAATATAACTGGTCTGTCTGCGACATGTCATGGCGTGTCAGCGAACAGTGCTGAGATTTATTGATATGAGTGGTCTGTCTGCGGCACTGTCATTCTGTCTGCGACATGTCATGGCGTGTTAGCGAACAGTGCTGAGATTTGTTGATATGAGTGGTCTGTCTGCGGCACTGTCATTCTGTCTGCGACATGTCATGGCGTGACAGCGAACAGTGCTAAGATTTGTTGATTTGTTGATTTGTTCCATCTGTGGCATGCGAGCTGTGAGTCAAAATGTGTAGGGTTGTGCTGAACTATGTCTCACAATGGCATCATGATTGTTTGTAATGCAATCAGTCAATACGTTACTTGCTCTACCGCTTGCTCTGTTTGTCTGGCTGCATGTGCTCGCGTGACGGTTGGCTAAGTTTCAAACCATTCTTGTCCTATGTTGAAACCATTCTTGTCCTATGTTGAAACCATTCTTGACCTATGTTCAGACCATTCTTGTCCTATGTTGAACCCATTCTTGTCCTATGTTCAAACCATTCTTATCCTATGTTCAAACCATTCTTGACCTATGTTCAGACCATTCTTGTCCTATGTTCAAACCATTCTTGACCTATGTTCAGACCATTCTTGTCCTATGTTCAAACCATTCTTGACCTATGTTCAAACCATTCTTGTCCTATGTTCAAACCATTCTTGACCTATGTTCAGACCATTCTTGTCCTATGTTCAAACCATTCTTGACCTATGTTCAGACCATTCTTGTCCTATGTTCAAACCATTCTTGACCTATGTTCAAACCATTCTTATCCTGTGTTCAAACCATTCTTGTCCTGTGTTCAAACCATTGAAGTATGCATGTCTCTGTGTATCAAGTATAGCGTTGTTACCACTATTCTCGTTTCTCACTCTGTCTAATTTAAATAGTCATCGAAGTATGAACAAATTCATCAGCGGCCCTTTAGTTGTGTCCCCTAGCATGACGTGTGTAACAGATTATGGTGTTTAGCCAACCAATCGACACAATGACGCGTTTTGAAGTGGCTTTTCCCAGTCTCTTTCCGATCTTCTGCACTCTTCGATTTCCCACCTGGGGAGCGCGGGTCAGCATATCGATTAGTCCTCAAAGATCTTTTCTAGATCCTGCCCTATCCTACTGCTCTCTCAACTCAAAGATCTGTTCTGGCAGCCTAAGGTCATAGATATACAATTTGTTAGAAAATGTAATTTACAGTCTAAGGTCATAGCAATAACATTAGATAAAAGAGGGATGTGTCGGATTGAAAGGTGCAAATATCGCAGTCAAGCTGTAAACTAGCGACACAATGATTTCCGTGCTCCGGACAACATCCTGATACTTGCAAAGCCCTGTTCAGGGCTTGGTAGTGAGAGTGAGAGAACAAATGTAGAAGAAGAAGATAAAAAGGTACTAGACATGGCAGCGATTTGAGCTGTGTGCGTAGATATTGTGAGACGGACATATCACCCTTAGACCACGCTACCTCACCAACATCACACCCTGGCCTGTTTGAATGCCTCTGTATTTATTTACTTGTATTTAGTAGCCATTGTGAATCTAGTTGAAGTTTTGGTTCTCTGTAGTTTGATTTAGTTGTAGTGCTTTGATGACTAATGGAGATAGTTTGTGTGCATTCCTTTGACTAATTTTGGGTTAACACATACTAAGTATATTTTCTATGTTTTTAACAATTATATAGCGGGTTTTTTTTAAAATATAATATACAATTTTTGTGTTTATTTCCTGATCTTGTTTGTGGTTTTTGTTCTCTAACACAGATATTTTGTTTTTGTATACGGCTACGTAGTTTTATGACTCAAACTAATACCATTTTTTTTTTTTTGGTATTGATTTCTGACTAGTCAAGCTACATTTAGATAAATAAATGATGTTTGAGAAGAAGTTGAAGGCATAATTGTTTGTTTCATTGATTGATGATCATTTCTGTGTTGAAACAAACAGATACATATTCTCGAGTTCCATTTTTATTGCCTCAAATCATGTTTCTGATGCATTGTCGACTGAGCATTGAATGTAAAGAGTCAATAAAGGTTGTTAGCTTATGGTACAATAAAGTAGAAGAATATCCAACCACATTATCTGTTCTGCTGCCTGGTCACCACTGTAACACAGAACACTGTTACAACAAGAAGACAGCAGGATGGAGGGGTGGTAGCCACTACAGCTGTACACTTACCACCGTCAGTACAGCATGGATTGAGGCATGAACTATCATTGTACTAATAACTTAACTAAACGTCTTTACACTGGTTTAGAAGACCCTGCAGAGTCCGTATGCAGCCAGTTTCATTTACATTTCCTTTCTCTAAATGCTATGTGCATCCAATATATTCTTAAATGCATTAATTTTTCCTGCCTCCACTACTTCCTGTAGCAATGCATTCCAAGTATTCACCACCCTCAGACTAAAAATATATTTCCTAATATCTAATCTGGACCTTCCTTTAGTTAATTTGTAGCTATGCCCTCTTGTTCTTGTGGGTGGTTGTATTTTGACAAACTTGCTATAGTCTAATTTATCCATTCCTCTGATCATCTTATAAACCTGTATTAAGTCACCTCGAATTCTTCTCTCTTCTAGACACTGTAGGCCAGTTTTTCTGAGCCTTTCCTCATAACTGTAATTCTGGAATCCCACTATCAGTTTTGTCGCTCTTTTTTTGTATCCTTTTCAGCATGTTTATATCCCCTCTATGATAAGGACTCCACACTTGTACATAGTACTCCAATCTAGGTCTAACTAAAGCTTTATACAGTTTGACTATCAATTCTTTGTTCCTATGTTTAATATTTCTTTTTATCATACATAACATTGCATTTGCCTTTTTCAATGCTACCTAGACTTACTCACTCACTTTACCTGTATGATGTATTATAACCCCTAAGTCCATTTCCTTTTTTATCATTCTATTATTGTTCTCTCCCATTCTGTAATTATGTTCCATATTGGATCTACCCATGTGGATGACTGTACATTTATCTACATTAAACTCCATTTGCCAGCTTACAGATCATTCTCGAATTTTATCTAAATCCGACCTCAATATATCCACTTCTGCTTTACATAAGACAGTTCTGCATAGTTTTGTCATCTGCGAATTTTGCAATCATAGATACGATATAAATATCCAAATCGTTTATATATATCAAGAACAAAATTGGTCCCAAAACCGAGCCCTGTGGCATTCCACATTTTACGTCGCACCACTCAGAGTACTCCTTATTTATGCCCACCCTCTGCCTTCTTCCCATTAACCAATTTTCAATCCATTTGGCAACTTCCCCACCTATTCCATATGATTTTAACTTTGTAAATAATCTTTTATGAGGTACTCTATCAAAGGCCTTTGCAAAATCTAAATAAATAACGTCTACTGGCTCCCTTTTATCTATGATTTTAGTAACCTCCTCCATGAATTCTAATAGATTTGTTAAGCATGATCTGCCTCTAGTAAACCTATGCTGACTATTTCTGAATAGGTTAAACTTGTCTAAATGCATTACAATGACAGAACAAGTCACAAATAAACTATCATTGTACTAGTTACAGAACAAGTCACAGATAAACTATCATTGAATCAAGAAATAGCTCTGTCTACAAACAAACTGACAATGCACAATCTGTGATTTGATGTTCAGATCATTTAACAGAGTTGTTTCCCTTACACGACAGGCTGACCCACTATCGACAGTTGAACAGGAGATTAGCAGAATTGGTCCTGGCGGTTATTTTGGAGGTATGTATGTCATCGGTCTTCTCGTTCTTTCTCTGCTTGTTGCCAGTGACATATATTGTGATGTATGTTGTGACAATCATATCTAAGGACAGGTTGACAGTGACATATATTGTGATGTATGTTGTGACAATCATATCTAAGGACAGGTTGACAGTGACATATATTGTGATGTATGTTGTGACAATCATATCTAAGGACAGGTTGACAGTGACATATATTGTGATGTATGTTGTGACAATCATATCTAAGGACAGCTATATTAGCCATTCAGTTTGCACATCCACTTTTAGCAAGTCCTTTCAGTCAGGTCCACTCCCTAGCATTTGGCTGCTCCTAGACTACCTTCAAGGTAGTAGATGATTCAAAGCCAGTGTTTTCCTTTTCCTAAATGAGTTACCACCTAAGGCTTACAGACTTCGATCTACCTAGAGCTTTCTGGTTGTCTGACACCTCACCCATTATCATGTTGGTACTGTGCTGCCGAAGACGGATGTGTTGGATCTAAAGGTGCAAATATCGAAGTCGAGCTATAAACTAGCGACACAACTCATTCCGTTCTCTGGACTACATCTTGCTACTTGGCATAGGCATATTTAGTGCTTGAAAGCGGGAAATTCAGAATGAACGCCGGAGAAGAAGATGATGTTGGTACAAACAGTCCAAACATGAGAAGGCCAGCAGCTAGGTTCCTGCTCTCGGAGACTGTTTATGTGTAGTCAAGCAGCTAGACTCACGATGTCACGTATTGTCTATGTGTAGTCAAGCAGATAGACTAACGATGTCACGTATTGTCTATGTGTAGTCAAGCAGCTAGACTCACGATGTCACGTATTGTCTATGTGTAGTCAAGCAGATAGACTAACGATGTCACGTATTGTCTATGTGTAGTCAAGCAGCTAGACTCACGATGTCACGTATTGTCTGTGTAGTCAAGCAGATAGGCTCACGATGTCACGTATTGTCTATGTGTAGTCAAGCAGCTAGACTCACGATGTCACGTATTGTCTATGTGTAGTCAAGCAGCTAGACTCACGATGTCACGTATTGTCTATGTGTAGTCAAGCAGCTAGGCTCCTGATGTCAGAGCAAATCTGTCTCTAGAGAAGCTGTCCAAGGGACCTGTTGTAGTCAAACCTTGTTTATATGTGTCTGTCTCTAGAGAAATTGTCCAGGTGACAATATTTGTAGCTTGAATTACCTGGATTATGACTGCCAGTCAACTAAAAGTCAACTAGCAGCACCATGAATGAGGTACGAGTCAAAGTAGTTAGGCAAAACGGAAAAAACCAAATGTCAATAAGCACATAGACATGTTAGGGTCACTTCAGCATAGGCGCACATTAAAAAAAATATACATTACAATTACAATATCTTGATCTGGGACCATTACAACTATAGTGTCTTTATCAGTGACCATTACAACTATTTTCATCTGTGACCTGACCATTACAATTATTGTCATCTGTGAACATTACAATTATTTTCATCTGGGAACATTACAGCTATTTTCATATGTAAACATTACAACTATTTTCATATGTAAACATTACAACTATTTTCATATGTAAACATTACAACTATTTTCATATGTAAACATTACAACTATCTTCATATGTAAACATTACAACTATTTTCATTTGTGACTATTACGACTATTTTCGTTTGTAAACATTACGACTATTTTTATTTGTGACTATTACGACTATTTTCATATGTGAACATTACAACTATTTTCATCCGTGAACATTATGACTTCTTTTCATCTGTGAACATTACGACTTTTTTTCATCTGTAAACATTACGACTTCTTTTCATCTGTAAACATTACAAATTCTTTTCATCTGTGAACATTACGACTTTTTTTCATCTGTGAACTATAGCGTTTTCATCAGGGACTGTTCTTTCTGACTATCGTATTTTTATCAGTAACTATTATGACTAGGGTCTTCATCAGAGCCCGTTACAACTATAGTTCTTCATCAGGGACATTTATGACTATAGTGTCTCTGTCAGGGGTGACAATAGTGTTCTCGTCCAGGAAAAAAGACAGCACGAACGAGAATAAAGAACTAGAAAAAAGATCTCTAATCTGGTTGTCTTACCCACAGAGCTGGCCTTAGTGACTCGTAAACCACGTGCCGCCTCAGTCTACGCTGTTGGAGATACCAAATGTGCAGGTAGGTCCAAGTTGTGTACTAGCACCGTTTGTCCACATTCAACACATACAACGTACTGATCACATCCGGCCCTGAGAAGTTTTCCTGAGTCTGACCAGCCAGCCATGTACTTTTATTTGTAATCAGAATAATAAAACTACAAGAGCCTACTCATACAGTTCTGGAATAAAATGTATAATTAAGGAAAGTTCATTTGAATTGTTTCATGAGCCAGACACATGTGCTCGATGTTGACCTCAGTTTTAGGGAGCAAACAGTAATCAGGGCCAGGCTGAGATTGCCTCTGGATGTATGAAGAGCTACTGTAATCCGTTACCAAAGAAACATCAAGAGTTAAATTAACTGGCAGGAAACAGCTGAACAAAACTCAACTAAATTTGTGAGCAGGAATGTCGCCCACACCTGGCGGTATTCAATTGAGCATCTTATAAAGCTTTAATATGTGAGCTTCTTAGATTTAACTGTATTGATATTATGTGGCACTTTGCAATGTATTATTTTAGTTTTATTTTGTTTTAATTGATCCGGCAATCTAAATTATTCAGAGGAATTGTTGATGAATAGGAAAGTGGACAATGAGTTGGCTATTATGACTTTTTTTCTCATGTTATTTTGAAACATCATTTAGACTGGGACTACGAGTTCTTCAATAAAGTTGGCTGTCTTTTTAGGGTCTCATACCACTGTACAGTTTTTCCTTGTTGGTCTCTGCGTTGGCCACTTTCTTCTCCTCAGATCTGTGTGCTGGGAGCAGTCGTGAAGTAGATGTGCTGCTGTCATGTCTGTCAGGCCACAGTAACGTAGGCTGGTGGTACCTATCTTGAATCTGATGTACAGGTGGTGTCTCATTCTGTTGTGGTCAGTTCAGAGACGTAGTACGATAACCTGGTCTTTTCTGGATGGCTAGTAGTACCTGTCATCTGTCAGGGGTCTAGAGTATACTTGCTGAGACTTGAACTTATACTGCCCTTTTCATGATGACTTCAGGTAGTCTTTCTGTATCAGTTTCGTTCCCTCTTTGGATAGACTGTCGAGCTCTTCGTTTTCTTTGATGTGATAGTATCCACTGTTTCATTGTTTTCTGGTACCTTTGAGGGACATTTTGGCCAAGGATGCCTTCAATTCATTCAGTTCAGTGTTCTTGTGGGATTTGAGTACTGTTATGGCTGACTGGGCATCAGTTAGTATCACGATTTGAGAGCCGCTGTGGCTGACTGGCATCACTTCAGTGTTTTCGTGGGATTTGAGTGCCACTATGGCTGACTGTGCATCAGTTAGTTTCAAGATTTGACTGTCGCTATGGCTGACTGGGCATCAGTTAGTATCACGATGTACCCATGCATATATGGTTTTTGTGTTGTAGGGCCAATCCTACTGCGGTTAGCCACATATGACGTACAATCTCCCATCTCCAACCAAACAGTGTCTACAATCTATCATTCTCCCATCCCCTTTTAGACATGTGACGTAAATTCTCCCATCCACATTTAGAAATGTGGCATACAATCTCTCATTCTCCCATCCCCTTTTAGACATGTGACGTAAATTCTCCCATCCACATTTAGAAATGTGGCATACAATCTCTCATTCTCCCATCCCCTTTTAGACATGTGACGTAAATTCTCCCATCCACATTTAGAAATGTGGCATACAATCTCTCATTCTCCCATCCACATTTAGACATGTGACGTACATTCTCCCATCCACATTTAGACATGTGACGTACATTCTCCCATCCCCATTTAGACATGTGACTTACATTCTCCCATCCCCATTTAGACATGTGACGTACATTCTCCCATCCACTTTTAGACATGTGACGTACATTCTCCCATCCCCATTTAGGCATGTGACTTACATTCTCCCATCCCCATTTAGACATGTGACGTACATTCTCCCATCCACATTTAGACATGTGACGTACATTCTCCCATCCACATTTAGACATATGCAACATACAGACTCTCATCTTTATATTATACAGTTTTAGATGTACATGCATTTGAGCGACTAATGGGGCCATGTATGGACATCATGAAGAGAAACATCGACACGTACGAGTCCCAGCTCATACAGATATTTGGTGACAGGACCAGCATTTCTGACCTGCGGTGAAGGCAGGCCCTCCAGTAGCTGGTTATTACAGTCTGCATGCCAAGACTACTATGTTGGCTGTCAGTCTGCATTATATATTTATATTATTTGATGAGAGTAGGACATGTTGCATTATTTGATGAGGGTAGGACATGTTGTGTTATTTGATGAGAGTAGGACATGTTGTGTTATTTGATGAGAGTAGGACATGTTGTGTTATTTAAATTGTTCTGTAAATCAAGAGAATGGTAATAGAACGTTGTTTTCACTAGAATGTTGTTGAAGTGGAAGCTTATGTTTATCTTCTTAAGCTGTTAAATGATCTCACCTGTAGAATATGGCCTGCAATCAGCTGACAGGACAAATATTCAGGCTGACCTGTATGTGTGTCCTTGACAATAAATTTAGTCATTACCCTATAGAGAGAAGGACATAACTGGAGAGAGACAGAAACGAGAGAATTAGATGTGAGAGAGGCATGGATCTTGGATGGATAGGTGAAGCATGGATCTTGGATAGGTGAGGCTTCTTTCTTGGATAGCGAGACATGGATCTTGGATAGATGAGGCATGGATCTTGGGTAGGTGGGGCATGGGTCTTGGATAGCGAGACATGGATCTTGGATAGGTGAGGCATGGATCTTGGATAGGTGAGGCTTCTTTCTTGGATAGCGAGACATGGATCTTGGATAGGTGAGGCATGGGTCTTGGATAGGTAAGGCATGGGTCTTTGATAGAGAGGCATGGGTCTTGGATAAAGAGGCATGGATCTTGGATAAGTGAGGCATGGATCTTGGATAGGTGGGGCATGGGTCTTGGATAGCAAGACATGGATCTTGGATAGGTGAGGCATGGGTCTTGGATAGAGAGACATGGATCTTGGATAGGTGAGGCATGGATCTTGGATAGGTGAGGCATGGGTCTTGGATAGAGAGACATGGATCTTGGATAGGTGAGGCATGGATCTTGGATAGGTGAGGCATGGGTCTTTGATAGAGAGGCATGGGTCTTGGATAGAGAGGCATGGATCTTGGATAGGTGAGGCATGGGTCTTGGATAGAGAGACATGGATCTTGGATAGGTGAGGCATGGATCTTGGATAGGTGAGGCATGGGTCTTTGATAGAGAGGCATGGGTCTTGGATAGAGAGGCATGGGTCTTGGATAGAGAGGCATGGATCTTGGATAGGTGAGGCATGGGTCTTTGATAGAGAGGCATGGGTCTTGGATAGAGAGGCATGGATCTTGGATAGGTGAGGCATGGGTCTTGGATAGAGAGGCATGGGTCTTGGATAGGTGGGGCATGGGTCTTGGATAGGTGAGGCATGGGTCTTGGATAGGTGAGGCATGGGTCTTGGATAGAGAGACATGGATCTTGGATAGGTGAGGCATGGATCTTGGATAGGTGAGGCATGGATCTTGGATAGGTGAGGCATGGATCTTGGATAGAGAGACATGGATCTTGGATAGGTGAGGCATGGATCTTGGTTAGGTGAGGCATGGATCTTGGTTAGGTGAGGCATGGATCTTGGATAGAGAGACATGGATCTTGGATATGAGAGAAGTAGATGTGAGACTGGTGGTGTAACCAGATGTGCTGTGTTTGTTGATATGGGAGATGTTGGAGATGGAGGCCAAGGATTGTCTACCGTTAGTTGGTTGTTTCAGTGGTCTTCCACTATCATCTGCACAGGCTTTGTGACTAGCATCATCATGATGGAAGTTGTTGTTGTGAATAAGTTGTGTCTGTTGGTTAAAGCAGCTCATGGTGGGGAGGGGGAGAGAATAATATGACAGAGAGTTGAACATGGCCCGCTGTGAATGAGGTGCACTAGATGTGTCTCTTTTGTGATTGGTGCACTAGATATCATCTATTTTTTGTGTGCTGCAAGTGGTGCACTAGATGTCAACTGTTTATTTTGTGGTGCACTAGATGTCAACTGTTTATTTTGTGGTGCACTAGATGTCAACTGTTTATTTTGTGCTGCAAGTGGTGCACTAGATGTCAACTGTTTTTGTTCACCAAATCTTCACATTGTTGCTGACACATGACATGTTTTGTTTGTATCTTTGTTTGTTGAGACTGTTTGTGTGGCCCTGTGTTTGCTAACATGTCTGTATCATGTCTGAGCCTGACAGCAAATGCTAAAAGCTATTCCGTTACTGCTCATATTTGCAGCTAATGGTCTTTGAAAAACTCAGCAAGTTTATCTGCAGATTTAGAAAAGTACAATGACCGTCGTGTCAGCTATTGAAGTCTTTATCTGGGACGGGACAAAACTATAATGCTGCACAAAACACAACTACTAAGTTCAATGTAGAAAGGGGCACTTAAACAGTCAGCAGAATGACCAAACAGTAAATACTTACAGTAAACTGACATGAGTATTAATATTGAGTACATGCTGGTCCCAATGAGGACCAGGGGTCATTGAGTACAGGCTGGTGGTGTCACCCTGAGGACCAGTGGTCATTGAGTACAGGCTGGTGGTGTCATCCTGAGGACCAGTGGTCATTGAGAAACTCTTATTTGTTGTTAATATAAATATTTTTGACTGTTTTATTGTTTATGTGTGTGACTGTTATTGTTGCTGCTTTGTTATTGTTGTTAATTGTAGCTGTGTTTGTGTGGAAGAGACCAGTCTCCTTGAACACATGCCATGACTTTTCCTGGTTGTCGTAACACACAAACAACAACATTCATGTAGACATCACAACAAAGGTCAACTGATTTTCCTCACATATTCAAGATGATCTTCTTGAATGTAATACTGGGCTGAGCTCACGGGCGTTTGCAAGTTGTGGGAGTCAAATCATGTTTGTTGTGGTCAGTTTGTGTTGGGGATCAAACTTGGGGTTTTTTGTGGTCAGTTTGTGTTGGGGATCAAACTTGGGGTTTGTTGTGGTCAATTTGTGTTTGGGATCAAAATTTTGGTTTGTTGTGGTCAGTTTGTGTTGGGGATCAAACTTGGGCTAATGTTTGTTGTGGTCAGTTTGTGTTGGGGATCAAACTTGGGCTAATGTTGTGGTCAGTTTGTGTTGGGGATCAAACTTGGTACTAAACTCTTGTGGTGTTTGTAGCAGAAAGGTTCTTTTGGCATGTCAGAGACTGCAGTTGATGTTTTTTGTGCTTGTTTCGCTACTGGCCTGTATTATAATCATCATTAATTATTAGTCCTGATATTCTCACGGTGTATTGATAAATGTCATAACCATTGAGTGAATAATAGTTGACATAACCTGATATTTGATTGATATAACCTGTATTTGATTGATAGATAGTATTACATGTGCCTGTATGTTCGATGGTTAAACCAGCGAGCAGCAATCTTTTTCCCTCACTCATAGTGTTCTGTGATCTGTGTGTGATATAGACTTCTCTGTTGAAACTGATCATTAGTCAATCTATTAACTATATGAAACTAATTTGTCTTGACAAACATGTTCAGGCTGGTACATTAATTGTGCTCATCTCATATCATCTGCCTACTTATGTTGCAGGGGAGTGGAATGACAATCTGTTGTCATGAACCATGGGTGTGGCCACTATTTTCAATCCATGCCTGTGTAGTATTGTACTGAAATACTCACTTATGTGCGCATATGAAACCTAGACTTGGCGTGGAGACATTCTTTTCGTTTATCAACCTATTTCATTCTGTCTATACAATCTAAAATTGACAGTACAAATGTCCCGAAAACACCACATAGAGGACAGAAGATGACCAGGATATCATACTCTGTCTTCGAACTGACCACAACAGAATGAGACACCAGCTGTACACCAAGTTCAAGATGGATACCACTAGCCTATCTTACTACTGCGGCCTGACAAACATGACAGCAGTATATGTACTTCAGGACTGTCCGCAGCACACAGATACTGAGGATGAGGATGTGGTCTATGCACATTCCCCTCGAGGAGAAACTGTTGGCGGTGTTGAAGAATCTGGGGTCCCAGTCTGAATGATCGCAGAAGGGTTCTGTCTATCAGTATGTACCATACAGGGTTCTGTCTATCAGTATGTACCATACAGGGTTCTGTCTATCAGTATGTACCATACAGGGTTCTGTCTATCAGTATGTACCATACAGGGTTCTGTCTATCAGTATGTACCATACAGGGTTCTGTCTATCAGTATGTACCATACAGGGTTGTGTCTATCAGTATTTACATACAGGGTTCTGTCTATCAGTATGTACCATACAGGGTTCTGTCTATCAATATGTACCATACAGGGTTCTGTCTATCAGTATGTACCATACAGGGTTCTGTTTATCAGTATGTACCATACAGGGTTCTGTCTATCAGTATGTACCATACAGGGTTCTGTCTATCAGTATGCACCATACAGGGTTCTGTCTATCAGTATGTACCATACAGGGTTCTGTCTATCAGTGTGTACCAAACAGGGTTCTGTCTATCAGTATGTACCATACAGGGTTCTGTCTATCAGTATGTACCATACAGGGTTCTGTCTATCAGTATGTACCATACAGGGTTCTGTCTATCAGTATGTACCATACAGGGTTCTGTCTATCAGTATGTACCATACAGGGTTCTGTCTATCAGTATGTACCATACAGGGTTCTGTCTATCAGTATGTACCATACAGGGTTCTGTCTATCAGTATGTACCATACAGGGTTGTGTCTATCAGTATGTACCATACAGGGTTCTGTCTATCAGTATGTACCATACAGGGTTCTGTCTATCAGTATGTACCATACAGGGTTCTGTCTATCAGTATGTACCATACAGGGTTCTGTCTATCAGTATGTACCATACAGGGTTCTGTCTATCAGTATGTACCATACAGGGTTCTGTCTATCAGTATGTACCATACAGGGTTCTGTCTATCAGTATGTACCATACAGGGTTCTGTCTATCAGTATGTACCATACAGGGTTCTGTCTATCAGTATGTACCATACAGGGTTGTGTCTATCAGTATGTACCATACAGGGTTCTGTCTATCAGTATGTACCATACAGGGTTCTGTCTATCAGTATGTACCATACAGGGTTCTGTCTATCAGTATGTACCATACAGGGTTCTGTCTATCAGTATGTACCATACAGGGTTCTGTCTATCAGTATGTACCATACAGGGTTCTGTCTCCACTCTCTCATCAAATGTCTCTGTTTCTGATGCTGTCTATTCTAGTAACGCCTGCCACATTTCATAATAATCTCATTTCACATGTTCATGACTTCGTTCTTGCGCCTTGGTCAGGGTCTATGTCTGACACTGATAACTGGTCAGGGTCCATGTCTAACACTGATAACTGGTCAGGGTCCATGTCTAACACTGATAACTGGTCAGGGTCCATGTCTAACACTGATAACTGGTCAGGGTCCATGTCTAACACAGATAACAGAGAGTTGGTCTGGGTCCATGTCTGACTCTGATAACAGAGAGTTAGTCAGGGCCCATGTCTGACACTGATAACTGGTCAGGGTCCATGTCTGACACTGATAACTGGTCAGGGTCCATGTCTGACACTGATAACTGGTCAGGGTCCATGTCTGACACTGATAACTGGTCAGGGTCCATGTCTGACACTGATAACAGAGAGTTGGTCTGGGTCCATGTCTGACACTGATAACTGGTCAGGGTCCATGTCTGACACTGATAACAGAGAGTTGGTCTGGGTCCATGTCTGACACTGATAGAGTTGGTCTGGGTCCATATCTGACACTGATAGAGTTGGTCTGGGTCCATATCTGACACTGATAGAGTTGGTCTGGGTCCATATCTGACACTGATAGAGTTGGTCTGGGTCCATGTCTGACACTGATATACTAACAGTTCATCTGACTCCATTGGAATGTTTCACCGCCTTAGTAATGGTGGCTGCTGATATATCACTGCATTTGTTCTCAAGTTCTTGCTTCCATCTCAGGATGTCAATATTCTGACCGTGGGGATATGCTTTCAAAACATCAGTAAAGCATAGATGTACTGTGACAGCAAGCAGCCTTTATTCCTCATTTCAATAATTTGTCCTGATGGGCCTCAGCAAGAAGAATAAATGTGGTGACGATAGCTTCTACAATTTGTATATCTTCTATCTCTCTGTCCATTGTGCCGTTGTCTGTGAAGGTACTGCCCAGATGTCTTGGTCAAGTTCTGTGTTTCTCTAATCAAGATATAAAGTTGTCTTCTGTTCTGTCCAGATGTCTGACTTGGTCAAGTTCTGTGTTTCTCTAATCAAGATATAAAGTTGTCTTCTGTTCTGTCCAGATGTCTGACTTGGTCAAGTTCTGTGTTTCTCTAATCAAGATATAAAGTTGTCTTCTGTTCTGTCCAGATGTCTGACTTGGTCAAGTTCTGTGTTTCTCTAATCAAGATATAAAGTTGTCTTCTGTTCTGTCCAGATGTCTGACTTGGTCAAGTTCTGTGTTTCTCTAATCAAGATATAAAGTTGTCTTCTGTTCTGTCCACTTCCATTACTTATGTTTTTATTTCATATTGTGTGATGCTTCTTGTGTGATCCATTTATAAAATATTCCTGTGTTTGACACTCGAGTCATCCGTCAAAAATTTCATTAAGTGTAGTGGCTGTCCTAAGATGATGTCCTGTCCATCTCAACTGGGAGAACATATCCCCATAGCACATAGGTTCTGATATCAAACTATTCTGTTCTATATGATGTTCTCACAGCTCGCCAACAATTTCTATGTTCTCTAATTGTGACTGAAATAATCACAGAAACAGCAAGAAAAAGGCTGAAATAGTTCAGTAACTTCACATAAGTAACTTAGTAACTTGACAGAAATAGAACTGAAGGAACTTGACAGAAGTAGGTCAGTAACTTGACAGAAGTAGAATTGAAGGAACTTGACAGAAGTAGGTCAGTAACTTGACAGAAGTAGAACTGAAGGAACTTGACAGAAGTAGAATTGAAGGAACTTGGACATTAGTAGAACTATAACTTGGCAGAAACATCTCCCTCCTTGCCCACAGTGAGTCACAGAGGATTGTTGTAAACGCACTGCTGCTTCTATTTCACCAAACTTTCTCATTTCATGATGTATCTCGTATGTTTGTGTTTCTGAGAAACACACATCTCATGGTCCTCTGTGGTTGTGTGCACTGAGAAGCTAAATCCAATGTTCATGTATATCAATATTGGCATGAGTCTGCACTGATCAAAATGGAGTACAAGATTCCAACTATGTCTTGATGCTCGTCTGGTGTGTAATGCTCTCTATATGCTTGAATCTAGTATTTGCTAATGTTCTAGTGTTTAACTATTGGTTTCATGTTCATTATATCTGTTTTTGAATTTATTTCACAAACTGTCCATCATTAATCACACATACCATGGATGTGACCAATTTATGTCACAAACTGTCAGTCACTAATCACGTGCCATGGATGTGACACAATCTATTTCACAAACTGTCGGTCATTAATCACATACCATAGATGTGACCAATTTATGTCACAAACTGTCAGTCACTAATCACATGCCATGGATGTGACCCAATCTATTTCACAAACTGTCGGTCATTAATCACATGCCATGTATGTGACCAATTTATGTCACAAACTGTCAATCGATCACCTTTTGTGCAACACATAGTCCACCACTGCAGTTGGCTGATTATATTGGCAATGTTTTCTTTTTTATATATATGAGGTTGCCAGTACCAAGCACAACCCTCTTTAGTCACCTTCTGCAGTTTGGCATAGCTGTGAACAAATTTAAAGGCAACTTGACATTTCTCACTTCAGCTTCTCACACACACACAAACAAAGTCATGCAGATCGTTATTTTGTTACAGATTTTATCTGATACAGCTTTGAGAAGAAAACATATTCAAGACATGCTGAGTAAATGCAATTGGCAAGTGTTCTGGTCAAACATTTTCTCCATCATATATTTTAGTTTCTCAAGTTTTGTTTTGTCAGCAGCAGATGGTAATGACATTTGTATTGATGTGTGTGACATGAATACTGGTAAACTTGGAACAGCGCTCTCTTCATGGTTGTCCAGTACCGACTAACCAATTGAGAAGCCAGATTAAGTATCTCTATTTATGCCTGACATGATTGTTGACTAATAAATTGGTAACACTCTCCGAACATGTGCTTGCTTGCTTTTTTATATATAATCTGCCTTTGTTAATATCTTACTCGTTCTTGCTTTCATATTGCTGTCAAATTCAGTTTCAAAAGAATCTGTAGCCACATCAACCGTAGGCAGCTGATCTTGTGTAGAATCTGATAAAACACTGATCTTGTGTAGAATCTGATAAAACACTGATCTTGTGTAGAATCTGATAAAACACTGATCTTGTGTAGAATCTGATAAAACACTGATCTTGTGTAGAATCTGATAAAACACTTCTACTCATTGACTGTGACAACCGCTGGCAAGACATGAGGGAGAAAAAGTTTCTTATAAGTGTCTCCAACGATTGCCAATTCACTATTTAGCACAAAGAATAAGATTTGTCTTTAAACAAGAATGGCATTGCGCAGCAGCTATGGGATATAACAACAACAACTGTTCAATTTGGAATTAGTTTGACATGAATCTGGGAGGACGATCAGTAGAACATGTTTTGATTTCTGCCAGCTCAACCAGAGGAGCAGAGTAAAGGGACAACCCAGCTGAGAGAGTATACTGACAACAGAACCCAGCTGAGAGAGTATACTGACAACAGAACCCAGCTGAAAGAGTATACTGACAACAGAACCCAACTGAAAGAGTATACTGACAACAGAAGTCTCAGGCTGCCTGTTTAATGAGGTAATACTTAGTCACTTCCCTTCTACCCTGGCGTGTAGAAATTTTTAATTTGCTAAGTCTAGAACTTAGTATTTTATAGACAGTCTACACCAGGATGACAAAATAAGATAGTCTACACCAGGATGACAATATAAGACAGTCTTATATTGTCATCTAAGTGTAGACTATCTTATATTGTCATCCTGGTGTAGACTGTCTTATATTGTCATCCTGGTGTAGACTATCTTATATTGTCACCTCAGTGTAGACTATCTTATATTGTCATCCTGGTGTAGACTGTCTTATATTGTCATCCTGGTGTAGACTATCTTATATTGTCACCTCAGTGTAGACTGTCTTATATTGTCATCCTGGTGTAGACTGTCTTATATTGTCATCTCAATGTAGACTGTCTTATATTGTCATCCTGGTGTAGACTATCTTATATTGTCACCTCAGTGTAGACTGTCTTATATTGTCATCCTGGTGTAGACTATCTTATATTGTCACTTCAGTGTAGACTGTCTTATATTGTCATCCTGGTGTAGACTGTCTTATATTGTCATCTCAATGTAGACTGTCTTATATTGTCATCCTGGTGTAGACTGTCTTATATTGTCATCCTGGTGTAGACTATCTTATATTGTCATCCTGGTGTAGACTATCTTATATTGTCATCCTGGTGTAGACTGTCTTATATTGTCATCCTGGTGTAGACTGTCTTATATTGTCATCCTGGTGTAGACTGCCTTATATTGTCATCCTGGTGTAGACTGTCTTATATTGTCATCCTGGTGTAGACTGTCTTATATTGTCATCCTGGTGTAGACTGTCTTATATTGTCATCCTGGTGTAGACTGTCTTATATTGTCATCCTGGTGTAGACTGTCTTATATTGTCATCCTGGTGTAGACTGTCTTATATTGTCATCCTGGTGTAGACTGTCTTATATTGTCATCCTGGTGTAGACTGTCTTATATTGTCATCTCAATGTAGACTGTCTACATGGGAGCTATATATAGCCATCTTAGTTCATTGTTTCACAAGACAACTACCTGCTGCTCTTCAAGTGGCCAACTCTTCTTTGAAATTCCCCCTTCTGGTTGGGGGGGGGGGGGGGGGGGTTCCTAACATCAGTCATGTACCACATAGTGATTGGATATGTTAGTCAGGGTCAGGTCAATTATATAATGGACTACCTCCTTGGAAATGGGCATCCTGGCTAACGAGGTGAGGGATCAATGTAATCTCCGTATAAGTGGGTGACATGCAAATAAAGCCAAACATAACGCAACCATCTGGAGGACACAAGTCTACCTTCATCAACGTACTTGGGATGTCAGGAAAATAACAGCTCCACGGTATTTCAACCGCTTGACCTATGACAGGGGTTGTTCATAAAGGTGTCACAGGTGAACAAACATGGTCAAGAATATAACTTTAATCATGACGAAGAACAGACAAGTAATGTCAATAGAATATGGATGAATACAAAGACACTAGAAGCAGAAGGCTCCCCAAGTGGATACCCTTAGGAGGGAAGAATAGGACCACTGCATATTCATGCATGCTGTAAAAGGTGACTAAAGAGAGTTATGCATGAGACTAGCAACATCATCATTTAAAACACATTTCTACAGCAACATCCACTGAAAAAGCACACACACTGCTTTTGATGCAGGCTTCATAAAGGAGGCCAGCTGTAGTGAGGACCCTATTCTCCAGCTGAAGTAAACAAAATAGACAAGATACAGACACCAAGATGTGCTACTCTTTGATAAACTATTTGCAACATTTGGTAAACACAAAATGAAATATCGGAGGTGTAACTGGTCATTGATGGAAGTATGTCCGGTTGAGTTGACAAATGAAACAATTTATAGGAGCAAGAATTTATGTGCAGCCTAAATGTAGCCCAGTTCAACTGGTCCAGGACGATTTTAACGAATAATAAAAAAAAAAAAAAAAAAAAGAATCCACGAAAGTAAATGTTTAGTGCCAGAATCAAAACCTGCCTTTTTCAGTGTACCATTTTTTAATCTTCCGTGCTCGTTGTCATTTCTTTTCATGTTGTTGGTGGTCCACTGATGGAAACATCTTGGCAATGTTAGATTGTTTTGTATTTGTAAAAGTCAAACATTGACATTTTAGGATATTTTGAAAGCAATTCTCAATGCACCTTCCATTCGTGAATGTTTGTGGCAGCCTAAAACTGATTGATTTCTCTCATGACCTACATAGAGAGGTTGTCTGGTTTTGGCAGGCTGGACCATAATAAAGTGGTCATAACACTAGGTATGATTGATTGATTTTGTCCTGTTCTCTGCCACCTGAACATTTGGTTTGTTGTTATCACAGATGGAAATAAGTGTGGAATGCTATTACAGCAAAACAGCAGCATTTGTGTCACTCTCAAACAATACAGAAGCACAGCCAATCTTGGTGAACACATTTGGGTCAGTCTCAAACAATACAGAAGCACAGCCAATCTTGGTGAAAACATTTGGGTCAGTCTCAGACTTAGTTCCATGCTTGCGGAATAGGCACGGGTCCCCGTACTCGTGGAAGTCGTTCTTTAAAGCCTGGAAAGGAAATCAAATGTACAGACATGTGAAGGAATGATAGACATGACATATCGTCACAACTAACTTTGAAATGCTGTCAATCACGTACTCTTTCAGTAATGTGTACACATGATATGTATTTCAATTGTAAACTTATGCTGTAAGACCCCGTCAGAAGGTGCTATATTTATGTTTTTTGCTATTTCTTCTTCTTCTTCTTCTTCTCCTTCTTCATATGCTGTCAAACGTCAACCTGTATTTTTTCGAAGAAAGCAGCGGTCATCGTGAGGCTGTCGACACTGCCATAGAGCTTGTCTAGTGTTGCCACTGGTGATGACCACATGTGCTTTCTCTGGTCCTCGTATGTCGGGCAGTTTTGCAGCAGATGTTCAGTGGTCATTTTTCCCGGTACCACAAGTGCATTCGTCAGTACCACCTATCTTCAGTTTATTGAATAGATGGTACCTCAGTCTGTTGTGGCCTGTACGGAGTCTGAAGACCACGACCTGCTCTCTTCTGTTCAACTGGTAATAAACATCATTTTGTGTGTAGCCAGTATGTTCTGTTTCCCATTTGGCAATATATCTGGCTCTAATAAGCCTTTTGGACTCTTCGTAGGTCACACTAGAATCTGGTTGTGGTAGTCTTGCACCTTCTTTTGCCAGTCTGTCTGCCTCCTCGTTGCCTTGGATGTTACAGTGGGATGGAACCCACTGTACCACTACTCTTTTTGGTGCGGACTGCTGGCATAGTTGACAGAGTACTGCTCTTAAATCATTAAGTTCAGTATTTTTCTGGCTTTTTAGTGCTGTGACTACGGCCAAGGCATCTGTAAACAGGACTATCTGGCTTTTATTTCTTTTGCCCGTCCGTTCGTCAGTCGGTCCCTGCGGCCGTCCCAGTGAGGCTTTTTACACACGCGTCCTCCGCCGACCGGTGTGTGCGGTACGTACGTCTCCGACAGATATCTGGTTGATCCTGCCAGTAGTCATATGCTTGTCTCAAAGATTAAGCCATGCATGTCTAAGTTCACACTGTCTCACGGTGAAACCGCGAATGGCTCATTAAATCAGTCGAGGTTCCTTAGATGACACGATCCTACTTGGATAACTGTGGCAATTCTAGAGCTAATACATGCTTACCAAGCTCCGACCCTCGCGGAAAGAGCGCTTTTATTAGTTCAAAACCAATCGTCGTTTCCCCTCGCGGGGTTGTGGCGTCCCCACTGGTGACTCTGGATAACTTTGTGCTGATCGCATGGCCTCATGTGCCGGCGACGCATTTTCAAATGTCTGCCCTATCAAATGTCGATTGTACGTGGCATGCCTACCATGTTTGTAACGGGTAACGGGGAATCAGGGTTCGATTCCGGAGAGGGAGCATGAGAAACGGCTACCACATCCAAGAAAGGCAGCAGGCGCGCAACTTACCCACTCCCGGCACGGGGAGGTAGTGGCGATAAATAACAATACGGGACTCTTTCGAGGCCCCGTAATTGGAATGAGTACACTTTAAACCCTTTAACGAGGATCTATTGGAGGGCAAGTCTGGTGCCAGCAGCCGCGGTAATTCCAGCTCCAATAGCGTATATTAAAGTTGTTGCAGTTAAAAAGCTCGTAGTTGGATCTCAGGCTCAGGCGGGCGGTCCGGCTCGCGCCGGTTCACTGCCCGTTGTCTCCTGCCCTACCGTCTGCCGGCTCTCTCCCACGGGTGCTCTTTGCTGAGCGTCCTGGGTGGCCTGCGCGTTTACTTTGAAAAAATTAGAGTGTTCAAAGCAGGCCTCCGCTGCCTGAATAATGGTGCATGGAATAATGGAATAGGACCTCGGTTCTATTTTGTTGGTTTTCGGAACTGGAGGTAATGATTAACAGGGACAGACGGGGGCATTCGTATTGCGGCGTTAGAGGTGAAATTCTTGGATCGCCGCAAGACGAGCTACTGCTAAAGCATTTGTCAAGAATGTTTTCATTAATCAAGAACGAAAGTCAGAGGCGCGAAGGCGATCAGATACCGTCGTAGTTCTGACCATAAACGATGCCGACTAGTGATCCGCAGGAGTTGCTTCGATGACTCTGTGGGCAGCTTCCGGGAAACCAAAGTGTTTGGGTTCCGGGGGAAGTATGGTTGCAAAGCTGAAACTTAAAGGAATTGACGGAAGGGCACCACCAGGAGTGGAGCCAGCGGCTTAATTTGACTCAACACGGCCAACACTGAAATGACTGACATGCCGAGACCACTTTCCTTGGGTCTAATATGGAACGGGTGCTGGATTTAGACCCTCAGAAATCTGGGGATATGCCCTCTGTGGCTCGGTTGGTCTGCATTCAGTGTTTGATAAAGGAATTGACGGAAGAGCACTACCAGGAGTGGAGCCTGCGGCTTAATTTGACTTAACACGCCAATACTGTAGAATGACTGTCAAATCGAGAGCACCTTCGTGGGGTCTAATAGTGAACATGTGCTGGTATTAGACCCACGGAAGACATGTCAGTCTCTTAACCCCTAATGAAAGAGCGTCTGCTATGGTAATCTGGTCTTAACCCTGCAGAAATCGCAGGTTCCAGAAACTTGGCCATTGACAAACTAAAAAGCCCTCTATTGATACGCCCGGTCTAATATTGAACGGGTGCTCGAAATAGACCCTTGGAAGACAGGTCAGTGTTACCCTACTAATGATAGGGCGTTGCTACGGTAATCCTGCTCAACTCTAGAGGAGCCGCAGACATTTGGTTCACGTACTAGGCTGATAAGCCAACGGCGCGAGGCTACAAGGTGAGGGATTACAGCCGAACGTCTCTAAGCCAAAATCCCGCCCAAAAGCTCAGCACGATTGCAAAGGGAGGCTTCGACATGGTGGGGACCTGGGGCTCCCGCTCCAGCCCCGCCCGGTCGAGCCGCAGAATGAGGTCTCTGCCGTCCGCCGATCAAAGCGGGCGGGAAGCTGCTCGATATTCACCCCATACGGCGATGAGGTATGAAATCATTTGTAGAAGACTTAGTTCTCGGTCGGGGTGCCCTAAGCAGTAGATCAGCTACCTCACTGCGAACTGCTGAGACTCAACCCTTGACCATGATATATGTCCGCACACCAGGCGAACAACATCTCCGTGCAATGACCAGGCTTGTCCCCTGGTCAAATGCACTATTTCGAGAGGAATCACAGGTCGCTGACATTTGGTCCGCGTGCTTTGCTGATAAGCTACCATCTGAGGGACTACGGCCGAACGCCTCTAAGCCAGAATCCCGCCCAAAATCTCAGCACCACTGTGATGGGAGGCTACGACATGGCTGGGGCTTGCGCCTCAGCCCGGCCCGGTCGAGCCGCAGAAATGCACCTGGATAAATGCACTCCTTCCTCGCTCTTTGCCTCTGTCTGCTATCAGTCATCCCAATGGACGCAGAAGAGATGCAGTCCAGCGGACATTGCACCTCCTGCCCTATTGTGACAACCTCCCGGGTGGCGGGGAATGCTAGGCGTACCATCACTGCAGATGAGCCGAGAAAATAAAGGGAGCAAAGAGATACCTAACTCACATGCATATGCTACGTTTCTGGCAGGACGTGACGATCCTGAGACAAAGTCACACTGGACTGCCTCTCTTCCGGGATAGTACAAACTAGTACATAGTCCATCATATCATTGCCAAACCCTATAGACACGAGTAGGGAAGACTCGATAGTCCTGCAAGACAACTTCATAAGAGAGACAACTCTGACCAAAAACAACTGCTGCCTTGCAGTTAGGCTGGGGACAGCCAAAGGCTAAGGAGGGCAACCCTACAGAAACGCCTGTTGAAATCGGATGCACTGAGCCACAAGCTTAACAAAATAAAACAGTGCAACGTAAATATCGCTGTAAACAGCGTTCGAAGAAGAAGAAGAAGAAGAAGAAGAACTGACTTTTCCATTTCATGCGCCGATCAAATGTGACTCCCAGGTAGTTTGGGTTGTCGTTTGCCCGCAGATATTTGCCGTTAAGACTTATTTTGGTGTTCTGGGGTTTGTTTGAAAGCGAGAATATCGTACATGTTTTTTCTTCATTTATTTTGACCAGCCATGAGTTCGCCCACTCCTCCAGCGATGTTAGGGCCTGCTGCATCCGATTGCTTGCTATGGTGAGATTTTTTTCAGAGGTCCACATAGCCAGATCGTCTGCAAACATGGAGCAGTGGACTTCTTGGTATATTCTCTGTGGTGTTGTGTATATACACCAGGAAAAGTGTGGGTGACAGTACTCCCCCTTGGGGTATTCCTTACTCCAGTGTCACCTTTTTGCTCATCTGCCCTTGTACTTGAACTCTGGCTGTTCTGTTTTCGAGGTAGTGGCTGATCCATCTGTACATTTTCCCACAAACTTCACTTCTTCGTAGCTTTACTTTAAGTCCCTCTTTCCACACCTTGTCAAAAGCCTTCTCTAAATCCACCCAAACCGCTACTGTGTGTTTTTTTTCTCCTGGTAAGCATCCTCTATTTCCTGGGCTATGAGAGTGATCTGGTCCTCAGTGGATCTGTGCTGTCTAAATCCTGCTTGCTGTGGAATTAGTATGTGTTTTTCTTCCAGGTGCCACATCAGTCTGGTGTTTATCATACGCTCCATCAGTTTTCCTACACAGCTCAGTAGACTGATAGGCCTGTATCCATTTGGATCTGTTCTATCTTTTTCTTTCTTTGGTACTGGTATAAGTACAGCGTCTTTCCATGCCTGCGGTACAATTCCCCTTTTCCAGCTTTGGTTCAGGACTGATAGTAACTTCCTCTTTGCTGTTTGGCCCAACCCCATCAGCATTTCGTTTGTTACCCCATCTTTTCCGGGCGATTTCTTTTTCTTTAAAGTTCTCATGGCCTCTTCCATTTCATTCATTGTTAGTTTTGCCATCATGTGCTTCTCTGGTGCCATATTGATGTTGTCGTGGCTCTTTTGTTCTTCACTAATGTCTGTATGCCTGTCTGTAGGGACATCAATGTGGTTTTCTCTGGCATAATGTTCTATAAAGGCGTTTGCTGCTTTTTTTCCAGTAAGCATGTTTTCGCCTTGCTTGATGGTAATATGTTTGTTTGATGGAGTTTCGTCATTCATGGCTCTAACTTCCATAGTTTGTTCCCTTCTTTATCTAAATTGAGGCTTTCTGTTTTGTTTTTCCAGCTGTCTCTTGTTATTTGGTTTAGTGTTCTTTTGTATTTCTCCCTGATAGCCTTGAGGGCGATATTTGCCTCCATAGATTGTTCTCTCTCTGCCGTGTTCCTAGCATTTGAGACTTCGTCTTCCGCTTTCTGCAATTCATCATTCCAATATGGCTTGTAGTTTTTCCTTGCCCCTCTTGGGATGGTTTCGGTGGCTGCTTGCATTATTGCTTTGCTTAGGCTTTCCACCGTGGGTTTCATATTGTTATTTCGTGTGTTGATGGTTTCACACAGCCCATCTGTCAGCATTGCAAATCTGTCCCAGTCGGCTCGTTTATAGTTCCAACGTGGCAGCGTTAATTCCTGTGAGCCTACTTCCATATCAATTTCTAGCCTAATTGGGCTGTGGTCGCTACCTGCCAATTGGTTGAGCACCTGGCAGTTTGTTTTGTGGTTTTGTTATTTCCTTTCCATGTCTCTGTATTGTTTCTTTAACACTTGTCAATCCATATTTATCGTAGTATCGAGTGGTCTGCCGGGGTCTTTGTGTATGACAAAGATACGAATAGCACCACTGAGAGCATGTCATAGGAGGCAACTAACTGTGTAACATGTATTAACTCCAGCCATGTTTAGGTGGTTTGTTAAGAGCAGCATAGATGGAGCCTAACAGGCTGTGGGTCTATTTGACTCTAGTGTTTGAGTTTATTAAGATGGACTTACACATCAGTTAACCACCGTCCAAGAAACTGGTTGTATACAGACTCTGCAGTCTTCTAAACCAGTATAAAGACGTTAGGATTAAGAGTCTTCTCTTACTCCAAAGCCTTGACATCTGGTCGTATAGTCTCTCTTACTCCGAAGCCTTGACGTCTGGTCTTATAGTCTCTCTTGCTCCGAACCCTTGACGTCTGATCTTATAGTCTCCTCTTACTCCGAAGCCTTGACGTCTGGTCTTATAGTCTCCTCTTACCCCGAAGCCTTAACGTCTGGTCTTATAGTCTCCTCTTACTCCAATAAATAATATCTGTATGTGTGTGTGTATATGTATATATATAATTAAGTGTATATTAATATTAGGAAGTAAAATATCATTAATAGTAACAATGAATAACACGTTGGAAAAGAGTATTGAAGCCTTCGAAATGTTGGTATATAGAAGATTAGGTGACATTTCTTGGAAAGGGACGAAAACAAATTTGGAGGTATTGGAAAAGTTAGGGGTGAAAAGAGAATTAATGACCGAAATCAGGGTTAGACAGTTACGTTATTTTGGTCATATAACAAGGCATACCTCCTTGTTGAAGACCATACTGGAGGGTAGGGTGGAAGGCAGTCGTTCAAGAGGCAGGCGTTTTAAGTGGGTGGATAACATCAGGAGATGGACTGGAAAAAGCCTCTCAGGTTGCACAATTACGGCAAGAGAGAGAGAGTACACTGGAGATCTATTGTAGCCGACCTTCGATGCGGAGATGGCACCTGAACTGAACTGATAGTAACAGGTCTACCCGTTCGTGATAATTGTGTTTCATTCAAAGGAAAAAACCAACTAATTTGAATGAACAATTCCATGCCAGTGATGATAGTGGTCATGGTGATGATGGTGGTCATGGTGATGGTGGTCATGGTGATGATGATGGTGATGATGATGGTGGTCATGGTGATGGTGATGATGGTGATGATGATGACTTTGATGATTAGTACAGTGTATGTGTGCTGAATGATGAAGACGGGTACTGCCCATACTCTTGTGAGTTGCGGCAGTAATTACCATTACTCTGACTGTGCTATCGTGGAGATGAAAGTACTGATGATGTTAAGAATGCTGACTTGGTTATTCCTCCTCTACCCTGAGCCATAGAGGTGATATAATAATGACACAGATGGTTATGATGATAATGTTAATGATGTATGTGATGACGACCGCTCTCACCTAGCAGACCTCCTGAGTTTAACTGTGGAAGGAAAAGATCATCAATAATTAAAATACCAAAAGTCTGACAAAAATATCTGAATGTTCATTAGAAAATCGGAATAGTCATGAACAATACAAGTCACTGAATACATGAATCTGCAGGCCCATGTCTGTTGGGATACCAGTTTCCCTGTGTGGTTTATAGGAGTGCTGTGTGGTTTATATGAGTGCTGTGTGGGACATTAACCTGTATATGACAACCGCTATGCTGCAGATCTATTAGTGGTACTACTCTTCCATAAATGCTGTACCTCCCACACATGTTGTACCACCCAAACATGTTGTACCACCCACACGTGTTGTTCCACTCACCCATGTTGTACCACCCACACGTGTTGTTCCACTCACCCATGTTGTACCACCCACACGTGTTGTTCCACTCACCCATGTTGTACCACCCACACGTGTTGTTCCACTCACCCATGTTGTACCACCCACACGTGTTGTTCCACTCACCCATGTTGTACCACCCACACGTGTTGTTCCACTCACCCATGTTGTACCACCCACACGTGTTGTTCCACTCACATGGTGTACCACCTCCACATGTTGTACCACACTCACATGCTGTACTACTCACACATGTTGTACCACCCACAAATGCTATACCACCCATGCATGTTGTACCACCCCCCACATTTTGTACTAACCCCACATGTTGTACCACCCCCCACATTTTGTACTAACCCCACATGTTGTACCACCCACACATGTTGTACCTATGACAAAACCTCTAGCATGGTAATGGACATTGAGGTAGCGACTGACTCTGATGTGGCTATCTTGGATCTCATTAATGAGGCATGTCATTATCTCTGACTCTTTATTCTTGCTTCGGAATTATTCAAGAGTCGCCTATGGCATGAGTGGATGGTACTGGCCTCGAACATCTGTGGTCTTATGTGGATCCACTGTAATGGTCATGCTGAGGTTTGCGGAAATGAAAGAGATGGCATCCTGGGCTCAGAGGCACACGCAGTGGGGGCACTGGCAATGGATAGAGATGATATCTTGAAGTTGATCGATGACCTCTTTTTGGAAGATCGGTGAACCAGCCCTGCACTGACGTCACGTGTGGGTCCAACAGAGAGTGACGCTTGAGAGGGACGGATTAGGAGTGTGTACAACCAGCGAGCTACATAAACCATTAGTATCTACACTACTGGACAATTGCTGAGAGAGACTGAGCATCTATGGTTCTGTATGGAGTGTAATGATGTCGATTGTTATCAGAGCAGAAAGGATCTAGTTGCTTCTTATGTAAACCTTTTTTAGATTACAAAGATCTCAAGGCTGACTCTTTGTGGACATTTACAAATTGGTCATTTTAGCTTTTGCGGTAACTAATTACGTCAGACGTGGTTCAGTATTATTAATGTCCGGTCGCGTTGGGTGCACACACGCACACACATGCTCCTTACCTTCACCTCCCACTGAACTCCCCCCCCCCCCACCCCAATCTACATATTCTATAAGCGAAGGTGTGTATCTGTAAAGAAAAAGGATGTTGCCCATTTACGCCTTCGTCTCAGCTTTACCGAATTTGGCGGATAGATCCCTTTAGATCTCTCGTCGGTTTTCGTCCACGTTGAATCCAAAATAATAGAAAGGACGATTGCATATGATTAGTAGTGGCAGCAGAAATATGAATTGTGACCCCATGGCACAATTTACTTGGCTGGACATGTTCTCCTCATGCTAAGGCAAGCGCAAACGGATACCAATTGCTGGTTGATATTGTGGCGTATCACGTTAATACGAGACTTCCGGCGCAGTTGCCCTTTGTCCATGGGCTACATAAGTTGGTTTAGTGTGATGGGGAGTATATGAGGGTTGGAATGGTCAGGTTGAGGGGCATGAGCAGTTGGGGTGGGGAGGCAGAAGCGAGAAGATGTGTAGGTTTGAGGGAGAGATGCGGGTTGGGATGGACTGGTTGAGGGGCCAGAAACAATGAGGTTGGAAACAAAAAGAAGGGGGGGGGCGGCGAGAGAAGAGATTAGCGAGATGATGGACGGGGGGAGACGAACAACTGATAGGCATGACCTGGACCAGATAATGGACGGGGGGAGACGAACAGCTGATATGCATGACCTGGAAGATTATGCGAAATATTATATTACACCTTTGGGGGGGGGGGGGAGAAAGAGTACAGTCGCGATGATGTATGTATGTGGTGGGGAGGAGAGGGAACTTAAATACTGGGCAACTCCGGGTCCAGCAATGATATATTTATATATTTCTTCGATTCTAAGATGCAAATCAAAACTTTAAAATTGTAATACACCTTACAATCGATGGCGTCCTATGACCAGCGTCAAAATAAAGTGTATCTGGCGTTAGGCGGACGGGACTTCGGGCGGCTTTCTCATTGCCTATCGCGTGTACACATTTGATGGAACTTCCCGTGTCCGTCTTGTTATATTATTGTGCCATTGGTGGAACTTCCCGTGTCCGTCTTGTTATATTGTTGTACCATTGGTGGAACTTCCCGTGCCCGTCTTGTTATATTGTTGTACCATTGGTGGAACTTCCCGTGTCCGTCTTGTTATATTGTTGTACCATTGGTGGAACTTCCCGTGCCCGTATTGTTATATTTTTGTACCATTGAAGTCATGTCCATGCTGGTCCCTTTTTGCAAATGTTGTCAAACAGAATGACAACGAAGCCACGTTGAGAAGAAATGTTATTGTGCATGCAGAAGAACATGGACAAAAAACGGCAGGATGAAAATGTGGTATTAGTGAAACTTCTTCTTCTTCGTACGCTGTCAAACGTCAACCTGTATTTTTTCGAAGAAAGCAGCGGTCATCCTGAGGCTGTCGACACTGCCATAGAGCTTGTCTAGTGCTGCCACTGGTGATGGCCACATGTGCTTTCTCTGATCCTCGTATTCGAGCAGTTTTGCAGCAAATGTTCAGCGGTCATTTTCCCGGTACCACACGTGCATTCGTCAGTGCCACCTATCTTCAGTTTATTGAATAGATGGTACATCAGTCTGTTGTGGTCTGTGCGGAGTCTGAAGACCACGACCTGCTCTTTTCTGTCCAACTGGTAATAAGCATCATTTTTTGTGTAGCCAGTATGTTCTGTTTCCAATTTGGCCATGTATCTGGCTCTAATAAGCCTTTTGGACTCTTCGTAGGTCACACTAGAATCTGGTTGTGGTAGTCTTGCACCTTCTTTTGCCAGTCTGTCTGCCTCCTCGTTGCCTTGGATGTTACAGTGGGATGGAACCCACTGTACCACTACTCTTTTTGGTGCGGACTGCTGGCATAGTTGACAGAGTACTGCTCTTAAATCATTAAGTTCAGTATTTTTCTGGCTTTTTAGTGCTGTGACTGCGGCCAGGTCATCTGTAAACAAATGTGAAACAAATGGCCGTCATCTAATATTTTCAAACAAAGCCCTCGATCGCTCAGGGGACGATTGACGGTAATCACACAGGTATCAATGGCTCGATAAGGGATTCAGACTCGTGTGAGTGTCAAGTTTTACTGGTATTGTTTCAGACTCTGAGTGTCAAGTTGGCTCTAGTATCGATTCAGACTCGTGTGAGTGTCAAGTTTGACTGGTATTGTTTCAGACTCTGAATGTCAAGTTGGCTCTGGTATCGATTCAGACTCGTGTGAGTGTCACGTTTGACTGCTATTGATTCAGACTCTGAATGTCAAGTTGACTCTGGTATCGATTCAGACTCGTTTGAGTGTCAAGTCTGACTGGTATTGTTTCAGAAGATTAGAGCTCTGAGTGTCAAGTTGACTCTGCTATTGGTTCAGACTCTGAGTGTCAAGTTTGACTGGTATTGTTTCAGACACTGAGTGTCAAGTTGACTGGTATTGATTCAGAAGGAAGTAATATAAAACATACCACCTAGTAACAATTTGGTTTTACTTAGTAACTTGATTGATAAGTTGTGCTATTTATGTTGTAATTTGTATTGTTCGTGGTGTTGAAATTGTCTTAGAATTGATAGCGTATTAGAATCGATAGCGTCTTAGAATTGATAGCGTCTTAGACTCGAAGAATGACGCTAGCCATGACTAACAATCAAATCAGCTGCTTACAAGTTATGAATAAGGGGGACGTCACTCTATACGCCAATAAACCAATATTTACAAACAAATCTCATATGCTGCCATGAACCAATTGATAAAAGCAGTCTTGTTCGTCCCCACATAAATATATTTTCTTCCCTGCACAAATAATGAAAACATCCTCCCTGATAGGACGAACATTTTGTTGAGATGGTTCGTTAGGCTACAAAGGAGTCCAACATGTACGCACAGAGAGAGAGAGAGAGAGAGAGAGAGAGAGAGAGAGAGCATGTATCGCCAGTATGATTGCTGGGCTAGCGCTATGTGGTACCAATAACCTGAGACAGACCACTACTATCTTCAGATATAATCCAAGCTGGTTTCTTCTTCTCCGTTCGTCGCAATAAGGACGTTTGTGACGTTGTGTCGTAGTTTACAGCGAGGCTGTGGTATATGCGCCTTTCCGCTCAACACATTCAATTACAACAAATCATATTTGGAACCATGTTTACCTTCGCATTTCAACCCATAATATCTTAGCAAGGATGCATGGTTGCAGTTTGTTTCCAGGATCGAAAAATTGGAGGTGTGGAATAGGATCTTGGTCAGAGTATAATGACGAAAAAGAAATAATTTAATTTTCAAAATGCTGGCCATCAGCAACCCAAGTAGTGAGATGTAGATACTGGCCATCAGCAACCCAAGTAGTGAGATACTGGCCATCAGCAACCCAAGTAGTGAGATGTAGATACTGGCCATCAGCAACCCAAGTAGTGAGATACTGGCCATCAGCAACCCAAGTAGTGAGATGTACATACTGGCCATCAGCAACCCAAGTAGTGAGATAATGGCCATCAGCAACCCAAGTAGTGAGATACTGGCCATCAGCAACCCAAGTAGTGAGATACTGGCCATCAGCAACTCAAGTAGTGAGATGTAGATACTGCCATCAGCAACCCAAGTGGTGAGATACTGGCCATCAGCAACCCAAGTAGTGAGATGCTGGCCATCAGCAACCAAAGTAGTGAGATGTAGATACTGGCCATCAGCAACCCAAGTAGTGAGATGTAGATACTGGCCATCAGCAACCCAAGTAGTGAGATGTAGATACTGGCCATCAGCAACCCAAGTAGTGAGATACTGGCCATCAGCAACCCAAGTAGTGAGATGCTGGCCATCAGCAACCCAAGTAGTGAGATGTAGATACTGGCCATCAGCAACCCAAGTAGTGAGATGTAGATACTGGCCATCAGCAACCCAAGTAGTGAGATGTAGATACTGGCCATCAGCAACCCAAGTAGTGAGATGTAGATGCTGGCCATCAGCAACCCAAGTAGTGAGATACTGGCCATCAGCAACCCAAGTAGTGAGATACTGGCCATCAGCAACTAAAGTAGTGAGATGTAGATACTGGCTAACAGCAACCCAAGTAGTGAGATGCTGGCCATCAGCAACCCAAGTAGTGAGATACTGGCCATCAGCAACCCAAGTAGTGAGATGTAGATACTGGCCATCAGCAACCCAAGTAGTGAGATGTAGATACTGGCCATCAGCAACCCAAGTAGTGAGATGTAGATACTGGCCATCAGCAACCCAAGTAGTGAGATGTAGATACTGGCCATCAGCAACCCAAGTAGTGAGATGTAGATGCTGGCCATCAGTAACCCAAGTAGTGAGATACTGGCCATCAGCAACCCAAGTAGTGAGATACTGGCCATCAGCAACCCAAGTAGTGAGATGTAAATACTGGCCATTAGCAACCCAAGTAGTGAGATGCTGGCCATCAGCAACCCAAGTAGTAAGATACTGGCCATCAGCAACCCAAGTAGTGAGATGTAGATACTGGCCATCAGCAACCCAAGTAGTGAGATGTAGATGTTGGCCATCAGCAACCCAAGTAGTGAGATACTGGCCATCAGCAACCCAAGTAGTGAGATGTAGATGCTGGTCATCAGCAACCCAAGTACTGAGATGTAGATGCTGGCCATCAGCATCCCGAGTAGTGAGATACTGGCCATCAGCAACCCAAGTAGTGAGATGTAGATACTGGCCATCAGCAACCCAAGTAGTGAGATGCTGGCCATCAGCAACCCAAGTAGTGAGATACTGGCCATCAGCAACCCAACTAGTGAGATGTAGATACTGGCCATCAGCAACCCAAGTAGTGAGATGTAGATACTGGCCATCAGCAACCCAAGTAGTGAGATGTAGATACTGGCCATCAGCAACCCAAGTAGTGAGATGTAGATACTAGCCATCAGGCAACCCAAGTAGTGAGATGTAGATGCTGGCCATCAGCAACCCAAGTAGTGAGATACTGGACATCAGCAACCCAAGTAGTGAGATGTAGATACTGGCCATCAGCAACCCAAGTAGTGAGATGTAGATACTGGCCATCAGCAACCCAAGTAGTCAGATGTAGATACTGGCCATCAGCAACCCAAGTAGTGAGATGTAGATGCTGGCCATCAGCAACCCAAGTAGTCAGATGTAGATGCTGGCAAACAGCATCCCGAGTAGTGAGATACTGGCCATCAGCAACCCAAGTAGTGAGATGTAGATACTGGCCATCAGCAACCCAAGTAGTGAGATGTAGATGCTGGCCATCAGCAACCCAAGTAGTGAGATACTGGCCATCAGCAACCCAAGTAGTGAGATACTGGCCATCAGCAACTAAAGTAGTGAGATGTAGATACTGGCTAACAGCAACCCAAGTAGTGAGATGCTGGCCATCAGCAACCCAAGTAGTGAGATACTGGCCATCAGCAACCCAAGTAGTGAGATGTAGATACTGGCCATCAGCAACCCAAGTAGTGAGATGTAGATACTGGCCATCAGCAACCCAAGTAGTGAGATGTAGATACTGGCCATCAGCAACCCAAGTAGTGAGATGTAGATACTGGCCATCAGCAACCCAAGTAGTGAGATGTAGATGCTGGCCATCAGTAACCCAAGTAGTGAGATACTGGCCATCAGCAACCCAAGTAGTGAGATACTGGCCATCAGCAACCCAAGTAGTGAGATGTAAATACTGGCCATTAGCAACCCAAGTAGTGAGATGCTGGCCATCAGCAACCCAAGTAGTAAGATACTGGCCATCAGCAACCCAAGTAGTGAGATGTAGATACTGGCCATCAGCAACCCAAGTAGTGAGATGTAGATACTGGCCATCAGCAACCCAAGTAGTGAGATACTGGCCATCAGCAACCCAAGTAGTGAGATGTAGATGCTGGCCATCAGCAACCCAAGTAGTGAGATGTAGATGCTGGCCATCAGCATCCCGAGTAGTGAGATACTGGCCATCAGCAACCCAAGTAGTGAGATGTAGATACTGGCCATCAGCAACCCAAGTAGTGAGATGCTGGCCATCAGCAACCCAAGTAGTGAGATACTGGCCATCAGCAACCCAACTAGTGAGATGTAGATACTGGCCATCAGCAACCCAAGTAGTGAGATGTAGATACTGGCCATCAGCAACCCAAGTAGTGAGATGTAGATACTGGCCATCAGCAACCCAAGTAGTGAGATGTAGATACTAGCCATCAGGCAACCCAAGTAGTGAGATGTAGATGCTGGCCATCAGCAACCCAAGTAGTGAGATACTGGACATCAGCAACCCAAGTAGTGAGATGTAGATACTGGCCATCAGCAACCCAAGTAGTGAGATGTAGATACTGGCCATCAGCAACCCAAGTAGTCAGATGTAGATACTGGCCATCAGCAACCCAAGTAGTGAGATGTAGATGCTGGCCATCAGCAACCCAAGTAGTCAGATGTAGATGCTGGCAAACAGCATCCCGAGTAGTGAGATACTGGCCATCAGCAACCCAAGTAGTGAGATGTAGATACTGGCCATCAGCAACCCAAGTAGTGAGATACTGGACATCAGCAACCCAAGTAGTGAGATGTAGATACTGGCCATCAGCAACCCAAGTAGTGAAATGTAGATACTGGCCATCAGCAAACCAAGTAGTGAGATGTAGATACTGGCCATCAGCAACCCAAGTAGTGAGATGTAGATGCTGGCCATCAGCAACCCAATTAGTGAGATACTGGCCATCAGCAACCCAAGTAGTGAGATACTGGCCATCAGCAACCAAAGTAGTGAGATGTAGATACTGGCTAACAGCAACCCAAGTAGTGAGATGCTGGCCATCAGCAACCCAAGTAGTGAGATACTGGCCATCAGCAACCCAAGTAGTGAGATGTAGATACTGGCCATCAGCAACCCAAGTAGTGAGATGTAGATACTGGCCATCAGCAACCCAAGTAGTGAGATGTAGATACTGGCCATCAGCAACCCAAGTAGTGAGATGTAGATGCTGGCCATCAGTAACCTAAGTAGTGAGATACTGGCCATCAGCAACCCAAGTAGTGAGATACTGGCCATCAGCAACCCAAGTAGTGAGATGTAAATACTGGCCATTAGCAACCCAAGTAGTGAGATGCTGGCCATCAGCAACCCAAGTAGTAAGATACTGGCCATCAGCAACCCAAGTAGTGAGATGTAGATACTGGCCATCAGCAACCCAAGTAGTGAGATGTAGATGTTGGCCATCAGCAACCCAAGTAGTGAGATACTGGCCATCAGCAACCCAAGTAGTGAGATGTAGATGCTGGCCATCAGCAACCCAAGTAGTGAGATGTAGATGCTGGCCATCAGCATCCCGAGTAGTGAGATACTGGCCATCAGCAACCCAAGTAGTGAGATGTAGATACTGGCCATCAGCAACCCAAGTAGTGAGATGCTGGCCATCAGCAACCCAAGTAGTGAGATACTGGCCATCAGCAACCCAAATAGTGAGATGTAGATACTGGCCATCAGCAACCCAAGTAGTGAGATGTAGATACTGGCCATCAGCAACCCAAGTAGTGAGATGTAGATACTGGCCATCAGCAACCCAAGTAGTGAGATACTGGCCATCAGCAACCCAAGTAGCGAGATGTAGATACTGGCCAACAGCAACCCAAGTAGTGAGATACTGGCCATCAGTAACCCAAGTAGTGAGATACTGGCCATCAGCTACCCAAGTAGTGAGATACTGGCCATCAGCAACCCAAGTAGTGAGATACTGACCATCAGCAACCCAAGTAGTGAGATGTAGATACTGGCCATCAGCAACCCAAGTAGTGAGATGCTGGCCATCAGCAACCCAAGTAATGAGATACTGGCCATCAGCAACCCAAGCAGTGAGATGTAGATACTGGCCATCAGCAACCCAAGTAGTGAGATACTGGCCATCAGCAACCCAAGTAGTGAGATGTAGATGCTGGCCATCAGCAACCCAAGTAGTGAGATGTAGATGCTGGCCATCAGCAGCCCAAGTAGTGAGATATCGATGCTGGCCATCAGCAACCCAAGTAGTGAGATGTAGATGTTGGCCATCAGCAACCCAAGTAGTGAGATGTAGATGCTGGCCATCAGCAACCCAAGTAGTGAGATGTAGATGCTGGTCATCAGCAACCCAAGTAATGAGATACTGGCCATCAGCAACCCAAGTAGTGAGATGTAGATACTGACCATCAGCAACCCAAGTAGTGAGATACTGGCCATCAGCAATCCAAGTAGTGAGATGTAGATGCTGGCCATCAGCAACCCAAGTAGTGAGATGTCGATGCTGGCCATCAGCAACCCAAGTAGTGAGATGTAGATGTTGGCCATCAGCAACCTAAGTAGTGAGATGTAGATGCTGGTCATCAGCAACCCAAGTAATGAGATACTGGCCATCAGCAACCCAAGTAGTGAGATGTAGATACTGACCATCAGCAACCCAAGTAGTGAGATACTGGCCATCAGCAACCCAAGTAGTGAGATGTAGATACTGGCCATCAGCAACCCAAGTAGTGAGATGTAGATACTGGCCATCAGCAACCCAAGTAGTGAGATACTGGCCATCAGCAAAACAAGTAGCGAGATGTAGATACTGGCCAACAGCAACCCAAGTAGTGAGATACTGGCCATCAGTAACCCAAGTAGTGAGATACTGGCCATCAGCAACCCAAGTAGTGAGATACTGGCCATCAGCAACCCAAGTAGTGAGATACTGACCATCAGCAACCCAAGTAGTGAGATGTAGATACTGGCCATCAGCAACCCAAGTAGTGAGATGCTGGCCATCAGCAACCCAAGTAGTGAGATACTGGCCATCAGCAACCCAAGTAGTGAGATGTAGATACTGGCCATCAGCAACCCAAGTAGTGAGATACTGGCCATCAGCAACCCAAGTAGTGAGATGTAGATGCTGGCCATCAGCAGCCCAAGTAGTGAGATATCGATGCTGGCCATCAGCAACCCAAGTAGTGAGATGTAGATGTTGGCCATCAGCAACCCAAGTAGTGAGATGTAGATGCTGGTCATCAGCAACCCAAGTAATGAGATACTGGCCATCAGCAACCCAAGTAGTGAGATGTAGATACTGGCCATCAGCAACCCAAGTAGTGAGATGTAGATACTGGCCATCAGCAACCCAAGTAGTGAGATACTGGCCATCAGCAACCCAAGTAGTGAGATGCTGGCCATCAGCAACCCAAGTAGTGAGATGCTGGCCATCAGCAACCCAAGTAGTGAGATGTAGATACTGGCCATCAGCAACCCAAGTAGTGAGATGTAGATACTGGCCATCAGCAACCCAAGTAGTGAGATGTAGATACTGGCCATCAGCAACCCAAGTAGTGAGATATAGATGCTGGCCATCAGCAACCCAAGTAGTGAGATACTGGCCATCAGCAACCCAAGTAGTGAGATACTGGCCATCAGCAACCAAAGTAGTGAGATGTAGATACTGGCTAACAGCAACCCAAGTAGTGAGATGCTGGCCATCAGCAACCCAAGTAGTGAGATACTGGCCATCAGCAACCCAAGTAGTGAGATGTAGATACTGGCCATCAGCAACCCAAGTAGTGAGATGTAGATACTGGCCATCAGCAACCCAAGTAGTGAGATGTAGATACTGGCCATCAGCAACCCAAGTAGTGAGATGTAGATACTGGCCATCAGCAACCCAAGTAGTGAGATGTAGATGCTGGCCATCAGCAACCCAAGTAGTGAGATACTGGCCATCAGCAACCCAAGTAGTGAGATACTGGCCATCAGCAACCCAAGTAGTGAGATGTAAATACTGGCCATCAGCAACCCAAGTAGTGAGATGCTGGCCATCAGCAACCCAAGTAGTAAGATACTGGCCATCAGCAACCCAAGTAGTGAGATGTAGATACTGGCCATCAGCAACCCAAGTAGTGAGATGTAGATCTTGTCCATCAGCAACCCAAGTAGTGAGATACTGGCCATCAGCAACCCAAGTAGTGAGATGTAGATGCTGGCCATCAGCAACCCAAGTAGTGAGATGTAGATGCTGGCCATCAGCATCCCGAGTAGTGAGATACTGGCCATCAGCAACCCAAGTAGTGAGATGTAGATACTGGCCATCAGCAACCCAAGTAGTGAGATGCTGGCCATCAGCAACCCAAGTAGTGAGATACTGGCCATCAGCAACCCAAGTAGTGAGATGCTGGCCATCAGCAACCCAAGTAGTGAGATACTGGCCATCAGCAACCCAAGTAGTGAGATGTAGATACTGGCCATCAGCAACCCAAGTAGTGAGATGTAGATACTGGCCATCAGCAACCCAAGTAGTGAGATGTAGATACTGGCCATCAGCAACCCAAGTAGTGAGATGTAGATACTAGCCATCAGGCAACCCAAGTAGTGAGATGTAGATGCTGGCCATCAGCAACCCAAGTAGTGAGATACTGGACATCAGCAACCCAAGTAGTGAGATGTAGATACTGGCCATCAGCAACCCAAGTAGTGGGATGTAGATACTGGCCATCAGCAACCCAAGTAGTGAGATGTAGATACTGGCCATCAGCAACCCAAGTAGTGAGATACTGGCCATCAGCAACCCAAGTAGCGAGATGTAGATACTGGCCAACAGCAACCCAAGTAGTGAGATACTGGCCATCAGTAACCCAAGTAGTGAGATACTGGCCATCAGCAACCCAAGTAGTGAGATACTTGCCATCAGCAACCCAAGTAGTGAGATACTGACCATCAGCAACCCAAGTAGTGAGATGTAGATACTGGCCATCAGCAACCCAAGTAGTGAGATGCTGGCCATCAGCAACCCAAGTAATGAGATACTGGCCATCAGCAACCCAAGTAGTGAGATGTAGATACTGGCCATCAGCAACCCAAGTAGTGAGATACTGGCCATCCGCAACCCAAGTAGTGAGATGTAGATGCTGGCCATCAGCAACCCAAGTAGTGAGATGTAGATGCTAGCCATCAGCAGCCCAAGTAGTGAGATATCGATGCTGGCCATCAGCAACCCAAGTAGTGAGATGTAGATGTTGGCCATCAGCAACCCAAGTAGTGAGATGTAGATGCTGGCCATCAGCAACCCAAGTAGTGAGATGTAGATGCTGGTCATCAGCAACCCAAGTAATGAGATACTGGCCATCAGCAACACAAGTAGTGAGATGTAGATACTGACCATCAGCAACCCAAGTAGTGAGATACTGGCCATCAGCAACCCAAGTAGTGAGATGTCGATGCTGGCCATCAGCAAACCAAGTAGTGAGATGTAGATGTTGGCCATCAGCAACCCAAGTAGTGAGATACTGGCCATCAGCAACCTAAGTAGTGAGATGTAGTTGCTGGTCATCAGCAACCCAAGTAATGAGATACTGGCCATCAGCAACCCAAGTAGTGAGATGTAGATACTGACCATCAGCAACCCAAGTAGTGAGATACTGGCCATCAGCAACCCAAGTAGTGAGATGTAGATACTGGCCATCAGCAACCCAAGTAGTGAGATGTAGATACTGGCCATCAGCAACCCAAGTAGTGAGATACTGGCCATCAGCAACCCAAGTAGCGAGATGTAGATACTGGCCAACAGCAACCCAAGTAGTGAGATACTGGCCATCAGTAACCCAAGTAGTGAGATACTGGCCATCAGCAACCCAAGTAGTGAGATACTGGCCATCAGCAACCCAAGTAGTGAGATACTGACCATCAGCAACCCAAGTAGTGAGATGTAGATACTGGCCATCAGCAACCCAAGTAGTGAGATGCTGGCCATCAGCAACCCAAGTAATGAGATACTGGCCATCAGCAACCCAAGTAGTGAGATGTAGATACTGGCCATCAGCAACCCAAGTAGTGAGATACTGGCCATCAGCAACCCAAGTAGTGAGATGTAGATGCTGGCCATCAGCAGCCCAAGTAGTGAGATATCGATGCTGGCCATCAGCAACCCAAGTAGTGAGATGTAGATGTTGGCCATCAGCAACCCAAGTAGTGAGATGTAGATGCTGGTCATCAGCAACCCAAGTAATGAGATACTGGCCATCAGCAACCCAAGTAGTGAGATACTGGCCATCAACAACCCAAGTAGTGAGATACTGGCCATCAGCAACCCAAGTAGTGAGATACTGGCCATCAGCAACCCAAGTAGTGAGATACTGGCCATCAGCAACCCAAGTAGTGAGATGTAGATGCTGGCCATCAGCAACCCAAGTAATGAGATACTGGCCATCAGCAACCCAAGCAGTGAGATGTAGATACTGGCCATCAGCAACCCAAGTAGTGAGATACTGGCCATCAGCAACCCAAGTAGTGAGATGTAGATGCTGGTCATCAGCAACCCAAGTAATGAGATACTGGCCATCAGCAACCCAAGTAGTGAGATACTGGCCATCAACAACCCAAGTAGTGAGATACTGGCCATCAGTAACCCAAGTAGTGAGATACTGGCCATCAGCAACCCAAGTAGTGAGATACTGGCCATCAGCAACCCAAGTAGTGAGATGTAGATGCTGGCCATCAGCAACCCAAGTAGTGAGATACTGGCCATCAGCAACCCAAGTAGTGATATACTTTCCATCAGCAACCCAAGTAGTGAGATACTGGCCATCAGCAACCCAAGTAGTGAGATTCAGCAGACATGGCCGTCTGGGATAGAGACTTCACTAGTAAGTATCAGACGTATTCCAAAGTGGGGTGACCAATTCCCTTCATCGCTGTATCGTCTTCCCTTACAGATAGTCTATCACCATACATCTCCTACAGGTAGTCTATCACCAAATACAATTGCTCAATTGTATGGCTCTAGTAGTTTTCAGTGGATCATCTGATGTTATTTAAAGTCCAAGTACTTTGAGAGAATAAAGATGAAGGGTATCCTTTAGCAGACTTAACCACTGGATGGGAATGAAGACTTCAGTATGCTAAGCCCCAGTTTTTGTGAGGCACTCATTTACACCTAGGTCGACTGGAGCGTGCCGGTTGCAGCCCGTGATAAGCGAGTGCTCTTCCCCTGCTCTAATCAGACTAAACTAATATGTACAGATCAGCTGATCAGTGGCACAATATACACAATAGAGCTCTGAAAATGATCTCAATCTAGTTTATTAATAAATAGGTTCCCAGTAAATATCTCTTATACGTGTACCCAGTTAACATCTCTTATACCTGTACCCAGTAACATCCTCACAATGTAAGTATTTCCTGCAACTCTTGTCTACCCATAGGACATTTAACTTGCCTGTCTCGGACTGCTACTGCTGGTTGTACGAGAATGACTTTTCGCTGGAACTTCGACCGTGTCACTTGGGAAGCCGACGGTTTCATAGGCTGTGAACACAGACCTGCCAACGTCCCTAGCGGTGCTGTACTCTGACATGCCGCTTGAAGATGGAGAGTTCTGGGGCTGAGGTATAAGGAAAGTTGGTACGGCTCCACACAGTTTTAGGGGGGACAATTTATTGATAGCTCCTTCAGGTAGCAGTTGTGGCTTCACATTCAGTCCTGGAGGCGCCGGTGCTGTCACTGCATTTGTGTTGATGTGACTGTAGGTATCTATTGCTGGCGATCTGGGAGCTGCTTTGTTGATGTGACTGTATGTATCTATTGCTGGCGATCTGGGGGCTGCATTGTTGATGTGACTGTAGGTATCTGCATCTGCTGCTGGCAATCTGGGAGCTATTTTGTTGATGTGGCTGTAGGTATCTGCATCTGTTGCTGGCGATCTGGGAGCTATTTTGTAAATGGGGCTGTATGTAAATATATCCTGCAACTGTTGTGGTCTCGGAGACTGTAATGGTCGTGCTACTGATTGGAGCCCATTGAAAGCAAAATGTGATTGTTTTGGTGAGGCTGGGCGAGGTGGGGTCTCCATTTTGTTACTAGACTGGTTTAAGTGCATCAATTCTTTGTTACCTGTATGGAGAGACCAAAACCACAAACACATAAACAGACAAACACTTTACAGATTACGATGATAACTTTCTTGTTTACTGCTATACTCTTTGCCTATATTTACAAATGAATACTATTCTGTCAGTAGCTGTAACCTATGCTTTGTGTGACTTGACTTAATCCTAAACTAAAATAGATTAATCAACAATCCAGTCTGCAAAATGAGGTTCGAGCGAAGTGGGGCGCATAAGGTGAACAAGCAAGAGAGTATACAACCAGCGAGCTACAGGGACCATCAGCATCCAGAGCGTGCACCATTCGCTGAGAGAGATTGAGCACCTATGGGTATGCCTGGGGCGCAGTGACGACGATTCTTCGATCGATCAGAACTTCCTCAAACGAACGCTCCAAACCAAGACTTGATATGACACCACTCACCAATATTAGCTGCACATTAACTGAGCAACCAAAATTACTGGCAAACACTAAACAAAATTGGAAACAATAAATCCACTTTCCAACAATATCACTTTTTTGTTGATTGTAAATGTGCACTGACAACCCTACCTCTGTTCAACAACTTTGTTTATTCTGTGCCTGTTTGGCCATGTTGTTGTTGTTGTGCCAAGCTACTCTGTGTCTGTTTAGCCATGTTGATGTTGTACCAAGCTACTCTGTTTAGCCATGTTACTGTTGTACCAAACTGCTCTGTGCCTGTTTAGCCATGTTGATGTTGTACCAAGCTACTCTGTGCCTGTTTGGCCATGTTGATGTTGTTGTACCAAGCTACTCTGTGTCTGTTTGGCCATCTTGACGTTATTGTACCAAGCTACTCTGTGTCTGTTTAGCCATGTTGATATTGTACCAAGCTACTCTGTTTAGCCATGTTACTGTTGTACTAAACTGCTCTGTGCCTGTTTGGCCATGTTGATGCTGTACAAAGCTACTCTGTGCCTGTTTGGCCATATTCGCTCACACCAAATTGTCCCCGACAGCAGGCTACAGTGGCTCTTCTTATATCTCATGGCATATTGAAGAAGATGGTCCTAGACGCTCCTGGCTGTATAGCAATGCTAGACTTCACAACAGGCTCACTAGTGCTGAGACTAATGTCGATCCCAACCGTGTTGGTCAGGCTACTGTACCCTATCCTGTTTCTAGATGTACAAAGTATGTTTATTTCTTGTAGTGATCATTTCAATAGCAATAGTTTTACATGAGATTGCTAGCCCCATTCACAACCATCTTTAGTAACTTTTTGTTACAACCTTGTAAGTTATCCCTCTCATAACCTCCACTACACCCTCCACCCCAAAAAGGATCAAAATAATGTGACTACTTAACTCTTTACAGTCTGTACTAGTCTAATAGATTCTTGTCTTAACTCTTTACAGTCTGTCCTAGTCTATTAGATTTGTATCTTAGCCCTTTACAGTCTGGCCTAGTCTATTAGATTCTTGTCTTAACCCTTTACAGTCTGTCCTAGTCTATTAGATTCTTGTCTTAACCCTTTACAGTCTGGCCTAGTCTATTAGATTCTTGTCTTAGCCCATTACAGTCTGTCCTAGTCTATTAGATTCTTGTCTTAACCATTTACAGTCTGTCCTAGTCTATTAGATTCTTGTATTAACCCTTTACAGTCTGTCCTAGTCTATTAGATTCGTGTCTTAACTCTTTACAGTCTGGCCTAGTCTATTAGATTTGTATCATATGAAAAATTTTAATCAATTAGGTCGGAATGCAAAGGGTTAGCAAATAAATACCAGTCAAGTTCATGGATTCCACTACAAACATTGTTTTTTTTTAAAAACAATAATTTAGTCTACAATATGTGTAATAATAACATTCTTAAAAGAAAGTTAACATCCAGCAGATGATATATATAAACTAATACAAATGTGGGAGAACCAAGCAAAAGCTAGCAAGAAACAAAAGCCAATAGCTGAAGTCAAGGATTATGATTGGAACATAGAAAAGCAGTCATTCAGCCTTTAAGGAGGTGTCAAATTTGACCAGACAGATTATAGTTCAAGCAACTAGTGTAGCAACTACAACAAGTAAACATGTGTGATAGTGCTTTTGCACAGTCTGTGTCTTGAATCCACATGAACCCTTCATGTGTCTTGTATCCACATGAACCCTGTCTGTGTCTTGTATCCACATGAACCCTGTCTGTGTCTTGTATCCACATGAACCCTGTCTGTGTCTTGTATCCACATGAACTCTGACTCTGATTCTGCTTAAATGTGTAAGACTTTTTTTTTTTTTCTTCTTCAGCGTTCATCCTGAAAAGGACGTTGTGTTGTAGTTTACAGCGAGGCTGCGCTATCTGCGCCTTTTGGTCCGACACATCCGATTTCCGCTGGCCGTTTTTAGTCCCAGGTTTGCCTTTCCACTGTTTGATATAAGGAGCAATACATTGTATCTATTAGCAACTCTATAGAGCAAAGATCTTGCATCTGTTAGTAACTCTATGGAGCAGAGACCTAGCATGTTTTAGCAACTTCTTGGAGCAAAGACCTTGTATGTATTGAGACCTTGGGTAAGACACAAATATCATAAAGGGCTATCACTGACTACAGACACAGTAAAAAAAATTATTGTGTGCACATGTCCTACAGAGCTGAGAATTGCCAGATAGACAAAAACATTACACAGGCAACACAACTGTTTATGGAATGAACAAATTACAATTATGAACAAACAGAACCAAAATTATGAACACAAAGAAGTAAAATTATGAAATGGGAATGAAAATTATAAACACACAAAATTTTAAAAACGTATGACCACAAATAAACAAAATTAGATGAACAAAGAATTTAAAAACTACAAACACACAGAATCAAAATTAAGACACAGATAATCAAAATTTGGTATGATCAGAATCAAAACTGTGAACATATAGAATCAAAATTATGAAAATAAAATCAAAATAAGACGAACACACAATCATGTGTTCAGAAAACAAACCAAAAATAAAGTTTCAACAATAATAAGAATTATGAACAAACAGATCAAAATATTTCTGTCAACAAAACTGTCCACATAAACAGAACTCAATATACTCATAAGACTGTCAACATACAGATATAGAAGCAGAACGTCCATATTTGATCATTTATTACTACTAAGATGCAAAGTGACAGTAAATGTACAAAATCTGCATATGGGACATCATTCTGAGAATGAACAGATAAATTAAAACACAAACATTGAGGCTCAATTCATATAGCCAAACTATATAAACAAATTGCATTGTTCAATACATAATTCAAATACAGAAACAAATTCCTTAGTATTTTAACCTGAGTGGCTAGGATGTCTGCCTTTGTGACCACCAGAATGTGAGTTCAAAACCTCGGCATGGGTTTTTTTTCCTTTTCGGAGGTAAAATAAAAAAACCAGACCATAATGTACATGGTGACTTCACGGACAAACTGCCTTTATTTCTTAACCCTATAAATCCTGCCTGTTGACCTCAGTAATGGGAATAAACACTGTAATGGTAATCTGTCAGTCAGCCAATAATAAGTAAGTCAACAAGTCCATCAGTAAGCATGTCAGGAAGTCCGCCAGTCAGTGAGTAAGTTAGTCTATCAGTAAGTCAATAAGTTAGTAAGTAAGTTAGTCCATCAGTAAGTCAATAGGCCAACCAGAGAATAGACAAGTCAGTAAGTAAGTTAGTAAGTAAGTTAGTCCGTCAGTAGGTCAATAAGTCAGTCAGAGAATAAGCAGTCCGTCAGTAAATTAGTCTCAGTTAGTCAAAATGTCAGTCAGTATGTCAAGCTGTAGGTCGGTCAGTCAATAAGTAAGTCATTGAAAAAGTCAGCAAGTCAGTTAGTCCATAGGTATGTCAGTCAGTCATACCATAGTACAGTGGCTCCCAGTCATATCCAGACCATTGACCCCCCCCCCCCTCTCTTCAATTCCATGAGAATGTGTTTGCACACCTGCCCAACTTGTTCGCTGGTGAAATCCAAAAGCAACACATATTTTCCTAGTATCTTATGAAGCTGATTTCAGAAGGTGGTGCTGGATAGGTCCCACAGTGCAAAAGTACAAGCCATTATCACCAGGTAATCTCTGGCAAAGAAACCTAAGGGAAAGAAGCAAAGGAAGGCCAAAGAACATTTCAAGAAGAGACCTAGACGCCAACAGAAGAAAAACAGGGAGAAGCTGAAACGAGCTGGATAGAATAGCACAGAACCGGTCTGCTCGGTGAGGATGGACTGATGGCCTAAGCCCACTAAGGTAAGGATGGGCTGATGGCCTAATCCCACCAAGGTAAGGATGGGCTAATGGCCTAAGCCCACCAAGGTAAGGATGGACTGATGGCCTAAGCCCACTAAGGTAAGGATGGGCTGATGGCCTAAGCCCACCAAGGTAAGGATGGGCTGATGGCCTAAGCTCACCAAGGAAAGGATGGGCTGATGGCCTAAGCCCACCAAGGTAAGGATGGGCTGATGGCCTAAGCCCAGAAAGGTGATAATGACGAAGATGATTTCAGTTTTTTGTTTATTTTTGCAATCACATTATTTCTCTATTCCATAAGGAGGTGTGCGTTGCACTATGTTTTTATTTTGCGCCTGTCGGTCCAGTGCATCCGACTTCAGCATGCATTTTACGTGTCTACTTCCTCCTGCATTTTCTAAGAGTTTACTTCCCTGCTTAACGGCCGGTGCTGTGATGGGGAGTGAACCCAGCACCTTTGGGTTGTAACTTAACTTAATGTCTTTATACTGGTTTAGAAGACTGCATAGCCGTGAGCCATGTCACTTAACCACTAGCCCACGCCATGCCCTACGATTTCAGTTTAATAAAAGATCTTTGACAAGGGAAAAAAATCATCAGTTATTTAATAAAATTGGAAATAGCTAATATATTTTACATTAAGAGAAAAACATAAATAACAAACTATTATCAAATCTAGGTCTGGCTTGTGACTTCAGTTTGGGAACCTTTGCCATAGAACATTCAGATGTTCCATTCTATATCTGATTTCATTTCTACCACAGATAGTCTTTTTGGACATATTAGGGCAGGTAAGTTGGAACAAAAATAGTCTGCACTAAAACCAAAATGCTTGAAAAGAATTAAAAAGCTGTTGCACTGAAAAAGGGCAGCCACTATTGAGCAAATCACAAGACGTGAAAGTATCAGAAGAAGTTCAACATGGTATATTTATTATTTATATAAACATTCTATCAACTATTGTTTATATAAACATTCTATCAACTATTGTTTATATAAACATTCTATCAACTATTGTTTATATAAACATTCTATCAACTATTGTTTATATAAACATTCTATCAACTATTGTTTATATAAACATTCTATCAACTATTGTTTATACAAACATTCTATCAACTATTATTTATACAAACATTCTATCAACTATTGTTTATACAAACATTCTATCAACTATTGTTTATATAAACATTCTATCAACTATTGTTTATATAAACATTCTATCAACTATTATTTATATAAACATTCTATCAACTATTATTTATACAAACATTCTATCAACTATTATTTATACAAACATTCTACCTATTTATAGAGACATTAGTAGTGGCACCCTTTCAGTCATGTGTGACTATAGCTTGATGTGACCTTGGAATAGCCCCATGTGTGACTATAGCTTGATGCAACCTTGGAGTAGCAACTCTGAGTTTTCCTTTCCGTGTTGTCTCGTCACTTCCTGGGTTGCATGAGCTCATTTTCACCCTGTCTGAGATAGCTCTTCAGGTTGCATTTTCATTTGGTTGTCTGTAGCTATGTCTTTCCAAGATGTCAGATCCATATCAAGAGCCTTCATGTCCCGCTTACATGTGTCTGAACCGCAGCTGTGGTCGGCCAGCTGTTCTTTTACCATACGCCAGCTGTCCATAGAGAATTCATTTTGGGGTGCAATCGTCCTTCATGTAACAAACATGACCAAGTCGTTGCAGTCTTCCCTGGTGAAGGAAGGTGTACACACTTGGAAGATCAGTGCGATAATGTACCATGAGACGCCAAAGATGGATCTCAGGCGCCGTAGGTGAAAGGTGTTGAGCCTATGCTTTTGTTTGGCATAGGTTGTCCATATTTCGCTGCCATATAAAAGTGTACTAGCGACACAGGCATTGTGATGATGATGATATAATCCCTTTAGCTGTGAGCTCTTGATAGACTAATGCCTCCCGGATGATGATATCCATTTAGCTGTGAGCTCTTGACAGACTAATGTCTCCCGGATGATGATATAATCCCTTTAGCTGTGAGCTCTTGACAGACTAATGCCTCCTGGATGATGATATAATCCCTTTAGCTGTGAGCTCTTGACAGACTAATGTCTCCCGGATGATGATATAATCCCTTTAGTTGTGAGCTCTTGACAGACTAATGCCTCCCGGATGATGATATCCATTTAGCTGTGAGCTCTTGACAGACTAATGTCTCCCGGATGATGATATAATCCCTTTAGCTGTGAGCTCTTGACAGACTAATGCCTCCTGGATGATGATATAATCCCTTTAGCTGTGAGCTCTTGATAGACTAATGCCTCCCGGATGATGATATCCATTTAGCTGTGAGCTCTTGACAGACTAATGTCTCCCGGATGATGATATAATCCCTTTAGCTGTGAGCTCTTGACAGACTAATGCCTCCTGGATGATGATATAATCCCTTTAGCTGTGAGCTCTTGACAGACTAAGGTCTCCCGGATGATGATATAATCCCTTTAGCTGGCAGCTCTTGACAGACTAAGGTCTCCCGGATGATGATATAATCCCTTTAGCTGGCAGCTCTTGACAGACTAAGGTCTCCCGGATGATGATATAATCCCTTTAGCTGTGAGCTGGCAGCTCTTGACAGACTAATGCCTCCCGGATGATGATATAATCCCTTTAGCTGTGAGCTCTTGACAGACTAAGGTCTCCCGGATGATGATATAATCCCTTTAGCTGGCAGCTCTTGACAGACTAAGGTCTCCCGGATGATGATATAATCCCTTTAGCTGTGAGCTGGCAGCTCTTGACAGACTAAGGCCTCCCGGATGATGATATAATCCCTTTAGCTGTGAGCTCTTGACAGACTAAGGTCTCCCGGATGATGATATAATCCCTTTAGCTGGCAGCTCTTGACAGACTAATGCCTCCCGGATGATGATATAATCCCTTTAGCTGTGAGCTCTTGACAGACTAAGGTCTCCCGGATGATGATATAATCCCTTTAGCTGTGAGCTCTTGACAGACTAATGCCTCCCGGATGATGATATAATCCCTTTAGCTGGCAGCTCTTGACAGACTAATGCCTCCCGGATGATGATATAATCCCTTTAGCTGTGAGCTCTTGACAGACTAAGGTCTCCCGGATGATGATATAATCCCTTTAGCTGGCAGCTCTTGACAGACTAAGGTCTCCCGGATGATGATATAATCCCTTTAGCTGTGAGCTCTTGACAGACTAAGGTCTCCTGGATGATGATATAATCCCTTTAGCTGTGAGCTCTTGACAGACTAAGGTCTCCCGGATGATGATATAATCCCTTTAGCTGTGAGCTCTTGACAGACTAAGGTCTCCCGGATGATGATATAATCCCTTTAGCTGTGAGCTCTTGACAGACTAAGGTCTCCTGGATGATGATATAATCCCTTTAGCTGTGAGCTCTTGACAGACTAATGCCTCCCGGATGATGATATAATCCCTTTAGCTGTGAGCTCTTGACAGACTAAGGTCTCCCGGATGATGATATAATCCCTTTAGCTGGCAGCTCTTGACAGACTAAGGTCTCCCGGATGATGATATAATCCCTTTAGCTGTGAGCTCTTGACAGACTAAGGTCTCCCGGATGATGATATAATCCCTTTAGCTGTGAGCTCTTGACAGACTAAGGTCTCCCGGATGATGATATAATCCCTTTAGCTGTGAGCTCTTGACAGACTAATGTCTCCCGCACAAAAAGCACACGCCCTCCTCAATTGTATTGTTGTAATGATGTGTAGAGTGTGTTGAGTAAGGTGGGGTGTGGTGGGAACAGCAGGTTCCGCAGATCGGCCAGCCCTGGGCACAAAGTCAGGAGGTACTCGACCGACTACTTGTGGTCGTGGCAGAATCTGCGGATTGGTTCACGGCGTGGGTCTAATCTATTCAGAGAGGGGCATGACCTGTTCTTAGCTTGTAGACCATGGCCTTGGCTGTAAGTTCAGGGTTTTCCCAGACACGTGTTGTGAGATGAAAAAATATAGTAGCAGCCTTGCCAATGAGATTGCCTATTTCGGGGTCTAGGGAGAGCTTACCATTGATGAGGGACCCCAGGTAAGTGAACTGGTCCAAAGTTGTCAGTTCATAGTTATTAATAGTGATGGTTGAGGTGGTATGTACGTCTTGTCCCAGCACATTTGTTTTATTCAGGCTTATTGTGAGACAAAATCTGTGCACATCTGATAGAGACAGTATACCTATCTACACAGACCATCTACTTTCTAAGCTATTGTACTTCTGTTTCTACAAGTTTAGATAGCTCAAATATCAGGTCAGGTCATCCCGTAACCAGTGAGGTCGTTGGGGCACACCACATGAAGACATCCTCACAACCCCACGCCACCCTTCTCTGTTAGCGGCCTCTGCCTGTGCCTCTTCTGGTCGGAGACTGGTCCATTCTTTTATGTTGTTCTCCCACCTCTTTTTTAGGACGGCCTCTTCGTCGTCTGCCTTGCACCTTTCCATGCAGGAACGTATTTACAAGACCATTTGATCGCGATGTATAACCATGCCAAGCGAGTTTCCGTCTTTTGACAGTTGCCAAGAGGTCTTCAAAAGGCCCTATTGCTGTTGTAATTCTATCTCGTTTGTAACTCGATCTTTGTACGCGACGTTTAGAGGTCTTAGGAAACATATCATCTCTAAGGTCTGTATCCTTTGCTGAAGGTCAGCTGTAACTGTCCATGTCTCACAAGCATAAAGGAATATTGACAGGACCAATGTACACATTAATCTGATTTTCGCGCATAGTGCTAACCGTTTATTTTGTCAGATTTTGTTACGCCGTGTTAGTGCTGCTATTCTCTTGTGTTATTCTGGCCAACACCTCACATTTTGATCCATCATCCCTGACAATCAAATCCAGATATTTAAAACGGCTCAAATATAAAAGTAAATCATTTATTTTTGTTGACCAAAGCTACTTGTGCTGAGTTCTCTAAAGGTACCCATGCTAAGTTAAAGTTCACTCCAAAGCCACTTGTGCTGAGTTCTCTAAAGGTACCCATGCTGAGTTAGTTCACTCCAAAACTATTTGTTCGGAGTTGGAGCTCACTCTTGACTGTTTCTTAGTCAATGTTACAGTGGCTGTTCTTACTTCTGTTTCTAAGAATCTACGTCACTGCACTCCGGGCATACCCGTAGGTGCTCAGTCTTTCTCATCAAATGGCGTAAGGTATGGATGCTGATGGTCCCTGTAGCCTGCTGGTTGTACACTCTCCTGTGCCGTCCTCTCATGCGCCCCACTCCGCTCGAACCTCGTTTAATGTCGAAACTTTGCAGTCTGTGGATTGCTGCTTCATCTATTGCGGTATCCTCATCCAGCAGGCGGTCATTGATTGATTTCAAAATGTCACTTATGTCCATCACCAATGTGCCCGTGACGGGAGCTTGTGAAGCCAAGATGTCACTCCTATCCATCACCAATGTGCCCGTGACGGGAGCTTGTGAAGCCAAGATGTCAGCTCTTTCATTGCCCTAAACCCCAGCATGAGCAGGACAATAGATCGAGGTCAACGCCTGGAGGTTTCCATTCGTACCTAAGCCATCCCTTCTGCACTTTCTGAAGTATGGCTTGCGCGTATGTCACAATGACTGCCTTTGTTATAGAAGTCTCAGAAATCCATTTCAGTGCTGAGGTCACTGCTTCCGTTTCCATTCTTACATTTCGAGATGTACTTGATAAGTGGACTGGGCAGTGTTCACCTTGCTGTAGTGCAATGTGAGGTTTGTCAGTAAGCTTATCACTATGGTAATTAGCGTCAATGTCCACTACGTTGGCCAGACTGTTGTGATAGCCTGTTACCAGCAGCCTGAGTGAGGACACAAGGTGGGCTCTGGGTCAGTACACTTCACCTGACTGTCATTACTTCCTCTTCATTCTCCCAAAACTTTTTTTAATGTATAACTTTTGTAAAAAAAAATAAATGTTAAAAGTTCATCTTCAGCTAAAAATCAAAGTAATTTGTTTTTAAGTTTGAGAGTATTTAAATGAAAGTTAGCAATATATTATGTGTCTCAGTTTTCTGACATCACATGATTGCAGGGGACGGCGTGGGCTGGTGGTTAAGTGACATGGCTCACAATCCTAAGGTGCTGGGTTCGCTCCCCATCACAGCACCGGCCACTACCCCGGGAAAGCAGACCCTTACATAAAATGCATGCCACAAGTCGGATACACTGGGCTGACAGGTACAAAATAAAAACCATAGTGCAACGCACACTGCCTTGTGGAAAAAAGAAATAAGGCGAATGTTAAAAACAAAACATGATTGCAGACGCTTAGAAAAATGCCTACTTTAAAAGGGTCTGGCTGCAGTGGTAGCCTATGCTTCACACTGAGACAAAAAGTTGATTGAATGATGTCACATTATTAACTTTAGCTCCTTCCCTCCTGAAAATGATATCACATTATTAACGTTAACTCCGTCACTCCTGAAAATGATGTCACATTATTAACGTTAACTCCTTCCCTCCTGAAAACGTTGGGCCTCTGCACACAGCTTATTTTTCAGATGTAAAACTCATGAACAGTAAGTATCACACACCTGTGACCTATTTATCTGAATGTTTCACTAACATTTCACTTGTTACATGCCAGACTGTCCTACATTAAATACGGAATAAAATGGCTTCACGACATTTGATATGTATCGACCTTTGAGCACAAAGGATGATAGTAATATGCTTTTGAGTGTTTTTAACACGCATGCGCACACACTCACTTTCTCTCTCTCTCATTTGGTCGCCATTCAAGTATTGTACACAACAGTCATCATACACAACGCTCAATTTCCATTAAGGATAATCCGCATGGGAAGATAATCTTAAAAGTTTTGCCTAATTAGTAGCAGTAATTGTCACAACATGCATATTCTATGGATGACACGAAAAGTTTAACATTTCAATAATTTTAGAACCAAATGTGAAATTATCACATGTTCTTTTACAAATGCCATACGCTGGCATACAAAATTATGGGAAAATTGAAGAAACATCGAGACTTCTAAATATAGCAAAACCTAGTATGGAAAATTTTCTATCATTTTGGACTAAAATCATAAGTCTTCTCAAACATTTCTCATTATGCATTCCGCATATATGTTTGTATAGATAAGGTGAGAGGATACATCCCTGTCTTACTCCCTTTTGTACTGCAAACCAATCTGATGTTTTATGTCATTTTAAGGGAACAAAAATGGTTGAGGTCAGTACTTGAGCGGTTGACAGACAGAGCAAATATTTTTTTAAGACTTATGCCCTTCAAGGGAGAGCTCAAAGGTTGTGATTGATTGACTGACTGATATATACGAGGCGTTTTCAAATGAAACCGGACCTAACTGCAACAATTTAACATACGTGCGATGCGCATGATGATGTAAATTCTGGTGTAAACAGCACATACCAACAACAAATTTGCAGAATTTCATTATGCTCTAACTTATAGTTTTCTCAGGAGATTGTTGAAAACATGGCGGGTGTGATTCGGAATCCGTCCAGAGATGATAAGTGAGCGGTGATTCGGTTTCCAAAAGTTGAAGGATGTCGACCAGTTGACATTCATTGTAGAATGCAGGCAGTGTATGGTGACAAAAGTGTGTCGAAGACAACAATGAAGAACTGGACAACGATGTTTAAAGAAAGACATGATAATATGGGCAACATAAAATCGAGACTAACAACGAAAATGGAGAGTTACTAATGGACTTCTGTTCTTTAACTCTTTTCAGTTTATAAGCTCCGTTTTAGGCTACCATAAAACTGAAAATTGCGGCCTGCTACAACCAAAACGACATCTGAAACATGTTTGCAATTTGTGATTTAGTTTGTGGAATGGCATCTGTTGCAGTACTACAAGATGGTGCGTCCATGCATGCGCAATTAACATTTAACTGGGATTATTTTCAATAAGTAAACATTTGATAAAGTTATGACGTTTCAAAGTCTGCACATTTATTGTGAGGAAAGTTGGGCTTCAAGAATCAAGTAATGATTTATTGTTTGATCAGACCATTGATCCCATATCTGGATTGCTCTTGGAAACTCAGACTTTGACTGGGATCCATAATAAGAAAGGTATGTGTAACAGAATTGACAGAAAAGACAACGGAGATAGCACATAAAAAAATTGTAATATGAGGCATGTTCAAATGAAACCGGACCTCACTGCACCAAGTGAACATACGTATGATGCGCATGATGACGTCAATTCTGGTGTAAACAGCACATACCAACCATCAAGTTTGACAAATTTTATTATCCTCCAACTCAGTTTCCTCAGCAGACCGTTGAAAACATTGGGGGTGTGATACGGAATCTGTGCAGAATTGATCAGCAAGCAGTGATTCGGTTTCTAACAACTGAAGGATGTCGACCAGTTGACATTCATCGTAGAATGCATGCAGTGTATGGTGACCCGAATTAATTAATTCTACAATTTTCGCAATACATCTTCTGACACAACAATATGCGCCTGACCTGGTCTCGGAAGATCTTTCGTTAACTCACGTCCTTCTTTAAACATCGTTGTCCAGTTCTTCGCTGTTGTCTACGACCCACTTTTGTCAGCATACACTACCTGCATTCTGCGATGAATATAAACTCGTCAACACATTCTTCAGCTATTAGAAACCGAATCACCACTCGCTTATCAACTCTGGGTGGATTCCACATCACAGCCGTCATGTTTTCAACGGTCCACTGAGAAAACTGAGTTGGCGGATAATTAAATTTTGCAAACTTGATGGTTGATATGTGCTGTTTACATCAGAATTAACGTCATAATGCGCATTGTACGTATGTTCACTTGTTGCAGTTAGGTCCGGTTTCATTTGAACACGCCTCATATAATCTTTATTATGAACACTTCATGTCATAGATAATTTAATGATGTATCTTACGATGTTTACATTACAACTTTAGCTCAAATTGTTAAATATTAATTTATTTTATTTTGAATAAAACTTTGACATATAGAATTATGACATTTGGCCTAGAAGGAACGACACAAATTGATTAGCGTCAGTCGCACCGGAAAGAGTAAAATCAATTGGTGATTGATGGCGACATGTTTCCGTATCAACAAATACCAAAAGAAAATATGTGTCAGCAGATACAAGACAGAAAACCAGATTGACGTATAAATAAGCAGCAGATGATCATTACACGATAGAAAAGTATGTAGAGTAGAAGAACACCATCTTCTGAAAGCTAAACAAATATGTAACTTTAAAGGTGTAAAGTAAAGTAAAGTATCCCATAGCATTACTGCTGTAGGGGTGTGAGGTGTTAACGATCTCACATTTCAAAGGCTCGGCTATATGAGGGCGGTAGCCATCTCCTTTCCCTCGCCGCTTTTACTTCCCGGACTGAACCGGTACCCATTTAAGGCTGGGTCGACCCGGGAGCCATTGCGGTCTGAAAAAAACATTACCGCCTCAACTGGGGAATAAACCCAGGACCACTCAGATGCGAAGCCAGCGCGCTAACCACTGCGCTACGCGGCTCCACTTAAAGGTATACAAAAACATATATAATCACAGACAACAGCTCAATGTGGGATTCCTCAGTAAAAAGGACATACAAGATACATTTTAAGTTACGATATCAAATATGCATAATGTGTTACAACAACTAGCAGATAGGATGCCTAAGGAGCATAGGCAGCAACAACAAAATATATGGAATGAGACTTGTGAAGACATTCTGGGGAGAAGAGAACTCCATCACAAAGTATGGATACCAACTGAAACTGTAGCAAAGATCAAATGAAAAAGGCAGATTTAGATAGACCAAATGACAGCATAAATCAACTCACGAGGAAAGATCAGAGCACCATTTTCCGACTCAGAACCCAACACATCCCATTTAACAAGCACCTGAACAGCATCCAACCACAACATACTCCTGAGTGCCAGCTGCATACACACCCATATGAAACCGATGATCATCATCTCTTTAAGTGCTCAGCGCTCAAATATTTCATGAAAATGCTTCTTACTCCCTGGCCAGATACATGGAACACTTTGTATGGCACTAGACACAACAAATGCGGATACCATTACATGGCATTGGACCAAAGGACGAAAGCCCGGATGCTGCTGGATCCGTAACAACAAAAAGAAACAAAGCCAGAAATACTAGAGCCAAGGCTCAGGTAATATACACTGAAATCAACAAAGAAGTAAAACAAACAGCATCAGAAGAAACCAGAGAAAACATATGGATGAGTTGGCAAGAGAGACAGAGAAAGCTGTGGCAAAAGAAAATATGAAAGACCTGCGCACCAGCACAAAGAAACTTAACAGGAATATCACATCAAGTTATCACATTATCCTTGATGTCAATCCGGCAAATATGCTATATAGGAGGAAGCCAACATCATTTTGTATGAAACCAGATCCTTCGGTGTGCTGTGCCAGAGCAGACTTGAATCATTTGTCAAACCATCCCACAATCGCATAGGTGGTCGGCCCCGTGGACGTGTACAACCGTAAGACCACCAAAATGTAATTCGCTGTGTCCATCTGTTGCCAGGCACGCGTACCCCATGACCTGATTAGCGATATTTGCTTGATAATGCTGTTTCTATGACATCCTCCATTTCTAACGTTGCAAGCAGTGATGAAATTATTTTTTACAGATATGACGTTTCTGACAAGGCGGCTTGCAATGATGAAACCAACCCCACCAATGTGGTATGGCCCTCTCCTGCGTCAATATGGATATCATTGCCAGATGGGCAGAATATTTTAAAGAATTTTAAATAGACCAGCTCCACAAGGTCCCCCAGACATTCAGTCAGCAAATGTAGAACTGCAAGTTAATTGTGAGAAACCAAACAAAAAAGATATTGAGAACGCCATAACGATACTGAGAGGTGGTAAAGTCACTGGCCCAGATGGTATCTCAGCAGACGCAATCAAAGCAGACATTAGCATTTCAATACAGATAGTATGCAAATTACTTGGTCAAGTTTGGGAGAGAGAAGAAATACCAGCATATCAGAAGAAAGGCTACATAAAGTTGTAAAGGAAGGGAGATCTGCAGCAGTGCTCAAATTATTGAGGAATAATGTTATGATCAGTGCCTGGGAAAATATTAGTATCATAATAGAGAGCTTTAAAGAGGCCATAGACAAATAGCTGTGGAATAAAACAGGCAGGATTTCCACAAAATAGTCCCCTGGCTCAGACCAGATAGCTGCACTGAGAATAATAGCTGAACCAAGTTTGAAATGGAACTCACCACTCTATATCAGATCCATGGATTCTGAAACAAGTATTTGATAACTTAGACAGAGAATTACTCTGGAAGTTGTTCGGACATTATGGAGTGCCCCTGAAGTTCCCTGACATCAATTAAACAAACATTTGTCAGTGTACGAAGAAGAAGAGAAGAAACAAACATTTGGAGATATGAAATGTAGTTCTTGAAAAAGGTAAGTTTTCAGACCTCTCTGTGATAAGAGCTGATTTGGCCAGGATGTCTTTTATCACCATTTTTCTTTCTGCTGACTTTTGATTGGATTGTGGAGACATCATCAACCAACAAAAAAATGGAATTCAATGGAATTTAATGAAACAACTTGATGATCTGGACTTTGCCAATGATTTGGCTCTTCTGTCCCATAACAGCAACTAGATACAAAATAAAATAAGTACCAGCCCGTGATGAGAGGCCACAGTAGTTAGAGTTGAGGATACACAGGAAGAAATATAGCTGCAACTAATGACAATCTTTCTTCTGGAGCGGCCACAGCAAAGAAGAACGCCGTGAAGCTGGAGTTGGCTTTGCCATCAAGACCAACATGGTCGACAAGCTCACAAGCATGCCCAGAGGAATTAATGACCGCCTGATTACACTGCGTCTCCCCCTAATAGGAGGGCGCCATGCAACACTCATCAGTGCATATGCACCCACAATGACAAATCCTCAGGAAACAAAAGATAAGTTTTATGAGGACCTTGAGGCGCTCATCGCTGCAGTCCCCAAATCTGACAAACTGGTCATCCTCGGTGATTTTAACGCTAGGGTTGGCACAGACCATACAGCATGGGAGGGGACCATTGGCAGACATGGTATCGGAAAATACAATAGTAACGGACTGCTCCTTCTGAGGACATGTGCCGCAAATGAACTACTCATTACAAACACAGCTTTCCGACTACCTGTCCGAAATAGAACCACATGGATGCACCCAAGGTCCCGCCACTGGCACCTAATTGACTATATTATCATCAGACGTAGGGATCGAGCGGATGCTATGGTAACGAAGAGCATGTGTGGTGCAGAATGTTGGACCGACCATCGACTTGTCATTGCCAAGCTAAACTTCAAGATCCAGCCCAAAATGCGCCCCCAGGGAAAGAAACCACCGAGGAGGCTAAATGTCTCTCAGTTGAAATACGAACCCACGAGAGGAGGCTTCCAGGAAGAGCTTGAGGGTAGACTGTCTGAGCTTCGTTATGAAAAAAACGACATCGAAAAGAACTGGGCATCATTGAGAAACACACTCTACGATACAGCTGTTAAACACATTGGCCCAATCACGCGCAAGCATAAGGACTGGTTTGATGAGAACGATCTAGAAATACAGGGCCTTCTCGATGCAAAACATGAAGCGCACAGGTAATACCAGAGGGACACACCATCTCCGGCAGCAAAAGCTGCGTTCAATACTGCTCGCAAAGCTGTCCAGACCAGGCTTAGAGATATGCAAGACTCCTGGCTCAGCAAAAGACCTGACGAAATTGAGATCTTCGCCGAGCGTCATGACACCAAACGGTTTTACGAGGCACTGAAAGCTCTCTACGGCCCGCAGCCCTCTAGTAATACTCCAGTTCGCAGTGCGGATGGGGTACTGCTAACAGATAAGGTTCAGATTCTAGACAGATGGGCAGACCACTTCTGCAAAATACTAAACCACCCATCGTCCATAAATAAAGAGGCCATCCGGCGAATGCCGCCGGTGGAACTGAACCTGGCGTTGGATGAAGTCATTACTGAGGAGGAAGTCGACAGGGCAATCAGTTCACTATCTATAGGAAAAGCTCCAGGAGCTGATGCAATACCAGCAGAGGTATATAAGACAGCTGGCCCATCCCTCACCAGAAGGATCACTGAACTCTTCTGTCACATGTGGGCTGAAGGTAAAATTCCGCAGGAGCTAAAGGACGCCTCAATCGTTCACCTATACAAAAGAAAAGGCAACCGTCAGGAATGCGACAATCATCGAGGAATATCGCTACTCTCCGTGGCAGGCAAGATCCTAGCGCGCTTACTGCTAAACAGGCTCAACAAACACCTTGAACAAAGCCACCACCTCCCAGAAAGCCAATGTGGATTCAGAGCCGGAAGAGGAACAGTGGACATGATTTTTGCCGCTCGCCAAGTACAAGAGAAGTGTCGAGAGCAAAATCAGGCCTTGTACACCACATTTATTGATTTGACAAAGGCATTTGATACAGTAAACAGAGGAGGGCTGTGGATGATAATGTCTAAGTTTGGCTGCCCCAACAAGTTCATAACAATGGTGAAACAGCTACATGAAGGCATGTGTGCTCGTGTACTGGACAGCGGTGCAATCTCTAAAACGTTTCTAGTATCAAACGGAGTAAAACAAGGATGTGTACTCGCCCCGACTTTGTTCAGCATGATGTTCGCGGCCACGATGACAGACGCCTTCAGATCATTGGAGCTTGGAATACCCATAAAGTACCGCACAGATGGCAAGTTACTCAATTCCAGAAGAATGAAGGCCAAAACCAAAGTGGCTGACGACATAATCAGGGAACTTGTATTTGCTGAAGACTGTGCTCTAATGAGCAACTCAGAACTGAACATGCAGGTTGGAATGGACCAGTTCTCTGCCGCATGCAAAAATTTTGGCCTGATCATAAATGCCAAAAAAACAGAGGTCATGTACCAACCAGCACCAGGCATGCCGTACACAAAACCAAAGACTACAGTCAGCGGGCAGACGTTGAATGCCGTAGACAAATTCACATATCTGGGCAGCACGCTGTCGAGATCTGTCAGCCTAGACGATGAGGTGGCAAGAAGAATAGCAAAGGCCAGCACAGCCTTTGGTAGAATGCGCTCGATGGTCTGGGCACGTCGTGGCATCAGCGTCAAGACCAAACTCAAAGTCTACCGTGCAACCATCATTCCAACCCTACTATACGCTTGCGAAAGCTGGACTGTATACTCTGGACATGCAAGGAGGTTAAACCACTTCCACACAGGTTGCCTGAGGCGAATATTCCACATCCGATGGCAAGATCGTGTCACTGACATCGAGGTTCTCTCGAGGGCTAACATGCCCAGCATACATGCACTGCTAGAAAAAGCACGACTAGGATGGGCCGGACACCTCGTCCGTATGTCAGACGAGCGTCTCCCAAAGAAGCTTCTCTACGGCGAGCTGAGAGACGGATGGCGCGAGAGAGGGCGCCCAAAGAAACGTTTTAAAGACGGTCTGAAGGACTCACTAAAAAGTTGCCAGATAGACTTCGGCACCTGGGAATGTCTTGCGAAAAACAGATCTGACTGGAGAAGCGCAGTCAAATCGGGTGTAGCTGCCGGTGAAGATGACCGTGTTGTGAAAGCCCAGAACAGACGCGAGACGCGGAAATCCCGAGCAGCGGGAACACCATCCCCTTCTACAAACCTCATGTGCCCGATATGTAGCAGATGTTTTTGTGCTCGCATTGGCCTGTTCAGCCACATGCGCACCCACACCCAACAGGGAAATCTGTGACAAGGATGATGTCGGCGGTCCTCATCGACAACGATGGACAGCTATTAATGACAATCAGATTGTGTTGGGAGACCCACTTCTTCTGCATTCATTCTCAATATTCAACTACCAAGCCCTGAACAGAGCTTTGCAAGTAGCAGGATGTAGTCTGGAGAACGGAATGTGCTGTGTCGCTAGTTTACAGCTTGACCGCGATATTTTCACCTTTTCAGTCAAATATATTTGTCTTCGGCAGAACACACTCCTACCAGATGTGGAATCATTCTTGGCGTAGTAATAGACAAATTAAAAGGTATAGATACCGGTATTAAAATAAGAATGAAAACCACAACACTAGCTCCCACTGTATTGGGGAACTTATGGGAATAAAAAAAGGAAAGTATCCAGCACAAAAATAATAGTCTTCAACTTGAATGTAAAGCCCATTCTTAAGTATGGCCCTGAAACATGGACAGCAACAATTTAAAATGTACAGACCTTCATAAAGAGAGATATTGAAATGGTATGATAAGATGACTATTAGTGGAGCATGGCACGGAGAGAAGATGCTGTTGTTGGATAGAGCACACATTAAGGAAGCCATCTGATAGTATCACAAGACAATCTCTGTTCTGGAATCTCAAAGGCAAGAGAAGAAGAGGCAGACCAAAACATAGACGTAGAACAGAGCTTGAGACAAACAAATGAAAGATGGGGGCAGGATGGATGGCCAGGATATGAGGTCAACATGTATTTGTTGACGACTTGTGCTCCACAGGGAGCTGAAAGATTTTGATTTACTGATATAGACATATAAGGAAAAAATGAGACATCAGTTTTATGCAAAAATAACAAATTGAACAAAACTTTCTTCTTTCAATTTGAAGCTAACGGACATAATGAACTGAGTAGTCCAGCTACAGAAACAAATGCATCAAATGTTAGAGACTGGAATGTTTTCATAAATATTTGTACCAGAAACAAATTTCAGAATGCTTGTAAAAGCACAGCTGTTCTGGCCACAAGAAAACACAGCATAACCTCATTGGGAATCATGACAATGGGAATCATGATAATATCATGACAATGGCAATCATGATATCATGACAATGGGAATCATAATATCATGACAATGAGAATCATGATAATTTCATGACAACAGGAATCATGATACTATCATGACAATGGGAATAATGATACTATCATGACAATGGGAATCGAGTAAATGGTCATAAAGTTGAGCAAATCAAAACATGAACACTAACCAATGAACATGATAGGCTTCTAATTGACATGTCAGATGTGGTCTACGACCCGTCACTGTATGTGCATTATTACAACAAGAAAACAATCAATATGAGGTCATTTGTGTGAGAATGGTGAGCTTGCCATGAAAGTGCTTAACCTTTTTGTTATCCAAGTAAGTCACCAATGTTAGGCTGACATGTTTGTGTTGTTTGAGGTTTCTGAGTACCTATAGCACGATGCAATCTTGGCGGCCAATTTTAGAAAGTTAATCAGAGGTGACAGAGTTTCTAGGATGAAACATCAACAGCTTTCCAATCAGTTCCAACAGCTTTCCAATCAGTACCGAAGACACAACCTGTACTAGCCAATCAGCACCACGAACCCAACCTGTGCTAGCCAATCAGCTTTGCAGACACAACCTGTGCTGTCTAATCAGCACTACAAACCCAACCTGCACTAGCCAACCAGCACCACGAACCCAACCTGTGCTACCTAATCAGTACAGTGGACCCAACCTGTACTAGCCAATCAATACAGCAGACTTCACCTATGCTATCTAATCGTCTATCACGAAGCATTTACTAGGCCAAAGCAAAATAGCAAGTTCTTAACCTTTTTTTGATGTTCCAATTGCACAGCATACATTTTGAGAACAGTCTGGCCTAAAGCAATCCAGAGTATACTTGTGTCTAGATGGTTGTGCACTTCAAAGAAATATATTTACTATTTAACTCATTTATTGAAACAGAATTCTCTTTAGCATTTGTTAACATTTACTTTCACCAAGAATATTCCATTGTGCACAAATGGTATACTCCTAATTATAGCAGTAAAGCCTCATAGTTAAGGCTTGACAAATTGTAGGGTGGCTCACCAGTCATGCAATTTATGTTAACAAATTTGAACTAGGCACTCATTCACCTTCATTTCTAAATAATTAGTACCAAACCAAAATATACTGTATTACTTAAACAGTATTAGCCTATTTCTTCTTAAGAAAAAATGCAGAGTTATCAGAGGTTTGTGACCTTGAACATGCCTGGTAGTTTTAGCACTGAAGTACCATTTGTCTGTGGCTTTAGTAGGTTTAACTTGTGGTAGTGACGGTACATTTAGATTCACCATTATAAGATAGCGAATGTACAATCTATTCAAGCTGTAATATCATTAATAATCATGCCAGAGTCATTATATAGAAACGAATAAAAACGTTATTAATAATTAAACACGGATTTGTTTTTTTCTTCGTCAAGCAATCATTTTTACTTGTCACTGATGAGCAGACGAACGCTTTTGTCAAGAACTGCTCATTTGTAAATTTCAATGATCAAACATCCAGCTCTCGAGTAAATGGACTATATCAGAGTAACATGGAATATGAACACATTGTCTGGATAACTATAACCATATCAGCTACAATTGATAAATAACATTTGACTGAGTTGACAAATCACAATAAAGCTCTGCTGTGTACAAAAAAGAAAAACTCGTTCAAACATTTTAAATGAAATGCATTTTGATTTGTTTTTAATCTAACACCCTCTTTAAAATGATTATAGTTGAGTCTTGGTGGCTAGTGTTATTTTCTTGAGTACTTTAGTTTCATTTGTACTTTCAATTCTAATGACTATCTCATCTCTGGTGTTATGCATGATCAGACTAGGTTTGTCCATATCTCATCTCTGGTGTTATGCATGATCAGACTAGGTTTGTCCATATCTCATCTCTGGTGTTATGCATGATCAGACTAGGTTTGTCCATATCTCATCTCTGGTGTTATGCATGATCAGACTAGGTTTGTCCATATCTCATCTCTGGTGTTATGCATGATCAGACTAGGTTTGTCCATATCTCATCTCTGGTGTCATGCATGATCAGACTAGGTTTAAGTCCATATCTCATCTCTGGTGTTATGCATGATCAGACTAGGTTTGTCCATATCTCATCTCTGGTGTCATGCATGATCAGACTAGGTTTAAGTCTATATCTCATCTCTGGTGTCATGCATGATCAGACTAGGTTTAAGTCTATATCTCATCTCTGGTGTCATGCATGATCAGACTAGGTTTAAGTCTATATCTCATCTCTGGTGCCATGCATGATCAGACTAGGTTTAAGTCTATATCTCATCTCTGGTGTCATGCATGATCAGACTAGGTTTGTCCATATCTCATCTCTGGTGTCATGCATGATCAGACTAGGTTTGTCCATATCTCATCTCTGGTGTCATGCATGATCAGACTAGGTTTGTCCATATCTCATCTCTGGTGCCATGCATGATCAGACTAGGTTTGTCCATATCTCATCTCTGGTGTTATGCATGATCAGACTAGGTTTGTCCATATCTCATCTCTGGTGTTATGCATGATCAGACTAGGTTTAAGTCCATATCTCATCTCTGGTGTTATGCATGATCAGACTAGGTTTAAGTCCATATCTCATCTCTGGTGTTATGCATGATCAGACTAGGTTTAAGTCTATATCTCATCTCTGGTGTTATGCATGATCAGACTAGGTTTAAGTCTATATCTCATCTCTGGTGTTATGCATGATCAGACTAGGTTTAAGTCCATATCTCATCTCTGGTGTTATGCATGATCAGACTAGGTTTGTCCATATCTCATCTCTAGTGTTATGCATGATCAGACTAGGTTTAAGTCCATATCTCATCTCTGGTGTCATCATTAGCATCCATCTTTCTCTCTGGTGTCATCTAACTCTCAGATCAGCTATTGTGGACTGGTAACAGCCACAGACTGGACTGCATTCTTATGAGATTACTTTCAGTACATTTTCTGCTTCTGTGTTTTAAATGTATGGTGTTGTTCCATGTCTTCTCAGATGTATGTTGTTGTCAGCCAAAATAATTCAGATGTATGTTTTTCCAAGCCTCAACGATGTACATGTATGATCTTGTTCTTAGCCTCAACGATGTAGATGTATGTTGTTCTCAGCCTCAACAATGTAGATGTATCTTGTTCTCAGCCTCAACGATGTATGATCTTGTTCTCAGCCTCAACAATGTAGATGTATGTTGTTCTCAGCCTCAACGATGTAGATATATGGTGGTGTTTCCAGCCTCAACGATGTAGATGTATCTTGTTCTCAGCCTGAAGGATGTAGATGTATCTTGTTCTCAGCTTCAACAATGTAGATGTAGGTTGTTCTCAGCCTCAACGATGTAGATATATGGTGGTGTTTTCAGCCTCAACGATGTATGATCTTGTTCTCAGCCTCAACGATGTAGATGTATCTTGTTCTCAGCCTCAACGATGTAGATGTATCTTGTTTTCAGCCTCAACAATGTAGATGTATGTTGTTCTCAGCCTCAATGATGTAGATATATGGTGGTGTTTCCAGCCTCAACGATGTAGATGTATGTTGTTCTCAGTCTTAACGATGTAGATGTATGTTGTTCTCAGCCTCAACAATGTAGATATATGGTGGTGTTTCCAGCCTCAACGATGTAGATGTATGTTGCTCTCAGCCTCAACAATGTAGATGTATGTTGTTCTCAGCCTCAACTATGTAGATGTATCTTGTTCTCAGCCTCAACGATGTAGATGTATCTTGTTCTCAGCCTCAATGATGTAGATGTATGTTGTTCTCAGCCTCAACAATGTAGATATATGGTGTGTTTCCAGCCTCATCGATGTAGATGTATCTTGTTCTCAGCCTCAACGATGTAGATGTGTGGTGCTGTCAGCCTCAACGATATTAGATAAATGTCTCCTACCAGCTGTTTTTCTAAGACATCTCACCCTTGTGTTGTGAACAATTGCCATCACTGCACTCTGGGCAGACTCATAAGTGCTCAACATCTTTCAGGTGTGGATATTAATATTTCTGTAGCCCACTGGGTATGCACACTCCAACTCTATCCTCTCCTGCCATCCTACATATCATACTACAACCAGACTCCAGCAAATTTGGCTTAAATATGTTGTTTATCAACCCTAACCTCATTTCCCAGCATGACAGGGTACAAGTATGAGATTACAGGGAATAATTTCATCCTTCAGGCAAGACATAAGAAATTATAACATAAACAGAAACTGCATGAATGGAATACAAAAATGATACAGTAAGAGTTGTCCCTGCTTAGTTTGTAAGACACAGAGGAAACGAGGCTTTCAAATGATAAGAACACAAAACTTATAATAATATACACGACAATTGCCTTACCCACAAGTCATGTAGAGTATTTTGATTACTGTCCTATAGAGATTAGAGAAAAACAAATTATAATCACTTTCTATCTATAACTGAACTACCAAACAGGTTTTCTTCCAAATGTTTGAAATATTCACAAAGGGTTATCCCTGAGCAACTATTCACAAAGGGAAATGACTGTGAAACCCTTCACAAAGGGATATGACTCTGGAATATAACTTCTCAAAACAAATATAAACATGAGCGTGTTATTCTGTCAAGTCCATTTCATGACGTCAACTTTCAGATTTCTGTCTGGTTTATCATATCAATCGGTTCGGCTGATTGCATGCCCATTCTAAACATCCTTACTGAATGTTCGAGTAAACCGGAACATTCTATGGAGAAACCAGTTCACCAAGGAAGAATAGCCAAGAAAATGAGAGTTCTACCCTATGTTACTAAATGCTTTATCATATCAATGACAGTTGATGTCTAACTTCTGTAAGAAAGTCCGTCAGGGGTCATATCTACCACCAGAAATGGTGCTAAAGGGAGGCCAGTCTAAAATAACTTTGCAAGGAACCACAGAAGCTGAAATGAAACTCATGAACCAGAACCGTGTTTAAGTATGAAAGACGACTTCAGGCGGAGAAAAGTAGAGGGAGGTTGACCTCAGACCTAGTGGAGTGAAGAGAGGTTGACCTCAGACCTAGTGGAGTGAAGGGAGGTTGACCTCAGACCTAGTGGAGTGAAGGGAGGTTGACCTCAGACCTAGTGGAGTGAAGAGAGGTTGACCTCAGACCTAGTGGAGTGAAGGGAGGTTGACCTCAGACCTAGTAATGTGAAGGGAGGTTGACCTCAGACCTAGTAATGTGAAGGGAGGTTGACCTCAGACCTAGTGGAGTGAAGGAAGGTTGACCTCAGACCTAGTGGAGTGAAGGGAGGTTGACCTCAGACCTAGTGGAGTGAAGGAAGGTTGATCTCAGATCTAGTGGAGTGAAGGGAGGTTGACCTCAGACCTAGTGGAGAGAAGGGAGGTTGACCTCAGACCTAGTGGAGTGAAGGGAGGTTGACCTCAGACCTAGTAAAGTAAAGGAAGGTTGACCTCAGACCTAGTGGAGTGAAGGGAGGTTGACCTCAGACCTAGTGGAGTGAAGGGAGGTTGACCTCAGACCTAGTGGAGAGAAGGGAGGTTGACCTCAGACCTAGTGGAGAGAAGGGAGGTTGACCTCAGACCTAGTGGAGTGAAGGGAGGTTGACCTCAGACCTAGTGGAGTGAAGGATGGAAGTTTGTTGCCCCCCCCCTGAAATCCACCATCTTGTACTGTGGTCGCTACTGTTTCCCCAGTGATCAGCCAAAGAAGATGAAAGAACTCAAAATGACATTCGCTGAACAGCTAAAAGTTTTGATTAAAGAATGATTCTTCTCACATACTAGTAAGTTACATTTTTTTAAAGCTAAATATGAGTTCACCAAACCTAATCTGCCAAGTTCAAATTCTTGGTAAATCCTAACAACTTTTACCAACAAGCAGACATTCAAAGACACACACTCACCAAATATACCAGTCAACAAAACTAATCTCTAAGTTTAAGAAGTTACTTCAACACTAAATAATTTCAACTAATGTGCTAACATTTCACAAAATACTATACTAATCAACTACATCCAGGGTAATATTTCACCAAATATACAAGCATCCAACAACACTAACCTCTCCTGCACTCAGGTACCAATATACACGTAAGTACATCAGTACAGGACAGCTAGCTTTATAATCACTCAGCCCCAAAGACAGTTTAATGTCACAAAATATATCATTAACCCATAATTCCAGCTTTGCTACAATTTCACAAAATATTGCACCAACCAACAGAATAAAATCCTGTGTTTAAATCTTACAAGCAATACATGATCCAACAAATTTAAAATTATGCCACAACAATTTTTTGTAATCAAACCAATTTCTGCACTAAAATTTCATTAAAATACAACCGATTTAAAATTGTACATTTCTGACCAGTCAACAGCATATAATATATGTGATAGAAACCCTCAAATAAGCTTGAGTATAAAACAAAACAGATTCCTGCACTAAAATGTCATCAGTAGATGACACATGCACAATCTCTACAAACACATAACTGGACATAGATGACAGATGACGCTCTGATATGTATATCTGGATTGAGCCAAAGTGTGACAACTAATAGTTTTGAGATTGACAGTAAAGGTCAAACTGCTAATGACACTACCACTTGATATGCATTTCATTACTGTGGTCTCAGTACATGCTAGGTGGTCAACTACAGTTGGTGCCCCATGCTCATAATGGAGCAACAGGAAGGATGATAATGATAAAAAATGTATTTGTGAAAAAAAGGCAATGTAAGTCTGCTTTGACCTATAATCCTATAATATAGAAGTCACATATTATATACGCACTTGACATGATAACAAAACAGGAAGTCAAACACACAGAAGCATAAAATCTGCATTCCATGTCTGTGATAGTACAACTTCAATTGTTCTGAGCTTTCACCATTAATCATGGCCTACAGAACTCAAGTGCATGCTCATTCTGTGAGCTGTGAGCGAAGCAGCTTGAAAGCAGATATAAGTCAACCTTTTTTGCATAAATTGTTATATAGAAAAGGACAGAAAGCAAAGCCAAAAATAAAGTTATGCAATAGATGTGAAGATGTTTGCAAAAAACTTTGTAAAAGATAAAACCATTTTATTGTTCAATTAATTCAATAAACAATATATCTGTGTAAATCAGAACATTTAATCTGAGGTTGTGTGCAAGCTGCATGTTCAAGTAATGTGAGGTTGTGTGCAAGCTGCATGTTCAAGTAATCTGAGTTGGTGTGTAAGCTGCATGTTCAAGTAATCTGAGTTGGTGTGTAAGCTGCATGTTCAAGTAATCTGAGTTTGTGTGCAAGCTGCATGTTCAAGTAATGTGAGGTTGTGTGCAAGCTGCATGTTCAAGTAATGTGAGGTTGTGTGCAAGCTGCATGTTCAAGTAATCTGAGTTTGTGTGCAAGCTGCATGTTCAAGTAATCTGAGTTTGTGTGCAAGCTGCATGTTCAAGTAATCTGAGTTGGTGTGTAAGCTGCATATTCAAGTAATCTGAGTTGGTGTGTAAGCTGCATGTTTAAGTAATCTGAGGTTGTGTGCAAGCTGCATGTTCAAGTAATCTGAGTTGGTGTGTAAGCTGCATGTTCAAGTAATCTGAGTTGGTGTGTAAGCTGCATGTTCAAGTAATCTGAGTTTGTGTGCAAGCTGCATGTTCAAGTAATGTGAGGTTGTGTGCAAGCTGCATGTTCAAGTAATGTGAGGTTGTGTGCAAGCTGCATGTTCAAGTAATCTGAGTTTGTGTGCAAGCTGCATGTTCAAGTAATCTGAGTTGGTGTGTAAGCTGCATGTTCAAGTAATCTAGGTTGGTGTGTAAGCTGCATATTCAAGTAATCTGAGTTGGTGTGTAAGCTACATGTTTAAGTAATCTGAGGTTGTGTGCAAGCTGCATGTTCAAGTAATCTGAGGTTGTGTACAAGCTGCATGTTCAAGTAATCTGAGGTTGTGTGCAAGCTGCATGTTCAAGTAATGTGAGGTTGTGTGCAAGCTGCATGTTCAAGTAATCTGAGTTGGTGTGTAAGCTGCATGTTCAAGTAATCTAGGTTGGTGTGTAAGCTGCATATTCAAGTAATCTGAGTTGGGGTGTGTAAGCTACATGTTCAAGTAATCTGAGGTTGTGTGCAAGCTGCATGTTCAAGTAATCTGAGTTTGTGTGCAAGCTGCATGTTCAAGTAATCTGAGTTGGTGTGTAAGCTGCATGTTCAAGTAATCTAGGTTGGTGTGTTAGCTGCATAATCAAGTAATCTGAGTTGGGGTGTAAGCTACATGTTCAAGTAATCTGAGTTTGTGTGCAAGCTGCATGTTCAAGTAATCTGAGTTGGTGTGTAAGCTACATGTACAAGTAACAAACTACTTGCAAACTGCATGTAAGAGCCCTAAAACAATAGGACCAGCATACCAAATATTTCTTATGCTATTTTAGCTGACAAACGTATAAAAACGTGTGGAAGGACTGTAGAGTGTACTAGCCATCATGTTCTCAATGAATGAAGTAAGTGAACTTCTAGTGTACACATTATTGTGCGTACTATGTGTATAACAATGTACAAAGTGGAAAGATTAGTAATTACAGAATACAACCTGCAAGTTAACTGGGAACAGTACAGTTGAGTAATTCGCTATTGCTGCATTTTTTTCATTGTATTCTTTGTGTCAAAAATACATTTATGCTAAAAATGAGAAGCGTAACTTGGACAAGTATGAAATATAACACCGAGTAAGATAATAGCGAGAGTCAATTTAGGAAGGGGCAGCGTTTTCATTAAATAAACGTGACAGTTGTCTAGGTCACTGACCTCAGAGGAGTGCACTGTTTGATCTTTGATGATCAGCTTTATACAGGTTGGTCTTTTTCATACATTTATTTAAAAATACAATGGGCAATTCATATTTTTTTAATTTTAACATAAATGCCACAAGTGATATGGAATAAAAATGAATTTAAAATATATATACAATTCTCTCGGTTTATTTTTCCTTTTTTATATCTATTGTTATAAATTTTGTGCAATTTTTTGGTAAAATTTCTTATTCTCCTAAGTGGGAACATGTTGTTTGAATACATTAGTCATGTGACATACGTCTACCCTGGTCATTCTAGAGGGGTGGGGGTAAAGTAGTTTGATTGTCATGGCACAGGTACTGGACTCAATCCCCATTATTAACACACTCTAGTAGACCCAACTGTCCATGGTACTGGGCTTACTGTTAGGGAAGGAACCGGCTACGTTACCTGATAAAAGGTTGAGGCCTATTATCATCATCTCTAACACCCTATCCCTGACAGCAGCGTCTGCTATTAACTTTTAGCACGCCCTTATAACACCCTAGCGGACCAACTTGGCCCACAAAAACGGTGTGCGGAAAAAAATTTTTTTATTTTTTTAATGCTAAATACGTCATCATATATACACAGCATTTTGCTGGTTAAAGTATCGTATGTTAGATTACAAATGGCTTTTGAACAGTTTTAATTTTGTATATGCCGTTTGGAGCAAGCCAAATTTTTGCAAAAGGTGAAGTAGGTTCTTTGGAACGATCTTTATCGAGTAGATCTGTTTATTTTGTTTGTTTAGATGAAAGAACTAATTTTAAATTGGAAACTAACAGTTGTGTTGATATTGTAAACACAGTATCGATACGTTGTTGTGGTTTCCATGGTTTTCTATCGGAGCGACTAGGCCTAGTGGTCGAGTCCAAATTTTTCCCGAGATTTTCATAAATTTTCAACTTCATCTTTTTGTATCTCAGAAACTAACAAACATACAACAAAAACAATAACACCCACATGTTCGTTATTCAATTGTGTCTCTACACACAAGAAAATCATATTTATTGATAAACAAACAGAAAAGTTACAAATTTTGAAAGTCGACTACCATAGTGAAAAATTAATTAGGTCAAATTTTCGTCCCAAAAAATGTGGAGTGCTAAAGGTTAAACTCCCTTCAATTATTTAGCCTTACCTAGCCTTAAATTAGCCTGACACCACCAATGAATACACAAAGACATATAAGCATAGGCTCTAACCTAGTTTCTACCATCTCATTAGAAACTCCTACATTTAAAAAGTCACTGGTTGCTCTTATATTGTTTTATTAAATGACAGACCAACAAGCTACTGCTGCTTGCGACACGAACACAAGCAGACTACAGTCTAGTAACTAGGTCATGTGGAAGGATAAATGACTTCCGTTTGGATACTGAGGCTTGCTCAATAACAGTTCCCCCTGAGATTGGAAAACTATCGCTCCTGCTCAAGCCAACGGAAGTTGTTGGCCTAAATTCATTCAGTCCAGTTGTAGATGAGTTAGAAGCAGAAGTGGCAAGGATGCTACTAGCAGAGTTAGTAAGAAAAGCTGAAGCATTCTGGGAGCTAATTTGACTAGGATGCGTGGCAGAAACTGTTACATGACCTTCTGGGGAGGTTGGAGGTGAAGGTGTAAGCATGTTCTTACCCGCCAGGTCTGAAGTCTGCGCCAGTTTGGTGGTAATGCCTGAATCAGCAGTTTTCTGAATTGCCCTTTCGCCACTAGTTGTTGGAGATTTTCGTGGGACCAAGTCGTCCTGTTTTTTATCTGCGATCTTTGACAGATTTTCATAGGCTGTGGTCAAATGATCTTTCCTCCCTTCTGGTGGTGATGGTACTGCAAATTTTGTCTTGTTGTGTCCATCCTCATGGCTCTTGCTGAATGTGGGACTTTGGCCTAGCTTCAGAACTGAGTCCACATCTTGATAAGGATCATCGCACCCATTTCCAAAGATATGTTTGGCTATGGAGATCAGGAGAAACAAATTAACCTTTTCATTAAAACAATAATGATACTAATTTGCTTAAAGTAAATGAAATACGAAAGCCATTTTCTGATATTTTAGCATCGATAGTCACTAATTCACATGATCCAATTTATTGTACTTGATTTAAAAAAAAGATAGAAAAAGTAGTTAATGCTGATATTTTATAAGTACAGGTAGAGATGGGATTGACATTTTCACATGCAGATGACTGTCAATCCCAACTGTGTCTGTACTTATGGACAATTTCCATTTAACTCTTCTTTTGTTCAGGGTTTTTCAGTCATAATAAGTATTCAGTTTTACTGCAATCCACCTCTTCATTGATGTACAATAATATTATCTTGATATAAAAATATATTTGAACAATTTAAGCGTATGTATCCAAGCACATGATACTTAAATGCACAACAAAAATAAATTTAAAATTACCTGACTGCAAACAAAAATGTCAAAATATACATTTTTTAAGGGTCATCCCCAAAATGTAAGATTTGTTACAAAAATAGCAAGTGCTTTAGAAAAACAAGAAAATAAATTTCACGAAAAACAAAAAATGTAAATGTTCTTTGATATGTCTGCAATGTTTGTGTCCAATTAATCTTGCAAACAGCAAGTAAAACATGCCTTTTTATCACCCGAACAGAATGATATTTGTTACCTGAGATCTAGGTTACCTACACCACAACAAGGAGTAAAATTTCTCTGATGGTCGAAGTTTATAACATTGTGTGGTGTAGGAAGTAACACCACAATAGATCCAGTGTGTACCAAGTGATCGGTTAGCGAGATGTCACAAATCGTCATTGATTGTGCCGTGATTTCGCGACATAGCTGACCGCGAATTGGAAGACGGGATTGGTCGGATTTCACTGTGACCCGTACGATAATGTGACTCATTAGCTCCACAGGCAACTCTTCTAGGAGAAGGAAAACTCTGATGACAAACCACACATAAATGTCATCGCGGGAGCTACGGAGATTGTGCTCTGACGTCGATGTCTCCAGCAAATGGCGCTAAGGAAGGTGGATGCAGAAGGAAAGGAAGGAGAGACAAGAGGAGAGAGAGAAAAAAAATAGCCGAAAAGAGAAAATGTTGAAGAAAGTCAGACTTGGATTTAAAAAATGTACGAATAGGCTACTGGAATTGCCGCAGCACGCACCCAACGTGAAGTGATTCTCCAAAAATTGGGTGTACAATTTCGACACCTTCATGATCCAGGAGACCTGCTTGAAGGAGAATGTTACCATCAAGTGTCTAGGATACAGGTGCTACAGTAATCCATGCGGGCCCACAGTAAGCGGAGACTGGCGATGTATGTGAAGCAAGAACTTCCCCATCCATGGATAGATACTAGCAACTGTCAAATTGAGGAGGTCGAGATACAAGGGATCGTAGTAACAATCAACCACCAAGAATGGAGAAGCTACAACGTATACACTCACGTAGATCACCTCTTCGAGGACGTAAAGGCTGAGCTCCCGGGCATCCCTTTTGATGGTTGCACCATCGACAGCTGCAACATGTTGAAATACCTCGGAGTGACATTTGATCGCAGTCTTTCCTATAATTGCCATGTTGACCACATCATACAAAGATGTAAGAGAGGGTTAGGAGCACTCAAGACCATGGCTGCTGCCGACTTGGAACAACGCCTCCTGTTCATCCTATTTCGTCAGGTCGTGTTGTCTGTCATCGATTACGGACTAGGCATCCTCACCATATCAAGAACACAGTGTGAAAGGTTGGAACCCATCCAAAATGAAAGTATGCAACTGGTTCTGGGCTGCACTAGAGATACCCCGATTGTGATGATGCGGTACATGTTGGGATTGTTATCGGTGACATCCAGACAAACTGGCACAAGTCAAAGCCTATATGCGTGTCACCACAGGCACGCGGCACCCTGTGTACAGTGGTATCTTGGACATCAAGGTATCAAGAGAGGGTCGTCATGGATGGCACAGACTGAGACAACAATCGGACAAGTCACTCCAGCTGAGACGATAGCCAAAGGGGAAGAATGGGTCCATACTGGTGATAGAATGATGAGTATCAGAGAGTTACCATAACCTTAGGCAAGGAATGCATGGAACGGCGCAACGGGAGAGAAAAGCACAAGGTAAATCAGCTGATAACTGAGAGTGACGCTGTCATATACACCGATGGATCAGTCGTGCGCAGTGGGACATCAGGCTGGGGTTTCTCGACTAGAGTGAGAGGAGAGGTCGTCGCTGAGCGCAGTAGGGCATACATGTCAACAACCTCCAGTATGAGAATGGAGACGGAAGCAGTGACCTCAGCAATGAAATGGATATGTGAGACTTCTTTAACAAGGCAGTCATCATGACAGACGCGCAAGCCGTACTTCAGAAAGTACAGAAGGGATGGTTTAGGTACGAATGGATAGCAGCTGTTGAGGCCTCATACCTCCAGGGGTTGACATGGATCTACTGTCCTGCTCATGCCAGGGTTCAGGGCAATGAAAGAGCTGACATCGCTTCACAAGCTCCCTTCTTCTTCTGCGTTCGTTCTCAATCTCCCACTACTAAGCCTTGAACAGGGCTTTGCAAGTAGTAGGATTTAGTCCGGAGAACGGAATGCGTTGTCACTAGTTTACAGCTTGACTGCGATATTTCCACCTTTCAGTCCGACACATCCGTCTTCGGCAGGACAAGCTCCCATCATGGGCACATTAGTGATGGATAGAAGTGACATTTTGAAATCAATCAATGACCGCCTGCTGGATGAGGACACCGCAATAGATGAAGCAGCAATCCACAGACTGCAAAGTTTCGACATTAAACGATGTTCGAGGGTAGTGGGGCACATCAGAGGATGGAGTAGGAGAGTGTACAACCAGTGAGCTAAAGGGACCTGATGGTCCATATCTTACGCCATTTGAGGAGAGACTGAACACCTATGGGTATGTCCGGAGTGCAGTGACATCGATTCTTAGAAACAGAAATCCTGAGATCATTGCCATTTGTTAAAATCAACTTACATACTGGCAATTTTCACTGTTTGCCAGTCAGTGTGACAAAACAGCCAAATATGTTTGTTTGTCCGTCAATGTGCCAAAACAGAAATAAAAGGTTATTCTTAGTAACAAAACAGAAATCAAATATGTTTATTTGTCTTTCAATGTGCCAAAACAGAAATAAAAGGTTATTCTTAGTAGCAAAACAGAAATGAAATATGTTTGGTCCATCAATGTGCCAAAACAGAAATAAAAGGTTATTCTTAGTAACAAAACAGAAACCAAATATGTTTGGTCTGTCAATGTGCCAAAACAGAAATAAAAGGTTATTCTTAGTAACAAAACAGAAACCAAATATGTTTGGTCCATCAATGTGCCAAAACAGAAATAAAAGGTTATTCTTAATTACAAAACAGAAACCAAATATGTTTGTTTGTCCGTCAATGTGCCAAAACAGAAATAAAAGGTTATTCTTAGTAACAAAACAGAAACCAAATATGTTTGGTCCATCAATGTGCCAAAACAGAAATAAAAGGTTATTCTTAATTACAAAACAGAAACCAAATATGTTTGTTTGTCCGTCAATGTGCCAAAACAGAAATAAAAGGTTATTCTTAATAACAAAACAGAAACCAAATATGTTTGGTCTGTCAATGTGCCAAAACAGAAATAAAAGGTTATTCTTAGTAACAAAACAGAAACCAAATATGTTTGGTCTGTCAATGTGCCAAAACAGAAATAAAAGGTTATTCTTAATTACAAAACAGAAACCAAATATGTTTGTTTGTCCGTCAATGTGCCAAAACAGAAATAAAAGGTTATTCTTAGTAACAAAACAGAAACCAAATATGTTTGGTCCGTCAATGTGTCAAATCAGAAACCAAATATTGGCCTCTGTACCAAAATAACAATCAAACAAGTTATCCTGACAAAATTGTCACACTCACATCTGAAACATTAAATGAAGTGGATCTTATAAAATGTTGAGAAAATGTCCTTTAATCCCGTCAACGTCCCAGTACCAATGAGGATGTATGCGTTAGATGCTTCTAAATGAGTTAACATGGGGTTCTTGACCCTAAAATGTAAGTTTTTGTTTTATTCTTCGAGACAAAATATTGATGAAAAGTATTGTAAACAAAAAGAAAGAGTAAAGATCCTGTTTACAAGTCACAAGCACTTTAGGAATACAGTGTTAAGCCCATATTTTCTTTGACCAATGGCACATAACAGATTTTGCTCTGGCAAGCAGATTCTAAAATGAAGAGACAATCACGTCAATCACAATGAACTTCAGATTTACTACCGTCATAACTGTTTCTTCATGGCAAAATTTTAATTTAAAGCCATCATTGACAGGTTCTTGCCAGTAACTAAATCATTCATGCAGTCATTAATGACCTCTAGCGAACACTTACTAGGCGTGCTGGCTATGTCAGGATTGTCCCCATCAATCTCAGAAGCCTGCAAATATCATGTATTATATCATTAAGTCACCATGTATTATATCATTAAGTCACCATGTATTATATCATTGTCACCATGTATTATACCATTAAGTCACCATGTATTATATTAAGTCACCATGTATCTCAGACATAACACACAATGTCAGTTCAGGAAATAATCTTTGCATACTGCTTTCTTCTTTAACCCTTTCCAGCTTGTATCATCCATAACCGGATGCCCGGAAGACATCCATTCGTTATGTTCTTTCATTGAGTTTGATGAATTTAACATTTTGACATCACTAACAAGATGGCTGACGATTCGCCCATGCTCAAACTATCATTTACCACAGAGTTATTTCCAATATTAGACATTTAAGAACGTGGTAAGGTTTCAAAGTTTACAAATTTAGTGTGAGGAAAGTTGGTCTTCAAGACCAGCGACATAGCTTATTATTTGATAAGACTAATGATCAAGCATGTAGATTATACATTGATATTCAACATACATCCAATTCAGGCTTTGACTGGGACACAGAAGACAAGGACTGGTAAGGATATCGAGGGATTTAAAGCACAAATACTCATGACATTGTAGTATACATTTTTTTGGTTCTTCTGGGTTCTATTTTCACTTCCCGATTAATTATATTGAAAGCTTCATTCTAATATATATTTAAAATATGAATAGTTCATGCCATAGATCGTTTATTAATTATTGTGTCTTAAAATCCATATCACAATTTTAACTCAATTTGATTAATACTAATTCATTTTATCTGGAAAAAAACTATGTGTCACACAGAGTTGTGGCACTTGTTCCAGACTGAAAGACACAAACCAACAAAATTGAGCAGGACTCAAAAGGGTTAAGCACCATGTCTGTCAAATTTGAATAGTTAAACTTTCCTAAAATAATATTATCAATAAGCAAGATTCTCAAGATACCTGTAAAAGACTGCTCTTTACAAGCAACACTCTTAACTTAACATCTTATACTGGTTTAGAAGGCTCTGCGGTCTTCTTACAGCAGTTTTTTTAAGGGTGGTTTAATCGATATGCAAGTCCATCTTAATAAACATTAGAGCTAAGTAGACCTGCAGGCAGTTAGGTGCCATCTATAGCTGCTCTTAACAAACTACCTGAGGAAAGATACAAAAAACTTGGGCAGATTTTTAATTTGAATTTTGTCCGGACAGCCAAGGAATTTTTAACGTGCTCGACACTGAACACGGGAGTCCGATCTTACTACCCAGAGATCAAGGGAATTTTAAACAGAAGATCCATGTGAAAAAAAATCATGGTCTTCACTGTGATTCGAACGCATGACCTCCGGCACCCGATGCAGACACCTTACCTCGAGACCACTTAGTCCCCTAAATTACTTAACATATCCAAATCAAAATTAAACCTACAAAAATGTTGAAAATATCTCCTGCCTGCCAGGTCTTGATAAATATGATAATTATGTACACAAAGTAAAATTAGGAAATGTATCCAATAAGTTGACCATGTTTGTTGTTCATCACCGGTGTGTATCCAATAAGTTGACCATGTTTGTTGTTCATCACCGGTGTGTATCCAATAAGTTGACCATGTTTGTTGTTCATCACCGGTGTGTATCCAATAAGTTGACCATGTTTGTTGTTCCTCACTGGTGTGTATCCAATAAGTTGACCATGTTTGTTGTTCCTCACTGGTGTGTATCCAATAAGTTGACCATGTTTGTTGTTCCTCACTGGTGTGTATCCAATAAGTTGACCATGTTTGTTGTTCATCACTGGTGTGTTCACCTGAAGACTTTTTCTCTTTTCGTTCAGCTGGTCCTTTCAGTTGAGAATTTTGTGACTCAGGGTTGTGGATTGGAGGGCGAAGATGGCTGACGAGTCCAATGTGGCATCTACATAATTGAGGCAGTGAGGACACGGAATGTTTGCTTCACAAGACAGTGATAGTTCATAGGCTTTTCTATTCTGTTTCCATTGTTCTGCTGCAGACTTTTTTGGAAGCTTCACGTGATGATGCTCCTCTGCGGAGCAGAGGTTGTGTGGTCTTGTGCAGCTTTTTTATTTTGTACATTCTCCCACTACCAAGCCCTGAAAAGGGATTTGCAAGTAAGAGGATGTAGTCCGGAGAACAGAATGCGCTTGGTCCGACACAGCCGACTTCTGCAGGCATTTTTGAGTACCGGGTTGCCTTCTCTCTTCGATCCCTTCTACTTAGCCAGTCTTGTCTGTTGCAGCCTGTTATCCAGGACCGCCGCATGGAGGTGTAGAAGGGTCTTGGCAGCTCTGGTTCGCAGGTCCTGACGCTAGAAGTCAGCTATGGGCTGCTGCAGCGTATTCGCTGCTCATCGAGGTTTATGCCGAAAGCCTTTAGAGATGTTTTTAGGGTATCTTCAAATCACTTTTTTTGGCCCAGCCCCTTATTTTTTTTTTTTAACAAAGACACTCACGACAGCCATTTTTTAAATGCTGAATACGTCATCCATATATTCACAATATTTTGCCGGTTAAAGTATCGTATGTTTGTTTACAAATGGCTTTTGAACAGTTTTAATTTTGTATACGCCGTTTGGAGCAGCCAACTTTTTGCGAAAGGTGAAGTAGGTTGTTGGAAAACATCTTTATTGAGTAGATCTGTTTATTTTGTTTGTTTAGATGAAAGAACTACGTTTGAATTGGAAAGTAACAGTTGTGTCGATATTGTAAACACAGTATCGATATGTTGTTGTGGACAGTATCGATATGTTGTTGTGGACAGTATCGATATGTTGTTGTGGTTTCCATGGTTTTCTATCGAAGTGACTAGGCCTAGCGGTCGAGTCCAAATTTTTCTGAGATTTTCATAAATTTTCAACTTCATCTTTTTTGTAACTCAGAAACTAACAAATACACAACAAAAACAATAACACCCACATGTTTGTTATTCAATTGTGTCTCTACACACAAGAAAATCATATTTATTGACAAACAAACAGAAAAGTTACAAATTTTGAAAGTTGACTACCATAGTGAGATGCACATTTTTCGTAAAAAAAGATGTAGCGTGCTAAAGGTTAAAAATGAAATTTGGATAATATTTACCTGGTCGAGCTTGACATTTTCATAAGTATGAGTAGCCATTCGAGTCAGCCATTCCTCACAAAGGGACTTGAGCACTTTGTTTACAAGTGCATACTGATCCTGGATGGACGAGACAAACAGGCTAACATTCATGTTTTCAAATTCATCCAATGAATGAAAATTATGGTCCATTTATTGAATCCTCCGTAAATTGACAGCCCAAAATTCTGATACAGGTCAATTTTCCCATTAGAAGGAGCTGTTTGAAAACATAACTGAACAGATTGGAAACAAAACTTAGATAAAGAAGGGAACAAACTATGGAAGTTAGTCAGAGTCATGAATGACGAAACTCCATCAAACAAACAAATTACCATCAAGCAGGGTGACAACATGCTCACTGGAAAAAAAGCTGCAAACGCCTTTATGGAACATTATGCCAGAGCAAACTACATTGATGTCCCTACAAATAGGCACACAGACATTAATGAAGAACAAAAGAGCCACGACAACATCAATATGGCACCAGAGGAGCACATGATGGCAAAACTAACAATGAATGAAATGGAAGAGGCCACGAGAACTCTAAAGACAAAGAAATCGCCCGGAAAAGATGGCGTAGCAAACGAAATGCTGATGGGGTTGGGCAAAACAGCAAAAAAAAAGTTACTATCAGCCCTGAACTAAAGCTGGAAAAGGGGAATTGTACCTCAGGCATGGAAAGATGCTGTAATTATACCAGTACCAAAGAAAGAAAAAGATAGAGCAGATCCAAATGGGTACAGGTCTATCAGTCTGCTGAGCTGTGTTGGAAAACTGATGGAGCGTATGATAAACACCAGACTGATGTGGCATCTGGAAGAAAAACACATACTAATTCCACAGCAAGCAGGCTTTAGACAGCACAGATCCACTGAGGACCAGATCACTCTCATAGCCCAGGAAATAGAGGATGCTTACCAGGAGAAAAAACACACAGTAGCGGTTTGGGTGAATTCAGAGAAGACATTTGACAAGGTCTGGAAAGAATGACTTAAAGTCAAGCTACGAAGAAGTGAAGTTTGTGGGAAAATGTACAGATGGATCATCCATTACCTCAAAAACAGAACAGCCAGAGTTCAAGTACAAGGGCAGATGAGCAAAAAGGTGACACTTGAGCAGGGAGTACCCCAAGGGGGAGTACTGTCACCCACACTTTTCCTGTGTATATAAACAACATCTCAGAGAATATACCAAGAAGAGTCCACAGCTCCATGTTCGCAGACGATCTGGCTATGTGGACTTCTGAAAAAAATCTCACCATAGCAAGTAATCGGATGCAGCAGGCCCTAACATCGTTGGAGAAGTGGGCGAACTCATGGCTGGTCAAAATAAATGAGGAAAAAACAACATGTACGATATTCTCGCTTTCAAACAAACACCAAAATAAGTTCTTAACGGCAAATATCTGCGGCCAAACGACAACCCAAACTACCTGGGAGTCACATTTCATCGGCGCATGACATGGAAAAGTCAGATCGAGAGAAATCGAATGAGAGCCAGAGAAAGAATGGCAATCATGAGGAAACTTGCTGGCACAAGCTGGGGAGCAGACGAAAGTATACTAAAGAAACTGTACACTGTAAGAGTGAGACCAGTTCTCGAGTATGGCATTGCGGCATGGACAACAGCAGCAAAGGCAAACTTTGATAAAATTAGCAAACTCCAAAACCAAGCCATGAGAGTTATAAGAGGAGGCATGAAGTCAACGCCAATTGTAGAACTTGAAAAGATTACAAATCTGCAATCCATGACCGACAGAAGAGACTGCAGAGCCCAGCAGCAAGCAGAGAAACTCAGAAGACTGACAGACCATCCAATGCATCAGAGACTAAATAGATTTGGAAATTGGAAACTAAAGTGGAGAAACTTTGCAGAAATGGCCAAAGCAAAGATGAGCGACGACCCTATGATCACATTAACAACACCAAAGCCCATCCCTACTGTACTCAAACCTACCTGGAGGCAGCATTTACTTCCGGAGGTGGTAGAAAATATACCAGGTATTGGAAACAAGAACAGCCAGATTGTAAAAGAAAGAAGAGACATAACCCTGAGGTACATAACGAAAAACTACCCAAGTATGGACTGGACCCATGCATACACCGCTGGTTCTGTAACAAACACAACACAGAACGGAGGGGCAGGGGTATTCCTGAGCCTACCAAATGGTAAAAAAAAACACTTTCAGTGGCAACTGGAAAATACTCAAGCAATTTCAGAGCGGAGGCAGAGGCACTGAGGGCTGCTGTAGAAGAAATGGTGACAGGCAAAAGAAATGAAAGCCATATAGTCCTGTTTACAGATGCCCTGGCCGTAGCCACAGCACTAAAAAGCTAGAAAAATACTGAACTTAATGATTTAAGAGCAGTACTCTGTCAACTATGCCAGCAGTCCGCACCAAAAAGAGTAGTGGTACAGTATGTTCCATCCCACTGCAACATCCAAGGCAACGAGGAGGCAGACAGACTGGCAAAAGAAGGTGCAAGACTACCACAACCAGATTCTAGTGTGACCTATGAAGAGTCCAAAAGGCTTATTAGAGCCAGATACTTGACCAAATGGGAAACAGAACATACTGGCTACACAAAAAACGATGCATATTACCAGTTGAACAGAAGAGAGCAGGTCGTGGTCTTCAGACTCTGCACAGGCCACAATAGACTATGGTACCACTTATTCAATAAATTGAAGATAGGTGGCACTGACGAATGCACGTGTGGTACCGGGAAAATGACCGCTGAACATTTGCTGCAAAACTGCTCGACATACGAGGATCAGAGAAAGCACATGTGGCCATCACCAGTGGCAACACTAGACAAGCTCTATGGCAGTGTCGACAGCCTCAGGATGACCGCTGCTTTTTTCGAAAAAATACAAGTTGACGTCTGACAGAGTACGAAGAAGAAGAAGAAGGAAACAAAACTGTAACATGGAGTATAAAAATGTAAAGTCCTTTTGTGAACAAATTCTTCACAGCTGTGATATATGGCAAGTTTTGTTTCAATGAAGCAAATAGTGCTGGGAGACGAGTCTTGATAGTTACATAGACACACTTCATGGTACCAATAAGAATATCATATGTATATGGGGAACTGAGATGCTAGTTCAGTCAGGCCCAACATTTGAGCAGGACGGCGTGTCAGGGTCAGGCATATACAATATACTGATCAAGACCACTATCTCTCTTCTATGACGAGTTCCCTGAAAATGGGCTATTTTCAAGGCATCCCCGTAGTAGTGAGCATCATGCAGATGAAATCTAGCATAACACACCCACCTGGAGGACCACAGTCCACCTTCATTAGCATGGCCAGGATGTGAGGAAAACTACTACAATCCGCCACTTAAGGGTGTAGGGGCAGACCAAGGAACATGTGGAGAAGGGAACTTGTGGAACGAGCTTAAATGGTTGGTATAAGACATGCAGACGTGACAAATAATATTTGTTGAAGACCTATACTCCACAGGGAGCTCAGAAAGAGTTAATTAAATCATATCACCTTGTCTAAATACTACACATTTAAGCTGACTTTGCTCTGTAAGGTTATTTTGTTAACTGCATGTTATGTATAATCTCTTAACAAATATGTGTATGACAACTGTAAAAGTTACTAATAAAGTTACGAGAACACTGCACATTTGGTACTGAAATACAAATAATCATCAAGTGACAACGTATTACATTAAAAAAATTATACAGTTTGTAATATTAATTGTAAAATGCCGTATGCAAAGGCCAAGTTAAAATCAAGGACAATACATATATTAAATAAAGTGACTACTTACCGTAGTCTGCACAAGGGATACACGTTGTTCTCTGAAGGTGCAGATCAAATCAAAGAGATTAAATGTTTCATCAAACATCTGGGAAGTAAAGTTTATAAATAATTAAACTGAGAGGGGGGGGAGAAGGTACAGTGAAGTCTAAGCGATCTATGATATTCCATTGAGAAGGTACAGTGAAGTCTAAGCGATCTATGATATTCCATTGAGAAGGTACAGTGAAGTCTAAGCGATCTATGATATTCCATTGAGAAGGTACAGTGAAGTCTAAGCGATCTATGATATTCCATTGAGAAGGTACAGTGAAGTTTAAGCGATCTATGATATTCCATTGAGAAGGCTTATTTTGTTGTTTATGAATGCCCACAGTGAGTAGGTCACTCTTTTGTGCGCCCTGAAAAAGACATTGTGGCAGGTTGCAGTAGCTTTCCTTACACCCCAAACGTGGATCACGTCAATCCCTCACCTTGTTAGCTAGACTGGCATGAAAACAGCCCGTTTCCAGGGAGGGCCTTGGCCAATATCTTAGAGCCTGCAAGTTTGTTTGTTTGTTTTTTTAAGTCATTATTCATTGTACCTCGTTAAGGAAGAGGAAACTAATGCCGTATCAGGTAAAATATACTCATAGACAATGTTGGCCAGGGTCAGGCAAAATCAAAATATATTGACCAAGATCCACGCAATCTCCCTGGAAACAGGCTGTGTCAAGGTAGCCAGGCTAACAGGGTTTGGGATCGATGTGATCCCTGTAGTAGTGACTGAACCAAGCACAGCGCAGTGGCCGAGAGGCCCCTGGTTCACCATCAGCTATTGCAACCCACCATCACACGTCCTCTTCGGGCGCACAAAAGTATAAACATACTCATTGTGGGCATTTAACAACAACAGCCCCGTTATACCTCCGTAGAAAGTAAGCTACCAAGAAAAGTCATCATCATCATTATTGATGTCTCTGTAGACCATGCTCGTGGCTCGTGACAGTTTTTTCCAGCTCCATTTCCTGTATTTAGACATAGTCGGTTATGAGTAAAAGTCAATCCACGAATGACAATCCCTGCCGTGGATCATACAACCATTCTGAGGAGGCTGGTTTGTTGGGCAGGAGATGTCCAGGCGCAGGTTCCTCCCGTAACTCGATCAAGGGGACCTGTGTCAGCCTTTTCCAACTTTTGATACATCGATTTCCTGGACTAGTCTGTAGGGGCTGGGTTGACTGTAAGAAACTTTGTCTTGACTTTAGTCTTGGGCGCTGCACCTGATGTCCGAATATAGAGTGTCTTGGATCATTTACCTGTTTCCCTTTTTCTATCTCTGACGTGGCAGTTCTTCATCTCTGGTGCCGCTATGCCGATTATGGGGTATATTTTTTCAGTTGGTGTAGGTTTTAGGCATCCAGTAACTATATGGCATGTCTCATTGATTGCTGTATCTATATGTTTGACATGTGCAGAGTTCTTTCAAACTGGTGTGGCGTACTCAGCTACAGAGAAACAGAGCGAGTGCTGATGTTCTGAGGATATCTGACTTTGCTCTTCATGTTGTGCCAGTCAGTTTTTGTATGATACTATTTCTCGCATGTATTTTCTGTTTTGTCTCCTGGCAATGTGCGGCATAGGACAGCGTGTGGTCCAACTTCACTCCCAAGTAAGTTAACTTACCTATGAGCTGTTGACACTTGCTCAATTTTGTAAACTTACCTGTGAGCAAGTGTCAACACCTGGACACAAGAACAGTAAGATCTGTGTAAGCCACAGCTGAAAGTGGGCTATTGTCACGGGGTGGGTGAGATATGTGCTACAACCTAATAATCATATAAAACATCAAACTTGGAACTTGTTGCTTGACAAACGGACAATAATACATGAAATTGTAAAAGTGCCATCAACTGGGCACAGAACTATTCTCTCATGTGTTTGTCAAAAATAGTAGCAGAACAAGAAAAGTATGTGTGTGTCCCTTTGTGAAAATGGCGGTTGTAGCCACATATCCCTTTGTGAAAATGGCGGTTGTAGCCACATATCCCTTTGTAAAAATGTTGGTTGTAGCACATATCCCTTTGTGAAAATGTTGGTTATAGCCACATATCCCTTTGTGAAAATGTTGGTTATAGCCACATATCCCTTTGTAAAAATTGTGGTTGTAGCACATATCCCTTTGTGAAAATGATGGTTGCTGTCACATATCCCTTTGTGACAATCTAGCCGTGCAGTATGCATGACAAAAACAAACAGCATCCACCTGTGCAGATTATGTGCAAAGTAAACAGGCCAAGACTCACCCCTTCTTCAAGCAGAGTCCACACGTAGTCAATTGCAATAATAGCTCCAGTTCGACCACACCCAGCACTGATTTGAAAAAATTAAATTGTTATTAAAGACGCAGGGCATTACAAACATGAAACAAATAATAAATGACATTGAATCTCACATAATGAACAAATCTTCAAGGCGAGGATAAAAAAGGTTATATTAAAATTGCACTACATAAATTGTCAATGGCCAGTACCTGGTTTGCAGGTCATTGGTTTTGGTTTGGTGGTGAATGGTGTTGGTTTGAAGATGAATGACGTTGTTTAGAGGTGAATGGTGTTGTTTAGAGGTGAATGGTGTTTTGATAACTCTTGTGCATGCTCAGTTTGTTTAGGGATATATTACCTGCAGTGCACGAGTAGTGGTGCTTGGTCGTTGTGTCTAGTCTGCCTCACTACGCCAATCATGTCCCGGATATGTCCTGCATCATCTGGGATACCATGGTCTGGCCACCCAGAGTAGTGGTAGTGGGTAACCTGCCGCACTTCGTCTCCTTTCGTCACACGAAACCTTCGTCGGATACAGTCTGACATGATTTTCTCATCCAACTCCTGATTATATCAAAATTCAATCATCGATTGACAACAAACCCTTGACATTTTATAGAATAAAAACTAACATCTACTCCACAATCTATTTCATGTCTGTATGGACCAGTTATACTCATGTTACCAGAGCCTGAAAGGAGAGCAAATAATAGCATACTGTAACCTACCAGTCATGTCATAAGAAGGGGTAGGCTATCCTATCCTGTGAAGACTATAAGTCATGAGAAAAAGAAAAAAAAAAGCCTCTACACTTCATGGTAGAATAGGAGAAACTAAGTAGGTTAGACCACTTTATGAACACTGCTAGCAAGTGGTAGGACGAACGAATCAAAGATGTTAACATCAGAACTAATTCAGTCTAATCTGCTTTCAACTCTTATCGTACAGCAGTACTTTCCAGGAAAATATGATTTGACTTTTAAACACTAATGCAAAATCTTATAGTGGTGTAACAGGGACTGCAAGCCTTCACTAACATAGATATGTCAGATATGTGGTGTAAACATGGTCAGATGTTATACTATAAACAGATCTGCAGAGGATAGCATGGCAAGCAATACAGCTGGGGATGAGGGGGAGTGGACAGAGAACATGATAACCAATATAGATGGACGAGATACGCCATCAGGCAGTGGAGATGGACAAGACACACCCTCAGACAGAAACTTAATAATATAACCAGACAAGAGCTGGAAGTGAACTCTCAAGGGAAGGGAAGAGAGGAAAGTAAAATAAAAAAGCATCTGATGTCTCATTGGAGGAACTCATGAGGATGATACAAAGTAGAAACAAGTGAAAAGGATCCGCTGCAGTCCCTATGTTCGAAGGGGAACCAGAGGAATGAATCCCAACAAGTCAAGTTTATAATAGGCTGTATAATTAGAACAGGTCTTATATTAAATGCTGGTAACAGAGCATCCACGTCTGATTTATTACACAGTTCTTCTTCTTCTGCGTTCGTTCTCTCACTCCCGCTACCAAGCCCTGGACAGGGCTTTGCAAGTAGCAGTCCAGAGAACGGAATGTGTTGTGTCGTTAGTTTACAGCTTGGCTGCAATATTTGCACCTTTCAGTCTGACAGATTAGTAAAACTTATTACAAGACATAAAGAGAGGACTGCCTATATAAACACAATGAGCAATTGTATATGGTTAAGACAGTGCCCTGTAGCAGTCAAGAGAATCAACTTACAGTGAATACTGTGATGTTACCAAATTCTTCTGACTTGTCCTGGTCATTCCAATACTGCTTGCATTTGATCTGAAAATCAAGAAACATATAAGACACCACAGAATCTATGCATCAGTTTCAATGACGGTATACTAACATTATAAAAGTTTAATGTAACACTTTTTGTTCCTGTTGCACAATTTGTTGAAATACTACAACTGGCTTACCTTAAAAACAGTTTTTAAGAAAGCCAGATTCAAGTTATTTGCTGTGCGATTTCGTAGCAAAGGTTTTTACATGAGGTTCTCAGCCTCATGCACGTCCCTCCTTAGCCACCTCTTGCAACATGCAAGGAAGAAAACAGTGGTCTTATTCTGTATTCCCCAGCTACAACTCAGATGGAATTTATACACTACCTCAAATAAATGACAATAAAGATACTCAGGAAGATCCAAGCCCATAACATTTTTCTTAATCCTATGTAAATAGTTGTCCATCACAAGTGATGAAGACCACTCTCTTTGTTCAGCCGTGTGGACAGTCGTATCTCTTGCTGTGGCCGCTGAAATGGGTGACTTGCGCGGTTATTTGGATTTAAGTGAGGAAGAAACTGCGCCTTTTGTCAACCTCACTCACAGAGCCTAAGCTACCTTTTGCCAGTGGCAAGACATTCATCGAGATGACTGAAGATAGCATAGGATGCAGATTTTGCCTCAGTCTCAGGGTTACCACCAAAGCCTTTCCGTAAACATGTAACCCGCAGGGTAGAAAGGTTGGAAGGCATCTAACGCAGTTTGTCGTGCCTTTTCGATAACCACAAGAGGTCGTATAGACATCACTCAGCGTGTGAGTGAGTCTGGCATCTCTCCCGAGCTGTATTCAGCTCATCATAGTAGCATCTAAAATTCCTACACGCCATATTCGTGAAGGTGAACCGGCAGAACTAACTTGTGAAATACGACACAGGTATAAGCGTAGTGCCATTTAGCCGGCGTCCAGACCAAGATAAACGGATGGAAGAAATCACAAAAAAAGAACGAAATAACAAGTCCCGACGGAAAACAACACCACGTTTCCGTGAACACAAGTGTAAGTCGTCGACTAGTGTGAATTCCAGGCAAATCCGTGGTCTGGCGGCATCCATAATGATCCAAAACAGTAGAGAAATGTAGACTCGCAGCCAGTTATGGCGCCATCTTTGCCAGATTTATCCTATGTACTGGTATGATAACTGATGATGATGTGATGGGGAACACTCCTACACAAAAGTGAGTGGCTGAGGTGGGGACACAGGTCTATGTATGTTATGACATGAGGATAGTTAATGCACTCTGTGACAACAGGTAGCATACATGGAGAAAGAGACAGAGGGTAATAAAGATAGAATTTATACTGGACAGTTTAACATGATGGCATGGAAGAGAGTCATCAATTTAATTATTCTTCATCTTGTGATCATATCTTTTATATTTACACCTTCAAACGAGTTCCCATGATGAACTCGGCCATTGCTTGTAGCTCCTCTTTATCATCGTCCAGTTTAGAGTTTAGTGTTGAATAGTTGGGTCAGTGTATCCTCCCTAACTGGACATACAGGGGACAGTCCTGTAACACATGCTCGGCAGTTTGTTCATTTAGTCCACGTGTGCACAGTGATGAAGCAGACTTTCAAAGCTTGAATGTGTGTCTGTTCAGTCTGGTGTAACCTGTTCAGAGGCAATGAATGGTGATCTGTCCTTGCTGAATAATGAATTATTCAGGAAGATATGGAGATTCGTAATGTAATGATTACATTCATTTGCTGCAAACAAGCTGATATCATCACTAGAACTGCCAAAACAAAAGTGACAGCAAAACAGGGACTGACAAAAGACAACTTCACAAAGAAACAAAAGGAAAATTGTGAAACAGAACTGGGGTACTGTACGAAGGATACCCACAGACCAGATCAAGTGGGGGGAGTATGTTTCTGCCCTGAAAAACATCATCAGGTGCGAAGAACACTGGCAGCTTTGTCATCAAGACCATATATGTATCGAAGAAGTACAACAGAAGTATCTATCAAACTAATCCTGAAGTCATTTTTGACATGGTTTCTGCTACCAGAAATTGTGCCTATACTTTTTGTATTATTAGCAATATGGTTAATCATGTTTATATGGAATAGTATATATGAGCTACAATTCACAAGAGGATAGTGTTCCCACTTTTCACATGACTGAGCTCTTATGCAGATAAAATATAGAAAAGAGATTCCCACAAAACTGATAAGAAAATGTCCAAAGATGACTATACAGCTTTAGTCATGTTTAATTAATAATAATCTGTTAGTATTTTTGTCGCCTGTCAATAACATGGTCATAAGGACAGGAGCATCAAGGAAAATTAGCCTATTAAATACGAGTGTTGGCTAGTGGTTAAGTGACACGGCTCACAATCTGAAGGTGCCCCATCACACCACAGGCTGTTACACCGGAGAAGTATACCCTTAGAAAATGCAGGAGGAAGCAGACCCTTACATAAAATGCATGCCGAAGTCGGATTGCCCATGACTCACATGCATATGCCAGGACAGGTACATATATGGACAGGTATAACATCCATCTTTGTTTTCTTGCTCATTTCTCTTTAGTTGAGGAATCCTCTGTTTATTGCTCATATAAATATACATGAACGACACTAACATACATAATGCTTACCTTTCCCAACTCAACGATTCGACATGCCATGAAAACAATCTCCACGTTGCACTCCCAAATCATTCTCCAGAAATCACTGACTGTAATAGCCAGAGGACCCTGTGTAGCTATATAGCCACCTGTACCCCTTACACCCTACAGAAACAACAAAACACACTTAGTACATATCGTTACCCTCACATTTCCAGAAAACAACTACATTTGTTACAGCATTAGCATCACCTTGTTTTAATTTTTCAATTTTCTCAGACATTATTGTCATCATGTTCTGTGTCTTTTTCTTGTTTTCTATTTGTCTGCACATGGAGTCCTGTTCTCTGGACGGAGGAGGAAAGTTCTTCAAGGCCCCAAATAGCTTTGTGGGAGGTTCATTTAAGTGAGCCAGTGTTGGGTATGCAGTTGCCTAACCATATAACAATGTGAAAGATATGTTCGGCTGTCTATTTTTCTTGTCCGCACATACAATTGGAGCCAAATTGATCTTGTGTTAAGTTCCGTTCTCATGCGGAACAGGATCACTTGCTCCTCTAGTTCAAGGCAGTGATAGTTGTCTCTTGTTTGATCCACTTTCTTGATGGATTGGATATTGGTCTTCTTCTCCTGGAATGTATGCTGTGTCAAGAGGCAAGTTGTCCTATATAATCTTTCGTGAGTTGAATTAGTTCTACTTTTTGTCCTTTCTCTAACCATTTCGCCAGTTGTCACACATTCCCTCTAGAATTGTTGGAGGTCTCTGAACGCACTTATTTTTGCAATGTTTCACTTCTTCTTCGTCATTCTCAAACTCTCGCTACCAGGCTCTGAAAAGGGCTTTGCAAGTAGCACGGTGTTATCCGGAGAACTGAATGTGTTGTGTCATAGTTTACATCTTGACTGTGATATTTGCACTTTTCAATACAACACATCTGACTTCAACAGGGCAATGTTTAACTAACATGTAACATATTATATACAAAGCTGTTCAGAAATGAATGCAGAATACATTGAAGTCAACACTGAACATCAGAGGATTTTATGTTTGTAATGCATAAGTACTGTATCACATAATTGTGCTTCAAAATATCTCACCACAATAGTAATTTTCATCAGCTACAAATCTATCAAATCAAATCCCTTCAACCTCCTGTGGAGCATAGGTCCTCAACAAATAATCACCTTGAGCTTCAATCAGCAACCATCCAGTGCTCTCTCTATGTGATTACACCTCTCATCTTCAGGTGGTTCGAGGTCTTCCTCACCAGCTTCCAGTGCAGGCACTGTCACATAACCCTACCAGTATCACAGCCCAAGGTGTGACCTATCAATCCCCATGATCTCTTCTTCACCTCTTGCGTAAACCACAGTTGGTTTGGCCTATGCCACATGTCGACATTTGTGACTTTATCCTACCACTTCAAACTCAAAATTGCTGTTCTAGCAACCCTTCACAAACATCTGCACCCTGCTTGTTAAATTCTTTGTTGACGGCAATGCCTCTGAACTGTAGAGCAAAACCATTTTAACATCCGAGTTGAAAATCATGATCTTTATCATGGACTAGAGTTCCCAGAATTTCCAGTTTATTCAACATAATAAATGCTCCTTGAGACTTGAATATTCTTAAGTGGATGTCATTCTCTATGCCTAGGTAGCATCGGGTAATACAGCCAGATCAGCACACTCATAAACATTGTACTGGTCACCAAGGATATTTATGAAATGCAGCCTGTCAACAAGTTAACAATAGCATCTCACAAGAACATCAATCATAGAAACAAGGTCAAACAATTTATGCAACACATTAGAATATCAAGGCACAAGGTGCTAGGTTTAGGCCTGTATGGCGAGCAAATTGTAACACTTATGCATTCAACAATAACTGGTAATTGAGAAAGTGACTTGGAGCAATATTCAGGAATTAAAATTGATCTTCTCGGGCTCAGTCATTTCTAGTTTGCCAACTGTAAATGCTGAACTACACGTGGAAAAAAAAAAAGTTTGAGTAATGCTGTTCTGACGTATCACCTTTCATGTTCACAAATTATAAATATATTTTACGTCTTATTTTATATTTATGTGAATATAATTCTGAATCTTTGTCTAGGTCAGAATTTAAATGAATGAGAACGTGAATCTTGAATGTCATACACATAGGAAATATTGTGGGCTGTGCATATTTTCTATGTATCGTTGAATGATATTCACAATAACATATGTGTATTCAAAATAAATAACGCAGCCCAAAATGCAGTGAATGAGTTGACAGCAGCCAGCAACTCATAGCTGGCAGCTTATCAAAGCTGATTAAAGACCCTTTTCAGTCCCAAAGTATACATATTTATCTTACTCTGTAGTTGATTCCGGCTCTAAGACAGCAGGGCCCAAGTATCAACAAGTCCAAATCTCCCAGTTACGTAGACAGTGACCAATTTATGTGATAATCATTTGATGCAGTCGCTGTCTTCATGGTCCGGTCGATAGCCAATAAAAAGAGAAAATGTGACAAGAGGCATGCCTGACGCATTCCCATTTTTAATGACAAACGGCAGGGACAACAGCCCCCAGTGCATCCCCTTACGTTGCATGTGGTCATCAGAATCATTGTAGACAATTTTTACATCCCCTAGTGGTGCAGTATTTTCCATATTGACTTCTATTCTATACTATTTGAAGCCTTTTTGCAGTCTACAGAGCGATAAATTACACTGTACATTCTGTTACACTATAATCTGCAGTTTAACTTTCTGGTCAATATAGGATCTATTCCTTCAAAACCCTTCTTGCTTAGTCTTCATATCTATACAAAAATGTAAACTACAGTGGTTTTCTATGCTATAAGACTGCTTAAGCCTTTACACCCTTAAATGGCCAATACCAGCCAAATGTCTTTCATCGAAATGCTGCTAATACTAGGCCTAGAAGGAACTAGCTCTTCTGCCAGACATATAAGTGTTGAAGCCATGGTTAGTTTCAATGACCAGCGTTTTGTTCTACATCTCCCCGCGCTTAGGAGTAGATAATGCATTTTCTGATTTAAGGCTTAGAGTGCAAAAGGTTAAATGATTCACCTAAGTAGGTGTAAAAACTTGTTCAATAAAACTAAATAAATCCAGACAACCTAGACATAATAACAGATCTGCAGCATGACTGTAACATGAATGTTGGATATTTACAGTTGAAAATTCACAATCCATTTTTACATCTCAGTAATAGATGAAGGAGACATTCTATATGGCACACTGAACACGGCTCACCCTCAGTTTACTTGCATTGATATAGTCAGAGTCAGGCCGATCTTCAATAACACTGAGAACAACTCTGTGAGCATCATCTGCAACCAACAAACTCATACCATTAAAACCTTTGTTTAGTAAGATCAACAAAATATTACGCTGCATAATTATCAAAAAAATGTAATTAGCATTAGATATAAAATTTTAGGAATGACCATAAAATAATGATCAGAAGATAGTTATACATAAATTTTGTAAATTTCAAAAAGGTCTTCAACAGCATTTAAAGCAATAGCCCATGTATAATATTCAATGATATTATTCTATATGTAATGTATAGCATCTTTAAATGTTGAAGCACTTCCTGTTCCAACTTTTCAAAGCAGTTTATTTCATCGACAAGTCTGGTACTAGTTTTCACTTTCTTCTTTAGCGTTCAGTGCAGCAATGGTTTCTTCTTATTCTTTTGTTCTCATTGACTTTCTGTTGACCACATACAAGACACAAGAACACACTAACAGAAAGATACAGACATACAAGACACAAGGACACACTAACAGAAGGATACAGACATACAAGACACACTAACGGAAGGATGCAGACATACAAGACACAAGAACACACTAACAGAAAAATGCAGACATACAAGACACAAGGACACACTAACAGAAGGATACAGACATACAAGACACACTAACGGAAGGATGCAGACATACAAGACACAAGAAGACACTAACAGAAGGTAGCAGAGGTATAAGACACAAGAACACAATTGGAGTTACCCACCCCACTTGACAGTACCAACAAAAGCATGCAGAAACAAACAATAAAGGAATATATTTATGCACTATTTATCATATTCTTAATTCAGAAGAACTTAAAAATAAGACCTGATTTATTTTCATGATTTGTAACAAAATACAACTAAATGCCAGTTTTCCACAGGGCCATGTGAAATAGTTAGTATGAAGTGTGGTGAGCAGTGAGCACTGCCTTGCTTCACGATAGTAGTAAGTAAAGATTCCATTTACACTTCATGTGGCATATTGGGAATGTGGCGTTTAACCAATTTTTCTCTTGATCAGTGACACGCTAAGAGTGATGTGGTCAGCATCACGCAGGCCCCCTTTAATTCTCAGATTTGCTCCGATAACTAATTTTTCAGGCTGGGTCGACTCAGGGGCCGTTTGTGATGGAAAACATATCCCGCAAGAATTTGGAATTGTACCAGATCCCTCTGTGTTTTCAACCCTTAGAATTAACACAATAGATCAAGTGGTGGTTTAATTAGTAATGGTTTTACATGATGACGTTGCTAGCCCCATACACAGCCCTCTTTAATTGCCTGTTATATGCTTGAGAGGTTTCATCGGCCTTATCTTTATAAACTTGGGTTCTACTCTAGTGAAATCTACAGCTACCCAATATTTACAATGCCATGGCCAATGCATGACATTAAATCAAAGAGTACAAGACCAAGACCTGCTGGAATGTTGACATACACATTGCAAAGTATAAACACAGTGAATGTCAAAAATGTATAAACTTATTCGCGCTTACATGGCAGTATGTCCTTGTATCGATTCTTCTTCAAGTTGTTCTCTGTCTTTCCAATATCCATCGAGAAGACATTGTCTCTTTTGTTTCTTGCCTGTGCCTCTTGTATTAACTGTGTGTGGAACATAAGTTAAGGTTTTCCAAAACGCCATATTCAAAGAAAATGGTTATTATTGCTCAACACAATGAAAATTACACAAAAATAATAACAACAAAATCCACCATGTCAATCAAAAATGGTATTAATCACCAAAAGATGTGAAATACTGATAGAAAACAGAGGTAATATTATATTTAAAAAAGATAGGGGATCAAGATGCTGAGCAGCGAATGAGCTGCAGTGGTCAGCGACCCATAGCTGACTGCTAGCGTCAGGGCCAGCGAACCAGAGCTGCCAAGACCCTTCTACACCTACACGCGGTGATCCTGGATAACAGGCTGCAGCAGGGCAGACTGGCTAAGGAGAAGGGATCGAAGAAGAGGGAATGCTAACCCGGTACTCAAAAAATGCTTGCTGAAGTCGGATGTGTTGGACCGAAAGGTGCAAATATCGCAGTCAAGCTGTAAACTACGACACAACGCATTCCGTTCTCTGGACTACATTCTGCTACGTAAGCCCTTTCAGGGTTTGGTAGCGGGAGATTGAGAGCAAACGAAGAAGAAGAAGATATAAAAAAAGATAGGATAATTCTAAATATTGTCATCTGACATCATTAATAAGTTGCTAGCACCTTGATGTATTTAACCCCTTATGAAGTTTCAGAAAAAGGTGTTGCAAGCTTTCTGCATTTTCCTATTCAGCTTTCTGTTGATTCTCCTGACTTAGTCTTAGTTGACCTGTACCTGTAGCCTGTTAGGCTGCCATCTATGCTGCTTTTAACAAACCTAACCATGGCCGGTGTTTTGCCATGTCACACAGTTATTTGCCTCTTACAACATGCTTTCTGTGGGGCAGTGGTGCTATTCTTGTCCTTGTCCTACACATAGACCCAGCAAACCACTCCTTACTGACCCTGAATATTATGACATTAAACAATGCAGTGCAGTTGTCGGGTTGTCAACAACCAAAGTTAATACACTTTTCATTCAGTGTCATCTGTTGCAGACTGGATCAGATTTCCACTGCTTGCTATTGTATCGATGACAACATAAACTAGAGATGGCTACACATATAAATATTTTAACTTTTGTGATAGGTTCGTCTAGTTTTTTAAATCCTGGTAACGAGAAACAATTTATTTTTATGTAATAGATATTTGATTCCTTTCTGACTAGGTTAAACATTAAAATATTTAAAACTCTGGCGTTAAGACTCAACATAGAAGACTCCAAGACTTTATTCGATATAACACCACAAGCAATTTCTTTATTACAAATGTTTTTGTTACAACAATATCAAAAAGAAACTAACTAATCTAAAACTGGCAAACTCTATCTAGCACAGGGGATGTAAGCATATGCTATTGTTGGAACCCATGCAACTAATTGACCTAGATTCCCAGTCTTCTATCTTAAATCCACTAAACTTTATCTATACAAATTTTTGTATTAAAATTTAGTGGCTAACTAGCTAACTTGTTATCTTGTAGTGTGTCAAGGCCGTTGATGTTGTGATGAATCTGCCGCTCTGTGGTTGACTGAACTATGCTGTAAAACTGAATTTTGTCACATGGGTAGAAATTAGCTCCTGTAGGAGACTCAGGTACAACTCACTCTTGAACCAAAGTGATTCCCAAACATTGGGAACGTGTACCTCTGGTGCCCATGTTACACACGGTCCGAGAGAATGAGTTCCCTGACGATTCTTATGGTACACCTCACTTTAGATTGAAGGCTATGGCCAACTCCTCTGATCAATTTGATTCAGGTAACGTTGTCCGATGTAACCGAACATGAGCAGTCAATCTTCCAATCTGCTCTTTTAAGTGTCCCCCAAACACCGATTTCATATGTTCCGACATGAGCCGTTTCTCATCTCTCAGCAGATCATCAGAACCGATGTCCCTGAAAACTACAGATACCTTGTCCCGAACTCAATCACTCGCACGATCAGTTTTCTCTCATTTCCAGCAGATCATCTAGAGCACGATGCATGTGAAAACTAGAGATACTTTGTCCTGAACTGAATCTATCACCTTTATCATGAATTCATCGTTCTTAACCTGTAACTCGATGTGAACAAACTTCTCGCTTTGTATCATTTTATTACAGAAAGTTCACTATTCACACCAATTGACAGTAGTGCAATTGCCCTGATGCATAGTAGGATAACCCCCTTGTCACGTTCTCTGTCTTTAGTTCCCTACTTTTATAGCCTTTTTAGCTCTTTAGATGACAGTGGTCACGAGGTACTTTGCTCCTTCCCCGGTAACTAGTCAACAGTCAATCTTATGCATCTACTCACCCTTGGAATCCTATTGACTGCTATGGCCACTTGCCATTCTTAATATGACAGCCTGACGTTAGATTCTATGTCCTCTAGCCCCTCTAGAGAATAAGCTGCTGCCTCTAACCCCTATGCTCCCTGACATATAACCCTGTTACACTTTGTATGATCCGTTCCAATTCTTCTATCAGCAATTAATCCTTGACATTAGAGAATCATTCTTATTAACCCAAGGAAAATTAATTATTTACTCTGTTATTCCTGCATCATTTATTTAGACTCAATGGCAAAAAATGAACAACATCTAATATGTTGAAATGATGTGCTTATAGGGAAAGTTAATAGTCTAAAGATGCAGTTGCATACTATTATCAGAACAAGTTGAGATTCAATCGAAATACTGTATTTTAAAAACAGACTAGACTTAGTTGTCGTCTTCTACAATAGTACATAGAAGTTTTTTTCTTTCTTATTGTAGCTTAGAGTAAAGCGGGGCATTAAGCACCAGTGTTTTTGTAACTTAATATAATTGTTGTGATTTATGCCCAGCCAAGCATGTGTTTCAGCAATTCAACTCAATACATCATTGAAACACCATTCCCACACTATTACAAAGGTATTGTGCACTCAAAACACATCTCAAAGTATTTTTTATTTAATTTGATTAACGTTATACCAAGAACTGAGAAAATGGGACAATAGGCACCTAGCCGGGGGTATTTAAGCACCTCTTTACTGTGTGCAAAAATCACAGATCCATTCTCATCTTTCCAGGTCTTGAATGCTGGAAGCAAATATAGACACTCTATGTGGTACCACTTATTACACTGGACCCAATTCATGCCATCAGGTTGTCCACATCTGTAACCTTCCTCCAAATCATCCTCATTGTGAGTTATTGGACTCTGGGTGTTGGGTCTTCCTGCCTCTACCTCTTCCATGCCCTCTTGTTGTAGAAGCCCCCTGGGCAGCTATTTCTCCCAGATCCTGCATGCACTCCTTTGAAGTGAGAGACTTACCATAGCAAAATCCCTAGACATGAGCAAATCTCCCCATTGAAGAGCTAAAAACCAGTCTCATTAGCATTGAAGATCTGTTCATACATATCTTTTACGCATGCTTCAGTAAGACCTTGTCCAGAAGGGTGAACCAGTGGTTTATGACCTCCGGGTTCTCAGCACGATACTTTCACTGGCAATAAGTTTTGTGAAAAAAGTTTTCTGTGGAGCTTGTAATCACACAAAAAGTTTTGAGACAGTCAAAATGGCAGAGGTTGTGGAGGAAAACTGCTTCTTCAAATTTCTTCTATTTATGCTTTCTCATTGGTTCATGTGGTCCATGAGTGATATGGAATGGAGCGTCTGATTGGTTAAGACATGAAAACAACCGTGGTTACTGCCCCACCACTTGCTTAATAATATTATAAGAGCATTTTCAGATGCTTGTCACTTAATGGTGCCTATTGCCCCTTGTTGCTTAATACCTCGTTTTACTCTATAGTTTCTACGGGATGAAATAGCTAGCCCCATGTCCAAATCTCCCTAGTCACCTCCAGCAAAATACCTAACAGGCTACACCATTACTATTCTTCAGTACTCCTGGAAACATTTGGGCAATTTTTAACAAAACACTGAAACAAAAACAATAACACGATAGATATATGACGTTAAAATATATCAAAATACAGAATCAGCATTTGCTTCTACTTCTGTATATTTGTCTGTATTCAAAAGTAGTACTTTTATAACGAACTGAAATGAGAACTGGCTGTTGACTTTGATGACTGTCAACGATGGTATGTAACAAACTTTTCATTAATACAAAAATTAGATATGTCACAGAAATGGATACACACTTTCAAATGATTAGTAATCGATTAGCTGTCGTAGTGTCGTATAAGTAATTAGGTTTTATCCTCCAAATTATGTGAGTTACAATTCTGCAGACAAAACTATTATTAAATTGCTGTTTAAAAAAAGAATTCACATGCGTGCATCATGTGATTGTGATGCAGTATGATACTGATAGTATCAATAAGATTCAATTCAATTAATTTTCTTAGGGCTATGACTCACAATATCATCATGCACAAACAACAAAATACTCAAACATCTGCGGGAACACAACATCCTCAAAAAAAAACAACTCGTCCGCACAAAATAGAAAGACAAGGAAGCCAAAAAACAAAAGGGGAAAAAGAGGTGGAATAAGAGAATTTAGAAAAATCCACACGGTACTCGGCACCACAAAGACAGCCACAAATATCACACCTACACATACGATAAGGAGTACTCGTCAAACTCTCCCTCCTCGCGAGGCAGCGGAGTATAGGGTTCCCTCTCTGGATCCCACATGGACCTTGGTCAACACACCCTCCGTCCAGGCAACACAGTTGCGCACAAAGTATGAGACTAAAGATAGGCCTAAAATAGGGTGCTATAGAGGATGTAGTCAAGGGGAGAGTTTAGGTCAGAGAAGTGGGAATTAAGTAGTGGAAAACCAAACATTAAAATGATGCAGCAAAAACAAAAAGTGGAAAAACTACAAAATTGCAAACTAAAATGTTTTTATGCAAATGTGAGAAGCATTGTAAATAAAAGAGAAGAATTGGAACTGTATGTAGAGGAAGAAAACCCAGATATAATAGGGTTAACAGAATCATGGGCATATGAGGACATTGCAGATGGTGAATTTGAAATAGAGGGATATACAATGTTAAGGAAGGATAGGGTAGTTGGAGACAAGGCTAAGGGGGGTGGTGTTTTATTATACTGTATAAATTATGTTAATATAACTAGCAGAGAGGATTTATCATGTGGTAACAAAAATGAAAGTGTATGGGGTGAAATAGAAAGTGGGGGTGAAAAAACAGTGATTGGAGTATGATTTAGATGTCCATCAAGTCAAAGGGAGGAAGATGAGGAGCTGATTAGTAGCATAGTAAAGGCAAGTGATAGGAAATTATTATTAATGGGGGATTTCAACTTTCCAGAAATAAAATGGGATATGGCAGAAGCACTTGTAGAGTCAAAACCTTTTGTTAAGTGCATAACTGAAAATTTGTTAATTCAACATGTAGTAGCAGCCACCAGAGGCAAAAACATACTCGACCTAGTTTTTACTACAGAGGAAAATATGATTGAAAACGTTACCGTAGGGGAACTGTTTGGCTCAAGTGACCATCAAATCATCCGATGGGATCTTATTGCAGGGAAAGAAGTGAACATAAACACGCGAACATATGACTACTCTAAGACAGATGTTAAGAGGATGAAAGAGGCAGCGAACCACATAATCTGGGAAGATAGAGTGGGTGAGTTTTAAAGCAGTTCTCGAAACGCTAAAAGAGGAATGTGTTCCATATAGGGAAGTAAACCCCAAGCGTAAAAAGTGGATCACTAAAATTGTAGTTAAATGTAGAAGAGCTAAAAATAAAGCATGGAAAAAATATATAGAGGTAGGTAAATCAAAAGAAACATATTTAAAATATTTGGACAAGCAGAACATATCTCAGAAAGCGAATAAAACAGCAAAAATAGACTTCGAAAAGAAACTTTCTCAGAGGATCAAGACTGATAGTAAAAGCTTCTTCTCTTATGTTAGAAATAAACAAAGATCAAAGGACAAAGTAGGCTTCTCGTAGACAGCACAGGAGAAAAAATAAGTGAAAATAGGGAGGCAGCAAATCTACTCAATCACTACTTTGGCACAGTGTACACAAAAGAGGACTGCTCCAAGATCCCAGAGCCTGTAGATATTTTTCAAAGAAACATGGATACAGCAGGATTAGGATCAATCTGTATTACAGAGGAAATGGTTTTAAAAAAATTGGAGGGGTTGAAAGTGGATAAATGTCCAGGTCAAGATGGTATTCATCCAAAATTGCTGTTTGAAATTAGAGACCAATTAGCAAAACCATTGACTATATTATGTTCTCAATCACTTGCACATGGGATTGTTCCACGGGATTGGAAAGATGCGGGAGTGATCCCCTTATTCAAAAAGGGCAAAAAGGCAGATCCAGCAAACTATAGACCTGTGAGCTTAACGAGCATAGTCTGTAAATTGTTAGAGTCAATAATCAAAGAAAACATTGTAATGCATTTAGACAAATTTAATCTAATTAGAAATAGTCAGCATGGGTTTACCAGAGGGAGATCATGCTTAACAAATATATTAGAATTCATGGAGGAGGTTACCAAAATGTTAGATAAAGGGGAGCCAGTGGATGTTATTTATCTGGATTTTGCAAAGGCCTTTGATAGAGTACCTCATCAAAGATTATTTCAACAATTAAAATCACATGGAATAGGTGGGGAAGTTGCCAAATGGATTGAAAATTGGTTTACGGGAAGAAGGCAAAGGGTGGGTATAAATGAGAAGTACTCTGAGTGGAGTGAAGTGAAAAATGGAGTGCCACAGGGCTCGGTTTTGGGACCAATTTTATTCTTGATATATATAAATGATTTGGACATAGGTATGGGATCCATTATTGCAAAATTTGCTGATGACACAAAACTATGCAGTAGTGTCTCATCTAAAGCAGAAGTGGATATATTGAGGTCGGATTTAGATAAAATTCGAGAATGGTCTGTAATCTGGCAAATGGAGTTTAATGTAGATAAATGTACAGTCATCCACATGGGTAGATCCAATATGGAACATAATTACAGAATGGGAGAGAACAATATTAGAAAGATAGATAAAGAAAGGGACTTAGGGGTTATAATAGATCATACATGTAAGGTGAGGGAGCAAGTTCAGGTAGCAGTAAAAAAGGCAAATGCAATGTTAGGGATGATAAAAAGAAATATTAAACATAGGAGCAAGGAAGTGATAGTCAAACTGTATAAAGCATTAGTTAGACCTAGATTGGAGTACTGTGTACAGGTGTGGAGTCCTTATCAGAGAGAGGATATAGACATGCTGGAGAGAATACAAAAAAGAGCGACAAAGCTGATAGTGGGATTCCAGAATTACAGTTATGAAGAAAGATTAAAAAGAACTGGCCTTCAGTGTCTAGAAGAGAGAAGAATTCGTAGTGACTTAATACAGGTGTATAAGATGATCAGCGGAATGGATAAAGTAGACTAACAAGTTTTTTAAAGTACAACCACCAACAAGGACAAGAGGGCACAGCTACAAGTTGACTAAGGATAGGTCCAGATTAGATATTAGGAAGTATTTCTTTAGCCAGAGAGTAGTGAATGCTTGGAATGCATTGCCAAGTGAGGTGGTGGAGGCTGGGACGGTCAATGCATTTAAGAACAGATTGGATGCGTACAGCTTCTAGAGGAAGGTGATGTAAATGGAGCTGGTTGTATACAGACTCTGCAGAGTCTTCTAAACCAGTATAAACTAATAAAGACGTTACGTTTAAGTTTATTTCTACCTTGTATTCCGCATCAAATCCATTTACTTCTGGGTCTTCTGCATTCTCCAGCAAATCAACGCGATGAATAAATGCCTTAATAGCTTTCTTAATATTTTTACTACGAGCTTTTAACATTTTCCAGTAAGTACAGTTGCAGTATATTTTTGACAACAAGCCACAATGATTATCAGTACTTAGTACTACTACACTACTAGTCAGTAGGTGATTCGTCGCTCAGTAATTTGACTACAATTTATTATCTCCGGTTTAGTGTGAACCTGTCTCCGTGTCTGGTGGTTATTAACAGATCTACACGGAATACGACTTATAAAACAACTAGCCAACGTTTCTAAACTATGTAATGACAGTGTTTGGCAGGCTATTTGAGTCCTTGTATAGCTGAGTGCCAGTAAGCCAGTTTAATGTGTGATCAACACCCAGTTGGAATACCCATCCTAGTTAAAACAAAGACAAACTTCCGGGTTGTGATCGTGACTGCTAAAAGACAATAAAACGAACTGCTTCCGTAGTTTTACGACATTCTCAATCCGACATTGTTTTGTTATTAAACGCTCAGACTAGGTATTTACTTATTTACTCTGACTAACCTTACACTTACAGTGTATTTTTCTGTATCGATAATACACGTTTTATTTGTAAAATATATATATGTTTCAATTTTTTATATGTTTTTAGATTCACTTGATTTCATCGTGGTGTAGTCTTAGCAGACTTAGCCGTCGTCTATTAATTACTATTATAATTAATAATTATGTATTGTATGAAGTTTTGTAAGTATTAATAAATTACTTATGTCTTGAGTACTACTAGTAACTAGTTCACTACTACTACTAACTACTTCTACTCACTACTACTAGTTACTAGAACTACTAACTACTACTAGTACTACTATTATTAGTAACGAGATCTACACTTTATACTTACAGACAACAGTACTGTAGTACACACACTGTAGACTGTAGAATTATAGTACTACAGTACTATCTACCAGAAAGAAGACAAGAGTTAGTCAAAGAGTAGTATAAGACATACCTCCACAAGCATTCCTTAAAACACCAGAAATACAGACAAAATTAACAGGTGATGCAACCAAGTACTCTCATTCGAGCAGCTCAAAGAACTATTGATGCTCATTCCGATGAATGGATACAATGTATATACTGATGGATCTGCATTTAAATTAAAGCCACCATCAAAGCAGGTTATGGCGTTTATATAAAATTCTCAGACAGATCCCCTGATGCTTATGGGGAAGTTTGCTCCAACTATGAAGCTGAAATCACTGTACTTGAAACTGCTTTGTACCATCTGAGGATAGTTTTTAAATGCCTTTCCTTCAAACGCCCAAAACACTTATTTTTTACAGATTCAATGTCAGCTCTTCAAGCATTAGAAGTTGCTGGTCATTGTAGCCCTGACCTTATCCAAATATCTCTAGACATTGACCACATTATCACTTTTAGTGCTGTCAAAGTAGTTCTACAATGGATGGACACTCGAGCACAAATGGCAATGACAAGGAAGACAGACTAGCAAAGGAGGGATTAAGAAAAGAACAGCTACAGGCAGCAATAAATAACTTTACAAACAGCTCATTTGATCGGCAAAAAAAGAAACTTGGCTGAACAGATGGGCCATGGTAAACACGGGAAGGGAGGTTTACAGACATTTGGCAAGCCTCAGTTCAAATGACAGTGTAAATCAACTCACAAGGAAGGATCAGATCACCATTTTCCGACTGAGAACCCAGCACATCCCACTAAACAAACACTTGAACAGAATCCAACCATAACATACTCCTGAGTACCAGCTGTGTACACACCCATATGCAACCCGTTGATCATCATCTCTTTGAGTGCTCAGCTCTCAACGGTTTTAGGAAAATGCTTCTTTCTCCATGTCCAGATACACGAGAACACTCTGTATGGCACTAGACAACAGCTGATAAACATGTGCAGATACTATTACATGGCAGAGGGCCGAGAGCCCGGATGCTGCTGGATTCGTAACAACAACAGTGACTTGGAATGGGAACAATGATGATATGATCATTATTTATTGCGGCTTGCCTGGCATTAGGGTCACATACAATTACAATGAATGACTTGGAATGGGAATAATAAACCAATGATCATATGATCGAATTATGCTCATGAAGTTGAGCACTAAACCATGCAATATTGCTATTTTACAAACATATGCATCAACTCAAGAACAATGAGGAAGAAGTAGGAGAATATTAATAAGATGGGATAAGTGCATAAACGTTGCAGGACATTATATCGAAAAATAAATGGCATTTTGACTACTTGAAAAATTATATTTAATCCTTACAAAAAAATTCTTGGTTTGACTTGAACTTGAACGCATCTCGTATGATTCGGTTATATGCTGGTTATGATAAGTTCTATGTAGACACGTTTAGCCATTGTTTTGTTGTATGGAAAATTTGCAAGGTGTATTATTTTTTCAATTTTTCTTTTTCAAAACATTCAAATAATTTAATTTGTTATCATCACAAAGAGCTCAGTGAATTATCACTCATGTCCTGAAACGTAAAACTGAATTTTGGTAATGAATGTCATCGTTTTGTAAATACGTTGCTTATTGTTATTCTTCAGAATACTCCAGCCTGGCTTACAAGAATAGATCAGCCATAAAGTAAAAAAATGTCAAAGAAAGACAGACGCAGAATGTTAGCTCAGATTTGGGGAACACCAACAAGCCATGAAATAGATATTGTCGATGAAGCAAACCAGATTGTTGTATTCTCAAATTACAGGGGAATAATCAGTTGGTGGATGGAAATTTTCAAGGTAGGTCTTTTCTTTGGTATGACATTTTGGAGTTCACTGGATAATTAGTTGCTTTTAAAAAAAAAATTGTTAATGGTTTCCCTGGTAGAGCAATCTATTACCATTAAGAGTCCATTTCTATCTTGTTGATTATCTCTTTTATTTTTACTCTCTACCTTTTTTGTGTTTTCCCAATTGTTCTGGCACCTTTACACTGATTTGTATATATTTCTGTTATTTTGCATATTATTCACATGACCAAACAACTCAGTCTGTTCAGATTGTAGTTGACGGAAGACAGGTCAGTCTCTTAACCCCCTAAACGGAAGACAGGTCAGTCTCTTAACCCCCCTAATGAAATAGCGTCTGTTATGGTAATCTGGTCTTAACCCTGCAGAAATCGCAGGTTCCAGAAACTTGGCCATTGACAAACTAAAAAGCCCTCTATTGATACGTGCGGTCTAATATTGAACGGGTGCTGGAAATAGACCCTCGGAAGACAGGTCAGTTTTACCCTACTAATGACAGGGCGTTGCTACGGTAGTCCTGCTCAACTCGAGAGGAGCTGCAGACATTTGGTTCACATACTAGGCTGATAAGCCAACGGTGCGAGGCTACAAGGCGAGGGATTACGTCCGAACGCCTCTAAGCCAAAATCCCGCCCAGAAGCTCAGCACGATTGCAAAGGGAGGCTTCGACATGGTGGGGACCTGGGGCTCCCGCTCCAGCCCCGCCCGGTCGAGCCGCAGAATGAGGTCTCTGCCGTCCGCTGATCAAAGCGGGCGGGAAGCTGCTCGATATTCACCCCATACGGCGATGAGGTATGAAATCATTTGTAGAAGACTTAGTTCTCGGTCGGGGTGCCCTAAGCAGTAGATCAGCTACCTCACTGCGAACTGCTGAGACTCAACCCTTGACCATGAGATATGTCCGCACACCAGACGAACAACATCTCCGTTCAATGACCAGGATTGTTCCCTGGTCAAATGCACTATTTCGAGAGGAATCACAGGTCGCTGACATTTGGTCCACGTACTTGGCTGATAAGCTACCATCTGAGGGACTACGGCCGAACGCCTCTAAGCCAGAATCCCGCCCTAAATCTCAGCACCACTGGGATGGGAGGCTACGACATGGCTGGCGCTTGCGTCTCAGCCCGGCCCGTTCGAGCCGCAGAAATGCACCTGGTAAAATGCACTCCTGCCTCGCTCTTTGCCTCTGTCTGCTATCAGTCATCCCAATATGGACGCAGAAGAGATGCAGTCCAGCGGACATTGCACCTCCTGCCCTATTGTGACAACCTCCCGGGTGGCGGGGAATGCTAGGCGACCATCACTGCAGATGAGCCGAGAAAATAAAGGGAGCAAAGACATACCTCACTCACATGCATATGCTACGTTTCTGACAGGACGTGACGATCCTGGGACAAAGTCACACTGGACTGCCTCTCTTCTGGGATAGTACAAACTAGTACATAGTCCATCATATCATTGCCAAACCCTATAGACACGAGTAGGGAAGACTCGATAGTCCTGCAAGACAACTTCCTAAGAGAGACAACTCTGACCAAAAATAACTGCTGCCTTGCAGTTAGGCTGGGGACAGCCAAAGGCTAAGGAGGGCAACCCTACAGAAACGCCTGTTGAAATCGGATGCACAATAAAATAAAACAGTGCAACGTAAATATCGCTGTAAACAGCGTACGATGAAGAAGAAGACGATTGTAGTTGGGGATCAAGATTCTGGGCTGTACATGAGCTGCAGAGCTTAGAGATATACAGCTGACTGCTAGTGTCAGGACCAGCGAACCAGAGCTGCCAAGTCCTTTCTACACCTCCAAGCAGGGATCTTGGAGCTAACTTGATACTCAAAAATTCTAGCTGAAGTCAAATGTGTTGGACTAAAAGGTGCAAATATCGCATTCAACCTGTAAGCTATGGTACAGCACATTTCGTTCTTTGGACATCCTGCAACTAGCAAAGACCTTTTCAGACCTTGGTAGTGGGAATTTGAGAACGAGCGAAAAAGAAGAAAAAGATTATAGTTGTTCAGAATAGGAGTATCACATTCAGACAACAGACTTTCATCAAAAGTTGCCCCAGTTGCATACTTTGTATTAGATGTAATAACAAACAGGTAAGTATCTTTTTTAATGTGACGAGAGACCTAAAATGCAGCTCAGTGAAGGGGCCGACAGCAGCCAGTGACTCAATCTGTACCCACAAAAGCCAGCAAAAATCGGATGTGTCTGGCAAACAGGTGCAGGTATCGCAGCCTCGTGGTAAACTGATGATACATCATCCTTTTTAGGACAAATACTGTAGAAGAAGAAGAAAAAATGTGACAACATCCAATACAGCTGGAGATTATGGAGAGAAAGGGTAGATTTTGTACTCTCAGAAAGTGCAGGGGGATAGGACCTGGCCAAGAATGTTGGAAGGGAGGCCAGGTCAAGCAAAAGGCCAAACAAACAAATCTGAATAGCATCTGTTCTGACCAACATTCCAAGCAGAATTGGATGGTTTCAAACAAGCTGGTTTCTTAGAGTGATATTGTTGCTCCTAATGTGAATAAACACAACTTTCATCAGCCTATGAAGCTACATTGGGTGTACTACTTGAGTTCATCTAATGACTTTGGTTTGGTTTTATCTCCTTCATATTTTGGTCTGTTGACATTTTATTCAAGAGTGTTTCAAATATTTAACACTAACACAGAAATATGGACTCCACAGAAATACGGACTCAACAGAAATGGGTTTTTTAAAGGACAGTATACCTTGGACAACAAACAGAACTGTAGTATTTGAAAATAAACAAGCATGCGATTACAGTTTATCATGACACTAAAAACAACAACATATGTGATTGGAGCCACATAAGTGACACCCATTCTGAAAATAATAGGACCACTGTAACTTTCCAAGTATGTAGTAAAATATAACTAAAGAAAGTTGTGCACGGGGCCAGCAACTTCATGTAAAAACATTGCTATTGTAGTCAGCCACTGCAAAAGCTTGAATACAGGTTTCCCTTAAAGGGACAACTGCAGTAGAAACCTATGTTTCACATTGTAACGAAAATGTGAATGATGTATTTTCAGTAGGCTTATTAATATTAATAGAATAATATGTCCCTGCTTTGAAAGTTCTAGAAAGGAGGACTATAGATAAATTGAAAATTGATGATTTTAATTACCAGATGGTGTTATTTATGTCAAATTTGATTGTTAAGTCAGCTTTGCTATATTCTTTTTTGTCCGATTTGATGATTGTAATCACATTGTGATACTCGATTTAATGATTGTAAATAATTTTGCCGTGTCATCTCTTGCAGATATACTACCCAAACATAAAGTGCAGAGAGAAAGGGGATGTAATAAAGATTAAGCCTACAGTCGGAGTGACAATAAAACTCAACAAAACAACACAGCTCATGAAAATCGGTGGGAAGGACCACTGGCCATGGTTTGTGGACACTTTCGGAGCACTCCTAGATATTGGTAATGGTGATGCTGTAGAGTTACAGAGTGATGGGAAATCTGTTTCTGAGAATTCCGTTACCCGATATCTTCAGCTGAACAAAGATGATGAGGAGGTAAATTATTAATTTTTTCCCTTCCACAAGCTGTCAAGTGTTGTGGGGAGATGCACTTTCCAGTTTTGCACACACTTCAACTTTAGATGTATCAGTCTATGTCCCATTCTTGATTTCACCACAACTATCTTTCTCTTAACATGAAGCCAGATCATCATCATCAAGTGCTGTCTCCACATCAGAGGTTGACGGTAATGTATCTCCAACTGTCTCTGTCCCACGCCACTCTGGTACACACAGTCAAACTGTGTCCCGGCCACATCTTAATACATCTGTACCTCTGTTGCCCTTTGGCTCTCTTGCTCTCCACTCTTCCCTACAATATAACCTTCAGCAGATGTTCATGGCCAAAATATTTTATTTTTCAGCTTTTTATTTCCTTCAGAAGTATCTGCTCCACCTAAAGTTGTTCCAGAACCTCAGTATTGGTTTTCCTATCTTTCCAAGAAACTCGTCCGAGTCTTTTGAATACCCTCATTTCAAAGGCCTTAATACTCTTCTCCATTTCCTTTGTTAGGCTCCAGGTTTCTACTCATACAATAAAATTGAATGCACATAGCATTTAATTATTCTCATTTTAAAATTTGCGATATCTGCTTTGACAGATGTGTTTTTCATAAACTTAACTTAATGTCGTTATACTGGTTTAGAAGACTCTGCAGAGTCTGTATACAACCAGTTTAATTTACATTCCCTTGCTCTTCTCTTCTTCTGCGTTTGTTCTCAAACTCCTACTACCAAGTTCTGAACAGGCCTTTGCAAGTAGCAGGATGTAGTTCGGAGAACAGAATGTGTTGTGTCGCTAGTTTACAGCTTGACTGCAATATTTGCACCTTTTGGTCCGACACATCCGTCTTCGGCAGGCCCTTGCTCTAAAATTCATTAATTGTCCATGCCTCCACTACTTCCTGTGGCAATGCATTTCAAACATTCACCTCTCTCTGACTAAACAAATATTTCCTAATATCTAATCTGGACCTTTCTTTAATTAATTTGTACTTTTACCCTCTTGTTCTTGAAGGTGGTTGTATTTTGAAAAACTAGGTTATAGTCTAATTTATCTGTTCCTTTGATTATCTTGTAAACCTGTATTAAATCAAATTCTTCTCTTTTTTAGACACTGTAGGCCGGTTTTTATGATTCTTTCCTCATAACTGTAATTCTGGAATCCCACTATCAGCTTTGTCGCTCTTTCTTGTATCCTTTCCAGCATGTTTATGTCCCCTCTATGATAAGGACTCCACACCTGTACACAGTACTCCAATCTAGGTCTAACTAATGCTTTATACAGTTTGACTATCACTTCCTTGCTCCTATGTTTGATAATTATTTTTATCATACTTAACATTGCATTTGCCTTTTTCACTGCTACCTGGACTTGCTCACTCACTATGCCTGTATGATCTATTATAACCCCTAGGTCCCTTTCCTTATCTATCTTTCTAATATTGTTCTCGCCCATTCTGTAATTATGTTCCATATTGGATCTACCCATGTGGATGACTGTACATTTATCTACATAAAACTCCATTTGCCAGCTCGCAGACCGTTCTCAAATTTTATCTAAATCCGACCTCAATATATCCACTTCCGCTTCAGATGAGACATGCTGTTAAATGTATTCTTAACCATTGCAATTCTCGTAATGATCTCCCTTTCACATTTGCCATCAGCCGAAATGAGTTTGCCGGGGTATACATGAGGCCAGGTAATTCATTTTCAAATGCACACAATAATTCACCATGTGTGATGATCCATCCATTTTGTTTTATGACTGTTGATGTATTATGATGTTCTCAGCTGTCCTCTGATGTTATTTTACATTCTGTTTTACATATAGAAAAATCCATTTTTATTATCGTATCACCTTTCCTATTTTACATTTTGTTGGGTGTGTTTTAAGTAGTGGCCATGTTTGATATTAACCCATGTGAATTACTGGGTTCCTTACTGCAGTGGAAAGAATACAGACCACCACACTGATCATTCAATGCATATCATAAATGGTGTTTAAGTAGGGTTGTGCATGGGATTGGCAACCTCATGTAAACAGTGCCACAAAAACCACCTCTACAAGTGCTCATAACATGTTTTTACACACGCTTTCTTGTAAGATCAACTGTAGTTGTGGCCCCATGCTCCTACTGGAGTGGGAAAGGGCATGGAATAATGAACAGGATAATATTTGATAAGGGAAAAAGGGGGCTAAAGATGTAGCACAGTGAATGAGCTAACAACAGCCAGCAAACCAGAGCTGACTGCTTGCATCAGGGTCAGCGAACCAGAGCTGACTGCTTGCATCGGGGTCAGCAAACCAGAGCTGACTGCGTGCATCGGGGTCAGCGAATCAGAGCTGACTGCTTGCATCGGAGTCAGTGAACCAGAACTGACTACTTGCATCGAAGTCAGTGAACCAGAGCTGACTGCTTGCATCAGGGTCAGCGAACCAGAGCTGACTGCTTGCATCAGGGTCAGCCAACCAGAGCTGACTGCTTGCATCGGGGTCAGTGAACCAGAGCTATCTGAGTCGCCGTCAGCAAACCAGAGATAACCAAGACCTGCCTCCGAGCAGTGGCCCTGGAAACAGACTGCACTAGTGGTCTTGTGAAGAGAATATGGTGCAGTGGGACGACAAACCGGTACCCAAAAAAGTACGCTGAAATCGAATGTGTTGGGCCAAGAAGAGCAGATATTGCTGTCTCGGTGTAAACTACATCACAACGTCCTTTTCAGTACGAACGCCAAAGTAGGTCATTTTTAAAATATAAACGCACTGTGTAAGAATGATACTCATTTTGTTGTGTATCATAACATTGTTATTATTATTTTCCTTGCATTATAGCAGTTAGTGTTGTCTTGTAACTTGAATGGTGCACTTTCATGGTTTATGTTCATGCATACATAATGATCTTGTTGTTGTCAAACAATATAACAGGTTCAAGATCTCCTGGATCGCATTCCTGAAGGGGGTGGAATTATGCACCATGACTTTATCATGAGACTTTGGAAGAGTTTGTTGGATGACTGGCTTGGTGTTGGGGCCTCCGTTTTTGTGGTCACGCCTCGGATTGACTCAGAGAGGTTGTTCATTCTGATGCTGCTCATGATACGGAATAAGGGCACAGGGTTTCAAGTGAGTTCCACAAGAACACTGGTGTGTTGACTTCTGTAAGGCTGTTTACTCTAAGTCCGTGCCAGTTTGATGAATTTGCGCATTTTGTAGTTGATGAGTGGTGCCATATAATGTTTTAGTGTTTGCTTGAAGAGTCTGCCACTAATCTTTTTCCTCGTGAAGTGAGTTCTGGGCATGTAGACAGCATGTTTGATAGTTTTACCTTTGGTCTGTCAATTTCTTCCTTTCATTTTTGCTTTTTTTCATATGTCCTGCTTGTGCCTTTCAGTGTCGAGTTATGAAAAGGTTTCTTGACCGGGCCCACTATGTGCTGTGTAGATGGAGAGCTTTACTGCTTCTGTTATTTCTGCTATCAATTTTTTGTGTGGTCGACACTTGATTTTGTATCAATTGTTTCTGTATAGCATTTCTTTTGGGGAGGGGGGGGGAGTATACTATCTGGTGTTTGACGTGTCAGTGGCCGAACCATTTGGTTTGCTGTCTCTTGATTAGGTCTATCGCTAACGTTGTACCTACTTGTGTCCTAATATTTTCGTTTCTGATTATATCCATTCTTGTTACTCCAAGCATTCTGCGCAGGCATTTGAATGTCAAGTTGAGAAATGTGCTGATATTACATAGTTGATGAGTGTTGCCATATAACATGTTATGACCCTGGCAATGCTTTTTGTCTTTCTGTGGTGGGCATATACACAGAACTAGGTTTGACAAGTATGACCTGCCTCAGATCAGTTTTGTCATCATTATTGTCTGATCCCTGACAAACCCAATCTTTGTGTACACTTTTAAACCAGACTTGGTCCTTGTCATTAGCACAATTTCACTAAGTTTTTAGAATAACAAAAGATTTTTTGTTTAAATTAATGAACATTTTGGTCTCTTGCTTGTTAAAATAATTTGAGAATCATACACATTTAACTGTATTAACAAAAGCTCCAATAACAATAGTTAAAAGTGCATGAAGATCAATCCATTGTTTTCTTGTTGTGTTAATATTATGTGAGAAGCAGAAATGGGCTATTTATGTTGCATGTCTTTCTCGTGTTGCATTTGCCATTAACTAACTGTCCTTCCTCTTCATACATTGAAGGTTACACTTATGACACCAGCCAAACAAGATGGCGAGCGCTTTGACAAAATCATGGAAAAAACCAAGAGGAGACTTAAAGAGGTCAAGTCGGCACATGACTCAAAACTTGTCTCCAACGTCAAACTGGAGTGGGTCATGCTTAATTTGAATATTCAGCATGAGAACTTCTCAACAAATTTTGTTGCAGCTTACAAAGACGGAGAGGGAGAAGTTCTCACAACAACAGCTCACTTTCATAAAGCTCACTTTCACCATCAGCAGAAGGATAATGTCTGCTACTGTAGAATTAGTGCACATGATTTGCGCAAAAATTATCTATTGCCGCTCAATATTGGTAACAACGTATTTTAACAAATATCAGTTCTTTTTATGAATATTTTCTTTTACATCCGAGAAAGCATTGAAGAATTTGTAGTTGCCAGATAAGTATTGAATTTGCTGCGTGTGCAATTTAGTTTGAATTTTCTGCAGAAGAGCTGCTGAATGTTCCGGTGAATATTTACAGTTTAATTTGATTTTCAGAGCCTTAAGGTAGAAGTATGGTGTATTGAGCACCCTATGTGCCTCTGAAATGTGATTACATGGTTTTGTTCTTGAAGTCAAATTTTGTTCCTGTTATATTATAAATGTTCTAAACTTAACGTCTTTATACTGGTTTAGAAGACTCTGCAGAGTCTGTATACAACCAGTTTCTTGATGGATGAGTAGACCCACAGTCTGTTATCCGCAATCTATGCTGCTCTTAACAAACCACCTAACCATGGCCAGTGTATGCCATGTCACACAGTTAGTTGTCTCTTACGACATGCTCTCTGTGTGGCAGTGGTGCTATTCTTGTCATACACAAAGACCACTGGGGACTATTGTTTTTTAAATATGGCAATACTTATGTCCATTAATTATACAAATTAATGTTGTTCTTATCTGAAACTATGTTTATTTATTTGTTTTACTTTTAAAATATGTTTAATGTTATTTATCTTTGAAATCTATTTGCATATAACTTATGTGGTGTGCTGGTGCATGTCAATTGTTCTTCCCAGCTTTATTATGCTCATCAATTAGAATAAGATCCAGTTCAAAGCATTGCAGAAATATAAAATGATTATATAAATTATTATTCTGTATGGTTGTGTAAGACCTGATAACCTCACAGGCATGCAGTGGTTCCTGCTATTGTTGAATCGGTCAGTAATCTTTCTTTTGTCATGATTAGTCAGTAGCCATTGGTGAGGTTAGAATAAAATGTTAGTTTTTTTTTAAATATTACTCCTTTTGGATACTGGGGCCTCTTACTGGTAAAGAATGAATAGAACCACTGTTGTAAAAGGTTGGTAGGCTCATCATGTCAAAGAAAGTGCCACAGAAACCACCTCCACAAGAACATATACATGATTTGACACAGATTTCCTGAAGGAGGCCAACTGTAGTAGTGGCCTTATCCTCCATCTGGAGTGAACAAGGTTGTAATAATGGTATGATTGCAATATTGGTTAGTATGTGTGCCTTGTGTAGTGGAGAGTGTGCAATGAAACTAGTCGACCATGATATTATATAAATAACCTTACAGCCTTAAATAATTATAAACCAGCACAATATAGTATTGGTGTGTGTGTGGTGTATTTTAGGGCGGGAACAATAAAACAAACAGAGAAATTGTTTCTACTTGAAATGTGGACACAGTAGCAAGAATATGGCAAGGAACAGGGTGTTACTTTTATCGGACAGAGATGTGACTTTAAAATGACAATACGTGTATGTTGTGTAGGTGAAAAAATTGTACAAAATATCAGAATTTCATCCATGCTGAGGTAAATATAATGACTGACAATGTGATTGATCAAGAATTTGTGAGTCTGAAAGAATTCATCTCCGTGACTGTTGAAACTAATCATCATTGTATAATAATAATAATACTTGCCGGCTTTCCTGTCACTCCTCTTCTACCAATGGGCACAAAGATCTCGTTTTTCTTGTGGCTTTTAGTTTCAGCAAGATAGGGTAGCTTGCCCTATGCCCAACCCTCTTTATTTGCCTCTTATGACATGCCAGGCAAGTTACAGTGGTAACTATTCTTTTACTCCCATTCTGAATCAGATAACACATCTGCGGTAATAATTATAACATATTTAATCAGTGCTCTGGTGTGTAGAGAATAGCCAGCCAAATCATGTGCATTTCTAACAAGTGTCTTCTATTTGACATGATAACAGTCTAGTCCTTAGTCATTCATAGATTGTCTGACATTGTCCTGCCATCACATATCACATACCAACAACATTTCAACTGTAAATTTCATGTAGATTGTTTTATGTGCATGTATTTTTTTTTAAATTTTATTATTTTTTTTTACGTTCGTCTTATTTCTCTAATCCCCAAGGCGGTGTGCGTTGCACTGCATTTTTATTTTGCGCCTGTCGGCCCAGTGCATCCGACTTCGGCATGCATTTTATGTAAGGGTCTGCTTCCTCCTGCATTTTCTAAGGGTTTGCTTCCCCGGGGTAACGGCCGATGCTGTGATGGGGATCGAACCCAGCACCTTCTGGTTGTGAGCCGTGTCACTTAACCACTAGCCACGCCGCCCCCCTATGTGCATAGATAATTTACAAAAGATTCACTTTAGTAACAAATATAAATCCGTTTGACATATCCTCAACGGACAATAAGTTCATCAAAATCATTAGCAATTTACTCCATTATAATTCTCATTGATGTTCACACACAATTAATTTGTCCGTCTGGGAACAAAAACCAGGCGAATTATTATGACAAAATTAGCATTACATATGACAGTGAAATGTAATCCAACTAGAATTTATCCTTTATCACGCTAATGTCTGGATGACCAGACAAAATAAAGTTCCGCCAGCCTCCTAAAGGATGTGTAAACAACCAAGCAATAAGAAAATTTGCCAATCGCCATCAGCAAATTATTCTAGAGCATTAACACCGATTGAAACACGGCCATTTTGAGTCTAAATATAGGGAATGCCATCATTGCAGATCAAAACCAAAATGGCCGGTTTAGTTCGTTTGAAAAAGATTTTGGAACAATGTGTTTTCTTTTTCTGGATGACTTGTGGATTATTCCATTATTGCGGGCGATAAAGGTAAATTGTTGCGACATATTTTTCTGAGATAGATCTGTTTAATTTGTTGATTTAGCAGTATTAAATACATTTGTAAGAGAAAATAGCAGATTTGACAATCTTGTAAGAAACACTATCGGTGTTGTGTGATAATCTTCACATTCTGACGGCCCTGATTCCCCACGAAATGGGCAAAATCTAAATGTTGTTGCGGTTTTTTAAATTTTCAAATTTATCTTCTTGTAACTGACACACACACACACAACAAAAACAATAACACCAACAAGTCCTTTATTCATTTATATCTCTACATACAAACAAATCATATTTATACAACAACAACAAAATCAGGTTCTCAAAGTGAACAACCTAGAAAAACGTGTCATGCTGAAAAATAAGTAAGTGGCTGTTGGAACTTCCGTACTTTTATTGGGTAAAGGTTAAAATGTCATTGGTTAGTTATTTCTTTTTCTACCACATTAATCCTGAACAGGTTGATTTGTTACATTGTAGTTTATAGCGAGGCTGTAATAACAGGGAGCCTTTCGTCCCCTACTCATCCAGTTTCAGCACATTTTTGGGGACTGCGTTTGCCATCTCTCTTTGATCCCTATTCTTTCAGTAAGGCTATATGGGTATAGTCTGTTTCAAGGGCTGCCACTTTGGGGCTGAATAGGGTCTTTAATCAGCTCTGATAAGCTGCCAGCTATGAGTTGCTGGCTACTATCAACTCATTCACTGCATTTTGATGGCATTATTTATTTTTAATACACATTTTTTATTGTGAATATCACTTGAGAAAACATAGAAAATATGCACAGCCCACGATATTTCCTATGTGTATGACATTCAAGATTCACATTCTCATTCATTTAAATTCTGACCTACACGAAGATTCAGAATTATATTCATATAAATATAAAATAAGACGTAAAATATATTTATAATTCGTGAACACGAAAGGTGATACGGTGTACAATATGTCAGAACCAGACCAGTACAGCATTACTCACACTTTATTTTTTTTTCACATGTGGAAGTTTGGCATTTACAGTTGGCCAAACTAGAAACGACTTCAACCCGAGAAGATAAATTTTAATTTCTGAATTTTGTTTATGTTGCTCCAAGTACTTTCTCAATTACCAGTTATTGTTGAATGCATAAGTGTTCCAATTTTCTCTCAATACAGGCCCAATGCTGAAAGTAGCGTAGATTCAGCTTGTGCCTTGATATGTTCTCCATACAGGCCCAATCCTAAACCTACTGTAGATTCAGCTTGTGCCTTGATATGTTCTCCGTACAGGCCCAATCCTAAAACTAGCATAGATTCAGCTTGTGCCTTGATATGTTCTCCATACAGGCCCAATCCTAAACCTACTGTAGATTCAGCTTGTGCCTTGATATGTTCTCCGTACAGGCCCAATCCTAAAACTAGCATAGATTCAGCTTGTGCCTTGATATGTTCTCCGTACAGGCCCAATCCTAAAACTAGCATAGATTCATCTTGTGCCTTGATGTTTTAATGTGTTGCTTAAATTATTTGACCTTGGAAGTCCACCTTGAATAATATTGTGTAATTATATATTGTTATTTTATTATCTGAACATGATTTTCTATGATCGATGTTCTTGTGAGATGCTATTGTTAACTTGTTGATAGGCTGCATTTCATGAATATCTTTGGTGACCAGTGCAATGTTTATGAGTGTGCTGACCTGGCTGTATTACCTGATGTTATCTAGGATAGTTATATAGGTCAACCGTCCCATTATCAAATGCATCCACATCAAACCCTTCCCCATCAACCTCACCCATCCCTCCATCCATTTCTTCTGCCTTTATACATCTCTTCCCCCAGCCCACCTACTCCTCGTCCATCTCCTTGGATCAGATCGCTGGACCAGTTGTATAAGAAATATAGTACAGATTTGTTCTGTGTATGTGTGCTTGTTTGGTTATTGCAGTCATGAGCTCTCTAAATATACTATCTTCTTGTTGTCCCTTTTTCACTCTGTTCATTCTTGCAGTTGTTGGCTTCTGTGACAATATATAAGGTTGCTAGCCCCATGCATAGCCCTCTTTAGTTATTTTTTACAGCATGAATGGAAGGCAGCAGTCACCCTTCTTGTGCGTTCATTCTCAATCTCCCGCTACCAAGTGCTGAACAGGGCTTTGTGAGTAGCAGGATGTAATCCGGAGAACGGAATGCGTTGTGTCGCTAGTTTACATCTTGCACATTCATATATGCATACAACTGTGTCGATTTTGGGACTGTAGTGACATGTCTGAAGCAGTGTGGTTTAAACTCGTGGCTGGTTAGTTGGATATCAGCTGCCCTGATGGAAAGAACAGTTGCGCTACACGGGGGATTTTGGACATCAGAACCTAAACGAATATGTTCAGGGCTGCTTCAGGGGTCTCTGCTCTCACTGGTGCTGTTCAACATCTACACAGTAAAAGTGGCCAATATTCAACCCACAGGGACAGGGCAAACATTAACATTTGCCAATGACATCCTAACGTAGATGACTGGCTCAGACAGGCAAGAGTTGGCCAAAGACATCCAGGAAACCTTGCAAGCAATCTCACAGTGGTGTGGCGACTCAAGCCCCAAGATCAATCCGAACAAGACCTGCATGATGTGGTGCTCTTTGAATAATTCCATAGTAAAGGCTGAACTCCCAGGCATCACATTTGAGGGATGCACCAGTGACAGGTTGAAATACCTCAGAGTGACATTTGATCAGTCTCTCCTATAATTGCCATGTTGACCAGACTACAAAGATGTAAGCAAGGACTAGGAGCACTGAAGACTATGGCTGCTGCCAGCTTGGAACAGCGCCTCCTGTCAGTTTGTGTCGATTACGGACTAGGCATCCTCACACTATCAAGAACACAGTAAGAAAGGTTGGAACGCATCCAGAATGAAGATATGCGACTGGTTCTGGGCTGCATTAGAGATACATGTTAGGATTGTTATTGGTGACATCCAGACATAAACTGGCACAAGTCAAAGCTTATATGTGTGTCACCACAGACACGCTCTGTACAGTATTATCTCAGACATCGAACTGAGGCGATAGCCAAGGGGGAAGATACTGGTGATAGAATGATAGAGTACCAGAGAGTCATCATAACCTTAGGCAATGAATGCAGATAATGAGGCAACGGCTGAGCAGAGCATAAGGTGAATCAGTTGATAAAGGAGAACACGCAGCATGGTGATGCTGATATATACGCCTACGGATCAGTGCTGAACTGTAGAGCATAAGGCTGGGGCTTCTTAGCTGGAGTGAGAGGACTGATGCTAAGTGCAGTTGGGCATACATGTCAAAAACTTCCAGTTTGAGAATGGAGATGGAAGCAGTGACCTCAGCGCTGAGATAGATATCTGAGACTTCTTTAACGAGGGCAGTCATCGTGAGTGACAGACGCGCAAGCCGCACTTCAGAACGTACAGAAGGGATGGCTTAGATACGAGTGGATAGTAGATGTTGGGGTTCGGGACAATGAAAGAGCTGACATCTTGGCTTCACAAGCTCTCATCGTGTGCACATTAGTGATGGATAGAAGTGACATTTTGAAATCAATCAATGACCGCCAGTTAGATGAAGACACTGCAATAAATGAAGCAGCAATCCACAGGCTGCAAAGTTATGACATTAAACGAGGTTTGAGCAGAGTAGGGCGCATGGGAGGACGGAGTAGGAGAGTGTACAACCAGCGAGCTACATTGACCATAAGCATCCATACCCTGCACCATTTTCTGAGACTGATTACCTGTGGGTATGCCCGGAGTGCAGTGATGTTGATTCTCAGAAACAGACCAAAGTATTTAAACTGTCTCACTTTGATTTCATTCTGTATGCACCTATTTTGTGTGTCTACGAGTCGCCGGCTGTTGTCATATCGTTCACTGTGTCTTTGGTCCCAGAAGATAATTAGAAGGCAACTAACAGCAACTGTAAAGGGGGCACAGAAAGAATCACTATTCTAGACCAGTGTTTCACAAGCTTTCAGTCAATGAAAAAAAAGGAAATTACCACTGAACCTATATTTACCACTTGAATTTTTGTTATTTTAAAAAGCTATAGAATTTCATTTTATAACATTAGTTTTAACAACTAATACACAAAATACTATATAAATAATGGAATTGCTTTTGTCTCTGAAAGGTCAGCGAAAAAGTTTTCTTATTTTCATCGGTCCACGAGTGTAAAAAGGTTGGGAAACACTGCTATAGATAGCTGTCAGAATGTATGACTTATTTGTAATGTAAATTTCCTTTGGGGTTTCTTCTTCTTCATACGCTGTCAGACGTCAACTTGAATTTATTCGAAGAAAGCAGCAGTCATCCTGAGACTGTCGACACTGCAATAGAGCTTGTCTAGTGTTGGCACTGGCCACATGTGCTTTCTCTGGTCCTCGTATGTTGGGCAATTTTGCAGCAGATGTTCAGCAGTCATTTTCCCTGTACCACAGGTGCATTCGTCAGTACCATCTATCTTCAGTTTATTGAATAGATGGTACCTCAGTCTGTTGTGGCCTGTGCGGAATCTGAAGGTCACGACCTGCTCTCTTCTGTTCAACTTCTAATAGGCATAATTTTTTGTGTAGCCAGTATGTTCTGTTTCCCATTTGGCCATATATCTGGGCCCTAATAAACGTTTTAGACTGTTCGTAGGTCATACTAGAATCTGGTTGTGGTAATCTTGCACCTTCTTTTGCCAGTCTGTCCGCCTCTTCGTTGCCTTGAATGTTACAGTTGGATGGAACCCACTGTACCACTACTCTTTTTTGGTGTAGACTGCTGGCATAGTTGACAGAGTACTGCTCTTAAATCATTAAGTTATGTATTTTTCTGGCTTTTTAGTGCTGTAACCACGGACAGGGCATCTGTAAACAGGACTATCTGGCTTTCATTGCTTTCGCCTGTCAGCATTGCTTCTACTGCAGCCTTCAATGCCTCCGCTCTGAAATTGCTTGAGTATTTTCCAGTTGCCAGTGTTATTTTTCTACCGTTTGTTAGGCTCAGGAATACCCCTCCCCCTCCATTCTGTGTTGTGTTTGTTGCAGAACCGTCAGTGTATGCATGGGTCCAGTCCATGCTTGGGTAGTTTTTCGCTATGTACTTCAGGGTTATATCTCTTCTTTCTTTTTCAGTCTGGCTGTTCTTGTTTCCAATACCTGGTATATTTTCTACCACCTCTGGAACAATATGCTGCTTCCAGGTGGGTTTGATCATCATATACTCTTGTTCACTCCAGTTGGAACATGAGGCTATCACTGCAGTTTGATTCCTTATATAAAGCCTGAATCAAAGCATTCTATGTACTCTTGTAGACATGGTTTCTTTGGCACTATTTTACATGTGATTGACAGAGCCATGCACAACCTTACTTAGTTGTCTTGTGCAACAAACATAGAAAGAAGTGGTCTATACTTTCCTTGCCAGTATGAGGAGCCTGGATACACGCAGGGACATTAGTGTTTCATCAACAGGGTAAACACTTGACTTATATGGTTGTGACAGCTGATTTGTTTAACCTTTAATGCATATTTGAGATTGTATGTTATACATGTCAAATGGTTGTTATAATATTGCAAAACTGTTATAGTCACATTCCAGCATTGGAAATGCCACAATTATGTATCTGAAATATTGACCGTATGCTTTCAATGTGTACAGTCTGGTGAGCTCGTGTTCCTTGTCATCCATGAAAAAAAAATATGTACACAATTAAATGTTTTAAATGTAATGCTCAAGTGGTGCTGAACATGAAAATGTGAATAAAGACAGACAAGACACACAGCGAGTTGGCTAATGTGATGAAGTGTGCATACATGCTTCTGTGAGTGAAAGAGAGAGAGGGGAGTTGGCTAATGTGATGAAGTGTGCATACATGCTTCTGTGAGTGAGAGAGGGGAGTTGGCTAATGTGATGAAGTGTACATACATGCTTCTGTGAGTGAGAGGGAGGGGAGTTGGCTAATGTGATGAAGTGTGCATACATGCTTGTGTGAGAGAGAGGGGGGGGAGTTGGCTAATGAAATACTGTTGTGATCAAGTGTGAATACATGCTTGTGTGAGTGGCTTGGCTTCGTTCATTATCAATCTCCCACTACCAAACACTGAAAGGGCTAAAGTAGCAGAATGTAGTCCAGAGAACGGAATGCGTTGTGTCATAGTTTACAGCTTGACTGCGATATTTGCACCTTTCGGTCCAACACATCCGACTTCAGCAAGCATTCCCTCTTCGATCCCTTCTCCTTAGCCAGTCTGCCCTGCTGCAGCCTGTTATCCAGGATCATCGCATGGAGGTGTAGAAGGGTCTTGGCAGCTCTAGTTCGCTGGCTCCTGACACTAGCAGTCAGCTATGGGTCGCTGACCACTGCAGCTCATGCACTGCTCAGCATCTTGATCCCGCTTGTGTGAGTCAAAGAGAAGAATATGACACACATGAAAGGTAACAATGCTGGATAAAAGCAAATGTGTCAATTTATTTAAATCCAAATTTGGCTTGTCGAAACAAAAAATATAAATGAATGGATGGATGAGGATTCAAGGAATATAAAATTCAAATGCATTGAGTGCATACATCAAGTCTGCCAAATTCATTTTGTTAAGACATTGAAAATATTTTTAATAAATATTCGCACACATAAGTCAACTCACTGTTAGGACATGCAGACACAAGTCTGTGGAGATATTTCCAAAAACAAATGCTGATGTTGTAAATCATTTTATAACACAAGATAAAATAGTAACTGAAGGGTAAAAAAATGTAGATATGCTTTTGTAGATTGACACAGTCAATGGGAGCCATCCATCTGGTCAAGTGTATAACTTTTGAGTCATGAACATCACTTGATTATCACTAACTTATATAGATTCTGGGAAGCAAAGAAAATATGCACTGTAATCTTCCAAGAACATCTTAAAGAGGGATGTACATGGAGCTAGCAACCTCATGCAAAACAAATTGCTACAGACCACACCGCTGCAAAAGCACATCAAATGTTTGGTGCAGGCTTGCTGACAGGAACCCAACATTACGATGTAGTCATATGTTTTGTTATAAGCAAAAACGGGACAAGACAATCATAACTATGTCACCAAAATGAGGAAGACAGCCATTTGCCTATAAGATGTATAGCAGAAATCACATGATGTAACACAGGGTCATCAACATGTGGAAACACACAATAATTCTCCATTTGTTTTGCCAATATCAATGGGTCAGACATTTGGCAGACCTGTTCACTGCCTGACACAGCAGTTATTTTAACAACAGCTGAATGTGGTTTCTCAGCATGCTTTCTGCTTATATCATCAGTTATTATACAGTTTCCAATTCAATGTTTGGGTGTGGGTATCCTGATTAAATATGGTTTCTCAGTTCTTGTGTTTCAATTTTTCTTCCTTTCAGTATTTTTTATGCATCTTTCTTGTGTTGTCTCCATTTATCTTCTATGTCCTTACAGTTGTAAAAGTATACATCTCTCTTTCTCTTTCCTGCCAACATCAGCTTATAAATACATATGATGTTTATTCTGTGGTGTTCTTTGCTATCTTTTGTGTTATTTTTATTTATAATAAATCTTCCGTAATTTGTTTGTTTTTATATTCTTTTATTTCCGTGGCGAAGTGGTTAAACAGTCTGCAGCCTCGTGATCAGGTGGTGTGGGTTTGACTCCGGACTCCGCCGTCTTTTTCACAGGTGCTTGATGCAGAGTCCCCTGCATCTTGTAGTCGTCTTGTCCCTGACTTGCCACTGGGGTCGGGCAGCACGAGACGAGAGAGTGAGAATAAAAAGTAGCGCAGTTACTCCTTACTAAAAACAGCACTAGCAAAATCAATTATGCCATCATCATCTACGAATGGACGGCTGCCTTTGCCTTTATATTCTTTTATTGCACAATTGTTATTTCCTGTTAAAAACAGTCCCTTTCTAAGCTGTCATCTGTATTGTTCATATTATGTCAAATGATTTCGCTCTGTTTTAAACCACATTATTGTAATTCTGTGTCCAGAATCTACATGTTATTGAATAAGAAAATCAGAATTCCAACTCCATGTTCTACAACTGAAGTGATGATATGTCGCAGTCTTTGTAAATATTGACCATTTTTTCTTATATGTTGATTTGTTAGTTCAGTGTTGTTGTCCCTGATGAAGGCCTATTGGTCATAACATAGGTTTTGTTTGTGTTCTCATCTCGGTGCGGTATCTGACCATACCCATTTTTTAATTTTGATTAAGCTCAACCTCAATCAACTTTTACTAGTTTTTTTCATGTTTTTTTCTCATTGTAAATATTAAGCATCATTCCATCTTGTACATACGTCTTCCAATGTATCTAATGTTATACTCTGATCATTTCTCTCCTACATTATATAGCAGGTCCAAGTGTTACAGAGGAGCAAACAATAGTAACCTGCCTGGCATGGCATATAAGAGGAGGGTTGCAAATGTGGCTGGCTACCCCATTAGTGTATAAACTACCAGCAAATACATTAAGTAACAACAATTTTATTAACATTTTTACAAGAGTGCAAACCAGAAATTTGTTGTCTCTTATTTTTCTACATAGTCCCTGTCGCGACAACACACTTTGCCCACTAGCTTGTGGATGCCCTCTAGAAAGAAAAAAAGACTTTTGGTGTGACCTTTGACCAATTTTGTGCCACCTTCATTACCTCGTTATCAGCTGCCTTGGGACCTATCTGCTACACACTTTCCTATAACCGAGGTCATCATGGACAATTTTGTGCACAGTGACATCTGCAGCTATTTCATCGATAGTGACTCGCCTGTTGCCACGGACTAGCTGATCAATCTGCTGTTTCACTGTGTCATTTGCCAGGCTTGTTAATCTTCCATGCCATGGTTCATCAAGGTTGTTTTGTCTTCCATTTTGAAATCTTTCTAACCATTCATACATTCTGCTCTGACTCATACACGTGTCTCCATACTAAACATTCATTTTTCTTTAGATTTCAGGTTTCGCACCCTCTGACCACAAAGAAAACTAATTCATTGTTCTTCCACGGTGCAAGTCGACAGTAGGGCAGCCATGTTGTACACTGTATTGCACATGCGTACACTGTATTGCACATGCGTACACTGTATTGCACATGCGTATACTGTATTGCACATGCGTACACTGTATTGCACATGCGTAAACTGCTTGATCGTCACAATTCCATGGAGTATTGCTAAAGAGCCATTTTTTGTCCTGAAATACAATTTTCTGCTGTACATACTCTTCCATGCACTTTATATTAAATTGCTGTTACTTAATGACTGTCCGTTACAGAAAAAGAAAGACCATTCACCACATGGTAGACGAGGAGCTACTGAGTCGGGTCCCTCATTCAATATCTACTAGTTTTCGGGTAACCTATATTAAATTGTGTCTTTTTAGAATCTTGTCCATGGTACCCAGACAGACTACTACTACTGTTCAATATGTTTCTTATATGCCACATACTCGCTGCTGTCTGTTCTGCTTGGCAAGCCATTGTGTTTTCAAAATCATTCACTCTCAGCTAATGAATTTATGAGCTGTTGTGCCTGTGTACAAGTAACAAATAAATGTAAGTAGATACAGTTTGACTTGTTTAGTTACTTCTCAAACATTTAGAAACCAATGTTTATTATTGCATTATTTAACACATTCAACAAATAACTGTTTTGTGTAAACTCTGTTGACAGCAGAGACCCTGCTGTCTGAGTTAGTCACATGTTAATGGCAGGAATAGGTCACAATCAGTATCTTCTTCTTCTGCGTTCGTTCTTTTCTCCCACTACCAAGTCCTGAACAGGGCTTTGCAAGAAGCAGGATGTACTCCGGAGAACGGAATGAGTTGTGTCGCTAGTTTACAGCTTGACTGCGATATTTGCACCTTTTGATCCGACACATCCGTCTTCGGGAGGGTCAAATCAGTATCTATTTTCACTTTTTTGTTTTAAACATGCAAATACTCTAAAACCGAATCACTGGTGATTGGTGACTTGCTGTGACATGGGAAGGTGATACTTGAACCCTAGTACCAACAATATTCTGGCCTGCTATTATTAAATACTTCAAAACAAATGTTTTCACTTGCTTCATGTCTTACATTCCTGAACCACACCCACCCACCTACACATGAACTAGCTCCATTTACAAACACACAACAGACAGCTTCCACTAGCATCCAACTTAAGCAGGTCTTAATGAGTTAGCTTTGACACATCTTTGCCTTACTGAAAGCTGTTTAGACTTAAGCATTTCAAAATACATGACAAAGCAAACAATATCAGATATAATCAGCATTCATTAGAATACAAACACTGGAAACATTATAATTATGTCTAGAATTCATAGCCACCATACACAATGTTGGCTAGTGTTTCTATAATGTCCCAGCAGTTCTGCAAGTCTTGCTATGCTGATTGAAATTATCTAAAACTGTCATTTAAGTATATTGCCTTTGTTATAAAGATGCCAGTCTTGGGACTGCATACCATACTCTGCTATCAAAGTGGGTAAGCAGTCAGATAAAGATGCCAGTCTTGGGACTCTGCTATCAAAGTGGGTAAGCAGTCAGATAAAGATGCCAGTCTTGGGACTCTGCTATCAAAGTGGGTAAGCAGTCAGACTGTTAATATTATTTGATGCCAACAGTAGTGAGATTGCATGACTAACTACTGATTACAATAAGAGGGCGCAGAACCAACAGCTCTGGCTGATTCAATCAATGAAGGCAGGAGGAGCACACACACAAGTATATTATATCTGGCTGAAAGGGCACGGCTTGGCCTAGTGGTTAAGTGGCACGGCTCACAAACCGAAGGTGCTGGGTTTGATCCCAATCACAGCACCGACCGTTACCCCAGGGAAGCAAACCCTTAGAAAATGCAGGAGGAAGCAGACCCTTACATAAAATGCATTGTGAAGTCGGATGCACTGGGCCGACAGGCGCAAAATAAAAAAACAGTGCAACGCACACCGCCATGGGGATTAGAAATATAAGGCCAATGCAAAAACAAAAAATATCTGGCTGACATTTGTTTTCTGTTTCTTACAACAAAGAGCTGCAATGAAAGAATGACAACTTAGATACTGCATGTCAAATTCATTATGTACAAAAACAAAGGACTGATCAAGTTCTTGTAGTGCTACAACACACATGCTAGACGGACCGTTGATCTCATTAACAAGGGTAGGAAGACCAACAGGCCTGAGAATATTTACAAGCTGTATTAGTTCACACACAAGCACATATATACACGTCAGCTGCATGTTATTATTTACAAATGATGAATAACAAAAGAACCATACAATGTCAAGTATTTGGGCCGCATATGACAACATGACTCAAGTTCACACATTAGCATATGACAACATGACTCAAGTACACACATTAGCATATGACAACATGACTCAAGTACACACATTAGCATTTGACAACATGACTCAAGTTCACACATTAGAACATGGCTCAGTTATTCAAGTACACACATACAACAACATGACTCAGTAACTGTCACACATACAACAACATAACTCAGGTACACACATACAACAACATGACTCATCAACTCAGGTACACACATACAACATGACTCACCGACTCAAGTACACACATACAACATGACTCATCAACTGAAGTACACACATACAACAACACGACTCATCACTCAAGTACACACATACAACATGACTCATCAACTCATATACACACATACAACATGACTCGTCAACTCAAGTACACACATACAACATGACTCATCAACTCAAGTACACATAAACAACAACATGACTCATCAATTCAAGTACACACATACAACATGACTCATCAACTCAAGCACACACATACAACATGACTCATCAACTCAATTACACACATACAACATGACTCATCAACTCAAGTACACCCATTGAACAACATGACTCGGTAACTCCTGTACACACATACAATAACATGACTCACTAACTCCTGTACACACATACAATAACATGACTCAGTAACTCCTGTACACACATACAATAACATGACTCAGTAACTCCTGAACACACATACAACAACATGACTCAGTAACTCCTGTACACACATACAATAACATGACTCAGTAACTACTGTACACACATACAACAACATGACTCAGTAACTCCTGTACACACATACAACAACATGACTCAGTAACTGGTACACATGACAACAATTAAATGGAGAAGTTGTAAATAAATATTGTACTAGAATGACTTAACAAATCAAAGGTGCCTACACAATGTTTGATTCACAACAGTTATATGCACCACAAATGATAAGTTATGCCCACTGGCTTGTTATCCACAGCCAATCATCATCCGCACATCCCAGTGATTGTCACACTATAAATACTATCCACATTTCCTTTTAAAGGTTCTTCTAATTGTGCAGATAAGATAACATTGAGCAGTGTTTCTAGGAAAACAAAGACTCAAGGAAAGACAAATGTTTGTACTGGTACCAGAGTCAGTTAACCATCTGTCTTTAAACTGCTGAAATCCTTCAGTTTACAATAATACGTGTTTTGTTTAATGTTTTTAATGATGACAATAACTTTAAGCTGTCCTGGACCAATGTAGTTTCTCTGTGAAAAATGGTAGTCCGTCCCATAGCTGGTAGTCTCATAGCTGGTAGTACCACAAGAGGTAGTCCCATAGCTGGTAGTCCCACAACAGGTAGTCCCACAAGAGGTAGTCCCTTAGGAGGTGGTCCCACAAGAGGTAGTCCCTTAGGAGGTGGTCCCACAAGAGGTAGTCCCATAGCAGGTAGTCCCATAGGAGGTGGTCCCACAAGAGGTGGTCCCACAAGTGGTAGTCCCATAGGAGGTGGTCCCACAAGAGGTAGTCCCATAGGAGGTGGTCCCACAAGAGGTAGTCCCATAGGAGGTGGTCTCACAAGAGGTGGTCCCACAAGAGGTAGTCCCTTAGGAGGTGGTCCCACAAGTGGTAGTCCCATAGGAGGTGGTCCCACAAGAGGTAGTCCCATAGGAGGTGGTCTCACAAGAGGTAGTCCCATAGCAGGTAGTCCTGTATGAGGTAGTCCCATAGCAGGTAGTCCTGTATGAGGTAGTCCCATAGGAGGTGGTCCCACAAGAGGTAGTCCCATAGCTGGTAGTCCTGTATGAGGTAGTTCCATAGGAGGTGGTCCCACAAAAGGTAGTCCCATAGCTGGTAGTCCCACAAGAGGTAGTCTCATAGCTGGTAGTCCCACAAGAGGTAGTCCCACAAGAGGTAGTCCCTTAGGAGGTGGTCCCACAAGTGGTAGTCCCTTAGGAGGTGGTCCCACAAGAGGTAGTCCCTTAGGAGGTGGTCCCACAAGAGGTAGTCCCTTAGGAGGTGGTCCCTTAGGAGGTAGTCCCTTAGGAGGTGGTCCCACAAGTGGTAGTCCCTTAGGAGGTGGTCCCACAAGAGGTAGTCCCTTAGGAGGTGGTCCCACAAGAGGTAGTCCCATAGCAGGTAGTCCCATAGGAGGTGGTCCCACAAGTGGTAGTCCCATAGGAGGTGGTCCCACAAGAGGTAGTCCCATAGGAGGTGGTCCCACAAGAGGTAGTCCTGTATGAGGTAGTCCCATAAGAGGTGGTCCCACAAGAGGTAGTCCCATAGCAGGTAGTCCTGTATGAGGTAGTCCCATAGGAGGTGGTCCCACAAGAGGTAGTCCCATAGCAGGTAGTCCTGTATGAGGTAGTCCCATAGGAGGTGGTCCCACAAGAGGTAGTCCCATATCAGGTAGTCCTGTATGAGGTAGTCCAACAAGAGGTAGTCTCATAGCAGGTAGTCCTGTATGAGGTAGTCCCACAAGAGGTATCCCATAGCAAGTAGTCATGTATGAGGTAGTCCCACAAGAGGTAGTCCTATAGCAGGTAGTCCTGTATGAGGTAGTCCCACAAGAGGTAGTCCTATAGCAGGTAGTCCTGTATGAGGTAGTCCCACAAGAGGTAGTCCTATAGCAGATAGTCATGTATGAGGTAGTCACACAAGAGGTAGTCCTATAGCAGGTAGTCCTGTATGAGGTAGTCCCACAAGAGGTAGTCCTATAGCAGGTAGTCCTGTATGAGGTAGTCCCACAAGAGGTAGTCCTATGGCAGGTAGTCCTGTATGAGGTAGTCCCACAAGAGGTAGTCCCTTAGGAGGTGGTCCCACAAGAGGTAGTCCCTTAGGAGGTGGTCCCACAAGAGGTAGTCCCATAGCAGGTAGTCCCATAGGAGGTGGTCCCACAAGAGGTGGTCCCACAAGTGGTAGTCCCATAGGAGGTGGTCCCACAAGAGGTAGTCCCATAGGAGGTGGTCTCACAAGAGGTAGTCCCATAGCAGGTAGTCCTGTAGGAGGTGGTCCCACAAGAGGTAGTCCCTTAGGAGGTGGTCCCACAAGTGGTAGTCCCATAGGAGGTGGTCCCACAAGAGGTAGTCCCATAGGAGGTGGTCTCACAAGAGGTAGTCCCATAGCAGGTAGTCCTGTATGAGGTAGTCCCATAGCAGGTAGTCCTGTATGAGGTAGTCCCATAGGAGGTGGTCCCACAAGAGGTAGTCCCATAGCTGGTAGTCCTGTATGAGGTAGTTCCATAGGAGGTGGTCCCACAAAAGGTAGTCCCATAGCTGGTAGTCCCACAAGAGGTAGTCTCATAGCTGGTAGTCCCACAAGAGGTAGTCCCACAAGAGGTAGTCCCTTAGGAGGTGGTCCCACAAGTGGTAGTCCCTTAGGAGGTGGTCCCACAAGAGGTAGTCCCTTAGGAGGTGGTCCCACAAGAGGTATTCCCTTAGGAGGTGGTCCCTTAGGAGGTAGTCCCTTAGGAGGTGGTCCCACAAGTGGTAGTCCCTTAGGAGGTGGTCCCACAAGAGGTAGTCCCTTAGGAGGTGGTCCCACAAGAGGTAGTCCCATAGCAGGTAGTCCCATAGGAGGTGGTCCCACAAGTGGTAGTCCCATAGGAGGTGGTCCCACAAGAGGTAGTCCCATAGGAGGTGGTCCCACAAGAGGTAGTCCTGTATGAGGTAGTCCCATAAGAGGTGGTCCCACAAGAGGTAGTCCCATAGCAGGTAGTCCTGTATGAGGTAGTCCCATAGGAGGTGGTCCCACAAGAGGTAGTCCCATAGCAGGTAGTCCTGTATGAGGTAGTCCCATAGGAGGTGGTCCCACAAGAGGTAGTCCCATATCAGGTAGTCCTGTATGAGGTAGTCCCACAAGAGGTAGTCTCATAGCAGGTAGTCCTGTATGAGGTAGTCCCACAAGAGGTAGTCCCACAAGAGGTATCCCATAGCAAGTAGTCATGTATGAGGTAGTCCCACAAGAGGTAGTCCTATAGCAGGTAGTCCTGTATGAGGTAGTCCCACAAGAGGTAGTCCTATAGCAGGTAGTCCTGTATGAGGTAGTCCCACAAGAGGTAGTCCTATAGCAGATAGTCATGTATGAGGTAGTCACACAAGAGGTAGTCCTATAGCAGGTAGTCCTGTATGAGGTAGTCCCACAAGAGGTAGTCCTATAGCAGGTAGTCCTGTATGAGGTAGTCCCACAAGAGGTAGTCCTATAGCAGGTAGTCCTGTATGAGGTAGTCCCACAAGAGGTAGTCCTATGGCAGGTAGTCCTGTATGAGGTAGTCCCACAAGAGGTAGTCCTATAGCAGGTAGTCCTGTATGAAGTAGTCCCACAAGAGGTAGTCCTATAGCAGGTAGTCCTGTATGAGGTAATCCCCTTTATTACGCTAGATCCTCAACTTGATGAAGTGAGGAATGGTGGGATATCCTTCCCTAACTGACATGCCCATGTTTACAGCTAGGTAAACTTGCACCCCAGGGTATTGACACCCAAGGTCACACTGCGGAGGACACCAATGAATACATCTATCTCTGTAGCATGATATCATCCAATGGGCTCAGAGATCCCAATATGTCAAGGCAGATCGGACTAGCTGTGTTTGCTATGCACGACCTCCAGTGTGTGTGAAGTAACGGCAAGACCTCCATTGGGACAAAAATTTGCACCTATCAGTCCTTCGTAGTCCCAGTCCTGCTTTACAGCTCTGAAACCTGGACATTGCTGAAATATGACATGCCGAGACTGGAGGCCTTCCACATGCGCAACCAGCTGTGTATCCTGGGCATGCGATGGCATGATTACATCTGCAACGTGGAGGTCTCTGCTAAAACAGGCCTCCACTAAACCCTCAAAAACACTTGACCGACACCAAGTTTCTTTGTTCGGTCATGTTGAACGGCTGGACCAGGAAATCATGACCCATAAGTTACTTCACAGGTTCCTCAGCACCAAAAGTCTTCCCCCGACCGGCTATTATTAAACTTGCAACAAAGAAACAAACATGTTGAGAGTAATCAATTAAAGCTGCAGCAGTATTGACGGTCAAAAGCCAATCAAAACATATAGGTAATGGCTCAGTAACCGCACTAGAGCCCTTTTATTTATATTAATTATATTTTTAATCATGCAGATCATTTCTTGTTTAATCTTTTATTTTTCAAAACTGGCATACCGTGATTTGCATGTTCCTGGCCACTTCCTGGTATGGCTGCCAATGTAAACCATTTATTTTACATCATGTCTATTTGTTGTGTGATTTGTTATTTATTTTTGCTTGTTTTTTGTTTGAATGAATGGGCATTGTTTTATTTTTGTCCTAGTGCGGTCACTGAACCATTACCTTTGAAGGGAGACACAAATTTGCACTGTCAATCAACCATTTTGTCATGTCAGATGAAAATATGTGGCATTCAATATGTACAACTTGCAAAGTCACACACATTTCATGTTGTATGCATTTCATTCATGCTAATCATGTATATAAATTCAATTCACAGCCTCTGATATACTGGTAAAAATATGTAACAAGAAAAGAAACAGTTCACAAAGACTGAACAATATTAACTGTCACAAAAGAAAGTTTCAAAATGGCAGTATTACACAAACTCACACAATAAAATCAAATAAAATGCAGACAGACCCCTCTATTATAATAATAAATATCTTTTAAACAAATATCTCTATCAGAAACATGGGAATTAATGATCTAATTAATGATTGCAGCATTTAACCCAGTTAAGACGACGCCTTCAATCTGAACCTCAACATGTAAATGTTACAGTACAGTTATAATACATCCCCTGAGCATATACATGCAAGAAATTCTAAGAAATCACAATCAAAACAAAAAACTATTCTTGAGATCGACCCACATAGTTCAGACGTCCTAGGCAAACAAGTTACCATTAGTTAAAAATTTGGAGCACCCAGTTCAAAGTTGAAACCGAGTGCTTTCAAAGTTTGCACAACCATAGCTTGAGATCACACTTAAAACATACTTATGCTGGTGCCCTTGCCCGTAACTCTTGCTTACCACAGTGCCTCTTTATACTCAGTTGTGCTGTGACTGAATAGTTCAGTCATCTACGTTACATCATTCTCCTGCTATTTTATTCAGACTTTTTGTCTATTTAAAAGGGATAGTTGATCTAAGCTTCTGTTTGCACAAAGTTGTTTGAAAGACTGGAAATTAGAATAAGAATAATGGAGAAGAAACTTGTACATAGACGCAAAACAAATACATGACAGATTTCTGTGGGCTGATTGTTATTACAAGAGAATATTAAAATGAGCTATTATTATCCAATGTTCCCCGCATGAATCCTTAGCACAGAAAACAATAGTACCGAATCTCATCTATGCAGATCACTTTCGGCAACTAAAGAGAGTTTGTGCATGTGGCTAGCAACCTCTTCATTGTTACAGAAAGCCAAGAGCACATCAAGTGCTTTGTCGCAAGCTTACTGTATGGGAGAATGTCCGTTACTCGTTCCCTATAATTCATGTACCTCACTCCTCTCATGTACATCACTCCTCTCATGTACATCACTCCTGTCATGTACCTCACTCCTCTCATGCACCTCACTCCTCTCATGTACATCACTCCTTTCATGCACCTCACTCCTCTCACGCACCTCACTCCTCTCACACACCTCGCTCCTCTCACGCACCTCACTGCTCTCGTGCACCTCACTCCTCTCATGCACCTCACTCCTCTCATGCACCTCACTCCTCTCACACACCTCGCTCCTCTCACACACCTCACTCCTTTCATGCACCTCACTCCTCTCATGTACATCACTCCTTTCATGCACCTCACTCCTCTCATGCACCTCACTCCTCTCACACACCTCGCTCCTCTCACGCACCTCACTGCTCTCGTGCACCTCACTCCTCTCATGCACCTCACTCCTCTCATGCACCTCACTCCTCTCACACACCTCGCTCCTCTCACACACCTCACTCCTTTCATGCACCTCACTCCTCTCATGCACCTCACTCCTCTCATACACCTCGCTCCTCTCACACACCTCACTCCTCTCATGCACCTCACTCTGGTCATCCCATGTTTGATTTCAAAGTCCTGCAGTCTGTGTATTGCTGATTTATCTATTGCAGTATCATCTTCCAACAAGCAAGCTTTGTGAGAATAGACTAAGATGACAACTTAACCCATATTTGTTATTTCCTGAAAAACTGGGTGTAATAGGTCACAAAGGCACAGTTACAGCATCCTCGCTATGAACTAATATAGTCCTTTTCTGGACGAATGCAGCAGAAGGCATGTCATGAGATAAGGAAAGCTAGAACCCACCATGACAAATCAAATTCATGTCATTCATTGCGAGTCATTTTTTCAACATGCAAATAAAGAAATATAATATGACTAACAAGAAATTAAAATTATAATCTTTTTTCTTCATAGTAACTGGTATTTCTGGTTCAGAAGATCAACTCTCTGTCCTCACTCTTTACACCCTAAACTGTGAAACGTAGGAAAATATTATAACAAGAGAATATTTTTTTTTAATGACTTTCGATACATGCATTTGAATGACCTGTCCAGGATCCAACAAAATTTGATAGATGAACAGGTCACACCAGTAGAGGTTGTGTACACAATTTCAGCTATCTAAGTTATAGAAAATTTATTAAGATAGAAGAAATAGAACTCCACGTAAACGGACAACAGTCGTGTCAATGTAATAAGACCAAATGCTGTATTGTTGCTTGATCCAGCCTATGTACAATAATTGTACCCTCCAGCATAGCTTGTTCATATTTTATTTGTATGCATAACCCACTGTCATGAGCGCACTATTGTTGAAAGAAGTATGTCTGACCCAAAGTAGCACACACTAACATACAAGAACAAAGTCCTGCATAGTATACATGACCTATTAGTATTAACTACAAATGAGCTGATGAAGACTAAAATATGTAACCCGGCATACTTCAATAATCGTTAGTAACATACACAAATCACATGTTCTGTCACCAAATAGAAGGAATTAGAAGTGCTACTCATCGTAGTCTCAAAAATGAAGCAGAGAATAGTAACACCAAATTAGGCATGGGGTCGGTTCAGTCATCCAGCAGAAACTATAAACCACAAGACATAAAAAAAAGAATCTCTGCACCCCATGGCATAAGGGCAAGACTAAGTCAAGTCACTGATCATATGCTTATCAGTCAAGTCACTGATCATATGCTTATCAGTCAAGTCACTGATCATATCCTTATCAGTCAAGTCACTGATCATACATAAGCTTATCAGTCAAGTCACTGATCATATCCTTATCAGTCAAGTCACTGATCATATCCTTATCAGTCAAGTCACTGATCATATCCTTATCAGTCAAGTCACTGATCATATCCTTATCAGTCAAGTCACTGATCATACATAAGCTTATCAGTCAAGTCACTGATCATATCCTTATCAGTCAAGTCACTGATCATATCCTTTTCAGTCAAGTCACTGATCATATCCTTATCAGTCAAGTCACTGATTATATGCTTATCAGTCAAGTCACTGATCATATCCTTATCAGTCAAGTCACTGATCATATGCTTATCAGTCAAGTCACTGATCATATGCTTATCAGTCAAGTCACTGATATGCTTATCAGTCAAGTCACTGATCCTATCCTTATCAGTCAAGTCACTGATCATACATAACCTTATCAGTCAAGTCACTGATCATATCCTTATCAGTCAAGTCAATGATCATATCCTTATCAGTCAAGTCACTGATCATATGCTTATCAGTCAAGTCACTGATCATATGCTTATCAGTCAAGTCACTGATCATATGCTTATCAGTCAAGTCAATGATCATATGCTTATCAGTCAAGTCACTGATCAAATGCTTATCAGTCAAGTCACTGATCATATGCTTATCAGTCAAGTCACTGATCATATGCTTATCAGTCAAGTCACTGATCATATGCTTATCAGTCAAGTCACTGATCATATGCTTATCAGCAACTCTCAAGATGAGATCAAGTGTTAAGACTACGTACCATGCAAGCACAACATATTAAGGAGCCATCTCTACCATAGATTCCAGAATGGCACTTCAGATTTGTGTACCTAAAGCACTTCCCATTGAGAGCGGAACACCTGCTACAGGTCTGTCAAGTATTTATCGGTGAATGGAGTGACACTTGGCAGCAGCAGTGAGCTTCCTTCCAACTCGATGGAGATATCTGGAAGCACGAGCTGACTGCTGCCTTTATTAGTCATAAATGTCAACGTGTGAAGGCAAATGAAGAAGGAGAATATTCTATCAATTACTGCACTTCCTAAACTATAATCGAACAAGAAACAAACAAAAGTCTTGAGAATGTAGTTATGTCAGCACAGGCATATACCATCTTTACATATGAATCAGCAAGCAATGTAAGCCACCCATACAAATTCATATAGATCTAAGAACACACATAATTGAAGCCTGTTTTATAAATAAATGATATCAAAACTTCTGCACCTTGATAATCAAGTCAAAAATGTGATGGATGATAAAATGTATTACTCATCACAGACTTGGTTGAAGGAATCACATAAACATCCCCGTACCTCTCCTTCTTGAGGGAGCACATTGTTTTGCTGTTTAAGTTAAGGTGATGGTGTGGGCCACAAAATAAGTCAGCAAAAGAAAGACATGGTAGATATGATTTGCATGGCCAACAAACCGTCCTCTTCTCTCTCCCTCTCATTCAATACCCCCCCCCCCCCCCCCCTCAAGTCTTAGAATACACCACTTGGTGCGTCAATTTACAAACACAATGTTGTATCTGGAATATTAGCAGCAGCAAATTTCTTGAAATGTGAAAAGCCACACTAAATGATTTCCAAAATGACCTTAAAAGCTAAACTGAATACATCTTGAGACCGAGTCTCAGTTTTTGTGAAAAACCTGTTCAACAATATTTTCTGTCGCTGAAGTGAATAAGAACAAATTCATTACATAATAGGTATTCCAAAACAGCAAGGCATTATTGATCGAGTTGCTGTTTATACTATGTCTGTTCGGGCCGTAATTAGTACCAAATAATACAACTGCCACCATATCAATGTGTTGGGCAACTATATCTGTTCGGGCCGTATTAGTACCAAATGATACAACTGCCACCATATCAATGTTTGGGCAACCAACACAAACTATCTCAACTAGTATTAAAATGATAAACATGTTTTGTCTGCACCTGACCTAAATATCTACTATTTCTGTCTCCTGTAGATCAGTGAGCCAACAAAACAGATGGGCATATTTTATAAACATGTTTTGTCTGCACCTGACCTAAATATCTACTATTTCTGTCTCCTGTAGATCAGAGAGCCAACAAAACAGATGGGCATATTTTATAAACATGTTTTGTCTGCACCTGACCTAAATATCTACTATTTCTGTCTCCTGTAGATCAGAGAGCCAACAAAACAGATGGGCATATTTTATAAACATGTTTTGTCTGCACCTGACCTAAATATCTACTATTTCTGTCTCCTGTAGATCAGAGAGCCAACAAAACAGATGGACATATTTTATAAACATGTTTTGTCTGCACCTGACCTAAATATCTACTATTTCTGTCTCCTGTAGATCAGAGAGCCAACAAAACAGATGGGCATATTTTATAAACATGTTTTGTCTGCACCTGACCTAAATATCTACTATTTCTGTCTCCTGTAGATCAGAGAGCCAACAAAACAGATGGGCATATTTTATAAACATGTTTTGTCTGCACCTGACCTAAATATCTACTATTTCTGTCTCCTGTAGATCAGAGAGCCAACAAAACAGATGGACATATTTTATAAACATGTTTTGTCTGCACCTGACCTAAATATCTACTATTTCTGTCTCCTGTAGATCAGAGAGCCAACAAACCAGATGGGCATATTTTATAAACATGTTTTGTCTGCACCTGACCTAAATATCTACTATTTCTGTCTCCTGTAGATCAGAGAGCCAACAAAACAGATGGGCATATTTTATAAACATGTTTTGTCTGCACCTGACCTAAATATCTACTATTTCTGTCTCCTGTAGATCAGAGAGCCAACAAAACAGATGGGCATATTTTATAAACATGTTTTGTCTGCACCTGACCTAAATATCTACTATTTCTGTCTCCTGTAGATCAGAGAGCCAACAAAACAGATGGGCATATTTTATAAACATGTTTTGTCTGCACCTGACCTAAATATCTACTATTTCTGTCTCCTGTAGATCAGAGAGCCAACAAAACAGATGGGCATATTTTATAAACATGTTTTGTCTGCACCTGACCTAAATATCTACTATTTCTGTCTCCTGTAGATCAGAGAGCCAACAAACCAGATGGGCATATTTAGTTAGTAGTCCATCGCAAGCAATGATGGCAACATCATCAGGCAGTATTATTGTCTTAATTATTTAACTTGAACTGTATTTTGATTATAGTGAAGAAGAAAATATGCTGATTATTAATCTCACTCTCTAGTCCTGAGCTACCTTGGACCAGTGGCAAGATGATCAGAGGAGACGATTGGGGCTAACTCAGAATGCAGTAACTCTGGTCTTACCTCCCTTGAGACGGCTTGAAACTTGTGGAATTCGATTGCCCACCATTTCCGTTCATGGCTGTGAGAGGTGAGTGCCTTACAGCGACCCCTAGCAGCTTAAGCAATCATTCCATTCTGGACTGTGGACAATGGCAAAAATGAGCCACTTTTTTTATTGGATCAAGCTCAAGGAGGCTTGTCCGTAAGTATTGTAGTAGCAAATTCAGAGAGTGCAAACTAGAAACATACTAGGAAGATTTCTGCATTATATTGTTCGAGAATGACTGCAGCAGTTGAATAATGAGCAAATTGTGAGCAAGCTTGGCAATCTACACAGACTGACCTATTCTGATATTCTTCCAAAGTTCAAATGTAAGTCCATGATGTACTTCATTCACTTGCTTTTTGTCTCTCTATATTCTCTACTGCCATTATCAGACAAGGATAATTTGTTCACATTTTGATTTAGTTTGGAAATGGCAAGCACAGTTCATGAGAACATAGAGCAAGGACTATCAAGCCATAGGCTAAGAGTGTGTCTTGTATTCACAAACTGTTGTAATATGGTTAACAGTAGTTTCCCCCTGTGAAGAAGAATCTGGGTGTGAACTGGCAGTTAATAGGAGTCTTGGGTGAGGCACAAAGGTGTTTGAAGTCCAAGTCAAATGAATCAGTCCGATGAATAGTAGGCTCAGACTTGCTTCGCTTGATTTTTGGTATAGATATGTACAAAGTTTCTAATGAGGCTAAAAGCTGTGGAGGATGATCAACAAAAGTAAGTGTTATAAACAATCATTTATCACTATACAATGCTTACAAATAATATATCTATATATAAAATATCACAACAGGTCAATCATCTGTTTGTACAGTCAACTGCAAGTATAAATAATACCTCTATACTCCCCAACAGGGGTAACAGAAGAAGACTGACTAAGAAGTGATATACATGTATTTAATATTAATAATTATTTTGAAATAATAATAAATGTTATATAATATGACTAATTTAGTGGAGTATTACAAATATCACATTTTATTATTAGAAACAATCAAGTGCAGTTATTTACCTGGTAACATTCAACAGCAAATATGAGAGGACAACAAAAATTATACTAACATAGTCTTATGCAATTAAACATTCAGAAATATAATGCTTCAACCCATACAAATTAGCCAGTCACATTTGGAATTAGAAGCAAGGAACACAACAGAGAGAGATACCTGAGGAAAGAGAGGCCGTTCATCGCGGTCAAATTGAACACAGTTTTGCATGTATCGTTTCAGTTGTTTGGGTGTATCACTACGACATCGACTGAGGTCTGGCCTTAAGTAACCTTTGCCCACCATAAACAAAATCTGAAATGAGTAAGCCATCAATCAAAAGTTTTCAAAAACAAGCTATGTCAAATATGAAAGCAGAATAATACTCTTGATGTGATTTGTTGACATCACTTGTGTGGAAGTAGGGAAGCAAACTGACCACTTGGTTATATCATGTATGTTGTAAAATATCTTTCTCTCTTTGTCCTCCACTCCCAAATAATCAAATATTTTTCTGTCTCAAACTTGGCAGTCCATCTTATGTTTATCTTGTTACCATAAAGTCTATTTCATATATGGGTAGTAGCCATGCTGTCATGCTACTCCTCTCATGTAGTTGACATACTTTGAGAACATGTTTGATCAGTGTCTGAATATTGTCTATTCTTGGTATGATTGTTGATAACCCATGTGTGGCAGTTGTTTTAATGACATGACATAATCTTCACAACATGATTTAGCCCATGCTTACCTGATCCTTATTGTTAATGTTTGCATAAGGTAAAGTGCCACTCATCAATTCATACAACACAATGCCAAAGGCATAGACATCTGACTGGAATGTGTATGGGTTCTGCTCTTTCATCCTTATTACTTCAGGTGCCTGGAGTCCAGAAAATAAATGACTACTTATTTAAACAACACAGATTTGTATGCATACAATGTCAAATCATCATGTTACAATCAGGGTCTCATAACTTATAGGCATCATGCTACCTACAACCTACACTAACACTCAGAATTTATCCCATAGCATTTACACAAAATTCTTCATTTTAAAAATATATCCCATAATTTATTTACAAACAGAAAAATGAGTAAAAGAAAAAGCATTTTTCGGTATTTAAAAAAAAAATGTTTAATTATGTTTGCTAGAAAGGAGTAAGAAACATTATAATCCCTTTCATTGGTTTTGTCACTTCAACAGAATCATTCAGATATGTTTCCTACAATTCTCAAGAGATTTACACTTTAACTATTTCCCCTCACTTGTGTCATTAACTTCTACTTCTTCTGTTCTCAAACTCCCACTTCCAAGTCTAAACAGGGTTTTGCAAGTAGCAGGATATAGTCCGGAGAACGGGGTGTGTTGTGTCGCAAGTTTACAGCTGACTGCGATATTTGCACCTTCCGGTCCGACACATCCGTCTTCGGCAGATGAAACACTATATTCTCTACAAGTTATCTACAAAAAGTGAATTATAGATCAGAAGAATAAAGTCCTGTATTTACCATCCAGAGTATAGACCCAGAAGGCTGCTGAAACATGTGGGAGCCACTCCATCTTGTTTTCACAGTAGCCAAACCAAAATCACCTATTTTGACTGTCATATTCTCTGTGCAGACCTCAGTTAAAAAGATATCTTAGACAATGTTAAAGATTTAATACAGTAAAGACTCCTAATGTCAGGTATATGAAACAGAAAACAATCTAATCATTTCCTGATATTCTATAATGCTTAACTGCTATACTTGTTATTAATCTTCTGCCTTAGTGCATGTGCCTTTGAAATGTGAGATTGCTTACATCTCACACCCCTACGGCAGTAATGCTAAGCGTTACTTTTTGTTTACTTAGCACATGTTCATATTTTTGCTTTATTATTATGATATAATTAACTTGACTGTGACAAAACTGTTTAATACTACTGGAATCCTGGTATTCAATGAAGCAGTTATGTGCCCTATTCTAGGTACCCAAAAGCTTGATTTTGTTCTGCAAATTCATTTAGTCTGCCCTTAGAAGGTGTCGTTCAGTGTCTTCACTGCTTTGTCCTTTGGACTTTCATTTGCCTATTAGCAGTATATTTGGGGGTGGTCTCCTTCCTGCAGCCTACTAGGCATTCGCAAGGCATAGCTCTGGAGTTTCCAGCCTCCAGGCTTTTCCCTGTTGAAATGTAGCTTATGTTGCTGGGTACCCATTAAGCTATCATTGTGTGAAGTCTTATTACTGGGCGTTTTCCAGCATCACCTCCAGTAAGTATGTCAACATCGATGCCAAGAATTGTTTAATCTTGAGTAAAAACAAACATTACAGCATTCCAGTAAGACCAACTTTAATTATGTTTTTTACATGTTAAGCTTTTAACAAAGTCTGATACAAATTCATTTATCACAATGTTTTTGGGGGTTCACACACGAAAGTACAAAATACTACTGCAAACAAACCAGACGAGTAAGGCAAAAGTGACTCAGGCTACATGCACATTAGGTTCAGAGATAATCTGTACCTAGCAACATCCAGCTGCATCACGGGGTTACAAATGTATTATGCCAATTTTGATACTTTTTTATCCCACTATGTAATAATAGTTCCTGCATCTCACTAGTTATACTTACTCCTGACGAATCCTATCAGGAAACTCTGAACGTAACTTACACTTGATTACAAACTCAAGAAGTCTCAAAAGCTCTTATTGATTAACAGTAGTGTTATCATCTCAATGGCTGTCCACTTGGTGATCTCTGTATGTCCCCCTTATCTAAATCTAGTCCCTGCCATAATACTTTAAAAACTAGTATATCAGCTCTTTCACTACCATCCACCCCAGGTGACCAAGGCAGCCAGATCAACATCAGCTCTTAAGACTGAGGAGCTTTAAGGATCTGTACACGCATCCAGTAACACCAATTTTTTACCTTCCGAAGAATGACAAGATAACTGACCTTAATTAATAGGGGTCACAGCCAGCTTAGAGCTACAGTAATTGTTGCAATCTCCATCTCTAAACTGTAGATTGGTTTGGCTTGGCTTCGTTCGTTCTCAATCTCCCGCTACCAAACCCTGAAAGAGTTTAAGTAGCAGAACGTAGTCCAAAGAATGAAATGCGTTGTGTCGTAGTTTACAGCTTGACTGCGATATTTGCACCTTTCGGTCCAACACATCTGACTTCAGCAAGCATTTTTTTAGTACCGGGTTAGCATTCCCTCTTTGATCCCTTCTCCTTAGCCAGTCTGTCCTGCTGCAGCCTATTATCCAGGATCAGCGCATGGAGGTGTAGAAGGGTCTTGGCAGCTCTGGTTCGCTGGCCCTGACGCTAGCAGTCAGCTATGGGTCGCTGACCACTGCAGCTCATGCGCTGCTCAGCATCTTGATACCATAGATTGGTTTAGCTCAATGAATTGCTCTCCGGTGTCTTTGCCTTTTAACCCAGCATTATTATTTATTAGGTAGGGGACGGCGTGGGCTAGTGGTTAAGTGACACGGTTCACAATCCGAAGGTGCTGGGTTCAATCTCCATCCCAGCACGGGCCGTTACCCTGAGGAAGCAAACCCTTAGAAAATGCAGGAGGAAGCAAACCCTTACATAAAATGCATGCCGAAGTCGGATGCACTGTGTCAACAGGCGCAAAATAAAAACCATAGTACAACGCACATTGACTCGGGGAATAGAGAAATGAGGCAAACGAAAGAAGAAAAAAACATTTATCAGGTATATTAAGTCTATTTTCCTATTGTTTGACTGCCAAGGGCAGCTCTATGGTCATTGATCTTTTTCTCGCAAGTGCAGAATCATTGTTCCCCATAGACGTAAAGTGATGCCTCAAGAGTCACTCAGCAGTGTGAAGTGTTAACCAAGTTTAGGATGTTTCATAAATTAACTATCAGATGTGATGCAAAGGATACTGTTTGATTTGAGATCCCTGTGTATTATTGACTTTGCATGCAGATAGCTATGGAAGAAACAAAGTCAGGTTCACAAACTAAGTAACTAGTACAGAATAATAAAGGTATACAATCACAGAAAACTTCATTACTTCAGACTAAGATATGGGGGACTAAATGATCTAAATAAATAAAACAGACATTTAAATGCTCTTTACATGCTGCAAAGTTAGTCAAATGAGTTTCTAAAACTCTATGAAATTTAAAGCATTTTTCTCAGTGATTGTTTTACATGGAAGTGATTGCTGGAAAATTAATAGCTGCACTGCCACAACAATAAATACTTCCTGGTCATATACTGTAATTATTGCAATGTTACAAGCAGATGTCTGGGTGAGAAGCTTGTTCTCCTATCAGGGACATCAGCAGGCCAGGGGATAGCTGAATGGAGTCTGTGTTTGGAGGTTAGCTGTCAATATCTATTAATCAGCTGTTAATCAGAACAGGTAGCTTGCATGGAGGTAACCCATCCACCATGCAAAGACATACTAGACAAATCACCTGTTTGTCTACACACTCAATTAAAAATATATACAAAAAGAAAATAGGATGGGCTTAAAGACGAAGGAATAAAGAAATAAACATTTGAAATCCTAGCTATCACAGAAACAAAGCATAAAGGGCAAGGTGGTCGTGAAACTTAAGGGTAACATGTGTCGTAGCCAGGAATAAAAGCAGAAGTGAGCTGTATCATGAACAGGAATCAAAGGGAGAGTGGGCTGTATCATGACCAGGAAACAAAGGGAGAGTGGGCTGTATCATGACCATGAAACAAAGGGAGAGTGGGCTGTATTGTGGTCAGGAATCAAAGGGAGAGTGGGCTGTATCATGACCAGGAATCAAAGGGAGAGTGGGCTGTATCATGACCAGGAAACAAAGGGAGAGTGGGCTGTATCATGACCAGGAAACAAAGGGAGAGTGGGCTGTATTGTGGTCAGGAATCAAAGGGAGAGTGGGCTGAATCATGACCATGAAACAAAGGGAGAGTGGGCTGTATTGTGGTCAGGAATCAAAGGGAAAGTGTGCTGTATCATGACCATGAAACAAAGGGAGAGTGGGCTGTATTGTGGTCAGGAATCAAAGGGAGAGTGGGCTGTATCATGACCAGGAAACAAAGGGAGAGTGGGCTGTATTGTGGTCAGGAATCAAAGGGAGTGTGGGCTGTATTGTGGTCAGGAATCAAAGGGAGAGTGGGCTGTATTGTGGTCAGGAATCAAAGGGAGAGTGGGCTGTATCATGGCTAGGAATCAAAGGGAGAGAGAGCAGGTCATGGTCTTCAGACTCCGCACAGGCCACAACAGACTGAGGTACCACCTATTCAATAAACTGAAGATAGGTGGCACTGACGAATGCACTTGTGGTACCGGGAAAATGACCACTGAACATCTGCTGCAAAACTGACGACATACGAGGACCAGAGAAAGCACATGTGGCCATCACCAGTGGCAACACTAGACAAGCTCTACGGCAGTGTCGACAGCCTCAGGATGGCCGCTGCTTTCTTAGAGAAAATACAGGTTGACGTTTGACAACGTATGAAGAAGAAGAAGAAAGGGAAAGTGGGCTGTATCATGGCCAGGAATCAATGAGGGAGTGGGCTGTATCATGGCCAGGAATCAAAGTAATGACATCAAGGGATGGAAATTTATCTGGACTTTTGTTACAAAATTGATGAAGCTTCAGCTATATCCTTTCTCGTTACAACAATTATATCTATATTTAATGAATTTTTGTAATGTCCTTTTAAAACATGCTAGACAGTAATCAAGGAACAAAATTTAGAAATATGAATACTAACTCCATTCCTTGTGAAGTCTGCTTAGCAATCATGGTCAGTTGATCCATGCGAAATTTGGTTTCCTGCACATGTAAATGCTTGTATAAGCTATGACCATCACACCACTGGGTAACTATGGCCAGATGGGGCTTGGAAACTAGGCCCATAAACAACAGAATATTTAAGTGCCGTGTTTTTCTGAAAAAGACAAAGGGAAGTGACAACAGTTTGGAACAAAATAATCACAGAGGTTAGGAATGATAATAGAGACGGTGACCCAGGATTTCCTTCTATTCTTCTTGGTGCCTGTAATATTATCTTTGATAAACTCGTTATATCTCAATATTTCAAATTCTCAATACATTGAGAACTATGGTTATCTGTACACTGTGCACTTCTTAACCCTTCACACCCTAAGTGCCAAAGTAGGAAATACATCCCTCATGCCTAAGCACCTCGAGATAACTCTTTTCCTTATACATATACCACTTTTTCTAAAAAAAAAAAAAAATATCTTAATACACTTTAAAATACAAATGATAAGTTCAATTATATAGAAAAATGATACAATTTCAGAAAATTACAACTTTTATTGTAATTTGTAATATAAAATAGGAACATAGGCAAAATGTTTTTCAGGAAGAATTTTGTATATTTGTGTACCTATTTTCCCCAAATGTATCCTGCTTAACTGGTCTTTTCTACAAAAAAATCTGAATGAGATGTCAAATGACATTGTCCCCTGCATTGGACAGAAATCAATAAGTATCCACACAGTCTCTTAAGAACAATGAAAACAGACATTCTTTCTGCTGGGAAGTGAACCAGTCTGTGGCTCTCTGAAACAGGTTTCAGTCTTGAAGAAACACTTGAAGAGGCTCCAATATTTCATGTCATTCTAGACTCTTGGAAAATGCTCTCCAGAAATGACAGACAAAAAAAAGATGGTCAGAGGCAGGCAAACGTCTAATAGCACTATGGTAAAATCACCATCCTTTCCAAGTTCGTCAAGTGGTTACACAGATGTAGCTTTCAAGCTGGAACAAATCCTCACTAGTTTGACAGAAGTAAAGCAGTGGTCAAAGGTATTTATCAAGGTAATCACCTGCATTATTGATAACTACTTTAATGGTTATAGCTTATGTCCTACTGCAATGGCTCATTTATGATTCCAGTTTAGAATCTAACATTCAGCATGACTTCCTCAACACATGAAACTGATTCCCCCATGGGATTGACTAGCAATGAAATGATGAATTATGAATATATTACTCGACAAGAAGCCTGCGATTGATTGAAACTAATTATGACTTCAACATTTATGTGTATGTCAGGCTTGTAAACAGAAGAGCTAATAGCTTCTAGGTCTAGACCACGGACAATACTACTAGATTTGGTAAAAATGTCAATGTTGATTTCTATTAATCCGTCACTCATAAACATCTTCAGGCTCATTAACAACAGTCTCAACTTCGATATCCATATTAGAATCTCTATATCATGTCTACATTTTTTGTCACAATAACATTGATTGATTGTTCTTTGTCACTACATGGAATTCATTTCAGCCATTACTAAAGCACATTTCTCCTATCCAATAAACCATTTAATGAAATGGCAAAAACCGCAATTTGCACAAATTAAAGACGAACTTTGAAAACTTGCAAATGTCTTTATAGGCCTGCTATCTATGTCATATTGGTCTTTAATGAAAGTATGATATCCAGTAAAGCTGATAAAAACATGATCGATTAGTTTTGTACTAAAATGTATTAGTTTTATTAGTTCTACAATAAGGGCATTTCCTCGGCAGGAGTTCCGTGGTTGGGGTACTATGCATATCAAAATCTGTTGTCCGTTTCAGCTGGGAGAAAGTGTAAAGGGTTAATAAAATTATAACTACGATAACTGGTCTATAATAATTATTGTGAACGAGCAAACAGCAACAAAGAAGATTATGATTACTGTGGCAGAATACTGATAATTGGAAAAACACTTTACAAACTGACAATGTTACAAAAGTAGTGTACATGTTGTCTACCAATTTGTGATAGCAATATAAAACTCACTTCTTTTTATTTAGACCATAATATGAATTGCTGGTGTGTAAAACTATAAGTTGGATAACATTCTACAATAGAGTGGTTAGACTGCATTCTACAATAGAGTGGTTAGACTGCATTCTACAATAGAGTGGTTAGACTGCATTCTACAATAGAGTGGTTAGACTGCATTCTACAATAGAGTGGTTAGACTGCATTCTACAATAGAGTGGTTAGACTGCATTCTACAATAGAGTGGTTAGACTGCATTCTACAATAGAGTGGTTAGACTGCATTCTACAATAGAGTGGTTAGACTGCATTCTACAATAGAGTGGTTAGACTGCATTCTACAATAGAGTGGTTAGACTGCACTGATACTCTCACTATAGCAGTTGGTCCTATTCTTGTCTCTATTATACAGAGTTCTCCTGTAAACCACTCGTGCACCATAAGTTATATCATCTGCCACATATTCACACACCAATATTCATTTTACAATAGTACATATCACTACATGTTTACCTTAAGACACCAACTTCATTCTTGAAAGCTTGCATCTGAGCTGGGGTAGGATCTGTGACATTCAGCTTCTTCACAGCCACAGGTCCATGCCAGTGAGCTTTAAACACTGTTCCAAATGAGCCAGAACCAATTTGACGATCATACATTATTTCAGTGTTGGGAATTTCCCAGTCTTCATTTGAGTCACGCCACTTTCGCTGTGTAAGTAAACAAATATAAATAAAATACTTCAATAATCATTTACAACTGATTTAAAATAAACATAAAACACTTCATGTAAAGGAAATGTAAAATTGACATCCAAACAATACCATTCCGGCACAATACATTTAGTGAACATGCCTAAGCAATGAATAAAGTGTAGTAATAACAGCTATCTTGAAATAGCTGGTATGGCAGAGATGTGTGCTTTCTCCGTTGTTGTTGAACATTTGCATGGATATAATAACAGTAACCTGTTCAATTGCATCACTAAAAGGTAGCTAAGAACGCAACTCATAGATTAACTACTCTTTGCAGAAAACAAAGTTGAATATATGAGGACGAAGGTGATTTCAAATCATACAAAAGCACTTGTCAGTCTATGTAAGATATATAACATGAAGATTAGCACATCAATGACACAAACGTTGATGATTAGCACATCAAAGACAAATACCTCAAAGATTAGCACATCAAAGACAAATACCTCAAAGATTAGCACATCAAAGACAAATACCTCAAAGATTAGCACATCAAAGACAAAAACTATCAAGATTAGCACATCAAAGACAAAAACTATCAAGATTAGCACATCAAAGACAAATACCTCAAAGATTAGCACATCAAAGACAAATACCTCAAAGATTAGCACATCAAAGACAAATACCTCAAAGATTAGCACATCAAAGACAAAAACTATCAAGATTAGCACATCAAAGACAAATACCTCAAAGATTAGCACATCAAAGACAAAAAGACAAAAACTATCAAGATTAGCACATCAAAGACAAATACCTCAAAGATTAGCACATCAAAGACAAAAACTATCAAGATTAGCACATCAAAGACAACAACTATCAAGATTAGCACATCAAAGACAACAACTATCAAGATTAGCACATCAGACAAAAACTATCAAGATTAGCACATCAAAGACAAAAACTATAAAGATTAGCACATCAGACACAAATTATCAAGATTAGCACATCAAAGACATAAACTATCAAGATTAGCACATCAAAGACAAAAACTATCAAGATTAGCACATCAAAGATAAAAACTATGATGATTAGCACATCAAAGACAAAAACTATCAAGATTAGCAGATAATCAGGTCCACTAAACAAATGTGTAAACAATGTCCAAATCAAACTGGCAGAAGAGCTGAAATACCTGGAAAGTATTTTTAAGGAAGATGGTAAGCTTGACAGAGAAATTGAAACTAGATGTCAGAAAAGCCTCTTTTGCGACTTAACCTAGCCTGTCATCACTACTTGAACACCTGAATATCAGTTTGGTAACAACAAAAAACAAATTATCAACAGTATATTTATACCAATGTTGTGCTATCAATATCAAACTTGGTGCTTATCCAAGGCATGTGAGACGAAAATTACGTGCGAAATTAAACGTCTACAATACAAAAAATCATTGGTATCATTAGGCAATTTAAAATGAGAAATGAGGATATTAGCGAGATAGTGAGAAATACCCCTTTTGCTGAATACATATCAAGACAAAAAATACAATGGTTAGGTAACCTCATCAGAATGCAACCTGAACTACCACTGCATGCTTACAATACAAAAAATATCTGGCTACCAGACACAAGCAAGACCACATGACAGATGGATAAATGGAACACAAAAAATCCTACAACACCAGCTTATGTCATGTTGTTCATCCATCACAGGTGATTAGGACCTTTTCTTTATTCACTTAGCCAGTCCAGTCCTTCCAGTCGAGTATTCTGTAATTCCGGGTAGTGGATGGGTGCGGAGATGACTGACAAGTCCAATTTGGGATCTGCATACTCGCAGGCAGTGAAAGCATGGAAAGTTCGCTTCGTGAGACGGTGATCATGATTGTCAGCAAACCCATGTATCTCATCCGCTTTATTGCTCAGCCAGGAGACCCACAACTCTTTTTGACTGTAGTTTAGCTTGTTAGCGGACTTATGCTCTCCACTTTGCCGCTCATCTGTCGTCACAGCACTCGACTGTGTTAGTACTGGATACATGAAAAGAGAATGACTTGCACGATGAATTTGATTTAAGTGAGGAAGGGTTCCGCAGTTCGTCGACCTCACTCTCTCGCCCGAGTTAAACTTTAACCAGTGGCAAGACAAGTCAGAACGACTGAATATGGACTCGGGTGCAGTGGATGACCACGGCTGCTCAAGTGCCTCGCCATGTTCTGTGCGGTCCACACCGTTCAGCACATTTGCTGTCATGGTAGCCTGATGACGAATTTCCTGCTTAGCTGGCTGGGTTTGAGCAGGTCAGGGCAAATCTAAAAATGCTTTCCCTGTTCTTGGCTTCCTACTTTTTCTTTTACCACCTCTCTTGCCCCGTTTCTTTCCATGTGTTTGTTTGGGTCTCTCGCTGGCAAGGATTCCGAAGTAGGCAAGACGTCTTGTCACATCCAGTGGTAATGAGTGACCCCTACACACCTCTGGTCTCAGTGTCTCGAGAGCAAGATGCCTCGAGAGTACGTGTGCATTTTTGCTGCACGGCCCAGCGATTTTGCGCTCACGTGTTGTCGGGAATAGGGGACGATAGGCTTAGAGTTCGACTACAACTAGAATGTGGCACATTATCAAATAGGCGTATCTTATTTCCCCAATACTAATTGTAGTACAGTCCTCATGTGGTGTTCCATCGATAAAACACTTTTTGAACTCATTCCAGTTTTGGAAGAAGATGAAATATCACAGAATATCCAAAGATGACATGTCACCGGCTAGTCACGGCTCTCAACCAGAAGTTTATCCAAAGGCTTATAATAATCGATGCAATACATTTTGCCCATGAAAGACAACTTAGCTCCAGACGGCGCTTGACGGATTAAGTGGACAGGAAAATTAATTTAGACTAATCAAAAAAGTATTTGTGCTACGACCTTTATGTTTTATTTGTAAAAAGATTGTACCTCCACTTGTTGAAAAAACAAGGCATTAAATGTACTATAACCAAATGAGCTCTGTCTGCATGTTACCAGGGCCAGACAGAGGAGCAAAGAACTGTTAGACTGTAACCTGCCAGGCATGCTGTAAGAGGTGACTAAGGAGGGTTGGTCATGGGGCTGGCTACCTCATCCTGCAGAAACTATAAGCCACAGGAACTTACCATCCTCTTTCCAGGGTCTGTCTCCACAGATTTTGCTCGTGGCCGAACGTGTTTGATGGCACTGGTTGGAGAAGACTGAGCACTTTTTGTAGGACTCTCATTTGGAGACTGAGAGGGAAGAGTAAGATTTTGAGATTGCTGACCTGTGGAGTTATAGTGAAGTAAATCAGCCTGGTACAAAAAGCAAAAAGACAGGAAGTAACTGTCATAAGAAGATGGTCCAAGATTATATGTTCATTACAATTTCCACTTATCTACGACAAAGGTAACCATAACAGACACTGGTTTCGAGAATGACGTTTTAGAGAATTCATTGTACTGTCTCCACTTTTTATGCGGTGGGGTTGGTCAGTTCCCTTTCTCGCTAACTTTGTTTTCCTAATAGTCAGTCCAGTAGCCTTTTTAATCTGGGTCGACTAGAGCGTGTTGTTAACAGGAATGAGCCCTAGTACCATAGCTCTGAGAAATGAGGGATCTACTCCTCTGCCATTGAGACACACCTATGTAGTGAATCATTTTTTAAATGTAATCATTTTTACTTCAATTTCAATAATTTAAACAAAGCAATTTCTTCCCCATAGGACATCATGACAAAAGCCTATATTTCTGCATGTTAGAAATTAGCATTCTTGATTGTGTCTCATATGTGTTATGGTTACAGGCTGTAATAAATTCTAGCATCATTTTACTTTTGTTCAAAGGTAACTTCTAGAGGATAAAGTTAGCTATTAGTAACTGGTTAAGAAAAACAAAGTCCCAACCAATGTCTCAATGCAAGCATCATCCAAAGTTATATTCAAAAGTAAAGTGAGTAAATGACTGGCTAATAGGGGAAAATAAGGATACATCCAAGCCACAGACTATTTTGGTATGCCATCATAGCAATATTGATGTTCAATGATGCAATAACGACTTGTCTATTGAACAATTTGATTAATCTATCCCACCTCTTTACTCATTGTATTCTTCAGTTTCTTTGGTCTGGAAAGTTTCCGTCCCTACACAATTCACCAGAATATGCTCTTTCAATATATAATTGAAGTAATTTTTTGTTGGGTTTGTTACCAGTGGTCTTTTATCACTTTCTTGACATATTTCTTTATTTAGTTTCTTTATCAAGGAATGAGAAATCCATCAATGATTATGACATTATGAGGAAAGATTAATATAAGTATTTGAGAGATACCAGAGACTGGAGAGGACCAGAAATCAGTAGTGATCAATATCTTGTCAATACAAAGAACAACGAAAGTGTAAGTCCACCAAAACCACGTCCATATTCATATGAGAAACCAAACACCATAGAAAAAGTGAGGATAAAGGCCCTAAAGCTTAGAGAACCAGAAATTAAGACCAGATACCAGGGGTTTATATTGACAGCAGCGGATAGTGCTTTGGAACCATGAGGATCTAGAAGTTCTCTGGTTAAAATTCAAGACCATCTTCAATGTAGCCGCAACAGAAACATGTGGTAAAGTCAGTGTTAAGAAGGATTTAAGAGGATATGCTAGTGGACAACACAAGTCAAAATGATAATTAAGACAAAGGCATGGAAACAATACTTGGAAGTCAAGAATACAGCAGGACAAACAGAGAAATACAAAGATTATGAAACACTCAGAACATAAGCCAAGAACACAGTACTAAAAGCAAAACAAAAATCCTTGGAAGCCTTTGCAGAAGAACTAGAAAAGAATGCCAAAGAAAACCATAATTTGTTCTAAAGTGCCCTTAAGAACATGAGGATAGAAAAAAAGTGTCCATTTAAATTTGTAAAAGAAAACAAGGTGGAAGAAGTGGCAACTAACAATGTGAAAACCATAAAGGCACATCCCTCCTTAATGTTCCTGGCCTACTCTGGAACAGAGACAAAGGTGTCTTGGCCGAGTCATAGATGGCTGAGACTCAATACGGTTTCAACGCTAACTTAAGACCTTATCTTTACACGCAGACAATCGAGTGAATAAGTTCTTATGAAATGCACCTGTTCTTCTTAGACCTGGAAAATGAATTTGATAAAGTTCCCTGGCGCATGCGCTGGGAATGCCTGGAAAGAAAGAGCATCCTAGTACCCTCACAGAGCTTCTATAACAGATACTACATAAGGAGTCAGAGTAGTTCAGGACCACCAGTGGTGTAATACATGGCGACATCATATTGGCATATCTTTTCATACTACCCATGGATGATGTTATCAAGGTCTGTAAGGAGAGGACCAACAAGTACTCAGTGAGGTACTGAAAGATGAGACCAGTTTACATGGTGTTTGTCAATGATGTGGCCCTGATTACTAAATCAGATGCACATAAACAAACCAACCTTCAAATATTGGAAAGAGGAGCTGTTCGGAAGGAGGAGCTTTTCAAAAACAAGACGATGGTGGTCTCAGAGAGGAGACATGATGATGGGAGATCAGTATCTGTAACAGGTCAAGCAGTTCAAATACCTTGGAGCTGTAATAAACCAGGAGGGAGGTATCAAAGAAAAGTTGGCTACTCAAATGGCAGAAAAATGGTTTGAATTTTTCATGCCATATTATTGTTCAATGCCCACAAAAAATTAGCAACACAATGCATTCCACCCTGTTCGCGGCTTGGTAGTGGGAGGTTGAGAACGAACACAGAAGAAGAATGCCCACAATGAGTATGTTTACTATTTTATGCGCCTTGAAAAGGGCGCTAAGTGGCGGATTGAAGTAGCTTTCCTCACATCCTGAGCGAGCTGATGAAGGTCGACCATGTCCTCCAGGCAGTTTACTGTGCTTGGCTTCATCTGCATGACACTCACTACTACGAGGATCACATCGATCTATATCTTGTCAGCCAGACTACCTTAAAAACAGTCTGTTTCCAGGGAAATCTACACGGAAGAGAGATAGTGGTCTTGGTTGGTATATTGTACCTGACCCTGACGTGACGCCTTGGTCAGTATGTTTTGTCTGACCGGACTAACATCTCAGCTGCCCTTTTCATGTCATAAATTGAGGACTGCTCTGCAAAAAAGACAAGTATAAAAAAAGAAGATGGATGTATACCTCTCCACCTATGTGAAAGATGTGAACCATAGACAATGACCACAGCACAGAAAAGCCAGATCCAAGCCTCAGAAATGAGATATCTAAGAAAGGTGGTCCAAGTTTCAGGAAGAGACAAGGTCAAAAATCAGACAGTACCACATAATCTCAAAACCTACCCCTTGCAGACTCAAGCGTAGCAATATTAACTTCAGTGGTTTGGCCATCTCTGCAGAATGAAAGAGGATCAACTACCCCAACAGTTATGAGAAGCAAATAGCCAAGTATCCAGATCCCCAGGACAACTTAAAGTCAGCTGGGATGATGACAAAAAACAGTCTAAAAGAGACTAAAGAATAGATTATTGTTTTTTTTTGCGTTCGCCTTATTTCTCTAATCCCAAAGGCGGTGTGCGTTGCACTGTGGTTTTATTTTGCGCCTGTCGGCCCAGTGCATCAGACTTCAGCATGCATTTTATGTAAGGGTCTGCTTCCTCCTGCATTTTCTAAGGGTTTGCTTCCTCAGGGTAACGGCCGGTGCTGTGGTGGGGATCGAACCCAGCACCTTCGGATTGTGAGCCGTGCCACTAGGCCGTCCTCTTAAAGACTAGATTGAAACCTGTGCAACAGGAAACCAGCAGATAGAATAGTCTGACACTCGTTCTGACAAACCCCTAGAACCAGAGAGAACAGAAGTGACTAAGTAAATAAGAAGTGTCTTAGCTGTTTACATTATGTATAATACTCCCACTTCTCCGCTGCTTTCAGATTTTTCTGCTGGCTTCAATAAAGCACTGAAAGGTCCTCTTTCTTGTCACCGTGTCAATGTGTAATTTCTTTTTCTGGAAGCCTGTTTTAGCTCGTGTAGTAAAGTATTATTTTTGTCTGTTACACAACAGTCCTATCAATTATCCCGTGGACCTCAGAAATGGGAACGAACACAGTAGTGACAGTTTTTTAGTTTAATATTATTCTAATCTTCCATTTAATCAGTACGTGTACTTTTGTGTAGGCCTCTATTTTTGCGTGTTACACATTTTCTTTTACAGGTTTCTAAGTAATAATGGCATCTTGTTCATGCGCTCTGTTGTTGTTGTTTTGAATGCCCACAATGAGCAGGTTTACTCTTTTGTGCACCCTAAAAAGGACGTTAAGTGACGAGTTGCAGTAGCTTTCCTCACATCCTGAGCATGCTGGTGAAGGTGGACCTGGGTCCTCCAGGCAGTTGTGCTATGTTTAGCTTCATCTGCATGTCGCTCACTACTATGGGGACCATGTCGATCGCTCACCTTGTTAGCCAGGCTGCCATGAAAACAGCCCGTTTCCAGGAAGGGCTACAAGGAAGCCAAGGTAACGGTCTTAACCAGTATGTTTTGCCTGACCCTGACTAACATGTCTGATCAGTATATTTTGCCTGACCAGACATTAGTCTTCCTTCCCTTCATGAGTTTTAGTATAATTCTTCCTGTCTTAATCTCACATTTAATCAGTGACTACTCTTTTGTGTAATCTTTGATTTTTTTTGTCTGTTACGCATCTTGTTTGACAGGTTTTTGAGGAATTATGGTTTATTTCATCCATTTTAATGTTTCTTTCAGCGTTGACCTCAATGCATAATCAGTATCTATTCTTTTGTTATGACCACTGTTGCTGTTATGTAAATATTGTATCTAATTCTTTCTCTTCGCCAACTCTTTAGTATCTACTAATTTCTACAGATCTTAGCAGATTTCCGTCACACTTTCACTACTTGTAGGCTCCTCATTACTATTCTTCCAAGAGTAATACAAGAGGCTTGCCATAAGTCTTTACCCTGACCATGAAGGAGTAGGAGGATAAAGCTGAAATTTGGCACAGTGCTTATTCCTTCACAATGTAGCCACCACCTAAATTTATACATTTCTGCCATTTCTGTGTGACCTAGAAAAGATCTTCAGAATAAAGTAACCTATTTTTCAAACTAAACCAGTTATCACAAGCCAGTACGACATCTTTGTCACTGTCAAAATGATTTCCTTTCATCTGTTTTTTAAGTTTTGGGAGAAGAAAAAAGTCTGATGGAGCTAAACCCGGAGATGTGGAAGAATTTCAATATTCAAATCGTTGGCTGTTTGCAGAACAAGCTTTGCTTTACGGGAGGGCACATTGTCTTGAAGCAAAGGCAGAATTTGAGATTTCTGGTCACAGTCTTTCTTAGTTTGGTAAGGAGATCTACATTATTTTGCCCATTAACCGTGTTGCCATGAGGCAGGTAATCTTTCAATATGACACCTTTGTCGTCCCAAAAAACAGCCAGCATCACTTTTCTTGCAGATATCTGTGCTCTTGGCTTGACATGTGCTGGTGAGCCCAAAGTTTTCTACTGCATGCTGGAAATTTTTGATTCTGGGTCATAATGGTGAACCCACGTCTCATCTACTGTCACCATGGTCGACAACATGTTTTTCGACCTACACATTTTGAGCAACTGGCCACAGCAATCAACCCTCGTTTGTTTCTGTTCCCATGTCAGCAGACACATGACCCAGCGGCGCACACAATTTTCTCATGTTCAGTCTGTTGTGTAAAATTCTAAAAACTACTTTCATTCAGTTTTGCTGACCTAGATATCTCTGCAATTATTCCTTTCCTATCCTGGTCAATGATTTTCTTCACTCTTGCAGCATTTTAATCTCTGCACTCTGAGGATGGTCTTCCTCATCTTGGAAGATCAGCAACACGAGAAAAGCCACACAAACTGCCTACACCAGTTTTTTACAAAAGCATACGAAGGATAGAATTCCTGAAACACTGGTTCCATCTCCCTGTGTATTTCTGTTGGTATTTTTCCCTGCAAAATCAAGAATTTTATCACACTTCTGGCCTCTGATTTCTCCATTGTTCTGACAAACCGTTAGAGTAGCAGATCCGGTCAATAACATGTGTTGCGCCATGCACCATACCGGGTAAACCCGTTGGGGGAAATTCATACTTCTCAAGTCCAGTACAAATTGAATGAGCTACATATGTGCCAAATTTCAACTTTCTCCTCCTACTCTTTCATAGTCAGGGTAAAGACTTATGACAAGCCCCTTGTATAGTTTCACAGATGATGTTATCTGGTCCTGTTCATGTTTTGTATTTCTCAAGGTGTTTCCTACTTCATCTTTCAGTACTGTTGATCCTTTCATATTATCAAGTATGGTGAAATCTTCATTTCTTTTGTAATCATATAATTCACCAATATATTCTGACCTGTCTAAGATCTTACTTATGTATAGTTCACCCTGTTCATGTGTTGTATTGTTATGCTCCTCATTTGAGTTGTGTATCCCATGCCCAATCCTCCTTAAATTACCTCTTATGGCAGGCCTGGCAGGTTACTGCAGGGTTAATATTCTATGGTTCCCATAGACCTTCAACGTCATGTATAATCTCCACAATATTCATTGTGTCAAAAACACTGAAATGGTTTATCATGGTCAACATGGACCAACAAAAATAGACAAAGAATTCTACGGAGACAAATGTTCACAAACTAATTGAAAGTTAGTAGTCCAAATATATACAAGATACAATTGCACACACTCAAACATGATGCAATTTGTTTTTTGAGGTTAGTAAGAGTGTTCGGCAATCAAGTTCCATATAGTGAATCATGCACACACTATGTTTCTCTGCTGTGGACAAGAAGGATAACATTTCAGATAAGAAGATAAACTAATCCCACAACTGGTTAAGATGCTGCATGTCATCACCTCATGCAAGTTAGTTGTAGTAACTCATACAAAATCGTCCTTTCACGATACCTTTGCCAGGAGAAAGAAGATTTGTTGAGAATGATGCACTGCTATCACTAGCATGGCGTTTGTCCTTATAGAAGCTATATCGATAGCTTGGGAACATATCTGCAAGAAGTATCAACAACATTTCAGATATGAAGACAAAAATGCAAAGAAATATTCTATATCAACCATTGTAATGTGAAGGTTATACAGTTTATCAACCCACCAATGTATTTTTTACCTAAACAGAATTACATACAAGAGAGCTTTACCTTTCCATATCTTGTCTTACACAGTTCTCAATCTGGACTTATACAATGAGTGAGCAAATGCAGATGTCCAGTCAAACTTACTTAAGTTGCCAGGATCTTTCTCCACCTCCGTGTGGTAATCCTGGATAACAGGCTGCAGCAGGGCAGACTGGCTAAGAAGAAGGGAGCGAAGAGGGAAGGCTAACACGGTACCCAAAAATGCATTGCTGAAGACAGATGTGTCAGACCGAAAGGTGCAAATATCGCAGTCAAGCTGTAAACTACAACATAATGCATTACGTTCTCCAGACTACATCCCGCTATTTGCAAAGCCCTTTTCTGGGCTAGGTAGCTGGAGTCTGAGAACGAACAAAGAGGAAGAAACTTACTTGAGTGAGATCTTGCATGAACATTCTGAAGCTCTCTGAATCTCCGCAGATATTCCTGAATGAAAGCAAACGTGGTTTATTTCAATTTATTAATCCCCTGTTCGTGACAATAACTGATATAGAAACAACTTCTCCTGGAAACATTTCAATAATAAAATGGCTTGTTTGACTACAGCATAACTTCTTTTGTGATCAATGCCAACTGTGACCCAGTCTTCCTTGACAGGGTGAGAGTAGAGGATGATGATGAGTACATCTATCTTGGGCACCTTCTCAATATGAAGAACAATCTGGAACCTTAACTAACAAGACATCTTCGTGCTGGCTGGGCAGACTTCTCGTCCAATAACATAGTCCTGGATGGTTGCCAAGACCAAAACCTACGCGCCTCTCTTTTCAATTCAATTGTGCTCCCTGCTATATGCTATGATGCTGGGCCTCACAAAATTACTGGAGGAAAAATTGAGAGTGACCCTGGCCCTTTCTTGAGAGACGTTTGGTCGGAATTACTCTCCGAAACCAACGTATGCAAAATCTTCACAATTCTGACATACGACGATTGTCCTTGGTGAATGATGTGATCTGTGCAGACAAAGCAAAACATAGATGGGCAGGTCACATGTTTCGATGAAACAATGATCGATGGAGCACGGCGACAGCAATCTGGTACAAACCCTCCTAAATAAATAGAGACCTCTGGGAAGACCTCCAATACGTTGGTCTGACTACCTTGATGTCTGCAACAGCATCCGAGACGCCTCTGACGCTTACCACCCCCCTGGACTTCCGTGGCTCAAGACAGGGTCCACTGGAGATGAAATTGGGACCTGCAGCTACACTGAGGAACGTGTCATCAAGATCAAGAAAAGCTCAGAAAAAAATTAATGCAATCTGCATGTGTGACCAGCCTAAATTAGCATCACATGTTGGAGGAAGAACGATAAATGTTAAAACACCCATTAGCACATGGCAGAAAGACTGCATAATAATAGTTCCCGTAGCTCATTGGTTATATACTCTCACGAACTGTCCTTAATCATACTTACTTACTACTACTTAGTTGTTCCTCTTCTACTCGTGCCCATAGAGCTTACTTACTACTACTTAGTTGTTCCTCTTCTACTCGTGCCCATAGAGCTTACTTACTACTACTTAGTTGTTCCTCTTCTACTCGTGCCCATAGAGCTTACTTACTACTACTTAGTTGTTCCTCTTCTATTCGTGGCCATAGAGCTTACTTACTACTACTTAGTTGTTCCTCTTCTACTCGTGCCCATAGAGCTTACTTACTACTACTTAGTTGTTCCTCTTCTACTCGTGCCCATAGAGCTTACTTACTACTACTTAGTTGTTCCTCTTCTATTCGTGGCCATAGAGCTTACTTACTACTACTCAGTTGTTCCTCTTCTATTCGTGGCCATAGAGCTTACTTACTACTACTTAGTTGTTCCTCTTCTACTCGTGCCCATAGAGCTTACTTACTACTACTTAGTTGTTCCTCTTCTACTCGTGCCCATAGAGCTTACTTACTACTACTTAGTTGTTCCTCTTCTATTCGTGGCCATAGAGCTTACTTACTACTACTCAGTTGTTCCTCTTCTATTCGTGGCCATAGAGCTTACTTACTACTACTTAGTTGTTCCTCTTCTACTCGTGCCCATAGAGCTTACTTACTACTACTTAGTTGTTCCTCTTCTATTCGTGGCCATAGAGCTTACTTACTACTACTTAGTTGTTCCTCTTCTACTCGTGCCCATAGAGCTTACTTACTACTACTTAGTTGTTCCTCTTCTACTCGTGCCCATAGAGCTTACTTACTACTACTTAGTTGTTCCTCTTCTACTCGTGCCCATAGAGCTTACTTACTACTACTTAGTTGTTCCTCTTCTACTCGTGCCCATAGAGCTTACTTACTACTACTTAGTTGTTCCTCTTCTACTCGTGCCCATAGAGCTTACTTACTACTACTCAGTTGTTCCTCTTCTATTCGTAGCCATAGAGGTTGCTTTATTTTCTTTTGGCTTACACTTTCTACAGTATGAGCTATTTGGCCTCATGCCCAACCCTCTTTAGTCACCTCTTACATGCCTTGCAGGTTACAGTGGTACTAGTCTTTTTTCCACTTTCAGATCTTAGTGTTTACTTATAAATATTGGTAGCCTCAAGATAGTTGATTCATAGATTACTGTTTCAAAATCCAACAAAATCCAATTGTTCCCACAGGCTTATTTAAAAACCAGCATTCCTGTCCAACCATTGCCATAAACTGACTTGATGAGAACAGCAGTACCACATACCTCCCTCAACATTTAATGTCTTTTTAGTGCTGTTATACGTCATGAGGAGCCTTGGATCCCTTAATAAGAAGGAAAGAACCATACCATTGCACCCTAAAAATGCAATTTTGTAATGGTGACTAAGTAGGGTTGTGCCTGGGACTGGCAAGGTCATCATATCAAACAAAGTGCAACAGAAACAAGTTCTACATGAGCACATACATGCTTGTATATAAGCTTCCAGTAGGAGGCCAACTTAGATGCCTTCCCACCTTTCTACCCTGCGGGTTACATGTTTACAGAAAGGCTTCGGTGGTAACCCTGAGACAAAATCTGCATCCTATGCTATCTCCAGTCGTCTCGATGAATGTCTTGCCACTGGCAAAAGGTAGCTTAGGCTCTGTGAGTGAGGTTGACAAAAGGCGCAGTTTCTTCCTCACTTTAATCCAAATCTCCGCGCAAGTCACCCATTTCAGCGGACACAGCAGGAGATACGACTGTCCACACGGCTGAACAAAGAGAGTGGTCTTCATCACTTGTGATGGACAACTATTAGGAGGCCAACTGTAGTAGTGGTCTTATGCTCCTACTGGAGTTAAGGAAAGGATACACAATGATGATGAATTGTTCTGAATCATGAGGTCTCAAATAACCACTTCATGGTTCCTTAACCGCCCCACTCTTCCTTCTCACTATGTTAAATGTTCATCTTCCTCCCCCTGGGTATGTTGAGATACTATTTGTTTGTACATATTTGCTATGAAGGCCACTATTGAATAGAATTTTCATTATCTTCAGAATTTTTTCCCAGATAGCTACAAACAGCCTGCTCGTTTCTATTGTCACAGGTTCTTATATGTGCACAGTATGGGAGCTATGAACTTATGTTGATCTCTGATAGAACTAGACACCAATCTCATCTTTCTTGAGAAAAAGGGATACTTAGAACTTGAAACATTTGAACACTCACCGCTTCACGATTTCGTTTCTCGGGAGATGATTGTCTTACCTTTCATCTATAGTGACACCCACCTCTCCATTCTCATATAGGTTTTCTTACAAACTTTACTCAATGATAACTTATTTCTCAACCTAGCAGAGAAATCATTTCCTGATTTATCTGCAAGTAGTCCAGGTTATCAAGAGCAGCATATTTCCAATTGCACTTATCTTTACATTCTTGGTCTGAATGCCACTAATGGTGATAGGCCTTTTCAACCCATCTTCTTCTTCTACTTGGTCGTTCATTTTCGAACTCCCACTGCCAAGCCCTGAAAAGGGCTTTGCAAGTAGCAGGTTGTAATCCGGAGAATGGAATACGTTGTGTCATAGTTTACAGCTACACTGTTATATTTGCACCTTTCAGTCCGACACATCCAACTTCAGCATGTCATCCTTGGCTACCGGGTTAGCCTTCTCTCTTTGATCTCCTCTCCTTAGCCAGTCTGCCCTGCTGCAGCCTGTTATCCAGGATCACCGAGTGGAGGTGTAGAAGGGTCTTGGCAGCTCTGGTTCGCTTTCCTGATGCTAGCAGTCAGCTATGGGTCGCTGACCACTGCAGCTCATGCTGCTCAGCATCTGATCCCTCCCACTCATAGATGAATGCCAATCATGATGTGCAGTTAGTTATTCATCATAGCAAAGTCTATGACCACCTATTCTAAGTAATGTTTCTCCACTCCTTTGACTTAGAAATTGAAACCATGAGATATCCAACACTTTTTTCAAGTACATCTGATGGTTATATTAGTTTTTAAGTCCTGATGGTACAATATAGCTACTTGTACATGATAAGTACATATTAGTTTAAAGTTTTCAGCAAAATGACTTCACAAATAGCTCTCCAGGTCCAATGTTTGTTTACCTGCTGAGTTATATCACTGCTTTCAACCATGTTAGCACAGACATTAGGGGCTGAGGTAGATCTTTCCCTCTGTCCTAGCTGTGGAGCTGGAGGTCGACTCTGATGACCACCCTTTGATGAAGGTTGACCTGGTCTATTACTCTGCTGTGGACCTTGCCCTTCTGTTAAGTAGCTTTGACAAAAAGTAAATACACAAATACATTAAAAAAGACATTTTATATTAGCCCAGCTGCAATTGGATGCTCATTCTTTGATAACAAAAACCAATGAATATGTTAAAAAGTGTATAAATTGGCCAAATATTTATTGAGGATAAGTGCAACAAATAATTAGACTTGTATGTGGCTCAACTAAATGTTACATTCCTTTGTAACTCAAAATAAGACTCACTGCATACATTTCAATGCCTCCTTATTTCTAAAAATGGCTAATTAAATCTAATTATTCTGCCTTCTCTACTTCTCTTAATTAAAAAAGGATTATTTCTTTTCTTCTTTCTTATTCCTTTAAGGTGCTCAAATTTGAACCACACTGTGGGTGGATATAATGAAGGTGAGGGCACATGCTACGGGTTCCCCTTGCCTGACCCTAGTCATAGAGTTTAGTTTTTTTTCAGTGTACAGTGTTTAGCCTCTCAATATCCTTCATTTACAATAACCATTAAGACAGAGGGTGACAAATCTGTTTAGGGTCCTGGAGTCAGGTAAAAATGTAGAAGCCAGGCATAGTGCCGGATGAAAAGGACATACCGTGACAGAAAGGAAATTGTGTGAGAAAATACAACACTGGTCCTGAGATGTTAGGCACCACAGAAACATTTCTAGGCGCCATGGCAATCAGGAGTTTTCGGGGTCTGCATTAAGAATAGTAATGAGCCATATCCTCAAGATGATAATGGAACAGGCAGTGAGAGCCACATGGATATAAGGGAGGAAATCCCCATATTATAGCTGAAACACTGTATCCCCTGGAATCAGAAGAATACTGAACAGGCCTGAGGAAAGTGAGCCAACATGTGCTTCTGCAATATGACCTGAACTCATCCTAAAGTACAGTGACTCAGGATTTTATGAAGCTTTGGCCATGAACATTTGTACTTGCAACAGATCTATGATCATGTGTGAAAGGAAACAAAAATGTAAAAGATCTAATGAAGCCAATTGACTTGCACATTCTGACTGCTCAAATGGTAAAGATGCAATCTTATAATGATGTTTTTATTAACCTTTAGCACGCCTGACGCAACGAAAAAAACTTTTTTACCGAATTAAATTACATTTATTTCTCGCTATGATCGTCGACTTTCAAAATTTGTAACTTTTCTGTTTGTTTGTCAATAAATATGATTTTCGTGTGTGTAGAAACACAATTGAATAAAGAACTTGTGGGTGTTATTGTTTTTGTTGTGTGTTTGTTAGTTTCTGAGTTACAAACAGATGAAGTTATACAAATTTCGGGAACAAATTTGGACTCGACCGCTAGGCCTAGTCACTTCGATAGAAAACCATGGAAACCACAACAACGTATTGATACTGTGTTTACAATATCGACACAACTGTTAGTTTCCAATTCAAACGTTGTTCTTTCATCTAAACAAACAAAATAAACAGATCTACTCGATAAAGATCTTTCCCAACAACCTATGTGACCTTTCGCAAAAAGTCGGCTTGCTCCAAACGGCGTATACAAAATTAAAACTGTTCAAAAGCCAATTGTAATTGAACATACGATACTTTAACGGGCAAAATATCGTGTATATATGGGGGACGTATTCAGCAGTAAAAAAAATGGGTGTCAACAACAACAAAATTTGTTTTTCCACACATCGTTTTTGTAGGCCGAGTTGATCGGCTAGCAATTGACCATAGTGCGCTAAAGGTTAAGTGGCAAGTTGCAGTAGCTATCCTCACATCACGAGCGTGCTGATGAAGGTGGACCAGGGTCCTCCAGGCCGTTGTGCTATGCTTGGCTTCATCTTTATGTCGCTCACTACTACGGGTACCGTGCTGATTCCCCCCCCTAAGCCAGGCTGCCATGAAAACAGCCCGTTTCCAGGGAGGGATACGAGGAAGCTGAGGTGAGGGTCTTGGCCAGAATATTTAGCCTGAGCCTGACCAGTATATTTTGCCTGACCAGATGTTAGTCTTCCTCTCCATGAAGTTTTAGAAATCTTCAAATAGCATCTTCCTTGTTCAGGACGGAACTACATCATATTTTTCTTCTTTTTTTTTTTGCGTTCGCCTTATTTCTCTATTCATCAAGGCGGTGTGCGTTGCACTGTGGTTTTTATTTTGCGCCTGTCGGCCCAGTGCATCCAACTTCAGCGCGCATTTTATTTAAGGGTCTACTTCCTCATTCATTTTCTAAGGGTTTGCTTCCCCAGGGTGATGGCCGGTGCTGTGATGGGGATCGAACCCAGCACCGTCTGGTTGTGAGCAATGTCACTTAACCACTAGTCCACACCGTCCCCACCTACCTACATCATATCACTTGGTAGACTAGATCAAAGCTGACAAAGCTCTTTTTTTAGCTTTTAACCTAGCAAGAGGATGTTGAAAGTAGAGAAAAAGACTGAATGTAGACCTAACCTATGAAGACTATATGAACACTGTCAGACATAGATCAAATGTGACTTTGCATTTCATCTTTAATAATTACCATAAAGCAAGATATCTCTCAAGACAGAACAAACACCAGCTGTTATAAAAACAACAAACATTAAAGTAAACACAATCGACAACTCAACATCAAGACCAAAACACTGAGACGAGTTCAATTGAAGAGTCTTGCTAGCACAGCGAAGACTTGTTTCTTGTTAAAACCCTTTTGTTATACAATATCTTTGATATTCTTCTTCTTCGTTCTCAATCTCCCACTACCAAACCATGAAAGAGCTTAAGTAGCAGAATGTAGTCCAGAGAACGGAATGTGTTGTGTTGTAGTTTACAGCTTGGCTGCGATATTTGCACCTTTCGGTCCAACACATCCGACTTCAGCAAGCATTCCCTCTTCGATCCCTTCTCTTTAGCCAGTCTGCCCTGTTGCAGCCTGTTATCCATGATCACCACGTGGAGGTGTAGAAGGGTCTTGGCAGCTATGGTTCGCTGGCCCTGACGCTAGCAGTCAGCTATGGGTCACTGACCACTGCAGCTCATGCACTGCTCAGCATTTTGATCCCCAATATCTTGATCAAAAAGTCAAATATGAAATCCTATACAATGCTTGATGTCTCAATGTCAGAGGTCAACGCCAATTGTTATATTTGATATGAACAAATATGGAACCCTTATTAGACAATTTACTACCACCACGACTTTGAGTGCCAAGCACTCGATGATGGCAGGAAAATGCTGGTTTCTTAGGCTGATTAAGTAAGAACACTTTATATAGAACTAAATACTAGCCAACCAATACATTCATACACTACTGCATGGTATTGGATCGAGTGATAAGAGCTTTTGAGGCCAGATTAAGTGGTAAACTTTATATAGAAGTAAATACTAACCCATATCGTAAATGATGGCCAAAGACGGTTGTGTATGGGGCTAGTAACCTCGTGTAAAACTATTACTTTTGCAAACGGATAGACTTCTGCAAGGGTAACCTCTAGTATTGTCCTTTGCTTCACACGGAGCAAGAAGGTAAAAGAAGAAACAGTAACTAATAATTGCGTGCACACACTACTGTGTGGCATTGCATTCAAGGGCAAGAGCTGTTGAAACTAGTGGATGCATACCAACATGTTCTCTAAGGAATAATCCAGTAAATGTGAAATCAATTTACTTCTATTAGATATTATTGTTTCTCATGTGTGTATATATGGTTCCACTCCGCATCTGATTTTTCATCAAATCTGGTGTGCTATCAATCAACTTTGGAAATCATGTTCACTTTTATGGTAGAAATGTACTGCTAGACATTAGAAGTGCTGCGTTGTGCAAAATCTGGAATGATTCTCAATAGAGCATCTTCTCTGGAGTCTGACTTAACCATATCCTTCTAGTCTTTTACTCGTTAGATTCCTTACCACAAAAAGTCAAGTGACAATGTTCAGACTGTGAACCGACCACTGTACACTCACATGTTATCTGTTCCATAAAATAAAAACACACATATGTGCCTATATGGCCAGGACAGTCAAATAGAAGAAAATGTTCTCAATATCTGTCATCTACACAGGAGGAGCAGCAGCATCATCATGCCATCTCCAACTCAGATGAGGGACAAACTGTATGACAAGAGAAGATGTGACAGACTGCCAAGTTTATCAGAGAAATAGATGAAGAAAAACAAACCAGTCCTAAAATAAAAATATTAATGCTGCTAAATGGTAACACTATGGCATTCAACAAAATATTGGTTATCAGAGCAGCAAATTATCCAGTGACACTTACTTGCGGACCATTTCTCGAGAAGTATCTCTTACAGTACGTAAATAGACCTCCAGGTCACCTTGGCAGTTGCGCGGTACTTTATCTTCACATCGCTGATGGAATTTGAGTCCACATGTCTGGCAGCGAATACTTTGGAACAGCAAGTTGCGGCAGACATCACAGAAAGTCAATGAAAAATATGTCTTCCTTCCCTATATTTTACAAGATTAAATAGACAAAATTATTATGAAGAACGACATAATGTGAAACACAAAAGAGAAAATAATTTTAAATTCAGATAATCCATTCCTCAAATAGTGACAGGGGCCTAAGATGCAGCAGTAAATGAGCTGACAGCAACTCTTATCAGGCTGCATGCGTGAGGGTCAGTGAACCATATCTAACCAAGACTTTTCAAATTGCAAGATAAGGATAATTTATTTTATTACTTGGGGAGCTGAGACGCTAGTGCAATCAGGCACAACATACTGATCAGGACGTCGCATTACGGTCAGGCACAATACATTGACAAAGGCCACAATCTCTCTTCCATGTAGCATCACCTTGAAACAGGCTGTTTTTAAGACAGCCTGGCTGATGGGACGTAGATCGATGGGATCCCCGTAGTAGTGTACGCCAGGCAGATTAAGCTAAGCATAGCACAATTGCCTGGAGGACCGCAGTACACCATCATCAGCATGCTCGGGATGTGAGGAAAACTACTACAACCTGCCACTTAACACTCTTTATGGGGCACACAAAAAGAGTAAACTTACTCATTGTGGGCATTAAACAACAACAATTTTGTTACTTGTGTAACAATTGTGAGTACTCTATTTCTTCATCTATGAATGGCGAAGAAGAAGTAGAGTAATCACAATTGTTACACAATTAACAAGTAAATTATTCTTAACTGGCACATTGAAAAGTCACTAACAATGCATGTTCCAATACATATTCCTGGGATCCTTACTTCTTTGTTTTCTTGTGATCGCATCTCTGATGTTTACACTGTCAGATGTTTTCCATGATGAATTGTGAACAATTGCTTGGAGTTCGTCTTTAGCTCTGTACAATTTTGAGTCTAGTGTTGAATCGTTGTTTAGTGTATCTTCCTCCACTCACTATACAGGGGATAGACCAGTAACCAGAACTCAGCAGTTAGTTCATTTGGTCTACATGTGCACTGTGGTGAAGCAGATAGTCAAAGTTTGCACATGTGTCTGTTCAGTCTGTTGTGCACTGTACTGAGATGAAGAATGTTGATATGTCCATGCCTGCAAATGAGCGAAATACATCATTTCGTAGAGACATTTTCTCTTCTGATAGCTCTTTTTTTCAAAGTATTTGATTTCAACATCATCTTGTTTAGTGTTCACTCCTGTTTGTAAGCATATCTTGTCTTCTCGTTCCCCAGTTAGTTAGTTGCCCATTGCAAGCAATGATGGCGACACCATCAGACAGTTTTTGTCTTAACGATATAACTTACGCTGCATTTGGATTATAATGAGGAAGAAAATATGCTGGTCATCAACCTCACTCTCTGATACCAAGCTACTATGAACCAGCAGCAAAACTATCAATTGAGACGACTGGAGTTAACTCAAGATGCAGGCACTCTGGTTTTACCTCCCTTGAAATATGCGTGCGTGCGTGCATGTATATATATATAAAATGCATTGCTTTATTTTATAAACCGCAACTTGCTGTGCTAAATTTAAAGTAACTGAAATTACTGATTTTACATTTTTGATCCATTTACTGGCCCAAATTTATTGTTTTATTAAACATGAGACAATTCAGAGGTGGCGCCTAACTAGTTGTCAACCATAGATGTAAAAACAAAAAGTTGCACTTGCTGTCATGAAGTTACAGCCATCATTAATATCATGTGTGACTCACTCGTTACAGCATCAATATAAACATGGCATCTGCGTCTCAAGCTATTGAAGACTGTCTCGAGAAATGTTTGAGGTATGGAGTTTCATTCTGCAATGAGTGCCCTCTGCAGATCATTCACATTGATGATGTCATGCTGGCGGACCCTTCAGTTCCTCACATGTATTAAATTGGGTTCATGACGGCAGACACGATATCTCATATCTGCAAAGGGGCCATTAAACTGGCTTTCATCAGAAAACATAGTTGATCGCCATTCCACCCTTGGACAACGAATATTGTGTAGGACCCAAGTCAATCTGTTGGTTCAGTGATGTCTAGTATGGATAAATCGATTGTTTGAAAGTCTCTTTTGCAAACCACCAGCGTGAGGTCTCCATCACACAGTGCTTGCACTGACAAGTCTCATCAGGTAAATGAGCTGCAGTTTGAGTTGCTGTTGCGCAGATGAATCAAAAGAATTTGACGATCTTGAGCTTGTGTTGTTCAGCATGGGATAGTCATTAGTGGTATCTGTGGCCCCAAACCACTGGTGGACTGGTCACAATTAAAATGTCTCTGTAGATCAGTGCAACTTATTTCAAGTTTCTGTGTCTTTCCCTTATTGGCAGTTATTGGCATATGATCATATATACTTCTTCTTCTTCTTCTTCTGCGTACACAGTCAGACAGTAACCATTATTTTCTCGAAAAAAGCGGCGGTCATCCTGAGACTCTCGCCACTACCATAGAGCTTGTCTTGCAGTTCCACTGGCAATGGCCACATCTGCTCTCTCTGATCCTCGTATGTCGGGCAGTTCTGCAGCAGATGTTCAGTGGTCATTTTACCAGTACCGCACGGGCATTCGTCGGTACACCCTATCTTCAATTTGTTGAAGAGGTGGTACCTCAGTCTGTTGTGGCCAGTGCGAAGTCTGAAGACAACGACCTGCTCTCTTCGGTTCAACTGGTAATAGGCATCGTTTTTGGTGTAACCAGTATGTTCGGTTTCCCATTTGGACATGTACCTGGCTTTGATAAGCCGTTTTGACTCTTCGTACGTCATACTGGTATCTATTTGTGGTAGCCTTGCACCTTCTTTTGCCAGTCTGTCTGCCTCCTCGTTGCCTTGGATGTTGCAGTGTGACGGAACCCACTGTACCACTACCCTTTTTGGTGCGGACTGTTGGCACAGTTTGCAGAGTGCTGCTCTTAAGTCATTAAGCTCAGTGTTTTTCTGGCTTTTTAGCGCTGTGACTACTTCGAGAGCATCTGTCAGCAGGACTATATGGCTCTCATTTTCACTGTGTGTTACCATTTCTTCCACTGCCGCCCTCAGTGCCTCTGCCTCTGCTCTGAAATTGCTCGTGTACTTACCAGTAGCGAATGACAGTGTTATTTTTCTGCCATTTGGTAGGTTCAGGAATGCTCCTGCCCCTCCGTTCTGTGTAGTGTTTGTTACAGAGCCGTCGGTGTATGCATGGGTCCAGTCCATGCTTGGGTAGCTTTTCGTTATGAAGCTTAGGGTAGTATCTCTCCTTTCTTTTTCGGTCTGGCAGTTTTTGTTTGCAATACCTGGTATATTTTCTACCACCTCTGGAAATATATCCTGCCTCCAAGTAGGTTTTCGTACAGTAGTGATGGGTTTTGGTGTTGTTAGTGCGTTTATGGGATCTTCGTGCATCTTTGCTTTGGCTATTTCTGCAAAGTTTCTCCGCTTTAGTTTCCCAGTTCCCAAATTGTTTAGCCTCTGGTACATTGGATGGTCCGTCAGTCTTCGGAGTTTCTCTGACTGCAGCTGGGCTCTGCAGTCTCTTCTGTCGGTCATGGATTGCAGTTTTGTAATCTTTTCAAGTTCTACAATTGGCGTTGACTTCATGCCACCAGTTATGATTCTCATAGCTTGGTTTTGAAGTTTGTTAACTTTATCGAAGTTCGCCTTCGCTGCTGTTGTCCAAGCCGCGATGCCATACTCGAGAACTGGTCTCACTCTTCCAGTGTACAGTTTCTTTAGTATGCCTTCGTCTGCTCCCCAGCTTGTGCCAGCAAGTTTCCTCATGATCGCCATTCTTTCTCTGGCTTTCATTCGGTTTCTCTCAATCTGACTTTTCCATGTCATGCGCCGATCAAATGTGACTCCCAGATAGGTTGGGTTGTCGTTTGGCTGCAGGATTTTGCCATTTAGGCTTAGTTTGGTACTTTGGGGTTTTAATGAGAGCGAGAATATTGTGCACGTGGTTTTCTCCTCGTTTATTTTGACCAGCCATGAGTTCGCCCACTCTTCCAGCGATGTTAGGGCCGTTTGCATCCGATTTCTTGCTATGGTGAGATTCTTTTCAGAGGTCCACATAGCCAGATCGTCTGCAAACATTGAGCTATGGACTCTTCTTGGTATATTCTCTGTAATATCGTTTATATATACCAGGAAGAGTGTGGGTGACAGTACTCCCCCTTGGGGTACTCCCTGCTCGAGTGTCACCTTTTTGCTCATCTGCCCTTGTACTTGGACTCTGGCCGTTCTTTGTTTGAGGTAGTGGTTGATCCACTTGTACATCTTCCCACAAACATCACTTCTTCTTAGCTTGACTCTAAGTCCATCCTTCCAGACTTTGTCAAATGCCTTTTCCAGATCCACCCAAACAGCTACTGTGTGTTTCTGTGCCTGGTAGGCATCTTCTATCTCCTGGGCTATGAGGATGACCTGGTCCTCAGTGGATCTGTGCTGTCTAAAGCCGGCTTGCTGTGGAATTAGTATTCGTTTTTCTTCCAGATGCCACATCAGTCTGGTGTTTATCATCCGTTCCATCAGCTTGCCGACACAGCTCAGTAGGCTTATGGGCCTGTATCCATTCGGATCTGTTTTGTCCTTTCCTGTTTTTGGTACTGGTACCAGTATTGCATCTTTCCATGCCTGGGGTACAATACCCCTTTTCCAGCTTTGGTTCAGGACTGACAGTAGTTTTTCCTTCGCTGTTTGGCCCAGCCCCATCAGCATTTCGTTTGTTATCCCGTCTTTTCCGGGAGATTTCCTTCTCTTTAGTGTTCTCATAGCCTCTTCCATTTCGCGCATTGTTAGTTTGGCCATCATGTGCTCTTCAGGAGCCGTATTTATGTTTTCGTGCCCCTTTAGCTCTTCGCTAATGTCTGTATGCTTATCTGCAGGGACCTCGATGTGGTTTGCTCTGGCATAGTGATCGACAAAGGCGTTTGCGGCTTTCTTACCTGTGATCAAGTTCTCGCCTTGCTTGATAGTAATTTGTTTATTTGACGGGGTTTCGTCGTTCATGGCTCTGACTAGCTTCCATAGCTTGTTCCCTTCTTTGTCCAGGTTTAAACTTTCCGTTTTATTTTTCCAACTTTCTCTTGCTGTTTGCTTGAGAGTGTGTTTGTACTTCGCCGCGGCGGCTTTGAGGGCGATGTTTGCCTCCACGGATTTTTCTCGTTCTGCCATGTTCCTGGCATTTGTTACTGCATCTTCCACTTTCTGTAACTCATCATTCCAGTAGGGCTTATAGTTTTTCCTAGCTCCTCTTGGGATGGTTTCAGTGGCGGCTTGCATTATTGCCTTGCTTAGGCTCTCTACCATGGGCTTTATTTTGGTGTTTCGTGTGTTGATGGTTTCACACAGCCCATCTGTCAGGGTTGCAAATCTGTCCCAGTCGGCTCGTTTGTAATTCCAACGTGGGAGCGGTTTTGTTTCCTGTGGGCCTACTTCCATGTCAATGGTTAGCCTGATCGGCCTGTGGTCGCTACCTGCCAGTTGGTTTAGCACCTGGCGGTCTATTTTATAGTGTATGTCCTGTGTGGAGAAGGCCAAATCTGGAGTCGAGGTGGTATGCCATGTTCTTGAATAGAAGCTAGGGCTATCCTCCGGCCTATTGATTAGGGAGAGATTTGCATCTATCTCCCAATCTTCCACTTCGTCACCTCTGCTGTCTGTGTCAGAGTATCCCCATCTCTCCGAGTGGCTGTTGAAATCTCCAACTACTATGCAGTTGGAGTCTCTGACCTCCATACTCGAGAGCGATAGGTCTCTGTTTGGTGGTCCGTACAGATTGAAAATGCGGAGTTTCGTCTCTAGAGCCATTATGTCAACTCCTACAATTTCTGCTTGTCCGGTGTGATTGACAGGTACCGCGCTACTCGGTATGCTGTTCCTGGTCAGTATCAGGACCCCTCCTTTGTGACCTTCTCTATCTAGACGGAAGGTCTGGTATCCTCTGATTGAGAATTTATGGTTATTGTTGAGGTGCGTTTCCTGGATACATGCCACGTCAATCTTACCTTCATGCAGGTGGTGTGTTAGGGAAAGTTTTTTGTTAATGACTCCCTCCGCATTCCACTGTAGTATTCTGAGGGTCTTGAAGTTTTGGCCAATAGACGTTACCCCATAGCCATGTGCCTTGACTCCACGACACATGGGTGGGTGACCACCAGTAGTCAAGGGTGGGCCCCTTCGAGGCGTGAGGCCCGGCGCTATCGCTGCCTGGCGGGTCTCCTCAGGATGAGCGCCATACGTTTTTCGAATAGGTTGTGCTGCCATCATACTGTGATTTACGTTGCACTGTTTTGTTAGGCTTGCGGCCCCGTGCATCCGATTTCAACAGGCGTTTCTGTAGGGATGCCCTCCTTAGCCTTTGGCTGTCCCCAGCCTATCTGCAAGGCAGCAGTTGTTTACGATCAGAGTTTTCTCTCCTATGGAAGTTGTCTTACCAGACTTTCGAGTCTTCACTACTCGTGTCTATAGCGTGCAATGATGATATATGAGATGGACTGGTTTACCCGGAAGAGAGGCAGTCCAGTGTGTCTGTGTCCCAGGATCGTCACGTCCTGCCAGAAACGTAGCATTTGCATGTGAGTGGGGTATCTCTTTTTCCCTTTGTTTTCTTGGCTTCTATGCAGGGATGGTACGCCTAGCATTCCCCGCCACCTGGGGCGTTGACACAGTGGGGCAGGTGTGCAATGTCCGCTGGTCTGCATCTCTTCTGCGTCCAGCATGATAGTTATGGCTGATAACGTACAGAGGTAGATATCGTAGCCGGAGTGCATTTCGCCAGGGGACAAGCCTGGTAATGTCACAGAGATGTTGATCGCCTGGTGTGCGGACAACTCTCATGGTCAGTGGTTGAGTCTTGACAGTTCACAGTGTGGTGGCTGCTCTACTGTTTTCGACACCCCGACCAGGTTCTAAGTCTTTGGTTGGTGTTTTTCGCACCCCATCGCCGTATAGGGTGAGTATCAAGCAGTTGTCCGCCCGCTTTGATTTGCGGGCGGCAAGTACCTCTTACTGTGGCTCTACCTGATAGGGCTGGGGCGCAAGCCCCAGGTCCCGAGCATGTAGAAGCCTCCCATTGCAGTGGTGCTGAGATTTTGGGCGGGATTGCGGCTTACAAGGGTTCGGCCATAATCCCCCACATGGTAGCCTCGCGCCCTTGGCTTATCAGCCTGGTACGTGAACCAAAGTGTCTGCGGCTCCTCTCGATTTGAGCTGGTTTTCCGTAGCAACGCCCTGTCATTAGTAGGGTAAAACTGACCTGTCTTCAGATCTATTTCCAGCACCCGTTCACTATTTGGTCAGACGAATTTATTGAAGGCTTTTGTTTGTCAATGACCAGGTATTTGAAATCTGCGGTTTCTGCGGAGTTAAACACGATTTCCGTAGCGTTCTTTCATTTGAGTGTTTGAGAGCTGACTTGTCGTCCGTGAGTCTAATACCAGCGTACGTTCATTATTAGACCCAAACGGCAGTGCTCCCGATTTGTCAGTTGTTCTACAGTATTGGCGTGTTCAGTCAAATTAAGCCGCAGGTTCCACACCTGGTGGTGCCCTTCCGTCAATTCCCTTAGTGAGACCATCAAGTTTCTTAAAGGGTAGCCCCAAAAATTTTCGAGGGTCCAATTCCAGCACATGTTCTCTATTAGACCCCACGAAGGTGTACTTTTTGATAGTCATTTTGCAGTATTTGCGTGGTAAGTTAACTTAGATCTCAGGCTCCACTCCTGATAGTGCTCTTCCGCCAATTCCTTTATCGAACACTGGATGCAGACAAAACCGAGCCACAGGGGACATAACCCCAGATTTCTGGTGGTCTGTCCAACACCAGTTCCATCTTAGGCCCCAGAAGAGTGGTCTCGGCATGTCAATCATTTCAGTGTTGGCCGTGTTGAGTCAAATTAAGCCGCAGGCTCCACTCCTGGTGGTGCCCTTCCGTCAATTCCTTTAAGTTTCAGCTTTGCAACCATACTTCCCCCGGAACCCAAACACTTTGGTTTCCCGGAAGCTGCCCGCAGAGTCATCGAAGCAACTCCTGCGGATCGCTAGTCGGCATCGTTTATGGTCAGAACTACGACGGTATCTGATCGTCTTCGCGCCTCTGACTTTCGTTCTTGATTAATGAAAACATTCTTGACAAATGCTTTCGCAGTAGCTCGTCTTGCGGCGATCCAAGAATTTCACCTCTAACGCCGCAATACGAATGCCCCCGTTTGTCCCTGTTAATCATTACCTCCAGTTCCGAAAACCAACAAAATAGAACCGAGGTCCTATTCCATTATTCCATGCACCATTATTCAGGCAGCCGAGGCCTGCTTTGAACACTCTAATTTTTTCAAAGTAAACGCGCCGGCCACCCAGGACGCTCAGCGAAGAGCACCCGTGGGAGAGAGCCGGCAGACGGTAGGGCAGGAGACAACGGGCAGTGAACCGGCGCGAGCCGGACCGCCCGCCTGCGCCTGAGATCCAACTACGAGCTTTTTAACTGCAACAACTTTAATATACGCTATTGGAGCTGGAATTACCGCGGCTGCTGGCACCAGACTTGCCCTCCAATAGATCCTCGTTAAAGGGTTTAAAGTGTACTCATTCCAATTACGGGGCCTCGAAAGAGTCCCGTATTGTTATTTTTCGTCACTACCTCCCCGTGCCGGGAGTGGGTAAGTTGCGCGCCTGCTGCCTTCCTTGGATGTGGTAGCCGTTTCTCATGCTCCCTCTCCGGAATCGAACCCTGATTCCCCGTTACCCGTTACAAACATGGTAGGCATGTCACGTACCATCGACATTTGATAGGGCAGACATTTGAAAGATGCGTCGCCGGCACATGAGGCCATGCGATCAGCACAAAGTTATCCAGAGTCACCAGTGGGGACGCCGCAACCCCGCGAGGGGAAACGACGATTGGTTTTGAACTAATAAAAGCGCTCTTTCCGCGAGGGTCGGAGCTTGGTAAGCATGTATTAGCTCTAGAATTGCCACAGTTATCCAAGTAGGATCGTGTCATCTAAGGAACCTCGACTGATTTAATGAGCCATTCGCGGTTTCACCGTGAGACAGTGTGAACTTAGACATGCATGGCTTAATCTTTGAGACAAGCATATGACTACTGGCAGGATCAACCAGATATCTGTCGGAGACGTACGTACTGCGCACACCGGTCGGCGGAGGAAGGGTGTGTAAAAAGCCTCACTGGGACGGCCGCAGGGACCGACTGACGGGACGGACGGACGGTTGTTCCACCCGTCCCTCACTCCGTCGACCTAGGACCGCCTGACAGGGGCCTCCCACACGCACCAGACGACCGACCGACCGGGCTCGCTCGAGGAGGGATGGCAGCGCTCTGTGCAGAACGGATCCCAACGACCTCGGCGACGAATTTCACTGGGACTAGAGACACAATTTGGCCTGCCCTTCTTCTCCGTAGGGAGAGAACGCAGGGCCTCCTGCTTTCCATTTGCCGGTCACAAGCTCTTTGCGAGAGTCGGACCACCAGCGAGACGTACTGTCGAGCTCTGCTATAAGCCTTAGATAAATCACCAGGGACGGACCACGTTTCCTGATACGGACCAGACTAGCGCACCTCGGTGGAGGAGCCACTACCACAAACCGCACCCAATTCGCACTACGGGGAAAGGCAGGCGAGCGTTTTCCGCAAGCCCGCGCTATCGCTCCGCCTGGCGGGACTGAGATCGCTTTACGAACACTGGATGAAATTGAGTCGCTGCGGCGAGACAACTACCCCAGATGATCATATATACATTACTAGTACATAATTCCAGGGACACAGCAAATAAATTACAAAAATACAAGAGTTATCCCCTCAAAATCTTGAGAGCTTGAATATTCTGTCGCTCCCTTCATTAGTTATAGTTGCAAAAAGAATACCGTTTACTGACAAATACTGACACCATTACCGATTTTAACAACAGTAAAATTAAAACTTGTTTATTTGCTTTTATATATTGTATGAAAATTGTTGGCTTCTACTGTATTTACCACTGTGCATATTAAAAAGTCATGTTATTTTCCGGGCAAAGCTGGGTATTGAAGGTTGAAAGAGAGAGATGGGCAGGTTGAAGGGTGAAGAGACTGTAAGTTGGGAGGGGAGGGGGAGGTGTGTGTGGAGAGATAGGTAGGTTGAAGGGAGGAGGAGGGAGATATTGGCGGATTAAGAGGAAGGATGTTGAGGTAAGGGGAATGAGATGGGTGGTTTGATGGAGAAAAGGTTGCTAAGTAAGGTTGTGTATGGGACTGGCAGCCTTATCATACACAACTCAGAAACCACTTCTAGAAGAGCACATAAATGCTTTAACCCACTGACTACCACGGTCGCACGTTATGCGATCGGCCGATGGTTACGCTTCACTACTTTAATCACACCCCCTGCGATCTTAACTGTGGACGCTCACTGCCATTGTAAAATCGCACGGTGTGTCATCATGGTAGTTAAAACTGTTAGCGCATTCTCTACATTTCTTTATGGGAAACAACTCTGTAGTACTGGAAGTACATTTTTAATCAATTTTATAGTAAACTGCCTTGTAAGTGAGGAAACTTTCGTTTCCAAAATGACGAACTACTTAGATTATCAGGGCCGACATGGTGACATTTTTTGATAATATAGCTTGTGTTTCTGGTGATTTCCCAGGTTTTTCACAGGAAAATGAAGAAATATTTGTGATCAGTTTGATGACAGTGACTTTGATCCTTGTTACGAACAGCCTGCAAAAACATAGTCAGAGCTGAAAGGATGACTTGTCGCTTCTACTTCTAAGTTTAGTAAGAAGACATGCAATGTTCATTCCAAGGCTGTGCCTGCCGTTACACCATCAGCTGCAAACATGAGTGTAGCATTTTCTGATAACTTTTCTGATGAGAGCATTGCTTCTGAGCCTGCAGACTATGAGCCTGGTCTTAGCAATAAGCCAGTGAATGTTTGCATGAGGCTCCTGCAACCACTTCTGAATTATCCAGTCACATACTGCATCAGAAATTAACCACTGAAGTTGCAGAAATTTATTGGACAGTTAGGCAAATCTCTCACCCAGGATTATTTCTGCAAAAAAAGATCACCAACACCTTGTGTGCTAAAGTAGAGTGCTAGAGTAGGGTCCTTGAAGTGACTGACAGACAGACACTTTCCATCCCCAATTCCACCAACAGCTTCAAACTCAAAACCCAGAAGAAGGTGCAAATTGTGTGTAGAAATAAAATGGATGTAATAATCTAGATAATAAAAAGGGTCACAAAGGAACCATGACAAGTCACTGGTGTCAGGAATGTCAGTTGCCTCTTGGTATAGAACGATGCTATGAGCTGTACCATACCACTGACAAGTTTTAGCTATAAATTTGTTTTAATATGAGCAGTACACATTTTTATTTGTGTGTTGCATTGATATTGACCTGCATTATATTTTTTTTTTATATAAAACAACACAACTACATGTTTTAATGCCATGACATTTAGTCTCTAGTCAGATAAAAGATTTGTCAGTTGCCTTTTTTGCACGAATCTAGACACATGATGTTGATGTAAAACCATATTACATGATTTTCGTTATTAAAATTTGTTCTCCACTCAATTTTGTGAAAAAGAACAAAATATTATGAATTTATGATAAATAGTTGTGAAGTTATGACACTTTTAGTACACCATAGAAATAAATGGTATCCAGAGAAGAACAGGGGTTGTCGGGCATGTTAGTCAGTGGGTTAAGGCAGGCTTCTAGATGTGGTGGTGGGCACGTTCTCTCACTGGAGCAAAAAGGGACACTATGAGAGCTGTGACTTGCACTGCACTTGGATTGTCATTCCCACTTGTTACTTCTTCTTGTGCTACCTGAATCCAGCAAAAATGTAGTCAAGATGGATGAGCATGTGACAGAATGCAGTGGACAGTCATGGTGTTTTAGTGTCTTGTCGTGCTCTTTACATCCCCCACTGCATTGCTAGGAGTCACCTCCCTATATATTGAACCAGTCAATAGCTTCATCCACACAGTCTGCTAAGTCCAGTCTTTAAGTGTGTAGAGCTCACCGAGGGTTGAGCGCCCTCTTCTGGCTACCCTCACACCTGGCTTAGCCTGCCAGTCAAAGAGTGTCCTAGGTTGAGGCCACTGCTCATGTTACAGCTACTTGGAGCCACAATGACAGCTGGATGGCAGGTGGGGACAAAGGGAAGTGTTCGCGAACTTTGTTTAATGGAAGCACCGCATGTTTGCCCAAAAAAACCAAAGGAAGACAAGTGATATATATAACCAAACATATTAAGCTTAACGTAAGATTGTTTTCTAATTTAAAATGGCTAGGCTGCAAAAGTACAAAGAAGATTTATTACTTACTCAATATACAAGCAGATTCAATTATTAATATGACAACAACTACTTACAAAATTGTGTGCAAGGACTACAGCACGGGTCATGGATGCAGGAATGCTGCTATCATCATCCACCTCCACTAGCTCAACTGAAACCTCCTGACCTGCAAGTTCACCCATGTCTGTGTTCCACGTCAACTGAATTCTAAAACAGTCAATTATAAAGTAATGCCATGTGTCATTTTGCAGACTTTGAACAAAATAAAAAACTCATTTGTTTTGTTTTTTTTAAATTATGAAACAAACAAAATAATTAGGTCCAAATAACATTTCCAGAAGGGGAGGAAGACTAACGTCTGGTCAGGGTCAGGCAAATACTGGACAAAACCCTCACCTTGGCCTAGCTAACAAGGTGAGGTATCGATGTGATCCCTGTAGTAGTGAGTGACACACAGATAACGCCAAGCAGAACACAACCGCCTGGAGGACCCGGCCCATCTTCATCAGCACACTCAGGATGTGAGGAAAGCAACTGCAACCCGCCACTTAACTTGCTTTTTAGGGCTCACAAAAGAGTACACCTATTCATTGTGGTCATTCGAAACAACACTTCCAGAAAATTGGATCCCTTAAGAACAAAACTATAACCGACTAAAACACTCCTTCCTCTATTCCCATCATAAATCAACATTCAAGATCTGGCTTAGTCATAAACTCAAAGTCATACTTTCACTTACTTTTAGAAAATGTGATAATTGTTATGGTCTTTGTTTCCTTCTTGGAGATATAATAGTTGTCAAAAGTCTGATAGCCACTAGAGATATTGAATACAGAATTTATATGAACTTCCTAGGTGATCAATTTGAGTGATATGTTATTCATTAAGTTATTTTTTTCCAGCCATCAATGTCGTTAGGTGACATGGGCAGCTTAAGTTATCTTTCTTGGGTCAAGTGTGTTGGGTCAGTTGTTGTAAGACTGCGTTGTAGGATTTCTCTTCTACCATCTATCAATCTGCCACGCAGTCTTCCTCGCTCCTTGTAACCAGATCTTCTGGTGTTGTAAGCATGCAGTGGTAGTCGATCAGGTTACATCCTTATGAGATGACCGAACCATCTTATTTTCTGTTTCATCACAATGTCATCATTTCTCCATTTGTCTCTCCTGGTGACACCAATGACTTTTCTAACATGTTTCATTTTGCATGCAAATTTTCTCTCATGGGCCTCGGATAAGGGTAACTTTTACTATTGGTAGCACAGAGTTGGTATAAATATATTGTTCATCGGTTGCCAAGCTGATGTTCAGATGTTAAACTTTTACCACTCTATATTAAAAATTGACGCAATTTTCCCTGCAGTTGTATTATTTTTCAGCACGCCATGTTTAACAATAAGTTGTTGGGTTTGAGAGACCGTAATATTTTTATTTGACAGTCTATTGATATGATTTGTTTGTGAGTAGAGAAATAAATTAATAAAGAATTTGCTGGTATTATTGTTTTTGTTGTGTGTGTGTTAGTTTCTGAGATACAAGAAGATGAAGGTGATAGTGTTGAAAAACAACACTTTCGGAGTCCATTGGTTGGGGAAAAAAACTTGCCAACAACAGATTACCGATGTTTACCGTAATGACTGTATCTGTCACTTTCGACTATAAACATAATTATTGTATACCTACATAAACAATCTAAACAGATCTACCTCAGAAATTTTTTTGGCGGAAACTTGACTCCTCCATTCTCAACAACTGGTGAATCCAAGCTAAAAACAAAGAAATCATTTCCAAACGCCTAAAACAAATTTTTAAATCGCCATTGTTTGTATCTATATAATCATACATTATGGAAGTCGGAACTCTCTACATTCAAAAGAGCAGTATTGTTCAGACTATTTCTATGTGTCCGTTTGTTTTTAAATTTGATTAGAACGGCCATTGCTATGCAAGAACATCATTACGTTGCGTACCAGCTACCTGCGCTCCACAATTTTCGCCGCCGCTCGTTTGAGTGATAAAGGTTAAGCAGTGGTGACAGTAGATATGTCTCAGCAGAGACTTTCTAACATCTAGCGATATGTTAAAACTGCTAGGTATTATTTTTCACTTTTTATTCTGCTTGCAAATAACCAGATTAATATAGTTACCTTGTTTTATGTCTAAAAACTTGACACTTTGATGCATCCAGCTGTCGCCTCCTCATTGCTTTCATTAAGCCATCTTTGAGTGTAGTTCCTGGATGAGCAACAATCTATGAAATGTGATAGAAACTTTCTTTTATAAATCCAGTGGTATATGAACATTTCTCACAACCATTCCTCAAATCAAACTACTTTGTATTACTTGTTTAGTACATTCATTTCAACAAGTGTTTGGCTTGGCTTGGCTTTGTTCGTTCTCAATCTCCCGCTACCAAACCCTGAAAGGGCTTAAGTAGCGGAATGTCGTCCGGAGAACGGAATGCGCTGTGTCGTAGTTTACAGCTTGACTGCGATATTTGCACCTTTCGGTCCAACACATCCGACTTCAGCAAGCATTTTTTTAGTACCAGGTTAGCATTCCCTCTTCGATCCCTTCTCCTCAGCCAGTCTGCCCTGCTGTAGCCTGTTATCCAGGATCACAGCATGGAGGTGTAGAAGGGTCTTGGCAGCTCTGGTTCACTGTCCCTGATGCTAGTAGTCAGCTATGGGTCGCTGACCACTGCAGCTCATGCGCTGCTCAGCATCTTGATCCCCAACAGGTGTTTGATTAGGTCTGCCATCTCTAGCCTTTGACTGGTCTAGGCCTGCCTGTAGGATAATATGTTTGTATCTCACTTGATCTGGTCCTTATGCTTTCATCTATCTGGCTCTAGAAAACCTGTTAATAATTAAGCTACCACCAGTATAACTCTTGGGGTCATAGGGATACACACTCTACCACAACTAGGTGGTGACAGAGAGAGGAGTTTAAGATGCGCAACAGTAGGAGTTACTCAATCTCAAGTGCCATTAATTTAATTTAGGCACGTCACAAAATGAAGTGGCTACCACAAATATATCACCAAGAAAGTGATGTACCTACCGTTGTTACCATGCTATTTGGCAGGTAGGCCTTTATGTGACCATTTGAGGCGCGCATTCCAAGCTGGGGACTTCGCTGCCCTGCAGACAATGCACGAAGATTATTATTACCGTTGTTGGAAGTAATAGGAAGTCCTGGTGACAACAACGGTTCTTCATGTTGAGTTCTGTCATGTGGAGGTGAAGGTGTGGGTGAGCCACCACCCATACTCATCTGCTCCTGAAGTCTTTGTTCTCTTAGCTGATACTCATGGATTTTGTTGGCAAGTTCCTCATATTCCTGAACAGATCAAATATTATAACACACTGAAAGTTTAACAAATAATTAATAAAATGAACTGCTTTACCCTATATTCATATACAGATCAGATATGGAAACCAAACACACACAAACCACATGCATGCACGCACTACATGCATTTAGAGAATATAGTATAAGGGTTTAACAGCCTTACTACATACATATTCAAACAACTATTATGAGATATAAATGCAAATATCATTAGTTCATGTTTTGTTGTTCATCTTAAGATTATGCTACAAGAACTGCAGTTAATATATATATATATATGAATATTTTTTCTTTTATATATATATATATATATATATATATATATATATATAAGAAAAAATATTCATACTAAGAATGAGAGCACTTACTTGAACATACAATGAAGGTGGGTGTTGATGTGTGCCAAATTCCTCATTCATAGCTTCCAGTTTTTTGCGTGTGACCTTTATGACACGTTGAATATTTTCAATCTGCAATTATAGAGAAAAATAACAATGTAATGATAAAGTACTGAAAGTGTGTCCAAGCAGTTAGGATATATTCTATTATTCTCAGGGCATAAGTTCAAACCTCTGTAGGTTTTTTCTAATGGGGATGAAATAAAAACCTAACTTGCATACAGTGTAATGATTGCAGGGACAAGCTGCCTTTATTCGTCGGGCTTCCCTGACATACTCCTGTAAATCGCTGTAGTCATAGTTATTTTTTAATGATGCAGCAAAGACAGGAACTAAGTAGATGATGTTCTGGTATGTATTTAATCAAGCTTTGGCTCTAATTTAACTAGAGAAGAGCAAGTCATCATGTTGAAACTGAGAACTGGGCATAACAGACTCAAGGGTCTGAGGATTGAGAATTGGGACAGATGACAGGTGTCCATGCGGGGAGCATACCATGACAGTGGAACACATCCTACAAAGCTGCATGCTCATGTAGGAAGCGAGAGAACAATACTAGCCTCGCGAGACAGATATGAGACAAAAGCTGTATGGAGATAAAACAGCCTTACAAACAACGGTGTACTTTGTTAGAGAAACTGGAAGCTTGATCTGAGGTTGAAAGAAGAAGAAGTCATAAGTCCTCTCTACACTTGACTATAGCTTAATAACAACTAGTAATATATTTCACTTCAGACAAATTTTATTACAATAGTACTTATCAAAATGGCACTTTTTATGTGTTATACTGCTTTTGACTATGAAAATTTCAGAAAATTATAGGCCTAAACGAACTAAAAGTTATACTTTATAAATTTTATCACCGATTCTAACCATTACTGAGCTTGTACTGTAAAAACTCTATTTGGTCTGACTTCTTCTTCTTCTTCTGCGTACACAGTCAGACAGTAACCATTATTTTCTCGAAAAAAGCGGCGGTCATCCTGAGACTCTCGCCACTACCATAGAGCTTGTCTTGCAGTTCCACTGGCAATGGCCACATCTGCTCTCTCTGATCCTCGTATGTTGGGCAGTTCTGCAGCAGATGTTCAGTGGTCATTTTACCAGTACCGCACGGGCATTCGTCGGTACACCCTATCTTCAATTTGTTGAATAGGTGGTACCTCAGTCTGTTGTGGCCAGTGCGAAGTCTGAAGACAACGACCTGCTCTCTTCGGTTCAACTGGTAATAGGCATCGTTTTTGGTGTAACCAGTATGTTCGGTTTCCCATTTGGTCATGTATCTGGCTTTGATAAGCCGTTTTGACTCTTCGTACGTCATACTGGTATCTGTTTGTGGTAACCTTGCACCTTCTTTTGCCAGTCTGTCTGCCTCCTCGTTGCCTTGGATGTTGCAGTGTAACGGAACCCACTGTACCACTACCCTTTTTGGTGCGGACTGCTGGCACAGTTTGCAGAGTGCTGCTCTTAAGTCATTAAGCTCAGTGTTTTTCTGGCTTTTTAGCGCTGTGACTACTTCGAGAGCATCTGTCAGCAGGACTATATGGCTCTCATTTTCACTGTGTGTTACCATTTCTTCCACTGCCGCCCTCAGTGCCTCTGCCTCTGCTCTGAAGTTGCTTGTGTACTTACCAGTAGCGAATGACAGTGTTATTTTTCTGCCATTTGGTAGGTTCAGGAATGCTCCTGCCCCTCCGTTCTGTGTTGTGTTTGTTACAGAACCGTCGGTGTATGCATGGGTCCAGTCCATGCTTGGGTAGCTTTTCGTTATGAAGCTTAGAGTAGTGTCTCTCCTTTCTTTTTCACTCTGGCAGTTTTTGTTTGCAATGCCTGGTATATTTTCTACCACCTCTGGAAATATATCCTGCCTCCAAGTAGGTTTTCGTACAGTAGTGATGGGTTTTGGTGTTGTTAGTGCGTTTATGGGATCTTCGTGCATCTTTGCTTTGGCTATTTCTGCAAAGTTTCTCCGCTTTAGTTTCCCATTTCCCAAATTGTTTAGTCTCTGGTACATTGGATGGTCCGTCAGTCTTCTGAGTTTCTCTGACTGCAGCTGGGCTCTGCAGTCTCTTCTATCGGTCATGGATTGCAATTTTGTAATCTTTTCAAGTTCTACAATTGGCGTTGACTTCATGCCACCTGTTATAATTCTCATGGCTTGGTTTTGAAGTTTGTTAACTTTATCGAAGTTCGCCTTCGCTGCGGTTGTCCATGCCGCAATGCCATACTCGAGAACTGGTCTCACTCTTCCAGTGTACAGTTTCTTTAGTATGCCTTCGTCTGCTCCCCAGCTTGTGCCAGCAAGTTTCCTCATGATCGCCATTCTTTCTCTGGCTTTCATTCGGTTTCTCTCAATCTGACTTTTCCATGTCATGCGCCGATCAAATGTGACTCCCAGATAGGTTGGGTTGTCGTTTGGCTGCAGGATTTTGCCATTCAGACTTAATTTGGTACTTTGGGGTTTTAATGAGAGCGAGAATATTGTGCACGTGGTTTTCTCCTCGTTTATTTTGACCAGCCATGAGTTCGCCCACTCTTCCAGCGATGTTAGGGCCGTCTGCATCCGATTTCTTGCTATGGTGAGATTCTTTTCAGAGGTCCACATAGCCAGATCGTCTGCAAACATTGAGCTATGGACTCTTCTTGGTATATTCTCTGTAATATCGTTTATATATACCAGGAAGAGTGTGGGTGACAGTACTCCCCCTTGGGGTACTCCCTGCTCGAGTGTCACCTTTTTGCTCATCTGCCCTTGTACTTGGACTCTGGCCGTTCTTTGTTTGAGGTAGTGGTTGATCCACTTGTACATCTTCCCACAGACATCACTTCTTCTTAGCTTGACTCTAAGTCCATCCTTCCAGACTTTGTCAAATGCCTTTTCCAGATCCACCCAAACAGCTACTGTGTGTTTCTGTGCCTGGTAGGCATCTTCTATCTCCTGGGCTATGAGGATGACCTGGTCCTCAGTGGATCTGTGCTGTCTAAAGCCGGCTTGCTGTGGAATTAGTATTCGTTTTTCTTCCAGATGCCACATCAGTCTGGTGTTTATCATCCGTTCCATCAGCTTGCCGACACAGCTCAGTAGGCTAATGGGCCTGTATCCATTTGGATCTGTTTTGTCCTTCCCTGTTTTTGGTACTGGTACCAGTATTGCATCTTTCCATGCCTGGGGTACAATACCCCTTTTCCAGCTTTGGTTCAGGACTGATAGTAGTTTCTTCTTCGCTGTTTGGCCCAGCCCCATCAGCATTTCGTTTGTTATCCCGTCTTTTCCGGGAGATTTCCTTTTCTTTAGTGTTCTCATAGCCTCTTCCATTTCGCGCATTGTTAGTTTGGCCATCATGTGCTCTTCAGGAGCCGTATTTATGTTTTCGTGTCCCTTTAGCTCTTCGCTAATGTCTGTATGCTTGTCTGCAGGGACCTCGATGTGGTTTGCTCTGGCATAGTGATCGACAAAGGCGTTTGCGGCTTTCTTACCTGTGATCAAGTTCTCGCCCTGCTTGATAGTAATTTGTTTATTTGACGGGGTTTCGTCATTCATGGCTCTGACTAGCTTCCATAGCTTGTTCCCTTCTTTGTCTAGGTTCAGACTTTCCGTTTTATTTTTCCAACTTTCTCTTGCTGTTTGCTTGAGAGTGTGTTTGTACTTCGCCGCGGCGGCTTTGAGGGCGATGTTTGCCTCCATGGATTTTTCTCGTTCTGCCATGTTCCTAGCATTTGTTACTGCATCTTCCACTTTCTGTAACTCATCATTCCAGTAGGGCTTATAGTTTTTCCTAGCTCCTCTTGGGATGGTTTCAGTGGCGGCTTGCATTATTGCCTTGCTTAGGCTCTCCACCATGGGCTTCATTTTGGTGTTTCGTGTGTTGATGGTTTCAGACAGCCCATCTGTCAGGATTGCAAATCTGTCCCAGTCGGCTCGTTTGTAATTCCAACGTGGGAGCGGTTTTGTTTCCTGTGGGCCTACTTCCATGTCAATGGTTAGCCTGATCGGCCTGTGGTCGCTACCTGCCAGTTGGTTTAGCACCTGGCGGTCTATTTTATAGTGTATGTCCTGTGTGGAGAAGGCCAAATCTGGAGTCGAGGTGGTATGCCATGTTCTTGAATAGAAGCTAGGGCTATCCTCCGGCCTATTGATTAGGGAGAGATTTGCATCTATCTCCCAATCTTCCACTTCGTCACCTCTACTGTCTGTGTCAGAGTATCCCCATCTCTCCGAGTGGCTGTTGAAATCTCCAACTACTATGCAGTTGGAGTCTCTGACCTCCATACTCGAGAGCGATAGGTCTCTGTTTGGTGGTCCGTACAGATTGAAAATGCGGAGCTTCGTCTCTTTAGCCATTATGTCAACTCCTACAATTTCTGCTTGTCCGGTGTGATTGACAGGTACCGCGCTACTCGGTATGCTGTTTCTGGTCAGTATCAGGACCCCTCCTTTGTGGCCTTCTCTATCTAGACGGAAGGTCTGATATCCTCTGATTGAGAATTTATGGTTATTGTTGAGGTGCGTTTCCTGGATACATGCCACGTCAATCTTACCTTCATGCAGGTGGTGTGTTAGGGAAAGTTTTTTGTTAATGACTCCCTCCGCATTCCACTGTAGTATTTTGAGGGTCTTGAGGTTTTGGCCAATAGACGTTGCCCCATAGCCATGTGCCTTGACTCCACGACACATGGGTGGGTGACCACCAGTAGTCAAGGGTGGGCCCCTTCGAGGCGTGAGGCCCGGCGGGTCTCCTCAGGATGAGCGCCATACGTTTTTCTAATAGGTTGTACTGCCATCATACTGTGATTTACGTTGCACTATTTTGTTAGGCTTGCGGCCCCGTGCATCCGATTTCAACAGGCGTTTCTGTAGGGATGCCCTCCTTAGCCTTTGGCTGTCCCCAGCCTATCTGCAAGGCAGCAGTTGTTTACGATCAGAGTTTTCTCTCTTATGGAAGTTGTCTTACCAGACTATCGAGTCTTCACTACTCGTGTCTATAGGGTGCAATGATGATATGTGATGATATATGAGATGGACTGGTTTTACCCGGAAGAGAGGCAGTCCAGTGTGTCTGTATCCCAGGATCGTCACGTCCTGCCAGAAACGTAGCATTTGCATGTGAGTGGGGTATCTCTTTTTCCCTTTATTTTCTTGGCTTCTATGCAGGGATGGTACGCCTAGCATTCCCCGCCACCTGCGGTGTTGACACAGTGGGGCAGGTGTGCAAGGTCCGCTGGTCTGCATCTCTTCTGCATCCAGTATGATAGTTATATGGCTGATAACGTACAGAGGTAGATATCGTAGCCGGAGTGCATTCAGCCAGGGGACAAGCCTGGTAATGTCACAGAGATGTTGTTCGCCTGATGTGCAGACAACTCTCATGGTCAGTGGTTGAGTCTTGACAGTTCACAGTGAGGTGGCTGCTCTACTGTTTTCTACACCCCGACCAGGTACTAAGTCTTTGGTTGGTGTTTTCGCACCCCAACGCCGTATAGTGTGAGTATCAAGCAGTTGTCCGCCCGCTTTGATTTGGCGGACGGCAAGGACCTCTTACTGTGGCTCTACCTGATAGGGCTGGGGCGCAAGCCCCAGGTCCCGAGCATGTAGGTGCCTCCCATTGCAGTGGTGCTGAGATTTTGGGCGGGATTGCGGCTTACAAGGGTTCGGCCGTAATCCCTCACATGGTAGCCTCGCGCCCTTGGCTTATCAGCCTGGTACGTGAACCAAAGTGTCTGCGGCTCCTCTCGATTTCAGCTGGTTTTCCGTAGCAACGCCCTGTCATTTGTAGGGTAAAACTGACCTGTCTTCAGATGATCTATTTCCAGCACCCGTTCACTATTTGGTCAGACAAACTTATTGAGGGCTTTTGTTTGTCAATGACCAGGTATTTGAAATCTGCGGTTTCTGCGGATTTAAACACGATTTCCGTAGCGTTCTTTCATTTGAGTGTTTGAGAGCTGACTTGTCATCCGTGAGTCTAATACCAGCGTACGTTCATTATTAGACCCAAACGGCAGTGCTCTCGATTTGTCAGTTGTTCTACAGTATTGGCGTGTTCAGTCAAATTAAGCCGCAGGTTCCACACCTGGTGGTGCCCTTCGGACGGACGGTTTGTTCCACCCGTCCCTCACTCCGTCGACCTAGGACCGCCTGACAGGGGCCTCCCACACGCACCAGACGACCGACCGACCGGGCTCGCTCGAGGAGGGATGGCAGCGCTTTGTGCAGAACGGATCCCAACGACCTCGGCGATGAATTTCACTGGGACTGGAGACAATTTGGCCTGCCGGCCTGCCCTCGGGGCAACGATTCCTGCTTTCCATTTGCCGGTCACAAGCTCTTTGCGAGAGTCGGACCACCAGCGAGACGTACTGTCGAGCTCTGCTATAAGCCTTAGATAAATCACCACGGACGGACCACGTTTCCTGATACGGACCAGACTAGCGCACCTCGGTGGAGGAGCCACTACCACAAACCGCACCCAATTCGCACTACGGGGAAAGGCAGGCGAGCGTTTTCCGCAAGCCCGCGCTATCGCTCCGCCTGGCGGGACTGAGATCGCTTTACGAACACTGGTTGAAATTGAGTCGCCGCGGCGAGACAACTACCCCAGATATTTGGTCTGACTGAATGGGCATGGGCTAGATTCTAGGCTGCCTTCAGAAAAAAAAATTGTTTCCAAGTACAAAAATAAACATTTTTTCAATTTAACACGCTAACTCTTCCAGAAATGAAAAATTCAAAAATCTGGACTACAGGAAATAACCAAAATAAAACATTTAGGTGAACTAGGAACTGTGTGATTTTGTGAACAAAGTTTCAAAAGCTGATATATCGGCTCCTGGGTTTTCTGTAAAAATTTGGAAGCCAATGTATTGGCTAGTGGGGGTGAATGAGTTAAATGGGTGATGTGTCCGTTTCACAATCTCAGCGCAACCTGTTCAAATCACATTCCTGTCCAGTTTGGCAGAAATGGGTATTTTTTTTGCTTTTTCGCATACAGAAAGTAATGGCAACCTACCGTACTGCACCCTTGCCAAAAACTTATAACAGTCAAATGGTTGGCAGGGGACGGCGTGGCCTAGTGGATAAGTGGCACGGCTCACAATCCGAAGGTGCTGGGTTCGATCCCCATCACAGCACCGGCCGTTACCCCGGGGAAGCAAACCCTTAGAAAATGCAGGAGGAAGCAGACCCTTACATAAAATGCATGCTGAAGTCGGATGCATTGGGCCAATAGGCGCAAAATAAAAAACCACAGTGCAACGCACACCGCCTTGGGGATTAGAGAAATAAGGCGAACGCAAAAAAAAAAAAAAAAAAAAAAATGGTTGGCAGTTGTAAGAAGTGATGTTCTGCAAAGGACATGCTACTAACTTTTTTTTAAATTGAAAAAAAGAATTTCTTGCAATCACATTGTTGAAAAAAAAGGTGTTTCACATTGTTGAAAAAAACAGTAGCTTCATTTTATTGGAAAGCTCATCAAAAATTAGTCACAATTTTGAAATAATCAAGAAAAACTTCAAAAGATTTCACAATATTACTTTGCAAGTACTTGACCACAAAGCAATGTGACAAAGCTTGTTTTCAATAGAGGGAAGGCCAATAGACAAGAGAATGTACTGTTATGTTCTCAAATATTAAAATAATGTACTCGATTCCAATCATTACTAATACCATTACCGGTACATCAAATCCTCTTTTTATTTATATTTACATTTTCCACACTTTTACATCAACAAGTTGTCGTCAAATGCTCACGATCAGTATGTTTACTCTTTTACGTGCCCTGAAAATAGTATTAGGTTTTAGTATCAGATTAGCTTTAGTTTATTTTTAAATGTCTATAAAACAAATTTACACAATTCCATAATAATGCTCTTAGCGGAAATGATTCACAGCGACACCTTTTTGTCCATCATTTGTAATGCGTTTCTGGACCATCTCACGCAGGGGTCCAACAATAATCTGTTAGCATTGCTGCGTTCCATTTCCCTTGGAAACTTTTTTGGTTTTTGGATGCTCGTTACTAACAGCACCGCAGTTAGCAGGGAAGAAATCCTCATGAGAGTGTAAAAAGTGTAATTCCAAGGATATGTTGCACCAAAGTCTTTCATAGCGCTGCAACAGAGTTTTTATAAGCTCCTGGCAATTGTCAGCTTTATTGTATCCTAGAAAGTTTGTGGCCACTTGCAGGAAAACATTCCAAGCTAACTTTTCATTACCTGTGAGAATATCATAAAATCGCTGATCCCGGAAGAGCTGATGTATCTGTGTACTGATAAATACACCCTCCTAACTAAATCTTGGAAATTTATCAAAAAGGTATAGAAATCCTTCGCCATTTTAATCCATGGCTTTTACAAAATTCTTCATTAGTCCAAGTTTGATATGGAGAGGAGGGAGCAAGATTTTGTGGGATTCTACCAGTGGTTCTTTAAGTACATTATTTTTCCCCAGTTCAAGTAATTGTCGTTGAGGCCAAGTAATTGTCGTTGAGGCCAATATTTTTTCTTGTAGTGGGAAGTCCTGGCATGGCTGTCCCCCAGACAGAGGAAATAGCAAACTTTGTGTAACCATGCTGTAGCCCCATCAAGATGGCAGCGACCTTCAGGTCACCACAAATCTGCCACTGAGACATAATAGTTGATGGTGTGTAAGTTGTTTTATGTTGTTGCACGTTTCTTTCATGTGAACTGCTCACTTCATTGGAAACTAATGGTAAACCGTTACCATTAGGGAGCTGCAAGGCTTTTAAGCTGAACTTGGACGAATCAATGAACAGCCTAAAATCGTCATCTGTGTAGTTGATGTGTAGTGTTGCTATCAGACCCACTATATCAACGCAAGCAATGAGGTTATCTGTCATTTTGAAATATGGAAGATATTTTTACTTAGCAAAAAACACAGAAACATGGACGTTCTCTTCTAGAAGATTCCATTGCTGCAATCTGGATCCCACTAGCTCTTCTTTATTTTTTGGCAATTCGAGATCTCTCTCTAAATCATTTAATTCACTCTAGGTAATTTTATGCGGCTGTGAAGACTCTTCAATAGGAATGAAATCAGGATCTCTTGATGTAGATGCTTTCACAGGTGATGGATGTCCACTGTCACTATTATCTTCATCGTCATCCATGGTGTAAGATTCTTGTTGGTCCAAAGCAGGAAGTCCTTCCACATAAGGCACTGGCCACAAAGCAGAGAAAATATTTGGATAGATAATAGGCCGCTTTTTCTTCTTAGAAATACTATGTCCAATTGGAGGAATCACGCAAAAATAATAATAATTAAGATGATTTGTCGGTTCCATCCACACTATTGGAACCTCAAAACGCATCAATCATCCTTTTTGTTTCAAACAGCAGCACAGATTCATTGCACAGGATTGACAAACATATGTTTGAGGCAGAATACCGGTCCTGCTCACCAATCTCACAACCAATAAAAAGCTGTAAGCTTCCTTTCTCATCGATGTAATGGGTAACCTTTGTGATAGCAAAGTTATTTGGTAGCAAATATATTCAAAATAATCCGCACTGTTCCCACATTCACGTTATATCTTGAACCGTCTGCACACACAGAATCAACAACACAAATGATGACAAGGAGGTGTGGTTGCAATGACTCCTACAAATTGTGTAATCCAATTGGCACTCAAGGCTGTCTGTCTCATGGGAAATCACATGCCAAGGCTATAGAAAAGACAAGGACTTGGTCACTTGCATTGGAAAGATGAAGCCACCAGTCTGCTAATCTATTGTACCAGGAGTATATTTGCAATCCTGGTATTTCAATCAGACAGAATTTGTCTGATACCAGTTAACTAAATGCTGTTTTAATTCACTTTGGTCTTTTGTCTTGGAGTACCATGTTGGACCAAGAGCTTTATTCAGTTCATCTCTCTGTGTCATTGGTCCACTGAGTGGACATTTAAAGTTGAAGGGCCACGTCACTTTTTGTGTCCATCTATTGTCAGGCAAGTGTACTACATGCTCGGATCATCTGTATTTTCTTAACATCTCTGTGTCTACAATGCTGTTGCAGGAGGTTTGGCGCCCGATTTCAGTATTGTAAATTTGTTGCCGTAGAGAGACTGACAATGTTCTTTGTTCCAATGCCCTTTTAAGCAGCTTGAAGCTTCTCTGCTTTTTCTACTTTTCATAGGTTCCATTTTTTGCAGCCATATAAATGGAATAATCAAGCTGTTGGAGGTTGAATATTTGTCTGAACTTTTTTCATCTGCTGAAGTATGGGTTTGATACAATTACAAATTAGCCGTCCTGCTGCTGCAATTGTGTGAAATCTATGATTTATTATGTGGATGTTCATAATAACTTGGCCATGCAGATGGTACGAGTTCACATTTTCTATTGGATCCTTTTCTAACTGCAGTTCCCCTTGTAAGCACAAAGTGTTCAGTATGTGCTGGGTTCTCTTTATATTAAATTTTAGGTCAGCTGCCATGTTTGGTTCAGTGAGCTCATTTTAGACATTGCTCAGTTTCTCTGGAGCTGAGACTGGAGATAATTATGTCATTACCAGACCATAGATGAGTCAGCATTTCTCCATTTAGGTTGATACAATTATCTTCCCTATTTAGCTATCTGAAGACTTTTTCCAAGGCCTGCTATGAAAAGCATTGGGGAGATTGTGTCACCCTATCAAACACCATGTTGTATTGGTATAATGATTGGCCAGCAAAGTAAGGTAATATATTGAGCAGTTCTAGATTATCTCCTTTATCAGCTCAGCATACTTTTCTTCAATTACCTCTATTTCTCAGCTGTTATCTCAGTGTTGTCAAAGGTTTTTTAATAGTCTACAATCACAAGTGCATATGTACTTCATGTGTTCTCTCCATTAACTGGTTGATTGTATGAAGTTGATCCATGGTTGAGTAGCCTTCCTGAAACCTGCCTGCCCTCATGATTTATGTGTGTCTCTAATATGTTCATAATCACTCTTGTGAAAAGTTTGCACATGGATGTTAGCAAACAAATTGGACAGCTGTTTTCAGTTTTTTTTGTGTGGATACAAATTATTTTTAAAGTTAAATTTGTCAATCTTCTTATCTTTCCTTTGGTACGGTACATCCGTTCCAGCAAATGTGATGTGTGAGACTGTTTTCACCATGCCTTTTATTTATTTTTTAAAGATTAATCCCTTATTCTAAGCTGCTGGCATCTGTCCAGTTCATCGCAAATACCTTGTTGTACTTTCCACATATGACTGTTCTATGTAAATAAAAATATGCCCTACTTTTATAGTTATCTTCAGAATCTTTAACAGCACAGCAGATACCTCAATGACATCAGATAACTGAAAGTAAAATAAATTACTAACAATCAAAACTGAAGGGGAATAAAGAGAGCAGATTGATGGACCATACTCTCAAGAAACAACATAACATTATGTGCAGACAAGGGACCAAAGATGCAGCAATGAATGAGTTGACTCATAGCTGACTGCTTGCAATAGGGTCAGTGAACCATAGCTGACAAAGACCCTATTCTGCTTCCAAGTGATGGCCCTGGAAACATGGTGCACTAGTGCATTTTGACTAAGACAAAAAAGTTAGTTGAAATTGAATATGCCAAGCCGAAATGTGCGGATATCACAGCCTCACTGTAAACTACGACACAACGTCCTGTTCAGGACGAACACTGAAGAAGATGAAGATATGCAGACAAGAGTATGACTGAAATCCACAGGAGAAATGCAGAACTGGAAAAACAAAGAGAATCTTGAGAAAAATGTCAGAAGTGGAAACTATCACAACGTTGGTCTCTCAAGGATAGAATTTAAAAATAGTACAAAATGTAAATTGGTGGCAAGTTATATGTTCCAATGGAAATTAAAAGTCAGGACAATGATGTAAAATTATAATTTAAACTATTTTCATATTGTTCAACATGAACATTCCAACTGAATGTTTATTTATAATCTACAGTGAATGGAGTACAAATCACAAGCACGGCCTGCTTGTAATTATTAATGATGGTATACATTTTTTTAAATAATATTTAAATATTAATTCTTCCACTAACAAAGCTTACTTCATGAGATCTAGTGAATAACAGAAGTAGATTATGATAGATTTTTTTAAGTACAAACTGTACTGTTCATGTGTTTAATAAAAAGAGTTCAAATGTTAAGTATTTCATTTCTTCTGGCAGTGTAAATGTAAGTGACTATGAAGGTTATTACACTTAAATTAACGGGATTTCATTAATGTGTTATCTTAACAAGTATTAAGTATAATTGAGTAGTGGTTATGAATCATGCTACCATGATTATGATTGGTGATACAGTTCCTGAGTGCGCTGATCCACTCACACTGATCCCGAAATGTAATCTTTCATTATTTGTACTAGGTCTAGAATACATTATTCCCCATCATCTTCTATCTACTTGTGTCGTTAGGCGCCGTGGGGAAGTGTTGTGTAGTTTTTTGTCGTGTGCCATCAACTTTATTTGTCGCCGATGTTATTATCCTTCCATAATGAAAATCCATGATATAATGATCATTTTATTGTTATTATAATATTATTAATATTATTATTTATTATATTGGAAATTATTCTTCGTCAGTCTTCAGCGCTGTCAATTTTCGTTTGTTTACGCCGGTTTGTCAATCACAGTAACTGAAACCTAACATAATATATGATATTACTACTAATAGTGATATCATCTTGACTATCTCATTCGAAACCTGGACAAAGCGAAAACAAAACACAACAATCGACTCTTGTCCTTGTGTTTTCCTGTCGTCTGCCATGGTAAAGTTATGTTCACCAATCATATTCCTTTCCCGCTGTCACGATAACGAATGGCCACTAATGCAGAACAAGTGTACTGTTATGTTACCTCATCCTGGAGACTGATGGAGGCGTAGGCATCCTCTCCTAAAGGAGAACCTATAGTGAAATTTGGTATGTCTCCGTTCATACCTGGTTGTTGTACAACCGCCATACTACCAACATTGATGGAATAAATCACGTGACCTCCTAAATTATCTCAGAATCTCGCGTAATTTGTCAACAAAAAGTGCGAGATTGCGGTTGTTCAGACACCTCTCCAATATTCATTTACGTCAGTTCATTTTTACTTCATTATGAAGTTCATTTAATACTTCGGTCGCATGCTCATGACATTTAGTTGTTCTTTTCTCGTTGCATTTAGAAATAACTGTTGTTATCAGTACCCTAGCAGGATGTTTAACAGGCTCCTATTTCTTCTCCCTCGAGAGACGCATGGTCGGCCTCACGCTTTAGCCAGCGCACAAAAGGTCTTCACAACTCGGACATACGTCAATTGTCCCTAGTGGAAGATGCAGTTATTTATGCAAACAAGATGAAACATCGCTGGGGGAGGGGGAAGTATACTGTGAAGAACGGACGATCGTTGGAGCACAGCGACAGCAATATGGTACCTTAGAGATAAGAAACGACCACCAACACGTTGGTCCGACTCCCTTGCATCCCACAATAACATTTACGATACCACAGATGGACGACTCATCATCCACTGGTCCACCGTGGCCCAAGACAGATACCGTTGGAAGAGAAGTTGGAACCCGCAACGGTGTAACCGCCGCTGAAGAACGGGTCATCCAGTAATCCAGTAGCATTTCTTCTGCATATGGGAGAACTTCCTTGTTTACTTACTGCGTTTAGTATATGTTTCAAGCTACCCTTCTTGACTTTAGTACCACTTCTGGATGTCCATATTTTAACTTCTCTTCCATGTGTCCATGTAGGAAACAAACAGGCCTACGCGCATTTGCAATTGTAATTTATTTATAACTTTGGCCAATTCCTGCATTTACGTTTAAGTTGAAAACGTTGATTGAAAACGTTTCCGTAGGGGAACTGTTTGGCTCAAGTGACCATCAAATCATCCGATGGGATCTTATTGCAGGGAAAGAAGTGAACATAAACACGCGAACATATGACTACTCTAAGACAGATGTTAAGAGGATGAAAGAGGCAGCGAACCACATAATCTGGGAAGATATTGTCAGAGGAACAGATGTTGAACAGGAGTGGGTGAGTTTTAAAGCAGTTCTCGAAACGCTAAAAGGGGAATGTGTTCCATATAGTGGATCACTAAAATTGTAGTTAAATGTAGAAGAGCTAAAAATAAAGATTGGAAAAAATATATAGAGGCAGGTAAATCAAAAGAAACATATTTAAAATATTTGGACAAGCAGAACATATCTCAGAAAGCAAATAAAACAGCAAAAATAGACTTCGAAAAGAAACTTGCTCAGAGGATCAAGACTGATAGTAAAAGCTTCTTCTCTTATGTTAGAAATAAACAAAGATCAAAGGACAAAGTAGGCTTCTCATAGACAGCACAGGAGAAAAAATAAGTGAAAATAGGGAGGCAGCAAATCTACTCAATCACTACTTTGAACAGTGTAGACAAAAGAGGACTGCTCCAAGATCCCAGAGCCTGTAGATATTTTTCAAAGAGACATCGATACAGCAGGATTAGGATCAATCTGTATTACAGAGGAAATGGTTTTAAAAAAATTGGAGGGGTTGAAAGTGGATAAATGTCCAGGTCAAGATGGTATTCATCCAAAATTGCTGTTTGAAATTAGAGACCAACTAGCAAAACCATTGCCTATATTATGTTCTCAATCACTTGCACAGGGGATTGTTCCACGGGATTGGAAAGATGCGGGAGTGATCCCCTTATTCAAAAAGGGCAAAAAGGCAGATCCAGCAAACTATAGACCTGTGAGCTTAACGAGCATAGTCTGTAAATTGTTAGAGTCAATAATCAAAGAAAACATTGTAATGCATTTAGACAAATTTAATCTAATTAGAAATAGTCAGCATGGGTTTACCAGAGGGAGATCATGCTTAACAAATCTATTAGAATTCATGGAGGAGGTTACCAAAATGTTAGATAAAGGGGATGTTATTTATCTGGATTTTGCAAAGGCCTTTGATAGAGTACCTCATCAAAGATTATTTCGAAAATTAAAATCACATGGAATAGGTGGGGAAGTTGCCAAATGGATTGAAAATTGGTTAACGGGAAGAAGGCAAAGGGTGGGTATAAATAAGGAGTACTCTAAGTGGTGTGAAGTGAAAAATGGAGTGCCACAGGGCTCGGTTTTGGGACCAATTTTATTCTTGATATATATAAATGATTTGGACATAGGTATGGGATCCATTATTGCAAAATTTGCTGATGACACAAAACTATGCAGTAGTGGCTCATCTAAAGCAGAAGTGGATATATTGAGGTCGGATTTAGATAAAATTCGAGAATGGTCTGTAATCTGGCAAATGGAGTTTAATGTAGATAAATGTACAGTCATCCACATGGGTAGATCCAATATGGAACATAATTATAGAATGGGAGAGAACAATATTAGAAAGATAGATAAAGAAAGGGACTTAGGGGTTATAATAGATCATACATGTAAGGTGAGGGAGCAAGTTCAGGTAGCAGTAAAAAAGGCAAATGCAATGTTAGGGATGATAAAAAGAAATATTAAACATAGGAGCAAGGAAGTGATAGTCAAACTGTATAAAGCATTAGTTAGACCTAGATTGGAGTACCGTGTACAGGTGTGGAGTCCTTATCAGAGAGGGGATATAGACATGCTGGAGAGAATACAAAAAAGAGCGACAAAGCTGATAGTGGGATTCCAGAATTACAGTTATGAAGAAAGATTAAAAAGAACTGGCCTTCAGTGTCTAGAAGAGAGAAGAATTCGTAGTGACTTAATACAGGTGTATAAGATGATCAGCGGAATGGATAAAGTAGACTAACAAGTTTTTTAAAGTACAACCACCAACAAGGACAAGAAGGCACAGCTACAAGTTGACTAAGGAGAGGTCCAGATTAGATATTAGGAAGTATTTCTTTAGCCAGAGAGTAGTGAATGCTTGGAATGCATTGCCAAGTGAGGTGGTGGAGGCTGGGACGGTCAATGCATTTAAGAACAGATTGGATGCGTACAGCTTCTAGAGGAAGGTGATGTAAATGGAACTGGTTGTATACAGACTCTGCAGAGTCTTCTAAACCAGTATAAAGACGTTAAGTTAAGTTATATTAAATGCACATCATTTCAAGCAGTGTCAACGTGTTCTCTCGAGCTTAATCAACTAGGCCGTGCCGGTAAAGAATGTTTCACCCCGTACCTTTACAGTGAAAAGTGAGTGCTCTACAACTACTTTAACCAGAGGCCCCAACAGGGCAAAGATCAGAGCAAACCTTGTCTTGCATTGATTGGATATCCTTGTGAAGCAAGTCTACCTTTCTCTTTTCAGTCGTTACCGCTGAAGGTTTGCTCCCTTGACCTAAATGCATTGGGTGACTCATATTGTCGTAGAGTTTATTTTATAACATCTATCCGTCTGTTTCTTGATATTCATTGCTTCCTTAAACGATTCATTCTTCTTCAGCGTTCGTTCTCAAACTCCCACTCCCAATCTACGAAAAGGGTTTTGCAAGTAGTATGTTGTCCGGAGAGCGGAATGCGTTGTTTCGAAGTTTACAGCTTGACTGCGATACTTGCACCTTTAAATCCGACTTAAGCAAATATTTTTGGGTACCAAGTTATTTTCACTCTTCGGTCCTTTCTACCGAGCTAGTCTTTCCTGTTGCAGCTTGTTATCCAAGACCACAGCGAGGAGGTGTAGAAGGGTCTTGGTAGCTCTGGTTCGCTGGCCCTGACGCTAGCAGTCAGCTTTGGACCACTGGCCGCTGCATCTCATGGACTGCTCCGCATCTTCCCCTAACGATTCATTCCATTGATTCAGATGAGCAGTCAAATCTGATCTGGTTCCATTATCTTAAGATGGCCGACTCCCTTTATTTGCTTCTGTCTATCATTCAAATGATGCTTCCTGTATATATATATATATATATATCTTCTGAGATCTTTGGTCAATGACAGGCAAGGCCGGTTAGTGACTGTCTTTGGTGGCGGCAACAAACTCTCCACTTCATCCCGTCTGAAGCTATACTTCGTACGGTTCCCCAACTATGGTTCTTGACTTCAATTTCGCTTCTGCGATTCTTCACCCAGGTGTCTTAGGTCTGCCTCTCTGTCACATTCCCTCTAACGCCCATTGCATAACGGTTTTGGTCACAGTGTCATATTCTTCTCTTAGGACATGACTGAGTCAATTCCAAAATGGCCTGTTATGATGGTGTATATATCTTCTTGGTTGCACCAAACATTCAGTTATCTGTTGGAGAGGGTGTTCGGTTAGAAAATTCTATGCATTTTTTAGACAAGCTGTGTGAAAAGATTATAATGACATTTGAACTCCCAACTCAATCATGACCATGACGCAATACAGAAACACAGAAATTTCGGAAATCGCGTGTATTATTTAATAAATGATATTTGTTATAGCTTAGTATTTGTGATTCCAAATGTACTTCCAAATGTGTTAAATATGGCAAACGCTTTTCTACCTTTGTTCATTCTGTTTTTGATGTCTGCCTGTCCGTCGTCGGACATGATTTTGCTTCTTGAGCAAGTGTTCCTAGTGTGAGGCAGAAAATGTAGCAGTGAATGAGCTGACAGCAGCCAGCGACTCATAGCTGGCTACAGCAGCCAGAGACTCATAGCTGGCTACAGCAGCCAGAGACTCATAGCTGGCTACAGCAGCCAGAGACTCATAGCTGGCTACAGCAGCCAGAGACTCATAGCTGGCTACAGCAGCCAGAGACTCATAGCTGGCTACAGCAGCCCGACACTCATAGCTGGCTACAGCAGCCAGCGACTCATAGCTGGCTACAGCAGCCAGAGACTCATAGCTGGCTACAGCAGCCAGCGACTCATAGCTGGCTACAGCAGCTGGCTACAGCAGACATCGACTCATAGCTGGCTACAGCAGCTGGTTATTCAAAGCTGGCTACAGCAGTGGCTACTCGTAGCTGGCTACAGCAGCTGGCTACAGCAGACAGTGACTCATAGCTGGCTATAGCAGCCAGAGACTCATAGCTGGCTACAGGAGATGGCTATTCATAGCTGGCTACAGCAGACAGCGACTCATAGTGGGCTACAGCGGCCAGAGACTCATAGCTGGCTACAGCAGCCAGAGACTCATAGCTGGCTACAGCAGCCAGAGACTCATAGCTGGCTACAGCAGCCAGAGACTCATAGCTGGCTACAGCAGCCCGACACTCATAGCTGGCTACAGCAGCCAGCGACTCATAGCTGGCTACAGCAGCCAGAGACTCATAGCTGGCTACAGCAGCCAGCGACTCATAGCTGGCTACAGCAGCTGGCTACAGCAGACATCGACTCATAGCTGGCTACAGCAGCTGGTTATTCAAAGCTGGCTACAGCAGTGGCTACTCGTAGCTGGCTACAGCAGCTGGCTACAGCAGACAGTGACTCATAGCTGGCTATAGCAGCCAGAGACTCATAGCTGGCTACAGGAGATGGCTATTCATAGCTGGCTACAGCAGACAGCGACTCATAGTGGGCTACAGCGGCCAGAGACTCATAGCTGGCTACAGCAGACAGCGACTCATAGTGGGCTACAGCGGCCAGAGACTCATATCTGGCTACAGGAGCTGGCTACAGCAGATAGTGAATCAAAGCTGGCTACATCAGACAGTGACTCAAAGCTGGCTGTTTACATCAGGGTCAGCGACTCAAGGTTGACTGCTTACATCAGCGTTAGCGACTCAAGGTTGACTGCTTACATCGGCGCCACGAATCAAGGTTACTGCTTACATCAGCGCCAGCGACTCAAGGTTGACTGCTTACATCAGCGTCAACGACTCAAGGTTGGCTGCTTACATCAGCGCCAGCGTCTCAAGGTTGGTTGATCACATCAGCGCTACGACTCAAGGTTGACTGCTTACATCAGCGTTAGCGACTCAAGGTTGACTGCTTACATCGGCGCCACGAATCAAGGTTACTGCTTACATCAGCGCCAGCGACTCAAGGTTGACTGCTTACATCAGCGTCAACGACTCAAGGTTGGCTGCTTACATCAGCGCCAGCGTCTCAAGGTTGGTTGATCACATCAGCGCCACGACTCAAGGTTGACTGCTTACATCAGCGTCAGCGACTCAAGGTTGGTTGCTTATATCAGCGTCAGCAACTCAAGGTTGGCTGCTTATATCAGGGTGGTCAACGATTGTCAGGGTCAGCATCCACAGCTGACGGAGACCCTATACTGTCACCAAACGACGGCCGTGGAACATGATGCTCGAGAGTATTCTGAGAGAATAAAGATTGCACTGAGAAGGCAAACACGGCTAAAAAGAAAAGTAAGCCGAAACTAGATCTGTCGGGCCGAAAAACACAGATATTACAGCCTTCCTGTAAACTACGACACGACGTCCTTTTCAAGATGAACATAGAAGAAGAAGATTATATTTCTCAGCTACTGGTTAATACTGATGTGTCCAATCAGTAGTCCTGTTAAAATTGCTATTGAGTCATTATATTAAAAAATGTGGTACCTAAGGAGGACATAATGCCAGGTAGCAGTTAATAAGGCAAATGCAATGTTAGGTATGATAAAAAGAAATTGTAAACATAGGAGCAAGGAAGTGATAGTCAAACTGTATAAAGCATTAGTTAGACCTAGATTGGAGTACTGTGTACAGGTGTGGAGTCCTTATCGTAGAGGGGATATAAACATGCTGGAAAGAATACAAAAAAGAGCTACAAAGCTGATAGTGGGATTCCAGAATCACATTTATGAGGAAAGAGAAAAACTGGCTACAGTGTCTAGAAAAGAGAAGAATTCGATGTGACTTATTACAGGTTTATAAGATAATTAAAGGAACGGATAAATTAGACTACAACACGTTTTTTTTCAAAATACAACCACCTACAGAGAGCATAGCTACAAATTAAATAAATAAAGGTCCAGATTAGATATTAGGAAATATTTTTTTAGTCAGAGAGTGGTGACTGCTTGGAATGCATTGCCACAGGAAGTAGTGGAGACACGGACAATTAATGCATCTAAGAATAGATTGGACACACATAGCTTTTAGAAAGAGGAAATGTAAAAGAAACGGGTTGTTTATAAACTTTACAGAGGCTTCTAAACCAGAATTAAAAACGTTTACTAAAGTCAAGAATATCATCTTCTTCTCCGATCAACTAAAGCATCCGTAGTTTTGTGTAGATGTCTGTCTTCTACTTCGTGCCACTTGGGCCTACATCTTCAGACTTCGACGGCTGAGGTTTTCACTCTGGATGCCTCCTTCCATAGGCAGTTTGCCTTACCAGGCGTATATGATCTGCTTGCCAACATTTTCTTTTCGGGCGTTGTTGCCTTAGCCGTTTTCTTTCTGGAACTACTACAAGGCAGGGGTAGCCTGGCCTTTGGTGTAGCATTCACGTGGACGGATAGAGGACGAAAGCAAAGGTCTGAGACAAGAAAAAGCATTTAACCCATGAAGTGGGGATGGATTGGTGCGGCCCAGACCGTGTACAACTCACCGGTTGATTCTGCGTCCACGCCTAAAGGATTCCACCTACTCCTCAGCCCCTTTCTCATGACCTGTCCGGCTTGGATGACCCTGCCAGGAGTAAAACTCTCGCAGGTATAGCTCATGAGGTCCCTGGGGCACACAAGCTCTCCAACCACGTCAAGGTGGGCCTACGTGAGGAGTGAGAATATGACCATTATAGCTTCCCAATCCAAAAATGTTGTAAATGGTTACTAAAAAGGGTTGATTTTGATCATGTGGAAATTCATAATGTAAAACGATTTGCAACAGAAACTACAACTGCTAGAGAGCACACGCTGCTTTGATACAAACACTTTCTGTAAGGGAACGAGCAGCAGTGGTTGAGCTTTGCTGCAATATTAAGAAATAAAAAAGGAGGCAATACAAAATATGATTGGTAAAAAAACAAAAGGACAGCGGGTATCAAAAGAAGAGAATATACTAGATAGTTTATCACACTGGCAGTGGCGTAACACCGATCTAGTAGTCAGGGCACGTTCTGAAGATCCCACACAGGGCAAGTCCCCTAAAGTAGTGGTCCGAAGGAACCGCCGTCTATATTGTTTACGGTTGTTGAACCCGTCAAAGATAATGAAGTGACACTCAAAGCCCGCATGTCTGGTATTCATACATTTTGCAGAAAACCCACCTGAGATGGACCGTTATCTAGTGTCAAGCGAAACGCTTCAGTGGTAGCTTCTGTGTAACGAACTAAGTGAAGGAAGACAATCACGGAGACCTCCAAAAAAGCGTTGAAAGGACTGTCTGAAGTAGTGGCTTCAAATCCCGTTTCTTCTCTCGGTGTATGTGCTATTGACGACATCCCTCCAGCCTACACGGATCTGGACTGCACTTTCTGCTTCTCTCCAGGCGTAATCATTTAATCGCTGTTCCTTCTCATATTCTCTTCTCTATATATTTTTGGCTATCTCTTTCTCTCTCATACCTTGAGGATTTCATGTAAGAGTGTCTGGCTTTGCTGGACAGTGCCTGCCGTAGCGTATGTCCTTTCCAGCCCCATTTTCTTCGCTTAATTTGTTGTTCCAGTTGCTGTTGCAATAGATTTCATTCATCACCATGTCCTGCAACTATAGGCCCATTATCTTTCGTAAGCATCTGTTAATAGCGGACTGTGGTCATGTTGTATGGCCATTGTCGTTCCCCCATGTCTTTGCTCCATACACTTACACTGACTTGGCGATGGCGGTATATTTATTTGTCTGGATCTCCATGTGTTTTTTTGTGTCAGAATGCCCCTCTTGCCTTTCGAATTCTGATCCTTACATCTGCATATGTACCTCCTGATGTGAAGGAGTCACTTAGATAATGTCAAATAGACATTAGCACCTGGGAAAACCTAGCTCAAAATCGTTCAACCTAGAAGGGTACGGTCAAAAAATGACGTTGCATTCTGCGAGGGACTCCGTGTTCAGGCAGCCCTGGATAGGGGCCCAATCAGAACGTCTAGAGCAGAGAGAATACCAGTGGCACGTGCGAATTGTGTTTGTTAGTCGTGTCACAGAACTATCCTCGCTCGCATTGGCTTGATCAGTCACGCACACACACACACACACACACACTCTCAATGATGCAGACTTGGAATAATGGCGGTCATTGTCGACGACGATGAACAATTGACCTTTATACAGAGGAAGTGGGTGAGAAATTAAAAGTGGATTTGTGTTCACTGAGGTTGTTTACTTCACTTATGCTGGATTAAAAAACAAAACCAGCATATTTCGTCTATATATTTGATGAACAGTAAAGATGATAGAACACATCCTTGCCATACACTAGATTTAATATTACATTTTTTCGGAATATCCTGTGTTTGTTCTTACTGTACATTGGGGGACAGCGTAGACTAGTGATTAAGTGACATGGCTCACAGCCCAGAGGTGCTGGGTTCGCTCCCCAATCACACCACTGGCCGTTACCCAGGGGAAGCAAACTCTTAGAAAGTGCAGGAGGATGCAGAGCCTTACTTAAAATGCTTGCAGAAGTCGGATGCACTGGCTGATAGGCGCGCAAAAAATATAGTGCAACGCAACCCTCTTGGGGAATAGAAAAATAAGGCGAACGCAAAAAAAAAAAAACCAAAAAACAACTGTACATTGACTATTTACATAAAGACTTTTACTCGGGTTGGTAAAATGTTTATTTACTCCATAACGTTCTAATGTTTCCCACAATATGTATCTACTCATTCAATCAAATGCCTTCTCTTGGACTACGAAAGCAACGGGGTGTACTGTCTGGTCGTACTAGATTGTATTCTCCGCCAGTTTCCTGAGTACATATTGCAATTGTACAGCTCATGTTTTTCCGAAATCCCACCTGTGCTTCGCTAAGCTGCGGTTCAATGATTGGGTGCATCCAGCACTTTACAGAATATCTCTGCTGAAGGTTAATAGTCTATAATTGCGTTTCCCAACCGCATACATTTTCTGCCGGTCCGCGACAAAGTTATTGCGGCTTAATCCCTTCATGAAGGCATCAACTTATGCACACTTAATCGTCGTGACAAAGAAAACATGATCGAGTTGTCCTCTGATATCACTCTGGTGTCACTCTGATGTCTCTCTGATGTCACTCTAGTGTCACTAGTCTCACTCTAGTGTCACTCTGATGTCACTCTAGTGTCCCTCTGATGTCACTCTGGTGTCACTCTGATGTCACTCTAGTGTCACTCTGATGTCACTATGGTGTCACTCTGATTTCACTCTGATATCACTCTGGTGTCACTCTGGTGTCACTCTGATGTCACTCTAGTGTCACTCTGATGTCACTATGGTGTCACTCTGATTTCACTCTGATATCACTCTGGTGTCACTCTGATGTCACTCTAGTGTCCCTCTGATGTTACTCTTGTGTCACTCTGGTGTCACTCTGATGTCACTCTGATTTCACTCTGATATCACTCTGATGTCACTCTGATATCACTCTGGTGTCACTCTGATTTCACTCTGATATCACTCTGGTGTTACTCTGATGTCCCTCTGATATCACTCTGGTGTCACTCTGATATCACTCTGATGTCACTCTGATATCACTCTGGTGTCACTCTGGTGTCACTCTCGTGTCACTCTGATGTCACTCTGGTGTCACTCTGATGTCACTCTGATGTCACTCTGGTGTCACTCTGATGTCACTCTGATGTCACTCTGGTGTCACTCTGGTGTCACTCTGATGTCACTCTGATGTCACTCTGATGTCACTCTGATGTCACTCTGGTGTCACTCTGATGTCACTCTGGTGTCACTCTGATGTCACTCTGATGTCACTCTGGTGTCACTCTGGTGTCACTCTGATGTCACTCTGATGTCACTCTGATATCACTCTGATATCACTCTGATGTCACTCTGGTGTCACTCTGGTGTCACTCTGATGTCACTCTGGTGTCACTCTGGTGTCACTCTGATGTCACTCTGATGTCACTCTGGTGTCACTCTGGTGTCACTCTGGTGTCACTCTGGTGTCACTCTGATGTCACTCTGGTGTCACTCTGGTGTCACTCTGATGTCACTCTGGTGTCACTCTGATGTCACTCTGATGTCACTCTGATGTCACTCTGATGTCACTCTGGTGTCACTCTGATGTCACTCTGGTGTCACTCTGATGTCACTCTGGTGTCACTCTGGTGTCACTCTGATGTCACTCTGGTGTCACTCTGATGTCACTCTGGTATCACTCTGATGTCACTCTGGTGTCACTCTGATGTCACTCTGGTGTCACTCTGGTGTCACTCTGGTGTCACTCTGATGTCACTCTGGTGTCACTCTGGTGTCACTCTGGTGTCACTCTGGTGTCACTCTGATGTCACTCTGATGTCACTCTGGTGTCACTCTGATGTCACTCTGATGTCACTCTGATGTCACTCTGGTGTCACTCTGATGTCACTCTGATGTCACTCTGATGTCACTCTGGTGTCACTCTGGTGTCACTCTGGTGTCACTCTGATGTCACTCTGGTGTCACTCTGATGTCACTCTGGTGTCACTCTGGTGTCACTCTGATGTCACTCTGACGTCACTCTGGTGTCACTCTGGTGTCACTCTGATATCACTCTGGTGTCACTCTGATGTCACTCTGGTGTCACTCTGGTGTCACTCTGGTGTCACTCTGGTGTCACTCTGATGTCACTCTGATGTCACTCTGGTGTCACTCTGGTGTCACTCTGGTGTCACTCTGGTGTCACTCTGATGTCACTCTGGTGTCACTCTGATGTCACTCTGGTGTCACTCTGGTGTCACTCTGGTGTCACTCTGGTGTCACTCTGATGTCACTCTGATGTCACTCTGGTGTCACTCTGGTGTCACTCTGATGTCACTCTGATGTCACTCTGGTGTCACTCTGATGTCACTCTGATGTCACTCTGATGTCACTCTGGTGTCACTCTGGTGTCACTCTGGTGTCACTCTGATGTCACTCTGGTGTCACTCTGGTGTCACTCTGATGTCACTCTGATGTCACTCTGGTGTCACTCTGATGTCACTCTGGTGTCACTCTGGTGTCACTCTGGTGTCACTCTGATGTCACTCTGGTGTCACTCTGATGTCACTCTGGTGTCACTCTGGTGTCACTCTGGTGTCACTGTGATGTCACTCTGGTGTCACTCTGATGTCACTCTGGTGTCACTCTGGTGTCACTCTGGTGTCACTGTGATGTCACTCTGGTGTCACTCTGGTGTCACTCTGATGTCACTCTGGTGTCACTCTGGTGTCACTCTGGTGTCACTCTGATGTCACTCTGGTGTCACTCTGGTGTCACTCTGGTGTCACTCTGGTGTCACTCTGATGTCACTCTGGTGTCACTCTGATGTCACTCTGATGTCACTCTGGTGTCACTCTGGTGTCACTCTGATGTCACTCTGATGTCACTCTGGTGTCACTCTGGTGTCACTCTGGTGTCACTCTGATGTCACTCTGATGTCACTCTGATGTCACTCTGGTGTCACTCTGATGTCACTCTGGTGTCACTCTGGTGTCACTCTGATGTCACTCTGATGTCACTCTGGTGTCACTCTGGTGTCACTCTGATGTCACTCTGGTGTCACTCTGGTGTCACTCTGATGTCACTCTGGTGTCACTCTGATGTCAGTCTGGTGTCACTCTGATGTCACTCTGGTGTCACTCTGGTGTCACTCTGATGTCACTCTGATGTCACTCTGGTGTCACTCTGGTGTCACTCTGGTGTCACTCTGATGTCACTCTGGTGTCACTCTGATGTCACTCTGATGTCACTCTGGTGTCACTCTGGTGTCACTCTGATGTCACTCTGATGTCACTCTGGTGTCACTCTGGTGTCACTCTGGTGTCACTCTGATGTCACTCTGATGTCACTCTGATGTCACTCTGGTGTCACTCTGATGTCACTCTGGTGTCACTCTGGTGTCACTCTGATGTCACTCTGATGTCACTCTGGTGTCACTCTGGTGTCACTCTGATGTCACTCTGGTGTCACTCTGGTGTCACTCTGATGTCACTCTGGTGTCACTCTGATGTCAGTCTGGTGTCACTCTGATGTCACTCTGGTGTCACTCTGGTGTCACTCTGGTGTCACTCTGATGTCCCTCTGATGTCACTCTGATGTCACTCTGATGTCACTCTGATGTCACTCTGGTGTCACTCTGGTGTCACTCTGATGTCACTCTGGTGTCACTCTGGTGTCACTCTGATGTCACTCTGATGTCACTCTGGTGTCACTCTGGTGTCACTCTGATGTCACTCTGGTGTCACTCTGATGTCACTCTGGTGTCACTCTGGTGTCACTCTGATGTCACTCTGGTGTCACTCTGATATCACTCTGGTGTCACTCTGGTGTCACTCTGATGTCACTCTGATGTCACTCTGATGTCACTCTGATGTCACTCTGGTGTCACTCTGGTGTCACTCTGGTGTCACTCTGATGTCACTCTGATGTCACTCTGGTGTCACTCTGATGTCACTCTGGTGTCACTCTGGTGTCACTCTGATGTCACTCTGGTGTCACTCTGATGTCACTCTGGTGTCACTCTGGTGTCACTCTGGTGTCACTCTGGTGTCACTCTGATGTCACTCTGATGTCACTCTGGTGTCACTCTGGTGTCACTCTGATGTCACTCTGATGTCACTCTGGTGTCCAAACATAACATGCAATTGTTGTCTCAATGTTAGATAATTGGATAACGATAATGCAATATATATTCTTCTTCTTATTCGTTGCTTCTCAATATCTCGCTAGCAAGCCATGAACAGTGCTTTGCAAGTAGCAAGATGTAGTCCGGAGAATGGAATGCGTCGTATCGCTAGTTTACAGCTTGACTACGATATTTGCACCTTTCGATCCGACACATCCGTCTTCGGCAGTCAATATATATATTTCCGAGTATATAGTTACACAGCTATAAAATTGTTAGTTGTATTTTCGACTATCTGTTGTGTGAGAAGACTTTTTCAAAATCAAAATCAAACAAATTAGATTTCAATGCAAAGCAAAGATGCACGAAGATCCCATAAACACACTAACAACACCAAAACCCATCACTACTGTACGAAAACCTACCTGGAGGCAGGATATATTTCCAGAGGTGGTAGAAAATATACCAGGTATTGCAAACAAAAACTGCCAGACTGAAAAAGAAAGGAGAGACACTACCCTAAGCTTCATAACGAAAAGCTACCCAAGCATGGACTGGACCCATGTATACACCGACGGTTCTGTAACAAACACTACACAGAACGGAGGGGCAGGAGCATCCCTGAACCTACCAAATGGCAGAAAAATAACACTGTCATTCGCTACTGGTAAGTACACAAGCAATTTCAGAGCGGAGGCAGAGGCACTGAGGGCGGCAGTGGAAGAGATGGTGACACACAGTGAAAATGAGAGCCATATAGTCCTGCTGACAGATGCTCTCGCCGTAGTCACAGCGCTAAAAAGCCAGAAAAACACTGAGCTTAATGACTTAAGAGCAGCACTCTGCAAACTGTGCCAGCAGTCCGCACCAAAAAGGATAGTGGTACAGTGGGTTCCGTCACACTGCAACATCCAAGGCAACGAGGAGGCAGACAGACTGGCAAAAGAAGGTGCAAGACTACCACAAACAGATACCAGTATGACGTACGAAGAGTCAAAACGGCTTATCAAAGCCAGATACATGACCAAATGGGAAACCGAACATACTGGTTACACCAAAAACGATGCCTATTACCAGTTGAACCGAAGAGAGCAGGTCGTTGTCTTCAGACTTCGCACTGGCCACAACAGACTGAGGTACCACCTATTCAACAAATTGAAGATAGGGTGTACCGACGAATGCACGTGCGGTACTGGTAAAATGACCACTGAACATCTGCTGCAGAACTGCCCGACATACGAGGATCAGAGAGAGCAGATGTGGCCATTACCAGTGGAACTGCAAGACAAGCTCTATGGCAGTAGCGAGAGCCTCAGGATGACCGCCGCTTTTTTCGAAAAAATAATGGTTACTGTCTGACTGTGTACGCAGAAGAAGAAGAAGAAGATTTCAATGCAGCGCTGTTGCCGTGGTTATCAAATATTCCAATCAAATAAGCAGCAACAGATTTCGCACACACTTGTTTTGATTTGCCAATTCATGATTCTCGTGTACTGCACAAGGGATAATTCTTTCCCAGTCATCATCGATGTCAAACAGAGTTGTATGCTGGCACCGACACTCTTTAGTTTTAGCGTGGTCTTTGCAGCAAAGCTCATTGATGTTGTCTATAGCGCTGCTACATGCATGCATATCAGATAGACGACGCAGGGTCAGCTATTCATCTCGAGGCACCTGAAATTCTACACCAAGATTCGTGAGGCCACGATCCTAGATCTCCTATTCGCTGACGATTGCGCCTCCAACACTAGCTCAGAAATTGATATGCAGCTCAACATGAAGAAGTTTTTGGCGGCATGATGTTCGTCCGTCACAAGTGATGAAGACCACTCTCTTTGTTCAGTCATGTGAACAGTCTTTTTTCTTGCTGTGTCCGTTGAAATGGGTGACCTGCGCTGTGATTTGGATTAAAGTGAGGAAGAAACGGCGCCTTTTGTCAACCTCACTCTCTTGTCCTGAACTAACGTTGGCCAGTGGAAAGATATTTATCGAGATGACTGGAGATAGCATAGGATGCAGATTTTTCCTCAGGGATTACTCCCGAAGCTCATTATAGTAGTGTCTACATTTCTCACACGCCAATTGCACGAAGTTCAGTCGTGTGAACTAGGCCGTGAAATACGACACAGATTTAAGCGTAGTGCCATTCATATAGCCGATGCCCAGACCAGGATAATTGGACGGAAGAAATCACAAAAAACTAACGAATTAACCAGTACAAACGGAAAACAACAACACGTTTCCGTGAACACAAGTGTAAGTCGTTTACTAGTGTTAATTCCAGGCAAATCCGTGGTCTGGCGGCATCCATAATAAACCAAAACAGTAGAGCAATGTAGACTCGCAGCCAGTTACAGCGCCATCTTTGGCGGCATACAATAACTTTGATCTCACGATCAACTCTAGAAAAACGGAGGTACTCTTTCAGCCTGCCCCTGGACAGCTGTACAGAACCAACGTCACCATACAGTCGCTAGCTTCACCTACCTAGGCAGTATCCTCACTATAGAGGCGAATATTGACTGTGAGGTCAATAACAGTATTGCTAAGACGAGCGTTTGAGATGCTCCAAGTAAACGTTTGAAACTGAAACGTGTCGCTACCAAGATAAACGTATGCCGTACTGTGGTATTATCCATTCTGCTGCACGCCTGTGAGATATGGACAGTGTATATCAGACATGACAGACAGCTTAATCGTTTTCGCTTGAACTATTTGCGCAGGCCGCTCAGTGTCAGTGGCAGGACAAAGTGCCTAACTGAAATTCTTGGCAATACTAACATGTTGAGCATTCATACACTTTTTTAATTGGATCAGCTAAGATGGACGGAACATGTCACATGAGCGCATCCCTAAACAGTTGTTATACAACAGGCAGACGCTCTCCAAGAGGGCAGCAGACACGCTGCAGAGACTCCTTGAAAGTGTCTCTAAAAAGCTTCTATATCGATGACACCACCTGGGAGATGCTTGCACAAAAACCGTACCACCTGCCGCGCTAGTATCACCGATGGTGCTCAGATCGCAGAGAGTATAGCTATCACTGAATCTCGGCGAAAGCAAATGACAAGGCAATCCATGTCGCTGAATATTGGATGCATACTGTATAATGTGGTGCTTGGACACGGAAAATAAGTAAGTAGCGAAAGCGTGCTGCTCAAAAATACAAAACGCACGATGATTTCACAACCGGCTCTCCACACGCGTGCTCTGAATGTGGCAGGGTGTGCCGCTCCAGGATTCGACTTTACAGCCATCAGAGAACACATTTCGCAGCAATAGTCTGATGCTGTCACCATCTTCTCTTGCATTGGCAACTATCACTATTATTATTTGAATGAAATATTGCTTACTCAAAACGCTCTATTATTAGCATTACTGCTCGATCTTTAGTTATTTCCTTTTATAATATTAGATTTTGACTTTTACACAAAATCCTATATAAATTGTCAATATTCTGTCAATATAAACTGTCAATATTCCTCTATTCCTGTGAGACATGGACAGTTACAGCTGACCGTCAGCGAAGGATACAGGCCTTACAGATGAGATGTTTCCTAAGACCTCTAAACGTCACGTACAAAGTGTTACAAATGAGAAAATACGAGATAGAATTACAACAGAAATAGGGCCTTTTGAAGACCTCTTGGCAACTGTCAAAAGAAGGAAACTCGCTTGGTGAGGTCACATATCGAGATCAAATGGTTTTGCAAATACAATCCTCCACGGAAAGGTGCAAGGTAGACAACGAAGAGGCCTTCCCAAAAAGAGATGGGAGGACAACATAAAAGAATGGACCAATCTCCGACCAGAAGAGGCACAGGAAGCAGCCGCTGACAGAGAAGGGTTGCGTGGTATTGTGAGGATGTCTTTATGTGTGCTCCAACGACCTCACCGGTTATGGGATGACCTGACCTGACTATATAAAAAGTGGTTTTTATTTCTATCTGAGCTATGACCGCACAGAAGCAAAACGAAATCCACGTTACAGTCTCAATGACTTCGCCATGGACAAAAGAGAATATCTAACACTAACAATTAACAATAAGCACTACTATTTATTATAATTATACACCATTTACTGGTTTACTTTTATGAAGTATTGTTTATATAGCTTTATGTTGAACTCGTAAGCTGTTCTTTATATTTATATATAAATATTTCATAATAATACATTTTTTATTTAAAATTAAAAAAAAATATTAAATGAAAGGTCGAAACACAATCTGGTTTGAATCCATTGTCAGATTAAGTTTTAACCTAACCAAACCGTTGGGAGATCTTTGACAAATGAAGTCACGAATGATCAGACCAAACGACAAGCAGTGTATTATTATATCATGGCGATTGTCACAGGGTCCAAGATGTTGTGGGTTGCTTTGGTTCTATTAATAATAGGTGGTGTGTGCTTAGGAAATAACGATGGTGTGCAGAAGTGTAATGATAAACATGAACATTCAGGTGAAAAGGAGGACACAGATTGCGGTTGCAAAATTAGCCGTCAGCCATTACATGCAGCTGAAAATCAAAATGTGATTGAAAATGACATAGCTGCCGAAAAACAGGCTACTCCTACGACTGCTGAGAGACAAGAAGAATCAAACGATAATGATGGGCATGTTGAAATAGATGAAAACACAGAGGATGCTGATCTAGACGCATGGCCAAGAACGAACGATATGGTTTACATTCCGGGAGGTACGTACACCATGGGAACAAATGAGCCTGTTTTTGTTGCTGATGGGGAAATGCCTGCACGGCAAGTCACCGTTGATTCTTTTTATTTGGACAAGCATGAAGTCAGCAATGCTGAATTTAAAAGATTCGCGAGCAGTCAAAATTATAAAACGGAGGTTCGTTTTGAAATAATAATTTTTTTTCCTTCATTTTGACATGCAAGAAATAAATGTTTAGCTCTTGCAAAGACTTTGTTTTTGTTGTTGCAATTATAATAAACACATTTACAATAAATATTAGTATTAGCATGTACAACTCAGAAGGTTACTACTACACAGAAGGGAAAGAAACAAAACAACAACAGTCACAAAGACAAGTATATTTTAAACTCTTGGAAAACATGCACATCAGACAACAGAAAAAAAGTGTATTAATCCAGGTACAAAACCATGGACAGATTCACTTTGCTGGAAGACAGACATGAGATTCTGACCACTGGACAGCCAAAAAAATGTTGTCATTAATAAGCTAGCTTATCTCATGCCAATATATTACAACTATAAAACCAGACACATTTATAGACACAATCTATTACTTCCTAACTTTCCTATTATCTAGTAAGACCATCTACACCATTAATGCTTGTGTCGGCAGCACTGATTTCCAGGTGACTGACATTCCTTGCTGCAAGAAAGACGAGATATGTATTACATAGCTGCAATAGATTCGTGTGAGATAGTTGATGAGGACACCATTTTTGGGGGGCGTCTTGTTGGCTAAATTTTGAAACTTGTTATTTTGTAACATGTATCACCTGGATGACTGGGGTTTGAATCTGGATTGTCTATTATTTCACTTTCTTGTCTATTGTGTATTTTTTCAGAGTGCTTTTTGTGTGGTTGTTGTCTGTCGCTACTTTGTTTATTTACTAGCTTTTCATTACATATGCAGAAAGGAAGAATGAGATTGACAAAAAAAACCAACACATTTACCATTGCTCACGAATACACATCTTAATTTAATAACATGTAAGAGCTGTAATCAAAATGTATTATACATTTTATACGTTTATGGCGTGGAAGGAATTAAGCTGCAAATATTAGCTAAATTAAGCACAACAGATACTCAAAAGTTCTTCAGTCTGTGAATTGCTGATTCATCTATTGCAGTGTCCATCATCTAACAATCAGTCATTGATAGACTTCAAAATGTCACCCCTATACATTTCCAATGTGCCAATAATGGGTGATTGTGAAACCAGGATGACATATATTTTGTTACCCAGAACCATGGCATAATCAGTACAGTAGATCCACACCAGTCCCTGGGGGTTTGAGGCTTCTACAGCTGCTATCCACTCATATCTTAGCCAACCATTCTGTACTTTCTGAAGTTAGGATTTGAAGTCTGATATGATGACTGCTTTTGTTAAAGACATCTCAGATATCCATCCCAGAGCTAAGGTCACTGCCTCCATCTTCATTTTCTCGTACTGGAAGTTGTCATCCTGTATACCTCACTCAGCAACAACCTGATCTCTCACTCTAGCAGAGAAACCCCATGGTAAATATGACATCATCATTATCCTGACTATTATCACTTATATGCTGGTTAACCTTGACTTCTGCTTTCCCTTTGTACCACGGACAAATCAAATGGTTGTCAAGTAGAGTAGGACAGGTACACAAACAAGTGATAGGAACCATCAGTATCTACACCTTTCACCATTTACTGAGAGGGACTGAGCACCTATGGGTACACCTGGAGTGCATTGAAGTCGATTCCTGGGAAACAGAACAAAATACTCAAATCATTGATAACAGAAGAGATAAAGAAATTAGAAAACCAAAGAAATCTTCACACAGTTACTCCAAGTAACAACTCTATACAATTGTTGTGTTGCCATATTGAATTAACTGTACATTTGTAATGACACCAAACTACTAGTGAAACTAAAATAACTTAACTTAACTTAACGTCTTTATACTGGTTTAGAAGACCCTGCAGAGTCTGTATACAACCAGTTACATTTACATCACCTTGCTCTAAAAGCTATGCGCATCCAGTTTATTCTTAAATGCATTAACTGTCCCTGCCTCCACTACCTCCCCTGGCAATGCATTTCAAGCAGACACCACTCTCTGACTAAAAAAATATTTCCTAATATCTAATCTGGACCTCTCTTTAGTCAGCTTGTAGCTATGCCCTTGTGTTATTGTGGGTGGCTGTATTTTAAAAAACTTGTTATAGTCTAATTTATCCATTCTTCCAACTAAAGGGAAGTAAATTCAATCATTCAATCAAACAATTAGTTTGATATAATACTTCATTTACTAGTGTCCCTCAAGTTTGAAAGTATTATTGATTAATTTTGACATAGCTCAGCTCAACAGTTTGCTTTCTCTTTCTTTCCCAGGCAGAAACATTTGGAAACTCATTTGTTATGGACATGTATATCAGTGAAGAAACAAAGAAGAAAATAACTCAAATGGTAATATGTAGTTTTGTCAGCCTGCATGTAAAAGTGTAACATTCATTTCACTGTTTATTATCATCTGCTGGTCAGATTTATGTAACAGTTCTCCAACCTATTCATGCTTTCATTCGTATCAGTTGTTAACTGTTGCATGTTTTTTTTGTCCTGCTTTAGACATGTTTCTTATTGTTTTCAAAGTCATCAACCTTAAGATTCTCTTTTGATAATTGATCATCATATTTTTCTCCATTCCTGCCAGAATAAACAGGTGTACTCATTTAATTAGAGTACACAAAACATTCAAAGTGTATTATTTTAAAATTATTTGTTAAATATTACCAAATGTTTTCTTTCTAGTTCCCAGCAATGCTATTTAAGTAATTATCAGTCATCTTTAATTTCTTTTGTTCAGACTGTTTTCTATCTAATCAACATTATATGAGATATGTACTTGGACTTCTGTCTGTAAAATCTAGATATGCGCTGGCCTAGCCAAAGTTTACATGCAAGTAACCACAGAGCTGCACATGAATGCTGCAGATATCAAGAGGGCAAGAATCAAGAGAGGGATGGCACAGCCAGAAGATGATTGCTCGGGTGACGACAGTGGAGATAATAATCAAGAATGGATCCACACTTGATATAAAATGACAGACCACCACAAAGTCATCATGACCCTGGGCTGGAAGTGCAGAGCGTAGTGTAATAAGAAAGCAAACCTTGAGGTTAGACAACTAATAAGTGATAATACTCTGGATAATGATGCTGTCCTACGTGATGATGTATCTGTACTGCGCAGTGAGAAATCCTGTTGCTACTTCTCTCTGCAAGCATGATAACCAAACGTCAATGCTGAGCAAAATTTGGCATGCATAATATTCCCCAGAATGAGAATGGATATTGAGGATTTTTATGTGGCGTGTCATTGTTTTTTTACTTTCAATCCCTGCTTTGGCATATATAAAAGGCCTGGCATAGCATGAATGGATAGCGGACATAGAGGTCTCAAACTTTTGGGATCTCATGTGGATCTGCTGTTCTAGTCATGCTGGGGTTTATGGCAATGCAACAGCTGACAGTCTGAACTCAAATATACCTGTATTGAGGACATATGAAATGGACATTTTTAGGGACGATAGAGCAGGATTGTGTACAATCAACGAGCTATGTGAACCATCAGTATCTACACCCTTTTGTCATTTACTGAGAGGAACTATAATAGGTCTGTTTGGAGTTGTAGTGCAGTGATGACAATTCTTAACAGAACAACATCAATTTATTCATTGAGCCAGTTTGTCTTTTGTAAGCTGACTGTCAATATGAACATATGCTGGTAACACTGAAGACCATTCTCTAAATAAATGTAGTCTGTTATGAGCTCAGAAAATTGGTCAGCTCTCTAGAAGTCATGCTGCACAATTTCAGCTTTAATGGTATATAAACATGAACAAGTTTTACTGTAAACTACTGTAAATTGTAAACAGAGTAATCGTGGACCTCCATTTGCTATTATCACATGTGCTGATTATAAGTTCTGTTGTTGAAAATGAGGAAGAAAACAGATAAATTCATCTAATTTCATAGTTTTACAAGTACACATAGATAAACACTCCACCACAAAATTAAAGTTGTGAGTCCTTGCGATTAAACAAGCTTATAATAGTTGACAAACTATGTCTTTTATTAAGAAAGGTTTTATGAACATTAAATAGCATTCTTGCTGAATATTTATGACATTCTATCAGGTGGCTGCAGCACCATGGTGGCTGCCTGTGGAGGGTGCTGATTGGAGTCATCCAGAGGGTCCTGATTCAGATATAGGAAACAGGTAGACTACCAGTGTTAAGTCTCTGATTATTTGGGTGGTGCTCTCTAAGGAGCATGGGGTCACCTACATTTGACCTGCAGCAAAGCACTATGCTGGTTTCTGTAGCAACTTTTGTTTGATTCAATGACATTGCTAGTCCCATGCATGTCCTTTCTTATTCTGTATCCTGGATTGGGTGGGTGCAATGATGTTACTCTGTTATCACATGGCACCTTATAAAACTAAAGTACATTTTTTAAAATATTACTCACTTTTCATGTTTTGGGCACCACATCGCACATCATATTTCCAGTGTTTGACCACGTGGATTACCTTGTTGTTTTCCCTCAACATGTCATCCATATTGCATGATTCCAGAAGGTTTCGACAGATCAGCAGGTGGGTCTTGTGATGCTCCACAGTCACATGTCTAATCACCCCTGTATCCCTATCTCTTTAAGTTCTTCCTGCATCGTGATACAGCAGTTCGGAGTCTATTTAGTGATTATCATGTCACATAAGGCAAGTGGTGTCCACTCACAGGTTTCTCCCGCAGCTCAATCCATGACCTGTATATGTTCATTTCATTTTTCGATGCAGCGTTTTCTGGGACTAGTCTGTAGAGGCTGTGTTGACCGTAAGAAACTAGATTTCAGTCTTGTGCACATACTCTCAAAACATAGGTTGCCTTTCGTTGTCTACCTGTTTTTCTATTTCAATTTCTGATGCGACACTTCTTCGCGTCTCAGTTGGTGCTACGTCGATTATCATCATCATCATCATGTAGCATGTCCTTTGTAGAACGTCGCTCCCATCACAGTCTGTCTGAAAGAAACTCGTTCCCTTGCCAAAACACCAGCTTCCACCACTGTCACACTCAGGCACTCCTGGATATCTTGGTGCCATCTTGGTCTACCCCTTCCTCTTTTGCCTGGCACCATACCTTCCATCACCGTTCTCTCAAGACCGTTGTGTCTCTTGATGTGACCAAAGTATTTGCATTTCTAGCCAAAATGTAATTGATAAGCCAGTTCTCCTCTATGCTCAACTCTTGCCGGATGTCTACATTTGTTCTTTTGTCTGTCCAGGGTATTCTGAGGATCTTTCTGTAACATTTTGACTCGAAGGATTCGATTCTTTGTCTAGAAGTTTTGGTAATCGTCCATGATTCACATCCATAAGCTGCCACAGGAAAAACACAGGCTCTCAAGACTTTTACTTTTATCGTTTTGTTGGTGCCCTGCCATAATTTCTTCAGGCTGTTCAGTCTCTGCATTGCCATAGCTAGCCTTCTTCTGATTTCTTTCGAGCAGTCACCATTTTTGTCAATTCTGGAGCCCAGATATTCAAAATGTGTAACCTGATCTATTTCCTCACCACCCACTGTAAATTTATGCTGACATTGTGTTTTATCGGTGGTCATTATTTTTGTTTTGTTTATGTTTATGAACAGATTTTGATCTTTACTATGTTCATTAACGGCTGAAAGTAGCTGCTCTAGCCCTTCCGCACTTCTTGATAGTATCACTGTGTCATCTGCGTATCGTAACTCTGGAATCTCGTACCCCCCAATCGTAAATGGGTCGAAACTTTCAATGTTCTCATCTTCTCGTATATTTCTCATTATACATTCCACATATATGTTGTACCGATAAGGTGAGAGGATACATCCCTGTCGGACTCCCTTTTGTACTGCAAACCAATCTGATGTTTGCCCAGATACTCGGACAGCGGCTTGTTGATCTTGGTACAATGTTTCAATGAGATGGACTATATGCAAAGGAAACCCCATTTCCTTCATGATTGTCCACAGATTTTGATGTTTTACCGTGTCGAAGGCCTTAGTGTAATCAATGAAACATGTGTACAGGTCTACATTAAACTCTCTACATTTTTCATATAAATTCCTTAAATTGAATATGTGGTCCAGGGTACCTCTGTCTTTCCTAAAACCTGCCTGGACTACGTGAATTTCAGATTCAAACCTTTTCTCTATCCTTCTTAATAGTTTAGCCGGCCAGCCAAAGCCGTTGCCCGGGGGGTGGCGCTGCCGTACACAGGGGGTAGGGCAGAAGTGTGTAAGGGATAGCACCTCACGGTGAGAGGCAGCCACATCCTATTTGGTTCCCCCACTTCTGTCTAGCTCACGTCGATTATGGAGCATAATTTTTCTATTGGAGTAGTTTGTAGGCACCCTGTAACTGTCAGATCGGTCTCATTTATTGCTGTGTCAATAAGTTTGACATGTGCAGAGCTTTTCCAAACTGGTGCGGCATACTCTCAACTACAAAGAAACACAGTATGAGTGTTGATGTTCAGGGGACATCTGGCTTTGCTTTCTATGTTGTGCCAGTCAATTTTCTGATAATATTATTTCTTGCATATATCGTCCGTTTTGTGTCGCACATAGGACATCGTGCAAACCAGCTTGATACCAATCCGAAATGACATGGAATTGGCTATTTTACAATAGACAATAGACATTTGATGAAGTTAGTGAGGCATCTATCATTTGTCATATAAAATAGCTTTGTCAGCAACTTTTGATGGTTTATAGTGTCGTTGCTAGACTTAGATCAATAAAAGTCACTCCTGTGGTCTGCTTGTGTCCATATCTATTCTCGATTAGCTGTGTCAGATCAAGGATTTAACTACAACATGATCTTCCAGGTCTGAAACTTGCTTGTTCCTTGATAAGCTTCTTGTCTATTGAGAGGGTCGATACAGTTCAGGATTATTTTTTTTCAAAAACCATAAACAGATGGCATAGTAATGACACTAAAGTTGTTATTTATTATAGTATTACATGACAGAATTGACATTTAAACCTTCATTTATTCTTTGACATGTATTACTATTCTATGCACTAAAATTTAGTAGAGCTGAAATGCACATATTGCTACTGGGTATTTGTGTTTATAGTAAGGTCAATGTGAGAGGTAGGTTTATCTTACTGTATTTTATTATTACAGAATGGACCATCCTGTCACTCACATTTCTTGGAATGATGCGGTTGCATACTGCAAGTGGGCTGGGAAAAGGTTACCCACAGAAGCTGAGTTTGAATACGCATGCAGAGGAGGAAAAGATGATCGGTAATTTCATGAAGTTTTTTAAAAACTAAAAAGGTTGTAATAGTATTTAAAAAATTTTTTTTATGAATGTGCAAAAACAGCATTAATTTCTGTCGTGTTTGTGCGGAAATGGACATTGTGAGATATTGTAGTTTACAGCGAGGCTGTGATATCTGCGCCTCACGACCAGACACCTCCGGTTTTTTTTTGGTTTTTTTTAGAACTGTACCAGGTTTGCGATTCTTATTGACTTAGCCAGACTACACTAGTACAGCCTATTTTCAGGGCTGCTGCTTGGAGGCGGAATAGGGTCTTGGTCAGCTCTGGTTAGCTGAATCTGATGCCAGCAGCCAGCTACAAGCTGCTGTCAGTTCATTCACTGTGCTGAATATTCAATCCCAAATTTAATTTGAACCAATTAGTTACTGCTTTATTAACTAATGTAAATTCATGTACTTTTGGTTTCAAACATATATTTCAAATGAGTGTAACATTATTAAAGGAATGTTTCTTCCTTCATTCGTAGTCCATTCGTGTCATTTGTCTCAATCCTTCTTCTGCGATCATTGCTCATATAGACTGGGACTCCAGATTCCTCAATACATTCTGCTGTCTTTTCAGGGTCTCAATACAGCTGTATAATTTAATCTTGAGGGACGTAGGTGGTGTTGGCCACGTTCCTCTCCTCATAATTCTTTTCAGATATATGTGCTGGGGGCAGTCTTACAGTACAGGTGCTGCTGTCAAGTTTGTCAGGCCGCGGAAACATAGACTGGTGGTACCAATTTTGAATTTGTTGTACAGGTGATGTCTCATTCTGTTGTGGCGAGTTCAGAGACGTAGTATGATAACCTGTCTTTTTTGGACAGTTGGTAGTATCCGTCATCTGCGTGGTATTTGGGGGTCTTCTTCCCACCACTTTACATTGTATTACCCTTTTATTATGCCCTCTGCTTGTTCATAGTTGACCAGGTATTCTTCCTGTATTTTCCTGTCGGCCTCCTCATTTCCTTTGATGTTACAGTGTGATGGTATCCATGGTATCACTGTTTTCTGAAACCTGTGAGATATTTTTGTCAGGGCTGCCCTCAATTCGTTCAGTGTTCTTGTGGGATTTTAGTGCCGTTATGACTGACTAGGTCAGTATCACGATTTTTCTGATGCATACAGCTTTTTTGTGTTGCAGGGCCATTTCTGCTGCAGTCTAAGAGTTTCAATTATGGCCCTGAAGATGCATGAGAACTTCCCTGTGGCTATAGAGTTTGTTGCCTTCTCCCAATTCATTTGTCTGATTAGAATTTCTCCTCCACTGTCCTGGATGGCATGTTTAGCTGAGCAATCTGTATAGGCATGTGTCCACCTGTGTGCTGGATACTTAGCATCTATGTACTCTTCTGTGATGCGTCTTCTCTCCAGATCTGTCTGCACTCCTTATTTTGTTGGCCTTTTCAATTTTTACTATTAACTCTGGTGGTGTACATACGCAGGGGAGAGTAGTACTAACTGACTGTATGGGCCTTGATTTTGTTTGTGACTGCCCCTTGGTCCTTGAGCGTCAATGCCTTTGAGTTAGACACAAAGTTACTTCTCTTAAGTCTGCCATTTTCTTGACTGTTCAATCATTGGTGCATTGGGTGGTTCAGGAATCTCTTGTATTTCTCTGTCTGCTGTATTATTTTATGTTCTATCTTCCATTGACTGGAGATATGTCATTGTTTCTAGTGCCTGTATGGGATTTTTTCAGACTTTTCTATCTGCTTAGATAGAACCTGCCATTCTACCACCCAGGGTGATTTCCAGGTATGTTGGATTTTGTTATGGTGGGACTAGGTGTAAGCCGAGGAATGACATTTGGCCACCTGCGAAATGCAGTGCTTACCAAAGGTCACTAACAACACCAGAAGAGACAGAAAAATATTCTGAATAAGGTTATAACAAATTCCCTGCCTATAGTACATCGAGCAACAGAGAATGAAATGGTTTGGCCACATTGTGAGAATGCAACCAGATCACATTTTTCATGCAACTTTCTACAGGAGAACATCAGGAAGAAAGGGTGAGAGGTAGAATGAGAAAAAAGTGGATAGACAGCGTAACGACACCTGCCATAAAATGGGGAAAAATGTTACTCAGGCCGCAAGAGAGGCGAAAGACAAATACATACCATGACACTGGGCTACAACCTGATAGAAAGTGAGATGCTAAAAGATTGAGACCTTAATTTTTTCTTTCCAGGTCTGTCTTGCTGTTCTTTACCTCTCTTCTGGCAGAAGCTGCCATATTAATCTCTGTACATTTTTGTACTGTCGTTATTTATCTGAAGGAGCTCAGTTCTTCTTCCAACCTTTGTACCACTTTTGTCCAGTATAAATTTTTCATTTCTCCGTACTCCCCTAGGTATAGATTCTTTTGTGGCCCTCCTATAGTTGGAGGGGGGGATGTCTTCTTGACTATTTATGAGGCGGAGATTTTAGCCTACTTCCAGTTCTTCCGCCTCCTCCCCTCTTGCATCGGTTTCCTTGTAGCCCCATTTTTCTGAGTGGCTGCCAAAGTCACCAACCATGATCCAGTGTGTTTCTGTTATTTCCATAACCTCTAGCATAAGAGCTCTGTCCACAAGACTATATGTTCAAAATTTGAATTGGCTGGTTTTCAATGTATTTACCTGTATGGATGCTCTGCTGCCCTATTTGTGGATATATCTAACTGGATAGCTGGAATGGGGTTACGTAGTAATGTGAGTACTCCTCGCTTGTGGTCCTCTTTGTTCTCTCTGTGTGTCTCATATCCCCTGACAGAGAATCTATGTTGGGGGTTTAGGTGCGTTTCTTGTATAGATGCTACATTCATCTTCTCTTCCAGAAGTCTTGCTGTCAACATCAGCCTGTTGTGTTACATGCCTTCTGCATTCCAATGTATAATGTTTTCCCTTTGTTTCCGTTCCCTGAATTGGGTCAGGTTGACCACCAGTAGGTTGGTGTGGGTCTCTTCGAGGCATAGAGCCCAACACTCTTCTCGCCTGGCAGGTCTTCACGGGCAGAGCACAATTTCTTGAATTCTTTGTCCTACTCTGCATGATATTATGATTTACGTTGCGGCTTGATATACGCTCATCAGGTGCATTTGTTTTCTGCTGACTTGTTTTGGTTTGCCTTCCCTAGCCTTTGGTTATCCTGAACCTTCCTGCAAGGCAGCAGTTTGTCTTTTCTGTTACTACCCTTAGAGGACTTTCCCCTCTCAGGTTCTCGAGCTCCATGGGCCAGTCTTTGTGTAGAGTTTTCCTCTCATAGGTGGTCTGTCTTCCTGGACTCTTGAGCACCACCTGATCAACTGCTACCACTCTTTTACAAATTAAATTCAATTCAGAAACTCTTTGATCACACTTAATAGTTACTAAGCCTACCATGAATCTGCCTTCAGTACCTTTTGACTTTCCATGGTGCTTACCATGACCACATACTTTCTACTACCTCTGTGTGTACTACCTCAGTCCTACATTTTATCGTTGGTTTTGAATGAGTTGTACCCTCTAGTCAAGTAACAGCGGCCCATGTACTTATTCAATAGAAACACCTTTACTAAAGACATTTTTTTTTTCTGGTAGCAACTTATATCTGGATGTAGCCGTAACTGTATTTATATTGTATTGTAAGAAGTACATTGTTGTTTATGGGCCATTGCTGTAGTGTAAATTAATCAACTCTCTAAGTTTCAAACATTTGATAACCTTGTTACATTTTACAATAAAATGTAATTAAATTCAAGGTTCTGACTAGATGAAATGGTTGGATGATTTTATTGCAGATTATTTCCATGGGGTAACAGCATGAACCCAAAAGGAGAGCATTGGATGAATATCTGGCAAGGAGAATTTCCTAATTCTAACTCAGGAGATGATGGCTACATAGGCACTTGTCCTGTATGCTTCTATTTGTTTGTTTGAACAGTAGTGTTTCATTGTTATGTTAAATTTCTGATATCTATTACAATTTTTTTTCTAGCGAAAAACATATTTGAGTATAGTTACCAATGTATTTTATAGAGAATATACAAATTATGACACATGTAAAGAATGGCACAACACCTCTGTTTCTTCCTAACATACGCACTGTTAGAGTTAATGGAATATTTAACTCATGCAAGTTCATTTATGTGACCCCCGCTGTGTTTGCTATTTTATATTAAACTTGTGTAGACTTGTTACATTAAAAAAACAAACCATTTTTTGTTTCTGTTTTACAGTAGTAGTATGTGTCATAGAGTTGGATTTTTCCTTTCTTGATTTTCTTAGATATTTAAAAATATTTACAAGAAAGCAGTTGGTACAGCAAAGAATGCTTAATTGTAAAGTCCACTTGTTTGAGACCACATGACTTGCATTTTCTATGTTAAATGATGCAGGTTACAGCATTTCCAGAGCAAAACAAGTTTGGCCTCAAAAACATCATTGGCAATATTTGGGAGTGGACACAGGATTGGTGGGAGACAAAATTTTCCCCAGAGCCAAGAACTAACCCTGTATGTAGTTTTATTTTCTATCTATCTTTCTCTCTCTCTCTCTGCGCATCTTTCTTGCACACTTTTTAATTTATTCTCATTTAAATATACATCTCTTATATATATAGCTGCCTGTATGTGTACCATTTTTATATTTAACTTTTTTTGAAAGGAAAAATAGCACTGCAATCAATTTTTGAACAAAAAAGTAAACAATTCTTTATCTTCTACATCAGTCAAGAAGATGGATTGGAATAAGATATCCAAAGCTCAAAATTGTATATGTGTACTAAAAAAAAGGAAATAACATCCAGAGGTGGCAAGAAGCATATTAAATTTCAGGAGAAGGCTATGCCAAGTGATCTCTTAAATACAGGCCAAAAAAAAGGCAAAGGCCGCCATCCATCATAGACAATGATGGCATAATTTATTCGCTAGCACTATTTTTAGTAAAGATTAACTGCTCTACTTTTTATCCTCACTATCTCGTCTCGGATTCCAACGGACTGGTATGTTCACACATGGCGATTTTTTTTTTTTGGGGGGGGGGGGTGAATATGTGTATCTTATCTCTACATGTTAGTTTTGTCTATATGTTGTATTTGCATTCGAATCTTTGTAGCATTAAATATTTTACCATCTTTTATTTTTTTTCTTCGGTGTCCGTCCTAAAAAGAAACATTGTGTCGTAGTTTATAGCAAAGCTACGATATTCGCGCCTTTCTACTCGACACATCTGGTTTTTTAGCCTTGCGTTTTTCAGACCAGGTTTCGCTTCCCTATTTTATCCCTCTTCTCTTAGCCTGACTGCAACCTGAATCCAGGGTCATCACCTGGAGCTAGAAGGGTCATGGTCAGCATGCGTTGCTGACCCAGATACAAACAAGTAACAACTCAGCTCATTTCCTGCTGAATCTTCCGCCCTATTTTTATTTAAATGTATCTTAACGTAAAAATATTTTTAAAAAATATGTTTTAAAAATGTTAACATTCAAATGAGCATTATGTTATGTAGTTACAATTTGCTATTAGTATAATTTTTTTTAAAATTATTGCAGAAAGGCCCATCGGCCGGTGCTGATAAAGTTAAAAAGGGAGGCTCGTTTCAATGCCACAAGGTAAGAAGGAATGCATAGAGGTTAAACTATTGAACAACTTATGCACAAGAACAAGTTAAATACATAGAATACAAATAAGCCAACATTTATAATTAGTAACAAGAAATGCCTGCACAGCTCACAATGTTACATATTAATGTGATTAATAGACAAGAACAAACTCACATAAATTATAACAGCTTGACTTGAAGAATTTGTAGGACATATTATTGGGGGGGGGGGGGGGGGGGGGGGGGGTGTGTAATAGTAGCACCATTGCACATCTAATCCATGTTGTAAAAGGAAAATAAAAATGGTTATCAATCCTCTTCTGGGATCAAGATGCTGAGCAGTGCATGAGCTGCAGTGGTCAGCGACTCATAGCTGACTGCTAATGTCAGGGCCAGCGAACCAAAGCCGCCAAGACACTTCTACACCTCCACGCGGTGATCCTGGATAACAGGCTGCAGCAGGGCAGACTGGCTAAAGAGAAGAGACCGAAGAGGGAATGCTAACTCGGTACTCAAAAAATGCTTGCTGAAGTCGGATGTGTTGGATTGAAAGGTGCAAATATCGCAGTCAAGCTATAAACTACGACACAACCCATTCTGTTCTCTGGACTACATTCTGCTACTTAAGCCCTTTCAGTGCTTGGTAGTGGGAGATTGAGAATAAACGAAGATAATCCTCTTCTACTTTGTTCATTCTCAATCTCCCGCTGTTGAGTCCTGAAAATGGCTTTGTAAGTAGCAGGATGTTGATCGGAAAAAGAATTGCGTTGTAGTTTACAGCTTGACTACTGCGATATTTGCACCTTTCGATCTGACACATACAACTTCAGCAGGTGTTAGCAATCTCATCGTTTAAAACAAATTGTTACAGAATCCAAGAGCACATATCAAGCTCTGGTGCAGACTTCCTTTAAGTTGTCATTTACTGTGATGACCCTAGCTTTTTTAAAAAGTCAAACTCAGAATAAAGAAGCAGATTAGCAGTCTTTGAAACCTGTTGTTGATGAAACATGATTGACATTTCACAAATGACAACAAACTTGATGCAGGATTTTTGTGTTTTCCCTCAGTCTTACTGTTACCGTTACCGATGTGCTGCCCGGAGTCAAAATACACCAGACAGTTCTGCAGCAAATCTGGGATTTCGCTGTGCCAGTGACAAGTTACCAGATTATTTACAGAATACAAAAACTGAACTTTAATTGGGGTTTTTAAAAAGAATTATAAATGGTAAATTTATCAAGTGAAATATTCTGAATGTCTTGGTCATGATTGTAAACAAAAATCTAATTTTAGACCAAACTAAACAAATAATTACAGTTAGGATAATCATTTTGTTTGTCGTGTGTTCATATTCTGCTTGTTTTGTGTGTCTGTTTACTGCTCTAACACATACAGTTCTCAAGTTATAATGTGCAATAGTTAATGTTTGAAGTGTGTGATTACCATAACACAGGGTTCTTACAAAAATTATAAAACGGTGCAGCCCAGTATTTCTGGAGGAACATAAATGACGAACGAACAACAAATAAACAATTGACTGCAATTTTTCCAATTTATTATGATCTAATGTAAAAATAACCACTTGTCATATTTCTTTAATTTTTTTAATTGATCAAAAACAAATACACACATATTCCTGTCCTAAGCCATCCTTTTCAGCTCTGTGCTTCATTTGTTGCAAATTATCTTCTCCATGAGTGTTTAGGTCTGCCTCTCCTTCTCTTGCCTTGAGGATTTCAAAATAGAGTCTGTCTTGTAATGCTATACCATAGCGTGTGTCCTATTCAATGCCAGGACCTTCTCCTTGTGTCATGTGCTACTGATCTCTCTGGGGTTTTCCAACAATTACACATCAAAGACTTTATAATACCAATTAAATTATGTACAGGCACCCATTGATGAAAGCTTGAAGTTTTTTTGTTGTTGTGGTCTCCATTGTTCACCACGTTATAGAACCGTACATTAGCACAGACTTATAGGCGAGTTGAAAAATGTGTATTTTTGTGGTGGAATTAATGCAATGAAAGCTACTCTCACCTTTTGTATTCTACTTTGTCTATATTGCTGTCAAGACATGTGAATGAATCCAAAGACACATTTATTCTCATAATCTTTGTTTTCTCTGTGTATAGTCAGTCTCATTTTTTGTGACCATTCATCAGGTATAATTATTCTATTTTGTATCTGGTTATGGTTGAGAGAGATGAGCCAAGTTATCAGCAAAGACCAGATCATCAAGATGTTTTGTTAAATGCCAATGAATTTCATTTTTGTAGTGGAAGTGTTCTTCATTATCTAGTCAATAGCCATTTTTGTAATACAAGAAGGAAAACAGAATATGCAACTGTAAAATGAAAAAAAACAAACACTTTGTCATAATGGGATAGTCTGAAACATATTCTTGTAGTAGAGAGGTAACAAAGGCGTGATCCACCTTTGTCATAATGGGATAGTCTGAAACATATTCTTGTAGTAGATAGGTAACAAAGGCGTGATCCACCTTTGTCATAATGGGATAGTCTGAAACATATTCTTGTAGTAGAGAGGTAACAAAGGCGTGATCCACCTTTGTCATAATGGGATAGTCTGAAAGATATTCTTGTAGTAGAGAGGTAACAAAGGCGTGATCCACCTTTGTCATAATGGGATAGTCTGAAACATATTCTTGTAGTAGAGAGGTAACAAAGGCGTGATCCACCTTTGTCATAATGGGATAGTCTGAAACATATTCTTGTAGTAGAGAGGTAACAAAGGTGTGATCCACCTTTGTCATAATGGGATAGTCTGAAACATATTCTTGTAGTAGAGAGGTAACAAAGGCATGATCCACCTTTGTCATAATGGGATAGTCTGAAACATATTCTTGTAGTAGAGAGGTAACAAAGTCGTTATCCACCTTTGTCATAATGGGATAGTCTGAAACATATTCTTGTAGTAGAGAGGTAACAAAGGCGTGATCCACCTTTGTCATAATGGGATAGTCTGAAACATATTCTTGTAGTAGAGAGGTAACAAAGGCGTGATCCACCTTTGTCATAATGGGATAGTCTGAAACATATTCTTGTAATAGAGAGGTAACAAAGGCGTGATCCACCTTTGTCATAATGGGATAGTCTGAAACATATTCTTGTAGTAGAGAGGTAACAAAGGCGTGATCCACCTTTGTCATAATGGGATAGTCTGAAACATATTCTTGTAGTAGAGAGGTAACAAAGGCGTGATCCACCTTTGTCATAATGGGATAGTCTGAAACATATTCTTGTAGTAGAGAGGTAACAAAGGCGTGATCCACCTTTGGCATTTCATGGCATCCTTATTGTAATTTTCTGACTGTTGTTTCTGTGTGTCCAGTAAGAAGAGCACTGGGATAAATATCACTGTATTTAATGGAATTACACAATCTAGTCAAACATTCTGATGTTACAGGGGCAAGTGTATTCCAACTGCAGACAACATGGATTAAAAAATATTGTTTACAAGATAAATAATAGATCAATTGAAATTATAGTTATCCAATGGTATACAGTCATGTTATATGGAAGCAATCCATGTCAATGAAAACCTTTTAGCTCCCTTTCGAGAACTTCAAGAAATGCCCGCTAAGTTCTTCTGGACTATTCCAGCCTTGTCCATGTCTTTCCAGTTTCTTTTATGTTTGCCTAGATATTTCTTCTCTATGTGTGTTTTGATCTGCCTCCTGCTGTTGCCTAGGGGATGCCAGAAGAGAGACTGTCTTGTAATGATGTCAACTGGTTTCCTTGATATATGTCCTATCCAACACCAGCACTACCTCCTCATGTCATGCTCCACTGATATCTGCCTGGTTCTTTCCACTAGTTCTCTTTATGATCATATCAGACCATTTCAATAGGTTTCCCAATAAGGTACACTGAAAGCTGTTCTCATCTTTTGTTTTCTTATTTTGAAATCTTTATATGCATCTCCTGCAGATCTATTCTGCTACCAAGATAAATGAATGACTCGCCATCCTGAAAAAAAGTGTTTTTTCTCAACGCAATCTGATTGTTGTTATTTATATTTATTCTCATAATCTGTGTTGTTTTTATGTGTGTTCTCAGTCTTTATTTATGTAACCTATCATCGTATACACATTTTATTTAGCATCTGATTGAGGTAACAGAACAGAAGAGCCAAATCATTGGCAAAGTCCAGATCATCAAGTTGTTTTGTTAAAATCCAGTCCATAGCCAGCAGAAAAAGAAATGGTGTTATGAGATATTCAGTGAGTCTTGTGCAATTTATAAAAAGAATATTGCAGGAGGCAACACAGATGTTTTACAGCAAAATATTATAGTCCCATGGACAGCTAAAGGAAACTAATGAGAATGTTTTGAAGGGGGCACTTATGACACACATATGGACATGTCATGATATTATGAATATTATAACACTTTATGGTGTGCATGGGGATTGTACACCTAGTTGTGTAAATCAAATTGCTACAGAAACCACTACGCTAAGAGTACACAAAGTGCTTTGGTGTAGGAATTCTGAAGGAGGCCAACTGTGGTGGTGTTCCTATGCTCCATCTGAAGTAAAAAAAGGACAAAAAGAAGAAGATAGCACATGAAATAACTGGAAAAAGACATAATAGTTTCTTGATTTGCAGAAAATGGTTTCAACAATAGAATTGCTAAACAGCACTAAGGGTAGTTGTGAAGAAGCACCATTGTATACTTCATTCAGCATATCACAGATGCTTATTTTCTGTGGCTCTCATGATATGGTTATTCTACCAGTTTCTACTTGCATTTGACTGGCTACCATGTTGGCTCAGTATTAGCTATTTTGTATTTAATGATCCCCCATTTAAATCATGTGCCTTACATATTTTACTGAGGATATTCCTTTTATGGCTCAATTTTTGTGTCTTGTGGGATAAATATAAAACTGTTTGAATATGACTGCATAAAGAGGTTAGATGGTGGATAAACATGGTTTTTTTGTACATCAATTATTACTTTTAATGACATGTATTTTGTGGGTATTTTTTATACTGACCAGTTTTAAGTTGCTTTAAAAATGTTTTACATATTGGGACTGTGGTAAATACTACTTTAAAAATGGTATTGCATCATGGGTGGTTAACCATTGCTGCTGACATTCCACACAGTTTTTGATATCACTGTTATAACTTAAAACGATATAAATGTCTTATTGAGATATGTATTGTGCTCTAACTGATTGGCTGAATTCTGAAAAGTTAGACTGAGACCCTCGCATCTCTTGCATACACATTGAACAGTTTTTTTTGCATAATCCTTCTCATTGTTTTGACAGACCAGGTTTAGACATGGTAAACAAATACAAAATATTCCTGATCTGACCAAAAAGAGCAGCTAAAATTTCCAACCAACAGTAATTATTAAAAATATAATTGACTTGTAATTTTACTGTATCTTTGTGTATTGAAAACAAATTGTGATAACTAATTGCAATTGGATGTGACATGTGTTTTAGATACATTTTTTAACATGTTTTTATAAGAAATGTAACCAGACTTGTTTTGCATTATGAACTTCAGTTTTGATGGAATAATTTTATAATGGTTATTGCCTCTAATTTGTCAAAATGATGATAAAGAGATGTGCATCTTTAAAAAATAAACTAACTGCCCACTGTAAAACATATTTTTTTACAATAAAACAAATTGTATTACATACACATATTTTTTATACCATTGCACAGCATTATCTGACATGGCCAGTTGAACGTAGGGCTTTGGTAAGTTTAGCTGCATCCTTACTACAGTGACCGTCATCTATTTCTGTTTGTTCCTTTTTAATCTTTATGTAGCATGACATAATCATTACAGGTGATTCTCTAAACCTCATCTGAACCTATCTTTGTTGTGCATTTTGTAGCATTGCATTTGTTAACATAAGAGTTGCTTATTCATTGTGCAATTTCTGTTAGTCACTTTTTGCATGTCTAGCAGGGCATCCAGGTTGACTCCTGTAACATACAAAGACATCTGCTGATTCAATTAATTGAAAAGTGGCGAGAGTCTCAGGATGACCGCCGCTTTTCTCGAGAAAATAATGGTTACTGTCTGACTGTGTACGCAGAAGAAGAAGAAGAATTAATTGAAAAATATTTTGAGCGCTTGTTTCAACACAGACTAAAATGTGAAGAATGCAACTCATTAAAAGTATTCTTTGTAAATGTTTTGTTTGTGAATGCTCACAATGAGTAGGATTCTCTTCTTTGCGGCCCGAAAAAGGCAAGTTGCAGTAGCTTTTTCTCACATCCCGAGCATGCTGAAAGTGGACCGGGGTCCTCCAGGCAGTTGTGTGTCACTCACTACTATGGGGATCACGTCGATCCCTCATCTTGTTAGCCAGGCTGCCATGAAAACAGCCCGTTTTCAGGGAGGGGTACTAGGAAGCCGAGGTGAGGGTCTTGGCCAGTGTTTTGCCTGACCATGACTAACATGTCTGATCAGCATATTTGTACATGGTAAAAGCAAATGAACATGTGTTGGAATATATGATTCAGTGATTGTCAAGTGACACTTCTATAGTACCAACAGGCTTTCATTTCTGTTCACTTGTGCTGTCAGATTGTCTTTCTTTGGCCAAGTGGGATGTGTCAGTTGTTGTAGGATTTCTGTTGTCATCTATCCATCTGTCATGTGGCCTTCCTTGTGTTTTGTAGCCAGATCTTCTTGTGTCATAAGCATGCAGTGGTAGTTGATCAGGAGATGACCGACCCATCTTATTTTCTGTCTTGATATGTATTCAGTACATGAGTAGTTCTCACCATATATATGTCCTCATTTCTATCTCTCCAATTGATACTAGTGACTTTTTTTAGACATTTAATTTCACACGTGATTTGCCTATCCTGTGCCACTGATAAAGACAAAGTTTGACTTTGGTAGCGCAAAGTTGGTACAAATATTCTGTTTATCAGATGTTTTGTTGTCATGCTGATGTTTAAGTAGTGGTGACAGATAAGTCACATGTGACATCTGATTTCAATTCTCCATAAAAAATACTCCCCACATATTTGAACTCTTGGGCTTATTTACGTTGGACATTGTTTATATGTATGTTTAGTGGACCTGATGATCTAATCCTCATAGTTTCTCTCTTAAATATACTAAACACCTGTCACAGGTTGTGTCAAGTGCATTCATATAATTTTAGTCTTTTCATTATCCTCGTACATTGTGCTTTGGTTGTCTGCAAAGAGTAGTTTATGTTTTGGGTTGAGCTCTGTGAATTTCATTTCTGGTGTCACAATTTGGCTGACTTTTGTTGTTTATTTAGTCCAAATATAATTTATTGACAGCAATGGTGAACGTACACATCTCTGTAATTATTTCAACTCCATCATCATTTGTTCTTATTACATTTTACTTACTATCATACACTGCTCTGACATTCTGACATTAATAGTTATCCTTGTGTTCCATAGTCTTCTGATGTTGTGAAACTCATTTCTTAATCGCATTACTTTCATAAATATCTCTTGGCTGATTTATGCATATATATGTTCTATCCCCCCCCCCCCCCCCCCCCCCCCCCCCCATGATTCTATACAGATGTTGGGGATTACTCTGAAGGCTGTTATATTTCCTTTATTAATATATAATCAATGTGTGATCATACCATGTTTTGATATGACCTTTTAGGTACTGGAAGATGGGTTTTGTTATTTACTAGCACACTCTCAATACCTACATTTAAAAGCTCTTCTCCATTGCTGTTTTGCTCTAAAGTGATGTCATTGAATAATACTAAGTAGCATTCATGTAGTGGATGTTTTTTTTATTACCTATTCTTCTATTGAAATTGCCCATTACCATTAGTTCATCATTCTAGTTGATACTATTGATAACTTCTTAACCCTACCAAACCTAAGGCCCTGAACCCAACTGTCCCCCATTCCTGGGTTCCAGGGCCTTAACCCTACCAGATCTAAGGCCCTGAACCCAACTGTCCCCCATTCATGGGTTCCAGAGCCTTAACCCTGCCAGACCTAAGGCCCTGAACCCAACTGTCCCCCATTCCTGGGTTCCAGAGCCTTAACCCTACCAGACCTAAGGCACTGAACCCAACTGTCCCCCATTCCTGGGTTCCAGAGCGCTAACCCTACCAGACCTAAGGCCCTGAACCCAACTGTTCCCCATTCCTGGGTTCCAGAGCCTTAACCCTACCAGACCTAAGGCCCTGAACCCAACTGTCCCCCATTCCTGGGTTCCAGAGCCTTAACCCTGCCAGACCTAAGGCCCTGAACCCAACTGTCCCCCATTCCTGGGCATTAAAGAGAAAAAACCAACATGATATAGAAAAATGTTAGTTACATGCAAACAAGTGGTTAGAATAAGATGTAACTTGGAGACATTGTAGAAAATAGGTTTACCTTTCATCTAGCGTCAATATTTCACCTTTGTGTGCCAATCCACCCAGCAAAAGGCAAAGAATCTGTCTCGAGTCATAAAACATTTCGAAATCGGGGAGTAAACACAACAAAGAGCCCTCATTTGTCCAATAATCCTGATAGCTGGGCTTTATACATGAGTATTCCATATAGATCCTCAGTCCAAGAAAAGCCTTCATCTCATCACGCGAGCTCTCACTGTGTTTCACTTGAACAGAGTCTGAATCAACCAAATTATTGATCACCTGTTGGACTGTCATAAGCCTAGACTTACTTTGCTTTCCTGTTGAAGTGCTTGGTTCATCAGCCGTTCGTTTCATTGTCAATTTTCCGAATTTGTTCACGTTAAACCCCACAAAATCAATTCAAACATGGGGGCAGCCATTTGCAATGACTAATCACGAGGATTGACCACGATTGGTTGGTTATTTTTAGATTTTGACGCACTATACAAAGTACCGAAAATTAGGTACAGCGGTAGTTAAGGAAATTACCAAATAATGGGTACAGCGGTCTGGTAGGGTTAAAGAAATCTTTTATTATGTCTTCCTTGTTGCTGCTGTCATTGCATACCTTGATCATTGTTGTTTTTCCACTTCTTGTTGACTTCCTATGCCAGTCACAGGAGTGCCAAATCCTCATTTGTCAATGGCTATTTTAAGTAAACTCTTACTTTGCCATGTTTCCACCTCATATGGGGTTGGATTACCATAGCATACTATATAAATGTAATATTTAAAAAATATTATGCAAAAGCTTTTCTGTTTACTGGGAGCCACGTAGCGCAGTGGTTAGCGCGCTGGCTTTGCATCTGAGTGGTCCAGAGTTCATTCCCCAGTTGAAGCGGAAATGGGTTTTCAGACTGCAATGGCTCTTGGGTCGACCCAGCCGTAAATGGGTACCGTTTCAGTTCGGGAAGTAAAGTGACTGGCGTGATGCTGACCACATCATCCAATAAGTGCTGTGGTTTGCAAAATAATACGGACCTAACACATTTCCTATGCGAATGGCATGACGGGATCTTTACCGTACTTTTTAAGTTAAGTCAGTAAAAGTTTATATTTTTAACTTGTACCCTGTAAACAGCTTATTACATCAGGGAACAGTTGTAATGCAGTTATACATAATTAGAGACTGTTCAATTTTGACTACATTATTAAATATATTACAAAATATGTTAAATTCCTATTACTAACTTGGCCATGTTTAAAAACACCACCAATGATACCATTTAACTATTTGCTTACTCAATTGTATGCAAAATTAGGGTAATTTTATATGAATTATTGGCAATAAAAATGTTTTTTTAAAATACCGGTACTGTCTTTCAGATGAATTATTGATTTTGTATGCATGTGGTAATGCTGATTGATCTTTTCTGTTCCCTTGAAACCGGACTACAACAATCACATGCCAGTCATTCATGTTTTTGGTCATCTCCATTAGCACTACCTGTGAGGCCCTGTTAAGTAATCCAGTTGTTATTTGGCATCTTCGCTTTTCTCTTATCATGTGATTTTCAATCCAGTGCACATCTGATAATTATAGGTAAGTTGCTTACTGAGGGTGTGTTCTGTCCATCTATACTTTCCTCCAGCCGTATTGATTTCTGGCTTGTTCTCTTCCACATGCTTGGTTGTTGCTACTTCTAGACATGCGATATGAAATCAGTTAGTGACGGTTTACACTTCAATTATATCTATATATCTTCAGTCCACTTGTCATTAGCCGTTGTGGGGAGGTGTGACCTCAAATGCTTCATATTTTTTTGGGGCACAGACTAAAACCTGCTGGTGACTTTACAGGTGAATCCCAGTATATGTTACCAACTGTTGGGTTAGTAGCCCATGGAACACGATTGCCTATTGTTGGGACTGGTGGGGGTGCAAGCGTAAATTAGAGCAAAGTTGGCCCGCAGTTTGTACCGTAATAATATTTAACGCTCCGTTAACCACATAACAAAGTCCTGATGATATAGCCACACAGTCCCCTTTTTGCAACATATTCTCTGTGGGACGAGAATCTCTAGAATAATATGAATAAATTTTTAACTTGAATTTTGCCAGATCAGTGGCTGTTATGCCTACCCTTTTAGATTTCCAACTGCCAAGGGATTTTTAACGTGCACACAGGTGCCTGAGATCAGGGGACATTACCAGACGATTCACATAAAATTTTCCCTGTCTCCACCTGATTTGAACCCGCGACCTCCAGCACTCGAGGCGAACACCTTATCTCGAGACCACTGGGTCCCCCAAAGCTTCTATTATCTGACTTGAATCTTGAAGAGTTCTCTTTGATCTGTAGTCTTGCTTTTTGTTGTTGGCACTTATAGTCTTGTCTACTGGCCAGGAACTCCAATTGGCCAGAACAGCACAGACAATAGCAGTGTTTGCATGGCGTAACAAATTCTGGCAAGATAAACGGTTAGCCATATTCAGGAAGATCAGATTAATGCGTACATTGGTCCTGTTAATGTTCCTCTATGGTTGTGAGACATGGACAATTACAGCTGACCTGCAGCACAGGATACATGCCTTGGAGGTGTTTCCAAAAACTTCTAAATGTCACATACATAGACCGAGTTGCAAATGAGGAAATACGAGACAGAATTACAACAGCAATAAGTCCTTTTGAAGATCCCTTGGCAACAGTCAAAAGACAGAAACTCACTTGGTACGGCCACATATCGAGATTAAAAGGTCTTGCAAATACGATCCTGCACGGAAAGGTGCAAGGCAGACGACGAAGAGGTTGTCCCAAAAAGAGGTAGGACACCATAAAAGAATGGACCAATCTCCGACCAGAGGCGGCACAGGCAGCAGCCACTGACAGAGAGCGGCGTTGGATGTTTTCATGGGTGCCCCAATGACCTGACTGTCTATTGTTTACGTGACAAACATGGGAGCAAAGAGTAATCAGGGTCAGATGAAACATACTGATCAAATCCCCCACCTCACATCCCTGATTGTGCTCCTGGAAACAGATTGTGTCACAGCAAGGTTGGCATCAACATTGTAATCCCTACAGTGGTGAGGTTACATTGCACTAAAGTCAGGAGGACCATCAGTCTGCCTTTTCAAGTATGCCCTGGGATGTAGGATGAGCGACTGTAACCCATTGCAAAGAAATGTCACCAAGATTTTAACTCAGCAGCATTAACTTCGAACAATATGTGGCAGACATATATCACATGCAAAACAATCAACATAAAAAACAAAACACTACGGTAATCTTGTCATTTAGTCAATATTTATAGTTTTCCTTTCATGGTTTGCCACAGTATACAGTTTAATAATAATAATAATAATTGTTTATCACAAACAAAGATGGTGACTGCGTCAGATATAGACCTGATACTGAGACTTACGCTTAAATAGATTTAAGTGCGGAACATTGGTGGTGTTGTCAGTCTCATTCTCTCGCTATATTGGTCCAGTGACAAGACATATTCAAGATTGAAGATAACACAGCATGCAGAGTTTTCATCAGGGTTTACTCCCAAAGTCTTTCACACGAACGTGTAACTCGTAAGGCAGCGAGGGTACATCTCCACCTTGATTGGTCTAAAGCTTTGTATTCCCAGGATGTCAGACTCATGTCCTGGACCTTCGTATGACTCTTCAACATTTTTTAACTTCAACAGTGGTCAGCTGACTGTTCTCTTGTCACCCAACTCATCCGTCACCTGTCCATAGGAGATAACTTTTGGAATGTGACCATCTTCCATGTGACGAATATGACCAAGCCATCGTATTCTTCGCTGTATACGGAGAGAGTACATGCTAGGGAGACTGGTGCGAGAGTGCACTTCTGCATTTGTCACACTTTCCCTCCATGTAATTTCAAGAATGGATCGCAGGCGTCGTAGGTGGAAGGTGTTAAGACTGTGCTCTTATTTAGCATAGGTTGTCCATGTTTCACTACCATATAGGAGTTTACTGATGAAACATACATTGTATACCATAGTCTAGGTTTTAATTGTGAGATTCTGGTTTTCCTAAACACACATGAGACGATAAAATTTAGCAGCAGATTTGCCGATGTGACTGTTTATTTCTAGGTCTAGAGAAAACTTGTTGATGAGAGTTCCCATCCAGGTATATGAATTGGTACACATCTGCCAGTTCATAATTATCTATGCTAAGAGTCGGCGTGGTATCAACTTCCTGTCCCAGCATATTGTTTTGTTGAGACTTATTGTGAGACCAAAATGTTATGTTCTAAGAAAATGAATTCACTCCTGACGACATTTCTTTTTATAGAGCATATCAAATGCAGGCATTGCTTCCAATCTCCTGTAAAACCATTTCTTTTTTTAAGTATTGCCACATACATGGACATTATTTTAGCATGACAGATGTGTATTATTTGATAAGCATATGACCTATGTTCCAAGTCAATATTTATGCAAAATAACAACAAGTATATATTCTAATAATAATAGTTTCCCATCACAAGCTAAAATGGTGGCAGCATCAGACTTGTGCTGCAAGAATTGTTTTCATATGGCCATAAAAATCTTTCCTGGCACAGCAGACTCTGCCATACCTGGGACATACACGCTGGGCACTTTTGATGATGCTAGTGTGCCAGATGGAAAAGTTCTGCGCAACCTGCTCCCAGGAGTTGACATTTTACAGATATACTTTCAAGGAGTCTCTCTAGCATGTCTTCTGTCCCCACGATGAGCATCTGCCTGTTCCGAGCTCTTGATATAACAACTGCTTGGGGATGTACTAATCAGGCATGCAACCAACATGTCCCGTACATCTTATCTGGACATTTTGCAGAAGCTTATGGATGCTGAACATTTTAGTCTTTCAGATTTAGGGACATTGCTCTTCCACCCGGCCCTGAGCAGTTCAAGTGAAAACAATTTAGCTGTCTGGCATATCTGCTATACACCGTCTGTGTTTCATTCTACGGGTTCTATGAATGCCTGTGTAGCAGAACAACACACATCTGCATAGTTCCAATTAAATTGTTTTAGGTACTAGGACACAGATCAGGATGTCAGTTTCCACACTTTTCTATATAATTCAGCAGGGAATCTCGTCAGCAAGATTCTAACAGCAGCTTGGTGGAGATTACAATGGAAGACAAGACGAGAACGTTAGAAAATTGTTCTGCTTATTAATTATGTAGCAATTTACCAGGTATTCATATTAATTATTAACTGATGGGGAGGAAGATTAACGGCTGATCAGGCAAAACATACTGACCAGACATGTTAGTCAGGGTCAGGCAAAACATACTGACCAGACATGTTAGTCAGGGTCATGTAAAACATACTGACCAGACATGTTAGTCGGGGTCAGCTAAAACATACTGACCAAACATGTTAGTCAGGATCAGGCAAAACATACTGACCAGACATGTTAGTCAGGGTCAGGCAAAACATACTGGTCAGACATGTTAGTCATGGTCAGGCAAAACATACTGGTCAGACATGTTAGTAAAGGTCAGGCAAAACATACTGGTCAGACATGTTAGTCAGGGTCAGGCAAAACATACTGATCAGACATGTTATTCAGGATCAGGCAAAACATACTAATCAGACATGTTAGTCAGGGTCACGCAAAATATACTGGCCAAGACCCTCACCTTGGCTTCTAAGTAGCCCTCCCTAGATACGTGTTTTCATGGCTAATGAGGTGAGGGATCGACGTAATCCCCGTAGCAGTGAGTGACACGCAGATGAAGTCAAGCATAGCACAACTGCCTGGAGGACTCCGGTCCACTTTCATCAGCATGCTCGGGATGTGAGGAAAGCTACTGCAACCCGCCACTTAACGTCCTTTTCAGGGTGCACAAAAGAGTAACCTACTCAGTGTGGGAATTCGCAAACAACAAAGCTTACTGATTAATTAAATAATAAAGCTACTGGGTACATTTTTTAGGCAAGCAGTTTATAACCTGGATGAGATGATAAGGAATATAGGAACATGCCCGATTTAGCATCAATCACATAAAAGCATATTATCCATTGGTAAAAAACCAGTACAATTTGTACTACCACAGAAACAAGGTTTTCTTTTAACAGATGCAGAAGTGCTTGTATTTGAATCACTGACTTCAAACATTGATTTGTTTTCACTTTCCACAATTTCATAATCTGTCACTTTGTCCTTTCTTTTGTCCCCCGGACTATTACTCTTAGCTGGGATTAGACTGTCTTTTTCAGTAATACATACTGAAGTGAACTTGCTGCAGCCAGTTTGATAGATTTTAATTATTTTCCTTGGAGGAGCAAAGTCAGAGGCAGAAGGTTGTGAATTCTGGGCTGCCATCTTGTCCATATTAGTCCTATCTAAAGAAATATTACAACTGGAATATAGAGTTTCAGAGTGTGGTGGGCATGTTTGAGAGCTAACAGGACTAACTTCAGGGATGGAGTCTGAAAACACCTTTAGAGATGCAATACCACTGTAGTCAAATGTGAGTTCTTCTCCTGGTTTAATGTTTTTGCGAGCAAATAGTGCTAATCTTGGAACTTGGTGATTTACTCTTACAGGCACCATGAGAAGGTTAGGATCACAAGAATGGTTAATGAACCGCCCGACATTACCTATATAACGAGGATCAATGTATGTGCATGTTTCTGCTCCAGACACATGCTCTCTAAGGGATATAAGGTAGTTAGCTTGTCCAGTGATGTCAGTCTCTTTCATCCGTTTCCTTGCCTCAGCATCTCCAATCACCTCACCAGCATATTCACAAACAAAACTCAAACTTGATATCTCACTGTTATTTTTGTCTAACATTAATCCATACCCTTTGTCATTAGCATGAAAAATATAAAGTGTGTTTTTGATGCCTTGCTGCACAGTTCTATTAACACAGCCTGTTGGGTCACATGAACAGGCATGGCCACACTCCAGAACAGGTCTAGGTGACTGCTCTCTTAAAGCACCAATCTTTAATTTGCCTCTTTCATCGTATGAACTACCAAATAATTGAAGGCAAGAGCAGGTGTTGGTTGTACAAACTGCAGTACAGTCGCATCCAGCAAACTGTTCTGAAAAGGTTTCCTTGTCAAAGCCTGGTCCTGGGACATTAGTCTTCACATACTGAAATGTGTGAGAGGCAAACTGTTATTAAATGAAGAATTGGTTTAAGAGGAAATAATATTTACTGTGCTGGATCCAAAGCCGACTGCTAGCATCAAGACCAACGACCCAGAGCTGCCAAGACCCTTCTACACTTCCATGTGGTGATCCTGCAACAGGGCAGAATGGCTAAGGAGACGGGATTGAAGAGGGAAGGCTAGCCCAGTACCCAAAAATGCCAGCTGAGGTTGGATGTGTTGGACCGAAGGGCACAAATATCGCAGTCAAGCTGTAAACTATGACACAAAACATTCTGTTCTAAGGATGACATCCTTGCAAAGCCTTTTTCAGGGCTAGGTAGCAAGAGTGAAAATGAATGACGAAGAAGATATTAATTGTACTAACTTTTAAAATATATCTTAGCACTCTTACTACATGAAAGCAAAAGGACTACAAAGAATACAATAAAAAGGCAACACAAAATGGTGAATAGAGAAGTAAACAATTGCTACAATAGAAAAGCTGCTCAAGTAAATTAATAGAGCACAGGAGTAAGCAAGTACCGTACAGAATAAATTACCTGTTGTGTAAATAAAGACACAATAATAATGGCCACAAATATTTATTTAAGTTTTGTAAATTTACATTTGTTCTATTTCAATCTTTATATCTCTTTCGTAAATATTTATAACTGTTTATATGTTTAATTATATTCATATAATAGGTATCTCATTTCTGCATATTTTGTCATATAATACTTTAGTTTATCTGTATAAATAAATATACTGATCTCAAGTCAGTAACAGTAACTGTGTACAGGTGTGGAGTCCTTATTGTAAAGGGGATATAAATGTGCTGGAAAGAATACAAAAAAAAGCAACAAAGCTGATAGTGGGATTCTAGAATTACAGTTATGAGGAAAGGCTCAGAAAAACCGACCTACAGTGTCAAGAAAAAAGAAGAATTCACAGTGACAATACAGGTTTATAAGGAACGGATAAATTAGACTATAACAAGTTTTTCAAAACACAACCACCTACAAGAACAAGAGCGCATAGCTACAAATTAACTAAAGAAACGTCCAGATTAGATATTAGGAAATATTTTAGTCAGAGAGTGGTGAATGCGTGGAATGTATTGCCACAGGAAGTAGTGGAGGCAGGGACAATTAATGCATTTAAGAATAGATTGGATACGCATAGCTTTTAGAGCAAGGTAATGTAAATGAAACTGGTTGTATTCAGACTCTGTAGAGTCTTCTAAACCAGTATAAAGACGTTAAATTAAGTTAAGCAGCCAAGTATAAAAAGTAACTCCTTAAAATGTGGTTTTTGAGCGCGTATACTAAGAGTTAAAGGATAGCCTGAAGGAGTCTTTTATGTGCTGCAAAACAGACATTGTCGCCTAGGAAGACATGACTTAAAACCATTCAATCTGAGAAGGGAAGACCAAAAAGGGCATTGCAATTAGCGAGGGCATCTGTGTGCAGGCAAACAATTTAGAGCAGAGGAAATACCAGTGCCAACTATAGCTCATACTTGCCAGCCATGCCATAGGACTTTCCACGCTTGCATTGGCTTGATCTTTCTAGATTCTTCCTCTTTTTTAAATTTGTTCTCAAACTCCAGCTATTGAGGGCTTTGCAAGTAGTAGAATGTTGAACAGAGAACCGAATGTGTTTTCGTAGTTTATACTCTGCGATATTTGCAACTGTTGGTCTGACACATCTGTCTTCAGCAGGCATTCTTGGGTACCAGGTTAGCCTTCCCTCTTCAATCGCTTCTCCATAGCCAGTCTGCAACCTGTTATATCACAGCGTATAAGGGTCTTGGCAGCTCTGGTTCACTGGCCCTGATGCTAACTGTTAGCTTTGGGTTACTGACCGCTGCAGCTCATGCACTGCTGAAAATCTTGATTCCACCCATAGATTCAAGTTGTATGTATAGTAGTTATAGTCTGTTTCATAATGGGTGCCGTCTCTCAATAACCCTTGTACTGATAAACATGATTTTTTGCATGTAGTCTTATATTTCCAATGTCCCAACAACTTTATAATTTACATTTTGTCAGGTAGTGCCAATTTCATAAAACGGCTAGTTCCTTTGATCTTTGTCAGCAAAGGATTTATTTTTTGTCCCTGCAGAAAATAATTTACCCTAAATTAAAAACTTATCAATTTTTAGGCGGATCTCCAATTCGAATGAGATTTTCTACATTGGTAACGCACAATGTCCTTTTTCATTTATTTCATGTGTTTAAGGAACTGTAAGAAGTAACTGCACATTTTGTAGAAAGAATGTGTGAATATGTAACAGCACATGATATACAGAGCATAGAAAGTACACACTGGTACTTCAGATGTATTGGTCCAGGTTTATAAATAGATGCTAGAGCAAACAATAAATGGTTATAATTCAGTTCTTAGATTCATCTTCTGATTAGGGTGGCCTTGAAAAGGACCGTTTTGCCAATGTGGTGGAAACTTCTTTCTCTAGGAAAACAAACATGTAAGTTAATTTCTCACTTAATCAAAGTTGGACGATTCCAACAAATTGATCACTGCTCTCGGTTGAATAAACGACAGTCCATCTTTTTTCCAATAGCCATCTTCCTCTTTCAAGACATGGTACCGTACTCACATTTAGCGCAATATTATTTCTCTATATTTGACGGCGGCATATTTTAGTTCTTTCATATCGCATAGTTTGAAAGTTTTATTTTCAGCTGCTACTTGTCCTTTAACTTTTGCCCAAACAAGTTCAATTGGGTTTAAGTGGGAATGGTAAGGTGGCAGTCTCAAACATGTATGACCATGATCTTGGATCAACTTGTCTATATGAAATATCATTTCCTTTCATTGTTTGCTTGACAAGGGAAAGAGAATTTCATCAATTTCATGTTTTAGATACGTTTCGTTAAATGGTATGTGTTCTTTTGTGAGCCACATCTTTATTGTACCTTTTGTTAAGCATGATGTCGGAATTGTGTCTTCTTGTGTCACTGCGTTGTGGTATGATGCAGTGTCCATTATCAGACAGTAGGGTCTATCCAAGGACGGAAATGCAGTTTTTAAAATCCAATCTCTAAATATGTGACCATTCATCTCGGTATGGTAGTCCCTATTATTTGAAGAAAACACAAGTTCTGCATTCTTTACCAGCCCATTATGTCTGCTACCTGTATGTGCTATTATCAAGAGCTGCCCATAGCCACTTGGTACTAATCTTTTAATTGTTTCATCTACTGACTGCCATTCCTTTTCACTTGTGTCATCATCATGTAGCATGTCCTTTGTAGAATGTCGCTCCCATCACAGTCTGTCTGAAAGAAACTCGTTCCCTTGCCAAAACTCCAGCTTTCGCCACTGTCATACTCAGGCACTCCTGGATATCTTGGTGCCATCGTCTTCTTGGTCTACCCCTTCCTCTTTTGCCTGGCCCCATACCTTCCATCACCGTCCTCTCAAGACCGTTGTGTCTCTTGATGTGACCAAAGTATTTGCATTTCTAGCCAAAATGGAATTGATAAACCAGTTCTCCTCTATGCTCAACTCTTGCCGAATGTCTACATTTGTTCTTTTCTCTGTCCAGGGTATTCTGAGGATCTTTCTGTAACATTTTGACTCGAAGGATTCGATTCTTTGTCTAGAAGTTTTGGTAATCGTCCATGCTTCACAGCCATAAGCTGCCACAGGAAAAACACAGGCTCTCAAGACTTTTACTTTTATCGTTTTGTTGGTGCCCTGCCATAATTTCTTCAGGCTGTTCAGTCTCTGCATTGCCATAGCTAGTCTTCTTCTGATTTCTTTCGAGCAGTCACCATTTTTGTCAATTCTGGAGCCCAGATATTCAAAATGTGTGACCTGATCTATTTTCTCACCACCCACTGTAAATTTATGCTGACATTGTGTTTTGTGGTCACTTGTGTGGTGAGCATTTCTTCTTCTTCTTCGTACGCTGTCAGACGTCAACTTGAATTTGTTCGAAGAAAGCAGCTGTCATCCTAAGGCTGTCGACACTGCCATAGAGCTTGTCTAGTGTTGCCACTGGTGATGGGCACATGTGCTTTCTCTGGTCCTCGTATGTCGGGCAATTTTGCAGCAGATGTTCAGCTGTCATTTTCCCTGTGCCACAGGTGCATTCGTCAGTGCCACCTATCTTCAGTTTATTGAATAGATGGTACCTCAGTCTGTTGTGGCCTGTGCGGAGTCTGAAGACCACGACCTGCTCTCTTCTGTTCAGCTGGTAGTAGGCATCATTTTTTGTGTAGCCAGTATGTTTTGTTTCCCATTTGGCCATGTATCTGGCCCTAATAGACCTTTTGGAATCTTCGTAGGTCACACTAGAATCTGGTTGTGGTAGTCTTGCACCGTCTTTCGCCAGTCTGTCTGCCTCCTCGTTGCCTTGGATGTTACAGTGGGATGGAACCCACTGTACCACTACTCTTTTTGGTGCGGACTTCTGGCATAGTTGACAGAGTACTGCCCTTAAATCATTAAGTTCAGTATTTTTCTGGCTTTTTAGTGCTGTAACCACGGCCAGGGCATCTGTAAACAGGACTATCTGGCTTTCATTGCTTTCGCCTGTCAGCATTGCTTCTACTGCAGCCTTCAGTGCCTCCGCTCTGAAATTGCTTGAGAATTTTCCAGTTGCCACTGACAGTGTTGTTTTTCTACCATTTGGTAGGCTCAGGAATACCCCTCCCCCTCCATTCTGTGTTGTGTTTGTTACAGAACCGTTGGTGTATGCATGGGTCCAATCCATGCTTGGGTAGTTTTCCGCTATGTTCCTCAGGGTTATGTCTCTCCTTTCTTGTTCAGTCTGACAGTTCTTGGTTCCAATACCAGGTATATTTTCTACCACCTCCGAAATGATATGCTGCTTCCATGTGGGTTTGCATACAGTAGGGATGGGCTTTGGTGTTGTTATGGTGTTCATAGGGTCTTCGCTCATCTTTGCTTTGGCTATTTCTGCAAAGTTTCTCCGCTTTAGTTTCCCTTTTCCAAATCTATTTAGTCTCTGTTGCATTGGATGGTCTGTCAGTCTTCTTAGTTTCTCTGCTTGTTGCTGGGCTCTGCAGTCTCTTCTGTCAGTCATGGATTGCAGATTTGTAATCTTTTCAAGTTCTACAATTGGTGTTGACTTCATGCTTCCTCCTGTTATAACTCTCATGGCTTAGTTTTGAAGTTTGCTAATTTTATCAAAGTTCGCCTTTGCTGCTGTTGCCCATGCCGCAATGCCATACTCGAGAACTGGTCTCACTCTTCCAGTGTACAGTTTCTTGAGTATTCTTTCGTCTGCTCCCCAGCTTGTGCCAGCAAGCTTCCCCATGACTGCCATTCTTTGTCTGGCTCTCATTCGGTTTCTCTTGATCTGACTTTTCCATGTCATGCGCCGATCAAATGTGACGCCCAAGTAGTTTAGATTGTCGTTAGGCTGCAGATATTTGCCGTTAAGACTTATTTTGGTGTTCTGGGGTTTATTTGAAAGCGAGAATATGGTACATGTTTTTTTCTTAATTTATTTTGACCAGCCATAATTTCGCCCACTCCTCCAATGATGTTAGGGCCTGCTGCATCTTATTGTTTGCTACGGTGAGATTTTTTTCAGAGGTCCACATAGCCAGATCGTCTGCAAACATGGAGCTGTGGACTCTTCTTGGTATATTCTCTATGATGTTGTTTATATACACCAGAAAAAGTGTGGGTGACAGTACTCCCCCTTGGGGTACTCCTTGCTCCAGTGCCACCTTTTTGCTCATCTGCCCTTGTACTTGGACTCTGGCTGTTCTGTTTTTGAGGTAGTGGCTAATCCATCTGTACATTTTCCCACATACTTCACTTCTTCGTAGTTTTACTTTAAGTCCCTCTTTCCACACCTTGTCAAATGTTTTCTCTAAATCCACCCAAACTGCTACTGTATGCTTTTTCTCTTGATAAGCATCCTCTATTTCCTGGGCTATGAGAGTGATCTGGTCCTCAGTGGATCTGTGCTGTGGAATTAATATGTGTTTTTCTTCCAGGTGCCACATCAGTAGGTGTTTATCATACTCTCCATCAGTTTTCCTACACAGCTCAGTAGACTGATAGGCCTGTATCCATTTGGATCTGTTCTATCTTTTTCTTTCTTTGGTACTGGTATAAGTACAGCATCTTTCCATGCCTGCGGTACAATTCCCCTTTTCCAGCTTTGGTTCAGGACTGAAAGTAACTTCCTCTTTGCTGTTTGGCCCAACCCCATCAGCATTTCATTTGTTATCCCATCTTTTCTGGGCGATTTCTTTTTCTTTAAAGTTCTCATGGCCTCATCCATTTCGTTCATTGTTAGTTTTGCCATCATGGAGCATTTATCCAAGTTTCATCCATAATATCATAACATTGTTTATGCATTTCGTTTACTTCACTTAAATACTTGCATCTCATGGATACTAGATTTGGCTTCTCACAGATGACATTATCCCACTAACATACTATCTAAAGGTAAAGCCTATGTCCCTTACAGTTCTCCACAAAGTAGATTTTGATACATCGATGTCATTATGTGTTCTCAGATAAGACTTCAGTTTCCTTAGTGTCACTGTTTCTTTGGAATTAAACATTCTACAAATTTCTCTTCTAATCACATCCCTGTCCAAGCTATGTACCATTTTCTTTCTTCCTTGCATATTTCTCTTGATGGAACATGAACTTCCATAGTCTTAGAGGTATCGATCAAATGACTGTTAACTTAAACCCAAAGTGTGAATAGTTGTTTTTTTCAGGGTTTGAGATACTCTGATATAGTTTACAATGCTTAGCTTCTCTACAAAAATATTGATACATCTTCAATGCAATTGTATGGAGTGTAAAAAAACTTGACTTTCAAACTCATTGTAGTTGTGAATGTTAGCAATTAGTTATACTATTACTACACCTATGTCACAATTTGTATCAAAACATTGAATACACACGGGATGGCTCACTAGAACTGTTACAAATCAGTGATCTATGGCCTACTAGAGTTCGTTTTGGGTTGAAGTAACTTTTAGTAAGAAAGATTTTGTGAAATAAAATGCGCGGAAATTTTTTTTTTCCAGCAATACTTACTGTTATGAAGGGGTAATCATTTCAAAGACTGGTTTGATTATTAAGGAGGGCTGGTTATTGTGTATCCTAAATAACAAAAATTGTATACTGTTATTAATTATATGTTTGTAGTTTGTGTGCAAAAGAAAATATTCACCCTTGGGGCATCAGATCCGCATGTTATATTCAAAATTTGAATAATTTTGTTTGAAGGGAAGCTGAGATATTACATTTTATACCGCGACAAACATTATGAAAGCACACTGACTTATACTACTTATAAATTTATAGTATTATAATTATAGTTTATAATTATAGTCTAGTTCAAGTTGTTAGAGTTGTCGTTGCCCGGTCAGATTCACAATTATTTAATATTTACAAATTGTTTTGCAACTGACAACTGCTATTCAAATCAAATTCATCATTTGGGTACGGAATTTATACCTGAAATGAATCTCGCAATGAGAACCCTGCTGATGAACTGTTATCGTAAGCCAAAGGGAACGTCTCAGTTCCATGGCTTATATCTAGATTTGACACCGGGGATACCATTTTTTCGACATATTGTTTGTAGGATTACTTCCCTTGAGAGTTTACAGCTAACTAGTTCTTGTTTTCGTATACGTAAAACATATGCTCATTTGCTGACTTTGCACAAGGTATATTTTTGTACATAATTTTATAACTGACAATCTTATAGATTTTAAGAAAGATGCAAATACGGAACATTGGTTTCAGATACCATTGTATTCAAAATAATGTAAGAATTAAGATGGCGGCAATTTCAGCGGAATCATTTTGAAGATTTCCATCTTTTCTAGTTTGGATTTCTTTTCATAGTTTTGCAATGATAGTTTACTAATTAAAAACTTAAAATTACTCGACAGCCACAAAACTGTTGCACTTTTCAGAAATAAAGTAATTAATCTAGAAAATCAAATATACTTACCATGCATGCAATGTTTTCAAACCAACGTTTTTCTTTGTTAGTCTTAGTTTAAAAGTAAGGGAAGTAATTCTAATATTCTGTTGACTTCTCAATATTTAACTATGCTTTGAAAAAGCAAGGATTCATTATAAGAATATTAGTTCAACCTTCTCTATTTCTTTTAAAAGAAGACAAGGAAAAATGCAAATATTTACGAATGCTAACTTAATACAGCAAATGTAAAGTTTCAGTCTTTCATCCGTTTGTTTACATTAATTTTGTTATTTACACACTCAGACAGTACTAACAGTAACACAGTGGAGTAGTAGACCGTAGTTTGTTGTTTACAATTTACTATTTAGTTATAATTTACAGTAGCCGAGTAGACCCTTGAAAGTTCGAGTGGTTAGAGACCATAGCATGGTTGGACACTGAGCTATAGCTAGATTATATTATGATGTGTTCAAAATGAATTAGGTCTTGTACAGAAAATATAAAAAAAGAAATGTAGCCCACTTGCTGAAGACTAGTGAATAACGTAAATATAACACTCCATTGCAGGAAAATGTAAATATAACACACTATTAGATGATAACCCTCACACACTATAGGCTTATCATTTATGAATGTGTAGAAATCACAAGTGAACAATGTTTTGCAAGTAATATATGCACTTTGTCTAACTTTCTAAGCATGTTTTTGGAAAACACTCTTAATGAATGTTAAATTCAATAGTTTACTGTAAAGTACACATACAGTATTTTAACCTTCAGCACGCCAGTCATATTTTGAAAAAATTTGACCTAATTAATTTTCTTAATTTCTCGCTATGGTAGTCGTCTTAGAAAATTTATAATTTTTATGTTTGTTTGTCAATAAATATGATTTTCTGGCGTGTAGACACACAATAGCATAACGAACATGTGGGTGTTATTGTCGTTGTTGTGTGTTTGTTAGTTTTTGAGATTCAAAAAGATGAAGTTGAAAATTTATGAAAATCTCGGAAGAAATTTGGACTCGACCGCTAGGCCTAGTCGCTTCGATAGAAAACCATGGAAACCACAACAACGTATCGATACTGTGTTTACAATATCGACACAACTGTTAGTTTCCAATTCAAACGTAGTTCTTTCATTTAAACAAACAAAATAAACAGATCTACTCGATAAAGATCTTTCCCAACAACCTACTTCCCCTTTCGCAAAAGGTCGGCTTGGTCCAAACGGCGTATACAAAATTAAAACTGTTCAGAAGCCATTTGTAATCGCACATACGATACTTTAACCGGCAAAATATCGTGTATATATGGACTATGTATTCAGCAGTAAAAAATGGCTGTCGGGAGTGACTCCGTTCAAAAAATAAAATTTTTTTTCCGTACACCGTTTTTGTGTCAAGATGTACTGGACTGAGGGGTGCTGCAGGTTAAAGTATATTATAGATCTAATTATATTAATATATAATAAAGTAATATACTATATGATCTCAATGATGGGATTTAGAAAGAACAGAAGCTGTACATATGCAATTTTTACACTCCGACAATTAATGGAAAAAAAACAATTGAATACGATCAGAACTGTATGTTGCATTTGTAGATCAAGAAAAAACTTTTGACAGTGTAGATAGACATCATCTATAGAAAATTTTGCAATGAGAGTAGCTGATCACCTAATTAACCCGTGCAAAAGTCTTTACAATAATAGCCAGTGCTCTGTTCGAACAATAACCGGACTGTCGGAATTTCATATCAAATCAGGAGTACGACAAGGATGTGTGCTATCCACTTCGTTACATATGTAGACCACATTTGTAAAACAGCCAACCCAAATGAAGGTAGCAACATTGGTGAATTCTTAAATGAACTTCTTTTTGCGGACGATCAAGCAGTCATAGCAACTTCAGAACTAAATATTGATAAACTAAATATAACATGTAAAGAATACAGCATGATAATCAATGTAGAAAAAAACCGAGGTCGTGAAAATATCTAGAATAGCCGGAGACATCAATATCGCCATTGAAAAACAGCAAATCAAACAGGTGAAAGATTTCACATACTTAGGGAGCACTTTATCAGCAAACAGAAGAATTGCAGCAGAAATCCAACAGAGATGCAATACAGCAAATCAGATCATTGGACAACTAACTCCAATACTTAATTGCAAGCACATGACAATAACTACCAAAATAGCTTTATACAACACGATTTTCGTCCCTGCACTATGCTAACAATGTCAAAACTGGAGACTAACATCAAATGAAAAATGGTACATCATAACAACAGAAATGAAATACCTGCGAAAAATATTGGGCGTAACAAGGAGAGATAAAATCAGAAACGATGACATCAGGAGACTAGTGGGAACAACGCCAGTATTAGACTACATTAAAAGACAGCAACTAAAATGGTTTGGCCAAGTAACAAAACTACCACCACACAGCACCCCTCAACAAGCAATGCTATTTAGATACAACGAATTCAAAGGCAGACCACGAAAAAGGTGGCTTACAGAAATATCTGAGGCAGTAAATGCTTTTGTGCATGAGGCACACAGACGGGCTCGTTCTAGAGATCTCTTCATAACCTGACACTGAAAGGCATAACAGGATAAGCGAAAAGAAGAACGAGCACAAATACACATCAGTGATGTACACCAAAATATTTGAAATACAACTGAATGAATAAAGTTTGGGATCTTAGCCTAATTGCAAGAAATTCGTCTGGATTTGCGTGACATTGTCAGACTCATGGGTTAGGGGTTACAATTCAAAATGGTTGGATACCAACTGGTCAGACTGGAAGTCTACTGTACTATTTTTAATGCATTATTGCAAGTAGCCTTGACTTGTTTTCATTCAATAATCTAGTAAATCTTAGATTACAAGTTTATTTCATTATGAAAAAGTAGCTGCATTTTAGGCTTCAGCAACAATTTGTAGATTTCACATGGTAGTCTATAAGTTTATATTGATTTTATATTGATTATACACACCTTTTTAGAGTCAAAACATAATGCCTCGAAAACGACAGCAACCAGATGTGAAAGATGACAGAGATGATTCTCCAGGTCCTTCTCAGGCCAAAAGGAAAAGAAGAATTTTAAACTATGATCCGGTAAGTAAAGTAAAGTATCAAAGTTAAATACCTTGGTTTCAACATACGAGGACCAGAGAAAGCACATGTGGCCATCACCAGTGCCAACACTAGACAAGCTCTATGGCAGTGTCGACAGCCTCAGGATGATTGCTGCTTTCTTCGAACAAAATCAAGTTGACGTCTGACAGCGTAAGAAGAAGAAGAAATACCTTGGTTTCATCCTGCTCTGTTAGGGACGATGAGGCTAACGTCTGGTTAGGCAAAACACATTGATCATAGAATGTTAGCCATGGTTAGGAGAAATATACTGGCCAACACCCTCACCTGACCTCCTCGTTGGTGATCCTGGAAACGGGATGTTGCCGAGAACAACAGTCTGACTAACAAGGTGAGGTTCGACGTGATCTCTGTAGTAGTGAGCGACATGCCGGTGAAGCCAAGCATAGCACAACCACCTGTAGGACCCCAGTCCACCTTAATCAGCATGCTCGAGATGTGAGGAAAGCTACTGCAACCCGTCACTTAACGCTCTTTTCAGGGCGCACATAAGAATAACCTACTCATTGTGGGCATTTGAAACAACAACATCCTGCTCTGTTATAAACATAACCCTTTACAGTTTGATCTAATTTATTAGATTTGTGTCTTAACGTCCAAGGCAAAAGCAGCATGTCTTGCCATAAAATAGTTTGGTTTTTAACTCTTTCGGGCAGAGAGGCTAATGCAGGACTATTTAGTTCTTTCATTTCAGCTGAGAGGTTGATAAAAATTGGTTAAATATTGTTTGGTATCTTTAAAAGTGCATGTAAACGTTATATCTAATTATTGATGACTTCTAACAAATCTACACACAATCAACCTGCTAGGTTGTCTGTACAACATGCACTTAGTTTCTTAGAGACTATGTCTGAAAATGGACACTACAGTAGTGATTTCAGCTCATCGTCTAGGGATTCTAGTGACACCAGCAATCCAGAATTTGACAGAAAAGTCAAGTTATTCACAAAAAGGTGTCGTTGCCTATTAGAGAACATTGATTCTCCTGTCTTAGATCCAGATTGTCCTTTCGGCCTATGTTAGATAGAAGAAGCAGATGTGTGGAATAAGAAGCATGGAAAGAGGCAGCTTTGGGTGAAGTAACTAGAAACAGCTTCAGATTTCTACTGAAAAATGGAAGAGCAGCAGGTATAGCAGTCAGCTTAGGTGAAAACTCGACTCCACTTCAATGCTTTGAAAGCATTGGAACTGCAGCTGTCAGGGAGGAAATTGTGAAAGTACCAAAAGCTTTGCCAAAATAGTGGAGCAGAAAAATACTCCTTACAGAAGCGGTCAAAATATGGTAGCTGGAACTCAGTTACTGATTATGAACTGCTGAAATTTCTTTATTTCACTCAAGCTATGGGCTTGTACAAACATATATATATATAATGTAATGTTTGTTTTCTTATACATTTTTCAGCATGAAATCATCCATGAATTATATGACACAATTCGTAATCACAAATGCGATGATGGAAGACTGCTGTGTGAAGCATTTATTAGAGTACCAAAGCGGAGAACTGCTGCAGATTACTATGATGTTGTGACAACTCCCATTGACCTCTTGAAAATTCAACAGAAAGTGAAAACTGACAGCTATGACTATGTTGATCAGCTCAGTGCAGATGTCTTGCTTATGATCAACAATGCAAAAGCTTATTACAAGGTACATCATTGTGTTGTTATATCTGTTGAGGTGTAGGAATGAAGTCACTGTTACAGTTAAGCAAAGAAGTTGCTGAGATGAGTCACTCAAACAGTAATGGAATGATTTGCGCTAAAGATCTTGACATGGGATCAACTCTGAAATGAGGAAATTTGTCACAAAACTCTGTTTTGGGACTCCCTGGAAGCTGCATTATTATGCAAGCATCACAGGGTTGAACATGGTACAAATGTCTAACAACAGAAGGACACTGGGAACAACATTTTGGTGGCCTTGGGGTTATACACGTCCACGAGGTTACCCATGTGTGCAGTGGCAGGATGGTTTAAGAAAAGTCCTAGGTCCGCATTAGTATAGCACAGGAAAATATTGGAATATAAAGTGTTGTTGACTTCATCGCATACTTGTGAAGTGTGGCATGATGTAGTCACTCTTCTCGTATCTTTGGGTATACTGAAGAAGGTGGGCCTGTGCTTTCTTGGCTATAATGTGATGCTAGATTTCTCAGCAGACTCACCACTATGGGGATCACAGAGACGATACCCACTTCATTGACCATCCTGTTTTAATACAACCTGTTTCTATGTTGCACTTAATGGGGTTCTGATCAATATGTTTGAATCTGACTAAGACGAGTGTCCAAGAACTCCACACCATTCTCTTATTTGTTAAATATCAACACCAAATGTGCTTATAACGACATATTGCTGGAACAGCTTTGTGACATATTACTAAATCAGCATAACAACATATTACTAGACCACCATAACAACATATTGATAGACCAGCATAACAACATATTACTAGACCACCATAACAACATATTACTAGACCACCATAACAACATATTGATAGACCAGCATAACAACATATTACTAGACCACCATAACAACATATTACTAGACCACCATAACAACATATTACTAGACCACCATAACAACATATTGATAGACCAGCATAACAACATATTACTAGACCACCATAACAACATATTACTAGACCACCATAACAACATATTACTAGACCACCATAACAACATATTACTAGACCACCATAACAACATATTACTTGAGCATCATAACAACATATTACTTGAGCATCATAACACCATATTACTAGACCACCATAACAACATATTACTAGACCACCATAACAACATATTACTAGACCACCATAACAACATATTGCTAGAGCATCATAACAACATATTACTAGACCACCATAACAACATATTGCTAGACCACCATAACAACATATTACTAGACCACCATAACAACATATAGCTAGACCAACTAACAACATATTACTAGACCACCATAACAACATATTACTAGAGCATCATAACAACATATTACAAGACCACCATAACAACATATAGCTAAACCAACTAACAACATATTACTAGAGCAACATAACATATTGCTTGAGCAGAATAATTTGTAACAAATGTTAATAACATCTTAACTTACTTTAAGACAGTGCATTTTCTTGTTATAATTTCAGAAAAATTCCCAGGAGTACAAAGATGCTTGTGATCTGCTTGAGTTATATGAAGAGACCAGAGCAGATTTAGTTGAGGCAGTTTTTGGTGCAGGCGACAAAAGTGACAGAATTGCTAGAAAACCCTCCATAGTCAAGGAAGCATCTGACAATGATGGAGATGACAGTGATGGGGACGAGGTTTGCTTTGTGTGTGTGTGTAATTCTAGTATTCTTTCTTGTACAGCTGTAAATTATTGGTATTATTGCAGTCCTACTTGATAAATATATTAGTCTTCAATAAGTTTACAACAAAACTAATTTACAGGTCTGTCATTTTGGCGGCACACGCGTGTATTTTCTTTTTAATTTATATAACACTCATATACTTCTTCATTTTACTCTTTAGAAATCATAGAGCCACCACTGTAGATAGCCCCTTACAAAAAGTCCATGATGAAGCACTTTGTGTGTATTTTTCTCTATTAGAGAATTCTGGAACCATTACTGCAGTTGGCTTTTAACTTCTTAAGAAGTTTATGCCCAAATATTAATATAATCTGGCTTTGATGGTTTCTATGATGCAATGTTTCACATGATGTTGCCAGCCCCATGCACATCCCTCTTTAGTCACCTTTAGCAACATGCATGGTAGGGTGCAGAGGGTACTTAACTCTTTCCAGTATATCTAATTTTGCAGATTTGTGTCTCTCACTTCTGATCATTCACCTGGATTTTGTACGTTAAAGTGTTATTAAAAATAAGATTAAAAAAGTTTGAATAAATTTTTGCTAAAATTGTGATCTAAACATTGTAAGACACATAATTAAACTGTCTATAACATGAAACGAAGCATAATAAAGATTATATAATAGCATGAAGTGTTTAAAGGCATTAATATGGAGGTGTAAATTAAAGAGTACAAAATTTGTTGGCGCTCACCACATTGGGTGATTTTGGCTGAAATATCCATCAATTCCTTTACACACACCACATACCTTTCGTATTATGTTTCCCAGTCAAAGTCTGAATCAGGCGTTTGTTGAATGTCCATGAGTAATCCAGATGTATGATGGTCGGACTGGTTAAATAATAAATAATTTATCAGGTCTTGAAGCCCAAATTTCCTTCCGTCATATGATTCAACTTTCACAGATCGTAACTTTCACAAAATCTACCTATCGGAAATAACATTACAATTAAACATCATTTGCACATGCACAGATTCCACCATCAGTTAGAGCCATAAAAAAATGAAATTCCACAAACTAAACCATGATACGCAAATGCATGTTTCAGTTCAGACGTCTGTCTTAGTTGTGTGTGGCAAATTTCAGTACCTAAAAGCTGGAAAGAGTTACGCTGATATTCTTGCATCAAAGGCACCAAAAGCATGCACAAGAATATGGATACAGGTGAAATTCTGAGATTGATCAATGAGCCTCTATTGAATGCTGGTACTGCATTCAGTGAACTGATAATCCACAGACTGCAGAAATTGTTAATCAGCGTGGGCCTGATAGGAGGACGGATCAAAAATATGTACAACTGTTGGTCTTCTTTAACCATCGGTATGCATGCTCTTCGCCATTTGCTTGAGCACTTACGGATTTGCCCAGAGTACAGTCAATTCTTGACAGAAAGGGGGCTGTTCTGTCATCCCAAATAGGGATCTAGGAATCTACGCAGGGGTTTGGTTGAATAGACTCACTTTTAGTCATCCCATTGTCTAGTTGTTAAACCATTCATTATGAATAAAATATTTTGTCTTGTTTGGTATATGTTGCAGAGTGATGAAGATGAAGAAGAAGGCGAGGATGAAGATGATGACGAAGACGAGGAGGAAGATGGCACCAGCAGCAAACGAGAGAGGACACTCAGCATATCAGAGGAACTTGCAGATGACCTCGAGCAGCTCTTTGCAGCGATTGTAACTACCAAGGATGGAGACAGAGACATAAGCCAAGCATTCCAGCTTCTCCCTCAGAGATCTGTAATTGAAAGTTATTCTGTCTTCTTATACTATTTGTTGTTCCAGCATGGCCAGAAACAATACATGCCTCACCTAGCCCTGATCTAGAGTAGAGATGTTTGTCTAGTTCTTGTTCTTGTTACAGTGTGGCCAGAAACAATACATGCCTCACCTAGCCCTGATCTAGAGTAGAGATGTTTGTCTAGTTCTTGTTCTTGTTACAGTGTGGCCAGAAACAATACATGCCTCACCTAGCCCTGATCTAGAGTAGAGATGTTTGTCTAGTTCTTGTTCTTGTTACAGTGTGGCCAGAAACAATACATGCCTCACCTAGCCCTGATCTAGAGTAGAGATGTTTGTCTAGTTCTTGTTCTTGTTACAGTATGGCCAGAAACAATACATGCCTCACCTAGCCCTGATCTAGAGTAGAGATGTTTGTCTAGTTCTTGTTCTTGTTACAGTGTGGCCAGAAATAATACATGCGGGAGGCATGTATTGTTTCTGGTCACACTGTAACAAGAACTAGACAAACATCTAGCCCTGATCTAGGATAGGAGATATATTTTAAAAGTAAATTTGGAATTAAATCATAATTTTTGCTACATTTTGTTGTCTGACTTTGCTGTTATTTTTCTCTTTCTTTTTAACTTAACATCATACATAAATATTATTTCTTTCTCATTACTTTGATCACTTCTACGTGAACAAAGAAATATTCTTCCTTATCTAAAACCTCACGTCTTTTATATTGATTTTGTAATGTTTTTATTCCTTCTAGTACACCTCCACTTTAATGCTTTTGTACAGATGCCGACATTTTGCTAGACTATTTATAGTCTTTTCCTATTTACAGAACCTTTATTTCTGCTTTTCACTCAGAAATATCCACAATATTATGAAGTGATCAAAAACCCAATAGACCTGAAGATGATTGCAACAAAGATTCAGTCATGCAAATACAAAAGTCTCGATGACTTGGAGAAGGACTTGCTACTTATGGTCAAGAATGCCAAAACCTTTAATGAGCCCAAATCACTTATATACAGGGTAAGAACTTTAGTGTTTGTAATGTGTCAGTTGTTCGTAGACATGATCAAAGCTGTAATAAGCACGTCTCTAAAAATATTAAGAGTTATGATGAGATTATTCTACTCTGATGTCAAGAAATTGGAGTTATTCACTCTTTCATACCTGAGTGGTTTTCCGGGGTCTATGTGTATTACAAGGACAAGAATAGCACCACTGCTCGACAGAGAGAATGTAGCAAGAGACGACTGTGTTACATGGCATAACACGGGCCATGGTTAGGTGGTTTGTTAAGAGCTGCATAGATGATGCCTAACAGGCTGCGGGTCTACTTTGCTCTTGTGTTTGAGTCTATTAAGATAGACTCGCACATCAGTTAACCACTCTCCATAGTGGAGTATTAACCTTTAGCATGCCCTTGTCCTGTCTCTTCTAACCAGCTCGGCCTACAAAAACAGTGTGCGGAAAAAAAAAATTTTTTTTTGAACGGAGTCACTCCTGACAGCCATTTTTTACTGCTGACTACGCCCTCCATATATACACGATATTTTGCCGGTTAAAGTATCGTGTGTTCGATTACAAATGGCTTTTGAACAGTTTTAATTTTGTATACGCCGTTTGGAGCAAGCCGACTTTTGCGAAAGGGGAAGTAGGTTGTTGAGAAAGATTTTTATCACGTAGATCTGTTTATTTTGTTTGTTTAAATGAAAGAACTACGTTTGAATTGAAACTAACAGTTGTGGCGATATTGTAAACACAGTATCGATACGTTGTTGTGGTTTCCATGGTTTTCTATCGAAGCGACTAGGCCTAGTGGTCGAGTCCAAATTTTTCCTGAGATTTTCATAAATTTTCAACTTAATCTTTTTAAATCTCAAAAACTAACAAACATACAACAAAAACAATAACACCCACATGTTGGTTATGCTATTGTGTATCTACACGCCAGAAAATCATATTTATTGACAAACAAACATAAAAGTTACAAATTTTGAAAGACGACTACCACAGCGACTAATTAAGAAAATTAATTAGGTCAAATTTTTTTCCATAAATTATGTAGCGTGCTAAAGGTTAAGCTGTTCGAGCTAGCCCGTTAAGCAGGAAATCGAATCCAAAAGGGGGGAGTTGTTGGTAGAGCATTAGTTCAAACCTGGAAGACTACTACACACATTATAGGGTTTTAGTCTCTGTGAGTAGTGGAATATACAATGGAGTTAGAGAGTCTTCTACATTAGGGCTTACAACATACTCAGCATGAGAGAAACCACTTTAGAAAATGGCTCATAGAATCAACATTGCGCCTAGGCTCAGTTCCTTTCATTGTTAAAAGTGCAGGCAGCAACACGATCTCCGTAGCGTCTATGTTGGCTCAGAAATGTTCATCTAAATTTATCAGGTACCCATTTACAGCTGGGTCGGCTGTTAGACATGGTCACGCCATGGAAAAACCCACTGTGCACAACATGAATTGAACCTGGTACATTGGGATTGTAAACAAAGCTCACAACCCCTAGACCACACATTTGCTATATATATGGTAGCAATTGAAATGACCTTTACCTTACCATACTAAAAATTTATGCAATTTCCCCTGCATCCACATTAATTTTCAGCACGCCAGTTTGACTGTGGTTGTTGACTATGAGAGCATGTAACCTTTTTATTTATGGTCTATAGATATGATTTTGCTGTGTATATAGACATAAATTAATAAAGAACTTGTTGGTGTTTTTGTTGTGTGTTTGTTAATTTCTGTGATACAGGAAGATGGTGAAAATATTTTTTAAAAATAGCACAAACATTGAGACTCGCCGATTAGAGTCCATAGATCTGAAACTTTTTTTCTTCGAAATAACCACAGAGCACTGATGCTGTTCTTTTATTTAAAAAAAAAAAAAGGCATATCTGTTTATTTTCACTACAAACATATTTATTACATCTACATAAACAAACTTACAGATCAACCTCACAAAGATCTTTTGCAGCAACTTAAATTGACTTCAGTTCGTGTGAAAAAGATAATAAACATGTTTCAAATAAATTTTTAGTTTTCAAATTCATCATTCGCAGTTCTATGCTATGAAGAAGGAAGTGGTTTATTTGTCACAACAAACAGCCTCGATTTGAGTCTATTTCTATGGTAGCCCAATTGTTTTATATGAGAAACCTGTGCGTCGTTGGGTCATGACTATATTCATAAAACAGAAATTGTTTGGAGGCGAAAGCTCTTGACACCAGATTGAATAAAGTTAATTAATTTCAGTGCAGTTGTAATGAGCTCAAATAATTTATTAGTATTGTAAGAACTCTAGTAGCTTATTGAATAAAAATGATTGAGAAACTTTCTTTAAATGTTACTGTTATCTTTTGGTTGAATGTCATGTCACACCTGGTTAGCGCGCTGGCTTCGCATCTGAGTGGTCCTGGGTTCATTTCCCCAGTTGAGGCGGTAATGTTTTTTTCAGACCGCAATGGCTCCCGGGTCGACCCAGCCTTACATGGGTACCGGTTCAGTCCGGGAAGTAAAAGCGGCGAGGGAGAGGAGATGGCTACCACCCTCATATAGCCGAGCCTTTGAAATGTGAGGTCGCTAACACCTCACACCCATTCGGCAGTAATGCTATGGGATACTTTACTTTGCATGTCACACCTGTAGCCACCATAAAATGACTTTTTGAGACATGTCAATAACTGGTGCACATTGTTTATTGTGTTATAATAGCATATCTTTGTTGAATGCAGGATGCTGTGTTGCTCAAGCGGGTAATAACAGAAAGGAAGAGAGAGCTGGAGTATAAAAAATCTGGACAAGTCAAAGTTAGTGAGAGATTAAGGTAAGAAATCCTTGAACACAATTGTCAGACTAAACTGAGGTCAAAGGTTATTGAGCACATCTATGAGAGACTGGATGGCTGGGGTGTGTGTTGATAATATACTTGGGGGGTCCTCAGACTTTCACAGACTTGGTTTGGTCTACTGTCCTTGTTGACCCTTGGTTTCGCTGTAATGAAAGAGCAGATATAGTAGTTTCAAAAGTGTCTATAATCTGGACATTAACCTTTAGAGCCCTAATGTTCGCATATCCGGACATGCAAAACTACTCCATGTCCTCCTAAAGTCCGCATAAATGGACACGTGATAAGAAAATTTGCCGGTCGCGATAACAAAATTATTCCAGAGCATTGCCGTGTGTTAACACCGGTTGAAATACAGCCATTTTGAATCTATATATAGGAATGCCGTCATTGAAGATGTAAACAACCAAAATGGCGTATAGTTAGTTTGAAAGTGATTTTGAAACGATGTGTTTTCTTTTTCGGGACGACTTGCGGATTATTCCATTATTGCATGTGATAAAGGTAAGTTGTTGCGACATATTTTTTGGAGCTCGATCTGTTTAATTTGTTTATTTAGCAGTATTAACTACATTTGTAAGGGAAAATAGCAGATTTGACGATCTTGTAAGAAAAGCTATCGGCGTTCTGTGACGATTTTCACATTCCGACGGTCCCGATTCCCCGCGAAATTGGAGAAATAGAAATGTTGCGGTTTTTTAAAATTTTCACATTCATCTTCTTGTATCTCATACACTAACAAACACACTTCAAAAACAATAACACCAAGTAGTTCTTTATTCATTTATGTCTCTACACACAGAAAAATCATATTTATGCAATAACAACAAAAAAATACAGATTTTCCAAGTGAACAACCTAGAAAAACGTGATGTGCTGAAAGATAATTCAGTGGCTGTGGAAACTTTCGTACTTTTATAATTCAGGGCCCTAAATAAAGGTTAAATATGGATAAGGAAATAATCAAGGGCCACCAGATTAGAACCTGTTAGACAATGACACTGTCGTAGTTGAATCAGAGACGAAGGAATTTTAATCGAAGGAAGAATGATGACTGGGGGGATGGATACAGAGTATAGCCAACATGCGATAATCACCTTCAGCAAGCATAATCTTCACCTATAGGTCTTTCCAAAGTGCAGAGATGTTGAATTTGCTGAATTATAAATAGTCAGAGGATTGAGTACATATTCTTGAGCATTGGGGTGTCAGACTGCTGTATCATTTTCTTAGCAAAACTACGCAGTAATCTGATGATGCTGATTTGACATTTTGCAAGAGTCTGGCTTACTCATTGCATTCTTTTAGGCATCAAGATACTGAGCAGTGCATGAGCTGCAGCGACACAAAGCTGACTGCTAGCATCAGGGCTAGAGAACCAGAGCTGCCAAGACCCTTCAACACCTTCATGCTGTGATTCTGGATAACAAGCTCTAAGGAGAAGGGATTGAAGAGGGAAGGCTAACCTGGTCCCCAAAAGTGCCTGCTGAAGTCATATGTATCTGGCCGAAAGGTGCAAATATCGCAGTCAAGCTGTAAACTACAACACAACGTATTGTGTTCTCTGGACAACATCCTATTACTTGCAAAACCTTTTTCAGGGCTTTGTAGCGGGAGTTTAGGAATGAACAAAGAAGAAGAAATTCATTTAGACTTATAGTTTAAGAGCGAAAAACAATATTTATTGAAATATTTCTCTACATAGCATTTAATTGATCATAATGAAACATCATTTTATCAAAACAACTTGTCAATGTATGTTTCCTAATATAACAGAACATTAATTTGCAATTTTAGCTTGGCTTGGCTTTGTTCGTTCTCAATCTCCCGCTATCAAGCCCTGAAAGGGCTTAAGTAGCAGAATGTAGTCCAGAGAACGGAATGCGTTGTGTCGTAGTTTACAGCTATATTTGCATCTTTCGGTCCAACACATCCGACTTCAGCAAGCATTTTTTTGAGTACCGTGTTAGCATTCCCTCTTCGATCCGTTCTCCTTAGCCAGTCTGCCCTGCTGCAGCCTGTTGTCCAGGATCACCACATGGAGGTGTAGAAGGATCTTGGCAGCTTTGGTTAGCTGGCCCTGACGCTAGCAGCCAGCTATGGGTCGCTGACCACTGCAGCTCATGCGCTCCAATTTTAATTTACCGATATTCTTTAATTATTTAGTTTGATTGGTTTATTTTTCTGGTACCAGAACAAAGGATAGGTGCATCATCCAGAAAATGTCAGCCATTTGCGCAGCTCTAAAGTATCCATCAGACTTAGACGATGATGCTGCATCATCTAGTCAGTTTGAAATTGACTCTGAGGGTGAGGATGGGGGAAATGAGCTGGCGGAAGATGACCCGCAATGGATACTCTATAATCATATCAAGAACTACACTAACTCCAAAGGAGAATCACTTGCAGACCCGTTTCTTAAACTGCCAAGCAAAAAGTAAGTTGTTACATTGTCAAGTATATGTCTATAATTAACTGTTGTAAATATCCGGCTGTAAAACTTGTACCTGACTGCCCTGAACTAAAGAAACTTGGAGAAACTGAAGACCTACCCTAGTTTAGCAATGTCATGAGACTGTATATGTTGTCAGACTATCTTTGACCTACCCTAGTTTAGCAATGTCATGAGACTATGTTGTTGTGAGACTATTTGACCTACCCTAGTTTAGCCATGTCATGAGACCGTATATGTTGTGAGACTCTTTGATCTACCATAGTTTAGCAATGTCATGAGACTGTATATGTTGTCAGACTATCTTTGACCTACCCTAGTTTAGCAATGTCATGAGATTATGTTGTTGTGAGACTATCTTTGACCTACCATAGTTTAGTCATGTCATGAGACCGTATATGTTGTGAGACTCTTTGATCTACCATAGTTTAGCAATGTCATGAGACTGTATATGTTGTCAGACTATCTTTGACCTACCCTAGTTTAGCAATGTCATGAGATTATGTTGTTGTGAGACTATCTTTGACCTACCATAGTTTAGCAATGTCATGAGACTGTATATGTTGTCAGACTATCTTTGACCTACCCTAGTTTAGCAATGTCATGAGACTATGTTGTTGTGAGATTATCTTTGACCTACCATAGTTTAGTCATGTCATGAGACCGTATATGTTGTGAGACTCTTTGATCTACCATAGTTTAGCCATGTCATGAGACCGTATATGTTGTGAGACTATTTTTGACCTATCCTAGTTTAGCAATGTCATGAGACCGTATATGTTGTGAGACTATCTTTGTCCTACCATAGTTTAGCCATGCCATAAGATTGTATGTATTGTGATACTATCTTTGTGTACATTTAGAAAAATGATTTATCATATTTATTCCACATTAATTCTCAAATTTCAGGTTCTATCCAGACTATTACAAAGAAATTAAGAAGCCAATGTCTTTACACAAGATTCGCTACAAGATTGAGGTAAACAACAATCTGTTTTCTCTAGACATGTGTACACATATTTAAATATATTTTATTCTGTCTATAAAATGAGGCAGGAGTAGACCAAGAAGATGATGGCACTAAGATATCCAGGAATGCCTGGGTATGATTGTGGGGGAGGCTGGAGTTTTGGCAAGAGAAAGAGTTTCTTTCAGACAGTGATGGGAACGATGTTCTATAAAGGACATGCTACATGATGATGATGGTGTCTAATATATATAGATATAAATATAAGATTTGGTAAAACTTCTCTATATTATACAGATCCTAATTTTTACATTTGGCTATGCCAACGTTTGTACAACAATGTGACTGATTTCTGTTAGTCAATATGAATTGTATATTTACTGCAAAATACATTTTTATATATTAAGGACAGTATAATTGCAAATTTAACTAATGATGTTGGCATGCATGTTTTTAACATAATCATACGGCGAATAAATTTCCTCTCCTCAGATGAATATGTATGAGACTCTGCTGGATTTAGCTCATGATTTCAGTTTGACTTTTGAGAATGCCAAGAAGTATAATCAGGATGAGTCACAGATTCACAAGGTAGATATTTGACTATTTGTTGGAAGCTGAACTTTTTGAACACCGGCAGCCCAGTCTGTAAAATCCCATGCCCCTGTACTCCTGAGAAAATATGCACAAGAATGGCATGTGAGGAAAGTTAGTTACTCTGATAAAACTATGATGTGCTCTATTTGAATTATTCATCACAAATGAATAAACCTGATCACCTCCATTGTTCCTGCTTGTTATGTCAGTTGTTTGCAAATGCCCACAACGAGTAGGTTATTCTTTTGTGCCCCCTGAAAAGGACATTAAGTGGCGAGTTGCAGTGGCTTTCGTCGCATCTTGAGCGTGCTGATGAAGGTAGACTGGGGTCCTCCAGGCGGTTGTGCTATGCTAGGCTTCATCTGCATATCACTCACTACTACGGGGATCACGTCAATCCCCCACCCCGTTAGCCATGCTGCCATGAAAACAGCTCATTTTCAGGAAGGGCTATTAGGAAGCCAAGGTGATGGTCTTGGCCAGTATGTTTTGCTTGACCAGACATTAGTTTTCTTCCTCTGTTATATCAGTAGATTGTGGGATATATTGATCGCAGTCTATCCTGTATCAAATTTACTTAATACAATACATTGTGTGAAATATCTCATCTCTCACCCCCACCCCCAATACTATAGTCATAGTCTGAAACTCGGAGGCAACAGAAACAGATCTAGCTTGATCATTTTATCATAATCCTATTCACACATTTTGTCATTTAAATGATAATCAAACCACTTTCCCCTTTGACTAATCACCATCTAAATCCAATTTATCAACCTCCAAATGGTTGAGAATTAAAATAAATAGCTTGTTCTGTTGTTAGCAAAGCATGCTTTCATTGTGTCCCACCATTTTATTTATTTCTGGAAATGTGTGTACTGTGTTGACGTCATGATATGATGGACAAAATCCAAGTGGTATAGCCCAAAATGTATCTCAAAATAATGTGCCGTACCGAAAAATGGGTGACTGGGAATGAGCTATTTACACACACATCAAAATATGTAAGTTAAGGTCAAAGGATAAAGTCTGTTTACCTTTTGTAATTTACTTCTTTTAACCTTGTAGTTTCCAAATTTTGTGTATTACGTCACACATTTAGACTGGTCTATTTTTTGGTGCACCAGTTGTCTTATCAATCCATCAAATTGTCAGATTAACAAATCTTTTAGTTTACAAACGTATTTATAACATCTACATAAATAAACTAAACAGACCTACATCCGAAAAATCCGTTGCAACTACTTAACTTCATCACAGTCAATAATCGGATAACTTTCCAAATCCATGTGAAACAGAAAAAAATAGTTAAAAAATTATCCGAAGTCAAAATCACCATTGTTATTGAGGCAGGCGGAAATGGTCTGATCTTCGATTCAGCCGTTTCTATAGCAAAAACTGGTCCAAAAACACTGGTGAATATAGAGAGAATGCTCCCAGGGAATTTTGGTGCCAATGGTTCTATAGCAAAAACTGGTCCAAATACACTGGTGAATATACAGAGACATGGTGAATATACAGAGACAATGTTCCCAGGGAATTTTGGTGCCAATGGTTCAGAAAACGTTAAGTCAGTTAGGTTATGCTAATAGTATACTAACTGCTTGTTTTTGGCTCAGCTATCTTTATGACACTTTAAAACTTGCCACAAATCACACTGAAATGGAATTGATTGTTTTAGCTGGGTAACTTTCTCTTTTTTAATTTAAAATGAGCACTTGTCACGATATTCTGTTGACAGATGCTTAACCATTCTAGTTTCAGGTGATTATATTGCATTGCTGTGCTTAATATTACTAAAAATGTTGTAACTTCCAGGCTGCTGTCGGACTTCAGAAGGTCATGATTGAAAAGTTGAAAGAGATGGAACCTGAACTGACAGTAAGGATTATTTTCTTCTGCTGTGCTGTGTAGTTTTGTGTCCATGTTCCCCAATGGCAAGACTTCTTCTTTGCTATTTGCCAAGATCATATTGCATACATAATCTTTCAGTATTTCTGTATTGATTAATCAATAAATAATTCAAGCTGTGGTGGTATTGAATGTCAATAGACAATTAGACATATATATAAGTAATGGCTCAGTGACTGCATCACACATGTTATGGCTACTAGGCCTTCATCAGAAACATAGAACTAACAAAATAACTAATAAATCACAACTCAAATCATGTGCTGTTTATTAACTTAACTTAACGTCTTTATACTGGTTTAGAAGACTGCAGAGTCTGTATACAACCAGTTTCTTTTACATTAACTTGATATGCATCCAATCTATTCTTGAATGCATGCATTCTAAGCATTCACCACTCTCTGGCTAAAAAATTATTTCTTAATATCTAATCTGGACCTTTCATTAATTAATTTGTAGCTGTGGCCTCTTTGTTCTTGTAGGTGGTTGTATTTTTAAAAAAAAACTCTTTTCTAGACACCGTAGTCCGGTTGTTGTGAGTCTTTCCTCATTACTGTAATTCTGGAATCCCACTATTAGTTTTGTCGCACTTCTTTGGATCCTTTCCAGTATGTGTATATCCCCTCTACAATAAGGATTCCACACCTGTACACAGTACTCCAATCTAGGTCTAACTAATGCTTTATACAGTTTGACTATCACTTCCTTGCTTCTATATTTAATATTTCTTTTTTTCATACCTAACATTGCATTTGCCTTTTTCATTGCTACCTGGACATGCTCACTCACTGGACATGCTTACTCACTTTACCTATATGATCTATTATAACCCCTAGGTCCCTTTCCTTTTCTATCTTTCTAATATTGTTCACCCTTATTCTGTAATTATGTTGCATATTGGATCTACCCACGTGGATGACTGTACATTTACCTACATTAAACTTTTTTTGCCATCTTACAGACCATTCCCTGATTTGATCTAAATCGGACCTCAATATATCCACTTCTGCTTTAGATGAGACACTACTGCATAGTTTTGTGTCATCCGTGAATTTTGCAGTCATGAATCCAATATCAATGTCCATATCGTATATATATATATATATATATATATATAAAGAACAAAACTGACCCTGTGGCACTCCACTTTTGACCTCAACCACTCAGAAAGTACTCCTTATTTATGACCACTCTCTGCCTTCTTCCCGTTAACCAATTTTTAATCCATTTTGCAACTACCCCATCTATTCCATGTGATTTTAACCTCTTAAATACTCTTTGATGAAGGTACTCTATCAAAGACCTTTGCAAAATCTAGATAAATAACATGCACTGGCTCCCCTCTGTGTATTATTTTGGTAACCTCCTCCCATGAATTTTAATAGATTTGTTAAGCACAATCTCCCTCTAGTAAACCCCTGCTGACTATTTCTGATTAGATTAAACTTGTCTAAATGCGTTACAATGTTTTCTTTGATTATCGACTCAAACAATTTACAGACTATGCTCGTTAAAACTCACAGGTCTATAATTGACTGCATCGATCAGATTTTTTATTATTTATTGTTGTGATTTGTTTGTTGTTTTCGTTTGTTCTTTGTCCCAGGCGAAAGCCTTGTGTTCATATTGTTGGTTATGTTTTGTCATGGTGCTATCACTGAACCATTACTGATATATGTTTGTATCGTGAATTGATTAATGTGTACCTGAATAAGGTTTATTGTTCTTAGTTTCGTACATGTGGACATCTAAACTTTGAAGAATCTGTACAAACAAGAGGATGTGTACATTATTTCTGATGAAAGTGGCAGCACAATGAACTAGTTATATTGATATTTTCTTGATGTTCACACAGATGTCTACCAAAGTTACATAAACTAATGATACATTCAACTGGAAATAGCACAAATTCCATATTTTTTGCAAGCGCACTATGGTGACAACAGATTCAAATATTATTAAATTACTTTGTCATCAAATATAGTTTTTAATTGATAAAGATCAATCGCATCATTTAACTTGCTTCAAATTGATATCTTTATTTTGCCAGCTTCTTCCTGTCTTTATAATTTGTGTTTTGTAATTATTTGATTGAGTTTTGCATCTTTTCTTTTCTACATTGGAAGTTTTGCTATATGGACTGTAAGAAGAAATTATTGCTTCAATTATGTGATATTGATGTTGAAGTTCTGTACAAATGGAAGCATCATTGTAAGATTTAGTCTTTGTTCTTGTATATTTGTATCCCTAGCTTTTAGAGCACCTGTCTTAAAACTTCCTTTTCCTTAGTTGTGTGTTATTTGTCATCTCAGAACAGTAAATATTTTTTGCCAAGAGAGAACAGGAATGTGTAAGCTAATGTAAATTTTGAATAGCATGTACAGTCCTGTACAACTTCACATAAAGACAATATCTATCAGTCTTCCTCTATCTGTGATGCTGAACATGTTTTGTAGTTTGCTGAAAGAGCTGAGCACAGAACATGGCCTGATCAAATGTTATTGATTGTTTCTGCAATAGATTATTGAATGGCTGAGGCATATAGTCAAGCCGGGCATACTCACCATACTAAGGAAGAAGCAGAGCTCCCTTATGGAGTCCTTCTATCTAGATTTGCTAGAATTAAGTCCAAATGTATATTCTGTCTCGTACCAAGTAACATTCAATGATGTTGTAAATGTCTTGCTTTTTAAATTGCCGACATGTGCGGTTTCCACATTAGGACAGACATTTAAGTCAAAATGATACCATGCTTCCATAAACTAAAAGATACCCCTTTTTATCTCCAAATTAAAGAAATATCTTACATGTCAAAGTTTGTATTGTGCATTCAGAAATACTAGCCAATCTTTAAAATAATATATCTCAGCAATTATGAGATGAAAATATATATATTTTTAGTTATTGTCTGATCAACATTTTTGTCATCTTTTTTCAGTCACAACAAGTAAATAAATAGGATGCATTTTAGATTACTTGGGGTATATACAAAATATGTGTCTTCACTTGATAGTATTCTAAGAGTTCTACAGTGACCAATGATGGCATACGGGAAAGTTCATTCATGAAATAAAATATTGCATGTGTTCATACGGAAAATCGTAAACACGCACTGCTATTGTTCTGAATGTTTCAAGTTGCATCACAAATGTATGAGTACTACATGAGTATCATAATTCTTCTCAGTTTGTACAGGCCTAACAGAAATATATATATATATATATATATTGCCTTCATTATTTGAATGGTGTTGAAAGTTAAATCGTTATACTAAAAAACAGCAGTAAAATTGTATAAATATTTCTCAGGCTAATTGCGGGAGTCTGTTTCATCATATTTCAAGCCTTAAATGGACACAACATAATTCAAACCCAGTGCATTGGGATTGTGAAGCGGACATTTCATCCCAAAGCTGTGCTGCCACATGAGAAAGAATATCAACATTGATATCTCTAAAACTACTTATATCAAGAAAAAGTTGATATGAATTCAATACAAGATTCAACTTCTCATGATGCTTGGAACATAATATTTCATTAAAAAGAAACACTGACACACAAATGTTAGTAGTATAATTTTCTTTCAACATACAACTCTTACTGGAAATCTGTATATGTCCAACATTAATGCACATTTATAAGGACAAATAATCTACTTGTGCCCCTATAATAAAGATATGCATGCACACTTAATGTACTATCAATTAATGGAAGTACTGTAAAAGGTGTGTATAAACAATAACTATGGGCCTAATGAAAATAACAAAGAAATTTTAATAATATTTCTTTACAACATATTGTCATAATCAAAATAAGGTGGGACATGCAAAAAATTCAAGTTGACGGGTTAATGAATTATTGAGAGAATGTATATATTCCAATGGCACGTATTTCTGAATGCACTACAGCATTCATACCAATGTAAAAATACTAACGGTTAGTTCTATAGGAGACTCACTGAATCTAAAATAGAGGTGCTTTTGGGCATCTGTATTGAATGCACAGGAAGCTTCAAGTATTGCTTAACTTGGTTGCATACAAATGTTGTATTGAGCAGATTCAGTTGTGTGGATGTGTTTTGTTTGGTGTCTCCTCCTGTCTTAGTGCTTCAGGATGGATGAGTGTAGTGTGGATGTGTCTAGATTTGTGTCTGTCTTCTCCTGTCTCAGTTCTTCGGGATGGATGAGTGTAGTGTGGATGTGTCTAGATTTGTGTCTGTCTCCTCCTGTCTCAGTGCTTCAGGATGGATAAGTGTAGTGTGGATGTGTCTATATTTGTGTCTGTCTCCTCCTGTGTCAGTGCTTCAGGATGGATGAGTGTAGTGTGGATGTGTCTAGATTTGTGTCTGTCTTATCCTGTCTCAGTGCTTCTGGATGAATGTATGATTGTCTTCTTGGTACTCCAGGAAGAATATTTGGAAGAATTGGAAAATGATGAAAAGGCCGAAGATGAAGAAGAAAATATAGCAGGGGAGCTGGTGAGTTACCTTCCCCATATCATGAGTTTTGTTTCTGCTGTCTCCTGTGTGCACTTCTTCCTGCTGACTGGATGAAAGCTTATCATTTGCTTGATGTCATGTCCGCATGCATGGGGTGACCAATCCAAACCACTGATGTGTTTTTTGTGTTTAACATGGCGCAACAGTTTGCTTGAGTTGTACCTCATCAATGTGTTGTTGTGCTTGTTCATTAACAAAAGTTTTAAATAAAAAACATAAATAGGTATTATCAGATACCACGCGACGTCTGACAGCGTACGAAGAAGAAGATACCACGCTAAGACAAAAACACAAATGGACAATAGGCCTTCATCGGGGACAACAAATGCCAACAATAATTGTCGCTGTGAATCATAGAAGAAAGTAAGAAAACATACAAAAAAGGAAATGAACACATACAGGAGAAGTAAAAGGCACTTATATGGATAACATAAGCAATCCTCACAACGGTCCTTGTATGTCAGATGTTGGAAGATAAGTAAGAGGCAGAGGTGAGATGAAACTTCTTTATTTTAATTTTATGAACAAAATGGCAGAAAGGGGAGTTTGTCATCATCATTCACCTTTCTGCTCCAATGTGAAGTATAGGCCACCACCGGAGAGGGTCCATTTTAGAGGAAGCTTCTTATCAAGCATTTGCAGTCATGTTGCTCCAATGTGAAGTATAGGCCACCACCGGAGAGGGTCCATTTTAGAGGAAGCTTCTTATCAAGCATTTGCAGTCATGTTGCTCCAATGTGGAGCATAGGTTTTTATTGCAGCCAGTTACTTTACAGGAAGCCTATATCCAAGCTTTTGCAGCGACTGATTATAATAGCAATGTTATATGACGAGGTTACAAACACAACCCTCTTTAGTCACCTTTTTCGACATGCTTGGAAAGTGACAGAGAAAGAGAAGTGTTGGTGTTAAATTGCATATTTAAAAAAATTGAATGGCTGTCGTATTACTTTTTTGTTGTACATTTGAATTACACCATAATACAGTTTCCTTTATTGCAATTATTGGGAGATATAGTTTCCAGGGAATGGCTTGGTTAAGTGACACGGCTCACAACCCCAATCACAACACTGGTCGTTACCCCTGGGAAGCAAACCCTTAAAAAATGCAGGAGGAAGCAGGCCCTTATATAAAATGTATGTCGAAGTCGAATACACTGGTCAGACAGGCGCAAAATAAAAACATAGCGCAGCGCACGCTGCCTCGAGGAATAGAGAAATAAGGCGAACGCCAACAAAAATTGTTTCCTTGATTGCAATTATTGAGATGTAATAGTTTTCTTGATTGCAATTATCGAGATTTTTTTGGTTTTGCGTTAGCCTTATTTCTTTACTCCCCAAGGCGGTGTGCGTTATTGAGATATAATAGTGTTCTTGATTGTTATGGGATTCACCATAGCTTTTAGTCTTTGACATGTAATATTAAAGAGATTGTTTTGTTTGTCTCTAACTAATTTACATCACACTTGCTTCAGTTTTTCCGATGATCACTGTTACTTGCAGTAAATGACACTTGTGCTGGTTATAGAAAAAGAGATCATGGCATATGACATGTATGCCAAGATAAGATTACAGATTTTAATAAACGACCTCATTTTGTAAAGTTGAATTTAATTCGTATATCACAATGTTCTTTTATACATGACTAAAAAAAATGGCAATACATCGTTATATTAATATTTCGCCTAAATGTTATATACTTTCATGTTTTCTATATTGACATTGTTCAAAGTGAAGCTTAGATCCACCACTACAGGTTGTCCTTAAACAGGAAGCATGTATCTGAGAATTTGCAGTGCCGGTTTTAATAGCTATGGTTTTACATGATTAGGTTGGTAGCCCTATGCACAATCCTCTTTAGTCATCTTTTAGAACATGCTTGAAAGGTTACAGTGGCTCTATTCTTTTCATCCAAAGAACCACTCGGGGGATAATAGATTACATCACTAAATATTCAGTTTATGGTGTGGACAGTTCATTGTCTTCTGATCTCATTACCATCGCTAAATATTCAGTTCATGGCATGCAATTCTTTATTCTTCTGGCCTCATTACTGTTACTAAATATTCAGTTCATGGTGTGTACAGTTCATGGTCTTCTGGCCTCATTACTGTTACTAAATATTCAGTTCATGGTGTGTATGGTCTTCTGGTCTCATTACTGTTACTAAATATTCAGTTCATGGTGTGTACAGTTCATGGTCTTCTGGCCTCATTACTGTTACTAAATATTCAGTTCATGGTGTGTACAGTTCTTGGTCTTCTGGCCTCATTACTGTTACTAAATATTCAGTTCGGGGGGTGTACAGTTCTTGGTCTTCTGGCCTCATTACTGTCACTAAATATTCAGCTCATGGTCTCATTACTGTGACTAAATATTCAGTTTATGGTGTGTACAGTTCATGGTCTTCTGGCCTCATTACTGTTACTAAATATTCAGTTCATGGTGTGTATGGTCTTCTGGTCTCATTACTGTGACTAAATATTCAGTTCATGGTGTGTATGGTCTTCTGGTCTCATTACTGTCACTAAATATTCAGTTTATGGTGTGTACAGTTCATGGTCTTCTGGCCTCATTACTGTTACTAAATATTCAGCTCATGGCCTCATTACTGTGACTAAATATTCAGTTTATGGTGTGTACAGTTCATGGTCTTCTGGCCTCATTACTGTCACATAAAATGTGCAGTTCATTGTGTCCGCAATGTTTGGTCTTCTGGTCTCACTTTTGCTCCTTATAAATTATATGGCAAACACTACAGCTAGCCTCGTTATAGGATGATGATGCTGGCCCCATACACAACCCTCTTTAGCCACTTACTATGTATGACGTGCTAGAAGAATGACAGTGACCCTATTCTTTCCTCTCCTGTTCCACTTGGGTGAGGCTATAAATAGTTAACACGGATACTTTCTTCACAGACGATCCCATCTGACTTGTAATGAATTGTAAGCAGAATTTGCATTTTCCTTTTTCACCTTTGAATTATTCTCAATGATAGCCATCAATCATCTCTCTAATCCTTTTGGTTAGGAAATATTATTGGAGAACACTGCCATGTGTATTTGTATTTGCAAGAGTGGTTTAATGGTAGTTGTAGCAGTTCTTGGAAATATGAACTGTGTATACTAAGTGATAAATATATTTTCTTATTCTTCAGCGACATAGCAGTCAGTGACTGTCACTTCTGATGGCATCTTTCATGGTAGCAACCAACTCCCTCCACTCCACTGAGTCTGCTATCATCCCATGTACAGTGCTCCAGCCCTAGTTCATGATTTTTATATCAGTTTTTATGGCTCTTTTGCAGGTTGACTTAATATATATTTAATGTCATGCTAACAAGTTGAACTCTGAGGTTTCTCCATTTCACTGGTAGCTTAACTGGCAGGTTTGTCAAATATAAGCTGTGAGCCGTTTCTTACGAATTGTTTTGAGCACGAAATCTCAGACAGTAATATAAATAAATAAAGTACAGTATTATGTGAATGTAAATATAGGCCTTTATAACTATGATCAGTTACTAGTCCCTCTATTGTAGCGTACTAGTCAGTGTGTTTCTCTGTGTACATGTATGCTCTTCGTTCTGCACTTTTTTAGGCAAAGCAAACAGACATTATTACCTGTATCATTAGAAACAGTGTTATTTGTCACCACACCTGCTTCCAACCAAATAACTGTTGCCTTTATAAGATAATAACCATTTTTTTATAATATGGGTTTTGTATATAGCGTAGATAATTACAGAAAATATAGGTTGTTTGTAGATGTCATTAGCATTATACTCCAGTTTTGGAGAGAAGTATAACAATTGTCATTCCGGCTCGATCGCCAGAATGGCTGCTGATCTGATTCTTCCCAGAATCATGTGTGTTTTTCTGTCATCTTTGATTCTACAATTGCAGTGTTACACATTCCCTTTGGATAATACAGAATACACAAGAGCGATTAAAAGCGAACAGCCAAGATCAAAAACGAGGCCGGAAAAAGAATATGGAAAGGCATAACTTTCAGAGTGAACCTGTGACGCCAGGCTTGAGTAGACAGGGAGATCATAGAAAAATTCACAATGTGTAGGGACACGTTGCCTGGAGAGGGATGGGCTCCGCCAGGTGCAAAATGGCCCAAGACACACCGATATTGCAGAAAACTGAGAAAAATCAGAAATGCGCCAGCCATCTCAATACACAACAATGACAATCATACCACTGAGGTTTACTCGTCCAGATGGAAGATTTGTAATCCTGGCACAAAACCGAGGGGAGTTAAGGGAACTGATCCAACAATCTGCGGTATTGGTGCCTCAGTGGCCTTTCAGGTTACGGGACTGATGATAACAATTGGGGATAATGAGGTACTAGTGTGCAACAACTTGAAAAGGGATTGTAGATGGACAGCTCTATTAAACTTTGGTGCAATAGACAAGTTTTGGGTTGTAGACAAGGTGGACGTTTGTCAAGTAATTGTAGATGGAGAATTGTATAACATGCAGTATACATTCTTGTTTCCATCTAGCTCCTTGTGAAGAATAGGGACATCACCACACACAACAACAGAAGTTATCTCCTGACAGAAGGAAGCCTGTGTCAAATCAGGGACACAGGATGCTGAGCAGCACATGAGATGCAGCAGTCAGCAACCCATAGCTGACTGCTAGTGTCAGGGCAAGCGAACCAGAGCTGCCGAGACCCTTCTACACCTTCACTCAGGGATCCTGGATAACAGGCTGCAACAGAGCAGACTGGCTAAGCTAAAGGGATCAAAGAGGGAATACTAACCCTGTACACAAAAATTGCTTGCTGAAGTCAGATGTGTTGGATTGAAAGGTGCAAATATCGCAGTTAAGCTGTAAACTACGACACAACGCATTCCGTTCTCAGGACTATATTCTGCTACTTAGGCCTGTGTCACGGTTTGGTAGTGGGAGATTGAGAATGAATGAAGCCAAGCCAAATCAGGGACACTATAACACACAACTGAAGTTATCTTCTGACAGTAGGAAGCCTGTGTCAAATCACTTTGTGGGCTTGGATAGTTGTGGACAGGCAAATAGGAGTAGAAAACATGCCAAGTTAGAAGATACAGTTGTCCTTGACATTATCTCATTCACAGTAACTTCTACTCAAGTCCTCATTTCAAACTGTTGTAAATTGGATGCTCAAATAAAACAGTGCAATGCACACCGCCTTGGGAAATAAAGAAATAAGACGAATGCAAAAAAAAACAACAAAAAACAAACTGTTCTTTGTAGTTTATACCTGAGATATTCCTACATCACATAAGACATTCCGTACCAGGTGTGCGGGCCTGCCGTTTGTACCTGAGATATTCATACATCACATAAGACATTCCGTACCAGGTGTGCGGGCCTGCTGTTTGTGCCTGAGATATTCATACATCACATAAGACCTTCTGTATCAGGAGTGCGAGCGTGTCATTTGTACCTGAGATATTCATACATCACATAAGACATTCCGTACCAGGTGTGCAGGCCTGCCGTTTGTACCTGAGATATTCATACATCACAAAATATATATATATATCAGGTGTGCGGGCGAGTCATTTGTACAAACTAAGAGATAGCCATTTAAAGTTGGTGTGACACTTTTTCTAAAAACTTTTACCGATGGCTTCTTTACAGTAGCTTTAACACTCTGGTATCGGAGATAGGTAGAGTCAACAGTCGTGTCTGACACAGTAAGCAATGCTGAAGTAAATTTGTACAGTAGTTTGTCGTCATAGACTGCTAGCATATCATATTTTTGTGTTAGTCTGAATGGCATATGGGTTAGACTTCTGGGTTCTCAGGACAAAGGTGCAGGGTTTAATCCTCTTATCTGTTCTTGCACCAGTCTACCCAGCTATAAATGTATACCCGACACCCCAACCCCATACACACAGACCGAGTACAATAATCTCTAACATGTTATTTCTCAATAAAGGTAGTGTCTGCTGGGGAACCGCCTTTACTGTTGTTATAATTGATGCAGTTGCTGAGTGTTTGAGTCTAGGGAGCCAGTACTATATCTTACCGTTTTGTGGAATGTCTAATAACCTTAACCATTTTGTTGTTTATCAGTTATATTTATTTGTTGAAACAGCTTTCCTTCAAAACCTTTAAACAGTTTTCCTTCAGATCTATGTTTCAACCAGTTTTCCCCCCAGATCTATGTTTCAACCAGTTTTCCCCCCAGATCTATGTTTCAACCAGTTTTCCCCCCAGAACTATGTTTCAACCAGTTTTCCCCCCCAGATCTATGTTTCAACCAGTTTTCCCCCCAGATCTATGTTTCAACCAGTTTCCCCCCAGATCTATGTTTCAACCAGTTTTCCCCCCCAGATCTATGTTTCAACCAGTTTTCCCCCCAGATCTATGTTTCAACCAGTTTTCTCCCCAGATCTATGTTTCAACCAGTTTTCCCCCCAGATCTATGTTTCAACCAGTTTTCCCCCCAGATCTATGTTTCAACCAGTTTTCCCCCCAGATCTATGTATCTATTAAACATTCTTCCAGTTATTTTTATTTATTAAGCATATTCCCAGTTAGATGTATCTATTTAAGTAGTTTTTCTATTTAAAATTATCTGTGTCAGCAATTTGTACAGTTATATTTATTTGTTAAACAATTTTTCCAGTTAGATTTATTTTATTTCAATAGTTTTCCAGTGAGAATGATCTGTGGAACTGTTTTTACGTCTGTATTGATATGTTTAGGCATACCCTTTCTTCAATCATATTTGTATCTGTTTAAACAGACTGTTATTACTCTAATGTCACTTGCAAACATTTATGCTGAAGTAATAAATATAACTGAGCCAGTTTGGTGAACTCTGCAAGTTCACCATTAGTAGCAGTTGTTAGTGCACTGGGATTCCAGCAGAGCAATCTAGGTTCAATCCGAAACTGATGTGCGATATTTTGTCGATCGCAAGCAGATCCTGGGTTGACCTCAACTCAAAAACTGGGTACCAGATCATGTATGGCCACATCACTCCTAGCGTGCCATTGGTTAAGGTAGCATACGCCTAGCACTATATTCGTAAATTGCAACACGTATAAACAGCATCTTTATGTTGTTGTTGTGACTGACGTGTCTCAAGTACTTGCTTAGTTTTTTTTCTCAAAATTGTTACATTTCTGTTGTCACGTGTAAATTTGTGACATTTTTGTTGTCACACGCAAATTTGTAACATTTCTCATGTCACATGCAAATTTATTACATTTCTCTTGTCACATGCAAATTTGTTACATTTCTCTTGTCACATGCAAATTTGTTTTTACACAAAATGTTGGCAGAAGACCCTTCAATGTTGTTATTTTCTCTTGTGTGTTTTTGAAACACAATGTTTCCCTGCATAATCCCATGAGCCATGTAATAATGATTTGTGTGCTATAATAACTTTGTTTTGTCTCATTCATACACTGGCTCCCCATTGATGATCTATGTGTGACTCATTGCTCAATATTGTTCTATCTAATGTTTTTACACATTTGTAGTGTATCACCTTCTCTTGGTGGGTAGTAATAATATACTTGGTTCATTGACATGTTTTGACAATATCATTTTGTAGAAAACTTGTTCTGATCCTCCCAATTTCCTGATCATAAAACATAACTTTTTTGATGATAATTTATTATAGCCCAAACCCACAGCTGCTAAATTGTTTGCTGAGTTTTTGTGTGTTGTTTTTTGTGTACTTATCTATGTAGAAAGAGGATGATGAACTTATTTTGGATGATGATGTGTCCATTACTCCTGCTGGTCGTGGCAGACATCGCAAATCCAACCTTGCAATGATAATCACACCAGAGAGTGAGAAAAAGAAGTACAGCAAGAAAACAGTTGATGACAATTTGAGGAAGAGACTCAAGACATTATTTTCTACTGTCTATGACTACAGTGTAAGTAATATGTTATCTTTTCTAGTGTCTATAACTACAGTTTAAGTTATATGTTATCTTTTCTACTGTCTATAACTACAGTTTAAGTTATATGTTATCTTTTCTGGTCTATGACTACAGTTTGATATAGTTAGTTAGTTTTCTTTCCACTTGTGCCCTTTTGCGTCGTGGGGAGCTTGAGTCGTCTATCCTGCGCCAAGTGCGTTGCGTCGGTCAATGTGAGCCCTTGTCGTTACACAATCATTCTAATGTCATCTATCCACCTACCTCGCGGCCACCCTCTTGCCCTATAGCTACATCTACCAGCATTGTAAGCCATCAGTGGAAGATGATGAGGGTGCATTCTCATGAGATGACCAAACCAACTTATTTTCTGCCTGGAAATGTATTCGGCACAAGACGTAGTGCCGACCATACTTCGAATGTCGTCATTCCGCATTCTGTCTCTTCTGGTAACACTGATGACTTTCCTCAAACACTTCATTTCACAAGTCAAAATTCTTATTTCCCACGCTCTTGTCAGAGGTCATGTTTGGCACTGTTAGCACAAAATCGGCATAAGTATACTGTTTATCAGCTGTTGCTTTGTTGCCAAACTAATGCTCGGGTGTCTAAGCAATGGAGACAGCTGATAAGTCACCGCAGGTGCTTTCTGACACCTTGTCTCGATTTCCCTGTCGATCCTACCGTCTGCCGAAAAAATACTGCCCAAATACTTGGAACTCATGGACCTGTTGAAGAGCAATATCATTTAGACTTATCTTGAGTGGCCCAGGAGTTCTACTGATCATCATAGTTTCTGTTTTGTTCTTACTAATTTGCATTTTGTATTTAGCACAGGTAGTCGCAAGTGCGTTCATGTGGTTTTGCAGTTTGCTTTAATCGTCGTACAGCAAGCACTGATCATCTGCAAAGAGTAATTCGTACATTGAGTTATGTTCTGCTTCAGATGTCTCAATTTGACCAGTTTAAGTTATACGTTATCTTTTTTTCTTCTTCTTCTTCTTCTGCGTTTGTTCTCAAACTCATGCTACCAAATCCTGAACAGGGCTTTGCAAGTAGCAGGATGTAGTCCGGAGAACGGAATGCGCTGTGTCACTAGTTTACAGCTTGACTACAATATTTGCACCTTTTGGTTCGACACAGTCGTCTTCAGCAGATTATCTTTTCTACTGTATATGACTACAGTTTAAGTTATACATGTAAGTTATATGTTATCTTTTAAAGTATGTGTATCTCTTATTACATTATCTTAAAGTAGTGATGATTGGTCTAGCTTTTTGTTTAGCAGTGACATTGTCATCCTCATTCACAACACTACTTAGTTACCTTATATAACATGTATAGTAGGATGCAGTTGGTTTATCATTTGATCATCAGTAAATGGCCTCAGAATTCACACATGAATCACATTTATAATGGATTTGTCCCCAGGATTCACACATGAATCATATTCATAATGGATTTGTCCCCAGGATTCACACATGAATCATATTTATAATAATTTGTCCCCAGAATTCACACATGAATCATATTTATAATGGATTTGTCCCCAGGATTCACACATGAATCATATTTATAATGGATTTGTCCCAAGATTCACACGTGAATTATATTTATAATAATTTGTCCCCAGGATTCACACGTGAATTATATTTATAATAATTTGTCCCCAGGATTCACACATGAATCATATTTATAATAGATTTGTCCCCAGGATTCACACATGAATCATATTTATAATGGATTTGTCCGAAGATTCACACGTGAATCATATTTATAATAATTTGTCCCCAGGATTCACACATGAATCATATTTATAATGGATTTTTCCCCAGTATTCACACAGGAATCATATTTATAATAATTTGTCCCCAGGATTCACACATGAATCATATTTATAATGGATTTGTCCCCAGGATTCACACATGAATCATATTTATAATGGATTTGTCCCCAGGATTCACACATGAATCATATTTATAATGGTTTTGTCCCAAGATTCACACGTGAATCATATTTATAATGGATTTGTCCCCAGGATTCACACATGAATCATATTTATAATGGATTTGTCCCCAGTATTCACACATGAATCATATTTATAATGGATTTGTCCCCAGGATTCACACATGAATCATATTTATAATGGATTTGTCCCCAGTATTCACACATGAATCATTTATAATGGATTTGTCCCCAGTATTCACACATGAGTTATATTTATAATGGATTTGTCCCCAGTATTCACACATGAGTTATATTTATAATGGATTTGTCCCCAGTATTCACACATGAGTTATATTTATAATGGATTTGTCCCCAGTATTCACACATGAGTTATATTTATAGTGCCCATGTGATTATCTACTGTTTCTTCCATTATTCCTGTTAACTTTATTTTCAAGCTCTCCACATATTCAGAAAAAAGGCAGCAGTATTTAGACAATTTTCATGTTCACTTTGACATGACTTTTGATTATTATATTAATATTCAGCTATTTGAAAGTGCCGCTAGTTGTCACCAAATGTATTTGCTCATGAATTTGTAGGATGTTAATGGCCGGTTGCTGAGACCAATATTCATGGTGCTTCCATCCCGCAAGGACTACCCTGACTATTACCAAGTAATCATGGAGCCCATTGACATGACTATGATAGAGGCCAAGCTCAAGGCAGACAAGGTTCGTTGATCTTTTCATTTATATATTTGACCATTTCTTGTACTTTAAATTATTGACCATGTAGATCACTATGTTGTTTCCTGTGAGGTAAGATGATAATAATAGATTAGCCATTTTAGTTATCAAGACGCTGAGCAGCGCATGAGCTGCAGTGGTCAGCGACCCATAGCTGACTGCTAGCGTCAGGGCCAGCGAACCATAGCTGCTAAGACCCTTCTACGCCTCCACGCGGTGATCCTGGATAACAGGCTGCAGCAGGGCAGACTGGCTAAGGAGAAGGGATCAAAGAGGGAATGCTAACCCGGTACTGAAAAAAATGCTTGCTGAAGTCGGATGTGTTGGACCGAAAGGTGCAAATATCGCAGCCAAGCTGTAAACTACGACACGGCACATTCCGTTCTCTGGACTATATTCTGCTACTTAAGCCCTTTTAGGGTTTGGTAGTGGGAGACTGAGAACGAACGAAGAAGAAGAAGAAGATATTCATGATTATGTCCATTGAGCAAGTTCATGATCTGCTTTATGCATGACTTGAAATATTTATTCTGTTGTTTAGACTTTATTTAGTCACCCATCTGCTTCCATAGGGTGTAGAGGTCTTCTGTTTTTTTATATGGCTTACAGGATGTAAAACCCTCTTTAGTCACCTCCTGTGATTTTCCTTGCAGATTAAAGTATTACTATTTGTTGTTCCTCTCTCTGGCTCAGGTAACACATCAATGGACATATCTAATACGTTGAAATGGACATTATTTTACTCTCAAGCATTTCCAGTCACATGACTTAGATTCTGTTGTCTTTATTATCTTGGTCAAATATTTCATCTCATTTTCAGTACTTCAGTGAACAAGCTCTGCTATCTGACTTTGACCTAATGTTCAACAATGCCCGCCACTATAATGAGGAGGGCTCACAAGTGTATCAAGATGCTAACACCCTGGACAGGACACTCCGAACCAAGTGGAAGCAGATGTCTCACACAGTTAAGACCACTCTTAGCAACAAGAGGTAAAGGGCAATATAGGGTCAGAACATTGTTCACTTCTTCTACTCAAGTGCTCTTTCTTCTGCGTTCATTCTCACTCTCCCGCTACCAAGCCCAGAGAAGGGTTGTGTAAGTGGCAGTATGTTGTCCTGAGAACTGATGTGTTGTGTCGTATTTTACAGCTTGACTGCAATATTTGCACCTTTCGGTCCAACACATCCACTTCAGCAGGCATTTTCGAGGGTTGCCTTCCCCCTCTTCGATCCCTTCTCCTTAGCCAGTCTGCTCTGTTGCAGCCTGTTATTCAGGATCACTGCATGAAGGTGTAGAACGGTCTTGGCAGCTCTGGTTTGCTTACACTAGTAGTCAGTTATGGGTCACTGACCGCTGCAACTCATCCGCGCAAGTGCTCTTTCAAGTTGTTTCTTATTCCAAGTTTGGTACATTTGGAATGTGTCTGAGATGCTCTGACATCATTTAACAAACTAATTTGTGAGCAAAGTTTGAAGTTCAGAGCTGCCAGCAAATGTTCTCCTTCGTCAGTGACTAACAAGCCTGTCAGCATCATGCCTGATGGTGTCTGTAAGGGCAGCAACAAACTCTCCCCACTTCACCAGGTCCACGGACATTCTCAGCTTTGGTTTGTGATATTCATTTCTCCTTTTTACGAGGATTGCTCAGAAAGTAATGCCTCACATTTTTTTTCATGTCCAGAATAAAAACAGCAACAAAATCGTCTGGGCTGCAACACTTATGTTTCCTATGTATCTTCTTCCGACAGATAGCACTGCTTTAGTAGTCATCGGTTAGAATGACGTCTATGTGCAACACGCGTTACAAACAATGAGCTGTAATCAAATTCTTAGTGATGGAGAAAGAGCTGGGAAGTTTGTGATTTGTGTATGGAGGTTGTGCAGCTGATAACAGCAATGTTGGATGCTGAGTTCAGAATGTTAAACTTTCAGGAAGGGAAGAGACAGTGCTGTATGACCAGCCACAGCCTGGGTGTCCTTCCACAGCCACCAGCGCAGACATGCTGCTGCGAGCTGATGTCATTATCTGGGAAGATCATTACATCACGTCAACAATTGGCTCTACAGCTTTCAGTCAGCAGCGGAAGTGCAATAGTCATTTTCTACAATCTAGGATATTCTAAGGTATGCACAAGATGGGTTCCTCAAAGTCTGACAACCGACCACAGACGTCAAAGGAACATGACCACGTGAACAGGAAACGAACTGGTAATGGGAAGGCATGCTTACCTTTGTTTTATGATGGCAAGCAGCTGTAGAAGTGAACAGAAGTTATTTGAGAAACTAGTATATGTAAAGCAAACATTCAGTTATACTGTATGTGAACTTAATACACTTTTAATAAATAGTTTCATGAAAAACATTTGCGGGACATTACTTTCTGAGTATGATCAGACACACAGAGAATGACCAAGGCCATGCAACAAAGACTTCATTTCTTTGAGGACCTATGGGAATGGAGCCAACAATTAGGATAGGACATATGCTGCGGAATGCAAGTCCAACATAGCCAGGCAGGCTGTTACATGGAATCCTTAAGGCAAGAGAGAAAGTGAGGTAGACCCAAAAATACACGGAAAAGAGAATGTGAGAAGAAACTAAAATAAAATGATTACATGGTGCATGCTGGCAAAATGTTGTCAATAGCCTAAGCACAGAGAGGAGCGACAAGCTTTGATTGGCTTTCTGAGCAGCCCTTGTTGTTCCCCAAGTTGTCCTAGATGAGCCTCTCTTTCACCTTCCCTCCTCTGGATTCATTAGCATGGTAGTTCTGGTGATGGTTTGGGGTCTGTTTGTAAAAATGTAGCAGATCCAATTCAAATGTTAACCGGTTATGGGGCTGTGCATATCTTCTTGGTTGTTGGCTGTTGGTTTTCTCTTCAGTATGTTTGAGTAGTGCAATATCATCTGCATATTCCAGTCTTCCTGTGTAGAGAGTAAGGTCCATCTTAATTCTCTCCGGGTGTTATCTGGCACATCACCCAGTTAATGATAGGAAGAGATTGGTTGATAAGGAGGATTCTTGTCGTACGCCTGTTTTCACCTAGAAAGTTTAGTCACTGCTAAAATACTTTTCATGATTGAAACAATGTGACAAAGAAGACCATAAACCCCTAGTATTGTCAATAGGCAGTCCCTGTGTCAGCAAATGTTCTAATGTATAGTGATCTTTTGAAGCAAATACAAGATTATTCTCATCTTTGTTGTAGGAGTTATTCATTTGATTGTACTTTTTCTTTCCTATAACTACTGTTATTAATCACATTGGTGATGGTCATTGGTGGAATTTGGGGACAAATCAATTTGCTCTTGGCATTTACTTGTGTAACTGTTTCATCTTCTAGACGTTTTCCATGATCTTATGCATTTTTAAACTTAATATTATAGTACTATAATTTTCTTGTAACAATTGTGAATCTGGTTGCAGTGGTGATAGAATGTTTCATCCTATGGGCCATTATTCATTTTTTACATATCTGAGGTCATTTTCCACTTTCTAATGTCCGTCCTTGATGTTATCCTTATGTCTTAATGGTCCGTTATACTTACATAACTGCTGACTATTTTCTTGTAAATATTGTATTTATATTGAAAACATAGAAGATTGTATTTATATATATTTTTTTTTAAGTTTTATTTTATTGTCACGTATTCGTAAGTTGTACATCTAATCATTCGAGAAAATCTCTTCATAGTCTCTTCATTTTCATACTGAACATTTTTCAGGTCTAAATTATCAGAGTCCAATCCATTGTTAGAAAAGCTGCAGGATCTGTATGAAAGTGTGAGGGACTACCAGGACAGGTCAGGTCGGGCTCTTTCCTCTCCATTCATCAAATTGCCCAACAAAGCTGTGAGTGTCTTGAACATCTTGTCATTATGTTTATGGCTATAAAAACAAATACATTCGTGTCATATCTCAGATTATGAATACTACTGTCAGGTTGTATTTACATGGACATTTGTTGAAAACAATCATCTAGTTTATTGATACTTATGTCATATTTTGATTTACATAATGACTCTTATATGTCATTTTAGTTTCCACGTTTTTTTATTATGTCGCAAACATTTGGACATACCAATTTTTGACTACACCAGTTGGCTTGTAAATCCATGAAATTGCCACAAAGCACAGTTAGTGTTTCTAACCAGATCGGCATATCTGTTAATTTCAACTACAAACATATTTATAACATCTACATAAACAAACTAAACAGACCTACCTCCGAGAAATCCGCTGCATCACAATCAACAATGGAATAACCTTCCAAATCCATGCGAAACAGAACAAAATAATTAAAATTGTTTCAAGTCAATCAAGCCATCTTGTTGTTTTCAAAACAGGAGGAAGTGACCTCATTTTCGATTCAGCCATTTCTATAGCAAAAACTGGTGTTAACACAATGAATACACAGATGAGTAAACAGAGACAATGCACATTTTTTTGCCAGTGGTTCAGTAAAAGTTAAAAAGACAGTTTCTAAATGATACAATTTCTGTGAAACCTAGATGTTCAGTTCAGTTCAAGTACCATTTCCACATTGAAGGTTTTGCTGCATTGAATCTCTCTCTTGTTCTGATGGAACAATCTGCCAGGCTTTTTTTTCCCCTGTCCATTGTTTGACGTTATCCTTCCACATCTAGCGCTATTTATCTTTGGGACATGTGCCCTTCACCTGTCTTTTCAGTATTGTGTTCAGCAAAGTGTTATGTCTATTGGTGTGACCAAAATATCTGACAAACTGTCTGACTCTCATCTCATTCATCAATTCTCTTTGCACCCTCAATTTCTCCAAGACTTTATTTGTTTCCATTTTTTTTTCCATGAGATAGACACCATTTTGTTATATATATCCACATTTCAAAGGCATATATTATCTTCTCATTGTACACTTCTCTGCTCTATCTATACTGTAAAGACAAGTATACATAACACTTGATCATTCTCATTTTTGATTTTTCAATTGTTTGAATATTAATAAATGACTCATGTTGGTGAAAATAGATTGGGCCATCCAGATTTTCTTCTTCGGCGTTCATTCTCAAACTCCCACTACCGGGATCAAGATGCTGAGCAGCGCATGAGCTACAGTGGTCAGTGACCCATTGCTAACTGCTAGCGTCAGGGCCAGCGAACCAAAGTCCCGAATTGCTTTTTTGTGATGTGGTCTAGATACGGATTGCAGAGGATTCGATGTAGACATCTCATCTACATTGCACAATCGTCAAATTGTCCAGCTAATTATTTCTACCCATCAGCAAGAAGTGTACATCATGGAGCTCGACCTGCCTGCATATTGTGGAACTAACGGGTAACTCCAGTCTGTCATATCCCATCCATGTCTCACCCACCCTCGAATAGACCATGCAAAGCAAACCAAAATATCTGCATGCTAGATCTAAGACTAGCTCGATGTGACATTGCAGTTGTTGTAAAGTTGAGCAACCTAGCTGCCTTCCAAGTTTTGACTTGGCTTTACCATTCACATATCCGTTGTATGAAGGTTGAGGTGTTGTTGATGAAGGAAATTGAGTTTTGTAAATTGGCAAGCAATTATAACAGAATCAAGTATAGTTGCCGACCTTCAAAATGGCACCTCGTAACACTTTCAAAATACAGACGCATCAGAAACACGAAATAACATGCTGATCTGCTCAACGCCTTGTTATGCCATGAAAAGGGTATCTGTTGGCTATGCCTGTTCATGCCTCCGTGTAATTGTACAGCTATCTGAATCTAGATATACACTTCTTCTTCTGTGTTCGTTCACAATCTCCCGTAAACCAAACCCTGAATAGGGCTTTGCAAGTAGCAAGATGTAGGCCGAAGAACGGAATGCGTTGTGTCGCTAGTTTACATCTTGGCTGCGATATTTGCACCTTTCGGTCCGACACATCTGTCTTCGGCAGTTGATATACACTTATATGTACTTGAATTTGTCCTTTTGATTAATAAAACAAATGTTATATATTTTCCATCTCTATTTGGATGCATATTTTATTTTAATTTGGTTTGATTGTATGGATAATTTCTGATACATTTGTTGTCCAGGACTATCCTGACTATTACGAAGTAATAAAGCGTCCGATTGACATGCAGCGTTTACAGCAGAAAATGATGTCTGGACAATACGATACCGTGGAGGATATGGTGGCTGACTTTGTTCAGATGTTTGATAACGCTTGCAAATATAATGAACCTGAGTCTGTCATTTACAAGGTAATATTTGAGTTATGTGTTGCTATAGCAACTACAATAATTGGTACGAGATAGATCTGTTTGTATGTGTGCAGTTCAAGACTGTTTTGCATATATAAGGGCAATCATTCAGTTCAGTTCAAGTGCCATCTCTGCATTGAAGGCCGGCTGCAATGGCTCTCCAGTGTACACTATCTCTTGCCGCAATGGTGCAATCTGACAGGCTTTGCTCAGTCAATCTCCTGATGTTATAAAGTAAAAGTAAAGATCCCGTCACTCTGTGTGGCGCATAGGAAATATGGTGTTAGGTCCAAATTATTTTGTAACCAACAGCACATAGTGGATGATGTAGTCTTTACTTCCCAGATTTTCTGGTACCAAATTTCTGTGGCTGGGTCGACCACAGAGGCCAGTTTGGGATCAGAAAAAAAATCCAGCGCCTGACTGAGAAACCAGTGCACTAACCACTGCGCTACCGCGTCCCTTTCCTGATGTTATCCATCCAGTTAAAACTGTGGTATTGCTTCAAACACATATTGTTGTCTGCTGGAAGGGACTGAGCACTGTGGTGTTGGTCCAGGCACACGTCTGCTGGAAGGGACTGATCATTGTGGTGTTGGTCCAGGTACACGTCTGCTGGAAGGGACTGAGCATTGTGGTGTTGGTTCAGAGATCAGCGTAAAAGAATGTGTGCCATGGTGTTGTTGTTTGAAGTTATTCAAACTGATTTCAGTTTACTCTTATGATGTTTCTTTGATAGCGGGTTACAGTGGCTCTTCTTGCATCCTGATGTGCACCTGAGAAAGTGCGCAGCGGTACTGCTGACTGTAGTGCAATGTGAGGCTCCACATTACACTCACTCACCAGTGTGGGGATTATAGTGTCAATCCCCACCTTGTTGGCCAGACTGCTGTGACAGCCCGTTTCCAGGAACATGGGGTTGGATCTTGATCAGTATGTTTGACCTAACCCAGATTACTTGTTACTCCCAGTGTGTGACATGAATTTGTATTAACTGAACTGTTATGTGTCTCAGGATGCCCTTACCTTGCAGAGAGTGTGCTTCCAGAAGAAGCTCGAGCTGATGTCGGACTGCATGAATGATGTGCCAGATGTCAAGGCTCTAACCCAGGAGCTCATGAAAAATCTTTTTATATCCACTTTTAATCATGAGGTTTGTCACATTCATGTTAATATTTGATCTTCTTCTACGTTCGTTCTTAATCTTCCGCTACCAAGCCCATAAAAGAACTTTGCAAGTAGCAGGATGTAGTCCGGAGAACGGAATGCGTTGTCTCATAGTTTACAGCTTGACTGCGATATTTGCACCTTTCGGTCTGACACATCTGTCTTCAGAAGGCATTTTTGAGTACCGGGTTGCCTTCCCTCTTAGATCTCTTCTCCTTAGCCAGTCTGTCGTGCTGCAGCCTATTATCCAGGATCACCGTGTGGAGGTGTAGAAGGATCTTGGTAGCTCTGGTTCTCTAGCCCTGATACTAGTAGTCAGCTATAGGTTGCTGACCGCTGCAGTTCATGCGCTGCTCAGCGTCTTGATCCCTATCAATTTATGAATTGTCTTGTCCTGTCTTGTCTTATCCACTAGTGCCGTGATGTGCTTCGTAGGGAGCTGTAGTCTTCTGTCCAGGACCAGACTTGTCGCTGAAGCAGTTGTGATCCCATGACGATTTAGAATATTCACATTTCCTATTCATCTAGTTCTTTGTCTGCCATGTTATAAGCACACAGGGGTAGTTGGTCAGGTTGCATTCTCATAGGTGCCCGAACCACTTTGATCACAAGAATAGAACTACTGACAACATGTCATTAAAGGCAACTGACAGTGTAGTCTGACCTCTTTACGGTTGAAAACCATCCAACTCATAGGTTTTCACACCCCACCATTCATACAGATGAAAATTCTGCCAGGTATCGAGTAGCCTTTTAAGGTTTGAAGAAAGTTCTAGCAACAATAGCAAATATACAATACAGGAATAAAAGAGTGAATAACTCCATTTCCTGGTGATCGAAAGAAGTAGAAGAATATAATCTCTAGATGACGAATCGTTCATTTTATTTTGAGATGAGAAAAGTTTGTTACAATGCTGGGAACAACTTTATTTTTAGTGAAGTGCTTCATATGTGTGTCAGGCCTACCATTGTTTATATGTCTGTAAGGACAGCATTGAGTTTCATACATATGTGACATTGAAGGGTACTTTTATTTCATTTAGTTAATTGACAAATAAAAATAAGTAAGCATTGGGAATCATTAGAAAAATGCATGTTAATGTAAGTGAGACAGTGTTAGGACAAGTTCATAGGTTAGACGCATAGAGGACGTAAAAGAAGAAACACCTAGACATCTACATTTCTTGGCCTAGCCAGAAGGGACTTGCCAGGGAGTCAAGAACATTTTATGCAGCTAAATGAAACTACAAAAAGATTGGTGAAGCATGCAGTTTTTATTTTTAAAATAGGGTATCGGGAAGGATACAGTTTTTATTTTTAAAATAGGGTGTCGGTGTCCAAAATACCATGTACAGTTAAGAAATCTAATAAAGATATATCTTGAATGAAAGTACCCAAAGAAAGTCTACTGAGCTGTGTAGGTAAACTGATGGAGCGTATGATAAACACCAGACTGATGTGGCACCTGGAAGAAAAACACATATTAATTCCACAACAAGCAGGATTTAGACAACACAGATCCACTGAGGACCAGATCACTCTCATGGCACAGGAAATAGAGGATGCTTACCAAGAGAAAAAGCATACAGTAGCGGTTTGGGTGGATCTAGAGAAGGCATTTGACAAGGTGTGGAAAGAGGGACTTAAAGTCAAACTACGAAGAAGTGAAGTATCTGGAAAAATTTACAGATGGATCAGCCAATACCACGAAAACAGAACAGCCAGAGTTCAAGTACAAGGGCAGATGAGCAAAAAGATGACACTGGAGCAAGGAGTACCCCAAGGGGGAGTACTGTCACCCACACTTTTTCTGGTGTACATAAACAACATCATAGAGAATATACCAAGAAGAGTCCACAGCTCCATGTTTGCAGACGTTCTGGCTATGTGGACATCTGAAAAAAATCTCACGGTAGCAAACAATCGGATGCAGCAGGCCCTAATATCGCTGGAGGAGTGGGCGAAATCATGGCTGGTAAAAATAAATGAAGAAAAAACAACATGTACGATATTCTCGCTTTCAAATAAACCACAGAACACCAAAATAAGTCTTAATGGCAAATATCTGCGGCCAAACGACAACCCAAACTACTTGGGTGTCACATTTGATCGGCGCATGACATGGAAAAGTCGGATCGAGAGAATCCGAATAAGAGCAAGACAAAGAATGGCAATCGTGAGGAAACTTGCTGGCACAAGCTGGGGAGCAGACGAAAGAATACTAAAGAAACTGTACACTGGAAGAGTGAGACCAGTTCTCGAGTATGGCATTGCGGCATGGGCAACAGCAGTAAAGGCGAACTTTGATAAAATTAACAAACTTCAAAACCAAGCCATGAGAGTTATGACAGGAGGCTTGAAGTCAACGCCAATTGTAGAACTTGAAAAGATTACAAATCTGCAATCCATGACCGACAGAAGTGACTGCAGAGCCCAGCAGCAAGCAGAGAAACTCAGAAGACTGACAGACGATTCAATGCATCAGAGACTAAATAGATTTGGAAATGAGAAACTAAAGCGGAGAAACTTTGCAGAAATAGCCAAAGCAAAGATGCGCGAAGACCCTATAAACACCATAACAACACCAAAGCCCATCCCTACTGTACGAAAACCCACATGGAAGCAGCATATCATTCCGGAGGTGGTAGAAAATATACCAGGTATTGGAAACAAGAACAGCCAGACTGAAAAAGAAAGAAGAGACATAACCCTGAGGTACATAGCAGAAAACTACCCAGTCATGGACTGGACATATGCATACACCGACGGTTCTGTAACAAACACAACACAGAACAGAGGGGCAGCGGTATTCCTGAGCCTACCAAATGGTAGAAAAATAACACTGTCAGGGGCAACTGGAAAATTCTCAAGCAATTTCAGAGCGGAGGCAGAGGCACTGAAGGCTGCAGTAAAAGCAATGCTGACAGGTGAAAGCAATGAATGCCAGATAGTCCTGTTTACAGATGCCCTGGCCGTGGTTACAGCACTAAAAAGCCAGAAAAATACTGAACTTAATGATTTAAGAGCAGTACTCTGTCAACTATGTCAGCAGTCCGCACCAAAAAGAGTAGTGGTACAGTGGGTTCCATCCCACTGTAACATCCAAGGCAACGAGGAGGCAGACAGACTGGCAAAAGAAGGTGCAAGACTACCACAACCAGATTCTAGTGTGACCTACGAAGAGTCCAAAAGGTCTATTAGGGCCAGATACATGGCCAAATGGGAAACAGAACATACTGGCTACACAAAAAATGATGCCTACTACCAGCTGAACAGAAGAGAGCAGGTCGTGGTCTTCAGACTCCACACAGGCCACAACAGACTGAGATACCATCTATTCAATAAACTGAAGATAGGTGGCACTGATGAATGCACCTGTGGCAGAGGGAAAATGACCACTGAACATCTGCTGCAAAATTGCCCGACATACGAGGACCAGAGAAAGCACATGTGGCCATCACCAGTGGCAACACTAGACAAGCTCTATGGCAGTGTTGACAGCCTCAGGATGACAGCTGCTTTCTTAGAACAAATTCAAGTTGACGTCTGACAGCGTACGAAGAAGAAGAAGAATGAAAGTACCAACATAAAAAGAATAATAATAACAAAGATTTGAGATAGTTCATTGTCATTGGGCATTTGAGGAAGAGGATACTATGAGCACAAGGTGGTAATGGGTAATATTTAGAATGGCAATAGATAAGTCCAGTAACATGTATGGCATAGTATCAAGATGAGAGGATTGAGAATGTCACGGGTGATTTGATAGAAGAAATGAGTAGCTCTTGAAATGTCTGATTCTTGTGTATGATGATTCTGATCAGGATGATGAAGGCCGTTGTTACAGTGATTCATTTGCTGAGCTAGCAGAGAAAGACAAGGGCTTGCAGCTCAGTGGAGAGGTCATTGAGTAAGTTTCATCTGAAATATGGTAATAGTTTAATTGTAGCATTCATAAATCATTTGTACACTTAATATTTAGCATAGCAAGGTAACATTTATTCTGGTTACATTCCTCTATCACTGTTTCCATGGTGATATGTACATATTTATTATAATAATTTGCTCATTTTGTAGTTCAGTGTGGTACATTTTTTAAAGTCGGAGTGGGTGACCGAGCAGTTTCGGTGCCAGTCTCTAGATCAATGAGACACAGGTTCAAACCCTTAAAAGGTTGACGGTTTTTTTCTTTTCTATTGGTGTAAATGAAAAATCTGCACCCTGCATGGTGACTTCATGGGCAAGTGGCCTTTATTTCTCAGCTCTGCAAATCCTTTTAACAGACTACAGTCAATGGAATGAAGGTGGTAAAGAATTTTTTGGAAAATCAACTTAGTCAAACATCTAAACGATTATTTTCTTTCATTCGCTTGGAGTATGTCTACATCTGCAAAGTTGTCACTTGTATTAACCTCACTGTCTTCTGCAACTCACACATAGGTCCATACAGTTTCCAACGATTATCTTAAAATGGCAGTCTGGGGCGGAAGATGCAGCACAGTGAATGAACTGACAGCAACCAGCTATGGCTGCTTGCATCAGGGTCGGCGAACAAGAGCTGACCAAGACTCTATTTCCCTCTAAAAATGGTGTCTGTGAAACAGTCTGCACGAGTGCAGTCTGGCTAAGAGAATGGGAAGAGAAACCCTGAAACCAGCTCAAACCAAATGTGCCAGGTCAAAAAGTGCAGATATTGCAGCCTTGCTGTAAACTACAAGGCGATACAAGGCTTTTGAGAATGGACAAAGAAGTTTGGGAAAAAAGGACAGTATCAGCCACCTAAACCATCACCATAGTTGTAATACATGCACTGTCTTCTGTTGGTTGGAAGCTCCAGTTCGACTGATATTTTCTGTAGTATTTTGTTTAAATCTTATGAACATGTGATAGTGGTTGTGACCACAGTTTGAGAATGTGTAAGCTGACACTTGAAATGAGTAAGGTAGTAGATGCTGGTATCAGCATTTACATCATTGGGGATGATGACTGAGATGTGGAAGAATATACATTTATAGATAGAACACACGCAGTGATGAAAAGTAAGTTTGTCACAAGCAAAGGACATTTGTGTATTTACATGACTAGTCTCTTGATATTAAACACTACATATAATACATGAATAGTTATTGTAGAAAATTGACACATTGTTTCATGACTTGCAGGCGGCCAATCACATTTGACCAGATCAAAAGAAATCTTGACAAGGTAAGTTTGTCAGTGGTTATTGTTGTTGTGTGAGGTTACTTACCTCATAGATAAGATAGGACAGGAAGGTGGCCCAAGTAACAAGAAGGGCCAAGGTTCACAACCAGACAATATCTTCAGATTTCTCTGCAAACTTAAGTGGAACTACTAATAGCAAACTTAAGTGGAACTACTAATAGCAAACTTAAGTGGAACTACTAATAGCAAACTTAAGTGGAACTACTAATAGCAAACTTAAGTGGAACTACTAATAGCAAACTTAAGTGGAACTACTAATATGGTCATGTCTGGAGAATGAAAGAAGACTGGCTACCAAAGACAATCATAAAAGGTCAAGTGCCAGGGATGCAGATACCACAGGGATGCACAACATAGGACAATACCTGAGAGATAAAAGACAAGACTGGAACCAGGTTAGGTATATAACAGCTAGAACATTTGAGCATTCCCTCAGGCAAACCTCTACACCACAAGGTTTATGGGAAACATTGAAGTCATTCAGTTTGAGGTTACTGGAGGTTTGCAAAGTGATTGTCTTCGCATTCAATTAATGGGGTATATAGACAGTGCATGCATACTGCCAGAGCTCTGCCAACACAGTTGCCTTTTCTGTGACACGGTTTGGCATCTTGAGTACCCTGACAATATCCAGAGCTATACCAGCAAGAGTTTCACGCTGACTCTAGCATTAACATCTCCGATGACAGTTTAAAAAAATTATTGGTGTCATATATATATAAAAATCAATCAATCAATCCAAAAGCAGTCAGCTCCCTATGTAGCACAGGTCTTCAACAAATACATGCCCAATCCTCCTGTCTTGGGCAGTCCACGACTTCCCTCTGCCCTTAATGTTTGTCTCAAGCTCTCTTCTCAATGTGGGCTTTGGCCTTTCTCTACTTCTCTTGCATTGAGAATTCCAGAACACATAACTGTCTTGTAATGCTATTTGGTTTGTTTATTAATGTGTGTTCTATCCTGTCTTGGGCAGTCCACGACTTCCCTCTGCCCTTAATGTTTGTCTCAAGCTCTCTTCTCTATGTGGGCTTTGGCCTTTCTCTACTTCTCTTGCATTGAGAATTCCAGAACACATAACTGTCTTGTAATGCTATTTGGTTTGTTTATTAATGTGTGTTCTATCCTGTCTTGGGCAGTCCACGACTTCCCTCTGCCCTTAATGTTTGTCTCAAGCTCTCTTCTCTATGTGGGCTTTGGCCTTTCTTTACTTCTCTTGCATTGAGAATTCCAGAACACATAACTGTCTTGTAATGCTATTTGGTTTGTTTATTAATGTGTGTTCTATCCTATCTTACCCTTACATCATGTTTTACTGATTTATGTTTAGTTCTTTCCAACAGTTCCACATTAGTGATCTTATCATACCATTTCAATTTCTCTATAGGTTCCCTGATGCAATTGAAGTTCCTCTTTCGTAGTATTCTTATTTTGATATCTTTATCTGTCCCGTCTACTTTGTCTGTATTACTACCAAGATCTGTGAGTGATTTCACATCTTCTAGGAGTGTGTTTGATATCTTTATGTCCCGTCTACTTTGTCTGTATTACTACCAAGATCTGTGAGTGATTTCACATCTTCTAGGAGGCTGTTTGATATCTTTATGTCCCGTCTACTTTGTCTGTATTACTACCAAGATCTGTGAGTGATTTCACATCTTCTAGGAGGCTGTTTGATATCTTTATGTCCCGTCTACTTTGTCTGTATTACTACCAAGATCTGTGAGTGATTTCACATCTTCTAGGAGGCTGTTTGATATCTTTATGTCCCGTCTACTTTGTCTGTATTACTACCAAGATCTGTGAGTGATTTCACATCTTCTAGGAGGCTGTTTGATATCTTTATGTCCCGTCTACTTTGTCTGTATTACTACCAAGATCTGTGAGTGATTTCACATCTTCTAGGAGGCTGTTTGATATCTTTATGTCCCGTCTACTTTGTCTGTATTACTACCAAGATCTGTGAGTGATTTCACATCTTCTAGAGGAGTGTGTCTCCCAACATAATGTGGTTGTCATTAGTTGCATTTATTCACATAGTATGTGTTTTTATCTGTGTATTGTCATTCCCAATTTCTTTTACCTCTTATCAATAATTTGCATATTGTTGCAGTTATGGGACAGAAGAGCCAAGTCAATTGCAAAGTCCAGATCATCAAGTTGTTATGTCAAATTCCATTGAATTCCAGTTTTGTCATTTCTGCCAACTGGATGTTTGGGGGATCTTGTAAGAACTGGTATATTTAAAAGTTCTTCTAAGTGTTCTGCCCATTTCTTCATTGGCTAATTAAATTTTCTTCTTTATTCTTGATAAAGCCTTTTACTTGCTAATATTTTCAAATCAGTTTTTGTGTGCTTTTGTACAGATTTTTCATATTTCCTTTTGCTGCAGCTCTCTTGTCAACTCATCAATATATTTTCCCCCCGTTTCTTCTAGATGCACTTTCTTACTTCTTTGTTGGCTTCAGTGTACATATTTTGAACCTTGACTTTACTATTTCTGATTTTGCTTCTGTTCAAATCTCCCTTATTCATTGTTTGGCCCATGTCTGAACCTCCTTAGTCCCCCCTTACAGCATGCTTAAAAGATTTGCAGCATTATTATTCTTTGCTTCCCTTTCAGGCCCCATAAATATATAGAGCAGTTGTCATAGTCTATTCTAGATTGTTCATCTGTCTGTCTCTGTAGTGCAGATTGCACAGTACAATTTGCCTATTTCACTTGTGAATGAAACTTTTGTTCTATTTTCTAAAGGGTCGTTACCGAAGAGTGGACAGATTCCAGGAAGATATGTTCAAGGTGTTTGAGAGAGCCAGGAAGTTGAGCCGCACAGATTCACAGGTAATTTGTCAATTAAAAGTTGTTAGCTTATTAGTTTCTTTTTTCCAAACCCCCAATAAACTTGCAATTACAAGGGACCTCTTGCTGTCTTACAAACCCCAGCTCTTACATCCTATGATAAAGTAAGTAAGATCCTGAGACTTATGTACTATTGGTATATACAACTACCCTAAAGGCCAACACACCAAAATCTAACGAACAATAGCACTTTCATGTGTAGTGTGTCTCTATGTCATCATACAGGATTTCCTGATTTAGCCTTGCACTAAACACAAGTCACATACTCTACTGTACTAGCATGTATCACATGTTCAATGATTCATTAGTGCTCAGAATCAAGTGTAAACAATAAAACCAATGTCAATGGAGACCTAGACTCCTACCTAATATCGGGGTCAGGTGTATGCAACATGCTTACTAGACCCCTACCTTACATCATGGTCATGTGTGCGCAACATACTGACTAGACCCCTACCTCATATCAGGGTCAGGTGTGCGCAACATACTGACTAGACCCCTACCTCATATCAGGGTCAGGTGTGCGCAACATACTGACTAGACCCCTACCTCATATCAGGGTCAGGTGTGTAACATACTGACTAAACCCCCTACCTCAATCGGGGTCAGGTGTGTAACTTACTGACTAGACCTCTTACCTCAAATTGGGGTCAGGTGTGCGCAACATACTGACTAGACCCCTACCTGGCCGTTACCCCGGGGAAGCAAACCCTTAAAAAATGCAGGAGGAAGCAGACCCTTACATAAAATGCATGCTGAAGTCGGATGTACTGGGCCGACAGGCGCAAAATAAAAACCACAATGCAACGCACGCCGCCTTGGGGATTAGAGAAATAAGGCGAACGCAAAGAGAAAAAAAAACAAACCCCTACCTCATATTGGAGTCAGGTGTGCGCAACATACTGACTAGACCCATACCTTGCATCAGGGTCAGGTGTGCAAAATACTGACTAGACCCCTACCTCATGTTGAGGTCAGGTGCAACATACTGATGTAGAACCCTACCTCATGTTAGGGTCAGGTGAAACACACTGACTAGACCCCTAACTGATGTTACTGTCAGGTATAACATACTGATCTAGACCCCTAACTCATGTTAGGGTCAGGTACAACATACTGACATAGACCCCCTACGTCTTCTCCTTAAACCTTGTTTGGATTATCTAAAATTTCTGATGACATGAGTTTGGTCCAGCTACATTTGTTCTGTATTTTATCTGTGTGTCTACCAGTTGTATGAAGATGCTGTGGAGATGCAGACGTTCTTTATCAAAACTCGAGATGAACTGTGTAAAAATGGTGAATTGCTGTTGACCCCTGCCCTCAGCTACACTGAGCGCCACCTGTCTCAGGCTCTGGAAATGGAACAGAAGGACAAACAGGAACTGGAAAAACAAGAGCTGGAAAAACAAGAAGAAGAAGAGAAGAAGAAAGTTGCTGTTGAGGAGAAAATTCCTGGAGATAAAGTAAGAAGTGTTTATTATTATAATTGTTTTGATCACTGGAAAAATGTTACTCACTCTTGATTCCTGTATCTTATATGGTTATTGTGGCTGTAGTTTTGTTTCATACCAAGACTGCTACATGTGTAAATGGATGGATTACAAACAGCCATGAATCCTAGAACGGGTTACTGTGTGTGTACTATTGACTGCCAAGTCAAGGACACTTGCATATTTTCTTTTTCTTTATTCTCTGTTGCCCCAGGAGCATATGTCCAACACTGCATTTGTCTTACCCAAACTAGCTTTTAAGGAAATCTGCTTCCAATCATTTGCTGGTCGGTTTCGAAGCAATGAAAAAAGAATGTGAGACACAGTTAAAAAGTCCAGGAGGCATGGAAGGAAATGGGATGGATTGCCTCAGATAAGAGACTTGATTATTGTTACTGTATTAATAAGCAGGGGATTCCGTGGCGAAGTGGTTAAGCCGTCGACCTCGTGATCAGGTGGTGTGGGTTCGACTCCGGACTCCGCCGTCTTTTTCACGGTTGCTTAATGCGGAGTCCCTTGTATCTCGTAGTCGCCTCCTAGTCGTCTTGTCCTTGACTTGCCACAGGGGTCGGGCGGCACGAGACGAGAGTGAGGATAAAAAGTAGTGCAGTTAATCCTTACTAAAAATAGTGATAGCAGAATTAATTATGCCATCATCGTCTACGATGGACAGCGGCCTTTGTCCTTTGTTTGTTAATAAGCAGCAGAAAATGAGGATGAATACCAAAACTGAGTTTCATTATATCGTAAATATATTGTTCAAGGAATAACAGCCGTCTAAAGGTCGACAATTCAGGGAGTGTAGGAGAGAGACAATATGGGCTTGAAGATCTGTTCACACCTAGATTACCAGTATCTTCATCATATGGGCTTGAAGATCTGTTCACACCTAGATTACCAGTATCTTCGTCTGTCCGTTCCTCACCTGCATTCCCAGAAAGTTCTACTGGTTCCCTTCCTGGGGATCACGGGACCAGGGAAGGTTGTGATGAGGCTGGCAACCTTAACTCACGTAAAAACTATTGCCAGTAAGACAACATCACAATTAAAGTCACAGGATTCTTAGGACTAAGCTGGCTAGATTCAATCCAAATGTGGCGTTGGTATCAGTGCCCCACAAACTGGGGTATGGGGTGATTGATATTGTTTAAGAATGGCACAGAATGAGAAGATACAAATATCACATTGCTATAGAGAGGATATAGTTGAGGCACAATTTGTTGTTCTTATCTTTACTGCAGGGTTCAGACCAAGAATCTACCAACGATGAAGAATACGAGTACAAGGGTCAGGTTTATTCAAAGGGTGATTTTGTCTACATTGACTCAAGGTAAGATATCTTCAGATAAATTATTCATGGACTAGACATAAAATTAATGATCAAAGAGGGATTTTGTCTCAAGGTAAGATATTTACAGAAATTGTTAATGAACTAGACATAATGAATGATCAAAGAGCTAAACTTTGTCCAGTATACATGACCTTGAAGTGATGGGACAACTGAAGGATGAGAGTGAGTACTGTCTGCTACTAGCAGGTACAGTTATGTACTATTCTGTCAAGATAAGGAAAGGGACCTAGGGGTTATAATAGATCATACAGATAAGGTGAGTGAGCAAGTTAAGGTAGCAGTGAAAAAGGCAAATGCAATGTTCGGTATGATAAAAAGAAATATTAAACATAGGAGCAAGGAAGTGATCGTCAAACTGTATAAAGCTTTAGTTAGACCTAGAGTACTGTGTACAGTTGTGGAGTCCTTATCATAGAGGGGACATAAACATGCTAGAAAGAATACAAAAAAGAGCGACAAAGATGATAGTGGGATTCCAGAATTACAGTTATGAGGAACGACTCGGAAAAATCGGCCTGCAGTGTCTCGAAGAGAGAAGAATTCGTGGTGACTTAATACAGGTTTATAAGATGATCAGAGGAATCGATAAATTAGACTATAACAAGTTTTTTAAAATACAGCCACCCACAATAACACGAGGGCATAGCTACAAGCTGACTAAAGAGAGGTCCAGGTTAGATATTAGGAAATATTCTTTTAGTCAGAGAGTGGTGTCTGCTTGGAATGCATTGCCAGGGGAGGTAGTGGAGGCAGGGACAGTTAATGCATTTAAGAATAAACTGGATGCGCATAGCTTTTAGAGCAAGGTGATGTAAATGTAACTGGTTGTATACAGACTCTGCAGGGTCTTCTAAACCAGTATAAAGACGTTAAGTTAAGTTAAGTTAAGAATTGATGCTGCTACACTCTGGGCAAACTCATAGGTGCCCAGTCTCCCTCGATGGATCCAGTAGCCTGCTTTCTGAACATTACTTTTGCTACATCCTCTCATATGTTCAACATTTAAGAGGTGGTCATTGATGGACCTCAGAATGTCACTTCTATTCATATGCAAAGTCCCCTTGAGGTGAGAATGACAGCTCATTCATTACCATAACCTCCAGCATGACTATGCAGCGAGTCCAACTAAGCCAAATGGGTAGTGTAATAGCCCCGCAGATTAAAAGGTTAGATTTAGCCAATTTTGAAGTAAAGGAAATAAAATGTATTAAAACTGCAACAGGAGCACAACCCATCAGAGTAGCTCTGGATGAAGACTAACAGCAGCACAAACCATCAGAGTAGCTCTGGATGAAGGCTAACAGGAGCACAAACCATCAGAGTAGCTCTGGATGAAGGCTAACAGGAGCACAAACCATCAGAGTAGCTCTGGATAAAGACTAACAGGAGCACAAACCATCAGAGTAGTTATGGATGAAGACTAACAATAGCACAAACCATCAGAGTAGCTCTGGCTAAAGACTAACAGGAGCACAAACCATCAGAGTAGCTCTGGATGACGACTAACAGGAGCACAGCACAGACCATCAGAGTAGCTCTGGATGAAGACTAACAGGAGCACAGCACAGACCATCAGAGTAGCTCTGGATGAAGACTAACAGGAACACAGCACAACCCATCAGAGTAGCTCTGGATGAAGACTAACAATAGCACAAACCATCAGAGTAGCTCTGGATAAAGACTAACAGGAGCACAAACCATCAGAGTAGTTATGGATGAAGACTAACAATAGCACAAACCATCAGAGTAGCTCTGGATGAAGACTAACAATAGCACAAACCATCAGAGTAGCTCTGGCTAAAGACTAACAGGAGCACAAACCATCAGAGTAGCTCTGGATGACGACTAACAGGAGCACAGCACAGACCATCAGAGTAGCTCTGGATGAAGACTAACAGGAGCACAGCACAAACCATCAGAGTAGCTCTGGATGAAGGCTAACAGGAGCACAGCACAAGCCATCAGAGTAGCTCTGGATGAAGACTAACAGGAGCACAGCACAAACCATCAGAGTAGCTCTGGATGAAGGCTAACAGGAGCACAGCACAAACCATCAGAGTAGCTCTGGATGAAGGCTAACAGGAGAACAAACCATCAGAGTAGCTCTGGATGAAGACTAACAGGAGCACAGCACAAACCATCAGAGTAGCTCTGGATGAAGGCTAACAGGAGCACAGCACAAACCATCAGAGTAGCTCTGGATGAAGACTAACAGGAGCACAGCACAAACCGTCAGAGTAGCTCTGGATGAAGACTAACAGGAGCACATCACAAACCATCAGAGTAGCTCTGGATGAAGACTAACAGGAGCACAGCACAAACCATCAGAGTAGCTCTGGATGAAGGCTAACAGGAGCACAGCACAAACCATCAGAGTAGCTCTGGATGAATGCTAACAGGAGCACATCACAAACCATCAGAGTAGCTCTGGATGAAGACTAACAGGAGCACATCACAAACCATCAGAGTAGCTCTGGATGAAGACTAACAGGAGCACATCACAAACCATCAGAGTAGCTATGGATGAATGCTAACAGGAGCACAGCACAAACCATCAGAGTAGCTCTGGATGAAGACTAACAGGAGCACATCACAAACCATCAGAGTAGCTATGGATGAATGCTAACAGGAGCACAGCACAAACCATCAGAGTAGCTCTGGATGAAGACTAACAGGAGCACAAACCATCAGAGTAGCTCTGGATGAAGGCTAACAGGAGCACAAAACCATCAGAGTAGCTCTGGATGAAGGCTAACAATAGCACAAACCATCAGAGTAGCTCTGGATGAAGGCTAACAGGAGCACAAACCATCAGAGTAGCTCTGGATGAAGGCTAACAATAGCACAAACCATCAGAGTAGCTCTGGATGAAGGCTAACAGGAGCACAAACCAACAGAGTAGCTCTGGATGAAGGCTAACAGGAGCACAAATCATCAGAGTAGCTCTGAATAAAGGCTAACAATAGGACAAACCATCAGAGTAGCTCTGGATGAAGGCTAACAGGAGCACAAACCATCAGAGTAGCTCTGGATGAAGACTAACAGGAGCACAGCACAGACCATAGGAGTAGCTCTGGATGAAGACTAACAGGAGCACAAACCATCAGAGTAGCTCTGGATGAAGGCTAACAGGAGCACAGCACAGACCATCAGAGTAGCTCTAGATGAAGACTAACAGCAGCACAAACCATCAGAGTAGCTCTGGATGAAGGCTAACAGGAGCACAAACCATCAGAGTAGCTCTGGATGAAGGCTAACAGGAGCACAAACCATCAGAGTAGCTCTGGATGAAGGCTCACAGGAGCACAAACCATCAGAGTAGCTCTGGATGAAGGCTCACAGGAGCACAAACCATCAGAGTAGCTATGGATGAAGACTCACAAAAGAGGCTCATAACACAATGTATTGAACACAACCAAAGTCAGCCGCCAACACATCTAATCATGAAGGCAGCAGTGTCAACTACTGAACACAACCAAAGTCAGCCGCCAACACGTCTAATCATGAAGGCAAGCAGTGTCAACTACTGAACACAACCAAAGTCAGCTTCCAACATGTCTAATCATGAAGGCAAGCAGTGTCAACTACTGAACACAACCAAAGTCAGCCGCCAACATGTCTAATCATGAAGGCAGCAGTGTCAACTACTGAACACAACCAAAGTCAGCCGCCAACACGTCTAATCATGAAGGCAAGCAGTGTCAACTACTGAACACAACCAAAGTCAGCTTCCAACATGTCTAATCATGAAGGCAAGCAGTGTCAACTACTGATCACAACCAAAGTCAGCCGCCAACACGTCTAATCATGAAGGCAGCAGTGTCAACTACTGAACACAACCAAAGTCAGCCGCCAACACGTCTAATCATGAAGGCAAGCAGTGTCAACTACTGAACACAATCAAAGTCAGCCGCCAACACGTCTAATCATGAAGGCAGCAGTGTCAATTCTGTGAAAGTAATTGATAGTATAGACTGCACTGTGGTTAAAAATATGTTGAGACATTGAATTCCAGAGGAATTTATTAAAGGCTATAACAACGCTGTCTGCATTCTTCCTGCCGTCTGCTTGATGCCAGAAAAACGCTTATATTGTTAACAAATTAATTGAACAAAATTTGTTTAGTTTTTTCAAGATTTTAATTATTACATGGTAAGGGAAGTAACTCTTATATTTGCGTTTCATGTTGTGAAAGCAGTGACGTGATTTGTGTGGAAATTCAAAGTTGTAAAAGATTTGTCATCTTTCAAGTCAGTCAAATTTTTATTGTGTTGATCACAAAAATGTGTAGCAAACCTAGCACTTCAAGATTGTCTAATAGTAGGTTTTTATCTGTAGAAAAGGCTAGGGAGTTGTACATGCTAGATGAATATAGTGATGAGGATTCACATTTTTCTGATGTTGAATCGGAGTCAGACATAGAATATATTATTATTCAACCTACTGAATCTGGTGCTGAAGAAAAGGGGGTGTTGTACAGCCAAGACTTAGTGCTGCTAAAAGGCAAAAACGTTTGACTGCACGATCAACAGAAAAACAAAGATGCAATATTTCTAAAGCAAATTCGAGAGAACATGATAGTGAATGGGTTTCAGTACTTCCATCACCACTGACTGACTGAGACCCAGAACTCATTCAGATTGCTGCCAAAATGTGGCCGACCATGGGGATTGAATGGAGACCTGTAACTCAGTGATACATCAACTCAATTTGACTGCTACAGAAAATTATTTTCTTGCTGATGTTATTCATATGTGGATTACTGTTATTCTGAAGTACACTAGACCAATCTGCATTACGTTTCAGTGGTTATTCATGGATTGGTGACATTTTTGTGTGTGAAAAATAGTTCTTATGACAAATATGACGATTTAATAATTACGTAACATTTTATGAAATTCTACAAGATCTTCATATTCATACTGCACATTCATTTTCCATTAATTTGATATATAACATGTTTGTCTTCCTTCTGAAATAATTAAGAAAAGTCAAGTTTTATGAAGAAATTGCTTTTATAGAAAAAATCATTCTGTCAAAACTAGTTACAAAATTATGGCCTTTAAGAGCTAAAATCAAGACATTTGTATCCATAGGATATCTAAATAATGAGTTACAAGAAAGAACAAACTCTTTGTAACACTTACATTCAGACCAGCATCAACCTTGAATGTCTTTCTTACCAAGGATCCTCTTCCTCGTTACCGACTGGCTGGTGTCACAAACAAATGATGATATTAAAATGGCAGTCATTGATTATGGACAAACCGCTAGAGTTCCTTGATTTTACAGATGCCCTGTATCTTTATAACGTACACAATAAGTCATACAGGATAAGATAAATACACTTGTAATAAGGACAGCAGAAAATGAGGCTTCTCGTCAATATAGACTAAGTAACAGAAATGAGTAATTAGTATTCTATAATATAAGACTGGAACATGTTCAACTATTGGAATTATAAAGTCAGAAAGATAGAGAATCAAATCAATATGATGGCTGAATTATTTCTTGAGATTCCTCACCCATTATTGCTGTAGTCGCCATTGGTTTCATGTTATTTCTTGTAATGCCTAACCTTTGTCATTAAAGGGATACACCTGAGCCTCATATCATGGTCATTGAAAGTTTTGGCACGGATACTAGTGGCCAGGTCATCAAGGGAAATTGGTTTTACCGTCCTGAAGAAACATATCACATTGCAACACGCAAGTTCTTGGAAAAGGTATTATATAGAATTTACTTTCATTTATCTGAATAGACTTAATTTTCAAATGAGCTTTCCGGTTTTCTTTTAAAATTCAGAAAACATATAAGTATGATGAGGGGAAACAGCCACAACTAATGAATGCTTTACTGTATCATTAGGATAAATAATTCATGTGTGTAACCATTGATTCGTCCAGATGTATTATTTAATGGTACTTTCTTGCCAACAGGAGGTGTTCAGAAGTGACACCAGTCATGGTACACCCTTGTCTGAGATTGTGGGAAGATGTTGTGTCATGTGTGTCAAAGATTATTTCAAGAGCAGACCAGAGGTAAATATTGCTATATTAATCTTGTGTTTGGGGGTCACTATAGCAGAGAGGTAATGTACTTGCTTCTCAAGAAACAAACTAAAACACAAAACTGTGGGGTGTTTTAAGTGTTTCCTGTTCTCAAGGGAGGTGAGACCAGTGCTTAGTCCTATCTGAGATGGACAATAGACTCTGAGGTCCCGTGCACATAAACGAACCCTTGGCATTGAAAATTGAAAAGGATGTTAGATTCTGTCCAGGCAAAGTTCTGAAGGTAATAAAATTCTTAACAAATCGTAATGAAGTCCAGAAGAAAGCCACTCTCCCATCTTGCAAAGAAACAACAGGTCAATCACCTGTTTGTCTGCACACTCAATTGCAAGTGTATACTGTATACAAAAGACCTTTCCACCTCCAGAGACAGAATATGAGTGACAAAAAAGAATCTTGTGTTTTTTTCTAGTTGAAATAATATATGCTAAATTACTGGCCTGGTCTGTTTTGATAAGTAGAATTTCTATCCATATAACTTTTATATTACGTTCAGAAATATGTAACCTTGGAATTTACATTAACTTAATAATTAATTGATGTATCAACTGGAATTTTTGCTTGTACCTTTATTTTCATTATGATATTAATGAGTTATGCATAACTATTATTTAGACAACATGGATTTATCTAAACAGATGTTCTTATTGGCCCATAGTTGTCTTTTATACACAAAACAAATTTTACAGTAAATTGAGATTCACATTAAGACTCGCAGACATATCTTAATATAGCATAGGGGCATGAGTAAATTATTTTTCCCTATAAATGTATGTTAATGTTTATAATATATGGATTAATAGTAAGGACTGTGTTGACAAAATATTATATGACTAACTATCTATCAGCGAAATCATGTTACCCGAAATAACAATATACATGATTCCACTGACGGCTCCCCGCACGTTCGCCCTGAATGTGGCAGGGTGTGCTGTTCCAGGATTGGTCTTTACAGAGAACACATATTTCGCAGCAATAGTCTGATGCTGTAGCCATCATCACTTGCGATGAGCAACTATAACTATATGACTAATGTTTGTGTTCTTGCGCCAGTGTTTCTTTTTAATTAAATGTTATTTTCCAAGCTTCACGATAATGTTGAGCATGTATTAATTAACATAATTTTTACTTTAAATAAACAAATGCATAGAATGTACTCACCCTATTCAGAAGAAACGACTCAAAGAGATTGATGTTTCCTTATATGGTCCTCACATTTAATCCAGAATTGTTTGTCAATGTGTGAGAGGGCAGCATATGCCATTTCTCTGACATCTGACAGTTTGAAGGTTTTGTTGTCACTTGCCATCTGTCCTTTCACCTTTGCCCAAACTAATTCAATAGGATTTTAGTGTGAAAGTGGCATTCTTAAACACTTATCAGGGAATGGCGTGGGCTAGTTGACACGGCTCACAATCCGAAGGACCTGGGTTCGATCCTCATCACAGCACCGGCCGTTAACCTCGGGGAAGCAAACCCTTACAAAATGCCGGAGGAAACAGACACTTACATAAAATGCATGATGAAGTCGAATGCACTTGGCCGATAGGCGCAAAATGAAAACCATAATACAATGCACACCGCCTTGGGGAATAAAGAAATATGACGAATGCAAAAAAACACCTATTACCAAGCTCCTGAATCACTTTGTCAATGTGAAACACATTTGTCCTCTATGTATTCTTTACAAGTGACAACAAACAATTCAGGTTTGATGTGTATTTCCATAAATTGTGCTCCTTTGTTAGGCAAAGTTTTGATCTCGTCCTTAGTACATGCTGATGTCGGAACTCTGTCTTCCAGTGCCACTGTATTATGTTAGGATGCGCATTAACAGACAGGAGGGTCTATCTAATGACTGAAGTACAGTTTTCTCAATCCACTTACTAAATATGCAGCCATTCATCTACCTACCAGTTGCTGTCTTTTACTACTTGAGACAATTCTTGTCATAGTTCCATCTACAGAATGCCATTCCTTTTCGTTAGTATGGTGCGCATTTATCCATTTTCCATCTTTATACACAATATCGTAATTGTCTTTACGCATTTCTCTAATTTCCCCTAAATATTTGCGTCTAAAAACTATGAGGTTTTCACAAATAATATTTAGAACACCGCATGCTTGCGGAATGGGAAGCCAGCATCCTTTACAGTTTTCCATAATGTAGTTTTACAGATGTTAATGTTGTGATTCTCAATAGATTGTTAAATTTCCTTAGGGTCAATGTTTCTTTAGAATCCAACATTCTATAAGTTGTGTCATTGAATAACTTATTTGTCAAAGCTATCAACTTTCTTTTTTCTACCTTGATCTGCTAAGTTATTTGTAGAAAGACTCATATTTTAAATTCCCAGGACATAGGTTGTTATTTTCTCTTGGTTTTTTTTGTGGTTTTTTTTGGCGTTCGCCTTATTTCTCTATTCCCCAAGGCGGTGTGCGTTGCACTGTGGTTTTTATTTTGCGCCTGTCGGCCCAGTGCATCCGACTTCAGCATGCATTTTATGTAAGGGTCTGCTTCCTCCTGCATTTTCTAAGGGTTTGCTTCCCCGGGGTAACGGCCGGTGCTGTGATGGGAATCGAACCCAGCAACTTCGGGTCGTGAGCCGTGCCACTTAACCACTAGGCCACGTCGTCCCCTTCTCTTGGTTTGAAATATGATAACACAGACTCCCATGTTTAGCCTCACATGAGAAGTATTTATACAATTTTATTGCTATGATTTTTAGTGAAACGAATTTAACTCTGGTGTATCTCAATACGTTCAGTACTTACAGTGAAGACATATTATATTTTTTAATATGCCCCAAAGAAGCTAAAAGGCATCCTAATTACTTTATATGAGTGTAAAGATTATGACATGAAGTTGATCAAAGATTGTGACATGAAGTTGATCAATGATTGTGACATGAAGAGGATCTTACTATAAACATACATTTTCATAAATTTATATCACTGAAATGTGTTATTTTTTAGACTGACACATACTTCTGAATGCACTATAGAAAACTAACAACTAGTTAAACCATAGTTGAATGCATTAATTGACCATGCCTCCACTATTTCTTGTGGCAATGCATTCCAAGCATTTCCACACTCTGACTAAAAAAAATATATCCTGGTATATAATTTGGACCTTTCTTTAATTAATTTGTGGCTGTGCCCACTTGTTTTTGAAGGCATTGTCGTCTAGTTTATACTTTCCTTTTACTATCTTATAAACCTGAATTAAATGATCTCGAATTCTTCTCTTTTCAAGAGACCATGGGCCAGTTTTTCTGAGTCGTTCCTGATAACTATAGTTTCGGAATCCTACTATTATTGTTGTCGCTCTTTTTTTGTATCCTTTCCAGCATGTTGATATCTCCTTTACAATATGAACTCCACACCTGTACACAGTACTCCAATCTAGGTCTAACTAATGCATTATACAGTTTGACTATCACTTCCTTGCTCCTATGTTTAATATTTCTTTTTATCATACCTAACATTGCATTTGCCTTTTTCACTGCTACCTGGACTTGCTCACTCACCTTACCTGTATGATCTATTATAACCCCTAGGTCCTTTTTCTTTTCTATCCTTCTAATTTTGTTCTCTCCCATAACCTTCTTCTACCATCACATTTGTACCTTTTGTGGGTTGGATCACACTTGTGAATAGTACGTCAAGTCTTGTCTGGGATCAATATGCTGAGCAGCACATGAGCTGCAGCGGTTAGCGACCCATAGCTGATTGCTAGTGTCAGGTTCAGTGAACCATAGCTGCCAAGACCCTTCTATACCTCCATGCGGTGATCCTGCAACTGGCTAAGGAGAAGTGATCGAAGAGTGAAGGCAAACCGCTACTTAGATGTGTTGGACTGAAAGGTGCAAATACTGCAGTAGATTTAGAATGAACGAAGGTCAAGTCAATTCTTGTCTAATCATACTTCTACCACAACTATTTCTCTGTGAAATACATGAACATTCTCAGCACCTATCTCTTTCTCTCTCTCTCTCTCTCTCTCTCTCTCTCTCTCTCTCTCTCTCCCTCCCTCTGTCCTTCCTTCCTTCCTTCCTTCTTTCCTTCCTTCCTTCTTCCCTCCCTGCTTACGTGTGTTTTATATGAAAATTCTCAGTACTTCTGTGTAGATGTGTACATGGTTCTTTGCAAGTAAATGAATACGTTTTGTTATCAGGGCATTCCAGACAAAGATGTATATGTGTGCGAGTCAAGGTACAGTGTTCGTCACAGGTGCTTCAAAAAAATCAAGGTAAGGCTGTCCTCAAACCAAGCAAGTGTAAAAAGTAACTTCATCTTTAAATTTAAAAATCTGTTTGTTTTGTTTTCCAAGACGGAATACATGTTGTACTGTTTTGTGCCTTACAGTCCAGTGTGTCTAACTCAGCACGTATTTTATATAATGAGTTCATACCATATGGGTATTTTTTATTTTATTTTTTTTGTTGCGTTCGCCTTATTTCTCTAATCCCCAAGGCGGTGTGCGTTGCACTGTGGTTTTGATTTTTGCGCCTGTCAGCCCAGTGCATCCGACTTCAGCATGCATTTTATGTAAGGCTCTGCTTCCTCCTGCATTTTCTAAGGGTTTGCTTCCCCGGGGTAACGGCCGGTGCTGTGATGGGGATCGAATCCAGCACCTTCCGGTTGTGAGCCGTGTCACTTAACCACTAGGCCACGTCGTCCCCTCCATATGGGTATGACCCTGCTGGTTCCTGAATCCAAACACATGCAAGTTTGTTTTGTAAGCCATTCCATTAACCACTTAGCTAAGCCACCAATCTAACTATATTGTTATCTTCTTCTTCTTCTTCGTTCGTTCTCAATCTCCCACTACCCAACCCTGAAAGGGCTTAAGTAGCAGAATGTAGTCCAGAGAACGGATTGCGTTGTGTTGTAGTTTACAGCTTGGCTGCGATATTTGCACCTTTCGGTCCAACACATCCGACTTCAGCAAGTATTTTTTAAGTACCGGGTTAGCATTCCCTCTCCGATCCCTTCTCCTTAGCCAGTCTGCCCTGCTGCAGCCTGTTATCCAGGATCACCGCGTGTAGGTGTAGAAGGGTCTTGGCAGCTATGGTTCGCTGGCCCTGACGCTAGCAGTCAGCTATGGGTCTCTAACCACTGCAGTTCATGTGCTGCTCAGCATCTTGATCCCCTAAATATTGTTATGATATTGTACTTTATAGTTTTTTTCAGTTCCTTTACTGATATTTTATTGTTGTAGTTATATCATTGGCAAAATTAATTTGTTTGTTTGCTTTAAGATCAGCATTGCATGTTTATTTGTTCTGGTTGTTCAACTTTGTTCGAACCACTGTTTTGTAGGTATGGCAGACTCCACAAAGTAAGAATCTGAATTTTGTTCCTCGAGAAGTGCCATTAACCCCCATCCGAGTGACGTCTGTGTTTGCAATTAAGATGAACAGTGAAAATACTCTGGATGACAGTGACACTATTATAGACAAAAAACGAGAGGTATGTGTTTGTTGAGAGGTATGTGTTTGTTGAGAGGTATGTGTTAAGTAAGATTTGCTTTCAACTCTTTTCAGCCATTATAGAAATTAGCAGAATTTTCTCTAAGCTGTTTGACACTACTTATTGACTTACTTTCAAGTTCGATCTACACCTGGACACTTCAGTTCATATTCTGTTCAGGGCTCTCCATACAAAGTAGGACATATGCCCTGTCGTGAGGTTTCTATGATCTCCATCCATTCCTCACCATATCTTTGACATCATTTTTTTGGGTGCAGTTTTTGCACATGTGTCTAGTCCATTAACTGTACAGTTTGTAGGAAACTTTTCCTTGATTTCAGTCATTCCTCTTCTGGATTATACCCAAACAAAAAGGGGGGGTTTCTCTGATCACGGGACTTTTTGTTTTTAACTTCTGATGCAACACATCTCCAGGTTTCTGGTGGTACTGTACTAGTGATTACCTAAACTTGTCGCTTTGGTGTTGCTTAAAGCATCCTGTTACAATAAGACATGCCTCATTTACTGCCACATCGACGTGGCTCGTGTGCTGCTGCAGAAATGCGCTAGGACTGATGTGCGCAACACCATTGCTGTGTCATGTTTGTTAGCTTATACAATATGTTATTTCTTGCGCTAACTTTTTGTTTCACCTTCTTGCAGTGTTCCTTGTAGAACAATGTACGATCCATTGTCATTTCTAGGTACTTAGGTGTATCATTATGTTCAAGTTCATGTCCCTGCCTATTTGGGTGCAAGGTCATTTGTAACATGTGGCTGAGAAACGTAGCATACAACTAAGAGTATCACATCTAGACAGTAGACCTGCAGCAACTAATGTATGTATGATATACTTTGTGTTAGATGCTTCGATGTAACCAGAAACGTAGAATTATGACAAAGAACATGCCAAGCAATTAATACACATACATATTGATGAAATACCTTGGATATGGATAGGACAGACCTTCAGAACAGAACCTAACAATTAAAAACAACAACTTCTGAATTAAAACCTAACTGGGAAGAGATGAGTTGGTGGTGTGGGCTTGAGAACAGCAGAGGTGGAGAGTTGGTGGTGTGGGCTTGAGAACAGCAGAGGTGGAGAGTTGGTGGTGTGGGCTTGAGAACAGCAGAGGTGGAGAGTTGGTGGTGTGGGCTTGAGAACAGCTAGAAAGAACAGCAGAGGTGGAGAGTTGGTGGTGTGGGCTTGAGAACAACAGAGGTGCAGAGTTGGTGGTGTGGGCTTGAGAACAGCAGAGGTGTAGAGTTGGTGGTGTGGGCTTGAGAACAACAGAGGTGCAGAGTTGGTGGTGTGGGCTTGAGAACAGCAGAGGTGTAGAGTTGGTGGTGTGGGCTTGAGAACAGCAGAGGTGTAGAGTTGGTGGTGTGGGCTTGAGAACAGCTGAGGTGAGAGTTGGTGGTGTGGGCTTGAGAACAGCTGAGGTGGAGAGTTGGTGGTGTGGGCTTGAGAACAGCAGAGGTGGAGAGTTGGTGGTGTGGGCTTGAGAACAGCAGAGGTGGAGAGTTGGTGGTGTGGGTTTGAGAACAGCTGGAAAGAACAGCAGAGGTGGAGAGTTGGTGGTGTGGGTTTGAGAACAGCTGGAAAGAACAGCAGAGGTGGAGAGTTGGTGGTGTGGTTTTCAGAACAGCTGGAAAGAACAGCAGAGGTGGAGAGTTGGTGGTGTGGTCTTCAGAACAGCTGGAAAGAACAGCAGAGGTGGAGAGTTGGTGGTGTGGGTTTGAGAACAGCTGGAAAGAACAGCAGAGGTGGAGAGTTGGTGGTGTGGGCTTGAGAACAGCTGAGGTGGAGAGTTGGTGGTGTGGGCTTGAGAACAGCAGAGGTGGAGAGTTGGTGGTGTGGGCTTGAGAACAGCAGAGGTGGAGAGTTGGTGGTGTGGGTTTGAGAACAGCTGGAAAGAACAGCAGAGGTGGAGAGTTGGTGGTGTGGGTTTGAGAACAGCTGGAAAGAACAGCAGAGGTGGAGAGTTGGTGGTGTGGTCTTCAGAACAGCTGGAAAGAACAGCAGAGGTGGAGAGTTGGTGGTGTGGTCTTCAGAACAGCTGGAAAGAACAGCAGAGGTGGAGAGTTGGTGGTGTGGGTTTGAGAACAGCTGGAAAGAACAGCAGAGGTGGAGAGTTGGTGGTGTGGGCTTGAGAACAGCAGAGGTGTAGAGTTGGTGGTGTGGGCTTGAGAACAGCAGAGGTGTAGAGTTGGTGGTGTGGGCTTGAGAACAGCTGAGGTGAGAGTTGGTGGTGTGGGCTTGAGAACAGCTGAGGTGGAGAGTTGGTGGTGTGGGCTTGAGAACAGCAGAGGTGGAGAGTTGGTGGTGTGGGCTTGAGAACAGCAGAGGTGGAGAGTTGGTGGTGTGGGTTTGAGAACAGCTGGAAAGAACAGCAGAGGTGGAGAGTTGGTGGTGTGGGTTTGAGAACAGCTGGAAAGAACAGCAGAGGTGGAGAGTTGGTGGTGTGGTTTTCAGAACAGCTGGAAAGAACAGCAGAGGTGGAGAGTTGGTGGTGTGGTCTTCAGAACAGCTGGAAAGAACAGCAGAGGTGGAGAGTTGGTGGTGTGGGTTTGAGAACAGCTGGAAAGAACAGCAGAGGTGGAGAGTTGGTGGTGTGGGCTTGAGAACAGCTGAGGTGGAGAGTTGGTGGTGTGGGCTTGAGAACAGCAGAGGTGGAGAGTTGGTGGTGTGGGCTTGAGAACAGCAGAGGTGGAGAGTTGGTGGTGTGGGTTTGAGAACAGCTGGAAAGAACAGCAGAGGTGGAGAGTTGGTGGTGTGGGTTTGAGAACAGCTGGAAAGAACAGCAGAGGTGGAGAGTTGGTGGTGTGGTCTTCAGAACAGCTGGAAAGAACAGCAGAGGTGGAGAGTTGGTGGTGTGGTCTTCAGAACAGCTGGAAAGAACAGCAGAGGTGGAGAGTTGGTGGTGTGGGTTTGAGAACAGCTGGAAAGAACAGCAGAGGTGGAGAGTTGGTGGTGTGGGCTTGAGAACAGCAGAGGTGGAGAGTTGGTGGTGTGGGCTTGAGAACAGCTGAGGTGGAGAGTTGGTGGTGTGGGCTTGAGAACAGCTGAGGTGGAGAGTTGGTGGTGTGGGCTTGAGAACAGCTGAGGTGGAGAGTTGGTGGTGTGGGCTTGAGAACAGCAGACATGGGTTGTTTTTTTTCGCTACTCCATGAATGAAAAGTAATGGCAACCTACCATACTGCACACTTGCCAAAAATCTTATAACAACAGCCAAATAGGTTGGCGGACATACTATTTACTTTATATATATTATTATGTAAACTTGTTTTCAGTGATTGTTAGTAAATTGAACCTTTATTCATTGCTTCCATCTTACCTGACAATAGAGATACAGGTACTGCAATTTAAAAGCCTAATAAATTGAACAACTGTAAGAGGAAGATTGATTTTCTTTCCAGTGTGTTCCAGCGGAGGGAGAAAGTGATGATGGCAACACACATTATGATCAGTATGTGTGCGACATAGGCTGCTTCAAACTCGGTATGTTGATTTTTGTATTACCTTGCATTTCTCTGGGTGGATGTAATTTTTCGTTCGTGTGACGTTTTGATTGTCAAATGAGTGATGTTATTAGTGTTCCACTTTGTGTAGATCCTGGAGCCTTGTAAAATGTGTCCTGGCATGAGTGTTTAATTGAGTGTGGATCCTGCAGCCTTTAAAATGTGTCCTGACATGAGTGTTTCATTGAGTGTAGATCCTGGAGCCTTGTAAAATGTGTCCTGACATGAGTGTTTCATTGAGTGTAGATGCTGGAGCCTTGTAAAATGTGTCCTGACATGAGTGTTTCATTGAGTGTAGATCTTGGAGCCCTGTAAAATGTGTCCTGACATGAGTGTAGATCTTGGAGCCCTGTAAAATGAGTCCTGGGATGAGAGTTTTCATTGAGTTTAGATCCTGGAGCCCTGTAAAATTAGTCCAGGCATGAGTGTTTCATTGAGTGTAGATGCTGGAAACCTGTAAAATTAGTCCTGGCATGAGTGTTTCATTGAGTATAGATTCTGGAGACCTGTAAAATTAGTCCTGGCATAAATGTTTCTGTGAGTGTAGATGCTGGGGACCTGTAAAATTAGTCCTAGCATAAATGTTTCTGTGAGTGTAGATGCTGGGGACCTGTAAAATTAGTCCTGGCATGAGTGTTTCATTGAGTGTAGATCCTGGAGCCCTGTAAAATTAGTCCAGGCATGAGTGTTTCATTGAGCGTAGATGCTGGAGACCTGTAAAATTAGTCCTGGCATGAGTGTTTCATTGAGCGTAGATGCTGGAGACCTGTAAAATTAGTCCTGGCATGAGTGTTTCATTGAGCATAGATGCTGGAGACCTGTAAAATGTGTCCTGGCATGAGTGTTTCACTCTGAAGCTCTTATTGGAGAGGAAGGAACAGGACCACCACACCATCCCATGCAAATCTTAAGTTAAAATGTGTCTAAGAAGGGTTGACATGGGCAGACTTAACAATATGCTACAGAAACAGTCACTGTGAAGAAGGCAGCTGTAGGGACTGAAGTAACAACAAAGTATGGTGGTGTTTCTATTTTGAATGAGTTGATGCTTTTTAATTTCTTTTATCATATCTTTGTAGAATTCTGTTGCACAGACATGTTGAGACATGTCAGAAATAATGCAAATTGTTTTGTGTTGCAATAACTCTGCAGGTGATGGTGTGTATATTAATAACCCATGTGGACAGAACATCATTGCAAGAATTGACAAGATATGGACAGACAACATGTAAGTGTCCTTAACCCTTTACAGACCATCTACATTTTTTGATTTATGTCTTAGTTTAAAGCAAGTGCAGCAACTCTGTTTATCTAATATTATTCTGTCAAAATAAAATAAATTAATATTAAACAAATTGAGCTAAAACTATTATTAATATATCTAAAGGCACTTAATTAAATTATCTATGACATGAATTATTCATAGTAAAACATTTATTAGTAGTATGATGAAACTTTTTTTTTTCTTTAGCGCATTTAATTTTGCATTCTTTTTACTCACCATGTGTTGTTGTATTTTTACATTATCTCATCAATAGCGTTACAACATTCACGTTCTACTGTGTCATTCAAAATCTATATCAGACTTGAATTGAATATGCACGTATAACTCGGATGCGTGATCATTGGCCTGATCAAATATATAATTTCTCGGCTCAAATTCCACTGCTTGAAAATAACAATTTTAACATATTGACCAAATGCATAAATATCAATTGATTGTTGGAAACTCTTCATTAAACAAAAGATGTGCATGCGCTGGATATTACACCATAGGTAAAGCCGTTCTAAAAACTGAAACATTGCTAAGTGACAGAGTGGAATACAGGTGTTAGCTGTAGATTTCCATAGCATTGGATTGCAACTTATGTTTTGTGCTGTCGATGGAATGGGACTGTAAAGAGTTAAGATTATTCAAACCTCAGTTCACATGCAGTTTGATTGTATTGTGGTCTATTAATAAATTAATATAAGTGATTTGACTGAAAAAAACTCCTTGCAAATATTGATGACTCCAATACAGGCTAAGTTAACAAACAGGGTTACATCAGAATACTACCAGATGTGTACTGACCTCTAGGCATAAAGTCTTTTTTTTTCAAGAGCTAGACATATATAAGATACATGAGAACAGGTTGCCAACATCAATTAGGGGGCTTGATTCAGGAGTTGATTTATTATAATACTGCTAGACATTTTTTAACTTCTTTCTCATTGTTTTCAATTGTGCTGTTTTGGTTTGTTCAGTTCTTGATGGAAGCATATTTGATTGAAATATCCGTACAGATTTATCACTTTTCTCATGTTAATCTGAATTTTAACCTTGTGTACATGTCTGCCATTATTCAAGTGTTTTAGTTGAAAATTGTTTTTAAAAAACTCAGATCAGTAGGAAATACAGAATTAAATTATGTCTGACTCAAAATTATGTTCTAGCATTAATGCAAATATATTCTCAGCCATTGTTCATTTTCATTTTGTTTTTATTCAGGGGAGAGGCATTCTTCCATTATGCATGTTACCTGCGGCCATCAGAAGTGGAGCACGCCCCAACACGTTTATTTTTCAAGAAAGAAGTTTTTCAGGCGTCTCTAGAAGACTGTGCCCTCATCAAAAACATTGTGGGAAGATGCTGCATTCTCCACATAAAGGACTTTTGTTCATGTAAATATGATGTTACTAAATTTGTTATCCTATAACATTGTTAATGAATGTTGTTGACAGTTCAGTTTTATATTTATCCATGTATTATTTATCTAGATTGTATGGAAACACAATTCCTTGGCTTTAATCTCGTGTATCCTACTTTAGTCATCCTTGCCTTTTTGAAAATAGAAAAATAACAGCTCAATCATGTGGTTGAAAGCATTTTGTGGGTTCTTTGCTTGACCATTTACAGGAAAAGATCATATACTCATTAGAAAAACAATCTGTGATTTTATAATTCTATTTTAAATGGTTTTTCTAATTGTATGTCTTCATTTTTAGGTCGCCCAACAGAAATAATTGAACAAGATATCTACATCAATGAATCCAAATACCAGGAGGCAGACAAATCTATCAAAAGGCAGAAACTCTTGAAAGTGAGGAAACAAATATTTGGTGATCGAAAATAGTTGTTTTTAAAAATTGTTGTTGTTGCAAACATTATATCACATTTATCCTGCCGAAGACGGATGTGTCAGACCGAAAGGTGCAAATATCGCAGTCAAGCTGTAAACTAGCGTCACAACGCATTCCATTATCCGGACTACATTCTGCTACTTGCAAAGCCCTGTTCACTGTCTTCTAACTTAAACACCCCACCATCAACTCGGAAACAAAAACGACTGAGGGGACTCGGTGGTCTTGAGGTAAGGTGTCTGCCTCGGGTGCCGGAGGTCGCATGTTCGAATCACGGTGGTGATCGGGATATTTTTTTCACGGGAATCTTCTGATAAAAATTCCCATGATATCTGGGTAGTGAGATCGGACTCCCGTGATGAGTGTCGTTAAAAATTCCTTGGTGTTGGAAATTGAAAAGAGTAGACTTAGCGGCCGCCACCCTCAACATATTCAAATTAAAAATCTACCCAAGTTATTTGTACCTTTTCCGTGTGGTTTATTAAGAGCAGCTATAGATGGCAACTAACTGGCTGTGAGTCTACTTAGCTCTAGTGTTTGAGTCTATTAACCTTAGGCACGCTACATAATTAGTGACAAAATTTGACCTAATTAATTTTCTTAATTAGTCGCTGTGGTAGTCGTCTTTCAAAATTTGTAACTTTTATGTTTGTTTGTCAATAAATATGATTTTCTCGTGTGTAGATACACAATAGCATAACGAACATGTGGGTGTTATTGTTTTTGTTGTATGTTTGTTAGTTTTTGAGATTTAAAAAGATGAAGTTGAAAATTTATGAAAATCTCGGGAAAAATTTGGACTCGACCACTAGGCCTAGTCGCTTCGATAGAAAACCATGGAAATCACAACAACGTATCGATACTGTGTTTACAATATCGACACAACTGTTAGTTTCCAATTCAAACGTAGTTCTTTCATTTAAACAAACAAAATAAACAGATCTACGCGATAAAAATCTTTCTCAACAACCTACTTCCCCTTTCGCAAAAAGTTGGCTTGCTCCAAACGGCGTATACAAAATTAAAACTTTTCAAAAGCCATTTGTAATCGCACATACGATACTTTAACCGGCAAAATATCGTGTATATATGGACGGCGTAGTCAGCAGTAAAAAATGGCTGTCAGGAGTGACTCCGTTCAAAAAAAAAAATTTTTTTTCCGCACACCGTTTTTGCAGGCCGAGCTGGTTAGAAGAGACAGGACATTGGAGTGCTACAGGTTAAGATGTACTTGCACATCTGCAAAAACCACCCTCCAAGAAACTGGTTGTATACAGACTCTGTAGTCTTCTAAACCAGTTTAAGACGTTAAGCTAAACAATATATAATAACCGTTTTTAAACATTGTCCTTTTTCAAGACTCAAGAGAGGAAAATTGTAACTAGTGGTTAGGGCACTGACTTTTCAATTTTTTTTTTTTTTTTAATTTTTTTTTTTTTGCGTTCGTCTTATTTATCTATTCCCCAAGACGTGTGTGCGTTACACTGTGGTTTTTATTTTGCGCCTGTCGGCCCAGTGCATCCGACTTCAGCATGCATTTTATGTAAGGGTCTGCTTCCTCCTGCATTTTCTAAGGGTTTGCTTCCCCGGGGTAACGGCCGGTGCTGTGATGGGGATCGAACCCAGCACCTTCTGGTTGTGAGCCGTGCCACTTAGCCACTAGGCCACGCCGTCCCCTCGACTTTTCAATTGAGCAAGCAGGGTTCAGTCCCCAGTTGGTGCGGGATTTTTACGATTGCAGAACGGGTCTTGGGGTCGACCCAGACTAAAAAATTGGGTGCCAGAGTAATCTGGGAAAGCAAAGGCAGCCGACGTGATGTGGTCCAAAAAAAAATGGTCTATCATTATATACCAAACTGGCATATTTTGCTGGGAAAGATAGAATGAGAAATGGTGACATCAGAAACATTGTAATAACTGCTTCCTACACTAAATACATAGTAAATCCAGAAAATTAGATGATTTGTTCATTTTATCAGAATTCAACTTGGTCAACTACCACTGCTTGCCTATAACACAAAAATACCAGGTTATAGACCATCAGGAGACCAATGTGGAATATGGATAGATACTATCTTTGCCATATTTGAGGAGAAAGGGCTAATGTCTGGTCAGGCAAAACATACTGATCAGGCTATGCTAGTCAGGGGCAGGTAAAACATACTGCTCAAGACCTCATGTCACTTTCAATCAGTTCTCCCAGCAAACAGGTTGTTTCATGGCAGTCTGGCTAACGAGGTGGGGATCGACACTGTGATCCCTATAGTAGTGAGCTTGCTGAGGAGCCTTGCATTGCACTACAGTCCGGTCCACCTTCTCAAGAACGCCTCAGGATGTTAAGAAAACCACTGTAACCTGCCACCAAAGAAAGTTGACAAGAGTACCTAACTCAAGTATGAGAGGCATTAGAAACATTTTTGTTATATTTATTCCCATTGCTAGGGTATGTCAGCAGGATTTATAATTTTAGATGGAGAAGCAAGCGAGGCCTGAGAGCACTTAAAACTGGCAGCTGCAAACTTGGAACAACAGCTGATTTTTATCCTATACTGTCAATTGCTGATTGCCGACGGGGTATCTTCATACAATGAAGATGAAATATGAATGGTTCTAACATATCCATAATGATGGCATGTGACTGGCTCTGGGATACACTAGAGATACTCCAGATTTTGAACCTGTGGTACATGCTGGAACTTGTGTCTGTGACATCAAGATATAAATTTATCACAGACCAAAGCCTATAAACAGGTTACCACAAACAGGTGGTACACACTGCACAATAAAACATCAAGGAATCGAGAAAGAATTGTCAGGGTAGTACAGGCAGAGGGAACAGTTGAACAAGCGACCACAGTTGAGATGATAGGCAAGGGTGAAGAATAGGTCCACACTGGCGATAGAATGGCAGATTATAACAGATTCATCATCCTTCTTCTGTGTTCGTTCTCAATCAACTGGTACCAAGCCATGCAAGTAGCAGGATGTAGTCCGAAGAACAGAATGCATTGTGTCTCTAGTTTACAGTTTGACTGCGATATTTGCACCTTTCAGTCCGACACATCCATCTTCGGCAGCAGACATCATAACCCTAGGCAGGGAATGCAGAGAGCAGTACAGTGAGAGGACATAACTCAAGGTTAACCAGCTGATAAAGGATGCAGTAGAGATATGCCATCATATATAACGAAGGGTCAGTGCTAGACAGAGATACTTGATTGGGGTACCTCGGTTAGAATGAGAGGACAGATTGTCGCTGAGCAGAGCGGGGTATACAGAATCGCAACATCTCGTGTGAGAAAGGAGATGGAAGTATTGACAGCAGCTCTGAGATGGCTATCTGAGACCTTTCTGACATGAGCAGTCATCGTGTTAGTATCCAGACTCTTTGCCATTTACTGAGAAAGACTTGAGCACCTATAGATGTGCCTGAAGTGCAGTGAAGTCAATTTGTAGGAACAGAACAGATGGATAGATACCACAACCCTGGTGACCTTTGACTTACCCAGCAATATAGGCCTATCTTTCTAGCAGGTGCTTCTTCTTGGTGATTGGATAGCTGAATGGCCTTTATATTTGGAGGCTAGCTATATCTAATAATCAGCAGTGAACCAGAAATGGTAGCTTGCCTAGGAGGCAGCACCTGTCCATGCAGTGACATCAGCTTTACTACACACTTGATTACAAGTACATACGGAAAGAAAACCAGATGGGCCTTAAAACGACCAACTGGTGCTAGTTACGGATTACAATTTTAAAATTTGAAACAGAAAGCACGACGAGCTCATGGAAGAAATGAAGAAATCTAATTTGGAAATCCTAGCTCTCACAGAAACTAAGAAATAAAGACAGGGAGTCATGGAACTTGATGGTAACATGCTTCTCTGCATCAGAGTTTGGCAGTATGTAACAAAACACAACAAAGATCTTACAACACACTGGGCCAAGAGCAAAAAATGTCAACATCAGCACACCACATCACTAGTAGGCCAAGTGAACACAACATCAACGCACCACATCACTAGTAGCCCAAGTGAACACAACATCAGTACACCACATCACTAGTAGCCCAAGTGAACACAACATCAGTACACCACATTACTTAGTAGCCCAAGTGAACACAACATCAGTGCACCACATCACTAGTAGCCCAAGTGAACACAACATCAACGTACCACATCACTAGTAGCCCAAGTGAACACAATATCAGCTCACATCACTTAGTAGCCCAATTGAACACAAGTAAATAACTAAAGAGCATTACTACGTTGGTTTTAGCAGTGAGGTCAGCTAAGTTAATGGTTTAAGAGTCAGTGCTATATTCAAACCTGTGAGTCTAGATGAGCCTAGAATCATTGAGCTTGTCAGATGAGCAGACCTCATGAATGCTGCTATTCTTGTCTTCCAGAAGTACACCCTCTCCCCCAAGGTGATGGATGATGAGGTCTACTTCTTCAGGAAACCTATTGCTTTGGAAAAGGTAGTTATTCATGTACACTTTTATTGTTCCTTAGCATTTCAAGCATTTAGCTGTCAAGAGATGCCAGATGAATTGTTACATAATTCACTACTGCAGGAGCATGCAGCATCCATTGTTACAGGCTTCCATCTACAGAGGGCAGCTGCCATATGCTTTGCTTAGAGTAAAAAGTGACAGGAAACATATATTGAACATTGAAAGTCACCATGTTTAGTTGAACTTGGTTTGTTTGCTCATCCCTGTTGCCATGACATAAATCTAAATACTTCTTTCTAGTCCTGTACCTTTTCCTATTGATCATTATCCATTCACATTTTGTATTTATAATGTACATTCATGAAAGTCTGTATGTTTTCTTCCTATGTTCTGTGTTTCAGTTTAGAGAATCCTATTTGATCATTTATGATAATCCTGCCTCCTCCTTCTAGCACATACATCATTTATAGATCATTCCACATTAGATATAATAGCTGTTGATATTCTAGAGATGTTGTTTCCACTTACGTCCCTAAAACCGCAAGAGCTGCTTTTTGTATCTATGAATTTTTTTTAAATAATAAAAAAAGATTTAAAAAAATCTTCATGTTGTTTTTTCAAGGCAGGTTGCTTTGTACTGTGTCTTGTGCCTAATGGTCCAGTTCGTCTGACTTCAGCACACAACTTTAAAATGGGTTTGCTTCCCGTAGTGGTACTACCTTGCTGTTTCGAGAATCTGAAACTAGCTTGGAAGATTGATGGTGGGTATATTGGAAGATATCCAACCCCCATTGTCCTCAAGTAGACCTACGGTGGTTATAGTAGTTTTCATTGGAAGATATCCAACCCCCATTGTCCTTACGTAGACCTATGGTGGTTATAGTAGTTTTCATTGGAAGATATCCAACCCCCATTGTCCTCAAGGTAGAGGTACCTCTTACTTTTCATGGCAGAGACTAAACTCTACTTTCTATCAACAAGCTCTATTCAACATAGCTCTAAATGGGTACTTAACTACTGTTAGGGAAGACAGGACAGCAAGGAAGTCAACTGGTCACCCCATTACAGTGAAGTCTTCAACACTTCGTCCTTCCAACATGGCTGTCTATGGAACCACCTTTGGATGTTTAACTCTTATTGCTTCAGATAAACAGTGATGCCATTTTCTCCAATAATCATGGAAGCTGGTTGTTATTTTTGTAAAGGATTTAGCTACTGAATAAACTGTGTAACAATGTTTTACGGTTATGTCTTAAAAGATAATCATTTCTCCAGGAACCATCACCGTTGTTAATGAAGCAGAATACTGAAGAGAGCCTCTTTATGGATACTGAAGACTCACTGGGTGTTGAGCCTGAAGCCAGCAATGATGCCACGTCTGTCAGTTTGGATGTCCCCAGTCCTGCCCCGGTCAAATCTCATAAAAAGGTATATGAGTTAGCAGCTTAAAGTCTGACAAGCATAGTTTGTAACTAGAGTTTCTGTGACTACACAGCAAGGAAAGGGAAAATGTATACTAAAACTAGTAATAGTTTTACTGGAGTGGGTGTACCTGACAGATATGAGTCTTGCCATACTTAAGGAGTGTATTGTTCAGCTCAAGTACCATCTCCACAGCGAAACTCGGCTCCAATGGATCTCCATATCCTATATCTTGCCTTGATGGTATAATCTGCCAAGCTTTTTCCTGTCCATCCTTTGGTGTTATCCTTCCCCCTGTAGTGTTGTTGATCTCTGACACAGTTTTCCTTCCAGTATAGTTTTCAATTCAGGGAGGCATTTTGACATGACCAAAATTATCTGAACTTTCTTACTCTGATTTCATTCATTCTCTTTGCGCCCATACTTTCTCCAAGACTTGTTTATTTGTTTTGTTTCCATTCCATAAGATCCCCCTGTTCTTCTCTGTATCCACATTTCAAAGAGAAGAACTCATTTCTCCAATAGTTTGTTCATTGTTCACATTTCTACATCATAACAAAATAACAAGCATAATCATTCTCATTTGGTATTTGTGAGTTACTCATTTGGATGTCAATTTCTGACTTATGTTGGCAAAAACAGATTTTGTAAGAGACAGCTAATGTTGCTGTATATCCCCTCTAGGGTAGAAGACTCTCCTACTCATGACTTTGCACACGTGTCCATTCACACAGGCCTGAAGCCTGCTTTGTGTAGTTTTTACAAGAAAGCTCTAGAAACAATACCCCATTACACCATTGGGTGTGGAAATCTTGGATTCATTTCTTGTGACATGATTTCTACTGGTCAGGTAAATTACTTTCTTTTCAATTAATTGTGTGGAGACCAAATGGCCCCAGAAAGAGGGGCAGGCCGGGAGAAAACATTTCGCACAACAATCACCAGAAAGGGTGCCATGTTGGATCTCAGCAACTTACAGGAACTACAATGAGAGGCATCAGACCGATCTAACTGGATACTATTGAATTCTGCCTTATGTGCTGAAGGAAGATAGATAAATTTTAGGTAGGCAGGCAGACATAGATAGATAGATAGATAGATAGATAGATAGATAGATAGATAGATAGATAGATAGATAGATAGATAGATAGATAGATAGATAGATAGATAGATAGATAGATAGATAGATAGATAGATAGATAGATAGATAGATATTGTTTCTACAGGATGTGGTTGCCGGTCCCATGCCCAACCCTCCTTAGTCATCTCTTACAACATGCCTGACAGTTTATAGTGTTTGCTCCCTTTCTGGGCCTCTTGCAATTGACCCCATGACAGTTTATAGTGTTTGCTCCCTTTCTGGGCCTCTTACAAGTGACCCCATTATACGATACAGATGGTGTTATTTCTGTTTAATGCCCTCAATGAATAAGTTTACTCTTTTACGAAAAGGGCATTAGGTGGTGGGTTGTAGTAGCTTTCCTTACATCTTGAGCATGCTGATGAAAGTGGACTGTGGTTCTCCAAGCGGTTGTACTATGTTTAGTTTTATCTATGTAACGCTCACTACTATAGGGATCACGTTGATTCACATCACGTCAGCCAGACTGCCTTGAAAACAGTCTTTCCAAGGAATGCTAGATGGAAGAGAGATAGTGATCTTGGTCAGTACATTGGGCCAGATCCTGACATGACGTCCTAGTCATTTTGTTGTGCCTGACTGGACTAGCATCTCAGTTCCTCATGATACAGATGTAAACGAGTCATTAATTTACTATTCTACCACTTGGGGAGTGTAGAGTATTTTTATATTTACTTGCAATCAAGTATGCTTACAAACAGGTGATTGGCCAGTCTTTGCATGGACGCAAACAGGTGATTGGCCAGTCTTTGCATGGCCGCAAACAGATGATTGGTCAGTCTTTGCATGGCCACAAATAGATGATTGGTCAGTCTTTGCATGGCCGCAAACAGATGATTGGTCAGTCTTTGCATGGCTCCACTTGTTGACCTTAAGGCAGGCCACAATTGGGTAGGAATGCCATTACCATTCACATTTTTGCCTGGACAGCGGCTATTAGCCTGCTGTGTTCTATTTTCAACTGCCAAAAGTTCTTTTACATACACAGTGTGTACACGGAGTATATAGAATTTATATCATCCATCTCCAATAGGACTATGTGATGATCTCACCTCCCTTGCGACCAAGGTATGATTTAAACTTTTAGGATTCAACCATCCACCATTTTACACTTTTGTTTCTTGAGAAGCGAGCACTTTATCTTTTCAGCTATAGTGACTCTTGAGAAACAAAAGTAGCAGTGTGGAATTGTAAATTGAACATGTATACAAATCAGTTTTGCAACTTTTGTTTTGATACAGAAGCCTGTAAATCCCCGCAGACAACCAAGTGGTTACATTGTGTTTGCTGGAGAGATTCGCAAGCAGATTGCACAGGACAACCCTAGCTGTTCATTTGGAGACATTAGCAAGATTGTTGGCACTAAGGTCAGGCTCAAACTCTTTATGTTTGACTATAGGTAATTGATGCTTCAAAAAAATCTGATGAGCACTAGACAATGGCCAAAAGGCTTTGCAGCTGAAAATTGATGAGCTTGGCTAATTGTTCAGTGTTGAATGTATTGTCTGGGATCAAGATGCTGAGCAGCACATGAGCTGCAGTGGTCAGCGACCCATAGCTGACTTCTAGCGTCAGGGCCAGCGAACCATATCTGCCAAGACCCTTCTACACCTCCACGCGGTGATCCTGGATAACAGGCTGCAGTAGGGCAGACTGGCTAAGGAGAAGGGATCGAAGAGGGAATGCTAACCCAGTACTCAATAAATGCTTGCTGAAGTCGAATATGTTGGACCGAAAGGTGCAAATATCGCAGCCAAGCTGTAAACTACAACACAACGCATTCCGTTCTCTGGACTACATTCTGCTACTTATCCCTTTAGGGTTTGGTAGCGGGAGATTGAGAACGAAGAAGAAGAAGAATGTATTGTCTAAATTGTTGTTTATTCACACAACGTGTCTAAGGAAAATTTGTAGATTTTTCTCGTCGAACACCTTCACCAACCGAGAACTACTTGCAAGAAGATATGCACACCATCATGACCGGTCAACACTGGAATTGAAACAGCGATGTTCAAACAAGAGAACCTGAAACTATCACCAGAACTGCCATGCTTTGGGTCCCATAGGGACGGCAAAAGAGAGGTCATCTAAGATAAACCAGCAAAAACCCATAAAAGCCAAAGTGGAATCCAAGAATTAGATCTGGGACACAATATGAAGGATGACTGCAAACTAGGTAAAGTGGAGGGATTGTGTTACAGCCGTTAAAGATGTCATCAGACTTTGCTAGTCATTGGTCAAGGATATCAAATGTGTATGTTGTCCTCTTGTGGAGGCTAGGACTCCGTGCTTGGGAGAAAAGAGTAGTACTACAGATCCCCCATGGATGTCATATAAGGTGAACAGAGGGAGGTATGCTAGCAACCTCATCATGTAACACACATTGCCACAGTAACAACCACAACAAGAGCACACAAAGCTTTGGTGCAGGCTCCCTAAAAACATTCATATACAGTAGGGACCCTATGGTTCATGAAGAGCTAGACAACGAATAAAGAGAGACTATATGAAAATCACACTTGGGCGTCTAAACATCTATTCTATGTTACAATTCATATTTGGGAGGCTAAAACATCCATCTAATGTTACAGTTACAGTTCACATTTGGTAGGCTAAACATCCATCCTGTTACAACTCACATTTGGGAGACTAAACATCCATCATATGTTACAACTCACATTTGGTATACTAAACATCCATCCTGTTATAATTCACATTTGGTATACTAAACATCCATCCTGTTATAATTCACATTTGGTATACTAAACATCCATCCTGTTATAATTCACATTTGGTATGCTAAACATGCATCCTGTTACAATTCACAATTTGGTATGCTAAAAATCCATACTACCACTGAATACTAGTTTCCATAGCTGGAACTTTTCAAATTAACATTTTGATTCACCTTTTCTTTCTCTTCTTAACTTAACATCTTTATACTGGTTTAGAACACTCTGCAGAGTCTGTATACAACCAGTTTCATTTACATTTCCTTGCACTAAAAGCTATGCGCATCCAATCTATTCTTGAATGCATTAATTGCCCCTACCTCCGCTACTTCCTGTGGTAATGCATTCCAAGCATTCACCACTCACTGACTAAAAAAGTATTTCCTAGTACCTAATCTTGACCCTTCTTTAGTTAATTTGTAGCTATGCCCTCTTGTTCTTGTAAATGGTTGTATTTTGAAAAACTTATTATAGTCTATTTTATCCGTTCCTTTGATCATCTTATAAACCTGTATTATCACCTCGAATTTTGCTCTTTTCTAGACACAGTGGACCAGTTTTTCAGTCTTTCCTCATAACTGTAATTTTGGAATCCCACTTTCAGCTTTGTCGCTCTTCTTTGTATCCTTTCCAGCATGTTTATATCCCCTCTACGATAAGGACTCCACACTTGTACACAGTACTCCAATCTAGGTCTAACTAATGCTTTATACAGTTTGACTATCACTTCCATGCTCCTTTGTTGAATATTTCTTTTTATCATCCCTAACATTGCATTTGCCTTTTTTACTGCTACCTGGACTTGCTTACTCACCTTACCTGTATGATCTATTATAACCCCTAGGTCCCTTTCCTTTTTTAACATTCTAATATTGTTCTTGCCCATTATTAAAATTCAGAAAAAGTTCCTCGATCTTTTGCAGTTATTATCTTCAGTAATGAGAAACTTTAATGGGTGAAATGCAAGTTAACAAAAAAATAATAACATAAGTCGGTCATCATCTGCTGTTTTCTCTGGTCAAACTGCTTTTCAAATTTTTTAGTTTCTACAGGAGCATTAGTAATACTTGTTAATTAACTTTCTTTTTGTGAGCTTAGATATGGTACAAATGTTTCCCATGTTGCTTAGATATGGTACAAATGTCTCCCATGTTGCTTAGATATGATACAAATGTCTCCCATGTTGCTTAGTGTCATCATGTAGCATGTCCTTTGTAGAACGTCTCTCCCATCACAGTCTGTCTGAAAGAAACTCGTTCCCTTGCCAAAACACCAGCTTCCGCCACTGTCATACTCAGGCACTCCTGGATATCTTGGTGCCATCGTCTTCTTGGTCTACCCCTTCCTCTTTTGCCTGGCACCATACCTTCCATCGCCGTCCTCTCAAGACCGTTGTGTCTCTTGATGTGACCAAAGTATTTGTATTTTCTAGCCAAAATGGAATTGATAAACCAGTTCTCCTCTATGCTCAACTCTTGCTGAATGTCTACATTTGTTCTTTTCTCTGTCCAGGGTATTCTGAGGATCTTTCTGTAACATTTTGACTCGAAGGATTCGATGTTGCTTAGATATGGTACAAATGTCTCCCATGTTGATTAGATATGGTACACATGTCTCCCATGTTGCTTAGATATGGTACAAATGTCTCCCATGTTGCTTAGATATGGTACACATGTCTCCCATATTACTTAGATATGGTACACATGTCTCCCATGTTACTTAGATATGGTACAAATGTCTCCCATGTTGCTTAGATATGGTACAAATGTCTCCCATGTTGCTTAGATATGGTACACATGTCTTCCATGTTGCTTAGATATGGTACAAATGTCTCCCATGCTGCTTAGATACTGTAACAGCAGAGAAGTGCCACATTGGTGACTTACCTATTGTTGTCTTTGTTTAACTGACTTACCTGTTGTTGTCTTTGTTTAACTGACTTACCTATTGTTGTCATTGTTTAACTGACTTTTACCTATTGTTGTCTTTGTTTAAGTGACTTACCTATTGTTGTCTTTGTTTAACTGACTTACCTATTGTTGTCATTGTTTAACTGACTTACCTATTGTTGTCTTTGTTTAACTGACTTTTACCTATTGTTGTCTTTGTTTAAGTGGAGAGCCCTGACTAAGGCAGAGAAGGATGTGTTTGAAGAGAAGGCTCGTAAGATCGCAGAAGAGATGGCAGCCAAGCAACAGGAAGCTGACAAAACACTCAACGATTCTGTTAGGTCACAGAGTCCATGGTCAGACTTTGGAGGTAAAAATAGTTACCTGACTTTTGAGGAAACATTTTTTACACAGGTCTTATTATTTGTCACAGTTCATCACAAAGTCAGGCATCCTTAGAACAATAACATTTACTTGACAACAATGACCTCATTTGTTGCTGATCTCAGTTTGTTCTTGAAACCAACACTCTGATTTCAGGACAAATAAGTAGGTCACTTGAATTCCATTTCTTTGAAAAGGTTGTAATGACCTCTCGATGGGCCACTTCTTAGTCACCAGGTGTTAAACTGTGACAGTTTCTGTTAGAATTAGTGGTTGTTTCCCCTTTGTAAGCACCTCAATCAGTGTGTTGGTGTTACACCTAGTTCGACACAGTGTGTATCTTTATGTGTGTATGTTATATATATATGTTCTTCACTGGTGATATGTGCATGAGAATTTATATAACATCACCCGTTTTTGTTCATATTTTATCTGTTTCTAAAGGGTCATCCTGATGCAGTGTGCCTTAAGCTAAACAGTTGCATATTGTGCAGCAGAGTTTGCATTGAACTGCCTGTATGTCATTCCCTGCTTAGGGCTACATTTTTAAAATATGTTAATTTTAGTTTAGGCAAAACCTCTTTGAGAATGAGGCCTCCCCCCCAACATTTTGATCTACACATACTCCTGTCAGAGTGCAGGGTTTGAAAGTCTATCTCACCAAATATTATTTAATGAATAAAACTATGAATAACTCTCTTGCTGAAGAAGATATGGAAATCACATTTCCTTTTTATGCCATCAATGTTTTTGATCTGCTAACAACATCAACAGTTCACAAATGATTTTAAGAAAATTAATTAGGTCAAATTTTGTCACTAATTATGTAGCGTGCCTAAGGTTAAAGCAAAAGTTAATTTTAAAAAAAATAATTATGGCATTTATTCCAATTGTCGGGGTTCACCAGAAAGATTTATAGGGCTTGAGGAATAAATGCCACTTGCCCCTGCAGTTGCCACACACTGTACAGGCTGATTTTTTGTATTTGACCTCTGATTGAAAACAATCTATACCTATTTGGTATTTTGAACGCATGTGCTTATTGACATAAGTCGACATCCAAAGCGCTTGGCAGGTCACGACTCCAACAGTTTATTATCAACATGAAAACTATTATTTGAGAACAAAAATAACTGTTTCTTAATTTAACATTCTAAAAATGTGGGATTATTTAAAAACAATCATTCACCTAGTTTGCAAAAAATCTTTTGTGGTGTGTTGAATTAATTATGTTTTTTGTTTATCCTCGTCATTTACCTTAGCAGTTTTGTTATAATCAAATAAAGACAGATACTCTAACTTTTGTTCTTTGCAGTATTCAGTTTCCCCAACATTTCAAGCTCACCTTAGCAAACACAACCACCTCCCACTGCCCTCAGCCCTCTATTGTCTCTCGCTCTCTCTCTCAGGCTCACCTTAGCGAACATAACCACCTCCCACTGCTCCCAGGCCTCTATTGTCTCTCTATCTCTCTCTCTCTCTCTCTCTCTCTCAGGCTTACCTTAGCAAACACAACCACCTCCCACTGCTCTCAGCCCTCTACTGTCTCTCTCTATCTCTCTCTCTCTCTCTCTCTCTCTCTCTCTCTCAGGCTTACCTTAGCAAACACAACCACCTGCTCTCAGCCCTCTATTGTCTCTCTCTCTCTCTCTCTCTCTCTCTCTCTCTCAGGCTCACCTTAGCAAACACAACCAACTCCCACTGCTCTCAGCCCTCTATTGTCTCTCTCTCTCTCTCTCTCTCTCTCTCTCAGGCTCACCTTAGCAAACACAACCAACTCCCACTGCTCTCAGCCCTCTACTGTCTCTCTTTAGTTTACAGGTCCCAACACTGCCAGATCCATTCCCTTTCATCTTCATTTTGGGAGGTCCCTTTGGTCTTGTGACCTGAAGTTTATTCACTCTACAACAAATTTAGCCCCACCAGCTCTTCAGAGATGAAAATCACATTCCCCATAAGGCTGCCTGCATAACTCTTGGTGTACTCCAATATTACTTTTTCATCCATTCATTTCTGATAAACATCTTTGACTGGATCATCAGTAATTAGAAGTATCGTGTTGTCAAAGTGCTGTATTTGTTGTTTATCCTGGACTCCTTAGATATCTCATGTCTTGCATATAACTCTTTTGCTTCGTATTTTGAATTATTTGTTATCACATCTTGCAGAGCTTAATAGGCTCTGTTATCAACCTCTGGTTTGCATTTCTTCTTTCAAATATTGTGACCAGGTAATGGCCTTCTATCTATTTGAATATCATACAATCTTTTTGTATATTTCACGGTAGTTATCGTTATTCTTATCATCAAGATATGTTCATATATCCCTGTACACCTGAAGGCTTCAAACAGGAAATATATCTTGTATTCCCAAGCACAAAAAATGGTGTTTTATGAAAATGTGAATATAGTTTTTGTTACATATTTTGTCCAAAGAGAATGATCTTCTCATTTGTGGATCCTTGTTCTGTTTGAGGGTATCCCTGTTTGTCTGAGCAGCCATACCAGACTTATAAAGTCATACCCATTGTTAGTGCCCCATTATACGAACACAAGCTCATATGAATGTCTTCAACTATAGTCATAATCCCTGCAAGTTCGCTGTTATGAACATTTTCCTAGCATGATTTTTAAACCAACCAGTCGGTACATTGCAAAATTGACTGCACGCCATGTTTTCCTTCAGTTTGATTTTGAAAGCTGTGCGTTACACGTCCCTTTGAAATTGTTCATGTGTATCATCTATATTTATAATATTCATAATGGATCCTAAGTGTAGTGATAATGCTAGATGAAGCTGTAAGCCTCTCAGTGTTAACCACAATATAAACTAATCAAACCTAGTGATTAGGGGACGGCGTGGTTAAGTGGCACGGCTCACAACCAGAAGGTGCTGGGTTCGATCCCCATCACAACACCGGCCGTTACCCCAGGAAAGCAAACCCTTAGAAAATGCAGGAGGAAGCAGACCCTTACATAAAAATGCATACTGAAGTCAGATGCACTGGGCCGACAGTCGCAAAATAAAAACGCACAGTGCAACACACCCCGCCTTGGGGATAAGAGAGATAAGGCGAATGCAAAAAAAAAAAAAAAAAACCTAGTGATCAAGGAATGGGCATAAGATAGGCCTTTCAAAATCAGCAGTTGTTGCAATTCGTAAAGTTAAAGGCAAATTGAAAAGGCTATACCAAAACATACTACTATACCAAAACATACTAAAAGTGATAAAAAGTGGGGCAGCTTAGCTTCTGATATGGAAAAAGCTTGAAATATGTGAATTGAAAACCAAATCAGCCATAATATTTCTCTAACCTCAGGCATTAGCCAAGCTAAGGCGCTGATTATTTTTAATACATTGAAGTTTGAAAGAGGAAAGACAATTTGAGGATAGTTTGATAGTTTCTGTTTCTAAGAATCAACATTACTGCACTCCGGGCATACCCATAGGTGCTCAGTCTCTCTCAGCAAATGGCGCAGGGTCTGGATGCTGATGGTCCCCGTAGCTTGCTGGTTGTACACACTCTTGCTCTGTCCTCTCATGCGCCATACTCTGCTCAAATGTCGTTTGATGTCAAAAACTTTGTAGCCTGTGGATTGCTGCTTTATCTATTGCGGTATCCACATCTAACAGGCGGTCATTGATTGATTTAAAAATGCCACTCCTATTCATCACTAACGTACCCACGATGGGAGCTTGTGAAGCCAAGATGTCAGCTCTGAACCCCAGCATGACCAGGACAATAGATCCATGTCAACCCCTGCAGGTTTGAGGCCTCAACAGCAGCTATCCACTCGTACCTAAGCCATCCCTTCTGTACAATCTGAAACACGGCTTGCACTTCTGTCACGATGACTGCCCTTGTTATAGAAGTCTCAGATATCCATCTCAGTCCTGAGGTCACTGCTTCTGTCTCCATTTTCAAACTGGAGGTTGTTGACATGTATGCCCCACTGCGCTCAGCAACGACCTGTCCTCTCACTCTAGCCAAGAAGCCCTGTTCTGATGTCCAATGCAACGACCTGTCCTCTCACTCTAGCCAAGAAGCCCTGTTCTGATGTCCACTGCAATGACCTGTCCTCTCACTCTAGCCAAGAAGCCCTGTTCTGATGTCCACTGCAACGACCTGTCCTCTCACTCTAGCCAAGAAGCCCTGTTCTGATGTCCAATGCAACGACCTGTCCTCTCACTCTAGCCAAGAAGCCCTGTTCTGATGTCCAATGCAATGACCTGTCCTCTCACTCTAGCCAAGAAGCCCTGTTCTGATGTCCACTGCAACGACCTGTCCTCTCACTCTAGCCAAGAAGCCCTGTTCTGATGTCCAATGCAACGACCTGTCCTCTCACTCTAGCCAAGAAGCCCTGTTCTGATGTCCAATGCAATGACCTGTCCTCTCACTCTAGCCAAGAAGCCCTGTTCTGATGTCCACTGCAACGACCTGTCCTCTCACTCAAGCCAAGAAGCCCTGTTCTGATGTCCAATGCAACGACCTGTCCTCTCACTCTAGCCAAGAAGCCCTGTTCTGATGTCCAATGCAACGACATGTCCTCTCACTCTAGCCAAGAAGCCCTGTTCTGATGTCCACTGCGTAGCACTGATAGATGGAGCCTAGGGTCAATTTACATATTAAAAGATGGTAGGAAAAAGCATCAATTGCAGATATAACTGCTGCAGAGAGCTTGGGCAAATTGTACAAGATGGTGGCTATTCAAAGCAACAAATTTTCAGTGTAGATGAGACAGGTCTATTTTGGAAGAAAAAACCACCTAGGACTTATATTGCAAGCCAAGAGAGATCTGCCTGGATTCAAAGCTGCTAAAAATAGGTTAACATTCTTGTTAGGGCTAATTCAACTGGCACCCGCAAGCTAAAGCCTATGAGGATTTATAATTTAGAGAATTCTAGGGTCCTTAACAACTTGAATATCAAAGCGTGCCTTCTTGTTCATTACAAATGGAATTTTAAAAAACAGCTTGGATGACTGAGTTATTATCACTTTGGTTCTCTGATGATTTCACGTCTGCAGTTGAGATCTTCTTCTGCTTGACGGGTAAAGAAGGTTGCTTTTTGAAATGGCTCACTGTAGGCTGTTGCTGTTGTTGTTAAATGCCAACAATGAGTAACTTTACTCTTTTATGTGTCTTGAAAAGGGCGTTAGATCACGGGTTGCAGTAGCTTTCGTCGTGCTTTTGAAGGTGCACTGGGGTTCTCCAGGTGGTTGTGCTATGCTTGGCTTCATCTGCGTGATGCTCACTACTACAGAGATCAGGCTGATGAGTACTACAAAAATTGAGGAAGGAAAAATGATAATAGAGAAAGCACATTGGGAAAACATCAATCTTAATTTTGAAAGGAGGGCAAAAATCAATTCAATGCAACAAAACTCAATAGCTGGTTTCAGTGAAAGGATTTTGAAGAAAGATTTCAATACAACAAACTACATTGCATTCCGTTTTCAAGAAACAGTCTGCACGTCTATCGCTAGTCATCCAGAGCTGTCATCCACCACTAGCCCCTCAGATCTAGAGCCGTCAGCATCCACCCCTAGCCCCTCAGATCCAGAGCCGTCAGCATCCACCCCTAGCCCCTCAGATCTAGAGCCGTCACCATCCACCCCTAGCCCCTCAGATCTAGAGCCGTCAGCATCCGCCACTAGCCCCTCAGATCTAGAGCCGTCAGCATCCACCACTAGCCCCTCAGATCCAGAGCCGTCACCATCCACCCCTGTAAGATCACTATCGAGTTCCCCTTCTCCAAAAAGATAAGATCAAAAATTTACATTCGCTAAATTGCCCTTTAATGACGTATATAGCACACATATCGCGATATATAAATTAGATCATAAAAAAATTGATAGACAAGTTATAGATTTTAATTTATCTGCTAATACTGTGTTGTGGTATGTTGGAAGGCAAGTTTTTTTGTGTGTCATTGTGTTGTAAGCTTTGATTCCCTATAAGATGGAGACCAAAAAAAAGGCAAACAGCAAAAACAATTAAAATGTTTTCTCTTTTCACTGGTCCACGAAAAATGTTTCCCGTTTTTAACCGGTCCACATGTGTAAAAAGGTTGGGAAAATGTAAAAGGGTGTCTCGGAGTAGACCTGAGGATAAAGTATGCATCCTGTGCTTTAAAATGTTTTCTCTTTTCGACCAAGATAGCTCATGACGAGAGAGTCAAGTTGAAGATATCACAAATTCTTGCCCACTTTAATCTAATTAAAGCGCAAGTCACGGCATCAAACGTTCAAAGATTCCGAAAACCATATGCTGTTGCCATCATTGCTGGCTATGGGCAACTATTAATATTAGAGTGCAGAAATTTAGTGGGCACTTTTGGCCTCATCGTGGTGCCAAGGCATATTGGGCCTTACTGTGATATGTACACATAATGTTTCTACAGCTTCTTTTACTCTTCTAAAAGTGTTATATGAGGGGACTTCAAAGAAAAGTCTTAAAAGTGAGATAGAAATGAGAAAAAACATGCATTTGTATTATAACTTGCTAATATGGTTGCTAAGGATATCAAGAGTGTCCTGCACATACCATCACAGTGCAGATAAACAACATGATGTCATAATTGCAGTTAAAAGATAGCTGCCGCACTATCGACATGTGTTCTGTTATCATTTTTTTTTAGCAGAGGAGGGGTGAAACCTAGAGAGATTCATTGGCGAATGAAGGATCAGTACGGTAATACATGCCTTTCACTCACAGTCAATCAGCAATTTTCCTTTTGCCTACTCTTGCTGAAGTGAAAGGCATGCATCAATGTACTGGACCTTCATTCGCACAAAAAACGGATAACAGAACCCTGCTCCTTTTTGGTGAATGTAGTGGGGCAGCCATCTTTTAACTGCAATTATGACGTCATGTTGTTCATCTGCACAGTGATGGCACATGCAGGGTACTCTTGACATCCTTAGCAATCACATTAACAAGTTACAATACAAAGGCATGGTTTTTCTAATTTCTATCCCACTTTTAAGGTTTTCATTTTAAGCCTCCTAGTAAAATTGTGGTTGACCTTTTTACAGTCAGTGAAACCCATTTGTCACTACTGACAGTCTATGTGTTCCTGTAATGTTTATTTTGTATGATGAGTAATAATCTTTTGTTTTGTGTTGTCTAGCATGAGCATTGCTCACTTGAAACATAGTTTGACAATCGGTGTGGTGTGTAAGCTAATGCTGTATTGATTTTGCATAGATAATTGTTGAAGCTGACCTGCTTATCTCTGCCTTGTTTAGCCACCTTTGCAACTCCTGCACATCCTCCCATTCAGACTAGTCAGCCAGGGTTCCCAGTGTTTGCCCCGGGTCACATGACTCCTGCAGGTGAGACACATCAACTAGATATTTTAACAGTATCAAACATTTCATATCAAATTTGTTCAAGTTTATCACTTCTTATAATTTGTTATTACTTTTGATGTGTTTAATAAGATATAGGATAGAACTGGATGACAAGAAAATAAGATATTGGATAGAATTGGATGGCAAGAAAATAAGATATTGGATAGAACTGGCTGGCAAGAAAATAAGATATTGGATAGAACTGGCTGGCAAGAAAATAAGATATTGGATAGAATTGGATGGCAAGAAAATACAACAGTATGGAGATACTACAGGAAGGAATTATCTGTGCATGCAGATATTGCAGGTATCTTCAGTTAGTATTTGTGAAATCAAGGAGGAGATAGCTGGATTAATGTACTACCAGATACCACAATCAATTTCTATGTATGCAAGATTGCATTACATCTCCAATATGAACATACCCTCACAAAATCTGGGCTTTCAAAAAAGATTACAAAAAGGGGGTTGAAAACATTGTTCTGATTTCATCGTACCTTCTTCTGCATTCGTTCTCAATCTCCTGCTACCAAGCCCTGAACAGGGCTTTGCAAGTAGCAGGATAGTCCAGAGAATGGAATGTGTTGTGTGGCTAGTTTACAGCTTGACTGCGATATTTGCACCTTTCGGTCTAACACATCCATCTTTGGCAGCATTTCATAACTGATAAAGTGTAGAGCTTCCCTGGTATCTTATTGTATGTCAAGTCATAAGTCTCAGGATTCACCTAGTATGTACTCAAGTGTCTTTGACATCAGGGACTTGGTTTGAAGCACTACTGAAATTAATTTTCAGAATTTATTACTAGACATTGTTCTACAAAACATTGTTCTACTAGACATTGACATACTCTCTTCATAATCTGTGCAAACTGGCGTAGAGGGTTATGTCTCCACACAGCTTTCTCTCCCTATTGCTTATTATTAAACCTTATATTTAAACCTCACAAATACTATGTCACTAACAGTGCCACAGGCCTCTCACATCACCTCACAGCAACAGACAGAGTGTCACTAACAGTACAAGACACAGGCCCCTCACATCACCACTCACAGTAACAGACAGAGCGTCCTCACATCAGGCACAGCACCATTAACAGTACTAGATGCATGCTCCTCACATCACCACTCACAGCAACAGGCACATCCCCACTCACATCGCTACCTACAGACCCTCACATCACCACTCACAGCAAGAGGCACATCCCCACTCACATCACTACCTACAGACCCTCACATCACCACTCACATCGCTACCTACAGACCCTCACATCACCACTCACATCGCTACCTACAGACCCTCACATCACCACTCACATCGCTACCTACAGACCCTCACATCACCACTCACAGCAACAGGCACATCCCCACTCACATCACTACCTACAGACCCTCACATCACCACTCACAGCAACAGGCACATCACCACTCACATCGTTATCCACAGACCTCTCACATCACCACTCACAGCAACAGGCACATTACTACTCACATCGTTATCCACAGACCTCTCACATCACCACTCACAGCAACAGGCACATCACCACTCACATCATTATCCACAAACCTCTCACATCACCACTCACATCGTTATCCACAGACCTCTCACATCACCACTCACAGCAACAGGCACATCACCACTCACATCGTTATACACAGACTTCTCACATCACCACTCACAGCAACAGGCACATCACCACTCACATCGTTATCCACAGACCTCTCACAGCAACAGGCACAATACCACTCACATCGTTATCCACAGACCTCTCACATCACCACTCACATCGTTATCCACAGACCTCTCACATCACCACTCACATCATTATCCACAGACCTCTCACATCACCACTCACATCATTATCCACAGACCTCTCACATCACCAGACTAATTGCCACTCACATCACCACCCACAGCGCTAGACAAGATTATCCAGTAGCTTATTAAACAAACTACATTCATTTAGCTCCAACAAAATATCATGATTCATAAAAATCTATTAACAAGAAATCGTCAGTTGAATGTGTCACTGTCTAACTAGTGAACACAGATTCATGATTCCAGAGAATGTTTTTCAGTTCTAGTAGTTAATGTATTCACTTGTTGTTGACTACCTCTTTAATTGTATTTCTTTATTTAGCTGTCCACGGTATGTGACCTCTGTGACCTGGAAGATGATCTTATCTTTTCTACTTCTGTTGGTTGTCTAACACGGAACAATTCTCTTTCATATTTCTGTTGGTTGTCTAACATGTAACAATTCTCTTTCATATTTCTGTTGGTTGTCTAACACGGAACAATTCTCTGTTGGATTTCTGTTGGTTGTATAACACGGAACAATTCTCTTTCATATTTCTGTTGATTATATAACACAGAACAATTTTCTTTCATATTTCTGTTGATTATATAACACAGAACAATTCTCTTTCATATTTCTGTTGATTATATAACACAGAACAATTCTCTTTCATATTTCTGTTGATTATATAACACAGAACAATTCTCTTTCATATTTCTGTTGGTTATATAACACAGAACAATTCTCTTTTATATTTCTGTTGATTATATAACACAGAACAATTCTCTTTCATATTTCTGTTGATTATATAACACAGAACAATTCTCTTTCATATTTCTGTTGATTATATAACACAGAACAATTCTCTTTCATATTTCTGTTGATTATATAACACAGAACAATTCTCTTTCATATTTCTGTTGGTTATATAACACAGAACAATTCTCTTTTATATTTCTGTTGATTATATAACACAGAACAATTCTCTTTTATATTTCTGTTGATTATATAACACAGAACAATTCTCTTTCATATTTCTGTTGATTATATAACACAGAACAATTCTCTTTTATATTTCTGTTGATTATATAACACAGAACAATTCTCTTTCATATTTCTGTTGATTATATAACACAGAACAATTCTCTTTCATATTTCTGTTGATTATATAACACAGAACAATTCTCTTTCATATTTCTGTTGATTATATAACATAGAACAATTCTCTTTCATATTTCTGTTGGTTATATAACACAGAACAATTCTCTTTTATATTTCTGTTTATTATATAACACAGAACAATTCTCTTTCATATTTCTGTTGATTATATAACACAGAACAATTCTCTTTCATATTTCTGTTGATTATATAACACAGAACAATTCTCTTTCATATTTCTGTTGATTATATAACACAGAACAATTCTTTCATATTTCTGTTGATTATATAACACAGAACAATTCTCTTTCATATTTCTGTTGATTATATAACACAGAACAATTCTCTTTTATATTTCTGTTGATTATATAACACATAACAATTCTCTTTTATATTTCTGTTGATTATATAACACAGAACAATTCTCTTTCATATTTCTGTTGATTATATAACACAGAACAATTCTCTTTTATATTTCTATTGATTATATAACACAGAACAATTCTCTTTCATATTTCTGTTGATTATATAACACAGAACAATTCTCTTTTATATTTCTGTTGATTATATAACACAGAACAATTCTCTTTCATATTTCTGTTGATTATATAACACAGAACAATTCTCTTTCATATTTCTGTTGAGAACAAAGTTTGTTGCGATAAGATCATTTTCATTTGCTGAAATTATATTTTTTTGTTGCAATTTTGGTGTGCATGGGTTATTCTGTTCTTTATTTCTTAGCATTTACATGTTCCATCTATAATGTGACTTTCTATTGAACTTTTCTGGACTACTTTTCAAAGTGGTCCATTTTGTTTGATGCTTTTTTTTCTGTGGAAAATTGTATTTCTTAGATATATCCACTACTTTCTTTCTTTTGGAAATAACCACATGAATAATTTGTTGACTGTTTTATTGTCCACAAACACACATAACATTATCAGATTTGAATAATATTTGTTTGTGACCAAGCAGAATATCTTAGAACAAATATTTCTTACCTTCTTCTCCAGCCTTTGTCCTGAAAAGGATATTTTGTTATGTTGTGTGGTAGTTTGCAGCGAGGCTGCGATATCTGTGCCTTCTGACCTGACACATCAGGTTTCAGCACGGCACATCTTGTGGACCTAGATTGCTTTGCCTCTTTGATCCCTATTCTCTCATCTAAGCTGCATGGATGCAGTCTGTTTCCAGTGCCGCCACTTGGAGGCACAGTAAGGTCTTGGTCAGCTCTGATTCGCTGAGCCTGACACAAGCAGTCAGCTATGAGCCACTGCCTGCTGTATCCCATTCATCTCCACATGTCTGATGATAGTAACATGCCAGGACATACTGCCACAAATCTCATTCTCTTGGGATGTTTGAACAAATGTTCACATATATTTAATCATCTCCAGCTCATTTGTTTCCCTGTGTGGATTCCAGGGAAAAAATAAGGTCATAGCACCTTCATACATGTCATAGAAGGCACCTATAGAGGGTTGTCCCTGGTACAAGCAACCTTATAGTGTAAAACAAAAGGCTACAGAAACTACCACTGCAAGGTCACACAAAGTCTGTTGGTACAGGCCTCCTGTAGAGCACTATTTATAGTGATGATCTTCACGCTTCATGAGGAGGTGAGAGAGAGAAAGGTGGAACTAATTTGGTAATTGCCAGGTTTATTTCTATTCACTTGAACCCCTGCCTCTATCCAAATAGCTTTGAGATTAGTTACTGCACTTTTTACTATTGAGATAACATGAGGTACCTGCGCAGAATCCTGGGGGTTGGGTGGCAAGACAAGATCATCAACGCAGAGGTGTCGAAGAGAAGAGGCACTGTCACAATCTTTTCCGTGCTTAGTCATCGAAGACTCCGATGACTGGGACACATACGGAGGATAAATTCCCTCTACGGGGAATTACAGTCGGGAAAAAAGGTCTCTGGGCCGGCCACTACTTCGGTACAAGGATGTGTGCAAGCGGGAGAGGAATCATGCAGGTATTGATTTGGAATCATGGGAACAGGATATCATGTTACATGGAGGGGCAGGATTAAGCACGGAATATAGACAAAGGAGATACTGATTGCTGATAGGCTAAAGACTCAGAGTTTGAGAAGACACACCACACCATGGCATGCCGCAAACGGTCCTGACTTTCCTTGCACATGCTGTGGAAGACGCTTCTCTGCTCGGATTGGTCTTACGAGTCACATTCGTTACCGTCATGGACTGTAGTTGCATACCTTTTTTTTTCAAAGCACAATTACTACCGTCTGACAAGATGGAAAGAGCTAATGAACTTTGAGCTGGATTCAGAGGCATGAGCAGTGCCAGCTTGGGAGGTTTCAGTTGTAGCACTTGAACACCTCTGTCAGAGGGATGAGATGAGCAGTGCTAGCTTGGGATGTTTGACCTGTAGCACTTGAATACCTCTGTCAGAGGGATGAGATGAGCAATGCTAGCTTAGGATGTTTGACCTGTAGCACTTGAACACCTCTGTCTCAAGTCTCAAAATGATTTCTGCTGAGATCCATATTGTGTTTTGCTTTCTGTCAGACTGCTTGTTGTATAGCTAGCTAGCTGTGCCTTTTGTTGGTGGTAACCATTGTGAAGTCTTAGTTTGTGTTATCGTGCATCTTTCACGACAGTTTGCGGACAGTTTGTAAGCTCGTATGTGAACATGCTGACGAATGATGGGTGTTTAACGAGAACAGAAATAAACATCTTTCAACAACAAAACTGGAAATAAAAACAAGAAAATAAAATGATCAAAATCAGAGAAAATACTTTGGGATACATTGTAAGGCATAAACATTTATTGATAACTACGGCTGATGACAATCAGGTCACGGGGTGACATTTGTATCATTAGGAAGAAAGTGTCAAGAGATGTGAACTCTTCTGGGTTGTGCATCAATGCAAGAAACAGAACAAGAGTTATCTCGGAATGTAGTTCCAGAGGATGTCATATCCATGAGTTGATTAAATGATAGACTTTCAATTCTAACTAAATGCTGGCGAGGCATGCGCAGCACTCAGACAGTAGCAGGCAAGTTTTGACTTTCTTGTGATGGTTCTGCTCTAAATAACCGGAAACGAGGGGAAGCATGAGACTCTGGTGCCCTAAAGCATGAATGGTGTCTCTCGATGAATCCCATACATCATAAGTGGTCATTTGTCTAGGAGAATCAAACAGGCTTGAAACCACTTACTGCCTTGAGTTATGTTGATGGCCACCAAAATGGAAACCACTTACTGCCTTGAGTTATGTTGATGGCCACCAAAATGGAAACCACTTACTGCCTTGAGTTATGTTGATGGCCACCAAAATGGAAACCACTTACTGCCTTGAGTTATGTTGATGGCCACCAAAATGGAAACCACTTACTGCCTTGAGTTATGTTGATGGCCACCAAAATGGAAACTACTTACTGCCTTGAGGTATGCTTATGGCCACCAAAATGGAAACCACTTACTGCCTTGAGGTATGTTGATGGCCACCCAAATGGAAACCACTTACTGCCTTGAGGTATGCTTATGGCCACCAAAATGGAAACCACTTACTGCCTTGAATTATGTTGATGGCCACCAAAATGGAAACCACTTACTGCCTTGAGGTATGCTTATGGCCACCAAAATGGAAACCACTTACTGCCTTGAGGTATGCTTATGGCCACCAAAATGGAAACCACTTACTGCCTTGAGGTATGCTTATGGCCACCAAAATGGAAACCACTTACTGCCTTGAATTATGTTGATGGCCACCAAAATGGAAACCACTTACTGCCTTGAGGTATGCTTATGGCCACCAAAATGGAAACCACTTACTGCCTTGAGTTATGCTGATGGCCACCAAAATGGAAACCACTTACTGCCTTGAGTTATGCTGATGGCCACCAAAATGGAAACCACTTACTCCCTTGAGTTATGCTGATGGCCACCAAAATGGAAACCACTTACTGCCTTGAATTATGTTGATCAAAATGACCAGAGTTGACTGGAATTTTTGTAATTGCTGAAAGCGTATATGCTGCCTGAATGATACATATATCACCGTTGAATTTCATTGTGAAATTCAAGAAGATGACTGAAAATAGATTGGTTGGGAAATGTGCTTACAGAATATTATAGATTAGCGTGTTGATTATAATACTTCTGTAGTTGAAAGTGACAGTTGAAATGTGAAGTCAGTTTTGATAATCCCTTTCATTTCATGAAATTTACATTCTTGTGTAGTCCAGCGTGTTTTGGAAAATCAGTTGTGAAAATATGTGTTATGTTTATTTATAGTGAGATAGCAGTATTCAGTATAATGAAGTGCCAGTATTCAGTGTAATGAAGTGCCAGTATTCAGTATAATGAAGTGCCAGTATTCAGTGTAATGAAGTGCCAGTATTCAGTATAGTTGGTATAGTCAGGTGGCAATAGTCAGTATTCAGTGTAGTGAGGTGTCAGTATTCAGTATAGTGAGGTGTCAGTATTTTGTATAGGCAGGTATTAATTAATAACAGTGCTGTGAGGTGTCAATAACAGCGAAGTGATGTGTAAATTTTCAATATAGTTAGGTGTCAATTTTTTGTATATTTAGGTGTCAATTTTCAGTATAGTTAGGTGTCATTTTTCAATATAGTGATGTGTCAATAACAGTAAAGTGATATGTTAGTTTTCAGTATAGTCAGGTGTCAATATTCATTAGTATAGTGAGTGAGGTGTCAGTATTCAATATAGTCAAGTGTCAATATTCATTAGTCAGTATAGTGAGGTGTCAGTATTCAGTATAGTCAGGTGTCAATATTCATTAGTCAGTATACTGAGGTGTCAGTATTCAGTATAGTGAGGTGTCAGTATTCATTAGTCAATATTCAGTATAATGAGGTGTCAGCATTCAATATAGTCAATATTCAGTATAGTTTGGTATCAGTATTCAGAATAGTTGGGTGTCAGTATTCAATATAGTCAGATGTCAGTGTTCAGTATAGTTCGGTGTCAGTATTCAGTATAGTTGGGTGTCAGTATTCAGTATAGTCGGGTGTCAGTATTTAGTATAGTTGGGTGTCAGTATTAAGTATAGAGTATAGTCAGGTGTCAGTATCCAATATAGTCAGGTGTCAATTTTCAGTATAATTATGTGTCAATAACAGTATAGTTAGTTGTCACTTTTCAGTCTATAATCCATCACAATACTGTGAGGTGTCAGTATTCAGTATAGTCAGGTGTCAATACCCAGTATATTCAGTATAGTGAGATGTCAATATCCAGTATAGTCAGTATTCAGTATAGTGATGTGTCAGTATTAAGTATAGTGAGGTGTCAGTATTCAGTGTAGTTAGGTGTCAGTATTCAATGTAGTGAGATGTCAGTAACAGTACTGTGTATTCTTCTTGCCTTATTTTGGGACCTTCCGTAACACAGAGCCTCCACTGTATGTTTGGTTGACCCTCCTAACAGGTTGAATACAGTTTGTTAACACTAAACACCTGGTCTGTGTGTACCTCATCTCTCTACCATGTTCGTCTTCCTCAAGTGATGTGCCAGCTGGCAATAGCATCACATCAACCCACCCATGACTTGCTTTCACTAGGACTAGTTTTCTGTTGCTGATTTTCTTCTGTACCATTTGTCATCTTCTCATTATCTTGTGGCATCAGCATTGCCTGTTTGCACAGCTTGTTCTAACTTTAAAACAAGTCAATGTAGTCCCAGTCATTGCTGTCAGGGATGAAGTGTTGGTTCCATCATTGGTCCCAGCTTTTTATAGGGTGGGATGAGCGTTCCCATCCTCGCTGCCTGTCCTTCCATGACAGGAAACCAGGTACCCATTTGCAGCTGGGCTGACCAAAGCATGATAATTGGGGTTGAACCCAGTGCTCTACCATTACTTTATTCAAAAGGTGCACTCTATACTAGCAATTCTAACTTGATTTTTCTGAAACAATGCCTAGACATACAAGATTATTTTTCTGAGTGTTCACCGCTTTCTGAACATCGTCCGTCCATCCTCAACATTCATTAAGAGAACCATTTAATCCTGACAATCTTCCATAAAAACCACCTGTCTTGCCAAATCTTCTTTGTTTGTTGCCAGTCCATGATTATCTCATGTATGTTCTCATTGACTGAAGAAAATGGCAGACTTTCTCTCTTTCTTACTCCTATTAACAAATGTTGTAACTTACTATTGGTTCAACGTATTTTGTCATGTTCCATGTTGTGTGCTTTAATATTTCCTTAGCTCTTGAGTTTTCTGCTCAGAATAAATTTGTTTCTTGATGCTACTTTTTATACTCCTCATTCACGTTTTATGCTCTTGTTACAAGACCAGACATATTTGACTGAGATTGAGAGAATGCCAGACATTCCTATTAGGATTGATGTTTTGACCTACTTACAGAGACCTGTTTTGTTAGGATTGATGTTTTGACCTGCTTACAGAGACCTGTTTTGTTAAGATTGATGTTTTGACCTGCTTACAGAGACCTGTTTTGTTAGGATTGATGTTTTGACCTGCTTACAGAGACCTGTTTTGTTAGGATTGATGTTTTGACCTGCTTACAGAGACCTGTTTTGCTAGGATTGATGTTTTGACCTGCTTACAGAGACCTGTTTTGTTAGGATTGATGTTTTGACCTGCTTACAGAGACCTGTTTTGTTAGGATTGATGTTTTGATCTGCTTACAGAGACCTGTTTTGTTAGGATTGATGTTTTGACCTGCTTACAGAGACCTGTTTTGTTAGGATTGATGTTTTGATCTGCTTACAGAGACCTGTTTTGTTAGGATTGATGTTTTGATCTGCTTACAGAGACCTGTTTTGTTAGGATTGATGTTTTGACCTGCTTACAGAGACCTGTTTTGTTAGGATTGATGTTTTGACCTGCTTACAGAGACCTGTTTTGTTAGGATTGATGTTTTGATCTGCTTACAGAGACCTGTTTTGTTAGGATTGATGTTTTGACCTGCTTACAGAGACCTGTTTTGTTAGGATTGATGTTTTGACCTGCTTACAGAGACCTGTTTTGTTAGGATTGATGTTTTGACCTGCTTACAGAGACCCTTCTGTTTTGGTTGTTGTGTACGTAGTGGTTTCTAGTAGCTGTCATAGATCTTGTTTCTTTAGGTCCTCAGGAGAAGAAGCGTCAAGTTATACTTTGTTTTAGCTCATGTATTTTTGATTGTTTTTGAATTAGTATTTGCTATTTTCTGTGCAGTCAGTGGAGCAATGTCATTAACCATTTGCATGCCATATTGAACCTTTCAGGCATGTTCAGTGGGAATCCCATGCATCATCACCCCCAAATGGCCAATGGTGTGTCATTCTCAACACCTCCAGGGTACCCCTCGATGCCTCCAGTAGCCCAGATCAATGGGCACAACCCATACTCACTTGGTCAGCATGCTAGCACATCTAGCCGTCCTAGCTCCCCTGTGTGTAACCAACTCCTTGTCCAGGGCCAGGGACCTGCTTCCCATATCTCTAACTTCTTTTCCCCTTGTAGCCCGCATGAAGGTATGCCCTGGTCTGTTCACCACTCAGCCTGCTGCTAGTACTAGATACTGTAGTCACATATGTATGCCTGCTAAACTGCTTACTCACACATCTAAAAATCATCGCCACATATAATGCTACGTAGTGCTAGGTTTGCTACTGATAAATGTGACCTCTCGTCCTCCATGCTAACACACACTTTCATATCTAACACTTTTTGTGAAAACATCTTGCTTCCTGCCGTCCATGTCTATCCTGGAAAGCAAATAATAGCACCACTGTAACTTTCTAAGCATGTCATAAAAGGCACTTAAGAGGGGTGTGCATGGGGCTCACAGCCTCATTGTGTATAAGAAATTCCTACAGGGATACCACTGCAAGAGCACACAAAGAGCTTTGGTGCAGACTTCGGTAACGGACAAACTGCAGCGGTACCCTTTGCTTTGTAAGAACCAAAATAGAGAGAAGTCATTAAGTAAGTCTTGCTTCCTGCCTGCATACCAAACAGTTCAAGTAGTTAGTACACACTATACCAGTTGTAGCTTGGTAAATGTCAATGTATTTTCTCTGCAACTTTTACACCTATAACAAACTCCATGCTTGCTTTATAGACTAGCAACATAGTCATAGCTTTGTTTTGTTAGCTTTCATACTTTGCTTACTATTTTTATTTCTGTCTCTTTCTGATGTGTGAAAACACAGAGTTTTTCACATTTGGTATTTATGGGTCACATCTGTATGGTTTCACAGAGGAATGTCAGCATTCAAGTTGGCAATATAGTCTGAGGATGTTGTAAGAAGTCGGTACTCAAAGGAATCTTACAAGTAGTTACGCGAATATACGACTACTCTAAGGCAGATGTTAAGAGGATGAAAGAGGCAGCGAACCACATAATCTGGAAAGATATTATTGTAGGAACAGATGTTGAACAGGAGTGGGAAAGTTTTAAAACAGTTCTAGAAACGCTAAAAGAGGAATGTGTTCCATGTAGGGAGGTAAACCCCAAGCGTAAAAAGTGGATAACTAGATTTGTAGTGAAATGTAGAAGAGCAAAAAATAAAGCATGGCAAAAATATATAGAGGCAGGTAAATCAAAAGAAACATATGTAAAATATTTGGACAAGCAGAACATATCTCAGAAAGCGAATAAAACAGCAAAAATAGACTTTGAAAAAAAACTTGCTCAGAGGATCAAGACTGACAATAAAAGCTTCTTTTCTTATGTTAGAAATAAACAAAGAACGAAAGACAAAGTAGGCCCTCTCATAGACAGTACAGGGAAAATAATAAGTGAGAATAGGGAGGCTGCTAATCTGCTCAATCAGTACTTTGGCACAGTCTTCACAAAGGAGGACTGCTCCGAGATCCCAGAGCCTATAGATATTTTTCAAAGAGACATGGATACAGCGGGATTAAGATCAATCTGTATTACAGAGGAAATGGTTTTTAAAAAATTGGAGGGGTTGAAAGTGAATAAATGTCCAGGTCAAGATGGTATTCACCCAAAATTGCTGTATGAAATTAGAAACCAACTAGCAAAACCATTGGCTATATTATGTTCTCAATCACTTACAAAAGGGATTGTTCCACGGGATTGGAAAGATGCAGGAGTGATCCCCTTATTCAAAAAAGGCAAAAAATCAGATCCGGCAAATTATAGACCGGTGAGTTTAACGAGCATAGTCTGTAAATTGTTAGAGTCAATAATCAAAGAAAACATTGTAATGCATTTAGAAAAATTTAATCTAATTAGAAATAGTCAGCATGGGTTTACTAGAGGGAGATCATGCTTAACAAATCTTTTAGAATTCATGGAGGAGGTTACTAAAATCATAGATAAAGGGGAGCCAGTGGATGTTATTTATCTAGACTTTGCAAAGGCCTTTGATAGAGTACCTCATCAAAGATTATTTCGAAAGTTAAAATCACATGGAATAGGTGGCGAAGTTGCCAAATGGATTGAAAATTGGTTAACGGGAAGAAGGCAGAGGGTGGGCATAAATAAGGAGTACTCTGAGTGGAATGAAGTGAAAAGTGGTGTGCCACAGGGCTCGGTTTTGGGACCAATTTTGTTCTTGATATATGTAAATGATTTGGACATTGATATGAGATCCATGATTGCAAAATTTGCTGATGACACAAAACTATGCAGTAGTGTCTCATCTAAAGCGGAAGTGGATATATTGATGTCGGATTTAGATAAAATTCGAGAATGGTCTGTAAGCTGGCAAATGGAGTTTAATGTAGATAAATGTACAGTCATCCACATGGGTAGATCCAATATGGAACATAATTACAGAATGGGAGAAAACAATATTAGAAAGATAGATAAGGAAAGGGACCTAGGGGTTATAATAGATCATACAGGAAAGGTGAGTGAGCAAGTTAAGGTAGCAGTGAAAAAGGCAAATGCAATGTTAGGTATGATAAAAAGAAATATTAAACATAGGAGCAAGGAAGTGATCGTCAAACTGTATAAAGCTTTAGTTAGACCTAGATTGGAGTACTGTGTACAGGTGTGGAGTCCCTATCATAGAGGGGACATAAACATGCTAGAAAGAATACAAAAAAGAGCGACAAAGATGATAGTGGGATTCCAGAATTACAGTTATGAGGAACGACTCAGAAAAACCGGCCTACAGTGTCTCGAAGAGAGAAGAATTCGTGGTGACTTAATACAGGTTTATAAGATGATCAGAGGAATCGATAAATTAGACTATAACAAGTTTTTTAAAATACAGCCACCTACAATAACACGAGGGCATAGCTACAAGCTGACTAAAGAGAGGTCCAGGTTAGATATTAGGAAATATTTTTTTAGTCAGAGAGTGGTGTCTGCTTGGAATGCATTGCCAGGGGAGGTAGTGGAGTCAGGGACAGTTAATGCATTTAAGAATAAACTGGATGCGCATAGATTTTAGAGAAAGGTGATGTAAATGTAACTGGTTGTATACAGACTCTGCAGGGTCTTCTAAACCAGTATAAAGATGTTAAGTTACAACATACATCATAATGAAGCAGTTTACATATTATTGTCACATGATGGTGTAGAGACTGGTATATTTGAGTTCATTGTAACATGGAAGAGATAATATACTGGACAGGCTAGCACACATGACATGGAAGAGATAATATACTGGACAGGCTAGCACACATGACATGGAAGAGATAATATACTGGAAAGGCTAGCACACATGACATGAAGAGATAATATACTGGACAGGCTAGCACACATGACATGGAAGAGATAATATACTGGAAAGGCTAGCACACATGACATGGAAGAGATAGTATACTGGACAGGCTAGCACACATGCCATGGAAGAGATAATATACTGGACAGGCTGGCACACATGACATGGAAGAGATAATATACTGGACAGGCTATCACACATGACATGGAAGAGATAATATACTGGACAGGCTAGGCTAGCACACATGACATAGAAGAGATAATATACTGGACAGGCTAGCACACATGACATGGAAGAGATAATATACTGGACAGGCTAGGCTAGCACACATGACATGGAAGAGATAATATACTGGACAGGCTAGGCTGGCACACATGACATGGAAGAGATAATATACTGGACATGCTAGCACACATGACATGGAAGAGATAATATACTGGACAGGCTAGCACACATGACATGAAGAGATAATATACTGGACAGGCTAGCACACATGACATGGAAGAGATAATATACTGGAAAGGCTAGCACACATGACATGGAAGAGATAGTATACTGGACAGGCTAGCTACACATGCCATGGAAGAGATAATATACTGGACAGGCTAGCACACATGACATGGAAGAGATAATATACTGGACAGGCTATCACACATGACATGGAAGGGATAATATACTGGCTAGGCTAGCACACATGACATAGAAGAGATAATATACTGGACAGGCAAGCACACATGACATGGAAGAGATAATATACTGGACAGGCTAGGCTAGCACGCATGACATGGAAGAGATAATATACTGGACAGGCTAGGCTGGCACACATGACATGGAAGAGATAATATACTGGACAGGCTAGCACACATGACATGGAAGAGATAATATACTGGACAGGCTAGCACACATGACATGGAAGAGATAATATACTGGAAAGGCTAGCACACATGACATGAAGAGATAATATACTGGACAGGCTAGCACACATGACATGGAAGAGATAATATACTGGAAAGGCTAGCACACATGACATGGAAGAGATAGTATACTGGACAGGCTAGCACACATGCCATGGAAGAGATAATATACTGGACAGGCTAGCACACATGACATGGAAGAGATAATATACTGGACAGGCTATCACACATTACATGGAAGAGATAATATACTGGACAGGCTAGGCTAGCACACATGACATAGAAGAGATAATATACTGGACAGGCTAGCACACATGACATGGAAGAAATAATATACTGGACAGGCTAGGCTGGCACACATGACATGGAAGAGATAATATACTGGACATGCTAGCACACATGACATGGAAGAGATAATATACTGGACAGGCTAGGCTAGCACACATGACATGGAAGAGATAATATACTGGACAGGCTAGGCTGGCACACATGACATGGAAGAGATAATATACTGGACATGCTAGCACACATGACATGGAAGAGATAATATACTGGACAGGCTAGCACACATGACATGGAAGAGATAATATACTGGAAAGGCTAGCACACATGACATGAAGAGATAATATACTGGAAAGGCTAGCACACATGACATGGAAGAGATAGTATACTGGACAGGCTAGCACACATGCCATGGAAGAGATAATATACTGGACAGGCTAGCACACATGACATGGAAGAGATAATATACTGGACAGGCTATCACACATGACATGGAAGAGATAATATACTGGCTAGGCTAGCACACATGACATAGAAGAGATAATATACTGGACAGGCTAGCACACATGACATGGAAGAGATAATATACTGGACAGGCTAGGCTAGCACACATGACATGGAAGAGATAATATACTGGACAGGCTAGGCTGGCACACATGACATGGAAGAGATAATATACTGGACAGGCTAGGCTGGCACACATGACATGGAAGAGATAATATACTGGACATGCTAGCACACATGACATGGAAGAGATAATATACTGGACAGGCTAGCACACATGACATGAAGAGATAATATACTGGACAGGCTAGCACACATGACATGGAAGAGATAATATACTGGAAAGGCTAGCACACATGACATGGAAGAGATAGTATACTGGACAGGCTAGCTACACATGCCATGGAAGAGATAATATACTGGACAGGCTAGCACACATGACATGGAAGAGATAATATACTGGACAGGCTATCACACATGACATGGAAGGGATAATATACTGGCTAGGCTAGCACACATGACATAGAAGAGATAATATACTGGACAGGCTAGCACACATGACATGGACGAGATAATATACTGGACAGGCTAGCACACATGACATGGAAGAGATAATATACTGGACAGGCTAGCACACATGACATGGAAGATATAGTATACTGGACAGGCTAGGCTAGCACACATGACATGGAACAGGTAATATACTGGACAGACTAGCACACATGACATGGAAGATATAGTATACTGGACAGGCTAGGCTAGCACACATGACATGGAAGAGGTAATTTTCTGGACAGGCTAGCACACATGACATGGAAAAAAGTGAACATTAGAACTGGGTCAACAGGAAGTTGTGGAGAGACATGATTGTCTATGCCATTCACATGAAGGTATATATCTGTGGGTCGCAGGAAAATTAAAAGGTTTTGATTGATTAAGATCGACTGTCCTGTATTAGTTCAAGATATACCAAACCCTTGCGGATACCAGATGCCCTATCATCCAACCACTATGGTTGGATCAAACAGTGGAAAAGGAAATGGTGACAAATAGCAGTGACAAGACAAAAAGTGTTGGACAAGAAATGATGGTGAGGAATGTTGGGGAAAACTTCCTAGGCAGCTGATGGTGAGGAATGTTGGGGAAAACTTCCTAGGCAGCTGATGGTGAGGAATGGTGGGGAAAACTTCCTAGGCAGCTGATGGTGAGGAATGTTGGGGAAAACTTCCTAGGCAGCTGATGGTGAGGAATGTTGGGGAAAACTTCCTAGGCAGCTGATGGTGAGGAATGGTGGGGAAAACTTCCTAGGCAGCTGATGGTGAGGAATGGTGGGGACAACTTCCTAGGCAGCTGATGGTGAGGAATGTTGGGGAAAACTTCCTAGGCAGCTGATGGTGAGGAATGTTGGGGAAAACTTCCTAGGCAGCTGATGGTGAGGAATGGTGGGGAAAACTTCCTAGGCAGCTGATGGTGAGGAATGGTGGGGACAACTTCCTAGGCAGCTGATGGTGAGGAATGTTGGGGAAAACTTCCTAGGCAGCTGATGGTGAGGAATGTTGGGGAAAACTTCCTAGGCAGCTGATGGTGAGGAATGTTGGGGAAAACTTCCTAGGCAGCTGATGGTGAGGAATGTTGGGGAAAACTTCCTAGGCAGCTGATGGTGAGGAATGGTGGGGAAAACTTCCTAGGCAGCTGATGGTGAGGAATGGTGGGGAAAACTTCCTAGGCAGCTGATGGTGAGGAATGTTGGGGAAAACTTCCTAGGCAGCTGATGGTGAGGAATGTTGGGGAAAACTTCCTAGGCAGCTGATGGTGAGGAATATTAGATCGCGTCTTCCAGCCCATAGTTCAGAATTTACCATCATTCCTTCGGAACACCAATCATGCCTTGATTACTTTCTCTTCCAACCTCTCTTTCCGGACTGAACCTACCACCTCTTTGGATGTTTGCTCCCTTTATTTATTTATAGTTTATTCTCTAAGGTATCTGCCATTTCTCTCTCTCTCTCTCTCTCTCTCTCTCTCTCTCTCGTAGTTTACAACGAGGCTGCGATATCTGTGCCTTTTGGCCTGAAACATCAGGTTTCAGCTGGTATGTTTAGGACCAGGTGCCAGATTTGTCTTCCCCTATTATCTTGGCCAGACTACACTAATGCAGCCTGTTTCCAGGGCACCTCTTGTAGGTTGAATAGGGTCTTTGCCAACTCTGGTTTGCTGACCCTGATGCAAGCAGCCGACTATGAGTAGCTGGCTGCTGTCAACTCATTCACTGCTGCATCTTTGGCACCAGATCATTGATCCTAGTATATTTGTAACAATTCGTCAAAGGCCATAATGCATTTCATTAGCGAGTGTCTGAAACCTGGATTATTTGTCCACATGTTAAACCTCACATTGACCAGCCATAGGTTCTTGTAAGTGGCTCTTTTGAAGATGCTGGGCCGTTTGAAGTAAAGACACATTGACTGTATTCAAAGTTGATGTGACCAATTCTGTCATTCATTTCTTGTTCATTTGTTCCTTCTGTCTTTCAAATGGTAGATGCATGCATGAACTAATTGCTGAAATCTGTTTCATTTCATACTTTCAAATTTAATTGAAATGTTATATTTTCTTTCATTTGCTAAATTTCATCCACTAACTTCTCATTTATTCTTCGTAGTCTCTACTAACAGCACTATTATTCCTGTCATTAATGTAGTCACTCCATGACGATGTGATTTGACTAACGTTCTGACCAATATCAATAAGTATTTCTATTTCCAGCAATTCTAATGTTAACTGCAGACATATTTTCTCTGGTCACATGATATATAAATATATATTTTCTGTACTGACAAATCCTGAGAAATCTAACATTTTCTGCTTTCTTTACTGTACATGTAACTGATGTTTTTAATATATAAATACATACATTATATTGCACTAACTCATAAACAGTTGTATGCAGATTTTTCTTTTGTAATTTACATTTAAAAAATATAATTTACAGATGTTTTGATAACAGTTTAAATTTAAATAATATTCAAATCTGTGGAACTCTTTATGTGTTGGCAGAAGTTAATGGAACAAAATTCTCACTTGGGAGACACAGTATAACATAATCAGAATTTGATCAATTAGGCTGCAGTCCTGGAACTAATAGGAAAGCTATGTAACATCATTTTTGCTGCATTTTCTGTCATTTAAATATTAAGACATAAAAATTGACCATTGCAAATTGTTATTCACATATAAAGTACGGGCATATTTTACTAGTTAATTGGAGACCTCATGTGGTCGACAAACATATGTATTATTGGTGAAGGGTTCATGAGAAGTTTTGAATTAATGTTCACAATTGTTACTTTATTATTTCTTAATGCATTTGTTTGCCCTTTGAGAGTGAACAAATTGTATAATTTGTTCATTATTTTGTACAGTACATGTTGAAAAATGTTATTTTGTATATTGGTAGTACATGTTGAATAATGTAAGTTTGTACAGTACATGTTGAATAATGTTATTTTGTATATCGGTAGTACATGTTGAATAATGTTAGTTTGTACAGTACATGTTGAATAATGTTATTTTGTATATCAATAGTACATGTTGAATAATGTAAGTTTGTACAGTACATGTTGAATAATGTTATTTTGTATATCGGTAGTACATGTTGAATAATGTAAGTTTGTACAGTACATGTTGAATAATGTTATTTTGTATATCAATAGTACATGTTGAATAATGTTAGTTTGTACAGTACATGTTGAATAATGTTATTTTGTATATCAATAATACATGTTGAATAATGTTAGTTTTTACAGTACATGTTGAATAATGTTAGTTTGTACAGTACATGTTGAATAATGTTAGTTTGTACAGTACATGTTGAATAATGTTGATTTAACTTGATAGAATATGTGAAGGTTTAGCTTTTGGTTTGTGTTCATATGTTCTGTAATGTCATGTTTGACATGCTATGTCATGTTCTACATCATCCCTCCTGTTTTCAGGTCAAACCACTGGCCCTCAACAGTGCCCTCCCTCGCCAGTGTTTGTCTCGGTCCCTCCCAGAACTCAAAAACTCATGCATTCAGAGACGTATCTCAGGTTAGTACCAATTATGTTTGAAGAAAGCATTTCTTTTACCCTGGTCCAGTAATTATGGTTGTTGCTAATACCCAAAAACAACTGTACCAGAGTTCATCACTTGTGTCTTCAGTTCTCAATTCAAGTGAGCTTGAGAGGTAGTATCTGTATACATACACAATGTGAACAAGATAGATAGAAATACCTGATACTCTGGATAAGAGAGGTGGAGCACACTATTTCCCAAACAAACAGCTTCTATGCATTATTTTAGATGTTCATGTCTGATTTCATAGAGATAAAGCTGCACCAGTCTTTACAAATATATTCCACCTACCAATACACAGGGCAGGGAGATAACATCTGGTCAGGCAAAATTTGCTGGCCAAGACCCCACCTCGGCTTTCTCGTAGCCCTCCCTGAAAACGGACCGTTTTCATGGCAGCCTGGCTAACAAGGTGAGGTATCAACGTGATCCCCGTGGTAGTGAGTGACATGCAGATCTTCTTCTTCTTACACTGTCAGATGTCAGTGACATGCAGATTAAGTCAAGCATAGCACAACCGCCTGGAAGACTCTGGTCCACCTTCATCAGCATGCTCGGGATGTGAGTAAAGCTACTGCAACCCACCACTTAACACCCTTTTCGTGGCGCTCAAAAGAGTAGACCTACTCAATTGTGGGCATTCAAAACAACCAATACATAACAAAATATTGTTGAAACATGCCAAAATCTGTAGACCAGATGAACTTGGATCAGTCTCAAGCTTTGCTCATACACTGAGAGCTGCATGTGATGACCGCAGGTGGACAATTTAAATGGCCCAATGACTGTGCAACAGCAAATTCAACATACATCCTTGATAAAGACCCTTTGTCTTAACAAATAGCGTGTCTGTTTATCACATCACAACTGTCCAACAGTTTTGTTCATTCTCCAGTTATGATATTGTTTGACTACAGTTAAATCAACATCATCATGTGTCATGATTCTGACGTCTTCACCTTGGGGTGTCATGGTCACGTAGCTGACAATAGTTTGGTGACCGCATGTTTCTTCTTATTCTTCGGTCGTTCTCAAACTGTCGCTACCAAGTTATGAAATGGGCTTTACAAGAAGCAGGATGTTGTCCGAAGAATGGAATGAGTTGTGTCGTAATTTACAGTTGAATGCGATATTTGCACCTTTCGGTCCAGCACATCCGATCAGCTGGCATTTTTGATTTTTTAGTTCCAGGTTAGCCTTCCCTCTTCGATGCCTTCTCCTTAGCCAGTCTGCTCTGTTGCAGCCAGTTATCCAGGATCACCGCATGGAGGTGCAGAAGGGTCTTGGCAGGTCTGGTTCACTGGTCCTGGTGCTACCCGTCAGTTATGGGTCGCTGATCATTGCAGCTCATGCACTGCTCAGCATATTAATCCTACCACGTGTTTCTTCTTCTTCTTTCTCGTTCATCTTCGTACCTCAACTTTAATGACTCTAACGAAGGCAGCAGTCGACTCAAGGCTCTGTATGTACACTTCCGTACAACTTCTCGTGGAGTGACATGTTTGAGAGTGAGCCAATATCAAGCCTGTTGACTTATAAGTGAAACTGATCATTTGTGTGTGTGGGGGAGGGGGGTCTGATTTATTTTTCCTGGTTTGAAGTGGTTGTAATGTCATTTCAAATTACTTTTGTAGTTGCAAATTAATGTTGAAATTTCCCAGTATCTAATATTTTGTTTTCTCTACTACTTAAAACTGTTGATCTTGTGTGTTATAAACATGTTATTGATAAGGTTTAGTTGTTACTTTGTAAGGTTGTTATTTTTGTACAGTACATGTTGAATAATGTTATTTTAACTGTTGATAGAAAATGTGAAGGTTTAGCATTTGGTTTGTGTTCAAATGTTCTGTAATAAGCAGGATGCTGACAGGTATACAATTGATTTACCCCAGTAACAGCAACTGATCTAGTAATTTAATCACTTTTCTCCACACAGGTACATTGAAGGCCTTAGCTCTGAATCTCATACCATTTCTAACTGGGAGAAAACTTTCACGGCTACACAAGAAAGCACGCCAGTTCAACCAGAGACCAACCTTCCTACACAGTGGTTGGCACAGGGAGCTGGTTGTCATGGCAACATGACCAATGCCTTGTGGGCACTTCGTGACTTCATGTTGAAAGATGCCTTGAATCTTGCTCGAACCATACCATATGATGATCTATAATGACATTTTATTAATAAATCATTGTTCACATTTTGCTCTTCAGTAGTAGTTGTTTTTTTTCCCCTTTACGTTTAATTTAATTTCAGTGAAAGTAAGCTGATTAGATTTGGTATGGCCTCATATCAAGGACATGTATAGCTTTTAGTAGCTGAATCTTGGCTTGACATTGGGCTTCATTTCTCCATTGCAGTGTATGTTCAAAGGTCTCAGCACTTGTTTCTTACAGACATAGGGACAGGGTGAGCTCCCGGGTCTTGAGACAGGCAAGTACACTCAACTGTAAATGGGTACCTGACCTAGTTAGAGAGGCAAGGTAATGAAGATGGGAACTGGTCACGGAGACCTCCAATACTTCATCCCTGACATTTGGTTTGCGATGTCGCTGCCGCCACTCCCGACAATGACAATCACTGTATCTGTCACCTGTGTTTGTCTATACTTTATGATGTCCAGCTTTCCTCTGGCTTGTTGGGTTACAATTTTCTGTATTTTTAAGTGCAAGTGTAATTCATGATCACTTTGGTCTTGCTGTTTGTGTCAGGCTGCTATACTCCAGAAAGTGTATTTTCAGACATGTCAGATCTAGATGGCTTGTAAGCATCTCGTTGTGGATGAAAGATATGCAGTGAAAATCACTTTTATCAGATAAAGCTCTCTGCAGATATTCGGGCTGGAGGATTTGTTGTTTTACTTGACCAACAAATCATGAACCTAAGCAGGGGCACCATGAGATGCCATGGAACTGAATCAATTGGAAAGAGTTTGGTACAGCCCTTGAAGATGACACCAAGTGTAATGGTCACTGTCAACCAGGGATCTAAGAAAGATTGTTTTCATTTGAGCCCACATAGATGATGTTGAGGGAAGAACAGATGATCCACTGCTTCCTACTGTGTATATCATAAAATGTTATTACGAGATCAGAATAGGGCTGACAACCTGATGATGTCAAACATTCTACAGAAACCAGGACATACTCCTGCAAGGATGACAGCGAGTGGTAGCTCATGCTCCTACTGGAGACCAGTGGGAAGGATACGGATTGATTTGTTGTTTACTTAATTACATATTTGTTTTGTTGAGGAAAGCATAATTTTCTTGACTTGATTAACTGGGATACTCAAGTCATGCCACTATGACATCCACTGACACACTGTGACATCCACTGATGTACACTGTGTTAGTTATTGATAGTGTAGGCCATATTGTGCCAAGGAGTTAATCTTTCCAGTTCCCCTTGGAGCACAGGTCTGCAACTAGCGCTCTCTGCTGATATTTTGGACCATTTTCTTGAGCTTCGTTCATGAGACTGCAGCTGTCTGTTCTGGCCTTTACTTCCACTATTCTTTGTGTCCCTATTTTTCTCTTCCCCTGTGTGTTCCAGCCAGTACAAGTCTGGTTATGTTGATCTGCTCTATGTGTGCTTGGTCTGGAGTTTCTCCACCCTGATTACTAGGATGACGGAGAGAAATGTAACTCTTCAGATGTATTGCATTGGTGACTACAATTCTGACATCAGTTGATGTTCAAATAAGTCGGCAATTTCTCCCATTCTTCTTCGTTCTCAAATTCCCGCTACCACGTCCTGAAAAGGGCTTTGTAAGTAGCAGGATGTTGTCAGAATGGAATTCATAGTTTACAGCTTGACTGGGAAATTTGCACATTCTGGTCCCACTCATCTAACTTCAGCAGGCATTTTTGGGTACCGGGTTAGCCTTCGCTTTTCGATCCCTTCTCCTTAGTCAGTCTGCTCTGTTGCAACCTTTTATCCAGGATAACTGGATGGACATGTAGAAGGGTCTTGGCAGCTCTGCTTCACTGGCACTGGTGCTAGCAGTCAGCTTTGGGTCACTGCAGCTCATGCACCGCTCAGCACCATCACCCCCCATTCTTATATTATAATGTGACATTCTATTTTGACATTTCTTTTTAACGTTGTTCAGTGACGTGTCACCATAAATCATTGCTTATTGTATCATCATACTCGCAACATTTGTTACTCATGCCTATAGACTGTTGCTGTTTAATCCATTCGGTGATTGTTGTTTCACACAATTTTATGTACATACTTCAGTGTTGTCGTTGATTCAGAGAGTTTTTTTTTGTACATCAGCTACTTCAATGTTTTGATAATCCATTATCCTGTACCACAATTCATCATCATCATCATGTGTTGCAACCATTGTCAGCACATTTGGTGGCTGTTGTTTTGTGAACATTGTGCTATGGTTTTATTCCAGTCACAAGATAACAGCAGCAAATGATTACCAACCATTGTCAGCACATTTGGTGGCTGTGGTTTTATTCCAGTCACAAGATAACTGCAGCAAATGATTACCAAAATGCTGGGGAATCATGTCATTGTTCACTTCAATAGGAGCTTGTAGCACCAGAAGAGATGGCCTTCCTTGCGAGAAGTCTGTATCTGCTCACTCGTAGATTTGATTGGGTGGACTTTGTATAGGCATTCCAGTAGTCACATTCACAACCCTACTATTGTAACATGCATGGTGGTTGAGTGCAGCTGTTCTACACTATCCTTCCAAGTAAGGGCCCAGTCAATTCAGCTCTATACTCTCCTCACCAGGTAGGACCCAGATAGTTCAATTCTATACTCTCTTCACCAGTTAGGACCCAGATAGTTCAATTCTATACTCTCTTCACCAGTTAGTACCCAGATAGTTCAATTCTATACTCTCCTCACCAGTTAGGACCCAGATAGTTCAATTCTACACTCCCCTCACCAGTTAGGACCCAGATAGTTCAATTCTATACTCTCTTCACCAGCTAGGACCCAGATAGTTCAATTCTACACTCTCCTCACCAGTTAGTTCAATTATATACTCTCTTCACCAGTTAGGACCCAGATAGTTCAATTCTATACTCTCTTCACCAGTTAGGACCCAGATAGTTCAATTCTACACTCTCCTCACAAGTTAGTTCAATTATATACTCTCTTCACCAGTTAGGACCCAGATATTTCAATTCTATACTCTCCTCACCAGTTAGGACCCAGATAGTTCAATTCTATACTCTCCTCACCAGTTAGGACCCAGATAGTTCAATTCTACACTCCCCTCACCAGTTAGTTCAATTCTACACTCTCCTCACCAGTTAGTTCAATTATATACTCTCTTCACCAGTTAGGACCCAGATAGTTCAATTCTATACTCTCCTCACCAGTTAGGGCACAGACAGTTCAATTCTATACTCTCCTCACCAGTTAGTACCCAAATAGTTCAATTCTATACTCTCTTCACCAGTTAGGACCCAGATATTTCAATTCTATACTCTCCTCACCAGTTAGGACCCAGTTAGTTCAATTCTACACTCTCCTCACCAGTTAGTTCAATTCTATACTCTCCTCACCAGTTAGTTCAATTCTACACTCTCCTCACCAGTTAGTACCCAGACAGTTCAATTCTACACTCTCCTCACCAGTTAGGACCCAGACAGTTCAATTCTATACTCTTCTCACCAGTTAGTGCACAGACAGTTCAATTCTATACTCTCCTCACCAGTTAGGGCACAGACAGTTCAATTCTATACTCTCCTCACTAGTTAGTTCAATTCTACACTCTCCTCACCAGACAGTTCAATTCTATACTCTCCTCACTAGTTAGTTCAATTCTACACTCTCCTCACCAGACAGTTCAATTCTATACTCTGCTCACCAGTTAGGACCCAGACAGTTCAATTCTATACTCTCCTCACCAGTTAGGGCACAGACAGTTTAATTCTATACTCTCCTCACCAGTTAGTACCCAGATAGTTCAATTATATACTCTCTTCACCAGTTAGTACCCAGACAGTTCAATTCTATACTCTCCTCACCAGTTAGGGCACAGACAGTTCAATTCTATACTCTCCTCACCAGTTAGTGCACAGACAGTTCAATTCTATACTCTGCTCACCAGTTAGGACCCAGATAGTTCAATTCTATACTCTCCTCACCAGTTAGGTCCCAGTCAATTCAGTTATATACTCTCACCAATTAGGGCCCAGACAGTTCAGTTGTTCTGTCTTTCTATCCAGTAAGGAACCAGGGATCGACATGGGAAAAGCTGCTGATCTGATTCAGTGTAAAAAAAAAAAAAACCATGCCAGTTAGTCTAAACCCTCTGTGCTGTCACTTTTCAGAGCTGTCTGGCGTCAATAGTACATCACACATTCATGGTGAGGATGCACTTGCCCCGTGCCAGATTCAAAGACAACATTGTCTACCAATCAGTGACAGATTTAAGAATGTGATTTCATTCGCTCCGATGTCTATAATTTTCTATTCAGCCTAAAATATTTATATAATTTCAGTTGATAAATTGTCATTCTTAAATTAGACTTGTGATTGCTAAGGCACATCTGTAAAGACCAAGTCAGCCACATTAATTTTAGGTTTCTTGACATTGTCAAGTTTGGATCAATAAATCAAGTGTCTTATTCATACTTTGTTCATTTTTACTATGTTTGTCTGATCCAGTCTCACCCAATATTCCCTTATTTCTGCACTATCAGCTCCAGTGTCACCCAATATTCCCTTATTTTTGCTGTCTGACCCAATATTCCCCTATCTGATCCACTCACCAAATATTCCCTTATTTTTGCTGTCTGCTCCAGTCTCACCCAATATTTCCCTATTTTCTGTCTAATCCTGCATAGCTTTTTATTCCATCATTTTCTGCTTCATCAAATGTTCCTGAAAATGAACTTTGACCTATGCTTATCATCAAAATAACACATCTTCACGTTGTCTTTGTACGTGTCTAAACTGTGACAATTTTCTAATTGCTGAACAGACTAGCATATGGCCAAAGATTATAAACTTGAGGAGTGACTAAATCCGCAGTGGACCCAACACTAGATAAATAATCTCACATACCTTGAAATAACATTTTTCTTCTTTGACATCCGTCCTGAAAAGGGCATTGTGACGTGTCGTAGTTTACAGCTAGGCTGCGATATCTGCACCTTTCGCCCCGATATATCCAATTTCAGCTGGGTTTTTGTTAGTCCCGGATTTGTCTTCCCAATGTGATCCCCATCCCTTGGCCAGACTACACTAGTGCAGCCTGTTTCCAGGGCCATCTATTGGAGGCAAAATAAAGTCTTGGTTCCTGCCGAAGATGGATGTGTCAGACCAAAAGGTGTAAATATCGCAGTCAAGCTGTAAACTAGCGACACCACGCATTCCTGTCTCTTCAGAATACATCATGTTACTTGCAAAGCCCTGTTTAGGGTTTGGTAGTGGGATATTGAGAACGAATGCTGAAGAAAAAGAGTCTTGGTCAGTTCTGGTTCGCTGATGCAGGGCAACTAGCTATGAGTTGCTGGCTGCTGCCAGCTCACGCATTGCTGCATCTTGACCTTCGAAATAACATTTCATAGCAAACTAACATGGAAAATACAAAATTGATAATGTCAAGAATAGCTAAAAAACACGAATCACTAAAAAAAAATGAGTAGGAACCACCTTAGGTACGGACCGTCAAATTCTGAATAACATAGATGTGCACAGGAAATGTCAGACCAGCTTTAGAATACAAAATACCTGCCTTTAAAACAGCTTCAGAATCCAATTTTGAAAAACAGAAAAACCCCAAAACCAGGTGTAGATAATAACTACTGGGGCAATGTAGCCAAGAACAGAAGAGATTATAGAGTACTACAACAGGCAACCAAATTTAATAGACTCCGAAATAATGCAATAAATAAAAGACTGGAAGGATATGCTCGAGGCAGACTCCAGAGAAGATGTTTTGCCCAAAAGTTAACTTGTGCCAGATCTCATACACAGATAATACAGTACATTTCCACTATGGAAGTGAAATAAATACCAAGAATTGACAATGAAAAACAAACAGATGCAGGGAGAAAACATAGTCCTGTAATACACCAGAAAGGAATACACAAGTTGAACCAGTATTACAAAGATAAATCAGCAATGAGAGCTATGAAAAATGTAGGAACTACAGGATCAAAGGAAAGACAGTAAGCCCAAATCTTGGTGACACTAGAAAATTCTCAAACAATTTCAGGGCCAAGGAAAGGGCCACTTAGAACAGCTATAATAGTCATAAAGGAAAACAAAACACATGGCAGAGATCCCCTATAATTCACAACATCCTTTAGAAACCATAAAAACAACAAACTAGACAGCTTGTCAGAAGCACCTGTGGAGACAGCTTTAAGAAACATGGAAATAGGAAGCAGATAAACTTGTCAAAGTGGGAGGAGGCAAAGAGATTAGTTAAAGTAGGAGGAGGCAGATAGACTAGTCAAGATGGAGGAGGCTGATAAGACTAGTCAAGATGGAGGAGGCAGATAAACTAGTAAAAGTGGGAGGAGGCAAAGAGATTAGTTAAAGTAGGAGGAGGCAGATAGACTTGTCAAGATGGAGGAGGCTGATAAACTAGTCAAAGTGGGAGGAGGCTGATAAGACAGTCAAAGTGGGAGGAGGCAGATAAACTAGTCAAAGTGGGAGGAGGCAGATAAACTAGTCAAAGTGGGAGGAAGCAGATAAACTAGTCAAAGTGGGAGGAGGCTGATAAGACTAGTCAAAATGGAAGGAGGCTGATAAACTTCATAAAGTGGGAGGAGGCTGATAAACTTTCTAAAGTGGGAGGAGGCTGATAAACTTCATAAAGTGGGAGGAGGCTGATAAACTTTCTAAAGTGGAAGGAGGCTGATAAACTTCATAAAGTGGGAGGAGGCTGATAAACTTTCTAAAGTGGGAGGAGGCTGATAAACTTTCTAAAGTGGGAGGAGGCTGATAAACTTTCTAAAGTGGGAGGAGGCTGATAAACTTTCTAAAGTGGGAGGAGGCTGATAAACTTTCTAAAGTGGGAGGAGGCTGATAAACTTTTTAAAGTGGGAGGAGGCTGATAAACTTTCTAAAGTGGGAGGAGGCTGATAAACTTTCTAAAGTGGGAGGAGGCTGATAAACTTTCTAAAGTGGGAGGAGGCTGATAAACTTTCTAAAGTGGGAGGAGGCTGATAAACTTTCTAAAGTGGAAGGAGGCTGATAAACTTTCTAAAGTGGGAGGAGGCTGATAAACTTTCTAAAGTGGGAGAAGGCTGATAAACTTTCTAAAGTGGGAGGAGGCTGATAAGACTAGTCAAAATGGAAGGAGGCTGATAAACTTCATAAAGTGGGAGGAGGCTGATAAACTTTCTAAAGTGGAAGGAGGCTGATAAACTTCATAAAGTGGGAGGAGGCTGATAAACTTTCTAAAATGGAAGGAGGCTGATAAACTTTCTATAGTGGGAGTAGGCTGATAAACTTTCTATAGTGGGAGTAGGCTGATAGACTAATTAAATCTGCAGAAGACGGATGTGTCGGACCGAAAAGGTGCAAACATCGCAGGCAAACTGTAAACTAGCGACACAACGCAAATCCGTTCTCCTGATTACATCCTGCTACTTGGAAAGCCCTGTTCAGGGCTTGGTAGCGGGAGATTGAGAATGAACACAGAAGAAGAAGAAGACTAATTAAAATGGGAGGAGGCTGATAGACTAATTAAAGTTCACTTGATGCAGTTTAGTCCTGTTTCATTTGAAAACGCCTCGTACATACATTTATGGCTGATCCAGTGCGGTATTAACCATGATGACTGGGAAAAAATCGCCACCAATCACACAGACTGGCGCAGCACTGTTGCAGAGGGTATTCAGAGATATTAGGTATCAAGAATAAATTAGGCTATCCAGAGACGATCGCTCCGCAAGTCAGCTGACATCAACACTTCTTCAACCTCCAAAGTGCAAGGAGGTGTTTTATTTCCTTGTACTAAGTGCAACAGACAATTCAAGGCTCCTATTGACTTATTTAGCCATCTTCGAACTCATGCGAACAGTGAATGCTGGCAAAGTGGTCCTCGTCGATTACGATGGACGAACAACACATTTATGGCCCTCTCTATTTTATTTATTGTGGCTCGACACTTACAATGCAGAATAATGAACAAACACAGTTAAATAAAACTCAAGTCACCAAACACATGACCCACAGACAGTCTGGCACTGACATATTTCTATTTCAGGTTCAAGAATGGGATACTGTACAGGGTCAATGTAGGAGCACACATGTAAATATAAATATCTATATATATCATAAAATTGGTAGAGAGTGTAACAATGCTATAGTTCAAGATTTGGAAACAAATTAAAAATCTGTCATTACTAGAAAATATTTGTCAATTGCATTTACATGGCAGATCCATAAACACAAACAATCTACAACAGTGCGGACATTGCATGGCCAACTCCCACCCACCTCCTCTGTACAAGCGTGACTGACCAATCATTTTCTTCATTACAGTCTTGGTAAAGGTCTTCACTTCTTTTTTTTTATATAGGGGGGCGTTGGTTAGTGGTTAAGTGCTGACATTGATGGGTTTCGTTCCTCAATTACAGCACCGGCCGTTACCCCGGAGAAGTAAACCCTTAGAAAATTCAGGAGGAAGCACATAACATGCATGCCGTAGTCGGATGTACTGGGTTGACAGGCGCAAAATAAAAACATTGTGAAACAGGAATAGAGAAATAAGGCGAACAAAGAAATAAAAACTCCTTTTTTTTCAGGAACTAATAAGTTACATTAAAAATATGTCTTCATATCCAATATACTTTTTATTGAATGCCCTTTATGTGTTTGCAACATAGGACTGCTACTGTCCATCTCCCTAATGTCCACCAATGAAGCTCACATTGCTCTGGCCTGCGATTGTACTGTAGTTTAGACACCCACTCTTTTCTACATCTTGTTTGTTGTTCTAGAGCTGGTTATGTGATTAGGTTATTTCATAAAGATATGCTTTATTCATCACCATTGTCTCTCTCTGATATCAAGTTATGTAAGGTCTGTTCAAAATGTTCCAGAACTTTTAGAAATTGCACGCCAATGCGATGTTATAGAAACTTCCAGTCACGGGTGCTGTCCAGCGATTACTTTCTACGGTATCAGTAGCCTACCACTTCCTGCATTTTTTTTGGTTTGACTGTTCATCGCCCTCTAGCTGATTGTTTGTGGACATGCACATTGTGTTTTGCATTGCTCTAGATGTCTGAATATCATGAGCAACAAATCAACAGCAACGTTTCCTTCAAGCTCGGTAAGCCTCGTGAAATATTTAAACCAAGTTTATGGTGATCATTGCAAGAGATGCCTGTGTTGTTGTGAATGGTTTCATCAATTGAAGGATGTTCAGCAATCAACAAATGACGACTCGTGTTCAGGAATACCCATGACATCATCTGTTGTCATACATGATGCCCAGGTTTGTGATAGTTCAGGAAATGGTAGAAGAAAACGATAGGATCATGTCACAACATTCTAACCGGATCAAGATGCTGAGCAGTGTATGAGCTGAAGCTGGCTGCTAGCATCAGGGCCAGCGATCCAGAGCTGCCAAGATCATGGATAACAGGCTGCAACAGAGTAGACTGACTAGGAAGAAGAGATCGGGGGAAGGGGGGCGCCCTAACCCGGTACTCAAAAATGCATTAAATAAGTGAGATGTGTCCGAGTGAATGGTGTAAATATCGCAGTCAAGCTGTAAACTATGACACAATGCATTCTGTTGTCCAGACAACATCTTGCTACTTGCACAGCACTTTTCAGGGTTTGGTAGCAGGAGTTTGAGAACGAATGACGAAGAAAGCATTCTAACATCGGGAGTTGCTGAGAAACTCCTGTTTCTTCCACCATGAATATTTGCCAGTCCACACATCACTGCTCATTCTATGGATCCAAATGGGGTAGTGATCGTGGAATACAACTCATATGTCTTATAGCCTCTCCTGCCAAACACTACCTCACTTGCAAGTTGGTGGACTCTGTTATACCCAGTATCTTGCCAACGGCTGGGTTTTAACCTCAGCGGAAAACAAGATGGGACAGCAAACAAAGCAAGAGTAAGACAAAGTCAAAGCCCTCAGCTAGAGGGGAAGGTGGAGCACACTCTGCCATAGAACACCCTGCCAGATGTGCTGAAGGCAGAGGTACCAGGCCAAGAGGCACACCAGCAACCATGCAAAAAGGGCAGGAAGAACACCAGCAACCATGGCAGGAAGCACACCAGCAACCATGGCAGGAAGAACACCAGCAACCATGGCAGGAAGAACACCAGCAACCATGGCAGGAAGCACACCAGCAAGCATGGCAGGAAGAACACCAGCAACCATGCAAAAAGGGCAGGAAGAACACCAGCAACCATGCAAAAAGGGCAGGAAGAACACCAGCAACCATGGCAGTAAGCACACCAGCAACCATGGCAGGAAGCACACCAGCAACCATGGCAGGAAGAACACCAGCAACCATGCAAAAAGGGCAGGAAGAACACCAGCAACCATGCAAAAAGGGCAGGAAGAACACCAGCAACCATGGCAGGAAGAACACCAGCAACCATGGCAGGAAGCACACCAGCAACCATGGCAGGTAGCACACCAGCAAGCATGGCAGGAAGAACACCAGCAAGCATGGCAGGAAGCACAACAGCAAGCATGGCAGGAAGCACACCAGCAACCATGGCAGGAAGCACACCAGCAACCATGGCAGGTAGCACACCAGCAAGCATGGCAGGAAGAACACCAGCAAGCATGGCAGGAAGCACACCAGCAACCATGGCAGGTAGCACACCAGCAAGCATGACAGGAAGAACACCAGCAACCATGCCAGGAAATCCAAATGCAGCGCAAGTTACATCATCAAGACAAAACCACCTGATGATGTCACCATCATCGTTTGCGGTGGGCAACAAACCAAAAGCAGCGAAAACAGTCAGGATGTAATATCTAAATCTTTTAGCATACAGAAACCAAACACAAGGAATCACCAGGTCCAGATGGTTTAACTAACTGACAAAATACTCAAGCACATTAGACTCACAGCAATGACCAAACTGCTGCAAACGTACGTACCAGCATGACAGGCAATGTGCCATATGGAAAGAGGTGCTTATGTGCCCCATTATAAAGAAAGGAAAATATAAGAAAAAGGTCACCAGTTACACACCAATAAACTTAACCAGTTGTGTCTGTAGGACAATGAAGAGGATGGTCAGCAGATGACTGAAATGGTACCTAGAAACAGAAATTACTAGTACCAGAACAAGCAAGGTTTAGACAGTGTAGCAGCATGCAAGACCAGATCACATACTTGTCCCAAATGATTAAAGATGACTTTCAAGAAAAGAAAAAGTTCCTAATCCTATGAATAGATTTCCAGAAAGCCTTCGATAAGGTATGAAAAGACTGAACTAATGTCAAAAAGGAATGGCATTGAAGGTAAAATGAGAAATTGGATCAAATCATTTCTACACAATCAGAAAGCAAGTTACCATGGATGGCTGTAACAGCAAAAACTTCCTCCTAAAACACAAAACTTCTCAAGGTTCAGTACTGTCTCCCACCACGTTCCTCGTGTTTATCAGTGACCTCATCCACGATCTGCCACAAAGAACGAGAGCTGGTCTATATATAGATTGCTTGGTGGTGTGGTGTATAGAAGAACGCCTAACAATAGTAAATAAACGAATACAAGGAGTAACAGACAACATACAAAGGGCGTTCAAGTCAAACCGAGACTTTCTTTTTTTAGGAAATTTTTCTCTCTCTCCAAGTAGTCAAAATGCCATTTATTTTTCAATATAATCTCCTGCAACATTTATGCACTTATCCCAGCATTCAAGTAATGCTCAAAAAGTTTCAGCATAGAAAAATTTGTCAGTATCTCTGAACTAATTCAGGACAGCCTGCTTCACTTCGGCATCAGTGCTGACCCCCCAGAAATTCTTTTAGAGGTCCAAAAGATGGATATTGCTTAGAGCGAGGTCTGGGATCTAAGGTGGATGTGGCAATACTTCCCAGTCGAGTTGCTGCAGATCACACTTGACGCGGTTAGCCGTATGAGGTCGAGCGTTAGCTTGCAAGAGCAGAACACCCTTTGTGATCAAACCCAACGTGCACTAATCTTCAGAAAATGCAAATGTGTATGAATAATAATGTTCACCGTACCCAGAGAAAGACTTGCCTCTTGTGCAATTTTGTGACAGGTTATGTGTCGATGTTCTAGGATAAGGCGTTCCACGATCCGGAATGACTGGTGGTTTGAGAGCCACCACGGCTGGGATCATCACTCTAGGATGTACAGCCTTCTCTAAAATGTTTACACCATTCAAATGTCTTACTGCAACTGAGTGTCTCATCACCGTATTGTGATTGCAGAGTTCTGTAAATTTCTGCAGGTTTCACGCCTTCTTTCACAAGAAACTTCATCACAACACGCTGTTCCATGCAATTACTAAGTGTTGTCCGCCATTTTTGTTTATCTGTCACGTGACTGACCCATGACAAGTGGACCACCTAGCAGTAGTAGATCACAAGTGTCCCTAACTAATGATAGTAGTTCCAGCACGCTATAACCCATTCAGGTAGAACTAGGTCACAAGTGTCCCTAACTAATGATAGTAGTTCCAGCACGCTATAACCCATTCAGGTAGAACCAGAACAAAAAAGTCCCGGTTTGATTTGAACGCCCCACATAGCAACAATGACAGAGAAGTGGATGGTGCAGATGAACGGAAATAAAAATCTGCAACAGACTCAAATTGGCTCCATCATCCATGTGTACGTGCAGACAGGCAACAAACACAGCTAAACATCCCACAAGATTGTTACATTCTTAGGCAAGTGAGCACTGAGCACTGGTCCACACAAAGATGTTCGGAAGCCTTGTAGAACTCTCCACAGCAGCAACCTTTATCCAGAGAACTGACCTTCACATCTAGGCATCATTTTTTAAAAACCTGGCGAACAAGATGAAGAAAACGTCTCATCTAATTTTTTACACAAATGAAGACAAGTGCTCCCCCATCCACCTTACACACCTGACCCAGTCCAAACATAACTTTTTATATTTTTCAAACTGAATTCAACTTCAAAAGATTAGGATTTCAGACCACTAAAGAAATTAACTCTTAACAATCCAGCAAAAAATGACATATCTGTATCCTGTCATCCAAGGTAAGTGCAGCAACTCTGTATATTAAAGTATTTTTCAAAATAAAATAAATTTATATTTTAGGTAAAATGATGATTTAAAGATCTTAACACAAATAATTTAATTAATAATCTATGACATAAAGTATTCATAATAAAAATATATATTAGTATGAAGTGTTAAATATCATTTCTGTAGAGGGGAAAATATGACATCATTTTTGAGTCTGTCTTGCAATCAGTATCCACATGTAAGCCAGATGTACGATCATTGGCATGATTAAATAATAAGTCATTTCTTGCCTATTGAAGTCCTAGTTCCATTGTGCAAAGTGCAGCAAGTGTAACAATTCACATTCGTAAATATGAACCTGACAGAAATAACTCTACATAAAACCGTGCATACCCCAGATATTTGGCCATCTTTAGGTCAGTCTAAATATGTCAAGATGGTTGCGAAACAACAATGAAACACTAGTTAAGATATATTACAGTACGATGTATTAATTGAGATGGGATGTATTTCGAAGGGGACAAGGTTGATTAGGTTCCAGGTAAAGCAGAAAAACAAATATTATGGAACTTTTTGAACAGACTTATATTTCTTATTATTTCTGGTCACTCAATACAAAGTATTAAATGAAGACATCTTCAGGTGAAGATTTGAACTATGTTTATATGAATACAGCTAGCCATATTTGACATATTATTGTCCTCTGAGAAAACTGCAGGGTCAGTCACCTGCCTTGAGACAGTTAATAGCAAATCTGTCCTAATCCTAGATGTGACATCTTGATTTGACCTGCCATCTGTATCAATGTTTCTTACAAAAAACTGTGCACTTCTAAAATTATCTGACCATCAATTTTTATCATATCTTTTTGGATACTATTTATTCTCATTTCCTGTTTTGTTCACAATTGATTTGGAATCCTGTCATGCAAATGGTCCGCTGTTTATCCAATGTCTATTGTACTCCTGCCTTCGGCAGTTATTTATGCAGACAAAATGAAACAATGCTTTGGGGGGAGGGGGGCATGGTGGCACTTACTACTATGCAGAACGGACGATCGATGGAACATAGTGACAGCAATATGGTACCCCAGAGACGCAAGAAACAACCACGGGGACAACCACCAACAAGTTGGTCAGACTCCCTTGCATCAATCCCGCAACAACATGCACAATGCCACAGATGGGCGATTCATTATCCACTGTGGCCCAAGACAGAGACCGTTGAAAAAGAAGTTGGGACCCACAACGCTGTAACTGCTGCTGAAGAACGGGTCATCCAGTGGTGTGTTGTTTGTAATATAATAATAACTGAACCTTGATTGTAATATTTACATAATAATATGGATGCGGCAGTTATGTTCATCCATAAGAATCAAATGGTTGCATTGTGGTCTCACCCTTTCACCAACTTCCATTACATGCATAATAACGTCAAATTGGAAATGTTTGATTAAGTAATCCACATCTAAATATCTGTTAAAGTATTCAAAGTTAGCAAAACGAACAACAATAACACATATAATTACATCTGTATCTGTAAGTGTTATATTTTCAACAATGACCTTATTGATCTGATACAAGCAAATAGAGCACTGTTTTCGTACGTTCTTTAACGGAATAATATCTACACACGTCCCATTGTTATTCAAGGCAAAAATAAATCCAAGCTGCGACAGTTGTGAACAGTTTGTCTTCAGTACCAGGCAACTTAGTTTTATTGCTAGTCAATAAAACTCAATTTAGTCAAACGTAAATCCCGAAATATCTGACAGGTTTGTTAAGACTTTCAGCTGGGACAGTGATCACTTTAAGGAAGAGGCTCAAAGAAATTCCATTCTTCCACAAGAAATGTAGTTCTGTTTAACGTATCTCAGACAAGTGCTGCCGCCTTTTCTTTGTGTTTATTTACAAGTTCAGGTCCAACTGCTTCTGGTTCGTTACCAGCCACTGGTGGTAATCGTTGAGTTTGTGGTCCGTGGGCTCAACCTGGTAGTAAGAAATCATACAATTATTCTGATAAACATATTACCAAATTACCAGGCAACATTCACAAATAAGGCAGACTCGACTCATTTTTTAGAATCTCATTAACAGCAACATTCACACAAAAATGAGTCCACTCATTGTTGCTCATAATAAAGTTAAAAATAAAGAACATGCTAATTCATAATAGCAAATTAGAGAGATCAATTCTCTAGACAAGAGATAGAGAAGGTGCTAATCTCATTATCTGCTAATGTCTAATTTAACTGAAGTCGCTCATTTGACATTATGTCGTGTTTGTGATTGGTTAGTTGTTTTCGTTTGTTCTATGTTTCTGACAAAGGTCTTGCGGCCATAGCATAGTTGCCATTATGTTTATGTCCTTGTGTGGTCATGGGTGTTGTCCTTTGGCATATAGGGGACAGTCATGCGTGAATTTGTTCCTGTCCGCAGGTTACATCAATCACTGGCCTTTCAGTGTTGAGTGTAGTGAGTACGTCTAGTTTTCATTCACCATGAAATAATGGAAAGAATTGCATCAAACTTGGCCAAAACCAGGTGATAACCAAGTGGAAACCATTTGAAAGATTGAACAGGCTTTCAGTAACGATGCCATGAGCAGCACACACATTAAGGAGTGGCACAATAGTTTCAAAGATGTCAGTACATCGGTGGAGAGCAAATCACATTCCGGTAAGCCCAAAACAAGCCGAAATTAATTGACCGAGTACAGACCTTGGACTTAGAGAGCAGTGGTGTCACCATCCAAGTACTTGCAGAGGTGGTGGGGGATAAGCATTGGTTCGGTACACTCCATTTTGAGCGAGGATTTGGCTATGCGGAGTGTCCGCAAAATTTGTGCCAAATCTGTTACTAACAGAACAGAAGCAGCTGTCTGGAAGTCTCACAGGACATACTGGACTGTGTAAACGATGGCCCTGACTTCCTGATTACTGGCGATGAATAGTGGGTTTATAGGTATGACCCGGAAACCAATCTGCAGTTACCACAGTGGAGAGACCATCATCTTTCCCCCCCCCCACACACACAAATTGTTGACCATTTCTTTAACTCCCGTGGGGTTGTGCATCATGTGTACGCACCACAAAGCCAAAACATTACCAAAGAGTACTACATGTAGGTTTTCTGTCATCTTCATGATGCTGTTCGACGCAAACAATTGGACCTGTGCACCAATGGCAACTTGGTAGCTGCATCATGACATACCCACCCACTCTTTGCATCAAATTTAGACTTTCTTGGCCAAACGCAATATTCTTCTAGTTCGTCAGGCTTCCTATTCTCCCAACATGGCTCCTATCAATTGTTGACGTTCTCCAAGCTGAAAATTCTGCTGAATGGGACCCGATTTCAGTCATGAGAAGACATTATGCAGAATGCCATTACCTATATATGTTTGTGTCCTGGTATGTTCACTGAGCCATTACCTATATATGTTTGTGTCCTGGTATGCTCACTGAGCCATTACCTATATATGTTTGTGTCCTGGTATGCTCACTGAGCCATTACCTATATATGTTTGTGTCCTGGTATGTTCACTGAGCCATTACCTATATATGTTTGTGTCCTGGTATGTTCACTGAGCCATTACTTATATGTTTGTGTCCTGGTATGTTCACTGAGCCATTACCTATATATGTTTTTGTTCTGGTGAGGTCACTGAGCCATTACCTATATGTTTGTGTCCTGGTATGTTCACTGAGCCATTACCTATATATGTTTTTGTTCTGGTGAGGTCACTGAGCCATTACCTATATATGTTTTTGTTCTGGTGGTGTCAGTGATCCATTACCTATATATGTTTTTAGTTCTGGCGATGGTCAGTGAGCCATTACCTATATATGTCTTTATCAACATTTGTATCCCCCTCAATAATTCTGTGTCATTGGCTATTTTAATGTTTGCCTAGACCATTCGGCTTACACAGCATCTCAGTAGACACACCTTTATCTACCTGGTGTTTGGATGATCCCTGCCTTCTATCAGCAGTCAACAATGAATATGACATTTACAGATTGCACAGCTCTTCAATACAACACATTAGGCTGAATGATGATAGTTGATATGCAGTGGAAGCACTAATAGACAAGAATGTCATCGCAGCCTCTCCCTATTTTAAATTTAGGAAAGGATATGACCCATTCCCATCTAAAGTCCACCAGAAAAGATAAGAAATGATAATCTCTGAGTTTTTAACCAAACCTAATCAATTAGGAGTATTAGTCTCTTCCCATATATGTCTCAAACAGTATAAGGAATCAATTCTTTTTTTCTCTTTCCACTTCATCTGAAGTATAGAGTCACCACTACAATTGGCCGCCTTTAGGAAGCCTGCGGCAAAGCACTTCGTGTGGTTTTTCAGTTGTTTCTGTAGCAATTTGTTTTACGTGATAAGGTCGCTAGTCTCATGCACAACTCTCTTTAGTCATCTTTTATGACATGCATAAAGGTGCAGTAGATATATATCCCCCAGTATAGGCCCTGAAACCCAGTCTGGGCAAGGAATAAATTAATGTTACATAATTTACTTCTCATTTGGGGGAAGTCATGGCAAATCAGTTAGTGACATGGAAAAATGGTCCAAAAAGCTGACTTCATTGCATCAATGTGCCATCATATGTACTCCGTCCCTTTCATTGGAGCCAGGGCACCCCCATATGTGCTCCGTCCCTTTCATTGGAGCCAGGGCACCCCCATATGTGCTCCGTCCCTTTCATTGGAGCCAGGGCACCCCCATATGTGCTCCGTCCCTTTCATTGGAGCCAGGGCACCCCCATATGTGCTCCGTCCCTTTCATTGGAGCCAGGGCGCCATCATATGTGCTCCGTCCCTTTTATTGCACTAGGGCACCCCCCATATGAGTCCCGTTCCTTTCATTGCACCAGGACGCTCCTACGTGTGCTCCATCCCTTTCATTTCACCTTGAATACCACCACATGTGCTCCGTCCCTTTCATTGCACATTGGAGACTCCCATTTGTGCTCAGTTCCCTTTCATTGCTGAAAGTGCATTAGCCATAGTACAAACTCCGTAAGTTAGTCAAGTTAGTCGCTCAATGCAAGCGATGATAGTGACATCATCAGATGGTTTTGTCTGGATGTAACTTGCACTTTTTTGGATAATATGGAAACTGTGCTGGCCATCAACCTCACTGAGGAAAAACATAAGAGAAGATGACTGAAGGTAACTCAGGAGAAGATGACTGGAGGTAACTCAGGAGAAGATGACTGGAGGTATCTCAGGAGAAGATGACTAGAGGTAACTCAGGAAAAGAAAGATGACTGGAGGTAACTCAGAAGATGACTGTAGGTAACTCAGGAAAAAATGACTGGAGGTAGCTAAGGAGATGACTACTGGAGGAAACTCAGGAGAAGATAACTGGAGGTAACTCAGGAGAAGATAACTGGAGGTAACTCAGGAGAAGATGACTGGAGGTAACTCAGGAGAAGATGACTGGAGGTAACTCAGGAGAAGATGACTGGAGGTAACTCAGGAGATGACTGGAGGTAACTCAGGAGAAGATGACTGGAGGTAACTCAGGAAAAGAAAGATGACTGGAGGTAACTCAGAAGATGACTGTAGGTAACTCAGGAGAAAATGACTGCAGGTAGCTAAGGAGATGACTGGAGGAAACTCAGGAGAAGATTACTGGAGGTAACTCAGGAGAAGATAACTGGAGGTAACTCAGGAGAAGATGACTGGAGGTAACTCAGGATGCATGTAATCCGGTACCACCTCCCTTGAGACCAGGGATCACTCAAAACTTTCACCTTTTTTGTTCATCACTTATCTCTCAACCACAGCAACCCAAATTCTATAACTCCCAAGATGGTTCAAAAATTTTTTCCTGGCTTTGTCGGGTACTCATTTGTACCTGGGTCAACTGGGTGAAAATAGCCATGAAATAACCCAAGTCAGACTGGTCTGTCAAACTGAGCATGAAGTGATTCGAACCTGGTATATCAGGGTTGTAAATGAAGCGCACAACCTCTAGGCCACTAAATCTCTAGTGGTATGGATCATCACCAAAACTTACAAGCCCATGGATTCATCAAACAGCAAACATTTGTAAAATGTGTGCTGAAATCAGATGCACTAGGATATTAGCTACAAAACAGTACAAATCGGCTTTGCATTAGGACAACATGTATACAATTCTAATTTCTGTGATTTGAAATACATAACAGCACATGGTGGCATAGCAGCTTCTCACCGACGTGACCCAAACGTACAAAAATAATGGCACAAATGAATAATGACTATATTACCTGCTTCCACTCGTTGATGCAAAATATCCTGTAAGAATCATTCCCGTATTTACCAATCCCATGAAGCTCGATAGGGTATGTCCACTTCTTGGTTAAATATTCGTCTGAAGTAGACAAAGACAAATTGATAAAATGTCTAGTCTGTATGTGCATGTTAACTGTCCCACACACCCAGCTACATATAAACATATACCCACACAATCACCTGTCTATTCCCTCTTGAAGATAGACCAACGGAAACCTAGAACAGACCCACTAACTCTAGAACAGACCAACTGAAACCTAGAACATACCAACTGAAACCTAGAACAGACCAACTGAAACCTAGAACATACCAACTGAAACCTAGAACAGACCAACTGAAATCTAGAACATAACAACTGAAACCTAGAACAGACCCACTGAAATCTAGAACATAACAACTGAAACCTAGAACATAACTGAAACCTAGAACAGACCAACTGAAACCTAGAACATAACTGAAACCTAGAACATACCAACTGAAACCTAGAACAGGCCCACTGAAACCTAGAACAGGCCCACTGAAACCTAGAACAGGCCCACTGAAACCTAGAACAGGCCCACTGAAACCTAGAACATACCAACTGAAACCTAGAACAGGCCCACTGAAACCTAGAACAGGCCCACTGAAACCTAGAACAGACCCACTGAAACCTAGAACAGACCCACTGAAACTTAGAACAGACCCACTGAACTCTAGAATAGACCAACTGAAACTTAGAACAGACCTACTGAACTCTAGAATAGACCCACTAACTCTAGAACAGACCCACTGAACTCTAGAATAGACCCACTGAACTCTAGAACAGACCCACTGAACTCTAGAATAGACCCACTAACTCTAGAACAGACCCAGTCCTATCAAGCATGCATTAAAAGGAGAGAATAGGGTTTTGCACCAAACTAGCAGCTTTATCCTAAATGACTACAGGGGACACCACTTCTAGTGTACATATAGAGGTGTAACGTTAGTTTCTTGCTAAATGGCCATGCTCACAATCAATCATTAGCTTAACAGTGGAAATATCCTGAGATCAATTCTTCTTCTTCGTCTGGGTTAAACCTGTTATTTCCTCTCATTCCTGTACCATGTATGAGTTGCTGTTTCTTGACCTTTCTCTTATTCCTGTATCATATATGGAGTATGGCTGAAGATGCAGCAGGAAATCAACTGAAAGCAGTCAGCGACTCATAGCTGGCCGCTTGCATCAGGGTCAGTGACCCATAACTGACCAAGACCCTATTCCGCCACTAAGTGGTGGCCCTGGAAACAGACTACAACCATGCAGCCTGGATAAGAGATTCCTAGTCCTAGTCAATGTACATCTACAGTGGTGGATGCCCTGTGCAAGTCCCAGCTCTGGCGTGAGCTGGATGTAGCCGAGTAGAGGATTTCCTGCTTAGCAGGCTAGGCTTGACCAGCTCATTACTCCGCTGCACTGGGACAAGTGCTGCGGATGGTGGTTAACCGAGGTGCGAGACCATCTTAATAGACTCAAACACTAGAGCAAAGCAGACCTGCAGCCTCTTAGGTGCCATTTATGCTGCTTTTACCAAACCACATAACCATGGCCGGTGTTATGCCATGTCATACAGTTAGTCGCCTCTTACAACATACTGGTTGCGGGGCAGTGGTATTATTCTTGTCCTTGTCATACAAAAAAAACCCGGGCGGACCAATCGGGATAAGAGATTACGGATCAAAGAGGGAAAGCAAACCCAGTCTCAGAAATGGCACGCTGAAATCAAATGTTGGGTCAAAAGGTGCAGATATCACACTCTCTCTGTAAATGACAACGTTCTTTTCAGGACGAACATAAAAGATATATGGAGCAATATTTCTAGACCTTTCTTCAAATTCAGAAGACTACTCAGTACATATTTTCCGATGTACAAGCATGAGATAAAGAGCTTTCTGCCCTTGTGGGGTTGTAATGAGATCCATAGCGAATATACCCGGAACATCAGCCAGGTGACATACAATCAACTTGACACATACAGATGTTTTTGTAACATGAAAAGGGTTTTAAAAAGATTCAGAAAGAGTGGAGACAGGTTAATATTGATGTCAATCAAGCAGCTGAACATCAATAATATGTATATATTATGGTATTACTATACTGTGTATCTTTTGGTAAATACTAAAAAAGGAACAGTTACAAACACTTAATTGTACACTAACACAATCTGATGTGTTTAAACATATCAAATAACAAGTACAAACACACAAAATTAATATGAACACTATTTTGCATAACTATTCCCAACAGAGGAAATCCTGTATCATATCGAAAGCAAATAATATCAAATCAAATATTTGTAGTTGAAGCAAGTCTTACATGACCAACCTGAAAATCTGATAATGGTCTTTGCTCGCGTGTAGTTGAGGCCAATTGGAAAGAGCATGTTGGCAACTGTCTCCACATCAGCACATCGGGCCAGTTCTGGAGTGGGGTAGTGATTCAAAAACTTCCACAAAGTGGGAATGGCCTGGCGACCTGCAGGAAATGCAGCATTATGGCTAGAATCTAGACATGTGCCCTCCCAATGCTGGATGATACAAATGATACACATAATATACTACAATAAGTAATACATTCAGTGCCCTACAAATGATGGATGATACACATAATATACTACAATAAGTAATACATTCAGTGCCCTCCCAATGCTGGATGATACACATGATATACTACAATAAGTAATACATTCAGTGCCCTCACAATGCTGGATGATACACATGATATACTACAATACGTAATACATTCAGTGCCCTCACAATGCTGGATGATACACATGATGTACTAATATACTACAATAAGTAATACATTCAGTGCCCTCCCAATGCTGGATGATACACATAATATACTACAATAAGTAATACATTCAGTGCCCTCCCAATGCTGGATGATACACTACAATAAGTAATACATTCAATCAGATACAACTTAACATAATGCATCCTCTGCGTTCACTGACCTGCAGATGGTACATAACAACAACAATTTCTGTTGTTAGTCGTCTTCATATCTTCCAATGAGTCTCTAGATGATTTTGCTTCAAATTCAAAAAGTTTCTTCGGTTTGTCTCTGTCCTTCCCCTCCTTCAAAGTCAAGGACATTAGACATGCAAGTCTATGTTCATCATCTCTTCTTTGGTGACCACACAAACATTTAACTTCTAAATTCCATCTCAAAATATGAAAGCAGTTCAAAGTTCGTAAATAGTAGGAATGGTGCACTAGTCTTGTTCTAGCAAGACCTTAGTCTTTAGTCGACCTGTACTTCTACAGTGGTAGATGCCCCTGTGCAGGTACCAGCTTTGGTATGAGCTGGATGTAGTGGAGAGAAGGGGTTCCTGCTTAGCGGGCTAGGCTTGAGCAGCTTATTACTCCGCTGCGTTGGGACAAGCACTTACGAAGAGTAGTTTACCAATGTCCTCAAACCCTAGAGCAAAGTAGACCTGCAGCCTGTCATGCACCATCTATGCCGCTCTAAACACACCACCTAACCATGGCCGGAGTTATGCCATGTCACAGTCCCCTCTTACGACATGCTCTCTGTGAAGTAGTGGTTTCTATTCTTGTCCTTGTCATATACAAAGACTCCGACAGACCACTCAGTATCTAGCAAGTTCTACCATAAAACATGTTTCTCTACCAAGGCTCACCACTATCGTAACAGTCTGTTTCCAGGAGAACCATACAGATGTGAGGTACGGTCTTGATCAGTATGTTTCCCCTGTTAGCATCACAATACTTTTCTGCAAGCTTGGTGAAAGGCAAATACAGACCTTCACTGCTCGTAAGCAGCAAAATAAAGAAGCAGATTATTTCTTATGTCCTCTCCTTGCATTTTAATTGTACTTTCCTGTCTTGTTTATTACTGTGCACTGATAGTAGATCATACCTGTGGTTTTGTTGAGGAAGATGGTTGCAACAAGCAACTTCCATGGATCATGAAAAAGAGATTCTTGCACCAGGCAGAACGGAGACCTCGGAGGGACCCACTTCTCATCTCTTCTCAGTTTAGGCTTGGGAAGGTTGGTGTCAGATTTCTTAAAGTACTTGCTCTTTGTATTGGACTCTGCTTTTTGCAACAATAAAGTACACATGAAAGTAATTACACATTTTATACAAAAACTACATCACTGACAAATATTGAGGAATATGTCAGCTTGTGAGAATACTAGACCACTGGTTAATAAGAAACATTTTGAGGGTTAGGACAGCCAGATGAATGTTAATTAATCTATTTGCTAAGGGAGAAACATGTTTTACAATCAGACAACAGCTGGATAGTTAATTGGACAACCAGTTTATGACAACACGCCAGGGTCAATATTAGACTTAACAATGAGAACGTAGGTCAGTTCAAATGACTACCATAAATCTGATACCACGCCTCATTACTATTACAATGGATGATATTTCTGCTAGCATAGATATCCTCATGTCTCGCTCTGTCTCTCAGACAGAGAGCGAAACTCACCAAGAATATATCTATCCCTAGTAACCTTATCCTCATGCTCTCTCTTACAGAGAGACACCAAGAATGTATCACTAGAGACCTTATCCTCATGCTCTCTCTCTCTCAGACAGACAGATAGACTCACCAAGAATGTATCCCTAGAGACCTTATCCTCATGCTCTCTCTCTCTCTCAGACAGACAGACTCACCAAGAATGTATCACTAGAGACCTTATCCTCATGCTCTCTCTCTCTCTCAGACAGACAGATAGACTCACCAAGAATGTATCACTAGAGACCTTATCCTCATGCTCTCTCTCTCTCAGACAGACAGATAGACTCACCAAGAATGTATCACTAGAGACCTTATCCTCATGCTCTCTCTCTCTTTCACACAGACAGAGAGACTCACCAAGAATGTATCCCTAGAGACCTTATCCTCATGCTCTCTCTCTCTCTCTTACAGATAGACTCACCAAGAATGTATCACTAGAGACCTTCTCCTCATGCTCTCTCTCTCTCTCTTTCAGACAAGACAGATAGACTCACCAAGAATGTATCACTAGAGACCTTATCCTCATGCTCTCTCTCTCTCTCTCACACAAACAGACAGAGAGACTCACCAAGAATGTATTCTGCAGTTATTTCCTTTGGGACACTGTTCACAACTCCATTCTGCACAGACAAGAACTCGGTGAGAGAGTTGTCGTCATGCTCCTCACAGGGAAGACACTTTCTCTGGAGCCCCGCAACCCTCTGCTGGACTACTGGCGAACTGCTTTCATCAATCTTCTGTTGTTTGGGCGGGCTGCTACAGTCTCCCTCTAGAATCCGTTTGTACTCGTCCCAAGATATCTCCTCTTTGACAGTTCTGTCAATGACCACCTGTGTCGCAGGTTGATTTTCACCGCCGGAGTTGAGGATACTTGTCTTGGGAGGTCGACCACGTTTTCTCTTCACAGCTGTGAAAGTTGGGGTCACCTGTGGTTGGACTTCCTCTGATGGGATGTGTGCTTCAGGGTCAGATGCTTGGACGGGGATACTGTTGGAGTCAGGTGTGCTGGTTGCATCTGGGGACAGTAAGCTGTTGTCTGCTGACAAATCAGCAGTTTTTGCCCTTTTCTTGGGAGGTCGCCCAACTTTCCTTTTGATTGACAGATGTGGCGTAGACAGGGAATGTGCGTGCACATGTGGACTTTCTAGGTCGACAGTGGTATCACTTGATAGTGCAACAGGTTCTATTTCCTTTGATCTGTTATCTATCACGGGTGTGTCTGGTGTCCTTTCATTTACAGAAATGTTCACATCATCCCCCACAACAGAAGAACTTAAAACAGCACCATTAGGGCTGGCCAAACTATTATCTAAGTTTATTTTTGATCCTTCTGCAATAACAGCACTCTTTTTGGGTCTTCCTCTTTTCCTAGGAGTGTGTCCAGCAATTTGTCCATTTTCATTTGTCAGACTTGTGCATACTGTTGGACTGTCTTTAACATTAGGCTTGACTTTGACCTTTTTAACAGTCTCAACTTGTTGCTCTGCCTGTGTTATATGAGATTCTGTCAGGGCCTGATCTGACACACACGTGACAACGCTGGCTTCTTCACCCACATTTACACTAGATGTTTCTATAGAGTCAGTCTCTTCTATTGCTGGAGCAAAATAGGATCTGATTTGTTTGGACTCTTTTTTAGTCATTTTGGAACTTCCAAAGCCACTTCCAAATGGCATCTTGATGACCAACTTTTGCAGTCTCTGTTGCTCCTTGGCATCACCTATATCATCCAACTTCTTCTTAGAAAACAACCCCACATTCTTCACCTTCATTTGACTCTCTCCTTCTGTGACAGACAGCTTCATATTTTTGAACAATGATCTGTTATTTAAGAGACCTCCTCTAATTTTCTTAACTCCGCTTGTTTCTTTTATCTTCAGCACTTTCTTCTCTGAATATACTTGAGACTTTGTTTGCCCTTTTGTTCTTGCTGCAGGAACATCCTGAACATCCAAAATAGATTTCTCTTTGAGCTTAGAAGCACTAAATTCAAAGAGGCTCAAGTCCACATTCAGATTATTTTTCTGTACAAAGTTGATAACCTCTGCCTTTGAGCGAAACTTCTTATTATCAGGGCTGAAAAAGAAAAAAACAAAACTAAGATAAGTCACAGGATAATGTTTCCACCTTGAAAATCAAGTGTCAGTGTTTTAATGTCATATTATTGTCAATCTATTTCTGTGACAAAGCAAAAGCAAAGGCCGCTGTCCATCGTCGTAGACGATGATGCATAATTAATTTTGCTAGCGCTATTTTTAGTAAGTATTAACTGCGCTACTTTTTATCCTCACTGTCTCGTGCTGTCCGACCCAAGTGGCAAGTCAAGGACAAGACGACTAGGGAACGACTACGAGATCCAGGGGACTCCGCATCAAGCACCCGTGAAAAAGACGGCGTGTCGAATCCACACCACCTGATCACAAGGCCGACGGCTTAACCACTTGGCCACGGAATTTCTGTGACAACTAACCAGTCAAAGCCTACATGCTCACCTGAAATAGTAGATGTCATATTTCCCCGCTGATGCCCCTGTCATGCGTTGAACAGCTTTCACAGTCCATCCATCTGGAAGTTCTGCTTTTTTCTCAGTGGAGCTGGTGCCTAGACAGAAGTTAACTGAACTTGGGCTCTCAGACTTGGATACTTTGAGAGGTGTTGGCTTGAGTTTCTTAGAAGATGTGGGTGCTGCAGACTTCAGCATATCATGCTTGTATTTATCAGACTTGAGTGTGTTCTCAGACTTGGATATCTTAGCTTTGTGAGTTGTAGGCTTGGATATCTCAGACTTTGAAGTCGTTGACGTGGACATTTCAGATTTAGATAGCGCAGACTTTGAAGTTACATGCTTTGTTATCTCAGGTTTAAAGGCCTCAGACTTGGACACCTCAGACTTTGATAACTCAGATTTGGATACTTCAGACACCTCAGGCATAGATTTCCCAGTCATGGATGTTTTAGATTTCAATTTCCCAGACTTAGTAGTTGCAGATCTGGATGTTTCAGACTTGGGAGTTGCAGATCTGGATGTTTCAGACTTGGGAGTTGCAGATCTGGATGTTTCAGACTTGGGAGTTGCAGATCTGGATGTTTCAGACTTGGGAGTTGCAGATATGTTTGCCTCAGACTTAGGAGTTGCAGATAGGGATGTCTCAGACTTGGTATTTTCAGATATTAATGCCTCAGAGTTGGCAGTTGCAGATATGGATGTCTCAGACTTAGGAGTTGCCACTTTTGTCTTCCTGCTCTTTGCAACCACAGGCAGTACTGTTTCAGATAACTTAGTTTCTTCCATTTCACGTCTGTATAGGAAATAATTTCAAAAGAAACACAATGAGTGATGAAATGATGACAATCTGATTAATTATTTAGCTATGTATGATCAATTCTCTTGTCTGAAGTTACACTTTCTAAATAAAGTACAATTAAGAGGGAAAAAAACCATACCAGCTTTGAAGATGTGGATCTACAGATCACCATTCAGGTTCTCATGGGCAGAAATAACTATGCCATAATTACAAACATGTGCTGAAAAATGTAAATCAACTCACAAGGAAGGATCAGAACACCATTTTCCAATTGAGAACCTAACACATCCCACTTAACAAGCACCGGGACATAATCCAACCTCAACATACTCCTGAGTGCCAGCTGTTTACCCATATGAAACCGTTGATTATCATCTCTTTGAGTGCTCAGCGCTCAATGATTTGAGAAAATGCTTCTTCCTTTGCGGCCAGATACATGGAACACTTTGAATGGCACTAGACAACAGCCGATAAACACGTGCAGATACCATTACACAGCACTGAGTCGAAGGGAGAGAGCCCGGATGCTGCTGGATCCTTAACAACATGTACCAAAAATGACAAAAAACGTTTATAGAAAAAAATACATGTCTGTAAATTACAATTCGGGGACAGATGCACTCTATGGAGTAATTGACAGAAGTGTGCAGGTCTAATAAATTACTGTTGGCTACTTATTTTCTATAACAAAATGACAGGCACACTAATTTTCTATCAATTATTTAATGATCTGATTGGTTGTTAAAGAGAACCTAATAGCTGAATACTTTATTTTTAAAGTGGATACAAAAATATATATTTACCCACTATATCATTTGGGAATTAAGGGGTGGAAGGAATTGGTATAACATGATGAACGGCCATTCAATGAAGGAAATTTGAAGGACAGATATACTTGACAAATTATGGGTAACCTCTGCAAATAAACTTTACAAGTTTTAAAATATCATAGCATGTCAGTTTAAAAAAATAAATAACTTTGCAGAATAAATTGATACAACAGCACTCTTCTTCTTCTTCTACGTTCTCAATCTCAAACTACCAAGCCTTGACCAGGGCTTTGCAAATAACAGGATATAGTCCGGAGAGCGGAATTTGCTGTGTCGTAGTTTGGTTTGACTGCAATATTTGCACTTTTCGGTCCAACCCATTCATCTTCAGTAGCAGGCATTTTTTTAGTACCGGGTTGGCCTTCCCTCTTTGATCCCTTGACCTTAGACAGCCTGTTATCCAAGATCACTGCGTGGAGGTGTAGAAGGGTCTCGGCAGCTCTGGTTTGCTGGTCTAGATGCTAGCTGTCAGTTATGGGTCGCTGACCACTACAGCTCATGCACTGCTCAGCGTTTGGGTATTAGTGAGAAATAAAACTCACACAACAGTACTATAAGGTCACCAGATGGAAATTATTTTTGGCCTTCATACAAGCCATATTGGGAAGAATTTTATTACCGTTACAATTTGTGGGCAGCGGCTAAGCACCTGCTCTTTTCAATTACCAAGGTGTTTTTTTACGTGCACAGTGTGTACACGTGACCTCCGAGTTTATTGTCCATCTCCGATAGGAGTAGGTGCTGGTCCATTCAGACAAAGAGATGCTTCCACCTTGTGGGATTTGAACACCCAACGTTTTGCATTTGTTCTGGCAGTGGTCAGCCTTACCTCTCAGCTATAGGGACAATAACAATCATAATTATGTCATGCTCATTCTTGAACTCCTAGACAGAAGGAAAATAAATAGAAAGATATACAGTACACAGACACAGCTTAACAAATCTATTAGAATTCATGGAGGTTACTAAAATGATAGATAAAGGGGAGCCAGTGGACGTTATTTATCTAGACTTTGCAAAGGCCTTTGATAGAATACCTCCTTAAAGATTATTTCGAAAGTTAAAATCACATGGAATAGGTGGGGAAGTTGCCACAAGGATTGAAAATTGGTTAACGGGGCAGAGAGTGGGCATAAATAAGGCAGAGAGTGGGCATAAATAAGGAGTACTCTGAGTGGTGTGAAGTGAAAAGTGGTGTGCCACAGAGCTCGGTTTTGGGACCAATTTTGTTCTTGATATATATAAATGATTTGGACATTGATATGGGATCAATGATTGCAAAATTTGCTGACGACACAAAACTATGCAGTAGTGTCTCATCTAAAGCGGAAGTGGATATATTGATGTCGGATTTAGATAAAATTCGAGAATGGTCTGTAAGCTGGCAAATGGAGTTTAATGTAGATAAATGTACAGTCATCTACATGGGTAGATCCAATATGGAACATAATTACAGATTGGGAGAAAACAATATTAGAAAGATAGATAAGGAAAGGGACCTAGGTGTTATAATAGATCATACAGGAAAGGTGAGTGAGCAAGTTAAGGTAGCAGTGAAAAGGGCAAATGCAATGTTAGGTATGATAAAAAGAAATATTAAACATAGGAGCAAGGAAGTGATAGTCAAACTGTATAAAGCTTTAGTTAGACCTAGATTGGAGTACTGTGTACAGGTGTGGAGTCCTTATCATAGAGGGGATATAAACATGCTGGAAAGAATACAAAAAAGAGTGACAAAGATGATAGTGGGATTCCAGAATTACAGTTATGAGGAACGACTCAGAAAAACCGGCCTACAGTGCCTCGAAGAGAGAAGAATTTGTGGTGACTTAATACAGGTTTATAAGATGATCAGAGGAAAGGATAAATTAGACTTTATCAAGTTTTTTAAAATACAGCCACCCACAATAACATGAGGGCATAGCTACAAGCTGACTAAAGAGAGGTCCAGGTTAGATATTAGGAAATATTTTTTTAGTCAGAGAGTGGTGTCTGCTTGGAATGCATTGCCAGGGGAGGTAGTGGATGCAGGGACAGTTAATGCATTTAAGAATAAACTGGATGCGCATAGCTTTTGGAGCAAGGTGATGTAAATGTAACTGGTTGTATACAGACTCTGCAGGGTCTTCTAAACCAGTATAAAGACGTTAAGTTAAGAGAGTGTGGAAACAATATCTTAAGGAAAAGGACTATGGCAGACTATCCAATAATACAAACTGCAAGCCAAATCTTCAAACACAAAAATTATAAATAATTCTTAATCAAATAAAACTTTTGGCAAGCCATTTTTATTTACTAAAATATCTCTACATTTTAATACGATTATGCTGAGTGGGGAAAAACCCTTGTCTGCATCATCATCATGTAGCATGTCCTTTGCAGAACATCGCTCTCATGACAGCCTGTCTGTAGGAAACTATCTTTCGCCAGTCTTCCGGCCTGCCCCAAGGTCAAATCCAGCGTCTCCTTGATGTCCTGAGTCCATCGTCTTCTTCGTCGGCCCCTGCTTCTCTTTCCAGTAACCATGCCTTCCATAACTGCTCTCCAGTCCATTGTGTCATTTGACGTGTACAAAAAAACCTCAGTTTTCAGGTCATTGCGTCATTTATGAGCCAATTTTCCTATATCTACATTAAGGTCTTGCCGGATGGATTTGTTTCTTTCTTTCTTTGTCCACTGGATTTTCAGGACTATTCTGTAGCACTGTGTTTCAAAAGCACAGATCTTCACATTTATAGCTTTTGTAATCGCCCATGTTTCACATCCATAGGTTGCCACTGGAAAAATTAATGTTTTAAGGATCATTAGTTTTAGTTCTTTGTTGTGTTATGTCATAGATCCTGCATACTCCTTATCTTCTGCATTGCTATAGCCAGTCGTCTTCTTACTTCTTTTGTACAGTCTCCATTGTTGTTCAGTATTGATCCCAGATATTCAAAATGTGAAACATTTTCAATCTCTCCTCCAGCTATCTTGATTTTAGGTTGGAGTTTTGTCTTATCAGTTGTCATTATCTTTGTATTCAGGTAAAGATTCTTGGCTTCACTATGTTGTCTGTATCACAAATATAAAATAACTAAAGAAAATGTATATAAACAAACAATACTACTTTTTTTTAGGAACCACATCAGATAAAACTTACACTTTAGTGGTAGCCTTCCGCTGACGTTTCGATGATGTGGGAGTTAACACTTCAGCAGTCTCTGGAACTGTTGCCTGGTCAAATGTTTTCAACGTGCTAGTGTTTTCTGAAACAGGTTTGTACACAGCTTCCTCTTCAGGTACCTTGCTAATATCAAAACCTTCTGCTTGAGAATTTTCCATTAAAGTGGTTGGTTGTGGAACGCAGACTAAAGGTGCTTCTAGTCTCTCTCGCACCTCCTCTTTTGTTTCTTCATCAACTAATTCAGCCTGACTAAATAAAGCTGTCTTTCTTGAACAATCAACATTTTCACCTGAAAAAGGTGTGCTGCCTGGAACAATGTCTACAATTCCAGAACTAGATCCTTCATCTATGTTCATTTGTTTTACCTTTAATGTGACTTCTTCTCCATCATTTGGCTGAGCTTTTTTCTCCACTTTTCGTGAAACTTCTACATCAACTTCTTTTGTAGATTCTTCATCAACTTCTTTAAGAGCTTCGTCCGTCACTTCTTGTGAAGCATCATCATCAACTGAAGCATTATCATCAACTGCTTGTGAAGTTTCTTCAATCAATTCTTGTGAAGTTTCTTCATCCTCTTCTTGTGAAGCTTCATCATCAACTGCTTGTGAAGTTTCTTCAATTAATTCTCGTGAAGCTTCTTCATCCTCTTCTTGTGAAGCTTCATGATCAACTGCTTGTAAAGTTTCTCCAATCAATTCTTGTGAAGTTTCTTCATCCTCTTCTTGTGAAGCTTCATCATCAACTGCTTGTGAAGTTTCTTCAATCAATTCTCGTGAAGCTTCTTCATCCTCTTCTTGTGAAGCTTCATGATCAACTGCTTGTGAAGTTTCTCCAATCAATTCTTGTGAAGTTTCTTCATCCACTTCTTGCGAAGCTTCTTCATCAACTGCATGTGAAGATTCTGCAATCAATTCTTGTGAAGCTTCTTGATTCACTTTATGTGTATCTTCATCATCAACTGCTTGTGAAGTTTCTTCAATCAATTCTTGTGAAGTTTCTTCATCCACTTCTTGCAAAGCTTCTTCGTTTACTGCATGTGTAGCTTCATGATCAACTGCTTGTGAAGTCTTTCCAATCAATTCTTGTGAAGTTTCTTCATGCACTTCTTGTGAAGTTTCTTCATGCACTTCTTGTAAAGCTTCTTTGTTCACTTCTTGTGTCGCTTCATCATGTTCTGATTGTGAAGTTTCTCCAATCAATTCTTGTGAAGTTTTTTCAGACTCTTCTTGTGAAGCTTCATCATCAACTACTTGTGAAGTTCCTGCAATCAATTCTTGTGAAGTTTCTTCATCCACTTCTTGCGAAGCTTCTTTGTTCACTTCATGTGTAGCTTCATCATCAACCGCTTGTGATGTTTTTTCAATCAATTCTTGTGAAGTTTCTTCATCCCCTTCTTGTGAAGCTTCATCGCCAGCTTCTTTTGGGATTTTTTCATTCACTGCTGGTAAAGTTTCTTCATTCACTTCTTGTGAAGCTTCTTCGACCACTTCTCGTGATGCTTCTTCGTCTACTCCTCGTGAAGTTTCATCACCAGCTTCTTCAGTTCCTTCATTTGGAACTTTTTCATTCGCTTCTTGTAAAGCTTCTTCAATGACAACATCTGAATCTTCTTCAATGACATCTTCTAGGGATTCTTCGTCTTCACTTTGTGAAATCTCTTTATCAAAATACTGTAAAGCTTCTTCATTAACTACTCGTGAAGCTTCTTGTTCAACTTTTTGTTCAATAACTTCTTTTGAAGATTTTTCATCTACATTTTGTGCAGTCTTTATCTCAGGATCATGTGCAGCATCTTCATCAACGTCTTGTGAAGTCTCTTCATCAATGTCTTGTGAAGTCTCTTCATCAATGTCTTGTGAAACTTCTTTATAAATATTTTGTGAAGCGTCTTCATCTACTTCTGTTGAAGATTCTGCATCTACTTCTGCATCTATTTTTTGTAAAGCTTCTTTATCTACTTCTAGTGAAGCTTCGTCATCTACTTCTAGTGAAGCTTCTTCATCTACTTCTGGTGAAGCTTCTTCGTCTACTTCTAGTGAAGCTTCTTCATCTACTTCTGGTGAAGCTTCTTCATCTACTTCTTGTGAAGCTTCTGCCTCTACTTCTAGCGAAGCATCTTCGTCCACTTCTAAAATTTCTTCATCTAATTCCACTGAAACTTCTTCATCCATTTCTCTTGAAGCTTCAACTACTTCTATCTGTGATTCATATAATTCTTTTAGAGGATTACCACCTATATCAAGTGATTCTTTTTCGTCCACTTCTAAATGTTGTTCACGGATGTCATCTAAAATTTCTACTGTTTTTGAAGTCCCTTCATGCATTTCTAAAAGTTCTCCTTGCTCATCTTCTGTAATTTCTTCAACTAATTCTGTTGAAGCTCCATCCTTCACTTTTTTTAAATGGCTTTGATCCAAATCTTCAGGGCATTCATCTTCTCCTGATATTGATTCTCCATCTCCTTTTGAAGCTTTCTCATCAAAATCTTTGTATATTTCTTTTGAAGCTCCATCTTCTAATAATTCTGATGCAACTTTATTTACTTCTTGTGAAACTTCTTCATCTGCATCTTCTAGAGCTATTTCTTTTGAAGCTCCTAGGTCCACTTCTAACAGTTCTTCATCTGCATCTTCTGCTACTATTACTTTTGAATTTCTTCCATCCACTTCTAAAAGTTCTTCATTTGTATCTTCTGGAGCTATTTCTTTTGAAGCTATTAGATCCACTTCTAATAGTTCTTCATCTGCATCTTCTGTGGCTATTTCTTTTGTTCTTCCATCTACTTCTAATAGTTCTTCATTTGCATCTTCTGGAACCATTTCTTTTGAAGCTCCTAGGTCCACTTCTAATAGTTCTTCATCTGCATCTTCTAGCGCTATTTCTTTTGAAGCTCCTAGGTCCACTTCTAATAGTTCTTCATCTGCATCTTCTGTGGCTATTTCTTTTGTTCTTCCATCTACTTCTAATAGTTCTTCATTTGCATCTTCTGGAACCATTTCTTTTGAAGCTCCTAGGTCCACTTCTAATAGTTCTTCATTTGCATCTTCTAGAGCTATTTCTTTTGAAGCTCCTAGGTCCACTTCTAACAGTTCTTCATCTGCATCTTCTGGGGCTATTTCTTTTGTTCTTCCATCCACTTCTAATAGATCTGCATCTTCTGAGACTATTTCTTTTGAAGCTCCTAGGTCCACTTCTAACAGTTCTTCATCTGCATCTTCTAGCGCTATTTCTTTTGAAGCTTCTTCATCCACATCTTCTGAACTTCCTTCATCCATTTCCTGTGAAGTTTCTTCAGCTTTCTCCAAATATTCTTGTTGCTCCATCTCACAGTGAGTTATAGTAGCAGTTGTATCAACTGCATTCAAAACAGCTTCATTTGAATCTGTACCAGCAACCTCACATTCTGACCCTAACAAATGAAGGTCTTCTGTGTGGTTATTAGCTGGAGTCAGTGATCTTTCCAATGTGGACAAATCCCCATTATCTTCTGAAGTTGATATTGGTGCTTCAGCCATATTTACAGCTTCTTATTCAGAACAGACCATTAAAGTGGTGGAACATACTCTTCCTAGAAACTGAAAGCAAAACAAAAGAAAATGTCAAGAAAGTGTGAATCTGAATACAGCCCTTAACAAGCTTCTTTGGAACTACTTCTTCTTCGTACGCTGCCAGACGTCAACTTGCATTTGTTCGAAGAAAGCAGCTGTCATCCTGAGGCTGTCGCTTCTTTGGAACAAGTTTTAATATTAAACTGAATTTCAAAATAGTATTTATTAGTATTTAATGATGTATCTAGAATATTATCGGGGTCGCTGTAGTCAAGACAAAGAATCGAATCCTTCGAGTCAAAATGTTACAGAAAGATCCTCAGAATACCCTGGACAGAGAAAAAAACAAAGACATTCGGCAAGAGTTGAGCAAAGAGGAGAACTGGTTTATCAATTCCATTATGACCAGAAAATGCAAATACTTTGGTCACATCAAGAGAAACAGCGGTCTCGAGAGAACGGTGATGGAAGGTATGGTGCCAGGCAAAAGAGGAAGGGTAGACCAAGAAGACGGTGGCACCAAGATATCCAAGAATGCGTGAGTATGACTGTGGCAGAGGCTGGAGTTTTGGGAAGGGAACGAGTTTCTTTCAGACAGACTGTGATGGGAGTGACGTTCTACAAAGGACATGCTACATAATGATGATGATGTAGTCAAGAGATTAAGGCACTCGCCTCTCACAGCGATGAACGGAAACTGTGGGCGATCGAATCCTGCAAGTTTCAAGCGACCCGAGTTACTTCCAGTCGTCTCGACCAATAGTCTTGCCACTAATTCAAGGTAACTCGGGATAAGAGAGTGAGATTGATGACCAGTGCAGCTTTTGCCTCACTATAATCTAAGTACTGTGCACATCACATTATTAAAAGAAAACCGTCTGATGTTGTGGCATCATCGCTTGCTATAGGCAATAACTACAATATTTAAATAAGTTATAGGTTTTAAGATTATATGTTCATGTTAGTTAACACATAAATGGTAATTTTTATTCCATAAATACTAGCAAAAAAGACAATTTGTTTTAGTACTTTTACCTTTAAAAAAATATAATTATATATACAAGTCTATAATTGTATAACCATAACTGACACAAGAAAAATGACAAACAATAAAATCACTTAGTAATCATCTGGTCATAGCAGTGCTTATATTTGTGGGATACTTCAGTCCAAGTGCCATCTCGACATCGAAGATGGGCTGGAATGGTCTCCAGTGTAATTTATCTCTTACTGTAATGGTGCAATATGAGAGGTTTTTTTGCAGTCCTTCTCCTGATGTTATCTACCCATTTATAATATTTGCCTCTTTAACGACTGCCTTCTACCTTACCCTCTCTCTAGTATAGTTTTCAACAAGGAGGTATGTCTTGCTATATGGTCAGAATAACGTAACTATCTAACGCTGATTTCGGTCAGTAATTCTCTTTTCCCTCTCAACTCTTTCAATACCTCCCATTCGTTTTCTTCCCATTCCAAGAATTGTAACCCAATCTTCCATATACTATACCCACATTTCAAGGGCTTCAATAATCTTTTTAAATTTGCTATTCAGTGTCAATATTTCTGCGCCCTAAAGCAGTGATGAGTATACATAACACCTGTCAATTTTCATTTTGAGTGTATGGTTTATTTGTTTGGATATCAGTATGTTGATGAAATGAATACCATCTTGGCCACAGGTCTACCTATTCTCTTTCTGATATCTTATTCACAGCTGCCATCTTCCGTTATTAAATGACCTAGATAGGAGAAATGATGTACCTATTCCAGAGTTTGATCTTTAATTTGTATCTGCATAAATGGTTTCTTGTCATTTTTGACATAAGTATCAAAGTCTTTGTTTTCTTTATGTTTATTGTTTATATCTATGCTATGTCTAATCCAAACTCTTGGCTTAAGTTATTTTGTATATTGTTGTCACAAGTTCCTGTAATTCTTGCTCACTTTTTGCCATCAATGCTGTATCATCCGCATATCTAAGGTTATTCATTGCCACTCCTCCAATGACAAGCCATGGCTAGCAAAAGCATACACTTCTCTGAGTAGATCTATTTGCTCAATGTAGATATTAAAAAGACAACTACAAGTCTACATATCCCTAGACCTATTCCTTGTTTGAAGACATTTAATTATAATTTTAAATTAATTTCCCATATGTTGGACTCTCAAAAGCCTTCTTACTAAATCTTAGTCAATGAAGCAAATCCTATGTCATTTAAGAATTAAGATACCTAGTACCTACATTATGTAGTACATACTATAGACTGTCATTAGATCTAAATCTATATATTAGTAAATATTTATGTCATAGTTGGATATCCTGAGCTGAATAGTAAACATTGCAGTAATATTATTATTAATGACTCAACACTGACACACTAACGGGAATGGGAGCACACAAAAAAGTCGACGATTCTGGATAGACTAGCTAAAAACTAAAAGTAAAAGCAGACAAAGTGGCTAAATTATCAAGATAATGAAATCCATTATGATAGTCTAATCACTACTTGTGAACCCACGTGGAGTAAATAAATCATGATCCTAAGAAGAACATCCTAACAGCTAGGATGTAATTTAACAATTATTTTTACGTGACAATACTTGCCGGTTTTCTCTATACCTCTGTCTGTCCACTACTCCACTTACAACTCATAATATTGCGCCATGTTGGTTATGACAAACCCAGTATAAGTTTTTTGTAATGCGTGATATAGTGTGGAAAATTAAGTCCTCATGTCCGAATTAAATTTTGGTTAACTATTAAAACAGCGACGACTTACATTCTTATTGTTAGTGCTGGGTTAATGGGAAGCCAGGTGTAATGACGCTGGAACACGGTTCTTTCGGTACATGGATGGAAATTAAAGTTTTTGACGCAGTTGAATGAAGGGAAGTCACGAGTTACCTTGAAGATTCTCTGGTCAATTCCTAATCGCGAGTAGCACCCCTTGCTTGCGGTGGCGTGGAATATAAATAACATCTACATTACTGTAGTACAGAAACCTTCTGAAAAAAAACAAAAAAATGTTATCAGCAGTTGTAAACCGGGTGCATTCTTAAACAAAGAAGAACATAAAGAACAGCGGGACACTGCAGAAGATGAGCTGGCAATGAAGTTATTACACAGATTGGAAATTAGAGTGGGCCCAGCAGGGATATAACGGGAATAATATAGTTCGAAGAAGGAGTATGTACAACCAGCGAACTATGGGATCCATCAATATCGACAACTTTCACTCTTTTGTGAGAAAAACTGAACACTTATTAGTCTAACTGAAGTGTAGTGGCGCCATTTCTTAGCAAAACAGTATGGGATGGAGGTTGAAACAGTTACTATGGCTCCGATGTGATTATGCAAGACCTCCAAAATCAAAGCGGACATTGTGTCTTGACTCCAAACCCTTGCCTCGGAAGACACAAAAGGAATGGTATTTGTATGTATATTAGTTAATCAGGTAAAATATACTGATTGGGCATGTAAGTTAGGGTCAGGTAAAATATACTGATTGGGCATGTTAGTTAGGGTCAGGTAAAATATACTGATTGGGCATGTTAGTTAATGTCAGGTAAAATATACTGATTGGGCCTGTTAGTTAGGGTCAGGTAAAATATACTGATTGAGCATGTTAGTTAGGGTCAGGTAAAATATACTGATTGGGCATGTCAGTTAGGGTCAGGTAAAATATACTGATTAGGCATGTTAGTTAGGGTCATGTAAAATATACTGATTAGGCATGTTAGTTAGGGTCAGGTAAAATATACTGATTGGGCATGTTAGGGTCAGGAAAAATATACGGATTGGGCATGTTAGTTAGGGTCAGGTAAAATATACAAATCAAGACTCCCACCTCGACTTTCTCATAGTTCTCCTTAGAAACGGGATGTTCTTCTTGGCAGCCTGGCCAACGAGGTGAGGGATCAATGTGAACTTCGTAGTAAGGAGCGACACGCAGATGAAGTCAAGTATAGCGCAACCTCCTGGAGAACACCGGTTCACCTTTATCCGCATGCTCGGGATGTGAGGAAAGCTATTTCAACCTATCACCTGTTCAGGGCGCACAAAAGAGCAACCAACTCATTGTGGTTATGAAAGACAACAACAACAACAGTGAGCAGAAATTCATTGTATGTTGTACCCTCCTGAAACTGCAGCTGGTATTGACGAGTGTTTCTAACAGCTTGTTCTGTTCCTCGTTTGTATGGTTTCTGGTGGTCATTATGATTTATAAGAAATTGGTTCCTCTTCTTCGTTCGTTCTCATTCCCGCCACCAAACCATGAAATGTGCTTTGCAAGTAGCGGGATACTGTCTGCTGAACGGATTGTGTCGTGTCGTAATTTACAGATGACTTCGATATTTGCATCTTTCAGACCGACACATCCGACTTAAGTAAGGCATTCTTGGGTACCAAGTTAGCCCTCCCTCTGCAATCTTTCTCCTTAGAAAGTCTGGGTACCAAGTTAGCCCTCCCTCTGCAATCTTTCTCCTTAGACAGTCTGGGTACCAAGTTAGCCTTCCCTCTGCAATCCTTCTCCTTAGACAGTCTGCCCTGCTGCAGCCTGTTATACAGTGTCACCACGAAGAGGTGGAGAAGGGTCTTGACAGCTCTGGTTCGCAGGCCCTGACTCTAGCAGTGAGCTATGTGTCTCTGGCCGCTGCAGCTAATGCACTACTTAGCATTTCGATCCCTATGTAATCTGAAAGGAAAACTATCCTGTCTCTAGCGTTATCCAATTTTTCCATGATAACTACTGCAGCTGTTTTTAGTTACTCTGCTCTTAAATTACATGAAAATTTCCCAGCGGCCGCTGAGATTTTGATTTTCTGCCCACCATCTCATTTTGTGCAAACGTCTCGACTTTCATTTTTCAGAGCTCTGATTGCGTTAATCTGGCTTGTGAACAACATGACCTGTCCAACTGGTCTCGGCGCTCTGTAGCAGAGTTTTGATGCCAGAGAGTCTCGCCCAACTGAGAGCTACAGAGTTGGGCACTCTATCCTGCCAGCTAATCCAGAGAGTCTCGCCCAACTGAGAGCTACAGAGTTTGGCACTCTATCCTGCCAGCTAATCCAGAGAGTCTCGCCCAACTGAGAGCTACAGAGTTGGGCACTCTATCCTGTCAGCTAATCCAGAGAGTCTCGCCCAACTGAGAGCTACAGAGTTGAGCACTCTATCCTGCCAGCTAATCCAGAGAGTCTCGCCCAACTGAGAGCTACAGAGTTGAGCACTCTATCCGGCCAGCTAATCCAGAGAGTCTCGCCCAACTGAGAGCTACAGAGTTGGGCACTCTATCCTGCCAGCTAATCCAGAGTCTCGCCCAGCTGAGCGCTACAGAGTTGGATACTCTATCCTGCCAGCTAATCCAGAGTCTCGCCCAACTGAGAGCTACAGAGTTGGGTACTCTATCCTGCCAGCTAATCCAGAGAGTCTCGCCCAACTGAGAGCTACAGAGTTGAGCACTCTATCCTCCCAGCTAATCCAGAGAGTCTCGCCCAATTGAGAGTTACAGAGTTGGATACTCTATCCTGGCAGCTAATCCAGAGAGTCTCGCCCAGCTGAGCGCTACAGAGTTGGGCACTCTATCCTGCCAGCTAATCCGGAACAGAATGTGGAAACATATTACGTGGAAATGATTAAGCTTCCTGACATGCCTGCTGTAGACTGTCCATGTTTCGCATGCGTATAGAAGGATGGTTAGCACAATACACATTTATCTTTGTGGCAACACTGATTCCTTGCCAGTACTAAAAGTTCGCTCGTAGTCTTCCAAGAGCAGCTCTTGCCTTGGCAATCCTGTTGTGGACCTCTGTATTCGCTTCTCTGGAAGTAAAAGTTATCAACTCCTTGTAGACGTTGGTCCTTTCCCGGGATGTTTGGTTCGTGGTAGGGATTCCCAGGAGCAGGTAGAAACATTATCTCTGTTTTCTTGGTGTTGGCCATAAGACCAAAGTATGTGCACGCAGATGGTGTAACAATAGTTATCGTCCACAAACCCAACATATCTAAAACAGTTGATTGCGCCAATATGGCAGGATTGGAGCGGAGCTATCGCTGTGGTAAGTACACTGGTTTCCCAGCTGAGCAATGTGGGTTCAGTCCACAGTTGGTGCAGAATTTGTCCGATCGTGTGATTTATCCGCCTCATCATGACGCTTGTTGTGGGCAGGAATGAACTTATTTCCACTTTGTTAAAATGACTATAGGTCTCCATGAGCGCATCTGCCAGGCTGATCAGTTAGTTGTTTTTGTATGACTTTTGAGGGCTGTTATGAGGAGCACTATTTGATCTTTAGTATGATATTTGTACCGTACAATACATTTATCATGTACTGTACAATAGGATCTGGCACTGCGCGGTGGCTAAACGCATACAAGATATCAATTTCTATTCCTCGCCAAAAAAAAGACAACCTAAAGCTGTTACAAATGACCGCACTATTGCGCTAATAAAGCCACCCTAACAAGATCCTCTTGCGGATTATATTGAAGAGGAATACAAAGAGAAATTGAATGCTAAATCCATGAACTGCAAGCAGACTTAAGAAAAGATAAAGAGACCAGAGATCACATTTTTTATATGAGGAACATCTATGAAAAATGTAGAGAGTGTAAAGTAGATATGTATACATGTTTTATCGATTACACCAAGACCTTCGATTGTATAATACATCATCAATTGTGGACAGTCATGATAGATATGGGGTTTCAGTACATCTAATCCATCGAATCGAATAATTATATCAGGAACAACAAGCTGCTGTCAGAGTATCTGGTGAAACATCAGATTGTTTCAAAATACTAATTGGAGTAAGACAGGGATGTGTTCTCTCCCCATACCTATTTAATATGTATGCAGAGCGCATACTATGGAACGTTTCAGAGAATGAAAATATCAAAAGTTAGGCCACTATAAAAATACACAAATACAAGATCCCAGAGCTAAGATACTATTAAACAGTACAGAAGGGGTTTAAAGCAACTAATTGTTCCCAGAAGTAGATGCAGGGAAGATAAAAACTTCTTTGAAAACATTTTTTTTTTTAAACCCAAAGATAATGACCCCCGACAAAACAAGAAGTCAACATAAATTTAATTTCAGGGGTGTGGAAATAGAACAGGTCACGAACTTTGAGTATCTGCGCTCCTGGATTGAGAACAATGGCGACTGCACAAATGAAATAAGAAGGAGATTGGCAACAGCAATACAAAGGCTACACAACCTCAGGAAACTATGGCAACATACCAGTAAAACAACTATGGCGAGCATTTTGAGAACTAGTGTTTTTCCAGGGGCAGCGTGCGGCTGCGAAACATGAACAAGGAAGAAAATGGAGTCCTTTGAGGCGAAATGTTATGGAAAAGTACTCAGAATATCGTGAGCCGAAAAAAAAAAAATAAGAATGCAGACATTTGGCCAAAGTTGATTATAGAAAAGTACTGGTTCATAAATTCCACCATGAACAGAAAATTAAAATACTTTGGCCGAATCAAAAGACACGCCGGTGTTGAGAAAACGGTAATGGGAGGTATTGTTTCGGGTAAGAGAGACAAAGACAGACCAAGAAGGCGATGGCACCAAGATGTCAAGGAATGCTTGGGCATGACTCTAGGGCAGGCTTGAGCTTTGGCAAGATATCGATTTTCTTTGCATAAGAGTAACGTTTTGTAAGGACATGCTACATGATGAATGACCTTTGTTTCCCACGATGGATATTGCAGCTGTCCTTTAGTGTCTCTTTATTTGCCTCTGACATTTTGCAATTTGTCAGTGGTTTGGGCTTGCTGTACTTCCTTTAATTATGTGACAATGTGAAAACATCAAACACATACTCAAAGATTGACAAGACCAACTGGTATTACAGGACGACAAGCAGATGTTGTTCAAGTTTTACAGCTGTCATTGTCCCAGATCTGCCGGGCCTCGCTTGATGGTTTAACTACATGGTTCTTTTTTGACTGGCAGCGACCAAACATTATTTCTAGTAATTTCAGACAATCACGTCCTTAAATGAGGCGGTCATCTAGAGTGATGTTTTGGGAGGTCAATATTTACAATGGAGTTGTTCAAAGAGCACCACATCATTCGGGACTTGATGGAATTATTCTGTGAGCTGGGTTCCCCACACTATCTGTAGTTTGATTGTAAGGTTTCATGTGCTTCTATAACAATTTCCGGTCTGTTTAGCTCGTCTCGGATGTGAGGATACCAGCTGTCACTTAGATAAAATGCTGGCTACTTTATAGTGAATTTACTAAACAGTACACGCGAGAGAAGATAACATTTGGACAGTCTTGGACATATACGTAGGTTAGGATACCTATGGTTCCAAGGAGAGCATAATTGCTCTATCCCTAATGCGAGCGGTTGTCCAGCTCACCAACCATGTGTTGATTCGACATTCCATCAAACAGCTGATTAGGCCCCCAAATACTCTCGATTATACGAGTGTATATATACTCTCTTGACCGAGCGCCACAGTAACTGCTACCTTCTTGTTTCAACTGGAAATCCTCGTAAACATCAGGTGCAAATGCCACAGCATTATCCCGTAGCCCAGGATTGTTTCATTGAACTGTACTTCCGTAGAAGTGTGATAAAAAAAATGACCGAACGAAAGCGCAAATGAGTGGGTGGTTAGAATCCCGCAAGTTTCAAGCGTCCCCTGGTTTTAATGGAAATGAGATAGTCGCCGAGTCTTTTCAGAGACCGACGATAAACTTGGAAATCCTGTGTACACACTGTGGGTAAAAGAACCGTTGACTGCTGAAAAAATCTGGATGTAAGCCGCCGACCGGCTAAACAGATATAGGTAACAACATTCCTAACAAAATTGGGGCCTGCATGAAGGCCAAATTGAGACAGTCCCATCCACCATTCAAAGATACAATAGATAATCGTCTGCTTGTTTGCACGCTCGCATGCAAGTACACAAAAATGACCCCTATACCCACACAAGGGGAGACCAGGAGAGAAGGTATTGAATCCCTTCATCAAATGTGGCAATACTTTACTTACTTTATTCCGGAGCAATGTTCTTGTTCGTATTTAGAGTATCTACTACATCGTCAATCCCCCAAAACATCTTGTTGTCACAACTTGTAGAGCAGATGAAAATAAATTGTATAGTGAATGTGTATTAGAATATAACGTAGCAGCATGGATAACTGCTACCAAATCAAACTTTGACAAAATAAATCCAAGATCAAACAATGAGAATCAAAACAGGGTGCATGAGGATCACACCCATTGAAGAACTATAAAACATTACGAATCTATAACCAAAGGAAGACAGAAGTGTCCAAAACAAGGAGAGAAATTAATAAAGATGACAAGTCACACAATATACCTGAGAATAAATGGGCATGGTAGGGAAAGAATCAAACTAACTTTGTAGCATCGTTAAAAGGAAAGCGGAGAACAGATCCTTAAAACGGCATATCACAAATAAAGCCAATGCACACTATACACATGCTTCCCGGTAGAGAAAATTACGCATCCACAAGCTGATAGAAAATATTCCCAGCATTGTGAGGAAAAAGCAGCTAAACAGAAACAGAAAGAAGAGCCATAGCTGTAAAACACGTAGAGAAACACTACCCAAACAACAGCTGGGCCCGTGCATAACATATGCACCAGCAACAAATACAACAGACAATAAGCTAATCTTTCTGCGTCAAAAAAGAATAATTCATAAAGAACGCGGTCAGTAACAACATAGACATTTCCAAGTAGCTTTAGAGTAAAAGCAGATACATTGAAATCTGAAACATCAGTTCTAATGGCAGTTGAAAACAAAGAGAGACACGTCGTTCTCTTCACAGCCGCACTGTCAGTGGTTGAAGCACTGAGAAGCAAAAAAAAATTCCAGACCTAAGGGAACTAAGATCTTGATCTTGATGACCCGTTCCTCAGCATAGCTGTGGGTCTCAACTTCGTCTCCAGCGGACCTTGTCTTGGGCCACGGAAGCCCAGTGCGTGGTAAGTGCTCCTCTAGAGGCATCTCAGATGTTGCAGCGTACAGCAAGGGAGTCTGGCCAACGCATTGGAGGTCTTCCCATCTATGTTTTGCTTTGTCTATGGATTACCGCATCATTCACCAGGGACAGTCGTCTTATGTCAGAACTGTGGAGATTTTGCATACGTTGGTTCTGGAGAGTGATTCCGACCAAGCGTCTCTCAAGGGAGGCATTGGTCACTTTCAATTTGTCCTCTGGTGATTTTGTTAGTGTCTACGTCTCAGCATCGTAGCACATCGCAGGGAGTACAGTGGAATTGAAGAGGGAGGCTTGTAGGTCTTGATCGTGACAACCGTCCAGGACCGTGTTAATGGACGAGAAGGCTGTCAATTCAGGTTCCAGGTTATTCTCCATATTGAGAGGACGTCCAAGATAAATGTACACGTTGACATGCCCTAATCGTACCTCGCCGCCAAGTAAGACCAGATCACAAGCAAGTGGCGAAGCGATTGCGCAACACTTTGAGTGATACTCTATAAACTGTATCCCCTATTCAATAGAAATGTGACAAAGTTGATTCCATCTCATTGCAACATTCTTGACAAAGAAGAGGCTGACAGACTGTCGAGGGAAGGTGTAAAGCTACCTAACCTGATATAGATATAACATATTAGAGGTCAAAAGGTTCACCAGGTGTAGATACAGGAACAAAGGGGGAAGCAGAGCACACAGATCAATAACCTAAGGCCGTACATTACCAGCTCAACCGAGGCTTTCAGGTTGTAGCCTTTAGACTCTGCTCATGCCACAACAGATTGAGATACCATTAGTTCAATAAACTAAGGATAAGAAATACTGATGAATGTGTATGCGGCACAGAATGATTGCTGAGCATCTGCTACAAAGGTGTCCAACATGCGAGAAACAAAGAAAGCACATAATGACATATCCAGCACCAATACCCTACACGGATAAGCTACTATAGAGATGCATATAACTTCTTGCTAACCACTGCTTTCTTTATATACGAGGTGCTTTCAAAAAGTAGGCCCGGAAAAATACAATAACTCACCTGGAGGTTTGAGACCCTAATCCCCTTCAAAGTTCTCTCCTTGAGGCTCCACTATTTTCTCCCTTCAAAGTTCTTTCCTTGAGGCTCCACTATTTTCTCCCTTCAAAGTTCTCTCCTTGAGGCTCCACTAGCTTCTCCCTTCAAAGTTCTCTCCTTGAGGCTCCACTAGCTTCTCCCTTCAAAGTTCTCCCCTTGAGGCTCCACTATCTTCTCACAGCAGTTCCGCCATTGTTAGAAGCATTTTAGGAAGGCCTATTTTGGGAATACGTATAGCTGGGTCGTTACATTGCGCATGTCTTCTCGTGACTCAAATCGGGTACCTTTCAGCGAACCTTTCAGCTTGAGGAGTAGACAGCAATCGTACGGAGCCATCAGGGAGTCTGGCGAACCAAAAGAATGTTGTGTTTCCAAGAAAGTCTGTAACAGATGCGAAGAACGAACGGATGTATTGTCATGGTGGAGCTGCCAAGTTCCTGCTATCCACATGTGCGGTCGTTTGCTGCGATCATCGTCAACGAAGACAACAGATGATCTCCAGGTAGTGCCTTTGGTGATGTTTGGATCGCGTGGTGCTTACTTGGGATTCACAACCCCATGGAAGTAAAAGAAAACGGTAAACAGGACTTTGATATTGCTGCGCACCTGGTGAATGAAAACCTGACGGGTGCTGACTGCACTCCACACAGAAAGGCTGACTGCTCGCGTCTGACGCCGCAATCTGCGGGCAGAAAAAACATTTACGTATGCGCATGACAGTCCCCTGTACCTCTCTACCAAAGGACAACACCCATGAGTCATTTGTTTCAGTGGAAAAAAAAATGTAGGTCGGATACTTTTTAAACATACCACGTATATTTTAAGATGTTGAAATGCATGAGCTGTAGAGGGGACGGCGTGGCCTAGTGGTTAAGTGGCACGGCTCACAACCAGAAGGTGCTGGGTTCGATCCCCATCACAGCACCGGCCGTTACCCCGGGGAAGCAAACCCTTAGAAAATGCAGGAGGAAGCAGATCCTTACATAAAATGCATGCTGAAGTCGGATGCACTGGGCCGACAGGCGCAAAATAAAAACCACAGTGTAACGCACACACGCCTTTGGGGAATAGATAAATAAGGCGAACGCAACAAAAAAAAAAAAAAAAAACAATAAAAAAAATAAAAAAAAGGGGCTGTAGAGGTCAACGACCCAAAGCTGACTGCTATAAACCCAAAGCTGCCAAGACTTCTTCTCGTGGTGATCCTGGATAATAGGCTGCGACAGGGAAGACTGGCTAAGGGGAAGGGATCCAAGAGCAAAGGCTAACCCGGTATACAAAAATCCATGTTGAAGTCGGACGTGTCGGACTGAAAGGTGAATATATCGCAGTCAAGCTGTAAACTACGACACAACACATGCCGTACTCCTGACTACATCCTGCTAACTTGACTTAACTTCATTATACTGGTTAGGAAGGCTCTGCAGAGTCTGTATACAACCAGGTTATGCTACTCTAAAAATAACCGTGTGCTTTCAATCTACTATTGCATGCATTAACTGACCCTGACTCCACTATTTCCTGTGTCAATGCATTCCAAGCACTAAAAAAATATTTCCTAATATCTAATTTGAACCTTTCTTTAAATGATTTGTAGCTATGCCCTCTTGTTCTTGTAGCTTGTTGTCAGCATGTATCAATGTCCTATCCACAGCAAAATAACCGGCTTATCAGCAAACAAAGCGAAGGGCGCCAAATCTCATGAAGTTCAAACGTTTGCACCGAGTCGTGAAAATACGTAGCCGAAAAATGTCCTAACAGCCGATGACCATGACAGGATACTCGGAGGTAAAAACACCACAACATGAACGAACAACTAATCCAGATAAAAAACAAACAAACTACAGCACGTTTCCGTGAACACAAGTGCAAGTTGTCAAATAATCTGAATCCGTGGTCTGGGGGCGTCACTGATGGATTAACACTAGAACAAATTCAGGCTCGCAGCCGGCTTGGCGCATCTTGCTACTTGCAGAGCCATTTGAAGGGTTTGGTAGTGGCAGTTTGAGAACAAGCGACACAAGATAAGAAGAAGACGTTGACGTTTGAAAGCCACGAAGACACAGAAGGAAAAGTGCTGCATTGACCACAGGTTGACATGAATCCCATTCTTGATGGCCCAGAACTGGTTCAATAATCCTTTTGTAACATCCATACCCCAAAAACCAAATTTGAAAGTAATAGGTCCCTAGACCAGACAAACAGGGGAATATGCTTCACATGTCTGTGGGCTCCACGAGAGGAGCAGAATGGCAGCATGAGGCCCCTAGACCAGACACCCAGGGGAATTTGCTTCACATGTCTGTGTGCTCCACGAGAGGAGCAGAATGGCAGCATGAGGCCCCTAGACCAGGCAAACGGGGGAATATGCTTCACATGTCTGTGGGCTCCACGAGAGGAGCAGAATGGCAGCATGAGGCCCCTAGACCAGGCAAACGGGGGAATATGCTTCACATGTCTGTGGGCTCCACGAGAGGAGCAGAATGGCAGCACGAGGCCTCTAGACCAGACACCCAGGGAAATATGCTTCACATGTCTGTGTGCTCCACGAGAGGAGCAGAATGGCAGCATTAGGCCCCTAGACCAGACACCCAGGGAAATATGCTTCACATGTCTGTGGGCTCCACGAGAGGAGCAGAATGACAGCATGAGGCCCCTAGACCAGGCAAACGGGGGAATATGCTTCACATGTCTGTGGGCTCCACGAGAGGAGCAGAATGGCAGCAGGAGGCCCCTAGACCAGGCAAACGGGGGAATATGCTTCACATGTCTGTGTGCTCCACGAGAGGAGTAGAGTGGCAGTATGGCTCTCTTCAACTCAGTTGAAGAATAAAGTGTAGGATGATGAGAAACACCTGAAACAGAATTCCAACTGCACGAGAGACCGGTGAGAGGTCAGTATTTTAAGAACTATTGATAGATAATTCATTGAGTCTTTCTCTCCTTTGTTTTTGTCTTTTGTCTTACTTCTCTTGCCACGAGGGGGGCGGGATGTGTAGATTTCGTATCATCGCCAAGTTCGAGGCCTGTGCTGTCGTTACATGTAACTTCCTGTGTGTCAGAGACACCCTCGACCCACCGACGTCGTGGTTCGCACCTTGCTCGTGGATCGGAGACCTGCATATGATAGGCTCTGGCTATAGGCTGGTGATATGGCATATTGACTAAATGTCCAAACCACATGATTTGTTGGGAGTCAATGTAGGCATTAACTGGGTTTGTCCTCACTATCTGCCTCAGAGTGGTGTTGTGGAAGTGGTCATGAATTTTCTTTCCGGCGACACTTCTCACACAGCTCTGGATCTTACTCTTATGTTCTTCTAGAACGGACCACGATTTACATGTGTAACACAATGTAGGAATAAACAGTGCAGTTATTAGCTTTCTGTTAGTTGAAAGAAGCACTCTAGTGTGTTTCAAAATCGGTGCCATTTGACAGTGGACTGCCTTCTTCTTTGTTCTCAAACTCCCGCTAACTGACCATGAAAAGGGCTTTGCAAGAAGCAGAATGTAGTCAGGAGAACGGAATGTTTTGTGTCGTGGTTTACCTGTCTGCGATATTTGCCCTTTTCAACCCGACTTCAGCAAGCATTTCCGGTTAACGGGTTAGCCTTCCCTCATCGATCCCTTTTTCCCAGTCAGCAGTCGGCCCCGTTGCAGCCTATTATCCAGGATCTCGATGTGGAGGTGAAGAAGCATCTTGGCAGTTCTGGGTCGTTGACCCTGACCCTATCTGTCAGCTCTGGGTAGTTGACCCTGACCCTATCTGTCAGCTCTGGGTCGTTGACCCTGACCCTATCTATCAGTTCTGGGTCGTTGACCCTGACTCTATCTGTCAGTTCTGGGTCGTTGACCCTGACCCTATTTGTCAGTTCTGGGTCGTTGACCCTGACCCTATCTGTCAGCTCTGGGTCGTTGACCCTGACCCTATCTGTCAGTTCTGTATCACTCGCTACGTCTCATGCACTGTTCAGCATCTGAATTTTATGTGCGATCTCACTGTCCACTCTGCCGTCATCAGTGACCATACTATCTAGGCACGAGTATTTTAACTCCTGTACTTGTTTGATACTCATGTCTATGCTGTAGAATCGTATCTGCACATGTTCACTAGATATCAACTCAATCTCTGTCTTGATCTCCGTGTCATATTCGTGACAAGCAAAATTGAGATGGGTTAGGTGGCGTTGCAAGTCTTCTCCAAAAGATGACCAGATCATCAGCTAACAACAGTTTATCTAGGGACTCATCATGGGGGTTAGCCAACTATGTGATTTTATCCATATCAATTATGAATAAAAGTGGAGAAAGAACACACTTGCCGTACACCACTAGAGACCAATACGCTGAGCAGTGCATGAGCTGTAGCCGTCAGCGACCTATAGCTGACTGCTAGCGTCAGGGCCAGCGAAACAGAGCTGACAAGACCCTTCTATACCTCCACGCGGTGATCCTGAGTAACAGGCTGCAACAGGGCAGACTGGCTAAGGAGAAGGGATCGAAGAGGGAATGCTAAACCGGTTCTAAAAAATGCTTGCTGAAGTCGGATGTGTTGGACCGAAAGGTGCAAATATCGCAGTCAACTACGACACAACGCATTCCGTTCTCTGGACTACATTCTGCTACTTAAGCCCTTTTAGGGCTTGGTAGTGAGAGATTGAGAACGAACGAAGCCAAGCCAAGCCAAAAGACGGACTATAGCAGTCAGCTATGGGTCGCTGACCACTGCAGCTCATGCGCTGCCCAACGTCTTGATCCCCGTAGCATGTGTTTGAGAACGAATAACGAATAAGAAAAGTAAGTGCACCACTCAGAACTGGAAACCAATTTGTCATACCGGCATTTGCTCTTACTGCCCCTTCTTGATTGAGTCATTGCTGGTTGAATAATATCACGTGAATCTTCTTCGCCTTTTTAAAAGAACTCAACGGAAGTTAGCCATTGGAGTATTCCATCTCGAGCTATAATCGCAATGTGTAACATTATGTGATAAATCGTCCCTGAAGTTAAAATAGTTATAATGTAGGTTATTGAGTATCATAATGTCAGATGACAATATCGTTTGCTATTATGCGTTTTATAAAAAAATGTGCAAGTGTTTTCAGGATCGGAATTTATCAACGAGTCTGCTGAGCTCGGGCGTGTTCACAATCCTACTAGTACTTTCGCTTTCATTTCGTTCTGTTGACAAGACGAGCTTCCCTTTATTTATAACTATACTTAATAATAATACTGTATAGTATAGTGGGAAGCCTTCTGTATTAAGGCCACATTTGATCATTATTAAGTCCGGCCTTTTGAATGAATCTACATTTTGCAGAACAAATCCATTTATGATTTCAGATTTATTTTCTTAATCAGTTAATCATTCTTATTGAAAGATTGATTGATTGATCCATAATTTAATGTGTTTTTGTTGTCTATTATTATTTTCATCTTAAAATACACATAAATACCAAAGAGTTAAAAAAGATTCAATGAAATAATCCTCAACTGACGGCCACAAATGAAACATCATAAAAGTGATTTTTACTGCTCCATATTTATTATTTAGTTCTAGTTTCTAGTCAGTCTAGCAACTCTAGAATGATACGATTAAGAATGTGCCTCGTTAGCTTCGCCGACTTCACGCCTGACTGCCACCACTACCGCATGAGTTCGATTTTTACATTTTGAATTGCATCTAAATGACGTTTCTTGAATGCAGGCGTATTAGGTTTACAGCTAACGTAATGCAGCCTTCCAACATGAAAAGGTTTCCCTTCCATGGTCTCTATAGTTCTATAGTCTATAATCCTATACTAATAATACTAAAGAATAAAATATAATATAGTCTACATAATTTATCCCCATAGGATTTACAGGGCTTAATAATAAAGACTGCTTACCCCTGCAGTTACCACACACTGTAACTGTACAGGCTAGGTTTTTAATTGGCCTCCAATAGAAAAAAAATCCCCAATACATGCCATACATATAGTACTAAGTCTCGCAGAACTCAGTTACTGATGTTTTGAATCCATGTACTTAGGTAAGAAAACTGATTTCCAAACCACTCTGTCATCAGTATCAGTCAGTCAAAAATTTCACCTGGTGGCATGGTCGGACTACAGGCAAGCAATTTATGCTAACAAATTTAAACTAGGCACTCATTCACTATTATTTCTACATAACAATGCATAGCAAATCAAAATATATTGTATTACACAGTATTAGCCTTTTTATTCTTAAGAAGCTGCTGTCAGAGGCATGACGTTTGTGTCCTTGAACATGCTTGGTAGTTTTAGCATTGAAATACCATTTATCGATGTCTTTAGTACTAGTTTTAAATTGTGGTAGCACAAGTCCATTTAGATTCACCATCATAAGCTAGCTCATGTACAATCTATTCTAACCGTAATATTAATAATCGCACAAGAGTCATTATGTAGTAACGATTAAAAACATCATCTAGTACCGTCTCTGCAATGGAGGTTGATTGTAATGGATCTGTCACTGTCTTGCGCCAACCTGGTACATGCAGTCAAAATGTGTCCAGACCACATCTTGATGCTGTCTGTTCATCTGTACCTTTGTCGTCCTTTGACAATCTTGCCCTCTACTCTGCCCTCCAAAATAACCTTTAGCAGACTGTCATGGCGCTTGACATCACCAAAATATTGGATTTTTCTGATTTTAATGACGTTCAGAAGTGTCTGTTACACCTGGAGTTGTTCCAGAACCCCATTATTGGTTTTTCTATCTTTCCAAGAAACTCGTCCAAGTCTTCTGAATACCCACATTTCAAAGGCCTCAGTACGCTTCTCCATTTTCTTTGTCAGGGTCCAGGTTCTATTCCACACAATAAAACTGAATGCACATACGATTTGATTCTCATTTTTAAGATCTGAGGCATCTGCTTTGACAGAAGTGTAAGTCTCATGCTGTTAAATGTATTTTTGGCCATTCAAATTCTTTTAAAGATCTCCATTTCACATTTGCCAACAGCTGAAATGAGTTTGCCAAGGTATACATAGCTTGACACTTGTTCCAGAATTTCTCCGTTTATGTGGATGAAAGCTTTTGGACTTTTTTGTTGGTGAACACCATAAGTCTTTTTTATGTTGATTTCCAACCCATTTTGCTGACTTTTGCTGGTTATCTTATCAATTAAGTTCTGCAGATGCACTGGATTCTCTGCTATTAACACTGTATCATTAGCATATCTGATATTATTGATGCTACGTCCTTCTGTATTTAATCCATGCATTGTCATCTATGTCTTTGAAAATCTGTTCTGTGCATACATTATAAACAAGTAAGAGGAGAGCACACCCTTTTTTTAATAGTTATACTAAGTGGTACCCCCTCTCTAGATCTCGCACATACTGATGGATCCCAATGCACATTTGTGATGTTTGATATCCTTACCGTCCAGATTGATATCCTTCAGATATCTTATTAACTGTTCATGCTTGAGGTTATCAAACATGTCTGTAATCAATGAAGCAAGAATATACATCCTTTATCATCTCCATGTATTTTTCTGCAATCATTCTCATACAGAAAATCCCTTGTCTTGTTCTGCTTGAAGCCAAACTGCTTCGCACTGACCTCTTGGTTAATCTTTCCTTTAATTCTTTCCTGTACGATTTTAAGATGTATTTTGGTGACACGGCTCATCAAACTTTAAGTCCAAAAAGCAGCGCAATCTTCAGCTTTGGTCTTCTTAGGCAACATTATGAATTCAGAAATCGTTAGTTCCTGTGGTTTGTGTCCTACTGCATATATGTTTCCTGCTTTGTCTTTAATACAGCCCCCCACCTTTTCAGGCCTTTTGTTGTCCTGACATTTTTGTTATTTCCCCATGAAGTTCTCAAGTGTTTTGCGCTCATAGCTTCTATACTTGTACATTTGTCCTCCAGTCATTTCTCTTTAGTCAAGTCATCCATCTACACGCCAAGATAAAAGAGAAGTGACTGTGTCAAGTCATCTACACCCCATAATAAGAGAGATGTGACTGAGTCAAGTATACGCTCCACGGTAAAAGAGAAGTGGCTGAGTCAAGTCATCTACACCCTAAGATAGAAGAGAAGTGACTGTGTCAAGTCATCTACACTCCATCGTAAAAGAGAAGTGACTGAGCCAAGTCATCTACACTCCTTGATAAAAATGAAGTGACTGAGTCAAGTCAATTTCTCTATACAACACTGCATGACACAACGCTCCACTTCACTTCTATAGCAAGGAGTTTGTTTTTAGCATGTTTCTGTTTCTGGAAGTCTACTTCATCATATGCGATTTGATTTGGTTCAACACAACTGTGTATGTAAATCTTCTTTCACTACCAGTATAATTTTATAGCCAATGGTTAGAGCCAAAAGGTTGCTGGTTCATACATATCAACATCTGCTTCCTCTCATATATCAATGAGATGTTCTCTGAATTTATTGAGCTGATTTAGTTCTTTTACTTTGATCTTACATTTTAACTTTCTCTTTGATTTTTATCAATATTATATATATATATTATTTAGATTTATTTTGTTAAACACTATCTTAATTACTGCTCTTCTACCACTGGAAATGTAGAGGTTTTTGTGGATGGTATGTTTTTGTAATCGAGTGTGCAGACAAACAGGTGATTGACCTTTTTGTGCCTTCTGCACGAGGGATGATCCAGCTCCTCTTTTTTTTGGATGTGTGTGTGTGTTCGTCTTATTTCTCTATTCCCCAAGACGGTGTGCATTGCACTATGTTTTTATTTTGCATTTTGTGCCTATTGGTCCAGTGCATCCGACTTCAGCATCCATTTTATGTAAGGGTCTGCTTCCCCCTGCATTTTATAAGGGTTTGCTTCCCGAAGTAACAGCTGGTGCTGTAGTTGGGAAGCGAATCCAGCATCCTCAGATTGTGAGCCGTGTCACTTAACCACTAGCCCACGCCATCCCCTGCCATCTCCTTTTGACCTACATGCTGGCCACTATTGAGTAGGAATTTAATTACTTTAATAGTTTTTTACTATTATAACATTTTGGGTATAGAAATACCTTAGTTAGTTTTCTTTCCACTTGTGCTGCTGAGCGTCGTGGGGAGCTTAAGCCGCCTATCCTGCGCCAAGTGGGTTGCATTGGTCAATGTGAGCCTGTGCCGCTGCACAATCTCTCTGTCATCTATCCACCTACCCGCCCCCCTTGCCCTGTAACCAGATCTACCAGCGTTGTAAGCCATCAGTGGAATGTTGATGAGGGTGCATTCTCATGAGATGACCAAACCAATTTATTTTCTGCCTGGAAAAAATGTATTCAGCACAAGAAGTAGTGCCGACCATAATTCGAATGTCGTCGTCCCGCAATCTATCTCTCATGGTAACAGGTCACATGTCAAAGTTCTGCTATCACTCTCCCTGGATTGAGGCCATGTTTGGCACTGGTAGCACAGCATCAGCATAAATATACTGTTTATCAGCTGTTGCTTTGCTGCCAAACTAATACTTGGGTGCCTAAGCAGTGGGGACAGCTGATAAATCACATCAGATGATTTCTGACACCTAGTCTCAATTTCCCTGTTGATCCTACCGTCTGTCGAAAAAATACTGCCCAAATACTTGAACTCATGAAGAACAATATCATTTACACTTGTCTTGAGTGGCCCAGGTGTTCTACTGATGACCATAGTTTCATAAACTTAGTAACATTTTATAATTTGTGAATAAAGTTGAATTTAGTTTATACGCAAAAAACGATGCCTATTACCAGTTGAACAGAAGAGAGCAGGTGGTGGTCTTCAGACTTCGCACTGGCCACAATAGACTGAGGTACCACCTATTCAATAAATTGAAGATAGGTGGCACTGACGAATGCACGTGCGATACTGGGAAAATGATCGCTGAACATCTGCTGCAAAACTGCCCGACATACGAGGACCAGAGAAAGCAGATGGGGCCATCATCAGTGGCAACACTAGACAAGCTCTATGGCAGTGCCGACAGCCTCAGGATGACCGCTGCTTTTTTCGAAAAAATAAAGGTTGACGTCTGACAGTGTACGAAGAAGAATAAGAAGAAGAATTTAGTTTATATTAGTTGTTACCGTTGTTTAAAAAAAAATTAATAAACCTAAATGAAAACATGTATAAATTGAAGAAAAATGTTTACGAAAACACATTTTGCTATGAAAATATAAGTATATATTTCAAAATTCCAGTAAAACACAATTTATAGGCATCAGAGAAACCCACTGCCTGTACAACAAATGCCCTTTTGTACTTGTAAATACAGTAACACACTTGTCAAGACTCTAATTAAAATATGTTGAATTCTGTGTTTTAGGTGGCTGTTAAGTTCATTGAAATTGAAATGAGTTCAAAAGCTTAGCAGTATCATAGTGATAAATGTCACTAAATGACCAAAGACATTGACATCATTTGCAAGTCTGCAGCTTGATATCTGGAGTTATCAGTTGACATCAGAATGGCAGAAGTTTTATTTAAAGTCATTATTATTGGTGATCCAAGCGTTGGAAAGACATCATTCGTACAGAAATATGTTAACAATACCTTCCGACGAGATTATAAGATGACTATTGGAGGTAACTTAGTTATTAATTCTAAGTTTACATAGAAAATGCTATTTTGTTGGCAATGTACATTTTTAATGTGTGAGTCTGTATGTGCACATATGTTGGTGAGTCTTTGAGAAAGAAAGTGAAATTTGCACATAACTAACAGTCAGAGACATAACTAACAGTCGGTGACATTTATCTGCAACTGCTATTTAATCTCCTATTTTAGAATCATTGTGTAACTTGATATTATGGGTCCCATACTGACACTGTCATTAGTTATATATAGGTCAGATTCAGTTATTTAAAACATATGACATTTAGCTCTTGGTTTTTTTGCAGTTGACTTTGCTCTGAAAGTGATCAAGTGGTCTGACAAGTGCAGAATTAAACTTCAGCTTTGGGACATTGCAGGTAAGGCCTGATTGGTTGTTGATAATGATTCATATTTTTGCTTCAAGTGATGCATTGAATAGTGTCCCCTTTACAGAAAGACAGTATCTAAGCATTTGCCGTGGCAGTGTCAATAGAAGTGGTTTTACATAATGAGGTTGCTAGCCACATGCACTTCTTAGTCACCTTTTACGACATGCTTAGATGATTACAATGGTCATCTTATTTTCCACCAGGGGACCACTCGGGTGTCTGTTCTTCTCTTAGTAGCTCTTCTACCCTTGGGTCTGTACAGGTACTTTGTTGTTCAACTTGCAGTTGAGTATGCAGACAGATATGACTTGCCTGTTATGACTTTATGGCTTTTGCATGATGGACGAGTCGCTTCCTTCTGGCCATCATGCAGGCCACTATTCAGTTATTGTTGTTGTTATTACAGCTGCTGAACAAGCCTGCTCTTGGCAGCCCAATGCCATTCTAATATATATATATACAGGTCTTCTTCAGTTGTCACTGCTCCGTACAGTGTGTTGGTAATTATCGGCAGTGCTTGTAAGAATGTTTCCCTCATGTCCGCAAGCGCCTTGCTCTCAATGACTAGATGTCCAACTGTTTCATCAGGATGAAAGCAATGTCTGCACAAGAGCAGGTTTTGGGGATTGATGCGATTCAACTGGCTATTGACTCTGGTATGCCCTGTTCGGAACTGAAAGATGAGATTTATGATCTCTTCTATGTAGTTCCCTACCAAGAATATCACCTTTTCTTTGTATGGGGTGTTCTTCAGCGCCCCCAGAACTGACGTGGAGTAACTAAAAATTACAAAATCCATCTGCAACAATTTGCCCAAGTCAAACTGTTGGTGCAAAATCTGAACTGCTGTTTTTATAGCCTCGGCCTCCGCTTCATTCATAGCTTCAACGGTTTCTCACTGCATGAATCACAAAACTCGTATATGCACCGATCCGGGTATTTCATATGGATACCATACCCTGCAAAAGAGGTGGATTTGAATGCTGATCCATCCATATAGACTAGGACTGACGATTTTGGGTAGCTAGAGACTCTAAGGCACATGTCTTCACAATATTAGGTGTAGTCGCCTTGGGGGCTGCTTTTTCTGTCAGGTGTGTTTTTATGACGGGCAAGTAAAGATTTTCCCAAGGGGTTGGCCCAAAGAACCTATTTTCCATTTCTCTCTCCTCTGGCAGATGGTGAATATGGCTTTCCTCTTTTGCTACATCCAGTGGGAACAATTTGCTTCAATCTTCTCTTTTGCTTCCAAGTGTCTATTTGTACCCTATTTGGATGGCCATTTTCTTGTCTCTTGTATCTCTCTACAAATTCAGTCAGTGCAACCTTTCTCCTGATATCTAGCGGTTCTATGTTGGCCTCTATCTCACATGCCACTGTAGGTGTTGATCTCATCCCCACACAAATTAGTCTGAGAGCTTGATTCTGCACCCGGCGGTTAATAGATGAGATGTTATTTGTACTCACAGTTGTCTGTATGGGTAGGCTGTAGTCCTTCACTGGTCGTACATAACCAAGGTCTAGTTGCCGAAATGTTTGTTTATCAGCTCCCCAATTTGTACTAGCAAGTCTTTTGATTAAGTTCAAACGCTTGGTTGCTTTACTTCTGACGTTGCAGATGTGGTCTGTCCAGTGTTACACCCAGATACACTGGGGTATCCTCTTTTACTAGTAATTCCCAATTTTTAAAAATGTTAATGGATATCTCTGATTCTTTATGACTGCAGAAGATGGTGTATATGGTTTTCTGTGTATTTATCTTTAGTTTCCACAATTTGCAGTATATTGAAATTGTTAGTAACTTTCTGTTGATCTTGGCATTTGCCAAAATTTGATATTTCTCGATGGTCCAAAAGGCGAGATCATCAGCAAACAATGCTTTTGACACGTTTAGATGTCTAGTGAGGTCATTTATATAGATGAGGAAAAGGATGCAGCTTAGAGGAGAACCCTGTGGCAGTTCTTCTTCTAACGTTCTTTTACTTGATGTTGCCCATGCAAAGTTGGTATTTATGGTTCTGTTGGTCAGGAAGGTCTGTATCCATTTGATCATCTTTCCTTCTATTCCCAATTTTGTCAAAAGGCCCTTCCTCCAGACTCTGTCACATGCCTGCTGAATCTCAATAAACACTGCTAGTGTGCTTTTTTCCATCTTGGAATCCATCCATCACATGCTGTGCAAACCTAAGGAAGGGATCATCCATCCGGTGTCAATGCCTGAATCCTGCCTGGTTTCTATCAAGGAGGTTTTTGCTTTCCAGCCACAAATATAGTATGCCGTTTACCATTCTTTCAACCACTTTACCTAAACATGAGGTGAGTGACACAGGTCTATAGCTTCCAGGTTGTTTACCATTCTTTCAACCACTTTACCTAAACATGAGGTGAGCGACACAGGTCTATAGCTTCCAGGTTGTTTACCATTCTTTCAACCACTTTACCTAAACATGAGGTGAGTGACACAGGTCTATAGCTTCCAGGTTGTTTACCATTCTTTCAACCACTTTACCTAAACATGAGGTGAGTGACACAGGTCTATAGCTTCCAGGTTGTTTACCATTCTTTCAACCACTTTACCTAAACATGAGGTGAGTGACACAGGTCTATAGCTTCCAGGTTGTTTACCATTCTTTCAACCACTTTACCTAAACATGAGGTGAGTGACACAGGTCTATAGCTTCCAGGTTGTTTACCATTCTTTCAACCACTTTACCTAAACATGAGGTGAGTGACACAGGTCTATAGCTTCCAGGTTGTTTACCATTCTTTCAACCACTTTACCTAAACATGAGGTGAGTTACACAGGTCTATAGCTTCCAGGTTGTTTACCATTCTTTCAACCACTTTACCTAAACATGAGGTGAGTGACACAGGTCTATAGCTTCCAGGTTGTTTACCATTCTTTCAACCACTTTACCTAAACATGAGGTGAGTGACACAGGTCTATAGCTTCCAGGTTGTTTACCATTCTTTCAACCACTTTACCTAAACATGAGGTGAGTGACACAGGTCTATAGCTTCCAGGTTGTTTACCATTCTTTCAACCACTTTACCTAAACATGAGGTGAGTGACACAGGTCTATAGCTTCCAGGTTGTTTACCATTCTTTCAACCACTTTACCTAAACATGAGGTGAGTTACACAGGTCTATAGCTTCCAGGTTGTTTACCATTCTTTCAACCACTTTACCTAAACATGAGGTGAGTGACACAGGTCTATAGCTTCCAGGTTGTTTACCATTCTTTCAACCACTTTACCTAAACATGAGGTGAGTGACACAGGTCTATAGCTTCCAGGTTGTTTACCATTCTTTCAACCACTTTACCTAAACATGAGGTGAGTGACACAGGTCTATAGCTTCCAGGTTGTTTACCATTCTTTCAACCACTTTACCTAAACATGAGGTGAGTGACACAGGTCTATAGCTTCCAGGTTGTTTACCATTCTTTCAACCACTTTACCTAAACATGAGGTGAGCGACACAGGTCTATAGCTTTCAGGTTGTTTACCATTCTTTCAACCACTTTACCTAAACATGAGATGAGCGACACAGGTATATAGCTTCCTAGTTGTTTCCCTTTCTCCAGTCTGGGTTTGATAGTTGCTAACAGCCATATTGATGGCAACTGTTCTTCGTCTCATGTTCTGTTGATAAACCATAAAAGTACCTCTTTCGTCTTTGGTCCTAATTTACTTATCTCATTTTTAATTTTATCTGGCCCTGATGCTTTAATTTTTGCCAGTTTCTTCATCGTCATGCTCAGTTCTTGTGAAGTGAAGTGATTTTTAAAGGGAACTGAATTGGTGGAGTCGATGTTAAAGGAGTTCTTTAAAAGTACTTTAATCTAGCAGTTTTCTTAGTTGCGCTTTATTTACTCTAGCGTAAAATTTGTTAAAGATCTTAGCTTTCTTGGTGCTTGATACTATTTCGTCCCCAGATTCTCCAGCCAGGGGTGTCAGGTTTGACTTTCTCTTGTTCCCTTTAAAGGTTGCTCAGTAATCTATATGCCTTGTTCCCTTCTCTTCTTAGATCCAGCTTGCTACAATTTGTTTCTCTCGTTTGCTTTGTTTAATGATATATCTTACTTTTGCTGTACATCTATTATACTCTTTATTTTGGGTATTTGGAGATTTTTTGACCTTCCTGGCCTTTATTGGGTAGGAATTTAGTTACCTTTCAAATTGTTGCCTGGACAGCGGCTCACAGTCTGCTCTTTTAGATTTTCAACTGCCAAGGGTCTTTTATATGCACAGTGTGTATACAGAACCTCAGCTAGATATAAGCAACAATCTCACCTCCCTTAAGGCTAGAGGAGGCTTGAAACTAGCCGAATTTGACCATCTACTTATCACTCTTTCATTCATTTGTTTCTTGAGGCACCTTACCTCTCAGCTATGTGCTGCAATGGTACAGTGTTTAGAAATTCTATCCCAATTTTGAGCTTTTCATTCAAAGCCTTGTACATATTGCTGCTTGTTTATTTCTGGATGTATTTCAAGATGGTTGTAACACACTGGAAAAGTCTTCTTGTGGTTCAGCCTATAGTTACGTGAAGTGCAGCCTTAAAGAAAAGTTGCATCTCATAAGAAAAATAAAATGTCAGTCATCAGCCTAATTATCATTAGGTGGTAAAGTTATTTTATAAATGGCAGTATCTGGCTACATGTGTTAGTATAGTACCCATTGTATGTAAGCATGGGCTGTTTGCACTTGTCTATCTGAAATATATTGTGAATAAAGGCATTCAAAGATCACATACAAGAATAAAAATGATCCTATACTGACCTTGTTTTGTGCAACCATTAAATCCACCTATCTGATGGATGATGATGCTGCAATTAATGAAATGGCAACCAAAAGATTGTAGGAGTTTGATGTAAAGTCTGGGCCAAACAGACTGACTGGCAGAATAGAATTTGTACAATCAGCAAGCTACAGAAACCATTTGTATGCATAACATTTACTGAAAGAAAGAGATAGTGAGTGACTGAGCACCTATGTCTCTGCCTGGAGTGCAGTTAGGTTGAATGTGCATAACCTAACTTGACCCTTCAAATAATCACCCTAGGACTGGGTCTTAGTATCATTATCCGGATCTTTCTTCTTGTCATTTATCCAAAATGCTCTGTTTCAAAATAAATGATAAACATTTGCAATGAGGCACATCTGTACTCAAACTAGACCACATCATTTATTATGTCTATGTAGTTAAAAGTGGCACGGCCAATACCAGTAAGGCATATCTGTACTCAAACTAGACCACATAATTTATGTCTATGTAGTTAAAAGTGGCATGGCCAATACCAGTAAGGCATATCTGTACTCAAACTAGACCACATAATTTATGTCTATGTAGTTAAAAGTGGCACGACCAATACCAGTAAGGCATATCTGTACTCAAACTAGACCACATAATTTATGTCTATGTAGTTAAAAGTGGCATGGCCAATACCAGTAAGGCATATCTGTACTCAAACTAGACCACATAATTTATGTCTATGTAGTTAAAAGTGGCACGACCAATACCAGTAAGGCATATCTGTACTCAAACTAGACCACATAATTTATGTCTATGTAGTTAAAAGTGGCATGGCCAATACCAGTAAGGCATATCTGTACTCAAACTAGACCACATAATTTATGTCTATGTAGTTAAAAGTGGCACGGCCATTACGAGTTTATTGTGTTGTAGCAGTTATTTAATTCTTCATTTTTTTGGTCTTTCACTTTCCTCTAGAGCAAAGACCTTCAACCGTTAGTCATTTATATGCATTTGTTTCTTTTTATAAATATCCTTGTCTTTCTTATTTCTTCCTGAAGTTCTCCTTCAAAACTGGCAGTAGTTCTTGTCACCCCACATTTACCTGTTACTTCTTATTTCAGTTGTCACCTCCCACCAGTATCATTCTGTTGATATTTCTTCTACCAGGACAAGAGAGATTCACATCAATGACCAGAGTTTACTATAAGGATGCTCATGCTTGCCTGGTCATGTTTGATCTGACACAGAAGAAAACATTTCAGAACTCAATAAAATGGAAGCTGGATCTGGACCAAAAGTGCAACTTAATGGATGGTTCACCAGTTCCTTGTCTGCTCTTGGCTAACAAAGTAGGTCTGGATTTAGTTTTCTTCCAGAAATGTAATAATTTAGACTACTCAGTCCCTTCATCAGTCAACTAGAAATTTATCTAATCACTCTACCAGTCATTCAATCAGCCAATCTGATAATAAGTCAATCACTTGATCAGTGAATGAGAATGTCAGTCACTCCATCGTTTAGGCAGTCAACCAACACCTGTACCATCTAGCCAGTCAATGACTCCATCAACCAGCCATTTAGTTTATCAACAGTCAATAATTTGGAATCCTGGTATTCTAAAAGGCAGTCTGTTGCCAGGCAGCTGAATGCTTTGACTATCCGTAGTAGGTATTTTAAACTTCCTGTTGCTCAGCATGCCTGGGGGAAGGTACAAACAATTTGGGTAGATTTTTAACTAGAATTTTCAAATTTTGCCTGGGCTGCGGCTGTTCCTACTGTTATCGATTTCTAACTGCCAAGGGATTTTGAACGTGCTCGACACTGAATACGGGAGTCCAATCTCACTACCCAGAGATCAGAGGAATTTTTATCATAAGATCCACATGAAAAAATCCTGGTCTCTATTGTGATTTGAACCCATGACCTCCGATACCCAAGGCGAACACCTTACTTCGAGATCACTGAGTCTCCCAATCAATAACACTTATGATAAATCAGTTTAACTATTCAGTTAAAGTATTATCTAGTGGCTCTTTTAGACAGTTATAATACTTTGTTGTCATTACCATATGCAGGAGAAGCTGGAACCAGAAGAGGGACAGAATGTTACATTTTCTCATGGGAGTCATATTCATTGATTTGTTTGTGAATTTGATCAATCTTGAATCGGTACAAAAATGAGTTTATTAGTCAGATCATTACAGCATGTGCGACTGATACTGTGTTAAATGTTCATAACTTAACCCTTGTATTTATTTTTTGATTTGTCTGTGTCTTTGTCATTCAGTCCGATGATGTACAGCACAGAGAAGTATCCCAAGATGAGATAGAAGAAATGTGCAAGAAACATGAATTCTTGGGCTGGAGTGAGACATCCGTCAAGGAGGGCATCATGCTGGAGGAATCTATGGGGTCTGTGGCATAGAACGTTATCTGCAATACTAGCACATGTTCCACATTTGTATGCTCCATCTGTCTCATAACTTTCTCTCTCTTCTAGTTCAATGTCTTTCATGATCTTATATATATATGTCTCAGCAGGTCCTCCTAATTCTCTCATGGTTTTATTTTCCTGTTGTGTCAGGTCCTAGCAAGCGCTCTTCTTATTTCTTATTTGGACAAATGGCCCAGATAAAAGATTTATTTTATCTGCGTATTTGCTAAGTCCCTTCGTTGCTGAAAGTGGCGACGAAAGAAACCTTCTTTTTCGGTGTTCATCCTGGAAAATCGTATTTGTGGCGTGTCGTAGTATACAGCAAGGCTGGGATACCAATGGCGGTCAGGCTAATACCGGATTTTTACATGGCACGTTTCGATCCCTAATCTCTTAGGCTGCATGGGTGCAGTTTGTTTCCAGGGCCGTCACTTGGAGGTGGAGTATGGAAAGTACGATTGACAAGAGAAACCAACACAATAATACTAAAGACAGCAACATTGAAAACAATAGACAGCTATCTTAACACTGTGACACATGTTCAGTTTGTAGGTTATATAAAGGTTTTGTATATAAGTATTTTTCTTTTAGAATTTCTTGAAAATATTGTGCACAATTTTCTGCTGTTTCTCCACTTAGCTGATGGTCTATCTTCTCTTTTCCTGTTGCATTGTAACAGTTCTGTGTCTCTCATACATCCATAATGATATTGTATGGCATCTTGACAGTTCATTCAAATCTGTTACTAGCCTTTAGTAAACTCTGCCCGGGAGATCTGCATTCTCCATTACTTCTGTATTGTTATTTTTTATTTTATATATTTTTTGTGATGATTTTCCAGCTTGTAATCACACAATTTTAGGAAAAAATGAATACAGCAATAAAATCTGCATACTTTGTATAAGACATATAATAACATTACGGACATCTTTCAAGATGAATCCTAAATTATTTCCATAAAAACAAAACTGTAACTGATATATACATAGTTCAGCGCTAACTGCTTAACATTTTTCATTGCCAGGTTCTTGATTGAAGAGATGATGGCCAAATATGCAGATCTAGTAGGATTCTCAGAATCGTATCAAGCTGCTCTTGGTAATAACTCGCTGAAGCCGAGCAAAAATGAAGGAGGAGTCCCACCAGCTGAATCCAAGTGCCAATGCTGAGTTTACGAAGCCACCATGTTGTGAATGGAAGAAGCTGTCGCAAGTTGAATTAAATTATTGCCAGCTTTAAATGTATTTATTGTGAATTACTCAGAGCTACAAGTCATATTGGCTAACGATCATGGACCATAATTTATTGTATTTGTTTTGAGAGATTTTATAAGTAACAGTATTAAAGTGTGATATTTACATTTTCACATCTTGTGATTTTGGGACTACATTTTAAAATTGTACCATTTTGAGACAACATTGTACACATTTTATGCAACAGATTTGATATCTTTTAGAATAGTTTAAAAAAATAAAGTTAGCCACGTAGAAAACTGTTCATTGTAGTTTTTGGCAATGTTATTCTCTCACACTACACATATATTCTTGGACTGTACCACACTACACATATATTCTTGGACTGTACCACACTACACATATATTCTTGGACTGTGTACAGTCTCAAATAACCCACTCTATTTAGTTTGTGCCATAATATAAACACAACAGTGTATGAATGACCTATCCTCTTTCCCTGTTAGTTTCATTGCTACAGTTAAATATTCTTTCTTAACTGCAGTTGCTTTAACGGTTAAAGGGAGGTTTATTAACATTAATTTGACTGGTCTAGTAGATAATTAGGTAATTTTTCTTGAATGTGGTTAATGTACTTTGTCAAGCCAGCTCCTATCTGGCATGCTGTTGGTCCTTCTGGTTATTGTGCTCTTGGTATACACAATGTGTGATACTCGTAAAAATAATTGTTGCATTGCCAGTTGGACACGCCATTCTATTATTTATTCTGTAATAATGTTATGGTTGAAAATGTCATCCTTTGATAGTCAAACTGTATAAAGCTTTAGTTAGACTTAGATTAGAGTGCTGTGTTCAGGTGTGGAGTCATTATCATAGAGGAGATATAAACATGCTGGAAAGGATAAAAAAAAAACTGAATGGGATTCCAGAATTATAGAAATGAGGAAAGACTCCAAAAAACTGGCCTACAGCAACTAGAAAAGAGAAGAATTTGAGGTGATTTAATACAGGTTAATAAGATAATCAACAGAAATGATTAAAAATTATTTTGCAAAGTACAGTCGCCTACAAGAGGGAGCAGATACAAATTTATTAAAGGTCCAGATTAGATATTAGGAAATCGTTTTTTTTTAGTGACAAAGTGATGAATACTTGGAATACATATGGAAGCGGAAGTTGACCCAATAAATGCATTCAAGAATAAATTGAATGTGTATAGTTTTTAGTGAAGCAAAAGAAACTGGTTGTATACAGACTGCAAAATCTTATAAACTAGTATAAAAACGTTAAGTTACTAAATTTGGTTCCTTCTTTACTGAGTTTGGTTTCTTCTTGGAGTTTAATGTAGATAAATGTACAGTCATCCACATGGGTAGATCCAATATGGAACATAAATACAGAATGGGAGAAAACAATATTAGAAAGATAGATAAGGAAAGGGACCTAGGGGTTATAATAGATCATACAGGAAAGGTGAGTGAGCAAGTTAAGGTAGCAGTGAAAAAGGCAAATGCAATGTTAGGTATGATAAAAAGAAATATTAAACATAGGAGCAAGGAAGTGATCGTCAAACTGTATAAAGCTTTAGTTAGACCTAGATTGGAGTACTGTGTACAGGTGTGGAGTCCTTATCATAGAGGGGACATAAACATGCTAGAAAGAATACAAAAAAGAGCGACAAAGATGATAGTTGGATTCCAGAATTACAGTTATGAGGAACGACTCAGAAAAACGGGCCTACAGTGTCTCGAAGAGAGAAGAATTCGTGGTGACTTAATACAGGTTTATAAGATGATCAGAGGAATCGATAAATTAGACTATAACAAGTTTTTTAAAATACAGCCACCTACAATAACACGAGGGCATAGCTACAAGCTGATTAAAGAGAGGTCCAGGTTAGATATTAGGAAATATTTTTTTAGTCAGAGAGTGGTGTCTGCTTGGAATGCATTGCCAGGGGAGGTGGTGGAGGCAGGGACAGTTAATGCGTTTAAGAATAAACTGGATGCGCATAGATTTTAGAGCAAGGTGATGTAAATGTAACTGGTTGTATACAGACTCTGCAGGGTCTTCTAAACCAGTATAAAGACGTTAAGTTGACAGAAGGTGATATTTAAGACAATTGACTGGCCTTCGGTCTTCTGACCACGAGGACATCTGCTGAAAACATGAATGTGACAAAGATTTTTTTTTCTATCGGAGGTCATCCTAGTCAGTGCAGTACATGGGCAAGCAACCGTTACTTAACAGCCATATAAATCCTCCCAAAGAACTTCAGCAATGGGAATAAACATGGTACAGGATAATAGTTTTTACATTTTGGTATAGTTATTTAAGACCAATAAAAATATGTTTTGTCCGGTGGATCTGGTGATTAATTCCTGCTCAGATGAATATCTGAAGTATTTTAATATTTGCTATTTTCGCAGATCTTTCATATCTTCCTATTATTTTGCTCTTAATCTCTTATATTGTTGCTAAACTTTCCATACTACAATACGAGGGGGCTTAAAATGACAAACTTAAGGCAGCAATAGAAATTTGAAACACCACGCCATTGTCATGTAAGTTGGTTTTATCATTACTAATAACTTCAAGAGTGTCCTGCAGGTGGTGTCATGGAGCGGATGAGCCACATGACGTTATAGAAGCCATTTTTTTGTTGTTGAAGGAATGCTTACAATGGGTAGATTTACCCTTTGGTGTGCCCTGAAAAGGAAGTTTAGTGGCGGTGTTTTGTAGCTTTTCCCGAGCATGCTGATGAAGGTGCAGCAGTTGAATGCTTCATTCTGGAAAATCCCAGAGTTACTAAATGAACTAGCTACACTTCTGGACATCAGTCAAGGTTTAGCAGATCATCTCATCCACGACGTGAGCCACTTCCGCAAGGTGGGTGCACCGACAAACACCGTTATTGATGCCTGTCGAGAACATTTGTGGAGCTTTGAATCAGAAGGTGAAGGTTACCTAATAAAAATTGTCGCGGGAGATGAACAGGGTTCACTTTCACCAGCCGGAATCCAAGAGAGCGAGCAAGGAACGACACCATCCCTCATTAGAACCGAAAAAAGCCCTACGTGCAAGGTGAATCTGTTTCTCTTTTGGGATGAATGAGACATTATTTTAGAGCAAGACATGCCCAGGCACTGTCACCAGTCTCATGTATACAAGTCTTCTCATGGATCATCCTTGATCAGCAATTAAATACAAATGATGTGGAGATTTCTTTGTACAGGTGTCTTGTTGCAACATGACCATGCTTAACCTGATACTGCCCTCGCAATGACTGCAATCACAGCGGACACTTTGAATGTCTTTTACATTCACCATTTCGTATCCCAAGTGATTACCACGTCTGTAGACTACCGGTGCTGAAAGAGGCGATGGGAGGAAAGACTTTCAGGTCCAATGAAAATGTGCAGCAGGAGGTACAAACGTGACCAACATTTTTCCTCAGAATCCATTCTTTGGATGATAGTAGTGTGTCACTTTTTCTGGATACGTTTCGGAGACAAAAAATTGTACGGTTTTTATTTTAAGCACCCTTGTGCGTATATATATATATATAAGTGCTACATCATCCCAGGCGCACACATCTGCGTATGATTTCAAATTCCTGCAATCTGTGCCTTGCTTGTTCATCAACATGCAGATGACCATATGTCATGTGATTTATAATTCATATGGTGCATGTATATCATGCGACATTCATTACATTATTACTGGTAACATTTGTGGTAGTGTATGCACTTGAATCATCAGAATTGTTAGTGAATTCATTATGTTCCATGCATCTGAGTAATCATGTGGTAAAATGACATGGTTTACTGGTAAGCTAGTCAGATGAATCATGCACCTTGTTTGTATTGTCTTATGGTTTCGTTCGTTCTCAATCTCCCGCTACAAAAAGGACTTAAGTAGCAGAATGTAGTTCAGAGAACGAAATGCCCTGTCTTGTAGTTTACAGCTTGACTGCGATATTTGCACTTTGCTGTCCAAAACACATCCGTTTTAAGTACCGGGTTAGCATTCCCTCTTCGATCCCGTCTCCTTAGCCAGTCTGCTCTGTTTCAGCCTGTTATCCAGGATCACCGTGTGGAGGTGTAGAAGTGTCTTGGCAGCTCTGGTTCGCTGGCCCTGACGCCAGCAGTCTATTATGGGTCATTGATCTCTGCAACTTATCCGCTGCTCAACATCTTGATCCTGTGTGTCTTTAAAGAACATTGACTGACATACCATTTTTTGCTTGCTGCATGTGTGATAATATTTATGTTGTATCCCTTGTCAAAGAAAGTCGAACCGCCATTCATCATCACGAGCTTGGGCTGCGAAACCTCCTGACTTACATCAACTTTAAGCTTTGTCAATTAAAGTTTTCAGCTCCATGTGGATCTTAGGTCTTCAAAAAATACACTCCAGGTCAAATATTGACCTGCCCTTATTAAAGTTTTTGTGACAAACTTCTAACAGGATGGGCTAGCCAGTCTCATGCCCAGCCCACCTTATTTGCTTATGACATGCCTGGCTGGTTACAGTGTTACTATTCTCCCCTCTCCCGTAACACTCAGACATTTGTCAACCTGTAGGCAATAGCTATGGACAGCTTGCATGGCAATATCTAATATACAACTCTCTATAGCTATAATAGAGTAATTGGATATTTCCTTTTGATTAGATTATGACCTGGCTGAATATACTAGAATATGCTGGAATTCAGAAACGAACCTTCCACCTTCACGATGTTGCAGTCAAGGTAGGGTTCGCCTTTATCACTTCCTTGCATCAATTGCCTGCTGATTCTGAGCTCTAGACTTGACATCCGGAGGCAGTGTGGTCTTAAAAGGTGTTCCAGCTACCAAGGAGCAGCAATGATGTTGGTCTTCTACCACTGACAAGCTTAATATCATTCTAGCAGCTTTACAATCTAAGAATAAATGTCCACTCTGGCTGGGTTTATAATCATGTTCTGTCCTCAAGATTTGCGGTACTTAGACTGGTGTTCTTACTGCCTGTAAACAACACCATTTCAACGAGGACCTAGTATGGAAGATTATTCCTAGACCATAAAACTGACACAGCAGTGGTCCCCCTTTTCATGAAATAAAGTTTTGTCTAGAATGTGGCCAGGGAGAAGCACATATCAAGCTAAAGCTCATGTTACTTTCTTCCCATTGCCTGTCATTTATGTTTGGCCACATATGTATTTGTTATTTACATGTCTCTATTTATTATAATTTATCATTTTAATTCATTCACTCCCAAATATTTTGGACCTCTGGATGCACATTTCTTTTTAGTGTAAAAAACCTCTCAAACCACAGCATCACTTAGTTGTGATCTATTTATCTTAAATAAAAGTTCACTGAAATAACACATATTATATACCAAACTGTTCACAATTGAGGCCATGATTTAATGGAATACACATATTTTATAAATGGAAGTGAACATTTGTGTATGAGAGATTATAGTTATAGATAGATTATAGCATAGTCTTTTTTTAATTATGAAAAAAATTGTTCCCATCATCAACACAAGCTCTCAGTCAATACACAAATAACGTAATGACTTTCTATTGATGGTAATCCACAAGGCAAGATGTTCTGAAAGTTGCACCTAATTTGGTACAGTTGTTTTCACAGTATACTGAAGACACAGGAAGTTGAAAATGTGCTCAAAAATAAAAGCACCAATCAACATCAGCGAGAGTGTTTACAATTGACACGCCCAGAAAGAATGTTCTTGCTGTATTTAATAGATATGTACACACTAGCATCGCTGTGCAGGATCTTGAACCTTTACTGAATTTGTGAACTGTTACTGCCGTTGCTTTAGACAAAAGAGGGCACCGCCTCCTTGTCCAATAATCTAACCATAACCGAGCTTGTACTGTAAAAACTTATTTAGTCTGACTGAAGGGACATATTTGGTTTCCAAGTATGAATTTTAAACATTTTTTCAATGAAACACACTTCAATTCTTAAGGAAATGAAAAGTACCAAATCTAGACTTCCTCCAATAAACAAAATACAACATTTAGGAGAACTAGGGATGGGAAAACATGTAAGTTTGTGAACACAGTCAAAGCTGATATATCGGCTCCTGGGTTTTCTGGGGGGAAAAAGGAACCTGATGTATCAGCTCGTGTAAGTGAATGAGTTAAATCAAACCAGAAAATATTTTTGTATAATGATGTGTCTGTATTTTTATGAAACCAGCGCCATGATAATTTAGTCACATTCCAGCTCATCTATTTGAGAGATATACCAGTCATCAACTATGTGTCTTAGTCTCTATGGGCCATGCGCGTGGCGCCCTGTAAGTTTTGTCCAGCTCTGTCTCCTGTTTTTCTACACTGTCTGCTGTAGCTGTAAAGTCTGATCCCGAGTGACAGTCCCCGCCAGAGACCGTACAACCATATTGAGGAGGCTGGCTGTTCCTTGTTCTCTTAGTCTTTCTCTTTTCTCTGCAGCCAGACCTCTGCGAGTGTCAGCAGCCACTATGCCCCCTCCAACTGACTGTCTCCAGATAGCTCGATCCTGATCAATTTCTTCCCAGTCCTTGGATGGGATGTCACATGACTTCATGTCCCTCTTGTATACGTCCTTGAACCACAGTGTGGGATCGCCGATTCTTCTAACTCCAATGGCTAGCTGTCCATAAAGGATATCCTTTGGCAGCCTATCATCTTCCATGCGATAGATAAACATGTCACAACCACCGTAGACGTCGCTAGCTCAACATCGAGTACATGCTGTGAGTGTTTGCTTTCTGTAAGACCGTATTATGTGACACACTCTCTCTCTCTCGCCACCCAATCCCCAATATACGCCGTAGACATCTCATGTGAAAGGCGTTGGGCTGCCGTTCCTGTTTGTGTAAGTGCTCTAAGTCTCGCTTCCATACATGAGAGTGCCAAGAACGCAGGTCTGATAGACCCGGACCTTGGTGTAGTGATACTGTCTATCTCCTCGAGTGAGAGAGTTGCTGGTGGCAGACCCCCAGATAAGTGAAACTGTTGACGACCTCCAGATTGACACCATCAATCTTTATGGAGGGTCTAGTGGTAATGTCCTGTGCGCTGACATGTCTTTTCCAGGCTTATAGTGAGCCCAAACTGCACCCCACGGTGAATCTGTCTCCCAGTCTCTGCTAGAACTGCATCATCCGCAAATAGCATCTCCCTAATGAGCACTGTCATCGCAAGCTGTCAGGACAGGTTAAACAGCCACCCATCTGACCCGGTGTGCAGATAAACATCATTCACAGATGTCATAAGCGTAGGATAGGAGCATGGAGAAGATCCCAAAGAGGGCCGGCGCGAGCACACATCCTTGCTTCACTCCTCTTGATGGGAAAAGAGTTTGAAGAAGATCCATCATATAGAACTGAGCCCTTCATATCAGTGTGAAAATAAATTATCATACGCCGCAGTTTTGTGGGCGCAGCCGATATCCTCAAAGAGTTCGAATAGTCCCTTTCTACCAATCAAGCCGAAGACCTTGGTGAGGTCTAGATACATCATAAAGAGCAGCTGGTCTTGTTCTCTGCACTTCTCTTGGATTTGGCGAAGCGAGAAAATCATATCTGTTGTTGATCTACCTAGTCTAAAGACACACTGAGATTCTGGGTACACCCTGTCCGCGAGAGTCCTCAACCTGTTTAGTAGCATGTGGGTGTTATCTTTGCCTGCAATGCTCAGGGGCGAGATCCCTCTATAATTATTGCAGTCACCTTTGGTTTTGTAAATAGTCACAATGATGGCATCACACATATCTTGGGGGACTGCACCTTCACCCCAGTAGAGGCATAGAAGATCAAATATCGGCTGGGCTAGTGCTGATTTCCCACATTTATTGACTTTGGGTGGGATACCATCTCCCCCTAGTCATTTGTCAGGTAGTTGATAGCCCTATCAAGCTCATCCAGAGTAGGTGGTTTGTCAAGTTCCTCCATAATGGACAGGGCCTGTAGCCTGCACAAGGACTCAGTGGCGACCACTGTTTCCCCAAGATTAGTGATCCACCCATCTGCTGGTCACGGCCCATGATTTTCACAACTGTCAGAGATTTGGGGGGGGGGGGGGGGGGGGGGGGGGGGGAAAGCACCTCTCGAAGTAGGGCCAAGTGCATCTTTATGTCATGGATATTTTCCGTCTATGCATTTAGCTGAATTTCTTCGCACAGTTTCTGCCAGTACTCATTTGCGCATTGTCTAGTGATTCATTGGTTGGTGCCTCGGGCAGCAAGCGTCCTCTCATTTGGGCATTTTTTATAATTGATAGAGCTTCTCGCTTGACGTCAATTACTGGTTCAATGCACACCCTTGAAGATCATCGGAGATGCATGTACACATAGTACACACTTTCCAGCTTGCAAATTGGAGACCTGGAGTCTTCTTTTTAATTTTGTTACATAAATATGTAAGCAGCGTGCTCTTTGGAGAAATATTTTTTTTAAACAAATTTGGCTGTTATAAATTTCTTGGTAGGTCGTCATTACTTTTCGTATGTGGAGTGAGCACACTTACAAAAAGATACCCCATGTCTGCCAAACTGGAGATGGATGTGATTCGAACACCAGTGCATTTCGATTGTGAAACAGATGATGTGTGCAGCAGCCCCCCCCCCCCCCCCCCCCCCAAAATATTTGTATGTGTGTCTAGGAAATATATCTAACACACTGGTAAATGTACACATTTATTGACCCATTGCAATGTCCCTTTTTTCCCCTTCTGGTAAATTTAAATGGGTGTAAATGTATTTAGTCATTCAGCCTTCAAAGTGTTTCTTTGTCCCTGCATACAATTGCTGTTCACCTTATCTGTATGGTTTAGTCTTCTTTTTGCGGTGCATTACATTTGACCACAGACAAGGGTTCTCTTTGAATACTTGTACTCAAATAGCAAGATTGTGCCTCGTCACAAACAGTGGCTGCATTTGAGCGTCTCAAGTTTGACAGCATTTTAGCGCACAGCCTTGATCTGGCACCTCTTCCTAAAGTTACACTTCTGACAAGGAAGTGTGCACGTGGTTTCCTAAATTTTGCATGCAACAACTTATCCGTGTGTGAACCTGTATGGCGACTATGTTGAAAATTTTTTAAATGACACATTACCTAAATAACATTCCACGCTTTAAGAAAACGTATAGCTCATATGCAAATCAATAAAAATTATCTTCTCAAAGACAAAGCTTTTCAAATCTGCCTCTAAACTAAGATGGTTGAACTGTTTAATGTATACTACAGCTGGCACCTTTACAGGAAGCTTGTCACCTGAGCATATACAGTTACAACAGCAATAGTTTGTTTGGATCATGATGTTCCTATGCCTATACGCACACTCTGTAATCACGATTTATGAGTTGCTTGGAAGGTTACAGTGGTCCAATTCAAATCATGTAAGTATACCTAAAAGTATATGACATATCAGCCAAAGCAAAGAAACAAATTGAATTTTGTAGAGTCCAGTGTTGTTGAATGTTCTTGCATGTATATTTATTTTTCTCAAATCACTACACGAGTAGTGTCAAAGTCATGAGTCGGGCGGGATATTATCAGACACATTCCGAACTAAGCTGTTTTCTCATGTATAGAATTATACACTTTGAGATAAATTATTCCTTCAGGTCTGCTTGCAGATGAGATGAGCCCTTTTTCTTAAGTAGTGAATGAGCTGACGACAGCCAGTGAATAAAAGCTGGCTGTTTGCAGAGTCAGTGAACCATAAAGCACCAAGACCTTATTCAGCCTCGAAGTGGCTGCATCTATGCAACCTGGCTAAGAAAATAGGAAGACAAATGTGGTCACAAAAATGGATGTATCAGGCTGACTGCACAAATGTTGTACATTAGGAGACCTGGTACAACATTCTAACACTTGATCATACATACTGGTAGACCTAGTACCATAGTCAACACTTGATTGTACATGTCAGGTTCTTCTATGGGGATACCTTTACTACCAGAAGTGTTTTCAGTTGTGTCCTCAAATCTCCAGCCCTAATATGCGATGTCTGACCCACCATGTACACGTGTTCTGGACGACTGGTAATAAAATGTGTATACAGTTGTTGGATGCAGCCGTAATAGTGATAAACAAATCCAGAAAGTTAAAAAAAAAAAATGTTTACTTCTGACTATTGTTTTTGTATCTGGCAGAAAAACCTGTGAATGGATTTATATGTCTAATGTTGTTTGAATGGATTTATATGTCTAATGTTGTTTGAATGGATTTATATGTCTAATGTTGTTTGAATGGATTTATATATGTCTAATGTTGTTTGAATGGATTTATATGTCTAATGTTGTTTGAATGGATTTATATGTCTAATGTTGTTTGAATGGATTTATATAAGTCTAATGTTGTTTGAATGTATTTATATGTCTAATGCTGTTTGAATGTATTTATATAAGTCTGTTGTTTGAATGTATTTATATAAGTCTAATGTTGTTTGAATGTATTTATTTAAGTCTAATGTTGTTTGAATGTATTTATTTAAGTCTAATGTTGTTTGAATGTATTTATATGTCTAATGCTGTTTGAATGTATTTATGTCTAATGTTGTTTGAATGTATTTATATGTCTAATGTTGTTTGAATGGATTTATATAAGTCTAATGTTGTTTGAATGTATTTATTTAAGTCTAATGTTGTTTGAATGTATTTATATGTCTAATGCTGTTTGAATGTATTTATATGTCTAATGTTGTTTGAATGGATTTATATAAGTCTAATGTTGTTTGAATGTATTTATTTAAGTCTAATGTTGTTTGAATGTATTTATATGTCTAATGCTGTTTGAATGTATTTATATGTCTAATGTTGTTTGAATGGATTTATATAAGTCTAATGTTGTTTGAATGTATTTATTTAAGTCTAATGTTGTTTGAATGTATTTATATGTCTAATGCTGTTTGAATGTATTTATTTATGTCTAATGCTGTTTGAATGTATTTATATAAGTCTAATGTTGGCAGCAATTATCTTGTTGATGTTAACACAATTTGTTGGTTATATCAGGGTCAGCTATTATTTTTTATATCATGATGTGCCATGTGATAAACAGTTTATTACCATGTTTTATTATATTCGTACCTGATATCAGTATTAGTTATATGTTTTTGTTTTTTTTGGGTTAAATTTGCCTTTTTGGCTACAAGTGAAGCATAGGGCCAGCACCTACTTCTGGCACACTTACAGGAAACATATATTGGACTATTTACAGTGGGGAGTGTTTTTTTTTTTACATGAGGCTGCTGGCCTCCTTCACAACCCTCTTTAATTGCTTGACGGTCGCAGTTGTTCTATTTTTTTCCACTCTGGTGAATTTGAACAGTAGTATAAAGATATGAAACCACATACACTAATTTGTGCGGGCATTGTGTATACCCGTTTCAGTATTCTTGCAAGGTGTATAAGTGTACATTTTTGGTGCAGTGAATAGGGTGCCAATAGGCAGGTTCTTATGAAACCATTTTTATGTTGAGAGAGTAAGTTACTGTTCTACATTTTGTAATCAGAAAGCAGATTTTGAACTATTTTTTGTGAAAATTATTTACAGCAAAAGATATAAACAAAATCCTAGAAATGGTTTTATTTGTGTTTGGACTTTTACTTCTTACTTGTAACAAAAATCTATACTTCAGACCAAACAAATGTACATTCACAACAAACAAACAACAAACAATGTGGACTTCATTGAGTACTTTATTCATGACACAAATGACAGATCACACTATAATCTTTCTTAGGCCAACACTTGATCGTGACATTCAGTTGAACTCCATATTATCCACGTCCCGTTCCATTACTACCTCAACTAACTGCTTTTTCCGTTTCAGACCAGCTGTAAAATGCATAAAAAGAACAAACATCAGAAACAATGATTCATAGAAAGTTATCAGATTTGAGTCAGTCAGTTGTTACAGCTCTGATGTTCCTGATCCAGTAATGCTGCTAACATTTAAAGACCGCACATTGAAATGTATAGTAAGAATACAGCAGACCAACTAATTAAGCGAAAATTGTGATTACTTGCCTTTTCCTCCCCCTTCTGGAGTTGAGCATCATGGAAAGCTATGTTGCTCTTGAAAATGTCTTATAGGACTGATATGGAGCAGCCGCCACGCCCACCCCTCATCTGTGTGCCCAGTCACATTCATTGCTGCCCCCCATATATGCTCACTCCGATTCATTGTTGTGCCACCAACAGAGCACACTCTATAGCTCCTCATAGCAAATTCAGAGAATGTTCACTGGCTTTGACAGGTTCCCATTTACAGCTGGGCTGACTGAGGAGTGATTATACACATGCAACATACTGGTCTGTCAAACCGAGCATGAAGTGGTTTGAACCAGGTGTGTTGGGTTTGTAAACCAACTTCTTGATCACTCTGTTATATTTCTGCTATGTCATCTGGCCTTCCCCTATATACCAATTGTGTTGTTATGTGTGCAGCAGTAATTAGCCAGGCTACATTATCATGACACAACCGAAACACCTTATATTCAGTCTTGCTATGTATTATCACAAGTAGTGGCTCTCAGTCGTTTTTTAAGTTTGCTTTATTTCTCTATTTCCCACAGCAGTGTGTGTTGCACAATGCTTCCTCCTGCATTTTCGAAGGGTTTGCTTCCCCCGCGGTTGCTGTGATTAGCCGCGTCACATCACTAACCCACATCAGACAAAAGTGTATAAAAAAGGAGTGGCAATACTTACCAGCCGAGGACTTGATGAGATGAATATTCTTCTCCACTTCTATTTTGTCTTCCTCCTTTCTGAGTTCTCGTCCTTTCTTTAACCTACAGTGGGAAAAATCGTCCATCAAATCACATTGCTCTATGAAAATGATTGTGGTTAATATGAGCACTATGGAGGGATGCACACAACTTTCATTTCTAAAATCAGTTTGATACATTCTCACGAGTTGACGTAAAGCATTTTTGTTGCTATGTTTCTGTGTACCATTCATAATAATAATAATGGTTGCGTATGCGGCACAGGCCTGTTGCGTTGATTGACCACTACCATGTCCAACCGCTGAGGCTGTGTCCATGCATAGCGCGCCGACCGAAATCCACACAGACTCCCCAGGTAGAGCTGTGTACTCCACAGTCTTGGGATGAGGGCAGCGAGGAGCGTGTTGGACCAATGTTTTTGTCAAGCTTCCCGTGTCAAACCGCTGAGGCTTTTGACTGTGTTCACCTGTTGGATCAGCGTGATCCTTGCTGGGCTGAGAATACGAGGTTGGGAGAGGTACAGTGTAACCTTCGGTGGAGGGAGTGAAGGGCAGGAAGAAGTCTGCTTCAGCCCAAGCAGAAATGTCCTTGAGTAGTGATAATCTGGACTGTATTCTGGTGTGCAGTTAAGCGGACATTGGAACTCCGTCATGGGTTGGTTTCCCACAGCTTGAGCCAGGTATGAAATGCAGCATAACAAACAGGACAATCAATCGAAAGCACATCAATTTCACAGAATAATATCCCTGATACCACCCAATGAAGGAGTTGTGAATTATAATCATAATAGGAACCACCAAACATCAGAAAACACGACACAAAGGCATGACCATCTTACTTACATCACAACCATTTACAGGGTCGTCTATTTTGGTGCACATAAAAAGGGCAAGGCAGTCCCATAGCAGACACTGCTGTCGGAGATAAAGTGTTGAGACTTCATTGTATGAGGCCACACCTTTTTATGAGGCGAGATCTCTCCACATGTAAGCCAAGGCTGGAAAGCCTGCATGTCCCAATTAACCTGTGAGCTATGTCGGCAGGAATACTACTTCTGGTAGGATCGTCCAAACTGGACAGGTCCTTGGAGAGGGGTCAGACTGACTAAGGTGCTGGGGAGTCCTATATGTGTAGCTGCAGAACCCACCAGCGAGTAGTATATGCTCTTGACTGCGCCAATCCACCCCCACTTCATGGGTGCATTCTTGGTTTTGTTCTTTGCTGTTTGTCCCCATGGATGATCCTACGGCTAAACAATGTTCCATCATTGCGATATCTTGAAGTTGATTTCTATGCCCCAATCTCCTACAGTATCAGTTATCACCATACTGGTCAGAGTTAGAGCAAACATACACCCCTTTTTATCTGATTTCTATGCCCCAGTATCAGTTATCACCATACTGGTCAGAGTTAGAGCAAACATACACCCCTTTTTATCTGATTTCTATGCCCCAATCTCCTACAGTATCAGTTATCACCATACTGGTCAGAAAACATACACCCCTTTTTGACTTCATTTGTGATAGTAAAGGACTCTGATAGCTCACCATTTCCCTCATCATTTGCCTGCATTCCATCATGCAGTTATTGATACATTTCTCTGGGCAGCTGTATTTTGTCATGATCCTCCATAGACCATTACTACTGACTGCATGACTGATTATACAGAGACGCCTCTGTTGATACAGCAATGGTGATTACCTTTGTGTTTATACAAATATATTATAATTAGTGCATCTTTGAGATCTTGTGGGATAGTTTCACTATGCCACATTTCTCTGTTCAAACTCTACCGCCATCTTATAGGCCTCAATAGTGATTGAATCTGAACTGGGAGCCTTTGCACTGGTTCGTAATACATCTACTCTTTTTATTCTTCATTCATTCTCAATCTCCCGCTACCAAGTCTGAACAGGGCTTTGCAAGTAGCTGGATGTAGTCCAGAGAACGGATTGCGTTGTGTCGCTAGTTTATAGTTTGACTGTGATATTTGCACCTTTCGGTCCGACACATCCGTCTTCGGCAGGAATACATCTAGTAATTCATTTATAGTAACATCAGAATACCATTAAAATATTATAGACATGGTTGGAGAATTTTTTCTTTGTTCAAAATTATTGTTTTTCCCCATTCAGCATGAAGTTGGGACAATGGACTAGACGGTTTAGTGAGCATGGCAATAGGTTTTCATGTCATGGCTGTCAGCAAAACCTTGGATCTCATCTGATTTATTACTCAACCTTGTGTCCCATATCTGGCGTAGTTTCGACTATTCTACATGTTATTGAATGTGTCCTTATTGGGTGTATACATTGGATCAAGAGACTTGGTTGGTTCACATAACATATCTTAAATTGCAAAGAACAGGTCATAAAACATACACCATCAATTTGTAGGCTACCTGTTAGCAATGAAGTGGTTCTGTCTTCTGGTTTTTATTTCCTCTATCCTCTTTATGGCTTTCACTGAAAAAACAAAGTGCATGGGATGTTATAGTTATAAAGAATGAACACCTAATTCCTTCCAGGCACACCTCATTTATAGCATTCTTAGGTATACCTTCATTTATAGTACATACAACGACTCTTGCATGATTATTCATGTTATTACGGTTTGATTAGATTGTACACAAGCTAGCTTATGATGGTGAATCTAAATGGATATCGACTACCACAATTTAAACTTTCTAAATCTATTGATAAATGGTACTTCAGTGCTAAAAACAGGCATTGTCAAGGACACAAACGCCATGGCTCTGACAGTGCATTTTTTCTTCAGAAGAAATAAGCTAATATTGTGTAAGTAATACAATATGTTTTGGTTTGGTGTACATTGTTATTTATAAATAAAGTTGAATTAGTGCCTAGTTTAAATTTGTTAACATAAATTGTATGACTATAGTCCTACCTTTCTGACTGGTTAAATTTTTGACTGACTGGTGATATATATATATATATATATATATATATATATATATATATATATATACATACATACATACATACACACACACAGGGTCTTTCAAATGATTTGAAAGATAATTTCATCAGGAATACAACATTGCCACCGATGGAGTATCCTGTGAAATACATTCGAACACATTCTCAAATTTATGCAGTGTGTGCTAAAGGTTATAATCCTACCACCAGGTGGCAAACAATAATTTGTAAAATGGCTACCAGTGGTAAGGAGAAAACATTTTGTACCTTACAATTTCACGTCTGTGTTGACTTACCATGCCACCTGGTGGTAGGATTATGAACTCTGGCACGCTCAGCGTAAACTTGAGGATGTGTTTGAATGTATTTCACTGGATATTCGATCAGTGGTAATGTATTCTTCATGAAACTTATTATCGTTCAACTCATTTTGAAAGATCGTGTATATATAAGCTTTCTCAAACACGGAGAACACAAAACAGTAAACTGGTACAGACTTTCATAAAAGGATGGCTGCACAGAATAACAAATTTGAAATGACATGATTCGACCACCAAAACACCCATGGATAAGAGAGCTCAAGACAAATATAATGGAAACAGGAAAGATGTGGACTAGAAAAGATGGCCCAGGATTGCAGCACTTGGTGCATTGTTGCGTATTTGTTGAAGACATGTGCTCATTATGAGTGAAAAAAGTTTTTGAGATATATATTCTGGGAGAAGAGCCAGACCTACTAGATGCACCAACTGGGTAGTGGATAGCTGAATGACCGCTATATGTCATAGATAGCTGTTAATACAAATTGACAAGCGTGAACCAGAAACAGTGGCCTGCGTGGAGGCAGTTCCTCCATCATGCAAAGCCATAATATACCAATCCCCTGTTTGTCTACCAGCTCTGAAGCTATTAATACAGATACTGAAACATCCATCAGTTTTATTAGAAAGATTTCAGAGAAGGTTATCTGATTTTAACTACCAAGGGAAGGTGGACTTTAAGAATGTAAAAATCTCTGTACCCTGTAAAGTTTTAAAGTGATACCAAAGAGACTAGAAAATGCAGTTGGATACCATGTTGGGATCAACAAAAACATCTTATGTACAAGATTTAGCCACTGCATGCATAATTGTAGAACACCCATTAGCATGGAATTCAAGTGAACACATCAAAAAGTCTTTGATAGCTTGGATATAGACCCTCTAGAACCTACTAAGACTCTACAGGATACTGCAAGAGGTCACCAACATAATAACGCAGACGTGTGCGGACATTCAGTGTCGAGTTTTGCCATAGAACAACAAACAGAATAGTTTAACGTTAAATTATAGGCTTAATGGCAGCTGCCCTGACAAAATTCATCATTTTAGCCAAAAAATCACCCCAAAAATTATTTGTACCTTCTCTGGGGTGTTTGTTAAGAGCAACATATAGATGGTGCCTATCTGGCTATAGGTCTACTTAGTTCTAGTGTTTTAGTCTATTAAGATGGACTCGCGCATCGGTAAAACCACCCTCCAAGAAACTGGTTGTATACAAAGTTAAATATAGGATCAGTCAGGACTGTTTTCTGCTTCTGATGGCAATTGATTGGATTATTCAAGAAATGAAATTCAGCCAACCTTATTGAATCTAGAAAACCTGGACTTTGCTGATGACATAGTTCTTCTATCTGACAGTCAGCTCACAGGGAAAAAGAAACAAGGTAAGACCAACAGAGAACACACAGAGAAGAGACCTAGAGGCAGATACAAGAAAACCGAGGAGAAGCTGGAAAACTTGGTACAGAACAGCATCTGCTTGGAGAGGATTGGATAAGGACAGAGAAGTGTGTAGATATAACTCTATTATTGGACCAAATTGACCAGTTGTTCATTTATTACTATAATGGTATACACTACTATGAAGCATAGTGGATACTGTACAATAAAATTGTGCTGCAGTAACATGCATATCAACTGTGGATCATTTTGCACCATGTGCCAGAAATATTAATATTTGAATCAGGGTTCACATTTTGCATGCATCACATTAAATAGTGGATTGTTAAACTGAAAATGGCCATGTGTATTCCCTTTGGGGGATTCATCTACCAGGTTGTCTCCAATCATAGTTATGGGTGACATTGCACGTAGTTAAGTCATGTTTAGTTTCTCATGTTTCTGTGATCATGCACACTTACAATTCATCAGCATAAAAAGTACTATTTGTTTCCCTTTTATTTCTTCAACTATTTCCACTGTACAATCTTTCATGTTCCATATTTCTGTTTGTAGCTATGAGATCATGCGATTCTGATATGTGTAATTTTGGTAGAGTACCTGTGCTTTGCCACAAAACGCTGTTGTATTTGACTGGTTCGTTTCGTCTTTTCTCAAACTCCAGGGAGGGATCGACCTTCAGCTCTTTGCCTGTACCTTTCCTAAATGCTTTAGTCCATTTTGCTGTTCTAGGATTGCGCCTCTTCTGGAAAAACTTGTGGCACTTAGAGCGACAGAATCTAAACATCTGAAAGTACAAATGGTAAAAATACAAGATTATAATTTAATTTTAGAATAATGTTATGAAATGACACAAAAGCTTAGGGATGGTCCAGTAACGTGTTCACAGAACAATGATAACCACGAATCTGTCATATTCATAACTAGTTAGAAAATGATTACTGATTGCAAATATCAATAAGAAAGCTATTTTTGTTTAGACATTTATTTTTGTTAACAGAGAAACAAATTTCCCAATCAACTTTAACAATCTTGTAGCAGTGAATGAAAGCTGACCAACACACTATTCTGACTCCAAGTGGTATTCCTGGAAACATACTGCACTTGTGCAGTGTGACTTGTATAGCGATTGAAGCGGTAAGGAAAAAAAACCAGAACATCCTTTTTTAATAAAGGATCTAAACAATATCACCACTTCAAGAGAACTGTGAGACAGTGGAATCCATCTTGTTGCAACATTCTTGTCAGTGATTGGAGGCTGACATGCTGTCAAAGGAAGGTGGAAAGCTACCTCAACCCAATAAAGGTTTACCAGATGTAGATACAGGAACAAGCGTACGGCAAAGTGCATGTGGCACTGACGGCTGAGTATCCGCTCCAAAATTGCTCAATATAGAAGAACAGAAAAAAAGCTCAAATGGCCACCAAGAATGCCATTCCTGGACAAGCTCTATGGAGATACTAATCCTTCAGGCTAACAACTCACTGCATTCTTTAGTATGTTTATAGATATGTTCAAGCTGATATCTGTTGTAGTGTGTACTGTAGTGTTGACAGATATGCACTTTGGTGGATCACGAGGAAATCCGGTTGTCCAAGCAGATTCACTAAGATCGCCAAACAATTCCATGAAAGTAAAATTGAAAGTATGAACACTCGTATGTGCTGAGTGATGGCGTAAAATGCATTTCATGTGACAAATGATGTCAATCAGGGCTGTGTACTAGCTCCAACACTTGTTCAACATAATGTTTGCTGGTATGCTCAGTGATAGCTCTCAGGGTTGTGTTGATAACGGAGTACAAATGAAATACTGGACTGATGGAAAACTTTTCAATCACAGGCTGCAGACTCACACCGAGGTAAAGGACACAACCATCTCTAAACTAACTTTTTGCTGATAACTGTACCCTCACTGCCAGCACTGAAAGAGACATGCAGACATGTGTGGACAAGTTCACTACAGCCTATGACATGCTTGGTTTTACCATTTATAAAAAACAACACCGAAGTCATGTTTCAGTCTGCCCTGAGTGTGTATATCGTGACCTAGATATTAGAGTTAAGAAGTGCCTCCAACCAGTAGACAACATCACCTACCTTGACAGCAACCCTCTCCAGGGAAACTACCATTGACTCTGAGGTCAGCAACATAATTTCCAAGGCTAGTGCTGCCTTTGGGAGGCTGTGCATCAGCGTAAGATTGGAGGCACTCAAACAACTAATGTATGGTAGGCTGGAGAGTCTCTGTCTAGTCGGTTGGCAAAAGAAGTTCTTCAAATACTCCCTCAAAATATCTGACATGCTTCAACATCAATAAAAACCTCTGGGAGTCCCTAGGATTGGATCGCCAGGTATGGATTCAAATCACCATCAAAGGTGTCTCTTTTGCTGAGATGCGCAGGATATTCGAGGCACAGAAAAAACGTACTGTGCTAAAAGATAAAACAACGGACACTCACATGTCCAACCCAATTCTGACCTTAAATGATTGTTTTGTCTGCTATCCATCGTTTGCACGGTCGGTCTTTGTATCCATTGTACCTGTAGAGCATTTCTTTGTGAGGGATACTATCTGGTGTTTGTCGCGTCACGAACCATTTGGTTTGCTGTCTCTTGATGAGGTATAGCGCTGGTGTTTCCTAATATCTTCGTTTCTGATTCTATCCATTATCGTTACTCCAAGCATTCTGTTGTTACAATGTTTCTTCTATCTTTGCTTGCCAATGTCTGATTTTGGCATTGATAGCACAATGGGGGCAGGAATATTGTGTTGTATAGCGTTCTTTTTGTATCCACTGTCACGTGTTTATATTGTAATATCGGGGACATTTGTTCAATGATTTGACTTGCTTGATTACATCTGTGTTGGATTTCAGTGTCTGTTTTTCCATCTTCTGAGATTATGTTACATAGGTGAGTGAAATTTTACACCTGTTTTACTTGTTGATTTTGTATAAATATATTTCTTTTTGTTTCTTGATGTCTAATGAATGTAATAATTAAAGATCATTTGTTTGTATGATACAGATATCTAATCACATCTCACCGCATTATGCAGCATATGTGGAAGGGGTTTATGTGTCAGAATCTACAAACTATCATAACATGAAACAGTCATGTTCAGACTCACTGGCGGGATCAAGATGCGGAGCAGCGGTCACCGACCCATAGCTGACTTCTAGTGTCAGGGCCAGCGAACCAGAGCTGCCAAGACCCTTCTACATCTCCATGCGGTGATCCTGGATAACAGGCTGCACCAGGGCAGACTGGCTAAGGAGAAGGAATGCTAACCCGGTACTTAAAAAATGCTTGCTGAAGTCGGATGTGTTGGACCGAAAGGTGCAAATATCGCAGTCAAGCTGTAAACTATGACACAATGCATTCATCATTCCGTTCTCTGCACTACATTCTGCTACTTAAGCCGTTTCAGGGCTTTGTAGCGGAGATTGAGAATGAACGAAGCCAAGCCAAGACTCATTGGTGAGGTTAAGCAAATTAAAGTCACAAGCGTGTAGTGTTAATTTATGTGTATTCAGATTATAATTAGTCTATAAAAAAGTATAAGTATAGTATAAAAAGTATAAGTCTGACTTACTAAGTCAAGCAAGTCACAGTCAGTGAGTTACAGATACACAGCACACTTGAATTGGATCATGGATTTTGATGATTGAATGTAACTATGGCATGGGGCGATGGGCAACCTGAGTAGACTAAGCATAAGCAACCTGAGTAGACTAAGCATAAGCAACTCTAATTAGTAATTAAAATTAGACTTGACCTACTACGTACTTAGTTTGCATCTGAGTATCTCGGTACATCGCACAAGTAGAGTTACGCTGTAACTTACAGTACACTAAACTTTGACTCATCACTTACTCACAGTCTAATTCTATAAAGTTGTAGAATCTGTTTATACTAACTAATTTATAATAGTAATACTATAGTATTATAATTATATACTACTAAAATATAGTATTTATTATTATAGTTTAGATCTATTCTATACTCAAGCATCTATTGGATTTGAATATTTGGTGTCTAGACTACCTGACTATAGTAATTAGTATAGAGTTGAGTATTGTTATTGTAACTAGTACTAGTAGTTTAGTAAACTAGTAGTAGTATAACTGAGTGTTATTATTATACTAACTAGATAATAGATTAGACAAATATGATTATCATTATGAATAATGACTGAGTTCAATCATCAATGACAATCACAATCCTACAAACAAAGTACCAACAGCAACACAGTTAACACAGGACGTAGATTTACCTTGCAATCATTCCTAACAAAAGCAAGTCCATGCCCTGGGTAAATGGGGGAGGAACAGATATAACACTTTTCAACCCTCATTTTCTAATCACAACTTTCAGTTTCAGAAATATTCACCCTACGACAGTGACACCATATGGACGCAAAGAAAAGGAAGCGGAAGTCACAGTGGCAGGGGAGGTAAATAGAACGGGAGTGACTGCCGAATTTTTAAAAGTTACAAGAAAGACGAAAAAGAGTATTTCTAAGAGTACTTCAAAATAAAAAAAAATTAAAAAAAGAGAATTATAGAAAAAACAAAGCACGTCATAGAGAAACTAAAAACTTATCATATTAAAGAATAGTAATTCGTAAGTGTACTCATTTTTATTTTTTCTTATTCAACCAAAATAACAAGGCGCTTGAAACTAATCCTAAAATGGAGTGGTAAACACGTGGAAAGTTTAATCGAACAAGGAAAGCAATTTTCTGTTTGCGAACTCTGACAGAGAAATATACAGATATACATATTGGCAATTATTTATGTTTAATAGACTACTAAGAGACTTTTGACAGAGTCCAACATGAGAAATTAATAAAAATGTCTTCAAGAAATAGGTCCAGATGGTAAAGACATAAGACTGATCAGCAATCTGTAATGGAAACAAACTGCTACAGTAAAATCAGTAAAGTTATGCTCTCCAAGTATAGACGTAAAAAGAGGAGTGAGACATGGATGTGTATTATCCCCTTGTCTTTTTAATATCTACACAGAACAAATATTCAAACAGATAGAGGGGATGCCAGGGCTTGTCATTGGGGGAGTGGCAATGAATAATCTTAGATATGCGGACGATACAGTTTTGATGGCAACGTGAGCAAGAATTACAGGAGCTTGTGACAACCATATACACAATAAGTCAAGAGTTTTAATTAGACATAAACATACAGAAAACAAAGACTATGATACTTGGGAAAAGTGACAAGAAACCATGTATACAGATAAAAATAAAAGATCAACTACTTGAACAAGAACAGAGTTTCTCCTATCTAGATCATATAATAATGGAAGAAGGCAGGTGTGACAAAGAAATCAGAAAGGGAACAGGTATGGCCAAGATGGTATTTGACAACATACGCCACATACTGACATCCAAACAGATCAAACAGAATTGTCAGGTGTTATGTATACTCGTCACTACTTTATGTCACAGAAACATGGACAATGAATAACAAGTTGGAAAAAAGTATTGAAGCCTTCGAAATGTCGGTATATATAAGATTTGTTCGCATTTCTTTGAATAAGAAGAAAACAAATTTGGTGGCATTGGAAAAGTTGGGGGTGAAAAGAGAATTAATGACCGAAATCAGGGTTAGACATTTACCTTATTTTTGTCATATAACAAGACATACATCCTTGTTGAAGACCATACTGGAGGGTAGGGTGGAAGGCAGTCGTTCAAGAGGCAGACAACATTTTAAGCGGGTGGATAACATCAGGAGATGGAATGGAAATAGCTTCTCAAATTACACAACTACGGCAAGAGACATAATACACTGCATATCCATTGCAGCCGATCTTCTACGCGGAGATGGCACTTGAACTGAAACACGTCATAGAATATTAAGATAATAGCGAGTGCAAATTATGACGTTTGAGCAAAGAATATGTGATGTCAAGCACAGTTCGTTCACGTGACCCCAAGGGGAAGCAAAGAACAGTAGCACCGTGACGTGACAAGTATGATGTAAGCAGTGACTACTGGCAATTAGACAGGTGGCCGAACTGCTGCCTTGCAGTTAGGCTGGGGACAGCCAAAGGCTAAGGAGGGCAACCCTACAGAAACGCCTGTTGAAATCGGATGCACTGTGCCACTGGCTAACAAATCAAAACAGTGCAACGTAAATATCGCTGTAAACAGCGTACGATGAAGAAGAAGACGACAGGTGGCCAGTTACTACATTCTGTTTACAAAATAGGGAGGGGAGGACTATGATATTCATCAAATTGATTACATTTATCATACCGAAATATACTTCGGTTGTAGTCACAGTTCCCGTTACTCGGTGGGGCTTCTATTCTTCTAGTAGGGTCCGTCTTCAAGCAATGGGGATGACATCTTTCCGATGTGACCTCACCAGCTGGCGCGTGGACAACTAGTGCTGGGAGTGGGGCCATGAGGGAAAGGGTCGTTTACCATTCTTGATGCCCATGGTCTGCTTTAATAGCTGGTAGACGCAAACCACATCGGCAATGTGGGCCAAATAGGCCCAAACAGTGACGGGTTAGCATGATGTATAAAACTTAACGTATTTGTAATGGTTTAGAAGACTACAGCGTATGTATATAACCAGTATCTTGGAAGGTGGTTTAACCGATGTGCGAGTCAATCTTAATAGACTCAAACACTAGAGCTAAGTAGACCCGCAGCCAGTTGGGCGCCATCTATAGCTGCTCTTATAAGCTTAACAAATCATTTGGGGGAAAGTACATATAACTTTGGTAGATTTTTAACTTGAATTTTTTCCAGACATTGGTCGTTAAGCCTACTTTTTTTTTCCGATTTCTAACTTTCAAAGAATTGTTAACGTACTCGACACTGAACACGGGAGTCCGATCTCACTACTCAGAGATCAGGGGAATTTTTGCCAGAAGATCCACCTGAAAAAAATCCCGGTCTTTACAGTGATTCGAACTCAAGACCGCCAGCACCCGAGGCAGACACCTTACCTCGATGCCTGTTTATCCGGTGACTTCGTCATTTGTGACTCGGTACCAATGAATTGCAAGAAAGCACACAAAGATGCGCGTATAGGAGGCTTCATTGCATTGTATTGCCCGACAGAATAGTCCAAGTTTCGGAACCGTACAACAACATGAAGTGACACAGGCTATGTAAATCCGTAGTTTGGTTTTCAGTGAAAACCTCTGCTGGTTCCAGACTCGAGAGTTCATAGAGGCCACTACCGGACCGATTCTTCAAATGATGCCTGGACGACTACATGCACCAGAGATTTGTTTGTCGTTCATGTCAATGAAATCCTCAGTGATGTAGACATGGTTGCCATCGAGAATAATTCCTGTCGTTGTGGGGCTGCAACCAAGGTTTTGTATCTTGATTATTTGGCCTTGACATGTGGAGACCTACTCTAGATGTTTGATTTTCTAGGCTACGATTACCAGTTTGAAAGTTGCCTCTTGTCTCTTCATGAAAAACATTAACATGTTTCTGTTATGTCAAATTTGGTGTGCTCCGTGTGTCCTCTGTCGCCTCAACAATTACTTTTTCAACATCGTCTGATAAGCTTCTTCTATAAGATTAGAATCATCGAGTCATTGATTTGTATATTTTTATCTAATAGACGGATATTGAAAGACTTCCATATATTTTGTCCAGGAGTCTTGGTCAGTATGATTTACATGACCACCATGTAATGTGGTAATCTTGCCAAGTATATATATATATATATATATATATATATATATATATATATATATATATATATATATATATATATATATATATATATATATATATATATATATTCACCTGACGCGAGGTGGTGATCTAGATAAGTATGTTTCACCTGACGCGAGATGGTGATCTAGGTAAGTATGTTTCACCTGACGCGAGGTGGTGATCTAGGTAAATATGTTTCACCTGACGCGAGGTGGTGATCTAGGTAAGTATGTTTCACCTGACGCGAGGTGGTGATCTAGGTAAGTATGTTTCACCTGACGCAAGGTGGTGATCTAGGTAAATTTGTTTCACCTGACGCGAGGTGGTGATCTAGGTAAGTATGTTTCACCTGACGCGAGGTTGTGATCTAGGTAAATATGTTTCAGCTGACCCAATACTGTTCTTGAAAATTAACATAATCTTGAAATGGGTAATCAAACGTGAGAGAAGCGGTTAACTATCAGTCTCTGTACAGAGAAAGACACAATTTTAATCTCCAGTCAGTTCTCTCTCTCTCTCTCTCTCTCTCTCTCTCTCTCTCTCTCTCTCTCCTCTCTTTCTCTTCCCCCCCCCCTCTCTCTCTCTCTCTCTCTCTCTCTCTCCTCCTCCTTCTCTATCCCCCTCCGTACACCTTACAAACATAGGGAAAACAGATGAAGTACTAGACAAGGGTAGACAGGATTAAACTTTGGAAGATATATGTTGTACAAGGCCAGCTTCTTGATAATGTCAGAGCACTGTGTCGTTCAAGTACAAACATCGTCAGGACGACTGATGGTGTCACAGATACTTTTCAAATCACTACCGGCCTGAGACAAGGGTGTGTGCTTTCTCCTCTGTTGTTTAACATCTACATGGACAAAATCGAATCAGAAACTGGTCAAATTGAGACATCTGAAGCAGAACATAACTCAATTCACGAATTACTCCTTGCAGATGATCAGTGCTTGCTGTACGACGATGAAAACAAACTGCAAAATCACATCAACGCGCTTGCGACTACCTGTGCTAAATACAAAATGCGAATTAGCGAGAGCAAAACAGAAACTATGATGATCAGTAGAACTCCTGGGCTACTCAAGATAAGTCTAAATATTGCTCTTCAACAGGTCCATGAGTTCAAGTATTTGGGCAGTATTTTTTCGGCAGACGGTAGGATCGACAGGGAAATCGAAACAAGGTGCCAGAAAGCATCTGCGGTGACTTATCAGCTGTCCCCACTGCTTAGACACCCGATCATTAGTTTGACAACAAAGCAACAACTAATAAACAGTATATTTATGCCGATTTTGTGCTACTAGTGCCAAACATGGCCTCTGTCAAGGGCGTGCGAGAGCAGAATTTCGTCTTGTGAATGGAAGTTTTTGAGGAAAGTCATCGGTGTTACCAGAAGAGACGGAATGCGGAATGACAATATTCGAAGTATGGTCGGCACTACATCTTGTTCCGAATACATTTCCAGGCAGAAAATAAGTTGGTTTGGTCATCTCATGAGAATGCACCCTCATCATCTTCCACTGATGGCTTACACGGCTGGTAGATCTGGCTACAGGGCAAGGGGGTGGTCGCGAGGTAGGTGGATAGATGACATTAGAGTGATTGTGCAACGACAAGGGCTCACATTGGCCGACGCAACGCACTTGGCGCAGGATAGACGACTCCAGCTCCCCACGGCGTTAAACGGCACAAGAGGAAAGAAAACTAACTAAATAACTAGCCAAGTCTTCACAATGTTTTAGCTATGAGGAGAGATTTTTAAAAAAAACTGGTCTGCAGCGTCTTCTAGAACGGAGAAGAATTAAAGGGGACTTAATACAGGTTTATAAATTAATCAATCGAAAGGATTAATTAGACTATACCAAGTTAAACCGGCTACAAGAACTAGAGGACACAGCGTGACATTATTTACCAAGTTAAACCGGCTACAAGAACTAGAGGACACAGCGTGACATTATTTACCAAGTTAAACCGGCTACAAGAACTAGAGGAGACAGCGTGACATTATTTACCAAGTTAAACCGGCTACAAGAACTAGAGGACACAGCGTGCCATTATTTACCAAGTTAAACCGGCTACAAGAACTAGAGGATACAGCGTGACATTATTTACCAAGTTAAACCGGCTACAAGAACTAGAGGACACAGCGTGACATTATTTACCAAGTTAAACCGGCTACAAGAACTAGAGGACACAGCGTGACATTATTTAAAGACAGGTTCAGATTAGATAAGGAAATACATTTTTAGAACTTGAAAAGATTACAAAACTGCAATCCATGACCGACAGAAGAGACTGCAAAGCCCAGCAGCAAGCAGAGAAACTCAGAAGACTGACTGACCATCCAATGCACCAGAGACTAAACAATCTCAGAAATGGGAAAATAAAGCGGAGAAACCTTGCAGAAATAGCCAAAGCAAAGATGCACGAAGACCCCATGAACGCGCTAACAACACCAAAGCCCATCCCTACTGTACGAAAACCTACCTGGAGGCAGCATATATTTCCAGAGGTGGTAGAAAATTTACCAGGTATTGGAAATAAAAACTGCCAGACTGAAAAAGAAAGAAGAGATACTACCCTGAGGTACATAACGGAAAATTACCCAAGCATGGACTGGACCCATGCATACACCGACGGTTCTGTAACATACACAACACAGAATGGAGGGGCAGGAGCATCTCTGAACCTACCAAATGGCAGAAAAATAATACTGTCATTCGCTACTGGAAAATACACAAGCAATTTCAGAGCGGAGGCAGAGACACTGAGGGCGGCAGTGGAAGAAATGGTGACAGGTAAAAGAAATGAAAGCCATATAGTCCTGCTTACAGATGCCTTGGCCATAGTCACAGCACTAAAAAGCCAGAAAAATACTGAACTTAATGATTTAAGAGCAGTACTCCGTCAACTATGCCAGCAGTCCGCACCAAAAAGCGTAGTTGTGCAGTGGGTTTCATCCCACTGCAACATCCAAGGCAATGAGGAGGTAGACAGACTGGCAAAAGAAGGTGCAAGACTACCACAACCAGATACTAGTATGACATACGAAGAGTCAAAACGGCTTATTAGAGCTAGATACATGACCAAATGGGAAACCGAACATACTGGATACACAAAAAAACGATGCCTATTACCAGTTGAACAGAAGAGAGCAGGTCGTGGTCTTCAGACATCGCACAGGCCACAATAGCCTGAGGTACCACCTATTCAACAAATTGAAGATAGGTAGCACTGACGAATGCCCGTGCGGTACCGCGAAAATGACCGCTTAGAATTTGCTGCAAAACTGCCCGACATACGAGGATCAGAGAGAGCAGATGTGGCCATCACCATTGGCAACACTAGACAAGCTCTATTTCAGTGTCGACAGCCTCAGGATTACCGCTGCTTTTTTCGAAAAAATAAAGGTTGATGTCTGACTGCGTACGAAGAAGAAGAAGAAAAAGAAGATAAGGAAATACATTTTTAGTCAGAGAGTGGTGAATGTTTGGAATGCATTACCACATGATGTTGTGGAGGCAGGGTCAGTCAATGCGCTCAAAAATAGATTGGGTGATCACATTCTTTTTTCGTATCGGTTGAATAAACTGGTTGTATGCAGACTCTGTAGAGCCTTGTAAGCGAGTATAATGAAGTTCAGTTAAGTTATGTGCAGCAACTGACAAGTGTCATTTATTCATCAGCCTTACAACATCCATGGACGGTTCGAAGCCATGACCAATCAATTTGGCGACAATTTGATAAAATAAGACTTTATAAAGACTTGTTCAGCTCCCTGCGGAGCACACGTTTTCAACAAAATACATGCCAAGTGCTCTTGTCCTGAGACATCTGTTCCAGCTCCGTCCACATTTTCCCCGTTTCCTTCATGTTAGTCTCGAACTCTTTTCTCCATAAGTGTTTTGGTCTGTCTCTATCTTTTTTGTCTCTATCTAGAACAGAAACTATCTTGTAATGTTATCAGCTGAGTTTCTTAATATGTGTGCTATCCAACGCCAGCGCATTTCCTCACATGTTTAACCGACACGTGTCTGATTCTGTTCAATAGTTTTAGATTAGTGATTTGTTCATACGGTTTGAATTTCTCCGTTCTGCGCAGACAACCCACTTATGAAAGTTGTACCGTTTGTTGCCGATGTTCTCTCCGCTTCAAAGCTGAATATTAGAATGGAGTTCGTCGATGTTCTCTCCGCTTCAAAGCTGAATATTAGAATGGAGTTCGTCGATGTTCTCTCCGCTTCAAAGCTGAATATTAGAATGGAGTTCGTCGATGTTCTACTAAACAAAACCCAAATAACGTGGATGATTCCACACAGAAAAAAGACCCAAAGAAAGTTAAATGACATCTTACGAACACTTTGGCGCAGTACGGTCAGCGCAGCGTGTGAGTCTAGTGGCTGGTGTGTGCACAGTATGGTCAGCCCAGAGTGTGAGTCTAGTGGCTGGTGTGTGCACAGTACGGTCAGCGCAGAGTGTGAGTCTAGTGGCTGGTGTGTGCACAGTATGGTCAGCCCAGAGTGTGAGTCTAGTGGCTGGTGTGTGCACAGTACGGTCAGCGCAGAGTGTGAGTCTAGTGGCTGGTGTGTGCACAGTATGGTCAGCCCAGAGTGTGGGTCTAGTGGCTGGTGTGTGCACAGTATGGTCAGCCCAGAGTGTGAGTCTAGTGGCTGGTGTGTGCACAGTACGGTCAGCGCAGAGTGTGAGTCTAGTGGCTGGTGTGTGCACAGTACGGTCAGCGCAGAGTGTGGGTCTAGTGGCTGGTGTGTGCACAGTATGGTCAGCGCAGAGTGTGGGTCTAGTGGTTGGTGTGTGCACAGTATGGTCAGCCCAGAGTGTGGGTCTGGTGGTTGGTGTGCACAGTACGGTCAGCGCAGAGTGTGGGTCTAGTGGTTGGTGTGTGCACAGTATGGTCAGCGCAGCGTGTGAGTCTAGTGGCTGGTGTGTGCACAGTGCGGTCAGCGCAGAGTGGGGGTCTAGTGGTTGGTGTGTGCACAGTATGGTCAGCCCAGAGTGTGAGTCTAGTGGCTGGTGTGTGCACAGTATGGTCAGCCCAGAGTGTGAGTCTAGGGGCTGGTGTGTGCACAGTACGGTCAGCGCAGAGTGTGAGTCTAGTGGCTGGTGTGTGCACAGTATGGTCAGCCCAGAGTGGGGGTCTAGTGGCTGGTGTGTGCACAGTATGGTCAGCCCAGAGTGTGAGTCTAGTGGCTGGTGTGTGCACAGTACGGTCAGCGCAGAGTGTGAGTCTAGTGGCTGGTGTGTGCACAGTACGGTCAGCGCAGAGTGTGGGTCTAGTGGCTGGTGTGTGCACAGTATGGTCAGCGCAGAGTGTGGGTCTAGTGGTTGGTGTGTGGACAGTATGGTCAGCCCAGAGTGTGGGTCTGGTGGTTGGTGTGCACAGTATGGTCAGCTCAGAGTGTGGGTCTAGTGGTTGGTGTGTGCCCAGTACGGTCAGCGCAGAGTGTGGGTCTAGGAGTTGGTGTGTGCACAGTATGGTCAGCGCAGCGTGTGAGTCTAGTGGCTGGTGTGTGCACAGTGCGGTCAGCGCAGAGTGGGGGTCTAGTGGTTGGTGTGTGCACAGTATGGTCAGCCCAGAGTGTGAGTCTAGTGGCTGGTGTGTGCACAGTACGGTCAGCGCAGAGTGTGAGTCTAGTGGCTGGTGTGTGCACAGTATGGTCAGCCCAGAGTGGGGGTCTAGTGGCTGGTGTGTGCACAGTATGGTCAGCCCAGAGTGTGAGTCTAGTGGCTGGTGTGTGCACAGTACGGTCAGCGCAGAGTGTGAGTCTAGTGGTTGGTATGTGCACAGTATGGTCAGCGCAGAGTGTGGGTCTTGTGGTTGGTGTGTGCACAGTATGGTCAGCCCAGAGTGTGGATCTACTGGTTGGTGAGTGCACAATATGGTCAGCGCAGAGTGTGGTTCTACTGGTTGGTGAGTGCCCAATATGGTCAGCGCAGAGGGTGGGTCTAGTGGCTGGTGTGTGCACAGTACGGTCAGCCCAGAGTGTGGAGGCTGGTAAAAGGTTTGCTTCTCTGTATTCTACTGGCGGAGGCACGCTATTTTCCACCCCAGACAGTAAATCTTTTAGGCGATTTTAGGACGCATTAATCGGTACTTGCATGCGTGTGTGCATCTATATGTACCTAGCTCTTGTTTTGAGTCTGTCAAGATGGACTCACACATCGGTTACCTACCGCAAAGAAACTGGTTGTAGACAGACTATGCAGAGTCTCTCCTTCTTTTGTTGCGTTCAGGATCTTCTGGTCATGCTATATCTGCAGGCCAGTCGCCATGATGAAGTCTGTAGTCTTCACCAGGTCGGAGCGGCTGCACCACTCAAGCGTCTGGTCATGCTATATCTGCAGGCCAGTTGCCATGATGAAGTCTGTAGTCTTTACCAGATCGGAGCGGATGGCCCACAGCGTCTGGTCATACTATATCTGCAGGCCAGTCGCCATGATGAAGTCTGTAGTCTTTACCAGGTCGGAGCGGCTGGCCCACAGCGTCTGGTCATGCTATATCTCCAGGCCAGTCGCCATGATGAAGTCTGTAGTCTTCACCAGGTCGGAGCGGCTGCCCCACAGCTTTTGTCTCAGCTCCGCACCCTCTGGCCAGGTCTGGCATCTCATTTCCCCATAGATTGGGCATTCCTGTAGAATATGATCAGGGTTCTGGCATCCTGTTGCACATGGGCACTCATCAGTGTGTGAGATCTTCAGTCGGTATAGATGTTCTAGTAGTCTGCAGTGTCCAGTTCTCAGGCAAAATAAGGTAGTTTGTTGATTTCTTTTGAGATAGTGAATTGGGTCTGGTGTACTGCTTATGTTTCTGTCTTCTTTCCATTGGTGTATACTGATTTCTGATGATGTTCTTGATTTCTCTGTATGGTACTCAATGATTAAATTGTGCCTTTTTGCTGCCATCTTTTGCCAGAGCATCAGCTCTCTCGTTTTCCGTGATTCCGCACATGGGAGGGTAGCCACTGCAGCGTTATTGTTGAGGATCTCTGGAGTTTTCCCAGTTCTGCTCTGATCTCTGATAACAGTGGTTCGTTGTTTGTTTTTTGTATTCTCTCTAATAGTTCTCTGCAGTCCGTGAATACAGCTATTTTTGTTGGAGGTTGCCTTTCTGTTTGAAGTATTCTCAGTGCTCGCACGAGGGCCATCGATTCTGCTCTAAGGTTTGTGGACAACTATCCTGTTGGGAGGGCTTCTTCTGTCTTCTGTTATATTTCCTCTTTCATGTCTTATGAATATGTCTCCTCCCCCGTTTTGGCCTGCCCCCTCTGCTGAACCATCTGTGTACACCTGTGTCCATTCCTTGGTATTATATTTCTCCTCAATCATTGTTTGTGCTAAAATTTTCAACTCGTGGACACTGTGTTGGTCTTTTCTTCTTATTCCCGGGAACCAGTATCAAGACGTTAAGTTAAGATAGACGATCTAGGTGGTCAACACCAACAAAAGTACAATGGAAGGCACTCACCCTGAGTATTAGTGTGTGTGTGTTTGTGTGTGTGTTATAAAGGTTATAAACCGTGAATCTGTAATCTGATGAAAGGTTATAAACCATTCAAGTATGACTAGGCCGTGATATGAATGCGGCAAATTTACTGTCCATGTCGACTAAAGATGGTTGTGGTTGTAGCAGTATACACTTCACAAGAAATAAACATTACAAGAGCACGTAATTTGCTGTGGCACAGGTTCGAGGTGCGGGTAATAACTGTAACATGGTTGATGCTCATTGAGGAAAACACACTGCGCTGAGAAGACCCATGCTATATCACGTGATCTTGATATCTAAGGGAGAGAAACATTTCTTTGGCTTAACTTGCTAGCGCTCAGGGGTGAGCTCCCTGAATAATCTGTTACTCAAACATTGCTCTTTCAGCTAACCAAGTCTGATGTAATTATTTCTATGAGATTAGAATCACATAGTCATTGATTTGCCCATTTTTATCTAATAGACGGATATTGAAGGGAGCTAAACAACTGAATGACTTGGCTGAGAACAATATGTTGAGCCGTGAGTGCATGGCTGCAGTGGTCAGCGGTAGCTTTAGTTTATGGTTTTTTAAATTTTACGTGTTTGCCTCATAGTTTCTACTGGCGGAGGCGCGCCTATTCCACCCCAGACCGTAGTCAACTGGGCGATATTAAGACCAATAAACCAGTGCTTGGATGTATGTGTGCGTCTGTATGTACCTATACTAAGTTTGTTCGCTCTCAGAAGCCAGTCCAACCAAAATGACAATGGAAGGGGGCGCGTGTGAAAGTTGTGCAAGAGTGTGATTAGTGACCCACTTTGTATAACTTTTGTCACGGTAAATTGTCCTTACCGTCATCACAAATCTAAATTGAAGAAAACTCTGCGATGGTTCAATGAATCTCTGTAATTTGGATAATTGTAATCATTGTGTGGCTTGTCTTCGTCGCTACCACCACAACCATCTGAAAGAAAATCGATCTCTAATCAAATCTCCAGCCTGCTGCAGAGTCATGCCCAAACATTCCTTGGTGCCATCGCCTTCTTGGTCTGTCTCTGCCTCTGTCTTCCTTGACATCTTGGTGCCATCGCCTTCTTGGTCTGTCTCTGCCTCTGTCTTCCTTGACATCTTGGTGCCATCGCCTTCTTGGTCTGTCTCTGCCTCTGTCTTCCTTGACATCGTGGTTCCTTCGCCTTCTTGGTCTGTTTCTGCCTCTGTCTTTCTTGACATCTTGGTGCCAACGCCTTCTTGGTCTGTCTGCCTCTGTCTTCCTTGACATCTTGGTGCCATCGCCTTCTTGGTCTGTCTCTGCCTCTGTCTTCCTTGACATCTTGGTGCCATCGCCTTCTTGGTCTGTCTCTGCCTCTGTCTTCCTTGACATCGTGGTTCCTTCGCCTTCTTGGTCTGTTTCTGCCTCTGTCTTTCTTGACATCTTGGTGCCAACGCCTTCTTGGTCTGTCTGCCTCTGTCTTCCTTGACATCTTGGTGCCATCGCCTTCTTGGTCTGTCTCTGCCTCTGTCTTCCTTGACATCTTGGTGCCATCGCCTTCTTGGTCTGTCTCTGCCTCTGCTGTCTCACACCATACCTTCCAATACCGTTCTCTCAAGACCGTCGTGTCTTTTGTCGTGGTCAAAGTATTTCCATTTTCTGTTCATGATAGAATTTATGAAAAAGTTCTCCTTTATGCCCAACTCTAGTTGAATGTCTGCGTTGTTCTTTTTTTTTTTTGGTCCACAGTTTACTTAGAACATTTCTATAACATTTAAACTCGAAGGACTCTAGATTTGGGTAACTGTCAATGTCTCACAGCGGTAGTCTGGCACGGGAAAAACACAAAGTTCTCAATATTTTCACTTTGTTGATTTGCTGATATTCTGCGTGTTTTCTCAGATTTTGCTTTTAATGCAGCATGTCTGCATGTCTGCAACCACCCAACTGAAAGATAAAATAGACCAATAGCCGGCGGTAGCGCCCAGGTTGAAGAGCTCTGGTTTAGGGTAAGCTGAGTCATGAACATAAAGAGCACAACTAACGATGTCGAAAAAATGTTGAAAAGTACTTGGTGATTGTGCTGAATGAGGTAGTTGAAACCCATGCTGCCGACGTACTTCTGCACAGTTGTCTACGTTTTCTTATAAATTAGTTCTAAGCGTCTTTGCTTCATTTCTTTAAAAAAAAATATCTAGCACATGATCTTGAGCGCACTTACAAGAAAGTTCCTTTTATATTAAAATAGTAGCCAGATTGGATATTCTATTATTGGTCATGGAATTACGCAGATGTGTTTTAATTCTTCTCCATGTACCCATTGAATGTTCTACAGTAACCGGATCCACTGGAATACTGAGACTCAGTTGCAGCAACTTTCCCGTCTGTTCATACACTGTTTGGAGGTCGTTATTTACAATGAAATCCAATAAATCAGTGCAAGGTTTGACTTTGTCTTCTGTGCTGTAAATATTTACCAGTTTATTGTGTAGTGCTATAAAGTTAAACACCTTAGGGTTTGTGTTTTTAAGTTTTTAAGTTTTTTGACATGAAAAGAGTAGTTGAACTGCGTAATTTTGTATGGTTTTTGAAAGTTCAACAAATGCAGCTTTGTCAGAGTTGGAGAGTCGTTTCCTCTAACGGAACTATGATGGAGTCAAGAACTTCACGCAACTCAAAAAAAAATCAAAATTAAAAAAAAAAATCAAATCGCAATCACAAAACTGCACGGAAATAAAATTTGAAACACACTTTAAGAACTTGACCTCACGCGCTCAGTCAGGGAAGGCCGGCCTAACGTGCGGCTAGTTGGCTGTCACAAAAAGTAGTACGTGACAAATAACAGTAGTGACTGGTAGTTTGATAAATGTAGAGATATGTGTGTAGTTCCTTAACTGATTAATATCAACAATTGATCTTAAATTGTGTTATTCCACAAATATTCAATGTGTTAATTGAAATGTCAGTAGTGCAATTATTTATCATGTGTGTGCTTGTACAGATATTTGGAATTCTTTTCAATGTCGTAGGCTCTACTTATAGTTGCACTAATTTATATAATAAAGTTAATTAACCTCTACTGTTTTATTACAATAGTTTGAAATAATTAATCATTTTAGTTTAAATTTTAATAAGAGTTCTCGTACATTACTATGGTATTATTTATAACTGTTCTATTTTATTTATTGTCTTGTTTACTGTTTTTGTTATTGCATGTTTCTCCCTATAATTCATTCTTAAATCAATTTAGCATGAAACTTACATGATACACAAACAATAATGGATAGATTGTCAGCTATATTGCTTCACTGTAAACATGAAACTTACATGATACACAAACAATAATGGCTAGATTGTCAGCTATATTGCTCCACTGTAAACATGAAACTGACATGATACACAAACAATAATGGCTAGATTGTCAGCTATATTGCTCCACTGTCAATTTATCTTCCTTACCGTCTTGTCAAAATACAATAATTATAGCAATCAATAATATTTAGTACAATAGCAGTGGTTTATAGCAGATATCAATCATTTTACGGACACCATATATCTGCTTCATGTTTACTACCATAGAACTAGAACAAACAAACTTAGGGGCCAACTAGTGGAGTGTTTGTGTGATGTTGATTAAAATACCAAAGCAGATTACATTGAGCTCTTGAACCCCCGACATTATCTATAAAACAGTGGAAGATGATGCTGAATTCATATACTGTTTCCGATGATTCCTAAAAGATCCATGAAAAATATCTAATGAAGGAAACACAGACATATTTTTCAATTGCTTGTAAATTAATGAATGCCTGCTCATACGGACAAAATAATGTCACAGATATAAATCTCACTAAAAGCACTTTAATTTTGTACATATTATGACCACTAATTATTATGTCAAACAAATAACAACTGCAACAAATGTGTCTACACAAAAAAAAATCAACCGACTATTTAATCTCAAAATATACGGTTTACAGAATTTTCGTAAAGAAATAAAAACGTTTTCACAAGAACTTGCATATCTTCTTTTATTGACATAGGGCCATTTCTGTCTTAGGACGCCGAGATGTATTTCTCTCGTTTGTTGACTTGTGAATATTTGTAGAAGTTTTTGAGGCTCAAAATTTCTTAGGATGAGGTAGCCTTCACCATGCCCAACTCTCACTGCTCTTACGACAAAGCTGGCTAGTTTACAGTGATATTATTCTTTGCTCCACTTTCGGGCCCCGGCAATATAGGGCCGATAATATAGCTTAATGATGAATGATTGAATTGACATACATATTCTGACTGAAACAGACATACATAATTGGACTCAATTAGACTTCTTTTTCTTCTTCTTTTTCTTCTTCTTCTTCTTCTTCTTCTTCTTCTTCTTCTTCTTCTTCTTTTTCTTACGTTCTCAATCTCCTGCTACCAAGTCCTGAAAAAAGTTTGGAGGTAGCAGGATGTAGACTTACATAGACATATATAATTGGACAAATTAAACATACATAGTTAGACAAATAGACAAACATTATTGGACAAATAGACACACATAATTGGACAATTAGACAAACATTATTGGACAAATAGACACACATAATTTGACAATTAGACAAATATTATTGGACAAATAGACAAACATAATTGGACAAATAGACAAACATAATTGGACAAATAGACAAACATAATTGCTTCAGACCATGGCTTTTAATGAATTTTCTTCTTTTCGCTTATCCTGCTCGTGCCTTTCAGCGCCAGGTTAAGTAGAGATTTCTTGACCGGGCCCTAATTTAAGCTTCGTACACGGGGAGCTTTACTGCTTCTGTTATTTCTTATAAGCATCGTAGGCGTGGTCGGCCCTTGGCTTTGTATCCATTGTATCTGTAGAGCATTGCTTTCTAATGGATACTATTTGCTGTTTGTTGCGTCACGTGGTCAAACCATTTGGTTTGCTGTCTCTTGATGAGGTCTCTGGTGTTTCCTAATATCTTCGTTTCTGATTCTATCCGTTATTGTTACTCCAAGTATTCTGTTGTTACAATGTTTCTTTTATCTTTGCTTGCCAATGTCTGATTTTGGCACTGGTAGCACAATGGGGGCAGGAATATCGTGTTGTATAGCGTTCTTTTTGTATCCATTGTCACGTGTTTACATTGTAATATTTACCCAATGATTTGACTTGCTTGATTACATCTGCGTTGGATTTCAGTGTCTGTTTTTCCATCTTCTGAGATTATGTTACCTAGGTACGTGACATTTTTCACATGTTTTACTTGTTGATTTTGTATAAATATATTTCTTTTTGTTTCTTAATGTCTAATATATAATAAAAATGAAAGATCATTTGTTTGTACGCTACAGATATCTAGGCACCTCTCACTAGGAAAGGAAAGCAGTAGAAAATAATGTTATTTAGTACAACAAATCTCGTATATTAACACTGACCGCTATCTTCCCATTTGAAGAACACAACGGTTATCTCAGTGATACAGTGTATTTCTACGAGTGAGAAAAACAGCATATACATACAACTAAAAGTCTTTGTTTGATATAACTTAACTTAACTTAACGTCTTTATACTGGTTTAGAAGACTCTGCAGAGTCTGTGTACAACCAGTTTCTTTTATATTCACTTGATCTAAAAATACCTATACGCATCCAATCTATTAGAGAATGCATAGTTAAACCTGCCTCCACTATTTCCTATTTCCAAGCATTCATGACTCTCTAAAACATATGTTTCTGGTACCTAATCTCGACCTTTATTTAATCAATCTGTGACTGTGCTCTCTTCTTCTTGTAGGCGGTTGTATTTTGAAGAAAAACAAAAACATCTTGTTATAGTCTAATGTATCCTTTCCTCTGATCGTCTTATAAACCTGTATTGTCACCTCGAATTCTTCTCTTTTCTAGACACTGTAGGCCGGTTTTTCTGAGTCTTTCCTCATTACTGTAGTTCTGAAATCCGACTATCAGTTTGGTCGCTCTTCTTTGTATCCCTTCTACTATGTTTATATCCCCTCTATGATAAGGACTCCACACCTGTACACAGTACTCCAATCTAGGTCTAACTAATGCTTTAAACAGTTTGACTATCATTTCCATGCCTCTATGTTTAATGTTTCTTTTATCATACCCAACATTGCATTTGCCTTTTTTACTGCTATCTGGACTTGCTCACTCCCCTTACCTATATGGTCTGTTATAACCCATAGGTCCTTTTCCTTTTCTATCTTTCTAATATTGTTTTCTCCTTTTCTGTAATTATGTTCCATATTGGATCTACCCATGTGGATGACTGTACGTTTATTTACACTGAGCACCATTTGCTAGCTCACAGACCAATCTCAAATGTTATCTAAATCCGACCTTGTGGAAGAGTCTAGGTTTAGCTGAGTAGTTTACTTATCTAAAGCGTCACAACTCGTAACTACACCACGACACGACTTCACACAGTAAATAACACAGTAAACACTAATCTTGACCGTAAGACAAAACAATATTATTTAATAATTGTTAAAACAAAACAATATTAACAAAACAAACAAACAAACAAACAAAAAAAGGACATCTAAACTAAATAATCATAATATTTATATTGAACTACAATCGGGGGTTTTAAGCACTAGCTTTTGATGTTTTCCCAAACTACATAACCCAGATTCTTGCCGCTGAACTTCCTTATTTGGAAACTCGATACACAATCACAGAATCATCCTCACGATTGGATTACGGACTCAGTCGTTCTGTGCATTCACATATAATTAGATCACTTTCAATCAGGTGATCTGTACATTCACATACAATCGGTTCACGCATGATCAGGTGTTCTATGCATCCGTGTAACCGTTCAGAACATACATAGTTCACAATGTGTCCTCCACGTACAACACACATTCAGATTTCTTACTGTTCACAGGATGTATAATACAAACACCTATGGAGCGACTAGTCAAAACTCTACGTGTATGAAGGTACCGTCACCCTACAAACTCACTCACTCCCAGACTCCTGACAGCCTCTCAGCTATTCTCCTAGCCAGTCTGATTGCGTTCATCTTTGCAGAGTATTTTATGGTCTAAAGCAATACCATGGCTGTCTAATGGTCTTCTGTTGGTTGTCTGACTTCGACATCAATCTAATTTGGAACTACCCCCAACTAATTGTTATTGAATGATTATTCACGAATCACTGTCACTCTAAATGTTGTAGTCGGTCGTGGCATCATCAAATTGTCACCAACCTCCTCTACGCCAAATCGAAACGCCAGAGTGGTCAGCTACTTACCCACACCTCAGCTCAGAACCCCCCCCCCCCCCCCCACCCCTTTGTACCAGACAAAGTCTTCCACCTAAACTCCTCGTTTTCTTTGCCCACCTAGTGTCTAGCCGGCGATTGACCTTGGCACACATTCAGGCAACCTTTGCTCTTAGAGTTGCCAGACCAATCTCCCCTGCCCTAAACGCCCATACTCCAGCTGGGACTGCCCCAACCTCAATATATCCACTTCTGCTTTAGATGAGACACTTCTGCTTTAGATGAGACACTTCTGCTTTAGATGAGACACTTCTGCTTTAGATGAGACACTTCTGCTTTAGATGAGACACTTCTGCTTTAGATGAGACACTTCTGCTTTAGATGAGACACTTCTGCTTTAGATGAGACACTTCTGCTTTAGATGAGACACTTCTGCTTTAGATGAGACACTTCTGCTTTAGATGAGACACTTCTGCTTTAGATGAGACACTTCTGCTTTAGATGAGACACTTCTGCTTTAGATGAGACACTTCTGCTTTAGATGAGACACTTCTGCATAGTTTTGTGTCATCCGTGATTGTTGCAATCATTAATCCGATATCATTGTCCAAATGGTTTATATATATTAAGAAGAAAATTGGTCCAAACAGCCTAGCTCTGTAGCACTTCACTTTTTCCCTCACACCACTCAGAATACTCTTTGTTTATGCCCACCCTCTGCCTTCTTCTCGTTAACCAATTTTCAGTCCATTTGGCAACTTTGCTACCTATTCTCAAAATAAATGAAGAAAAAACAACATGTACGATATTCTCGCTTTCAAATAAACCCCCGAACACCAAAATAAGTCTTAACGGCAAATATCTGCAGCCAAACGACAACCCAAACTACTTGGGCGTCACATTTGATCGGCGCATGACATCGAAAAGTCAGATCAAGAGAACCCGAATGAGAGCCAGACAAAGAATGTCAATCATGAGGAAACTTGCTGGCACAAGCTGGGGAGCAGACGAAAGAATACTGAAGAAACTGTTCACTGGAAGAGTGAGACCAGTTCTCGAGTATGGCATTGCGGCATGGGCAACAGCAGCAAAGGCGAACTTTGATAAAAATTAGCAAACTTCAAAACCAAGCCATGAGAGTTATAACAGGAAGCATAAAGTCAACGCTAATTGTAGAACTTGAAAAGATTACAAATCTGCAATCCCTGACGGAAAGAAGAGACTGCAGAGCCCAGCAGCAAGCAGAGAAACTAAGAAGACTGACAGACCATCCAATGCTTCAGAGACTAAAGATTTGGAAAAGGGAAACTAAAACGGAGAAACTTTACAGAAATAGCCAAAGCAAAGATGAGCGAACACACTATGAACACCATAACAACACCAAAGCCCATCCCTACTGTACGCAAACCCACATGGAAGCAGCATATCATTCCGGAGGTGGTAGAAAATATACCAGGCATTGGAAACAAGAACAGCCAGACTGAAAAAGTAAGAAGAGACATAACCCTGAAGTACATAGCCGAAAACTACCCAAGCATGGACTGGACCCATGCATACACCGACGGTTCTGTAACAAACACAACACAGAACGGAGGGGGAGGGGTATTCCTGAGCCTAACAAATGGTAGAAAAATAACACTATTAGTGGCAACTGGAAAATTCTCAAGCAAATTTCAGAGCGGAGGCAGAGGCACTGAAGGCTGCAGTAAAAGCAACGCTGACAGGCGAAAGCAATGAAAGCCAGATAGTCCTCTTCACAGATGCCCTGGTCGTGGTTAGAGAACTAAAATACCAGAACAATATAAAACTTAATGATTTAAGAGCAGTACTTTGTCAACTATGCAAGCAGTACGCACCAAAAAGAGTAGTGGTACAGTGGGTTCCATCCTACTGTAACATCCAAGGCAACGAGGAGGCAGACAGACTGGCAAAAGAAGGTGCAAGACTACCACAACCAGATTCTAGTGTGACCTACGAAGAGTCCAAAAGGCTTATTAGGGCCAGATACATGGCCAAAGGGGAAAGAGAACATACTGGATACACAAAAACTGATGCCTATTACCAGTTGAACAGAAGAGAGCAGGTAGTGGTCTTCAGACTCCGCACAGGCCACAACAGACTGAGGTACCATCTATTCAATAAACTGAAGATAGGTGGCACTGACGAATACACCTGTGGTACAGGGAAAATTACCGCTGAACATCTGCTACAAAATTGGCCGACATACGAGGACCAGAGAAAGCACATGTAGCCATCACCAGTGGCAACACTAGACAAGCTCTATGGCAGTGTCGACAGCCTGAGGATGACCGCTGCTTTCTTCGAACAAATTCAAATTGACGCCTGACTGCGTACGAAGAAGAAGAAGAAGAAGAAGAAGAAGAAGAAGAAGAAGAAGAAGAAGAAGCTACCTATTCCATGTGATTTAACTTCCTAAACAATCTTTTATGAGATACTCTATTAAAGGCCTTTGCACATCTAGATAAATAACATCCACTAGGTCCCCTTCATCTATCATTTTGATACCTTCCATGAATTTTAATAGATTTGTTAAGCACAACCTTCCTTTAATAAACTCATGCTGACTATTTCTGATTACATTAAACTTGTCTAAATCCATTAACATGTTTTCTTTGATTATTGAATCTTTTAACATTTTACAGACTATGCTCGTTAAACTCGTCGGTCTATAATTTGTTGGATCTGATTTGTTGTCCTTTTTGAACAAGGTGATCATTTCTCCATCTTTCCAATCACCTGGAACAATCCCCTTCGCAAGTGATTGAGAACAAACTATAGCCAATGGTTTTTCTGACAGGTTTCTAATTTCACATATCAATGCTGCTTATTCCTTATAAAATGTTGAACTGTTCCACCTATCTGAAACAAATTTTGCACAGTTACAGTGTAAGGCCCTAATGACATCACTAGCTAATTAGGTTGTAAAAAGATAGAAAATAATATTTGGACGGTGTTTCGAAACATTTGTAAATATATCATAGAGAAATATGAACGGTGACCCCATGACACAGTTTGCTTAGCTTGACGCCAAATGCGCATGCGATCGGAAGTAAGTTCAAAGATAGTAAACCTTCGTGGATCTTCAAATGTGTGATCTTTTCTCTCTTCAAGACTTCATTTTTATTTCAAGTATTGCTGGCTTAATATTAAAAAGGAGCAGTAAATCTCATGCAAACCATGAGTGTAATGTACGGGTGGAAGGTTGGAGGGGTTGGAGGTTGAAGAGGTTGGGGGTTGACGAGGTTGGGGGTTGAAGAGGTTGGGGGTTGACGAGGTTGGAGGTTGAAGAGGTTGGGGGTTGAAGAGGTTGGAGGTTGAAGAGGTTTGAGGTTGAAGAGGTTGGGGGTTGACGAGGTTGGAGGTTGAAGAGGTTGAGGGTTGAAGAGGTTTGAGGTTGAAGAGGTTGGGGGTTGACGAGGTTGGAGGTTGAAGAGGTTTGAGGTTGAAGAGGTTGGGGGTTGACGAGGTTGGGGGTTGACGAGGTTGGAGGTTGAAGAGGTTGGGGGTTGACGAGGTTGGAGGTTGAAGAGGTTTGAGGTTGAAGAGGTTGGGGGTTGACGAGGTTGGGGGTTGACGAGGTTGGAGGTTGAAGAGGTTGGGGGTTGACGAGGTTGGAGGTTGAAGAGGTTTGAGGTTGAAGAGGTTGGGGGTTGACGAGGTTGGAGGTTGAAGAGGTTGGGGGTTCAAGAGGTTTGAGGTTGAAGAGGTTGGGGGTTGACGAGGTTGGAGGTTGAAGAGGTTTGAGGTTGAAGAGGTTGGGGGTTGACGAGGTTGGAGGTTGAAGAGGTTGGGGGTAGAAGAGGTTTGAGGTTGAAGAGGTTGGGGGTTGACGAGGTTGGAGGTTGAAGAGGTTTGAGGTTGAAGAGGTTGGGGGTTGACGAGGTTGGAGGTTGAAGAGGTTGGGGGTTCAAGAGGTTTGAGGTTGAAGAGGTTGGGGGTTGACGAGGTTGGAGGTTGAAGAGGTTTGAGGTTGAAGAGGTTGGGGGTTGACGAGGTTGGAGGTTGAAGAGGTTGGGGGTAGAAGATGTTTGAGGTTGAAGAGGTTGGGGGTTGACGAGGTTGGAGGTTGAAGAGGTTTGAGGTTGAAGAGGTTGGGGGTTGAAGAGGTTGGGGATTGAAGAGGTTGAGGGTTGAAGAGGTTGAGGGTTGAAGAGGTTTTTGGGTTGAAGAGGTTGTGGGTTGACGTGGTTGGGGGTTGAAGAGGTTGGGTGTTGGAGAGGTTGGGGGTTGAAGAGGTAGGGGGTTGAAGAGGTTGGCGGTTGACGTGGTTGGGGGTTGAAGAGGTTGGGGGTTGAGGGTTGAAGAGGTTTTTGGGTTGAAGAGGGGGGTTGAAGAGGTTAGGCGTTGAAGAGGTTGAGGGTGGATGAGGTTGGGGATTGAAGAGGTTTATGGGTTGAAGAGGTTGGGGGTTGAAGAGGTTGGGGGTTGAAGACGTTGGAGGTTGGGGGTTGACGTGGTTGGGGGTTGAAGAGGTTGAGGGTTGAAGAGGTTGGGGGTTGAAGAGGTTGAGGGTTGAAGAGGTTAAGGGTTGAAGAGGTTTTTGGGTTGAAGAGGTTGGAGATTGACGTGGTTGGGGGTTGACGTTGTTGGGGGTTGACGTTGTTTGCGGTTGAAGAGTTTGGGGGTTGACGAGGATAGGGGTTGACGTTGTTGGGGGTTGACGTGGTTGGGAGTGACGTGTTTGGGGGTTGACGGGGTTGGGGGGTTGACGTGGTTGGGGGTTGACGTGGTTGGGGGTTGATGTGGTTGGGGGGTTGACGTGGTTGGGGGTTGACGTGGTTGGGGGATGAAGAGGTTGGGGATTGACGAGGTTGGGTGGAAGAGTTTGGGGGTTGAAGAGGTTGGGGGTTGAAGAGTTTGGGGGTTGACGTGGTTGGGGGTTGACGTTGTTTGGGGTTGACGTTGTTTGCGGTTGAAGAGTTTGGGGGTTGACGAGGATAGGGGTTGACGTTGTTGGGGGTTGACGAAGTTGGGGGTTGACGAGTTTAAGGGTTTACGATGTTGTGGTTGAAAAGTTTGGAGTTGAAGAGGTTGGGGGTTTCATAGGCGGTATAGTTATAGGATTACCAAAAGTTAGTCTTTATTTTAGTTCAACTCTCCCTAGAGTCTGGCTATCCCTTGTCTTCCTGGAAGGCAGTAAATGGTTTGCAGTCACCTAGGTGAAGTGTCTATCAAGCTTCGAGTCTCGTCTTCCCGAAGTATCAATTTGGTTTAAAGGCGCCAGAAACTCTCCCGCTGCACTTCTCCTGTTAGCATAAACAGGTGTGCCACGAGAAGGTCAGGGGTTGGACAGTTCATGTCAGAGGCTATATAAGACGCACGCCCAGGATTGGAGAGCTTGGCTTCCACTCCACTCCCAGCTGTGACAAGCATTTCAACCCGGTCGGTGGGGTAGAGATGGGAAGATTGAGCGGGGAAGAAATTAGCGACTAAGAAAGAAAGGAGGGGGAGAGGTAGGGGAGATGGACGGGTTGAATAGAGACGGAAAGGGTGGGTTGAAAAGTGAAGAGGAAGTGCAGTGAAGATATGAGAGAGGAGCAAAATGTGGGAAGAGTTCTATTTTGTAAAAATGAATATCTTTCGTAATTATCCCGGTCAGTTTGTTGCCCATCCCACGTGGTTGCTCTCTAAAACCAGGAAAACCCCCATCAGAACCTAAGAACGCCCGGCCGGTTTCACTACTGCCATCTGTATAAAGTCTTTGGAAGAATGATCCTGAACCGTATCGCCCCCTTCATAGACAAGTAACTGATCAGGGAGCAAGCAAGCTTCAGGCCTGGAACATCTTGCTGCGGCAAGATCCTTAACCTGGCACAACTAATCGAGGACGGATACGAACGCAAACAGATCACAGGAGTAACGTTTATTGACTTAAGCGCAGCATAGGACACCATAAACCACCAGAAGTTGTTTGCTAAGCTATATTCTATGACACCATAAACCACCAGAAGTTGTTTGCTAAGCTATATTCTATGACACCATAAACCACCAGAAGTTGTTTGCTAAGCTATATTCTATGACACCATAAACCACCAGAAGTTGTTTGCTAAGCTATATTCTATGACACCATAAACCACCAGAAGTTGTTTGCTAAGCTATATTCTATGACACCATAAACCGCCAGAAGTTGTTTGCTAAGCTATATTCTATGACACCATAAACCGCCAGAAGTTGTTTGCTAAGCTATATTCTATGACACCATAAACCACCAGAAGTTGTTTGCTAAGCTATATTCTATGACACCATAAACCACCAGAAGTTGTTTGCTAAGCTATATTCTATGACACCATAAACCACCAGAAGTTGTTTGCTAAGCTATATTCTATGACACCATAAACCACCAGAAGTTGTTTGCTAAGCTATATTCTATGACACCATAAACCACCAGAAGTTGTTTGCTAAGCTATATTCTATGACACCATAAACTACCAGAAGTTGTTTGCTAAGCTATATTCTATGACACCATAAACCACCAGAAGTTGTTTGCTAAGCTATATTCTATGACACCATAAACCACCAGAAGTTGTTTGCTAAGCTATATTCTATGACACCATAAACCATCAGAAGTTGTTTGCTAAGCTATATTCTATGACACCATAAACCACCAGAAGTTGTTTGCTAAGCTATATTCTATGACACCATAAACCACCAGAAGTTGTTTGCTAAGCTATATTCTATGACACCATAAACCACCAGAAGTTGTTTGCTAAGCTATATTCTATGACACCATAAACCACCAGAAGTTGTTTGCTAAGCTATATTCTATGACACCATAAACCACCAGAAGTTGTTTGCTAAGCTATATTCTATGACACCATAAACCGCCAGAAGTTGTTTGCTAAGCTATATTCTATGACACCATAAACCACCAGAAGTTGTTTGCTAAGCTATATTCTATGACACCATAAACCAGCAGAAGTTGTTTGCTAAGCTATATTCTATGACAAAGGACTGGCGTCTTCCAACACTCATTAAATGTATCCAGCAGAATATGCGATTCTACATTACTTGAGAGAGAGAGCGAGAGAGGGAGGGAGAGAGAAAGAGGGAGAGAGAGTGAGAGAGAGAAAGGGGTGGGGAAGGGTGGGGGGGGGATAAAAACAAGTCGAATGCGAAACGAAAAAAATTGGCTGGCACAAGGAAGTGTCCTGTCACCTATGCGGTATAATATATACACCAACGATCAACCTGTAGATACATTGGAGACTAAATTGATGTATGCTGATTATACAGCAGTAGCTGCCCAGGGAAAGGACTTCCAAAAAGTCGAACAGAAACTGACAAACGCCCTTGATGCCCTTGCTCTATATTACCATAAAAATCACCTCAAACCAAACCCCAGCAAAACTCAAGTATGAACCTACCACATCAGAAACAGAGAGGCGATCAGAACGTTACAGAACAAATAGCAAGGACAGGATCTGGAACACAGCACGACCCCCAAATACTTGGGAGTAAACTTTAAAGGCATGCTGTCCCATGTCGCACATTGCCAGGAGACAAAACAGAAAATCACATGAGAGAAATAGTATCATACTAAAACTGACTGGCACAGGAGGGGGGGGGGGCGGGGGAAGCCATATGTCCTCAGAACTTCAGCACTTGCTCTGTATTTCTCTGTTGCTGACTACGCCGCACCAGTCTGGAAGAACTATGCACATGTCAAACCTGCCCTACGCAACATGAAAGTCACTAAATAGAATTCGAACCGGTGTATCACGATGCAGGAAAAACCTGAACAGATAGGGATACAGGGATGATGAAACATGCGAATGTGGAGTAACACAAGACCAGGACCATCTGATGATCTGTCCAAACCTACCGGAGACTTGTAGTATGGATGACCTGCTGAGTGCCAGTGACGGGGCAATCCACGTGGCTGAATACTGGAAGAATGAAGTGTGACGGGGTGTCTAGGACACGTAAAGTAAGTAGTTGCCCATCACAAGCGAAGATGTCGAGACCATCATACGGTTTTGTCTTGCTGATTTAACTTGTGCTGTATTTGGATTATAGTTTGGGAAACTGCGCTTGTAATCAACCTCACTCTCAGGTCTCAAGCTACCTTGGGCCAGTGGCAAGACGATACGTTGAGACTACTGTAGAGCACTGAGGAGGCAGGTAGACGGGCGAAAGATGGAAGCAGTGGATCCCTGGCACACTGTAAGATACACGGCAATGAGGAGGCAGGTAGACGGGCGAAACAGGGAGGCAGTGGATCCCTGACACACTGTAAGATACACGGCAATGAGGAGGCAGGTAGACTGGCGAAACAGGGAGGCAGTGGATCCCTGACACACTGTAAGATACACGGCAATGAGGAGGCAGGTAGACTGGCGAAAAAGGGAGGCAGTGGATCCCTGACACACTGTAAGATACACGGCAATGAAGAGGCAAATAGACTGGCGAAAGAGGGAGGCAGCAAACCCCAAACTGACGACAGAGCTACGTATGATGAAATGAAAACAATGATAACATTTAACTTCAAAGACAAGTGGCACGGAGAACACCCAGGATCTGATACAGCGGAAGCATTCTACTCTTTGCCAAGAAGAGATCGTGACAATATTCAGACTGCGAACAGGTCACTGAAAATTGAGAAATCATCTGTTCAATAAATTAAATATTGGACACACAGAGACGTGTCAATGGGGGGGGGGGGGGGGGGGAGAGAACAAACAAACAGTAGAACATGTTTCGCAGGTCTGCCGGCTCCACAAGAAGAGCAGAGCGACTAGATGGCTCTACCCAACCCAATTGCGAGATAAACAATGAGACAAGCCTGAGAAGGACCGTCAGGTTTATGAGGGAGATAAATGTGGTTATTTGAGAGCGGACGTCGAGGCACACATGAGAAGGACCGTCAGGTTTATGAGGGAGATAAATGTGGTTATTTGAGAGCGGACATCGAGGCACACATGAGAAGGACCGTCAGGTTTATGAGGGAGATAAATGTGGTTATTTGAGAGCGGACGTCGAGGCACACATGAGAAGGACCGTCAGGTTTATGAGGGAGATAAATGTGGTTATTTGAGAGCGGACGTCGAGGCACACATGAGAAGGACCGTCAGGTTTATGAGGGAGATAAATGTGGTTATTTGAGAGCGGACGTCGAGGCACACGTGAGAAGGACCGTCAGGTTTAGGAGGGAGATAAATGTGGTTATTTGAGAGCGGACGTCGAGGCACACATGAGAAGGACCGCCAGATTTATGAGGGAGATAAATGTGGTTATTTGAGAGCGGACGTCGAGGCACACATGAGAAGGACCGTCAGGTTTATGAGGGAGATAAATGTGGTTATTTGAGAGCGGACGTCGAGGCACACATGAGAAGGACCGTCAGGTTTATGAGGGAGATAAATGTGGTTATTTGAGAGCGGACGTCGAGGCACACATGAGAAGGACCGCCAGATTTATGAGGGAGATAAATGTGGTTATTTGAGAGCGGACGTCGAGGCACACATGAGAAGGACCGCCAGATTTATGAGGGAGATAAATGTGGTTATTTGAGAGCGGACGTCGAGGCACACACGAGAAGGACCGCCAGATTTATGAGGGAGATACTTGTGATTATTTGAGATCGGACGACGAGGCACACCTGAGAAGGACCGCCAGATTTGTGATTATTTGAGAGAGAGCGACAAAGAAGAAGAACTAACTCCATTTTCCCTCATTCCCACATTCTTATCTACATCTACGCACTCCTCCACTCATTTACTCACTCACTCCTCCACTCATTTACTCACTCCTCCACTCATTTACTCATTCACTCCTCTATTCATCCACTCACTCACTCACTCACCCACTCTCTCACTCATCCAGTAACTTACCTCTTCTAGCATTCACCCGTTTACTTCTCATTCATTTACGCAATTCTCTCTCGTGTATGGACCATATAACTGCAGCTTTCACTCGTCACATATATCAATCTTGGACCGTCTTCCTAAATCTGGCTCATGATGCACCGCTGCTCTAGGTGCATCTTACCTTTGCTCCTCTTGAAACGATCTTCGGCCTTGAACTCTACGAGAGATTGACCCGGCACGTGTCTAGTATCAGCTCGTGAGGTTGTCCCACGAGAGTGTCCCAACCATGATCATACCAGGTCACGTGTCACTAAAACTATAAATAGCATACAATTCGGATCACGTCATTCCGTTCATCGTGACACTCCGCCTATCAATAAACCGACCTCCTCACCTCTCAGGCATTCGTAACAAAATGAAATATCTTCAAAGGAATCAAAACGTCGATTCAATCAAATGAGACGTGTGCATTCAAGCCACAAAAACCATGAAGATAAGTCTGTTGGAATTGCCAAATCTTTGAATTAAGCACTCAAGTGATAAAAGGAAATCCTGCAATGAAACGCAATTATCGAGTGACCTAACTTTACTCTTGTGCTCCCCTTGTGCTCCGATGACGTAAGAGAACTATATTGTGCCGTGGGCGTTGGGTGTAAAACCAGCACAAATGGTAATCGTGGGACAAAAAACATTACCTAGATTTGATATTCTTTACGGAATATGATTTAGAGAAGTGGGTGGGGGGGGGGGGGGGTCTGTACTGACTAACCTTTGGGGTGGGGTGGGGGGTGGGGGTGTATTTACTGCCTAGCCTTGGCCACTGAAAACCAGCTGCCATTAAATTCCCCCCAAACTTAGTCTTGGAATAATGGCGCTGTTTTGATTGGCAACATAAGCCGTAATGGCGACATCAGCATCAGAAATATGGCAAACGATAAACTTGCAGATTCGATGCAGGATTGTTCCAGCCAAGAGAAATCGATAGAAAAGAAAAAGCATATTGGCCAAACTAGACTCGCTGGACTCCCATTTTGATTAGTGAGTTTGAAACGCAAATAGAGAAAAGGTCAGGCACAATAAAGCACCATTCTCTATTTCTCTATCTCACTCGTTTAGCCGCACTTAAGTTGGCCACTATCCCTCTTTCCCCCTCTTCCTCGTCTTGCAGGAAGTCTGCACAGAGGCATTTCTCTTGTTATCGCAGCTCGACTTTGTGGAGCGATTTCCTTCGCGTTACGATTTAGAATGCACATTTGTCATTCCTTTTACGAGATGGCAGGCCCATTTCTCAACCTTCTGACTTTAGGAGATGGCATGCCCATTTCTCAACCCCCTAACTTTACGAGATGGCATGCCCATTTCTCAACCCTCTGACTTTACGAGATGGCATGCCCATTTCTCAACCCTCTGACTTTACGAGATGGCATGCCCATTTCTCAACCCTCTGACTTTACGAGATGGCATGCCCATTTCTCAACCCGCTAACTTTACGAGATGGCATGCCCATTTCTCAACCCCCTAACTTTACGAGATGGCATGCCCATTTCTCAACCCCCTAACTTTACGAGATGGCATGCCCATTTCTCAACCCTCTGACTTTACGAGATGGCATGCCCATTTCTCAACCCGCTAACTTTACGAGATGGCATGCCCATTTCTCAACCCGCTAACTTTACGAGATGGCATGCCCATTTCTCAACCCCCTAACTTTACGAGATGGCATGCCCATTTCTCAACCCTCTAACTTTACGAGATGGCATGCCCATCTCTCAACCCCCTGACCTTGTTGTTGTTGATGAATGTCCACAAGAAGTAAGACTGCTAGTTTGTATGCCCAGAAAAGAGCTTTAAGATGCGGAATGCAGTAGCTTTCTTCACATACCGAGCGTGCTGATGATGAAGGCGGACAGGGATCACCCAAGCGGTTGTGCTATACTTTGCTACATCTGCGTGTCGCTCACTACTACATGGATCGCGTCGATCACCCACCGCGTTAGTCAGATCACCATGACACATCCTGTTTCCATGGAGTGGGGGGGGGGAGGGAGGGGTTGGTCAGTATAGTGTGTCTGACCCTGTCTAACATTGACATATGGCTGGCTTGGTTCATTCTCAATCTTCCGCTACCAAACCCTGAAAGGGCTTAAGTAGCAGAATGTAGTCCAGAGAACGGAATGCATTGTGTCGTAGTTTACAGCTTGACTGCGATATTTGCACCTTTCGGTCCACCACATCCGACTTCATCAAGCATTTTTTTAGTACCTGGTTAGCATTCCCTCTTCGATCCCTTCTCCTTAGCCAGTCTGCCATGCTGCAACCTGTTATCCAGGATCACTACATGGAGATGTAGAAGGGTCCTGGCAGCTCTGGTTCGCTAGCCTTGACACTAGCAGTCAGCTATGGGTCGCTGATCACTGCAGCTCATGCATGCGCTGCTCAGCATCCTGATACCACATTGACATATGAGTATATTTTATCTGTTCTGACTAACATTGACATTGGAGTATATTTTGTCTGACCCTGACTAACATTGACATATGAGTATATTTTGTCTGACCCTGACTAACATTGACATATGAGTATATTTTGTCTGACCCTGATTAACATTGACATATGAGTATATTCTCCCCGACCAGACGTTATTCTCCCCGACCAGACGTTATTCTCCCCTCCCCTTAGCGTTGATCAGAGGCCATGGTCTATTACTGGTCCTAAACAAAAATTCAGGCTTTGGGTAATTTCAGTAATCGGGGCGAGGAGTATTTTCAGGGTTTTGTGAAACACACTGTGTACCAGCAATACGGCCAACAAGGTGGGGATCGACACTGGAATCTCTATAGTGGTGAACTTATCGAGGAGCCTCGAGTGACACTACAACAAGGAGCGTCCTGATTCTACTCAGGTTAGACTCGGGATGTTAGAGGAGCCACTGTAACCCGCTAGCCCAAAAAGTAGTCAAGAGTAAACTCCCCTCAACTAACACAACACTGAGAGATAAGAAAGAAAATCCCATTCTAATGTCTCAGTAAATATCTTAGTTATTATAGAGACATGCAAGATCAGGTCTAGACTTGCGCTGTTAAGATGCAGGAAGTCACTACACGAAGGAAAATATTACATTTGACTGGCAATGTTAGAATTCTGAAATACTGATAACAACGACGAGAGAATAACTGAGAAGAAGTGTTGGCTGCAGGAAACATCAGCTGTAAGAGTTGATCACCTCGTGGGAACATTTCAACAGATAAGGTGTCCGTCCAGATAGTCAGGGATACCTACTACCACACGATGTTAACATGTCACGCAGAATCGACATCACGCAGTTCCCCTGCAGATCCCCGGCATTTGAGTCATTTAAGCAAGTTTTGAAAGGTGTGGATGATGCCGTTTCATGTAGTTGGTTGGATGTACACACCAGTTAGTCCCGAGTGCTCCGCCGGGGTCTTTGTGCATGATCAAATGCTCCACAGGGAGCGTAAAAGGTTTTGATAGCCACAGCCGCAACTTCCGCGGACTTTGTGAAGCATAAATGAAGAGGTTGATAAGATAACTAACCTGTACTACAAATACTCCAAAAGCAATAACTTGCAATAACTGCGTCAGTCCATTCCCAGACTTGGGATGGCTTGGAGCGATGATTAACATCAAGACCAGACGGAATTTACTGCCAAGCCAAATCTCGTCCACCTAGTGCTTCTGGAAACAAGCTTCGTAATAGTCTGGCAAACGAGGTGGGGAGGGACACTGGGATCCCAAGAGAGGCGAGACTACTGAGAACCATTAAAGCCAAGAATAACATAAGGGTCATGTGAGGCTTGCTGATCTGGTGTGAGGCTTGCTGATCTAGGGTGAGATGAGGCTTGCTGATCTAGGGTGAGATGAGGCTTGCTGATATGGGGTGAGGCTTGCTGATCTGGGCTGAGGCTTGCTGATCTGGGGTGAGGCTTGCTGATCTGGGGTGAGGCTTGCTGATCTGGGGTGAGGCTTGCTGATCTGGGATGAGGCTTGCTGATCGAGGGTCAGATGAGGCTTGCTGATCTATGGTGAGGCTTCCTGATCTAGAGTGAGGCTTGCTGGTCTTGGGTCAGATGAGGCTTGCTGATCTGGGGTGAAATGAGGCTTGCTGATCTAGGGTGAGGCTTGCTGATCTGGGGTGAGATGAGGCTTGCCGATCTGGGGTGAGATGATGCTTGCTGATCTGGGGTGAGGCTTGGTGATCTAGGGTCAGATGAGGCTTGCTGATCTAGGGTTAGATAAGGCTTGCTGATCTGGGGTGAGGCTTGCTGATCTGGGGTCAGATGAGGCTTGCTGATTTGGGGTGAGGCTTGCTGATCTGGGGTCAGATGAGGCTTGCTGATCTAGGGTTAGATGATGCTTGCTGATCTGGGGTGAGGCTTGCTGATCTGGGGTCAGATGAGGCTTGCTGATTTGGGGTGAGGCTTTCTGATCTGGGGTCAGATGAGGCTTGCTGATCTAGGGTGAGGCATGCTGATCTGAGGTCAGATGAGGCTTGCTGATCTAGGGTGAGGCTTGCTGATCTGGGGTGAGGCGTGCTTATCTCCGGCCAGATCAGGCTTACTGATCTGGGATGAGGCTTACTGATCTGAGATGAGACTTGCTGATCTGGAGTGAGGCTTGCTGATCTAGAGTGAGGCTTGCTGATCTGGGATGAGACTTGCTGATCTGGAGTGAGGCTTACTGATCTGGAGTGAGGCTTCCTGATCTGGGGTGAGGCTTGCTGATGTGGGGTCAGATGATGATTGCTGATCTGGGGTGAAATGAGGCTTGCTGGTCTGGGGTCAGATGAAGCTTGCTGATCTGGGGTGAGGCTTGCTGGTCTAGGGTCAGATGAAGCTTGCTGATCTATGGTGAGGCTTGCTGATCTAGGGTGAGATGAGGCTTGCTGATCTGGGGTGAGGCTTGCTGATCTGGGGTGAGGCTTGCTGATCTATGGTGAGGCTTGCTGATCTGGGGTGAGATGAGGCTTGCTGATCGTGGTGAGATGAGGCTTGCTGATCTGGGGTGAGATGAGGCTTGCTGATCTAAGGTGAGGCTTGCTGATCTATGGTGAGGCTTGCTGATCTGGGGTCAGATGAGGCTTGCTGATCTATGGTGAGGCTTGCTGATCTGGGGTCAGATGAGGCTTGCTGATCTGGGGTGATGAGGCTTGCTGATCGGGGTGAGATGACGCTTGCTGATATGGGGTGAGATGAGGCTTGCTGATCTGGGGTGAGGCTTGCTGATCTGGTGTCAGATGAGGCTTGCTGATCTGGGGTGAAATGAGGCTTGCTGATCTGGGGTCAGATGAGGCTTGCTGATCTAGGGTCAGATGAGGCTTGCTGATCTATGGTGAGGCTTGCTGATCTGGGGTGAGATGAGGCTTGCTGATCGGGGTGAGATGAGGCTTGCTGATATGGGGTGACATGAGGCTTGCTGATCTAAGGGGAGGCTTGCGGATCTATGGTGAGGCTTGCTTATCTAGGATCAGATGCGGCTTGCTGATTTATAGTGAGGCTTGCTGATCTGGGGTCAGATGAGGCTTGCTGATCTGGGGTGAGATGAGGCTTGCTGATCTGGGGTGAGATGACGCTTGCTGATCTGGGGTGAGATGAAGCTTGCTGATCTGGGGTGAGATGAGGCTTGCTGATTTGGGGTGAGGCTTGCTAATCAGGGGTGAGATGAGGCTTGCTGATCTGGGGTGAGAAGAGGCTTGCTGATCTGTGGTGAGATGAGGCTTGCTGATCTATGGTGAGGCTTGCTGATCTGGGGTGAGATGAGGCTTACTGAACTGGTGTGAGATGAGGCTTGCTGATCTGGGGTGAGATGAGGCTTGCTGATCTGAGGTGAGATGAGGCTTGCTGATGTGGGGGTCAGATGAGGGTTGATGATCTGAGGTGAAATGAGGCTTGCTGGTCTGGGGTCAGATGAGGCTTGCTGATCTGGGGTGAGGCTTGCTGATCTAGGGTCAGATGAGGCTTGCTGATCTATGGTGAGGCTTGCTGATCTGGGGTGAGATGAGGCTTGCTGATCGGGGTGAGAAGAGGCTTGCTGATCTGGGGTGAGATGAGGCTTGCTGATCTAAGGTGAGGCTTGCTGATCTATGGTGAGGCTTGCTGATCTGAGGTCAGATGAGGCTTGCTGATCTATGGTGATGCTTGCTGATCTGGGATCAGATGAGGCTTGCTGATCTGGGGTGATGAGGCTTGCTGATCGGGGTGAGATGACGCTTGCTGATCTGGGGTGAGATGAGGCTTGCTGATCTGGGGTGAGGCTTGCTGATCTGGGGTCAGATGAGGCTTGCTGATCTGGGGTGAAATGAGGCTTGCTGATCTGGGGTCAGATGAGGCTTGCTGATCTAGGGTCAGATGAGGCTTGCTGATCTATGGTGAGGCTTGCTGATCTGGGGTGAGATGAGGCTTACTGAACTGGTGTGAGATGAGGCTTGCTGATCTGGGGTGAGATGAGGCTTGCTGATCTGAGGTGAGATGAGGCTTGCTGATGTGGGGTCAGATGAGGGTTGCTGATCTGAGGTGAAATGAGGCTTGCTGGTCTGGGGTCAGATGAGGCTTGCTGATCTGGGGTGAGGCTTGCTGATCTAGGGTCAGATGAGGCTTGCTGATCTATGGTGAGGCTTGCTGATCTAGGGTGAGATGAGGCTTGCTGAACGGGGTGAGATGAGGCTTGCTGATCTGGGGTGAGATGAGGCTTGCTGATCTAAGGTGAGGCTTGCTGATCTATGGTGAGGCTTGCTGATCTGAGGTCAGATGAGGCTTGCTGATCTATGGTGTAGCTTGCTGATCTAAGGTGAGGCTTGCTGATCTATGGTGAGGCTTGCTGATCTGGGGTCAGATGAGGCTTGCTGATCTGGGGTGATGAGGCTTGCTGATCGGGGTGAGATGAGGCTTTCTGATCTGGGGTGAGGCTTGCTGATCTGGGGTGAGATGAGGCTTGCTGATCTGGGGTGAGATGAGGCTTGTTGATCTGTGGTGAGATGAGGATTGCTGATCTGGGGTGAGGCTTGCTGATCCAGGGTCAGATGAGTCTTGCTGATCTGGGGTGAGGCTTGCTGATCTGGGGTCAGATGAGGCTTGCTGATCTAGGGTGAGGCTTGCTGATCTGGGGTGAGGCGTGCTGATCTGGGGTGAGGCGTGCTGATCTACGGTCAGATGAGGCTTACTGATCTGGGGTGAGGCTTGCTGATCTGGAGTGAGGCTTGCTGAACTGGGGTGAGTCTTGCTGATCTGGGGTGGGGCTTGCTTATCTGAAGTGAGGCTTGCAGATCTGGGGTGCAGCTTGCTGATCTGGAGTGAGGCTTACTGATCTGGAGTGAGGCTTGCTGATCTGGGGTTAGGCTTGCTAATCTGGATTGAGATGCGGCTTGCTGATCTACGATCATATGAGGCTTGCTGATCTAGGGTGAGGCTTGCTGATCTTGAGTGAGATGAGGCTTGCTGATTTACGGTCAGATGAGGCTTGCTGATCTAGGGTCAGGCTTGCTGATCTAGAGTGAGGCTTGCTGATCTGGGGTGAGGTTTGCTGATCTGGAGTGAGGCTTGCTGATCTTGAGTGAGGCTAGCTGATCTGGGGTGAGGCTTTCTGATCTGGGGTGAGGCTTGCTGATCTGGGGTTAGGCTGGCTGATCTAGGGTAAGGCTTGCTGATCTAGGATGAGGCTTGCTGATCTGAGGTGACGCTTACGGATCTAGGGTGAGGCTTGCTGATCTGGTATGAAGCTTGCTGATCTGGGGTGAGGCTTGCTGATCTATGGTGAGGCTTGCTGATCTGGGGTGAGAAGAGGCTTGCTGGTCTGTGGTGAGATGAGGCTTGCTGATCTATGGTGAGGCTTGCTGATCTGGGGTGAGATGAGGCTTACTGAACTGGTGTGAGATGAGGCTTGCTGATCTGGGGTGAGATGAGGCTTGCTGATCTGAGGTGAGATGAGGCTTGCTGATGTGGGGTCAGATGAGGGTTGATGATCTGAGGTGAAATGAGGCTTGCTGGTCTGGGGTCAGATGAGGCTTGCTGATCTGGGGTGAGGCTTGCTGATCTAGGGTCAGATGAGGCTTGCTGATCTATGGTGAGGCTTGCTGATCTGGGGTGAGATGAGGCTTGCTGATCGGGGTGAGAAGAGGCTTGCTGATCTGGGGTGAGATGAGGCTTGCTGATCTAAGGTGAGGCTTGCTGATCTATGGTGAGGCTTGCTGATCTGAGGTCAGATGAGGCTTGCTGATCTATGGTGATGCTTGCTGATCTGGGATCAGATGAGGCTTGCTGATCTGGGGTGATGAGGCTTGCTGATCGGGGTGAGATGACGCTTGCTGATCTGGGGTGAGATGAGGCTTGCTGATCTGGGGTGAGGCTTGCTGATCTGGGGTCAGATGAGGCTTGCTGATCTGGGGTGAAATGAGGCTTGCTGATCTGGGGTCAGATGAGGCTTGCTGATCTAGGGTCAGATGAGGCTTGCTGATCTATGGTGAGGCTTGCTGATCTGGGGTGAGATGAGGCTTACTGAACTGGTGTGAGATGAGGCTTGCTGATCTGGGGTGAGATGAGGCTTGCTGATCTGAGGTGAGATGAGGCTTGCTGATGTGGGGTCAGATGAGGGTTGCTGATCTGAGGTGAAATGAGGCTTGCTGGTCTGGGGTCAGATGAGGCTTGCTGATCTGGGGTGAGGCTTGCTGATCTAGGGTCAGATGAGGCTTGCTGATCTATGGTGAGGCTTGCTGATCTAGGGTGAGATGAGGCTTGCTGAACGGGGTGAGATGAGGCTTGCTGATCTGGGGTGAGATGAGGCTTGCTGATCTAAGGTGAGGCTTGCTGATCTATGGTGAGGCTTGCTGATCTGAGGTCAGATGAGGCTTGCTGATCTATGGTGTAGCTTGCTGATCTAAGGTGAGGCTTGCTGATCTATGGTGAGGCTTGCTGATCTGGGGTCAGATGAGGCTTGCTGATCTGGGGTGATGAGGCTTGCTGATCGGGGTGAGATGAGGCTTTCTGATCTGGGGTGAGGCTTGCTGATCTGGGGTGAGATGAGGCTTGCTGATCTGGGGTGAGATGAGGCTTGTTGATCTGTGGTGAGATGAGGATTGCTGATCTGGGGTGAGGCTTGCTGATCCAGGGTCAGATGAGTCTTGCTGATCTGGGGTGAGGCTTGCTGATCTGGGGTCAGATGAGGCTTGCTGATCTAGGGTGAGGCTTGCTGATCTGGGGTGAGGCGTGCTGATCTGGGGTGAGGCGTGCTGATCTACGGTCAGATGAGGCTTACTGATCTGGGGTGAGGCTTGCTGATCTGGAGTGAGGCTTGCTGAACTGGGGTGAGTCTTGCTGATCTGGGGTGGGGCTTGCTTATCTGAAGTGAGGCTTGCAGATCTGGGGTGCAGCTTGCTGATCTGGAGTGAGGCTTACTGATCTGGAGTGAGGCTTGCTGATCTGGGGTTAGGCTTGCTAATCTGGATTGAGATGCGGCTTGCTGATCTACGATCATATGAGGCTTGCTGATCTAGGGTGAGGCTTGCTGATCTTGAGTGAGATGAGGCTTGCTGATTTACGGTCAGATGAGGCTTGCTGATCTAGGGTCAGGCTTGCTGATCTAGAGTGAGGCTTGCTGATCTGGGGTGAGGTTTGCTGATCTGGAGTGAGGCTTGCTGATCTTGAGTGAGGCTAGCTGATCTGGGGTGAGGCTTTCTGATCTGGGGTGAGGCTTGCTGATCTGGGGTTAGGCTGGCTGATCTAGGGTAAGGCTTGCTGATCTAGGATGAGGCTTGCTGATCTGAGGTGACGCTTACGGATCTAGGGTGAGGCTTGCTGATCTGGTATGAAGCTTGCTGATCTGGGGTGAGGCTTGCTGATCTATGGTGAGGCTTGCTGAAATGGGGTGAGATGAGGCTTGCTGATCTCGGGTGAGATGAGGCTTGCTGATCTGGGGTCAGATGCGGCTTGCTGATCTAAGGTCAGATGAGGCTTGCTTATCTTGGGTGAGGCTTGCTGATCTAGGGTCAGATGAAGCTTGCTGATCTGGGGTGAGATGAGGCTTGCTGATCTGGGGTGAGATGAGCCTTGCTGATCTGGGGTGGGGCTTGCTGATCTGGAGTGAGATGAAGCTTGCTGATCTGGGGTGAGATGAAGCTTTCTGATCTGTGGTGAGATGAGGCTTGCTGATCTGGGGTGAGGCTTGCTACTCTAGGGTGAGATGAGGCTTGCTGATCTGGGGTCAGGTTGCTGATCTGGGGTCAGATGAGGCTTGCTGATCTGGGGTCAGATGAGGCTTGCTGATCTATGGTGAGGCTTGCTGATCTGGGGTGAGATGAGGCTTACTGAACTGGTGTGAGATGAGGCTTGCTGATCTGGGGTGAGATGAGGCTTGCTGATCTGAGGTGAGATGAGGCTTGCTGATGTGGGGTCAGATGAGGGTTGCTGATCTGAGGTGAAATGAGGCTTGCTGGTCTGGGGTCAGATGAGGCTTGCTGATCTGGGGTGAGGCTTGCTGATCTAGGGTCAGATGAGGCTTGCTGATCTATGGTGAGGCTTGCTGATCTAGGGTGAGATGAGGCGTGCTGATCGGGGTGAGATGAGGCTTGCTGATCTGGGGTGAGATGAGGCTTGCTGATCTAAGGTGAGGCTTGCTGATCTATGGTGAGGCTTGCTGATCTGAGGTCAGATGAGGCTTGCTGATCTATGGTGAGGCTTGCTGATCTGGGGTCAGATAAGGCTTGCTGATCTGGGGTGATGAGGCTTGCTGATCGGGGTGAGATGAGGCTTGCTGATCTGGGGTGAGGCTTGCTGATCTGGGGTGAGATGAGGCTTGCTGATCTGGGGTGAGATGAGGCTTGTTGATCTGTGGTGAGATGAGGATTGCTGATCTGGGGTGAGGCTTGCTGATCCAGGGTCAGATGAGTCTTGCTGATCTGGGGTGAGGCTTGCTGATCTGGGGTCAGATGAGGCTTGCTGATCTAGGGTGAGGCTTGCTGATCTGGGGTGAGGCGTGCTGATCTACGGTCAGATGAGGCTTACTGATCTGGGGTGAGGCTTGCTGATCTGGAGTGAGGCTTGCTGAACTGGGGTGAGTCTTGCTGATCTGGGGTGAGGCTTGCTGATCTGGAGTGAGGCTTGCTGATCTGGGTGAGGCTTGCTGATCTGGGGTGAGGCTTGCTTATCTGAAGTGAGGCTTGCAGATCTGGGGTGCAGCTTGCTGATCTGGAGTGAGGCTTACAGATCTGGAGTGAGGCTTGCTGATCTGGGGTTAGGCTTGCTGATCTGGATTGAGATGCGGCTTGCTGATCTACGATCATATGAGGCTTGCTGATCTAGGGTGAGGCTTGCTGATCTTGGGTGAGATGAGGCTTGCTGATTTACGGTCAGATGAGGCTTGCTGATCTAGGGTCAGGCTTGCTGATCTAGAGTGAGGCTTGCTGATCTGGGGTGAGGTTTGCTGATCTGGAGTGAGGCTTGCTGATCTTGAGTGAGGCTAGCTGATCTGGGGTGAGGCTTTCTGATCTGGGGTGAGGCTTGCTGATCTGGGGTTAGGCTGGCTGATCTAGGGTAAGGCTTGCTGATCTAGGATGAGGCTTGCTGATCTGAGGTGAGGCTTACGGATCTAGGGTGAGGCTTGCTGATCTGGTGTGAGGCTTGCTGATCTGGGGTGAGGCTTGCTGATCTATGGTGAGGCTTGCTGAAATGGGGTGAGATGAGGCTTGCTGATCTCGGGTGAGATGAGGCTTGCTGATCTGGGGTCAGATGCGGCTTGCTGATCTAGGGTCAGATGAGGCTTGCTTATCTTGGGTGAGGCTTGCTGATCTAGGGTCAGATGAAGCTTGCTGATCTGGGGTGAGATTAGGCTTGCTGATCTGTGGTGAGATGAGGCTTGCTGATCTGGGGTGAGATGAGCCTTGCTGATCTGGGGTGGGGCTTGCTGATCTGGAGTGAGATGAAGCTTGCTGATCTGGGGTGAGATGAAGCTTTCTGATCTGTGGTGAGATGAGGCTTGCTGATCTGGGGTGAGGCTTGCTGATCTAGGGTCAGATGAGGCTTGCTGATCTGGGGTGAGGTTTGCTGATCTGGGGTCAGATGAGGCTTGCTGATCTGGGAGGAGGCATGCTGATCTGGGGTCAGATGAGGCTTGCTGATCTAGGATGAGGCTTGCTGATCTGGGATGAGGCGTGCTGATCTGGAGTGAGGCTTGCTGATCTGGGGTGAGACTTGCTGATCTGGCGTGAGGCTTGCTGATCTGGAGTGAGGCTTGCTGATCTGAGTGAGGCTTGCTGATCTGTGGTGAGGCTTGCTGATCTGAAGTGAGGCTTGCTGATCTGGGGTGAGGCTTGCTGATCTGGAGTGAGATGAGGCTTGCTGATCTACGATCAGAGGAGGCTTGCTGATCTAGGGATAGGATTGCTGATCTGGAGGGAGGCTTGCTGATCTGGGGTGAGGCTTGCTGATCTGGAGTGAGGCTTGCTGATCTGGAGTGAGGCTTGCTGATCTGGGGTGAGGCTTTCTGATCTGGGGTGAGGCTTGCTGATCTGGGGTCAGATGAGGCTTGCTGATCTAGAGTGAGGCTTGCTGATCTGGTGTGAGGCTGGCTGATCTAGGGTGATGCTTGCTGAAATAGGGTGAGGCTTGCTGATCTGGGGTTAGGCTGGCTGATCTAGGGTGAGGCTTGCTGATCTAGGGTGAGGCTTGCTGGTCTCGGGTGAGGCTTGCTGATCTATGGTGAGGCTTGCTGATCTGGGGTGAGGCTTGCTGATCTGTGGTGAGACTTGCTGATCTGGGGTGAGGCTTACTGATCTGGGGTGAGGCTTGCTGATCTATGGTGAGGCTTGCTGATCTGGGGTCAGATGAGGCTTGCTGATCTAGGGTGAGGCTTGCTAATCTGGGGTCAGATGAGGCTTGCTGATCTGGGGTGAGATGAGGCTTGCTGATCTAGGGTGAGATGAGGCTTGCTGATCTAAGGTGAGGCTTGCTGATCTGGGGTGTCTTGCTGATCTATGGTGAGGCTTGCTGATCTGAGGTGAAGCTTGCTGATCTGGGGTGAGGCTTGCTGATCTGGGGTGAGGCTTGCTGATCTGGGATGAGGCTTGCTGATCTGGGGTGAGGCTTGCTGATCTAGGGTCAGATGAGGCTTGCTGATCTAGCGTCAGGTGTTTTACTCCTAGACCAGCCGCCAACCAAGGGTAAAGGCCTGGTCTGCCCTGACACAACAGTAAGCTGAGGTTGATAAGGCATTGTATCCTCTTGCGTGTCCTCCTTCATACATCGTTGGTTGTCAGGTTTGGTAGACGCTGACCAACTTTAAGAGTTATCAGAAAATAGGTTGCAGAGCCATTTGTGACAAAACCCGACAAGATACGTCAGTCTTATCTGCAAGGTTTAGATGGTTTGAAATCAGAGTTTTCCCTTTCCTAGATGAGCTACCTGCCTAGACTTTCGAGCCCCATCTGCCTGAAAGTACTGGTTTTAAGGCGCCAGTGGCTCCTCTTCCGCCCCTCTCCTGTTAGACAAAACAGTTCTGCCACTCGAAGGCCAGGGGATGGACTTTGTTGTTAGTGGATATATGAGACATACGCCATGGGAGTACTTGGTGTTGAGAGTTCTTCCTCAACCCCACCCTCGGCTATAACAATATTTAGAACCACATTCTACAACAACAACAACAACAACAGCAACAACAAACATGCTGTGAGTGGTATGAAAGCTGTTCACCGGACAAGAATCCAAATAATCCCCCCCCCCCCCCCCCTCCCCGCTCGAGATCAAAGTGCGTTCGGTCGTTAAAGTGTCTCTAGGGACTAGAAGTATCCATGTGAATAGCTGGGAGACTCGATTATTCAATAATTCAGTGAGCTAACACACACTTACATCATGATACCAAAGATTGCTGTAAGAGAAATACTTTCCACATCTCATCTGATGAAGTAACTGACGTAATGGGAAAACTGCCATGTTAAAACAATAATTTATTTTTGTTGATTTCAAGGAATAAATACAAGTTTTGTAGAAAATACACGAACACCTCGCTGCAATTAGACCAGCCTGCTCTAAGTTGTGAGTTGAACAACCAAAATGGCCAGAAGGCGCAAATACATCACACTATATAGTACGCTTACATCACACTATATAATAGGCTTACATCCAACACACTATATAGTACGCTTACATCTAACACACTATATAGTACGTTTATATCACACTATATAATACGATTACATCCAACACACTATATAGTAAGCTTACATCATACTATATAATAGGCTTACATCCAACACACTATATAGTACGCTTACATCCAACACACTATATAGTTCGACTTACATCCCTTGCGCATGTGTGGAAATCACCAAAGACTTACGTGAACAATGTTTATATGATGCACTAAGTACGACTTCTGAAATTACTTTCTGTTTTTCAATGTTTATATGATGCACTAAGTACGACTTCTGAAAACACGTACTGCTCTTCAATGTTTATATGATGCACTAAGTACGACTTCTGAAAACACGTACTGTTTTTCAATGTTAAATGGAAAAGTTTAATTTCAGGTGCATAGACTGGTCTCATAGCACCAGCTCCGGTACATAGACTGGTCTCATAGCACCAGCTCCGGTACATAGACTGGTCTCATAGCACCAGCTCCGGTACATAGACTGGTCTCATAGCACCAGCTCCGGTACATAGACTTTTCTCATAGCACCAGCTCCGGTACATAGACTGGTCTCATAGCACCAGCTCCGGTACATAGACTGGTCTCATAGCACCAGCTCCGGTATATAGACTGGTCTCATAGCACCAGCTCCGGTATATAGACTGGTCTCATTTTCCAGTACCCACTGAGTACTTTTATTCTTACTGAGGAGAGATAGAATAAACATTGTAAATAGGAACAATACATCAAATGGAAAACTGGAATGCTGGCGTTCTATCATACACGTGACGCAAGCTTGTTGCCAGGTAGCCCAAAAATATCCCTTTGTTCTGCAAGTCGTCTGGTCAGTTCTGGTATTGTGTGACCCAGTGTCTTAGTCTGCCAGGTAGCATTTGGTTGGAGGTTGGTTGGCGCTTTCCTTCATGTGGCTCAGTGGAACCGAGGAAGGTGCAAATCTAAGGTCTCTTTTCCCTCTTCATATTTAGCCTAGCCAGTAGTATATAGCCTGCACTCTACCTTTGGCTGTAATGGTAGTCGATAAGCTCGCTTTGTGTTGGGTCCTGTTGTTGGACGGTTTCAGTAATACCCACTTGCACCAAGTACGCTAACATCGGTGATAGGGACACATTACCACTTGCAGGAACGCTAACATCTATGATATAAACACAACACCACTTGCAGGAACGCTAACATCTGTGATAGGAACACATCACCACTTGCAGGAACGCTAACATCGGTTGGAGGAACACATCACCACTTGCAGGAACGCTAAAATTTATGATAGAAACACAACACCCCTTGCAGGAACGCTAACATCTATAATATGAACACAACACCACTTGCAGGTACGCTAACATCGGTTGGAGGAACACATCACCACTTGCAGGAACGCTAACATCTATGATATAAACACATCACCACTTGCAGGAACGCTAACATCTATGATATAAACACATCACCACTTGCAGGAACGCTAACATCTATGATATAAACACATCACCACTTGCAGGAACGCTAACATCTATGATATAAACACATCACCACTTGCAGGAACTCTAACATCTATGATATAAACACATCACCACTTGCAGGAACGCTAACATCTATGATATAAACACATCACCACTTGCAGGAACGCTAACATCTATGATATAAACACATCACCACTTGCAGGTACGCTAACATCTATGATATAAACACATCACCACTTGCAGGAACGCTAACATCTATGATATAAACACATCACCACTTGCAGGAACGCTAACATCTGTGATAGAAATACCGTAGTCTAGAGAACGTCTTAAGTGCAAGTTAACGGGAAATATTGCAGGAATCGACACTATTTGCTGCTTCATCTGCAACTGCTCTCAATTAACCACACATATTTCCATCAGGAACGTGATAGTCTGTCACACAGTCCTCTAAGCTATACAGTTAATGCCTTCAAATGGGGTCATGCTGTTATTATAATGGAAACAGCAGACATGTAGAATATGTGTTACTGTTTATGTGTCCTCCAAAGACAGCAGTGGATGAGCTGACATCAACTTTCGACTATTGCCGGCTGTTTGCATCATGGTCAGCGAAGTAGAGCTTGTCGACCGAATTCCACCTCAAGTCGCGGCCCTGGAAACAGGCTGCACTTGTGTAGTCTGACGAGAAGAAATTTTTTGTTTTGCGTTCGCCTTATTTCTCTATTCCCAAAGGCACTGTTGCACTGTGGTTTTTATTTTGCGCCTGTCGGCCCAGGGCATCCTACTTCAGAATTCATTTTCTAAGGGTTTGCTTCACGGGGTAACGGCCGGTACTGTGATGGGGATCGAACCCAGCACATTCGGATTGTGAAACGTGTCACTTATCGCTAACCGTCGAATAGGTGAAAAGCGCGGGAGAAGAAGTCCTTGAAAATCCCAAGGTATTTGTCGCCTAACGTTCAGATAATGGGACCCGAGCCACCACCTGATGTCATTAACGGCACGAGAGCACGATAAGTTGAGTCAAAAGTGCCCACTCGTGGTCTGATAGTATGGAAGACAACGGTAATGCCGATATCATAGACGAAAATATCTCTCTCAAGTCGATGTTGATTTACCAAAATATAGCTACATTGAAGTGACACCTCCTTGAGTGGTGTTTCAGAAATAAGTTACACCTCCTTGAGTGGTGTTTCAGATATAAGTGACACCTTCTTGAGTGGTGTTTCAGATATAAGTGACACCTCCTTAAGTGGTGTTTCAGATATAAGTGACACCTCCTTGAGTGGTGTTTCAGATATAAGTGACACCTCCTTGAGTGGTGTTTCAGATATTTCCCTTCAATGATGTTAGCGGTGTCGCTCTGTTTGATTTACTTTTTAACATTAAAATCGTTATTTATTTCCTTTACTATTTTCTGTTATTCATTCTATTTGTGTATGATTCCTTTCTTGTTGCAATTTTTCTATTGTGCCTTCTTTTGTTTTCTTGTCCTTATTTCTTTCATTTGTTCTCTTCATTGCATTGTTTTTCTGTTCGTTTCTCGTAATCCGTTTCGTCCATTCATACATTCTTGATCTCTTGCTGGCTGTTTTCTTTCTTTCCTTACATAACTTACATATCTCTCCCAAGTCTGTACACCGTAAACAGGTCACCAAGTCTGCACACCGTAAACAGGTCACCAAGTCTGTACACCGTTAACAGGTCACCAAGTCTGTACACCGTTAACAGGTCACCAAGTCTGTACACCGTAAACAGGTCACCAAGTCTGTACACCGTTAACAGGTCACCAAGTCTGTACACCGTTAACATGTCCCCAAGTCTGTACACCGTTAACAGGTCACCAAGTCTGTACACCGTTAACATGTCCCCAAGTCTGTACAACGTTAACAGGTCACCAAGTCTGTACACCGTTAACAGGTCACCAAGTCTGTACACCGTTAACATGTCCCCAAGTCTGTACACCGTTAACAGGTCACCAAGTCTGTACACCGTTAACATGTCCCCAAGTCTGTACACCGTTAACAGGTCACCAAGTCTGTACACCGTTAACAGGTCACCAAGTCTGTACTCTGTGTTTTCACCATTCCCCCTTGCCTACTTGAGCTGCCTAGCTCCACCCCATCTACAGTTCAGTTTTATTTCTATCGTTAGGTTTGATGGGATCAATTTAGCTTAATCTCACATCTACTTCCAGCTGTTTGGTAGCTAGGTCAGATCTACGACCAAGGTGGCTGGGCTAACTACATCAACATCCCAGATCTACGACCAAGGTGGCTGGGCTAAGTACATCAACATCCCAGATCTACGACCAAGGTGGCTGGGGTAAGTACATCAACATCCCAGATCTACGACCAAGGTGGCTGGGCTAATTACATCAACATCCCAGATCTACGACCAAGGTGGCTGGGCTAAGTACATCAACACCCCAGATCTACGACCAAGGTGGCTGGGGTAAGTACATCAACATCCCAGATCTACGACCAAGGTGGCTGCGCTAACTACATTAACATCCCAGATCTACGACCTAGGTGGCTGGGCTAATTACATCAACACCCCAGATCTACGACCAAGGTGGCTGGGCTAATTACATCAACACCCCAGATCTACGACCAAGGTGGCTGGGCTAATTACATCAACACCCCAGATCTACGACCAAGGTGGCTGGGCTAAGTACATCAACATCCCAGATCTACGACCAAGGTGGCTGGGGTAAGTACATCAACATCCCAGATCTACGACCAAGGTGGCTGGACTAATTACATCAACATCCCAGATCTACGACCAAGGTGGCTGGGCTAAGTACATCAACACCCCAGATCTACGACCAAGGTGGCTGGGCTAACTACATCAACATCCCAGATCTACGACCAAGGTGGCTGGGCTAATTACATCAACATCCCAGATCTACGACCAAGGTGGCTGGGCTAATTACATCAACACCCCAGATCTACGACCAAGGTGGCTGGGCTAATTACATCAACACCCCAGATCTACGACCAAAGTGGCTGGGGTAAGTACATCAACATCCCAGATCTACGACCAAGGTGGCTGGGCTAATTACATCAACACCTCAGATCTACGACCAAGGTGGCTGGGCTAATTACATCAACACCCCAGATCTACGACCAAAGTGGCTGGGGTAAGTACATCAACATCCCAGATCTACGACCAAGGTGGCTGGGCTAATTACATCAACACCCCAGATCTACGACCAAGGTGGCTGGGCTAATTACATCAACACCCCAGATCTACGACCAAGGTGGCTGGGCTAATTACATCAACACCCCAGATCTACGACCAAGGTGGCTGGGCTAATTACATCAACACCCCAGATCTACGACCAAGGTGGCTGGGCTAACTACATCAACATCCCAGATCTACGACCAAGGTGGCTGGGCTAATTACATCAACATCCCAGATCTACGACCAAGGTGGCTGGGCTAATTACATCAACACCCCAGATCTACGACCAAGGTGGCTGGGCTAATTACATCAACACCCCAGATCTACGACCAAAGTGGCTGGGGTAAGTACATCAACATCCCAGATCTACGACCAAGGTGGCTGGGCTAATTACATCAACACCTCAGATCTACGACCAAGGTGGCTGGGCTAATTACATCAACACCCCAGATCTACGACCAAAGTGGCTGGGGTAAGTACATCAACATCCCAGATCTACGACCAAGGTGGCTGGGCTAATTACATCAACACCCCAGATCTACGACCAAGGTGGCTGGGCTAATTACATCAACACCCCAGATCTACGACCAAGGTGGCTGGGCTAATTACATCAACACCCCAGATCTACGACCAAGGTGGCTGGGCTAATTACATCAACACCCCAGATCTACGACCAAGGTGGCTGGGCTAATTACATCAACACCCCAGATCTACGACCAAGGTGGCTGGGCTAATTACATCAACACCCCAGATCTACGACCAAAGTGGCTGGGGTAAGTACATCAACATCCCAGATCTACGACCAAGGTGACTGCGCTAACTACATTAACATCCCAGATCTACGACCAAGGTGGCTGGGCTAAGTACATCAACATCCCAGATCTACGACCAAGGTGGCTGGGCTAACTACATCAACATCCAGCGTAGATGACCATGACAATACTTATGCCAGCTGATTTGGTGTGCCACACGGCTGACATTAGAACACGGCTGATATTACCACACAGCTGAGATTTCGACACATCTGACATTAGAACACAGCTGCCATTAGAACACAGCTGAAATAAAAACACAGCTGACATTAGAACACAGCTGACCTTACCACACAGCTGACGTTATCACAAAGCTGACATTAGAACACAGCTGACATTAGAACGCGGCTGACATTAGAACACAGCTGACCTTACCACAAAGCTGACATTAGAACACATCTGACATTAGAACACAGCTTACATTAGAACAAAGATAACATTAGAACACATCTGACCTTACCACACAGCTGACCTTACCACAAAAGCTGACATTACCACACAGCTGACATTAGAACACAGCTGACCTTACCACAAAGCTGACATTAGAACACAGCTGACATTAGAACACAGCTGAAATTATAACACAGCTGAAATTATGACACAGCTGACATTACCACACAGCTGACCTTACAACACAGCTAGCTGATATTACCACACAGCTGACAACACGACACAGCTGACATCACTACACAGGCAAAAGATGCCACATATAATAACAAATTGCATGTACATCTCTCTTGTTTTTACATTCATGTGTAGGATGTTTCATTCTCATTTGTCTCCTAGCTGTCTCTACGTCCTGAATGTATGCCTCAGTTGAGCCAATCAATCCACCGGCTATATTAGACGCGTGTAAATTCTGTTCGCGTAGCTCAGATCAGAGAAATTAACCGGTCGTTAATCTTTCCAGACGACGTCCGTCTGTCCCCACTAAGTCTACGCACTGTCATGGAAGTACACATTTTACAGGAACAACCGAGTGTTTCTGATTTTCCTTAAACAAAAGTACAAACTGGTTCTTGTGTACTTACTGGGTTCATTAATATTACTTGTTCCGTCTATAGTTCCATGGAAACATGCTGTTGTCAAGGCAGTCTGGCTGACAAGATGTGGATCGATATGATCCCCATAGTAGTGATCGTCACACAGATAAAACCAAGCATAGACGAACCATCTGGCTGACCGCTGTTCACCTTCATCAGCACGCGCGGATATAAGCTAAGCTACTACAACCTGACACTTAGCGCCCTGTTCAGGGCACACTACATAGTAAACTTACTCATTATGGGCATTCAATTACAACAACAACAACAAGAACTGTCTGGGAAAAGTTTGTACAAAAATAAAGAAGAATTTGAACTCCAACCCTTTATAAATGTACGTTACATGCATCGTTTTGTCACAGTACTTGTAGTAATAGCAGTAGTTGTAACTGTAATAGTAGTAGTTGTTGTTGTAGCAGTAGTAGTAGTAGCAGCAGCAGCAGTAGTTGTTGTGGTAGTATCAGTAGTAGTTGTAGTAGCTGTAGTAGTGGCAGAAGTAGTTGTAGCAGTAGCCGTAGCTGTAATAGTGGTAGCAGCAGTAGTAGCAGCTATAATAGTAGTAGTAGTAGTAACGGTAAATGTAGCAGCACCAGTTGTAGTAGCAATAGTAGTAGTAGTTATAGTAGTAGTGGTAGTAGTATACTCGGTACAATGTATCCCCTGTACACCCTCTCATAGGTCCCGGCTGCTGCTATTTGTGTTAGTTAGTTGTTGTTGCTAGCACGTGGTCTGTGGAGACGATTAACTTCCAAGCTGGACTACATTGAGCTGACAGAAGAGGAAATCTGGCAAAGCTTAAGAGATAAGCACCAATGCCGACAGCTCAAGAACTACGGAATATGCGCTGCCACTTTCAAGTGAGGAAATTCAGACGCGGGATTACAGTCCGACTCGCATAAGATCACGCCTGTTTACCTCGCTTTCGGTGAGAGGGCGCGTTTATTTTCAGTTTACGGTTCGACCGGGCCCACAAACATCCCTTTATCGAGAAGCAGACAAAGCGGGCCTTGTGGTCTCCTGACCCATAGACTCACGTCACGCGTGTAACAAATAAATGAACCAGCTTCCTGCACAAGCAGTCCACAATGCCATGTCTGACATTCAGAGTGCTTACCGAAAACACCAATCGCCATCCTGTTCCACCTTTGACTCGTTCCTACAACCCGTACCAGGTCCAGGCACGTGTGTTATTGTCCTTGGCAGGTGTGTTATTGTCGTTGGCGGGTGTGTTATTGAATATATCGGTACTGCATGCAGGTCGCTGTGAGCAAATGCAGCGATGGCGCATTAACATTTGATTACATTTGCCAATTGAAAAGAAAAACCAAGAAAGAATAGCGTTTTTCAAGCTTCATTTTGTGGTCCTCGAATTGCACAATGCTCTTTTTAAAAAAAAAAAGTGTTTTCTTGGTTTCCAGAGTCAATCGAGTGTGAAGATCCCTTCCTGTTTGAAATAAAGTTCTACAATAGCCAATACTGGCCGTATGATAGGAGAAATGAAGAGTGAATCACTCGCTTTCCTGGTATCAAAAGACGTGAAATGACCCAAGTCGCTTCAACTTTGTTCTGTCTTGTATGACAGCTTGAGTGATGCAGTGTCTTGTGGGATATCACACGTGTGCTCGCGCGGGATCGCATTCCACGAGGATGTCGTTAGAGAGCTTACCGGCCATCCTCGCTTGAACCTGTTTACGTACTGCAGCCCCGATGTTCGCCTTGGGTGCGCGGTGATGATGGTTAGTTTGAATGCCCTCCTGTATACAGTTGACCCAATTATAATCTTTACTCCAGCTTACGCCAGCCTTTCATTCATGGAGAAACCCTGGAGATAGTTTGGCGTCTGCAAAAACTTCCTGCACTCACGTGACCATATACACAGAGTGAAATACTATAAGTGTCATCACTCAGTTAATATAATAACAGCTGGATGTGGTATTTAGTTACATTTGATTTAATTTTATATAAAGTTGTACACACATTCAAAAGAAATTAAGTCCAGCACAAAAATACTGATCTTCGACTTCAGTGTAGTCAGACCAATCGTATGGCTCCATAACACGGGGAAACAACTCCAATGTAAAGGTGTTTAATTATAACTTAACTTAACTTACCGTCTTTATAGTGGTGTATACGACTCTACAGAGTCTGTATACAACCTGTTTCTTGGAGGGTGGTTTTTACTGATGTGCGAGTCCATCTTAATAAACTCAAACATTAGAACTAAGTAGACCCGCAGACAGTTAGGTGCCGTCTATAGCTGCTCTTGACAAACCACCTGGTGAAAGGTGCAAATAACTTGGGTAGATTTTTAATTCGAATTTTGTCCTGGCAGCGGCCGTTAAGCCTTCTCTTTTCGATTTCCAATCGCCAAAGAATTTTTAACGCGCTCTACACTGACCACGGGAGTCCGATCTCACTACCCAGAGGTCAACGTGGAAAAAATCCCGGTCTACACCGTGATTCGAACACGCTATCTCTGGCATCCGAGGCGGACACCTTACCTTCAAACCACTTAGTCCACCACCCTAGGCGGACACCTTACACCCAGACCACTGAGTCCACCACCCGAGACGGACACCTTACCTTCAGACCACTGAGTCCACCACCCGAGACGGACACCTTACCTCGAGACCACTGAGTCCATCCATTTGGCTTTATAACATGAGGGGGGGGGGGACAACTCCAATGTAAAAGTATGTTCTATTATATGGCTTTATAACATTGGTGGAACAACTCCCATGTAAAAGTATGTTCTATTATATGACTTTATAACATGGGGGGAACAACTCCAATGTACAAGTATGTTCAATTATATGACTTTATAACATTGGGGGGGGGGGGGGGGCAACTCCAATGTAAATGTATGTTCTATTATATGGCTATATAACACGGGGAAAAACTCCAATGTAAACGTATGTTCTATTATATAACTTATAACATGGGGGAACAACTCCAATGTAAAAGTATGTTCTATTAATATGACTTTATAACATGGGAGGGGGGAACAACTTCAATGTAAAAGTATGTTCTATTATATGATTTTATAACATAGGGGGAACAACTGCAATGTAAAAGTATGTTTTATTATATGGCTTTATAACACATGGAAAAACTCCAGTGTAAAAGTATGTTCTATTATATCACTTTAAAACATGGGTGGAACAACTCCAGTGTAAAAGTATGTTCTATTATATGACTTTATAACATGGGGGGAATAACTCCAATGTAAAAGTATGTTCTATTATATGGCTTTATAACACGGGGAAAAACTCCAATGTAAAAGTATGTTCTATTATAAGACTTTATAACATGGGGGGAACAACTCCAATGTAAAAGTATGTGCTATTATATAACTTTATAATGTAACAGTTCCAGCCGGAGCAAGAGAGTTTAGGCTAGGGGTGATGTGGTTGACGACTCAGAACAAAAGTACCTGAATGCGTGTCAAGGTCACTCATCGTCTCAACAAAGGAAAACGGAGTTGGGGGCGAATAATGTGTACAGGCAGGAACTGGTCACTGGCGTTCTGGTTTGGTTAATGGGGGGTGAGTGACAGACGCGACGGCAGCGGAGTTTGCTGCGATAGATGAGTGACAGGGGTTCATAGTAATTTGTTCCAATAACGACTGAATAGAGCCATCCCCCTGCGATTCATTGGTCAGCTCTGATACTGCTGGAGAGTATATAACACAGAGTCAAAGTTTAGCTCAGAAGGCTGGATGGAGAGGGGAGGAGAGTGAGAGAGTGAATGTAGATGGGAGTCCGTTCAGCTCACCGATTTGATAGAGGAGCGATTTATAGACTGTTGTACGAATGCTAGTGATAGAACAGGATCGATCAAATAGGTGTGTGAGTTTTGTATTAAAAGATAATCTGAACGTCTGTTGTAAGCAGGACACATTGTGAACGAGGTATGTCCAGATCGCCCGCCTGAGAGGATTTGAGTGAGGAAGAGTTTTTGATAAGGTGTGTTGAGGATGCAGTTAAATAGAGGTGTGTGTGTGATGTGTGTAGGCAATAGAACTGGGTTTTGATAGTTGGGAATTCCATCAATAGCTAATGGTTACAAATTCCACTTTAGTTAATATTTATATTAACATATATATAATATAGGAATATTTAGTTAAGATGATATGTATTGTATTGTTTTTGTAATTTCACTACTCATTTTTAAGGTATGAGTATTATATAATAAATATGCCATCTGCTGTGTGCTATATTATTTTCAGTGTGTGGTCAGGAATGATGTGGATGAGTGTGATAATGTTCTAAGTTAGAATGACCCTAGGGCAAACAGTGGGGTCTGCTACAGTAACACGGAGAACGATGAAGACCGAAACGAAATAGGTTGAAACTTACTCACCATATTTGAGGGTTACTATGGTATGATAAAGTTCCTAGTGTGCAAAAATGGGGGAAAACTGGACAGGCAGATATCAGTAGCTCTTTGCGAAAATAAAAGGAGCTGGGGTTGGATAGAGCTCAGACAACAGCTGATAGCAATACTAGCCATGCTCTATTTTCGAATCCCCACGACAAAAGAAGTAGATGCAGACTTAAATGCTCATTGGGACTGAGTAGCCTCGAGGTAAGACGTCGGCCTCGGCTGCTGGAGTTAGAGGGTTCAAATCCTGATGAAGACCGGAATCTTTTCAGGTGGACTTTCTGGTATTTCCCAGGATCCCTGGGTAGTAGGGACTGGGCGCCTGTATGCAATGTCGAGCACAATAAAAATCCCTCCGCAGTTGGAAATCGAAAACAGTAAGTTTAACTGCCGAAGTCTGTGCAAAATTCAAAATTATGTTTAAAATCCACTCAATCTATTACGGGAATAGAACACTTATGGGTTAAACCACGTGCAATGACGTTAATTCTTCGACTAAACTAAACTCTAGGGGACGGCGTGGCCTAGTGGTTAAGTGGAACGGCTCACAACCTGGCCAACAACCAACAACAACAACCGACAATAACAACAACAACCAACAACAACAAGAACTAAAAACAACAACAACAACAACCAACAACAACAGGGTCAAGGGTCAAGCAAAATATACTGATCAGACATGTTAGTCAGGATCAGGCATGTTAGTAAGGGTCAGGCAAAATATACTGGTCAGACATGTTAGTCAGGGTCAGGCAAAATATACTGGTCAGACATGTTAGTAAGGGATCAAAACGCTGAGCAGCGCATGAGCTGCAGTGGTCAGCTACCCATAGCTGACTGCTAGCGTCAGGGCCAGCTGCCAAGACCTTCTACACCTCCACGCGGTGATCCTGTATAACAGGCTGCAGAAGGGCAGACTGGCTAAGGAGAAGGGATCGAAGAGGGAATGCTAAACCGGTACCCAAAAAATACTGACTGAAGTCGGATGTGGTGGACCGAAAGGTGCAAATATCGCAGTCAAGCTGTAAACTACGACAACGCATTCCGTTCTCTGGACTACATTCTACTACTTAAGCCCTATCAGGGTTTGGTAGTGGGAGATTGAGAACGAACGAAGAAGAAGAAGAAGAAGACATGTTAGTAAGGGACAGGCAAAATATACTGGCCAAGACCCTCACCTCGGCTTCCTTGTAGCACTCCTTGAATGGGGCTGTTTTCATGGCAGTGTGGTTAACGAGGTGAGTGATCGATGTGATCTTCGTAGTAGCGAGCGATGCATATGAAGCCACGCATAATACTTCTTCTTCATCGTACGCAGTCAGACATCAACCTTTATTTTTTCGAAAAAAGCAGCGGTCATCCTGAGGCTGTCGACACTGCCATAGAGCTTGTCTAGTGTTGCCACTGGTGATGGCTACAGCTGCTCTCTGTGATCCTCGTATGTCGGGCAGTTTTGCAGCAAATGCTCAGCGGTCATTTTCCCGGTACCACACGTGCATTCGTCGGTGCCACCTATCTTGAATTTGTTGAATAGGTAGTACCTGAGTCTATTGTGGCCAGTGCGAAGTCTGAAGACCACGGCCTGCTCTCTTCTGTTCAACTGGTAATAGGCATCGTTTTTGTGTGTAGCCAGTATGTTCGGTTTCCCATTTGGTCATGTATCTAGCTCTAATAAGCCGTTTTGACTCTTCGTATGTCATACTGGTATCTGGTTGTGGTAGTCCTTCACCTTCTTTTGCCAGTCTGTCCGTCTCCTTGTTGCCTTGGATGTTGCAGTGGGATGGAACCCACTGCACCACTACCCTTTTCGGTGCGGACTGCTTGCATAGTTGACAGAGTACTGCTCTTAAATCATTAAGTTCACACGCATAATACAACCGATTAGGGTCTCGGTTCATCTTCATCAGCACGCTCGGGATGTGGGGGCAGCTACTGCAACCCTCCATTTAACATCATTTTTACGGGCATTCACTAATAACAAAGGTCTAGCACGTCATTTCAGACCAAGAACATTATATCCGGAGACATAAGGTCCCCACACACAAGGTCCCACACACAAGGTCCCCACACACAAGGTCCCTACACACAAGGTCCCCACACACAAGGTCCGACACACAAGGTCCCCACACAAGATCCCCATACACAAAGTCCCCATACACAAGGTCCCTCACACACACAAAGTCCTCATACACAAGGTCCCCCAGACACACGGTCCCCACACAAAAGGTCCCCATACACAAGGTCCCCCCACACACAGTCCTCATTCACAAGGTCCCCCAGACACAAAGTCCCCACACACAAGGTCCCCACACACAAATTCCCCATACATAAGGTCGCCACACAAAGTCCCCCATACACAAGGTCCTCACACACGTTCCTCACACATATGGTCCACACACACAAAGGTCCACACACACAAGTTCCCCACACACAAGGTCCCCACACACAAGGTCACTACAAACAAGGTCCCCCCCATACAAGGTCCCCACACACAAGGTCCTCACACACAGAGTCCTCATACACAAGGTCCCCACATACAAGGTCCCCACTCATAAGGTCCCACACACAAGGTCCACTCACAAGGTCCTCACACACAAAGTTCTCATACACAAGGTCCTCACACACAAGGTCCTCCCACACAAGGTCCCCACACACACAGTCCTCACACACAAAGTCCTCATACACAAGGTCCTCACACACAAGGTCCCCACACACAAAGTCCTCACACACAAAGTCCTCATACACAAGGTCCTCACTCACAAGGTCCCACACACAAGGTCCACACACAAGGTCCCACACACAAGGTCCACTCACAAGGTTCTCACACACAAAGTCCTCATACACAAGGTCCTCACACTCAAGGTCCTCACACACAAGGTCCTCACACACAAAGTCATCATACACAAGGTCCTCACACACAAGGGCCTACACAAGATGTGAACCAGAAAGAAATAAACAAGAACCACCACTACTATGTGGCAGTGAGGACAAGACTGTCCATGCACGGGGATTGACACAACCGTGTCCAGAGGACCAGGAACAGGAAAGGACCACTGTCTGCTGATAATCAGGTCGTGCTCAGTTTGACATATCGGACATGTCAGGGGTGTCTTCACGCTTATTCCAGTCGATCCAGCTGTAAATGGACACTTGACGAACCATTCTAAGAACCATTTCCCATTGATCACATGAATGCTGTATTGCTACTGTATTGCTGCTGTATGAGTGCTGTACATGTTCTGTATGGGTGCTGTATTGGTGCTGTGTGGGTGCTGTATGGGTGCTATATTGCTGCTGTATTGGTACTGTATGGTTGTTGTATGTATGTTGTAAGTGTGCTATATTGTTGCTGTACGGGTACTATATGGGTACTGTATGGCTGCTGTATGGCTATCACAGTCACGACATATGTTATTTTTCTGTTGGGGGTGAAATAAACAAACATTGACAGCAGACGCCGTGGCGACTGCGGCGGCGAAAGGGCCTAAAGGCATAAACCTGAAAATGCCTCAACTAATTCATCAAAGTGAAATAATTAAAGTTTTTACAGTTTCCACAAATTAATTCTAGACTTTCAAAGTAATTTTTTTGTCATTTCTCATCTGAAGATCAATTATCTTATTTTTGTTTGCTTTAACGTCAGGGAAAGGATGGGTGGGTGTTGAGAATGGGGGTGTGAGGAGTGGGATGTGGGGAGGGGTTATGGGTAGTGGGTGCAACTATCATTTAAGAGAATTGTATCTGGAATAATGCCAAGAAAAGTGGTTTACGGGCTACGTTTAGCAGGCGCAATGAGGACCAACAGCACACCAGACAGTTTATATTATTGTCGCTAGCCTCACTTAATATCATATCATCTACTTTCTATCCTGTATCTTGTTGTTTTGTTGTTTCGAATGCCCACAATGAGCGATCTGAAAAGTGGCGGTTTGCAGTAGCTTTCCTTACATCCCGAGCATGTTGATGAAGGCGGTTGTGCTATGCTTGGTTTCATATGCGTGTCGCTCACTACTACACGGATCATGTTGATCCCTACCTCGTTAGCCAGGCTGCCATGAAGACAGCCCGTTTCTATGGAGAGCTACGAGGAAGCTGAGGTGAGGGTCTTGGCCAGTATATCTTGCCTGTCCCTGACTAAAATGTCTGATCAGTATATCTTGCCTGTCCCTGACTAAAATGTCTGACCAGTATATCTTGCCTGTCCCTGACTAAAATGTCTGACCAGTATATCTTGCCTGTCCCTGACTAAAATGTCTGACCAGTATATCTTGCCTGTCCCTGACTAAAATGTCTGACCAGTATATCTTGCCTGTCCCTGACTAAAATGTCTGACCAGTATATCTTGCCTGACCCTGACTAACATGTCTGACCAGTATATCTTGCCTGTCCCTGACTAAAATGTCTGACCAGTATATCTTGGCTGACCCTGACTAACATGTCTGACCAGTATATCTTGCCTGTCCCTGACTAAAATGTCTGAACAGTATATCTTGCCTGACCCTGACTAACATGTCTGACCAGTATATCTTGCCTGACCCTGACTAAAATGTCTGACCAGTATATCTTGCCTGACCCTGACTAAAATGTCTGACCAGTATATCTTGCCTGACCCTGACTAACATGTCTGACCAGTATATTTTGCTTGACCCTGACTAAAATGTCTGACCAGTATATTTTGCTTGACCCTGACTAAAATGTCTGACCAGTATATTTTGCCTGACCCTGACTAAAATGTCTGATCAGTATATCTTGCCTGACCCTGACTAACATGTCTGATCAGTATATTTTGCCTGACCCTGACTAAAATGTCTGATCAGTATATTTTGCTTGACCCTGACTAAAATGTCTGACCAGTATATTTTGCCTGACCCTGACTAAAATGTCTGATCAGTATATCTTGCCTGACCCTGACTAAAATGTCTGACCAGTATATTTTGCCTAACCCTGACTAAAATGTCTGACCATTATATCTTGCCTGGCCCTGACTAAAATGTCTGACCAGTATATCTTGCCTGACCCTGACTAAAATGTCTGACCAGTATATCTTGCCTGACCCTGACTAAAATGTCTGACCAGTATATCTTGCCTGACCCTGACTAAAAAGTCTGACCAGTATATCTTGCCCGACCAAACCCCTGCTGCCCATCCTGTACCTTAAACAATGATTATAGATTCAAGAGTATGTTATTTACCTGCTGGTATTTTGTTTCCATGGAAGTGAGAGAATGCCAGAAGTGGTAACAATTAACCCGATGTAAGTCAACCCAGCTGTAAATGGGTAAATGGCTGACGTATGAGTTGGTGAAGGGATCTGGCCACCCCCTCCCCCTCACATCGGCTGCGGCTTAGTACATGAACAGTTACCTTCATCCCCGACGGCATGTGTACCCTATTTTGTAACTAGTACACAATTTTCCAGTTAATTATGATTGTTCCCTCATGCAGGACGTCTCGAATTCTTTCGTTAAATATACGAGGAAAAGTGGACAAAGCAGAATGATTAACGGGTGGTCGACGATTTGAATGCCTGGGGCACCAGGTCTTGGATAAAAACCGTAGTCAGAGGCCTAGGTTTGTGTCTGTCCTGTGTAACAGAAAAACAGTCTACATCGGCGTTGCGACCGCATGAGCAAGCGCTGTTTTCCCCATCAGCCCTATAAATAGCACCTACTTGGTTAGCGGACTCCAGAAATGTGACAGCGCGTCCAGAACAGTTGATATTTTTATAAAACTGATTTTAACGAGCAGGTCTTTTTGTGACCTCTTCTTCTTTCTTCTTCTTCTTCTTCTTCCTTTTCTTTTTCTTCGTCTTCTTCCTCGTCTTCTTCGTTCGTCCTAAAAAGGATGCTGTGTCATACGTTACAGCGAGGATTCGAAATCTGCGCGTTTCGGCTCGACATACCCAGTTTAAGCGAGGGTGTCTGGTTTGTCTGCCACCTCTATCCTTATTTTCTTAGCCGTACTACACTAGTCCAGCCGGCATCCAGGGCCGCCGTTTGGAAACGGAACAGGATGTTGGTCAGCTTTGATTTGCTGACCCTGATGAACACAGGAAGCTAGAACTGTTGGCTGTTATCATCTCATTCAATGGGCGGCATCTTCGGCCTCTGTGTGTGTGTGAAGGGAGGGGCAGGGGGAGGAGTAAACTAGAGAGAGAGAGAGAGAGAGCGAGAGAGAGAGAGAAAGAGAAAGGAGGGGGACACATTTCTGTGTCGTTTAGCTTTAGTGAAAGTTGGAATGATCTTAAAATCGAAATAGTTTCACCTATCTAAGAAATCTTGATAGCAGTACTGAAGATAAACAATGCTGACCGCGGTACGGCAGATAAGCCAGTTTGATGGCGGTACGGCAGCAGATAAGCAATGCTGACTACGGTACGGCAGATAATCCAGTTTGATGCATCTTTCATACTAGGTTTAACACCGGAATTGTAAGCGGGCAGACAACTCCATCCATATTTCTGTTCTTAAACAAAGCATGTAGCAGTAGGTATGGTAACCAGAGCTAATGGCCAGATCTCGTGATATTTGCTTATAATAAGTGAAGTTTATCTCCAAAGATCTGACGTGTCGGGTTCGCGGGCTGACACAAGGAATAATCTTTGGCTTTACCTAGGGAGACAAGCCCGCTGTCTTTGATAATAATATACAGCCTACAGACACAGAGCACAGGCGGGACACTCCCGCATACACGCACACGCGCACACTCGTCTCTTAGTTACAAAAGAAGAAGTGTCAAGAATGGAGAATAAAAGAGAGCGGACACGAGGGAAACGGTTTTAGCTTAAGGCGGCAAAGAAAACCAGAAGATTTATTACAATAGAGCGCCATATTTGTGTTTGACTTCTGACATGTTATTTTTAACTTTCCAACAAAAAATGTGGACGCGAACTTCTAGAAAACGGTCAGCGACCTACATATATACTCGACAAAATATTTTGATTGAATTATGAAAGTCAAATACTAGTCTGAGAGAGATCAAGAAAGCAAGTCCTTTTGATGATAAGGGAATAAAAGAGAGAATTGAAAGGGATATTCCATAGTTGACATGAGGATACAAGAGAGATTTAAAAATGCCATATTTGTTAGATAACACGAGGCTAAAATTTGAAATCTAAATGCGATATTTGTTAGATAACACGGGACAAAAAGGGAGATCTAAAGGCGATACTTGTCAGATAACACTGGACTAAAAAGGAAGATCTAAAGGCCATATTAGTTAGATAACACTGGACTAAAAAGGAAGATCTAAAGGCCATTTTAGTTAGATAACACTGGACTAAAAAGGAAGATCTAAAGGCCATATTAGTTAGATAACACTAGACTAAAAAGGAAGATCTAAAGGAGATATTTGTTAGATAACACGTCTGTATGTCTGCCTACCTATTTACCTACCGACCTACCTACATATCTATCTATCTATCTATCTATCTATCTATCTATCTATCTATCTATCTATCTATCTATCTATCTGTCGATCGGTCTGTCTGTCCTTATGTCTGTGCGACTGTCCCCCTTTTGTCTATCTATGTACATATCGATATATCTATATATCGGTGTGTCTGTCTATCTGCCTATGTGTCTATCTTTTATATAAATATTATATAAACATACATTGCCAAGCACGCACAAAGAGAGAGAGAGAGAGATAGATAAGAAAAAGGAAGAACAATCTCAACACGTGCTGCTTGTCACTTGCAGAATAATAAAAACCCAAACAACAACCAGGAATACTTTTAAAAGGAACAAACCAAAACTGTCTCTACGCCGTGTGCTGTCTGCCTTGAGCGGGCTCTAAACTGTCTCTACGCCGTGTGCTGTCTGCCTTGAGCGGGCTCTAAACTGTCTCTACGCCGTGTGCTGTCTGCCTTGAGCGGGCTCTAAACTGTCTCTACTCCGTGTGCTGTCTGCCTTGAGCGGGCTCTAAACTGTCTCTACTCCGTGTGCTGTCTGCCTTGAGCGGGCTCTAAACTGTCTCTACTCCGTGTGCTGTCTGCCTTGAGCGGGCTCTAAACTGTCTCTACTCCGTGTGCTGTCTGCCTTGAGCGGGCTCTAAACTGTCTCTACGCCGCGTGCTGTCTGCCTTGAGCGGGCTCTAAACTGTCTCTACTCCGTGTGCTGTCTGCCTTGAGCGGGTTCTGAACTGTCTCTACGCCGTGTGCTGTCTGCCTTGAGCGGGTTCTGAACTGTCTCTACTCCGTGTGCTATCTGCCTTGAGCGGGTTCTGAACTGTCTCTACACCGTGTGCTGTCTGCCTTGAGCGGGCTCTAAACTGTCTCTACTCCGTGTGCTGTCTGCCTTGAGCGGGCTCTAAACTGTCTCTACTCCGTGTGCTGTCTGCCTTGAGCGGGCTCTAAACTGTCTCTACGCCGCGTGCTGTCTGCCTTGAGCGGGCTCTAAACTGTCTCTACTCCGTGTGCTGTCTGCCTTGAGCGGGCTCTAAACTGTCTCTACTCCGTGTGCTGTCTGCCTTGAGCGGGCTCTAAACTGTCTCTACTCCGTGTGCTGTCTGCCTTGAGCGGGCTCTAAACTGTCTCTACGCCGCGTGCTGCCGCCTTGAGCGGGCTCTAAACTGTCTCTACTCCGTGTGCTGTCTGCCTTGAGCGGGTTCTGAACTGTCTCTACGCCGTGTGCTGTCTGCCTTGAGCGGGTTCTGAACTGTCTCTACACCGTGTGCTGTCTGCCTTGAGCGGGCTCTAAACTGTCTCTACTCCGTGTACTGTCTGCCTTGAGCGGGCTCTAAACTGTCTCTACTCCGTGTGCTCTCTGCCTTGAGCGGGTTCTGAACTGTCTCTACGCCGTGTGCTGTCTGCCTTGAGCGGGCTCTAAACTGTCTCTACGCCGTGTGCTGTTTGCCTTGAGCGGGCTCTAAACTGTCTCTACGCCGCGTGCTGTCTGCCTTGAGCGGGCTCTAAACTGTCTCTACTCCGTGTGCTGTCTGCCTTGAGCGGGTTCTAAACTGTCTCTACATCATGTGCTGTCTGCCTTGAGCGGGTTCTGAACTGTCAATACACCGTGTGCTGTCTGCCTTGAGCGGGCTCTAAACTGTCTCTACTCCGTGTGCTGTCTGCCTTGAGCGGGTTCTGAACTGTCAATACACCGTGTGCTGTCTGCCTTGAGCGGGCTCTAAACTGTCTCTACTCCGTGTGCTGTCTGCCTTGAGCGGGTTCTGAACTGTCAATACACCGTGTGCTGTCTGCCTTGAGCGGGTTCTGAACTGTCAATACACTGTATATAATCTGCCTTTACCTAGCTAAGACCGTCATGTTTTTAATTTTCGAATATTATTCTATGAAATGTTGGCTTTGTTTTGGACGCGGCCCTCAGATCTGTAATCAACACACGTGTGGCCCCGATAGGCATTCAAATCCTTCTACCTCCCCTCAAAACAATAAATAAAACAGCAGCAGACACACAAAAAAGGAAACAAGAACGCCACCATCAAAGAAATAGCTCTGGTTAAATGAAGCTGACGTGTTTTTACAGATGCCAGAAAGGAGTAGAGAATAGTAACACTGTTACCAGTCAGGCATAACGTAGGAGGCGACAAAGAAGGGTTGGATTTGGAGCCGATAAGCCCAGCCTGCTGAAATGAAGGACAAGAAGACGTGTACATGCCACGGAGGACGTGCGGCGATTATGTCGAGTTTATATTATAATCTAGGTCAAAGTTCCATCCAAATAAATCATCTTCAGGGATGTCTTCTGCTTAACAAGTTGTAATCAAGAGATGGCTGGAGATCAATATATGTAGAATACAGTTTTATTATTGTATCATATATAGAATTCAGTTGTATTTTTGTATCATATATAGAATACAGTTTTATTATTGCATCATTTATAGAATACAGTTTTATTAATGTATCATATATAGAATTCAGTTTTATTATTGCATCATTTATAGAATACAGTTTTATTAATGTATCATATACAGACAATTATTTTATTCATGTATCATATATATATATATATATGGATATATATGCTCACGAGGCGTGTTTAATTGAAACCGGACCAAACTACAACAAGTGAACATATGTGAACGTGGTTGTCCGGTTCTTCACTGTTGTCTTCGACACACTTTTGTCACCATACACTGCCTACATTCTGCGATGAATGTCAACTGGTCGACTTCATTCAGCTGTTAGAAACCGAATCACCGCTCGCTGATCAACTCTGGACGGATTCCGTATCACACACGCCATGTTTTCAACGGTCTGTTGAGGAAACTATGAGTCGGAGGATAATGAACTTTTACAAACTTTACGGTTGGTATGTGCTATGTACACCAGAAGTGACGTCATCATGCGCATTGTACGTATGTTCGCTTGTTGCAGTTTGGTTCGGTGTTATTGAACATGCCTCATATGTAAATACCTATACTACAGATCTATTGATAGCTTTTACCAACTGTATATCTACAATTGTTTACTCCTAGAAGAACGTTCAGAACCTCTTGGTACTTACATTTCCTTTTTTATGCCCGGTCTCCATTAGCTCCAGTTCACACAACTGTAAATTGCTACCTGACTAACAGATCTGGAAGCCAAGACGAGAACTGTTCACAGGATATCAGAAAAAGCTGAGACCTAGCACAATAGCATCTCTAACACTTCATCCTCGACGACAGTGTATGCTGTTATGGGACAACCTTGACCTTAGTCTGCCATTTTTCCAGCTAATCGTTACGTAAATGCTCTTAGTATGGGCTTTAAACAAATGGCGTCTTTGTTTATTTGAGACATTGTACATAGTGAACATTCAGTTGTATTATTGTTGCTTGTTGTTTTGTGAATAATATGTCGTTCTGTCTGTCTCGCTCTCTCTGTCTACCTCACTCTCTCCATTTATCTCTCATTTACACACACAGAGACCATCATGAACACGCGGAGATGTGCGCGCATGTGCCCACACGTGCTTTGTTTTCTATGTGTAAACTGTCTTTCTTGTGCTCCAAATTTGACAATCAATACGGGTTGCAGCCACGCTTTCATTAACATAACCGTCGAGTGGAAAGATACAGGAGCTAGCTGTAAGCACTTCTCACCTCCACGATACGGCCAGCATTGACGGCCATTTTGTGTAGTTATTTTATTTTTAAGCACTAGTTTGATGCAGTTCAATAAAATATGAGAACACATCTGATCTGCTACCCAAACAACGATCATGCCGCTGTTTATTTATTATACATGCACTTAGCAGCCAGCGTGTCAGGAATTTACAATTACAAAGTTGTTTTGCATAGAAGATGTCGCCAAACTATAATTATGTTTGAGTCCACACTCGGCATCAGAGAAGGTTATACTTTTGTAGTTGCCGAGCTAGTGTTGTTTACATCGTCCACAATCCAGTGGTTCTAAACCTTGGGGTGAATGACAGCTCGATCTCCGAGAAGAGTCCGGTTGGGGTTCCTGAATAACATCTAGATTCTTTAATGAGGTTTTTATGTGTCGAAGACTAGAGCTAGGGTCACGGTATGTTGTAACAACTGACCTAAACCTCACCTCACGTCAAGGACTCGTGAAACATGCTCAGCCAAGACCTTATCTCGTGTGAAAGACAGGTGAAGCATACTGACCCACGACCTCACCTCACGTCTAGTACAGGTGAAACATACTGACCCACGACCTCACCTCACGTCTAGGATAGGTGAAAAATGCTGACCCACGACCTAACCTCACGTCTAGGACAGGTGAAACATACTGACCCACGACCACACTTCACGTCTAGGACAGGTGAAGCACACTAACCTACGATCTCATCCCACGTAAAGGACAGGTGAAACACACTAACCTACGATCTCATCCCACGTAAAGGACAGGTGAAACATACTGACCCACGACTTCACATCCTTGTGGTGCTCTTAGACGCATAATGTGTCACAACAGCCTGGCCAACGACACTGATAGATTCCCTCAGTGGTGATCCCACTGTGACGTCTTACATTACACTACATCCAGAGGGGCCCACATCCATCTTCTGCAGTAACATATCGAGATATATCGAGATAGCCACTGTAACCTACTAACTTACAAACATCATCTAGAGCGAAGCTCAGCTCGAGCAGCTTCTAACAACAAAAACCATGCATGCGAGGGGGGACCACGACAAAATATTGCTGACTTCCCTCGATCTGGAGAAGTCTGGACACTACTAGTAAGACTAATCATTGTACGTGTTTCTGGAGAAGTCTGGACACCACTGGTAAGACTAATCGCTGTACGTGTTTCTGGAGAAGGCTGGACACCACTGGTAAGACTAATCATTGTACGTGTTTCTGGAGAAGGCTGGACACCACTGGTAAGACTAATAATTGTACGTGTTTCTGGAGAAGGCTGGACACCACTGGTAAGACTAATCGCTGTACGTGTTTCTGCTGAATATTCAACTAGGTAACACCTTCTAGCCGTCAGATCACCAATAGTTCATTTCCCTGAAAGCCGATGATCTCCCCAGCTCAGACGGGATAATTGGAGGAACAATTTGTTGATTGCTCGATACGATAAATATTAAACAGAGAAAGCTGAGGTAAGAAATAGGGCGCTGGAATATTTATAGCAGGCAGGAATACAACCACAGATTTGACCACCGTACTCTGGAGGCAATGTAAGGACATGTACTAGCCGGGGTGGGGGTGAAAAGGGGATCAGTCCAACAGAGAAATAAATAAGAGCAGAGTTGATTATAGATACGTGACGAACTTTATTAAGTAACTTTTCCTTTGCACGCGTGAAGCTGACCGGTTTAGGGAGTTTATTTTTCATAACTCGCTTAAATTGTCTGGGTTGGTTGTTGTATAGCCATGTTGTTGTAATATTTATGTTGTATCATTCATCTGCCAATGTATCTTCCACTGCCGTGTAACCGTATCTTCTTTTGTTATAGGGGCGCAGTAGTAGCTCATTGAGTTCCCCTCTCAAGAGACGACCCTGAAACATGCAATTCCTTGCCCTGCTGTGTATTGACTACAGTCAGTATTTCTCATCGCATGTCTAGTGTTACCGTCGTTAAGTTCAGCTCTCATGTTTACATTGAGGACTTTTCTGTGTGCCAAAGTTTTCTCCTGTGACTTACTCGCGGAGCATGTCCAACACTAAAAGCGGAGTGTTGGTAAACATATCACCATCCTCATCCCCCTCATCATCATAATCATCCTCATCCTCCTCATCATACTCCTCATCATCATACTCCTCATCATCATCATCTTTCCATCCTCATCATCCTTATCACCATCATCATCAACCTCATCATCATCATCCTCATCAACACCATCATCTGTTTCTGTTTCTAAGAATCGACGTCACTGCACTCCGGGCATATCCATAGGTGCTCAGTCTGTCTCATCAAATGGCGTAAGGTATGGATGCTGATGGTCCCTGTAGCTCGCTGGTTGAACACTCTCCTGCTCCGTCCTCTCATGCGCCCCACTCCGATCAAACCTCGTTTAATGTCGAAACTTTGCCGTCTGTGGATTGCTGCTTCATCTATTGCGGTGTCCTCATCCAGCAGGCATCATTGATTGATTTCAAAATGTCACTTCTATCCATCACCAATGTGCCCATGATGGGAGCCCGTGAAGCCAAGATGTCAGCTCTTTCGTTGCCCTGAACCCCGGCATGAGCAGGACAGTAGATCCAGGTCAACCCCTGGAGGTTTGAGGCCTCAACAGCAGCTATCCACTCGTACCTAAGCCAACCCTTCTGTACTTTCTGAAGTACAGCTTGCGCGTCTGTCACGATGACTGCCTTTGTTATAGAAGTCTCAGATATCCATTTCAGTGCTGAGGTCACTGCTTCCGTCTCCATTCTCATACTGGAGGTTGTTGACATGAATGCCCTACTGCGCTCAACAACGACCTCTCCTCTCACTCTAGCCGAGAAACCCCAGCCTGATGTCCCACTGCGCATGACTGATCCGTCGGGGTATATGACAGCGTCACTCTCCTGGGTGTTCTCAGTTATCAGCTGATTTACCTCGTGTTCTGCACTCTCGTTGTTCCGTTCTCTGCATTCCTTGCCTAAGGTTATGATGACTCTCTGGTACTCTATCATTCTATCACCAGTGTGGACCCATTCTTCCCCTTCGGCTATCGTCTCAGCTGGAGTGACATGTCCGATTGTTGTCTCAGCCTGTGCCATCCATGACGACCCTCTCTTGATTCTTGATCCCTTGATATCTGAGATACTACTGTACAGAGGGTGTCGAGTGTCTATGGTGACACGCATATAGGCTTTGACTTGTGCCAGTTTATGTCTGAATGTCACCGATAACAATCCCAACATGTACCGCATCATCAAAATCTGGGTATCTCTAGTGCAGCCCAGAACCAGTCGCATACCTTCATTCTGGATGGGTCCAACCTTACACACTGTGTTCTTTATAGTGTGAGGATGCCTAGTCCATAATTGATGACAGACAACACGACCTGGCGAAATAGGATGAACAGGGGGCGTTGTTCCAAGTCGGCAGCAGCCATGGTCTTGAGTGCTCCTAACCCTCTCTTGCATCTTTGTACGATGTGGTCAACATGGCAGTTATAGGAAAGACTGCGATCAAATGTCACTCCGAGGTATTTCAACCTGTCATACCTGTCGATGGTGCAACCATCAAAAGTGATGCCCGGGAGTTCAGCCTTTACTATGGAATTATTCAAAGAGCACCACATCATGCAGGCCTTGTTCGGATTGATCTTGGAGCTTGAGTAGCTGCACCACTGTGAGATTCCTTGCAAGGTTTCCTGGATGTCTTTGACCAACTCTTGCCTGCCTGAACCAGTCCTGTACCTTAGGATGTCATCGGCAAATGTCAACGTTCGCCCTGTCCCTGTGGGTTGAATATTGGTCACTTTTACTGTGTAAATATTGAACAGCACCGGTGAGAGCGGAGACCCTTGAGGCAGTCCTGGACATATTCGCCTCGGTTCTGATGTCCACGATCGAACGCGTAGCACAACTGTTCTTTCCATCAGGGCAGCTGATATCCAACTAACCAGCCACGGGCTTAAACCACAATGCTGCAGCCAGGTAATTAAGGTCCCAAAATCGACACGGTTGTATGCGTCTTCCAGGCCGAGTGCCACCGCGACTGTTTCTTGCTTTGACTGAAACCCCTCGTACACATCATACGCGAAAGTTCCAGCGTTAGCCTATGTCTCCTTCGCTGTTCTATAACTGCCCACCGTATCTAGTAGAATCTGCTCCCGTTCAAGGTAGGCCATTATTTTCCTGGCCACTATCTTCTCGAGCAATTTGCCATATACATTTTGAATGGTGATTATTCGATAGCTGCCGAGAAGCGTGGAGTCCTTACCAGGTTTAGGCAGTGGGCACAGATAGCTATGGAGCCAGTCCCCAGGCACAGATGACTTTTCTATAGTGTGGTTGAACTCCTTCACCATATTTCTTATATCTGCCTCATCCAACTGCTTGATAATCATCACCATCACCATCATTATCCTCATCATCATCAACACCATCACATCATATCCATCACATCATATCCATCACATCATATCCATCACATCATATCCAGCACATCATATCCATCATATCCATCACATCATATCCAGCACATCATATCCATCATATCCATCACATCATATCCATCACATCATATCCATCACATCATATCCATCATATCCATCACATCATATCCATCACATCATAACCATCACATCATATCCATCACCATGACCATCAAAATTCCCCTTTAACCTGAAAGGTCAATGGGGTAGCCATACTGCAGTTTCTTGGACTACTTCCCCCACTACACTGTGTTTTGTGCCAGAATATTTCTTCTAGTTACTAACCTCTCCGTGCACTCTCTTATGTTGTCTTCCGATATATTTTTCTGCCTCCCTTTCTTACGCTTCCCAAGCACAGTACCTTGCAGGATCGTCTTGGTCATCCCGTTACATGCCCACACCATGTTAGTTTGTGTGCTTGGTAAACGTTTACAGTTGATTAATTGTCGCTCAGTTCTTCATTGCTGACGAGACAGCTGTAGAGACACCCACCCCCCCCCCCCCCTTCCATGATGACTTCACAAATAGAAATATCACGTCACCAAGAATTATGTGAACGTCTGTGATTTAATAAATGATTATGTAAAAGTCTCTGATTTAATAAATTGTTGCGTGAAAGTCAGTGTTTTGCTCTGTATTTGCGCGAAAGATCGTTTTGCTCTGTACTTGTGTGAAAGTCAGTGTTTTGCTCTGTACTTGCGTGAAAGTCAGTGTTTTGCTCTGTACTTGTGTGAAAGTCAGTGTTTTGCTCTGTACTAGCGTGAAAGTCAGTGTTTTGCTCTGTACTTGCGTGAAAGTCATCGTTTTGCTCTGTACTTGCGTGAAAGTCAGTGTTTTGCTCTGTACTTGCGTGAAAGTCAGTGTTCAGAACTTGTTAAGCCATCCCTGATCAATGTGAAGGTTAACCGCAGGGTCAATGCAGCTTACTGTCCAATACCCAACCTCACGTGCACGAACTGCATCTGGAAGCAGGCTGTGTTACAGCCTGACCAAAGACACTGTGATCCCCCTAGCGGTAAAGATGGTGTGACGCCTTGTATTGTACTAGAGCCAGGAGGACCTAGTTTCACCCTCTTCAGTACGACCTAGAATGTATGACGAGACAGTGCACACCAGCTACAATAGTACGGTCGTCAATAGGGAACAACTCTGTAAGTGTCGCATCCAGAGGAGGGACAACAAACCACAGATGGAACCAGCCTGAGCAAACGACACGTGACATTCAGACAGTAACCTGTCACCTGTAACATGTCACCTATGGCAGGAATCCTCAATCAGTAGGGAGGTCCCATAAGTGTGTGAAGGTAGGGGAAGGTGGGTGATTTTTTAGGGTGTCCAAGAGGAGTGGAGGGGGATGGCACTGGGGTGGGGTGGGGGAGAGGGGTGATGGTAAATATGATTCTGTTTTGTCTGTTCAGTAATTAGTTCAGAATACTTTAAAATAAAAATTATTTTACTCAAGTTGTGAAACCCATCACCATTTTCTCTTGCTATTAAATGTAATAACGGAAGTACAGTCATTAACAATACAACAGTACAATACAATAGTACAATACAACAGTACAATACAATAGTACAATACAACAGTACAATACAATACAATAGTACAATACAACAGTACAATACAATAGTACAATACAACAGTACAATACAACAGTACAATACAATAGTACAATACAACAGTACAATACAATACAATAGTACAATACAACAGTACAATACAATAGTACAATACAACAGTGCAATACAATAGTACAATACAATAGTACAATACAATAGTACAATACAATAGTATAATACAACAGTACAATACAACAGTACAATACAATAGTACAATATAATAGTACAATACAATAGTATAATACAACAGTACAATACAATACTACAATATAACAGTACAATACAACACTACAATACAATACTACAATACAACAGTACAATACAACAGTACAATACAATAGTACAATACAACAGTACAATACAACAGTACAATACAATAGTACCCTTACACGATCAGAGTCGGTCGCCTCGAATACCGGTGTCCATGACCACTTATGATGGCCGCGTCCCAGGCGGCCTGCAGCTCTGTTGGGGAGGTGCCTGCAGCTCTGTTGGGGGGGGGGGTGCCTACAGCTCTGTTGGGGAGACGGCCTGCAGCTCTGTCTTAGCCAGGTGTTGCGAGGATGGACCCAAGGACATCTCCAAGATGAGCACGGCTTCTTCCCGTAACTCACCCTCACAGCCTGTCGGAGCATCTCGTGGGCTGGGACTTCCCTGGAAAGACGAGCAACGTGACAGAAGAGGGAGAAACGACGGCGATCAATCGTTGAGACAATGCCTGCAATCTGAGTAGGTCAAACCACTTCACTGGTGGAAACCATGTCATGCCAGACGACCCCGAGGATGCGCCTCTGGTTGCGCATGTGAAGGCTTCTGAATGGGGACAATGCAAGAGGAGTAGATACGAAGTCTGATCTCCAGGGAGAGCCTTCGCTGGGACCACAGTTTGCGAAGTGAGTGCACACATGAAGCCGATAAGACTATCTTACGGGTGATGTCGTGGCTGCTGGGTGCGTCAGATGACTGTCGACAGTCATTAAGTAACAGCAATTGTATTATAAACTTCATTAGAGAGTATGTACAATGGAAAACCTTATTTCTTGACACAAAATGGCTCTTTACCAATACCCCATGTATGAACTGTGAAGATCGAGGAGTATGCACATGCGCAGTATAACGTACAACATGACTGTCCTACATTCGACTTGCACCGTGAAAGTACAACAAGGCTTTACTTTTGTTGTTGTGGTCAGAGGGTGTGAGATCTTCTGAAACCTACAGAAGAATGAATGCTCCGTGTGGAGATAGTTGCTTGAGCCACAGGAGATTATATCAATGGGTAGAAAGATTTAAAAACGGAACACACAACGTCATTGATGAACTGCGGCGTGGGAGACCAGTAAGCGTGTCACTGACACAGTTAAGCAGCAGATCGACCCAGGATGTATGTGGGTGGGGAGAGGAGTTTGGCATGTAGGTGGGGGGCAGCTAGGTGTGTGAGGATAAAATATATAGTGCAGGTATGTGGAGGTTGGTATGTCAAGACGGGTATGTGAGGGTAGACATGAGGGTGAAGGTATGCTTCGGTGGGGGATGGGAGGTCTGTGAGAGGTGAGGATTGGTCTAAGAGAACTAGTGTATGTGGAGGCTGATATGTGGAGCCTGATATGTGGAGGCTGATATGTAGAGCCTGATATGTGGACGCTGATATGTGGAGGCTGGTATGTGGAGGCTGATATGTGGAGGCTGGTAAGTTGATGTAAGGGAGCGGGTATGTGGGGGTTGGTGTGAGGGAGCGGGTATGTGGGAGTTGGTGTGAGGGAGCGGGTATGTGGGGGTTGGTGTGAGGGAGCGGGTATGTGGGGGTTGGTGTGAGGGAGCGGGTATGTGGGAGTTGGTGTGAGGGAGCGGGTATGTAGGGGTTGGTGTGAGGGAGCGGGTATGGGGGGGGGGGTTGGTGTGAGGGAGCGGGTATGTGAGGGTTGGTGTGAGGGAGCGGGTATGTGGGGGTCGGTGTGAGGGAGCGGGTATGTGGGGGTTGGTGTGAGGGAGCGGGTATGTGGGGGTTGGTGTGAGGGAGCGGGTATGTGGGGGTCGGTGTGAGGGAGCGGGTATGGGGGGGTTGGTGTGAGGGAGCGGGTATGTGGGGGTTGGTGTGAGGGAGCGGGTATGTGGGGGGTTGGTGTAAGGGAGCAGGTATGTGGGGGTTGGTGTGAGGGAGCGGGTATGGGGGGGGGGGTTGGTGTGAGGGAGCGGGTATGTGGGGGTTGGTGTAAGGGAGCAGGTATGTGGGGGTTGGTGTGAGGGATCGGGTATGTGTGGGTTGGTGTAATGGAGCCGGTATGTTGGGGTTGGTGTGAGGGAGTGGGTATGTGAGGGAGCGGGTATGTGAGGGAGCGAGTATGTGAGGGAGCGGGTATGTGAGGTAGCGGGTATGTGAGGGAGCGGGTATGTGGGGGCTGGTGGGAGGGAGCGGGTATGTGGGTGCTGGTGTGAGTGAGCGTGTATGCGAGGGAGCAGGTATGTGGGGGCTGGTGTGAGGGAGCGGGTATGTGGGGGCTGGTGTGAGGGCGCGGATATGTGGGGGCTGATGTGAGGGAGCGGGAATGTGTGGGTTGGTGTGAGGGAGTGGGTATATGAGGGAGCGGGTATGTTGGGGCTGGTGTGAGGGAGCGGGTATGTGGGGGCTGGTGTGAGGGAGCAGGTATGTGGGGGTTGGTGTGAGGGATCGGGTATGTGTGGGTTGGTGTAATGGAGCTGGTATGTGGGGGTTGGTGTGAGGGAGTGGGTATGTGAGGGAGCGGGTATGTGAGGGAGCGAGTATGTGGGGGCTGGTGGGAGGGAGCGGGTATGTGGGGGCTGGTGGGAGTGAGTGGGTATGCGAGGGAGCGGGTATGTTGGGGCTGGTGTGAGGGAGCGGGTATGTGGGGGCTGGTGTGAGGGAGCGGGTATGTGGGGGCTGGTGTGAGGGAGCGGATATGTGGGGGCTGATGTGAGGGAGCGGGAATGTGTGGGTTGGTGTGAGGGGGCTGGTGTGTGTGGGTTGGTGTCAGGGAGCGGGTATGTGAGGGTTGGTGTGAGAGAGCGGGTATGTGTTTGTTGGTGTGATGGAGCGGGTATGTGAGGGAGCAGGTATGTGTGGGTTGGTGTGATGGAGCGGGTATGTGAGGAAGTGGGTATGTGGGGGCTGGTGTGAGGGAGCGGGTATGTGGAGGTTGGTGTGATGGAGCGGGTATGTGAGGGAGCGGGTATGTGTGGGTTGGTGTGATGGAGCGGGTATGTGAGGGAGCGGGTATGTGGGGGCTGGTGTGAGGGAGCGGGTATGTGTGGGTTGGTGTGATGGAGCGGGTATGTGAGGGAGCGGGTATGTGGGGGCTGGTGTGAAGGAGCCGGTATGTGGTGGTTGGTATGAGGGAGCACGGTAATTAGTGCACAGCTTAAGGTTTTCGTTCTTTTGGGAGATGAATATAGATTGGTCTCTTCCATGCTTTTGGCCTCCTCTCCTGCCTGTGTCAGATCATCTGGCACAGTCCGTGATAAATGTGAGCACTGGCCTTCCCTCTTGCCTGTGTTAGTTCCCCTGGGATGTCGTCGCACCCCGGTGACTTCCCTTTTTTTAGACTTGATTGCCGAGCATACTCCGTCCAATATGGGTTCAGGTTATCTCTCTTCGCTCAATATTATTGTGACTAGGGTCTTTGATGTCTCTTCATATATTGTTCTGTAGCAGTCCATCTTTTTTTCAAAATATCGTTATTTTCTGTTGATATGTTGTCCAGTCTATTATTGGTGAGATGTGGTACTGGTCAGAACTGTCTTGTCTGTGCTCTTATCTCTATAAAAGCATCACTATCACTGCCTTATTGTAGTTCTTCAATGTTTACACATGTGAAAACGGTCATTCTGACTGGCACTACAGCTTGTGTTTCCTGTGATTTTGTGGTGTCGTATTCATGAAACAAGCACTAACATCACCACTCTCTGACTTCCATTGACAGACACGGACAACTTGCTTTTTCCTAGTACGCTATTCTTCTGGCTTGGCTTTTGTGAGCTCGTTCTGTGTGATAATCTTGTTGTGTGTGATAATCTTGTTATGTGTGATAATCTTGTTGTGTGTGATAATCTTGTTATGTGTGATAATCTTATTATGTGTGATAATCTTGTTAATGTGATAATCATACTACATGTGATAATCTTACTATATGTGATAATCCTACTACATGTAATAATCCTACTGCATGGGGTAATCCTACTACATGTCATAATCCTACTACATGTCATAATCCTACTACGTGGAGTAATCATACTACATGTGATAATCCTACTACGTGGGGTAATCCTACTACGTGTGATAATACCACTACGTGGGGTAATCCTACTACATGTGATAATCCTACATGTGATAATCCTACATGTGATAATCCTACTACATGTGATAATCCTACTACGTGGATTAATCCTACTACATGTCATAATCCTACTACATGTGATAATTCTACTATATGTGATAATCCTACTCCATGTGATATTCCTACTCCATGTGATAATCCTACGGCATGTGATAATCCTACATGTGATAATCCTACATGTGATAATCCTACTACATGTGATAATCCTACTACATGTGATAATCCTACTGCATGTGATAATCTTAATATATGTGATAATCCTACTACATGTGATAATCCTACTACATGTGCTAATCCTACTACGTGGGGCAATCCTACTACATGTGATAATCATACTAAATGTGATAATCCTACTTCGTGGGGTAATCCTACTACGTGGGGTAATCCTACTACGTGGGGTAATCCTACTACATGTGATAATCATACTACATGGGGTAATCTTACTACGTGGATTAATCCTACTACATGTCAAAATCCTACTACATGTGATAATTCTACTATATGTGATAATCCTACTCCATGTGATAATCCTACTCCATGTGATAATCCTACTACATGTGATAATCCTACATGTGATAATCCTACTACATGTGATAATCCTACTACATGTGATAATCCTACTTCGTGGGGTAATCCTACTACGTGGGGTAATCCTACTACGTGGGGTAATCCTACTACATGTGATAATCCTACTACATGTGATAATCCTACTACGTGGGGTAATCCTACTACATGTGATAATCCTACTACATGTGATAATCCTACTACGTGGGGTAATCCTACTACGTGTGATAATCCTACTACGTGTGATAATCCTACTACGTGGGGTAATCCTACTACATGTGATAATCCTACTACCTGGGGTAATCCTACTACGTGGGGGTAATCCTACTACATGTGATAATCCTACTACATGTGATAATCCTACTACGTGGGGTAATCCTGCTATGTGGGGTAATCCTACTACGTGGGGTAATCCATCACTTGAAGATGGTTTGTACCAGACAGACACTCATTGTTTAGTTTTCATCAATCAGACACGAGTTTCGATATCTGTGCGGCAGACTCAGTTCTCCGTCGACAGCATGTCCGTCTCATGCCCACTTGAGGGATAAGCTGAATACTGACCAGAGAGAGACACGAGACGGGAGGCCAGGTATATGATAGAAATATATTTGATTATTGAACAGCCAACAAAGAAAGCTCCATTGCAATGCCTGCTTCCGAAATATGCCTGTTCTTATTGCATGCTTCCCCTCGTATTACATTTGCAAATTTTTTCTTTTGTAGACCATACTGGAGTTCATTTTGATTATTCAAATGTGAAATAAGCTTAACAACAAACATTGTGCATACAGATTTGTTATACGTTTAATAGTAGTTTGCTGTTATGGTTTCAGAATTATTTTGGCGAAGATTCGTTTCAACCAGAGACATCGTTTGGTTACATGAGAGCTCGTGAAACATCAGGAAACAGTGGGACGTTCAGACCTATGCTCTTGTTTACCGTTAAACAAACAGTTCGCCTGTAAAAGGGTTGCAGTCTGAGAAATTATGTAAATGACTTGTAAGTTTGAGACTGCGCGGAGGGTTACACAGGGAACTAATTCACTGTGACCTCTGATTGGCAGAATACTGAGTTCCCATGGTAACTGCGTGTCAGTCTGCGCAATAAGGACGCTTCCAGCGTCAACTTTCCATGCTTGACTGACCACAACAGCCTAGTGTCACGCGCGGAACACACATTAACGCGGTCCTTTCAGCATGTGCACTGGTTTTGTGAGCAGTCGGCTCAGGTATTATTTAGAGACTGTTCCCCGCTTTGCCATACAACTAACAGGTTGCGCAGATAGCTTTGGCTGTCACAAGGGCAGCTCTAAAACGAGCCCATTTTGGTGTGTTTTATGTAGGCTGCGTGGCCTAGTTGGTGAAGCGTCCGTTTCACAATCCCAACGTACAGTTTGGCAGACACGGATTATTTTTCTCGGTGCGATCGCTTCTTCACGTACGGAACGTAATGGCAAGCTACCGTAATACACACCTACCTGCCAAGAAACGTGTAACAGCCAAATAGGTTGGCGGTTACAAGAAGCGACGCCATGTAAAGGAAATGCTACTTACTCTGTGGGCAGGAGGTGACAAACTCAGAGGTGGTTATTTGGGATCAGTCTTACATTGGCATTCATCGTGCTGGACTCTCAACCCCTGCTTTGGAAAACACAGAACGGATGACTATGTCATGAGTGGAGTGTATGGCATGCATGTCCGTCACAAGGTTAATCAGTTGATAAGTGGCCACACGCATAGTAGTGCTGCTATCACATCTACCGATGGGCCACACATGCAGCAGTGAAGGAGCTGACAGCAGCCAAAGACTCGAAGCTGGCTGCTTGTATCAGTCAGTGACCCATAACTAACTAAGACCCTATCCCGCTCCAAGTGGAGGCCCTGGACACAGGCTGCAGCCATACAGTCTGGCTAAGAGATTTTGGGATCGAGGCTAGAAGACAAACTCGGTCACCAAAAATGCCATGCTGAAATATGGTGTGCATGACCGAAAGGTGTAGATATCGCATCATTACTGTAAACTACGACACAAACGTTCTTTTCACGATGAACGTCGAAGAAGAAGAAATATATTATAAATGATGTGCAGGTTTCGGTTTCTCTGCCAGAGTGAGAGGGCAGGTGAGAGGAGCAGGGAATACAAGACATCAACCTCCAGCATGCGGACGAAGATGGAAGCAGGGACGTCTGCTTCTGGTATGGTTGCTGGAGAGGTCTTTAACGAGGACAGTCGTCATATTAGACTCTAAATCCTTATTCTGGAAGGCCCTGAAGGTTGGCAAAGGCATGGATGGGTGGCAGTTGTAGAGGCATTAAGCCTGTCGGGGCTGGTGTGTTGTTGTTGATAATGCCACTCTACTGGAGTCTGGTACTCTTGACAACTTTCTTTGGTGCCGGAGTCCTCCCTGCTATACTTCAGAGCGTGACTCGTGTGTAACGTGACTCTCATGGAGATCCGTGTAGATCAACAGCTCGTTAGCCAGACTGACATGAAACAGCGTGAGAGATCTGCTTGGACTTGATGGGGGTCTTCATCAGTATGTTTCACCTGGCCCTGACTAACATAGTCGTATCACAATGTTTTACCTGACTCTGACTAGCATAGTATGATCACAATGTTTCACCTGACCCTGACTAACATAGTCTGATCACAATGTTTCACCTGACCCTGACTAACATAGTCGTATCACAATGTTTTACCTGACTCTGACTAACATAGTCTGTCACAATGTTTTACCTGACTCTGACTAGCATAGTATGATCACAATGTTTCACCTGACCCTGACTAACATAGTCTGATCACAATGTTTCACCTGACCCTGACTAACATAGTCGTATCACAATGTTTTACCTGACCCTGACTAACATAGTCTGATCACAATGTTTCACCTGACCCTGACTAACATAGTCGTATCACAATGTTTTACCTGGCCCTGACTAACATAGTCGTATCACAATGTTTTACCTGACTCTGACTAACATAGTCTGATCACAATGTTTCACCTGACCCTGACTAACATAGTCTGTCACAATGTTTCACCTGGCCCTGACTAACATAGTCTGATCACAATGTTTCACCTGACCCTGACTAACATAGTCGTATCACAATGTTTTACCTGGCCCTGACTAACATAGTCGTATCACAATGTTTTACCTGACCCTGACTAACATAGTCTGTCACAATGTTTCACCTGGCCCTGACTAACATAGTCTGATCACAATGTTTCACCTGACCCTGACTAACATAGTCTGATCACAATGTTTCACCTGGCCCTGACTAACATAGTCTATCACAATGTTTCACCTGACCCTGACTAACATAGTCTGATCACAATGTTTCACCTGACCCTGACTAACATAGTCTGATCACAATGTTTCACCTGACCCTGACTACCATAGTCTGATCACAATGTTTCCCCTGACCGGAAGTTAATCTGCTTTCCCCTGGGACTGATGTGGACCTAATGTACGTTCACGCTGAAAACCCAGGGAACGAGAGTTGACATCCCAAGCACCCATTGTAGGCCTATTGGAAATGGAGAGAATAAACATTTGGATATCTACCAATGACCGCTTTTGTGAATGACCACATTTCAATAGATCATTTTGTAATACACATACTACGGATCGTTGAAATCAAGCGGCGGTCAATCCAAACGGCAACACATACTAGGACAAGGTAGGAGTGTGTACATCTAATGAGCTATTTGAACCGTTAGTTGCCACACCCTTCGCCATTTTCTGAGAGCGACTGTGCACCTATGGGTATGCCCAGAGTGCAGTAAAGTCGATTGTTAAGAATAAGGAGGAACATGTGAGAACAATCAGAAAGTATTTATCTGCACCCAGGAAACTCATACAACAAACCGCAGAAACAGGGTCAGTAATAAACTGCCAGAATTCGAACCACGTACTTCTGGGTAACGTTTTGTTAGAAGAGAAAAAGACGAGTAAATGGATTCAGCCAGCGCAACACTTCAGATAAAGTCTTCCAAATGGGCAAGAGGCAACAAATGTGTCTGGATCGAATTCGGCGTTTATTGCAAAGCCATAAGTGATGGCTCATGACGGGGTTGGTCAGAAGAACTACTTCTGTGAGGCTGATCGGCGAATTGAGTGCCTTAGCTAACCTCTCTCCTGACCAAACAAGAGACAACTATCACTACAATCATCGAACAGGGCATGAGTTCTGTCCCGTGTGAGAATAGGGCATGAGTTTTCTCCCGTGTGAGAATAGGGCATGAGTTCTGTCCCGTGTGAGAATAGGGCATGATATGTCCGTGTGAGAATAGGGCATGAGTTTTCTCCCGTGTGAGAATAGGGCATGCGTTCTGTCCCGTGTGAGAATAGGGCATGATATGTCCGTGTGAGAATAGGGCATGAGTTTTCTCCCGTGTGAGAATAGGGCATGAGTTCTCTCCCGTGTGAGAATAGGGCATGAGTTCTGTCCCGTGTGGGAATAGGGCATGCGTTCTGTCCCGTGTGAGAATAGGGCATGAGTTATGTCCCGTATGGGAATAGGGCATAAGTTATGCCCCGTGTGAGAATAGGGCATGATTTCTGTCCCGTGTGAGAATAGGGTTCGCTGGTTCTGACGCTAGCTGTCAGCTATGGATCGCTGGCCCTGACGCTAGCTGTCAGCTATGGATCGCTGGTTCTGACGCTAGCTGTCAGCTATGGATCGCTGGTTCTGACGCTAGCTGTCAGCTATGGATCGCTGGCCCTGGCGCTAGCTGTCAGCTATGGATCGCTGGCGCTGCAGCTGACCATCCAGAGGACTGGGCTTCACATGCACACATAATAAACCAGTGGCAAGCAGAGCAAGAATAAGATCTCTCTTGTGATTAGACGCTTCCGCCACGTGGAGGTACGTGGTTCTAATTCAGGGTGCCTGTTACTTCAATGCTGTTATGTTGCTGGTTGTGAATGTTTTCTGGCCGCAGGACACCACGTGTGTTTGTGAGCGTTATCACTGACAACCATACTCTCTTTACGACTCATTGCCACAAACTTTATTCTCGGAGTGGGACTTACTAAGATTTAAGGTCATGGTCATACTGGGGTGTGGAGATCTAACGTCCTGGTCAAACTGGGGTGTGTGGGGATCTAACGTCCTGGTCATACTGGGGTGTGGGGGATCTAACATCCTGGCCATACTGGGGTGTGGTGTGTGGGGATCTAACGTCCTGACCATACTGGGTTCTATGTGGGGGATCTAACGTCCTGGCCATACTGGGATGTGGTGTGTGGGGATCTAACGTCCTGGTCATACTGGGGTGTAGGGGATGTGGGGGGGGGGGATCTAACGTCCTGGTCATACTGGGGTGTAGAGGATGGGGGGTGGCGATCTAACGTCCTGGTCATACTGGGGTGTGGGGGATCTAACGTCCTGGTCATACTGGGGTGTGGGGGATCTAACGTCATGGACATACTGGGGTGTGGGAATCTAACGCCCTGGTCATACTGGGGTGTGGGGGATCTAACGTCATGGTCATACTTGGTTCTGTGGGGGGATCGTCCTGGTCATGCTGTGATGTGGGGGATCTAACGTCCTGGCCATACTGGGTTCTGTGTGGGGATCTAACGTCCTGGTCATACAGGGGTGTGGGATCTAACGTCCTGGTCATACTGGGGTGTGTGAGGATCTAACGTCCTGGTCATACTGGGGTGTGTGGGGATATAACGTCCTGGTCATACTGGAGTGTGTGGGGATCTAACGTCCTGGTCATACTGGGGTGAGTGGGGATCTAACGTCCTGGTCATACTGGAGTGTGTGGGGATCTAACGTCCTGGTCATACTGGAGTGTGTGGGGATCTAACGTCCTGGTCATATTGTGGTGTGTGGGGATCTAACGTCCTGGTCATACTGGAGTGTGTGGGGATCTAACGTCCTGGTCATACTGGAGTTTGTGGGGATCTAACGTCCTGGTCATACTGGAGTGTGTGGGGATCTAACGTCCTGGTCATATTGTGGTGTGTGGGGATCTAACGTCCTGGTCATACTGGAGTGTGTGGGGATCTAACGTCCTGGTCATACTGGAGTTTGTGGGGATCTAACGTCCTGGTCATACTGGAGTGTGTGGGGATCTAACGTCCTGGTCATACTGGGGTGTGTGGGGATCTAACGTCCTGGTCATACTGGGGTGTGTGGGATCTACTGTCCTGGTCATGATGGAGTTTGTGGCAATTAAAGATCTGCCATTGAAGGGATCCTTATTGAGGAGATTATGAAGTAGTTCAGTGGGTGCCTCTTGGATGACCACATTAGAGTCGATGAACCGGCTGGAGAATGTTGGAACCAGATGTGGGTCAGGAGTCGAACATGCAGCAGCGAATAGGCTGACAGCAACCTCCAAGTGGCGGCCCAGAAAACAGGCTACTCTCGTGTAGTCTGGTAAAAAGAATAAGCCGTGGAAGAGGAAAGGCATGCCTGGTCCAAGGTCTGCTGAAACAGGAAGGCGTAGATACCGCAGTCTTGTTGCAAACTACGTCACAACACACTTTTCAGGACGATCATCGAAGAAGAAGAAGATGAAGTCCCAGCACGAGGATTACATGTTAGGTAGAAGCATGAGTGTGTACAACCAGCGAACTACGGAACCATTGTTACCAACACCCTTTCCCGAGGGAGACTGCACACTTATAGGTCAGGCCGGAGTACAGTGCAGTCGATTATGTATACAACAGATGTATGGACCGGCGACATCTGTCATAGCCAGAGAAGGATTTCGGCTCTCACTAAAACACGCTGTCCAGCGGTTCCTCAACTGAACTGTGCCCGCCTGCCTTATCGTGAAATCTTGGAGGGTAGCAGTAACTAACTGGCTTCGACAAGAGCAAAGTGAACGTAGTGGCCCGTAGATACTAACCTGTAAGCACACACGTGTTACACGCTTGGTCAAATCGTAGATACTAACCTGTAGCACACACGTGTTACACGCGTGGTCAAATTGTAGATACTAACCTGTAGCACACACGTGTTACACGCGTGGTCAAATTGTAGATACTAACCTGTAGCACACACGTGTTACACGCTTGGTCAAATAGTAGATACTAACCTGTAGCACACACGTGTTACACGCGTGGTCAAATAGTAGATACTAACCTGTAGCACACACGTGTTACACGCTTTGTCAAATAGTAGATACTAACCTGTAGCACACACGTGTTACACGCTTTGTCAAATAGTAGATACTAACCTGTAGCACACACGTGTTACACGCTTGGTGAAAAAGTAGATACTAACCTGTAGGACACACGTGTTACACGCTTGGTCAAATAGTAGATACTAACCTGTAGCACACACGTGTTACACGCTTGGTCAAATAGTAGATACTAACCTGTAGCACACACGTGTTACACGCTTGGTCAAATAGTAGATACTAACCTGTAGCACACACATGTTACAGTAACACGTTTGGTCAAATCGTAGATACTAACCTGTAGCACACACGTGTTATAGTAACACGCTTGGTCAAATAGTAGATACTAACCTGTAGCACACACGTGTTACACGCTTGGTCAAATCGTAGATTCTAATCTGTAGCACACACATGTTACAGTAACACGTTTGGTCAAATCGTAGATACTAACCTGTAGCACACACATGTTACACGCGTGGTCAAATCGTCCAACTGCACATCTAGCCACCTGCACTGCTCAGCCGCTCACTTATCTCATTCCATTAACCGCCTGACGCTAGTCCCTTAGGCCTCCTATGGAATGCCTCGTAAACCCCAAGAGACAACGTAGCTTAGAAGGCATTGCAAATAAAGTTAGCCACACACGCTATTCGCGGTATATTTTTTTATGAAAGCAAATGCTATCGCTCCTTTGATCTCACAATGAAGGCCTGACGCGTGTTACTGCTGTACATGTGGATTTATCATCGACAACCTTTGCGATACGGAATTTAGAGTACAGTTCAAATTTCTATTACACCAAATTCATTTTGTTAGTCAGAAAGGTCAATTCAGTTTTATAGCAAACATCAAGGATGGAGGGTTCGAGACTTCATAGCCCTAAGTCTCAGCTATCTGCCTTGCCTTCCCAACGGTACGTTAGGTACTCCGTTACATGTGGGTGAACTAGAGAGTGTTGCTACCTTGGAGCAATTTAACCCCCCAAATGGTTTTTGGACCAATTTTGTTCTTGGTATAAATAAACGATGTGGGCATTGATATGGGATCAATGATTCCAAAATTCGCTGATCACACAAAACTATGCAGTAATGTCTCCTCTAAAGCTGAAGTAGATTTATTGAGGTCGGATTTAGATAAAATTCGAGAATGGTCTGTAAGCTGGCAAATGGAGTTCAATGTAGATAAATGTACAGTCATCCACATGGGTAGATACAATATGGAACATAATTACAGAATGGGCGAGAACAAAATTAGAAAGATAGAAAAGGAATGGGACCAAGTGGCTATAATAGATCATACAGGAAAGGTGAGTGAGCAAGTCCAGGTAGCAGTGAAAAAGGCAAATGCAATGTTAGGTATGATAAAAAGAAATATTAAACATAAGAGTAAGGAAGTGATTGTCAAACTGTATAAAGCATTAGTTAGACCTAGGTTGGAGTACTGTGTACAAGTATGAAGTCCTTATCGTACAGGAGATATAAACATGCTGGAAGGGATTCAAAAAAGAGCGACAAAGCTGATAGTGAGATTATAGTTATGAGGAAAGTCTAAGAAAAACCGGCCTACAGTGTCTAGAAAAGATACGAATTCGAGGTGACCTAATACCGTTTTATAAGATAATCACAGGAACGGATAAATTAGACTATAACAAGTTTTTTTTCCCCAAAATACAACCACCTACAAGAACAAGAGGGCATAGCTACAGATTAACTAAAGGAAGGTCCTGATTAGATATTAGCAAATATTCGTTTATTGAGAGAGTGGTGAATATTTGGAGTGCATCGCTACAAGAGGTAGTGGAGGCAGGGACAATTAATGCAGTTAAGAAAAGATTGGATGCACATAGCTTTTAGAGCAAGGTGATGTAAATGAAACTGGTTGTATACAAACTCTTCAGAGTCTCCTAAACCAGTCTAAAGACGTTAATTTAATAATCAACTCTTCTTAACCAGTCCGATAAAAGTGTACGCTCATTTTATTTACAAATTCAAAAATGTTACAAAACGTGTCCCAAACGGGTCATCCTGTTTGTAATGCTGCATTTCGCTGCATGGCATGCCTGATTCAAGCCGTGGGAAACCAGTCCATGACGGAGTTCAAAGTTCCGCTTTACTGCACACGAGAATTCAGTCCAGATTAACTCTACTCAAGGACATTTCTGCTGGGACTAAAGCCGACTTCCTCCTGCCCACACCTCCCTCTACCGGCGGTCACACGGTACCTCTCCCAGCCTCGTATTCTCAGCACAGCAAGGCTCAGGCTGACCAACAGGTGGACACAGTCAGAAGCCTCGGCGTCGGGACACGGATAGACACGGTAAGCTTGAAACAAACATTGATCTAACACACTCCTCGCAGCCCTCATCCCAAGGCTGCGGAGTACACGACTCCACCTGGGGAGTCTGTATGGATCTCGGTCGACAAGCTACGCATGGACACATCCTAAGCAGATCGCTGCACTGCGCCGTCGCTACCTACGGGAACATTATCATTATTATTAAGCAGCGACGATGGATCGTTAGACTATACAATAACTGAGCCTACCATTACCTTTAAGTGACGAGAGAAAGAGAGAGAGAGAGAGAGAGAGAGAGAGAGAGAGAGAGAGAGAGAGAAGGGATGAGAGATGGGGCGGTTTAGGCGTTATTGTATTAGTAGAACATGACTCATAGAAGTGATGGCATTGTGCCTTGGTGCTCCTACGTGTGATCAGACACTTTCATTACCGGAAGTGACGACAGTACTACCTCCTATGGTGGCTCCGAATTGTCCCTTGCTTCACCAGAAGCCTATTAGCAGCTGGGTTAACTTGGAGAAGCGGCCATACCATAACCAAAAAAAAAACTATGACAAGATGGGACTGTCAAATAGATTCGGACGTGATTTGAATCTAGTACGTTCAGTTTGTAAGACAAACTGACAAGCCTTCACCATGCACTGCCCTCTTTAGTGTAAATGTGAATGTACAGTATACGATACAGCTGTCACGTGACAATCTCATATTATAACAGTTTGTTCTGCCGAAGACCGATGTGTCAGAACGAAAGGTACAAATATCGCAGTCAAGCTGTAAACTAATGACATAACTCATTCCATTCTGCGAACTACATCCTACTACTTGCAGATGTTGGTAGCAGGATATTGAGAACGAACGCTGAAGCAGAAGAATAACAGTTCATACTTAAATGTGTCCCTTCACTGCAGCAGCCACTTACCAGTCGCAAGCGATGGTCGATGGTAGTGTCGTGGTAAAACGATTGTGTGATAATCGTCTGAGATCTGACATTGTGATGTGCTCAGTAATTAGATTGAAGGGAGGGAGATTTGCACTGTCATCAATCAAAGTCTCTCATCGTGAACTACCTGGTCCAGTGGCAAAACGTCTTAGCTGAGACGAATGGAGGTAGCAGATAATTTTATCCTCGGCTACGCGATTTGTGTGTGAATTTCATGAACTTCTTGTTGTTCTTCTGAACAGAGGCTTCCAGCAAGCTCTTGTCGATTTTCAAGTGCACAAGTTTCTTCACGTGCATTGTGTTCACACGGGACCTCCATGTTTATCGTCCGTCTCCGGTAGGACTAGGTACACTCTCTCACATCCTCTGAGACCAAGAGTTGCTGGACACTTGCATGATTTGTTCACCCACTGTTCCAATTTTTCGTTCATTGAAAGGAGAGTGCCTTACCTCTGAACTATAGCCCCTTTCTCCCCTCCCCAATTATACGTTCTAACTGACCTGACTAGTTAGTATGTGAAACTTGGACTTTAAGGACAACTAATAAAGCGATAACCACAGGATACTGGCTAAGATGAATGTAGATTGATCAACCTTTGTCGTGATGTCTTGTTAATCTGGCTGCCTTGTATGTCTCGATAAATAACGTCTAATGAACCACCTAATATACTATTCCTATATACCACATGGACGACCTAGCCAAGAGACAGACGATTTGTTTTCAGAATATTTCAACATCAAAATTGATCCTGGCATCATATTGGCTTCTGACAGTCAGGTTGGCTATCGGAAAAAAGTGTCTTGGTCAAATCATGACCATCTGTGGTCTATTACAGTTGGTCATGGTAGAACCCTGGCCATGGTCGAACCCTGGCCATGGTCGAACTCGACATCTGTTCCGCAGTCGGTGGGAATGAATGGCAATAGATTGGCCAGTTGGGGTACCTTTTCTTGGTGGAATGTGAGGAGGGGGCGGTGGAGGGCGCGGGGTTGATGAACGTCTGCCTGATTCGATAATTGATCTATCTCTTTCTATCACTCCCTCTATATATATATATTTATATCTTTTTCTCTCTTTTTATCTCTCTCTATATATCGTTTTCTCTCTCTTTCTCTCTCTCTATATCTCTCCTTCTATATCTCTCTCTCTTTCTCTCTCACTCTTTTTTCCTTTCTCTCTCTCTGTGTCTTTACTTCTCTCTCTTTCTATCTCTCTTCATTAGTTCACTCTCTATCTCTCTCTTTCTCTCTCTCACTTTCCCTTTCTCTCTATGTCTCTACTTCTCTCTCTTTCCCCCTCTCTCCTTTATATCTTTCTCTCTCTCTCTCTCTCTCTCTATATGTATATATATATATATATATATTTGTCTTTCTCCCTTTCTCTCTCTTTCTATCTATATCTCTCTTTCTCTATCGCTCTCTCTTTTTTTCTCTCTTTCACTCTCTCTATTTCCTCTATTTCTCTCTATGTGTATTTCTCTCTCCATTTCCTCTTTTTCTCTCTCTTTATATATTAATATATCTCTCTATATATTAATCTCTCTTCTTTTTTATCTCTCTCTCTCTCTCTCTCTATATATATATATATATATATATAGTATATACCTCTCTCCCTATCTCTCTATCACTCTCTCTCTATATTTCTATATCTCTATCAGTCTCTCTCTTTCTTTATTTATCTATATCTATCTCTTTCTCTATCTCTTTTTTTCTCTTTATCTCTATCTATATCTCTCTTTTTTTCTATCTCTTTTTATTACTTTCTCTATGTCTGTCTCTCTTTCTCTCTCTCTATCTCTCTCTCTATCTTTCTCTATCCCTCTCTCTTTCTCTCTTTTTCTCTCTCTCTTTATTACTCTCTATATCTTTATCAATATCTCTCTTAATCTCTTTCTCTTTATCTCCCTCTCTCTGTTTATCTCTCACGCTATCTTTCTCCATTTTATCTCTATTTCTTTCTCTTTATCAATTTCTGTCTGTCTCTCTCTCTTATATATCTTTCTTTCTCTTTCTCTCCCTCTCTTTATCTTTATCTCCCCACCCCCCTGTCTCTCGCTCTCTTTCATTTAGCAAGCCACTATCGTGGCTCGAATCTCAGTTGTCTATTATTTTCCTATCTGTTCAGTTGGTAGTTTTCCCTATTTCTCAGTTCATAAAATACTAGTCTTTGTGATCGCTGTCACTGACAGATATACGGAGGCTACTGGACATGTGTTGCGTGGTACAATAATGTAGACTCAGACAGGGATCTCGACTCTCTTACTTGGGGGTGTGCGATGGGAGTTATGAGAAACTGGGGTCAGACAGGAATGTCGGGTCCTTCCTTGAGACTATAGGCTGGGTGATGTGATACACACGTGTCAGACGTGTCAGCTCGGTTGTTTGTAGTTCGACAAACAAATGACATGCACAACGAAAGCATCCAATGTGTGGTCGAGAACTGGCATATCTTGTTGTCATATGTGACATATGTCTTCTGACCAAACACGCCTTAAACATGAACAGATAGACAGACTAGAGAAAGACTGGAAAGAGTAAACACGTGATTCCATGGTTACTGTTGCCCTTGACCTTTTGTCATCTACCGCACAACTGAACATACTGCCTGCTAATCAATCTTGGGCAAAGACAGCACAAGTAGGTCATGATTTTCTAAGACACTGACGTATGTCGTTCTGACCCAGCACTGACCACTCAGCTGACCAGGTAGATGCTGTCTGTGTGAAAGCGTGCGGGTAGACAAGAACACCGCGGGCAAGATATTTCCGCTGGTCTTTCTTCGTTCTCTCCATCAGACTATCAGCATGTGTTATTTATTCACTTCACCCAGGAGTGGCGGGAAGAGAGTGGCAGTGTGCAGGAGAATGGAACTTGTGTATTGATGGTGGGCAGATGTCCTTGGGACCATAGCGATGTAGACGAAAAACTGGGTTACTACAGCAGACACTGTTAGGGCAGAGCTATAGGATGCTCCATTTCTACAAGGTCTTACCTGTTTTATGTGTGGTGACCAGATCCCTTTCTCGCTAGTTTGTGTCATATAACTATAGGTCAGGTCCTAATTTACGGATGGGTAGACTGAACAGTACCGATAATGTACATTCAATCTGTTACGTCTGCCGTGAGACTCTTTCGCCAGCATATTATTCAAATGCTATTGAAAGAGAGGTATAAAAGCTCACAAAGTTACGACTAATTGAGACTACCGCGTTTGAATCTGGAACAACAAAGCCGAGACGACGGTGTTGTGAGTCCGGGAACAGCAAAGCCGAGTGGTTGTGTGGTAGAGTGGATGGTGCCTCCTTGTGGCGAGGCACGGTTAGTTCAACTACTAAGCGAGTCGTGTTTATTAAAACATGGCGTGGGGTCAAAGACGCAGTAAACTAGTGACAGTAGTCAGCCACTCATAGCTGACTGATTGTGTCAGAGTCAGCCACTTATAGCTGAATGATTGTGTCAGAGTCAGCCACTCATAGCTGACTCCTTTGCTTCGAGTCAGAGAAACAGACCTGTCTAAGACTCTATTCCGTGCCCACGTGGCAGCCCTGGGAACAGGCTGTAACGTACATCCTAGCTGAGAGAATATAGATCGAAGAGTGAAGGTCAAACTCAGTACTTCTTCTTCTTCTTCCTCGTTCATCTTCAGACCTCAACTTCAATGACTCTAACGAAGGCAGCAGTCGACTCAAAGCTATGTACGCTTCCGTACAGCTTCTCGTGGAAGGACACTGGCTGTTGCCATATTCTACTTCTTTTGTCGGTATACAGTGGACAGGACTGCAAAATATGTTCTTCCTTCATGGGGGCTGTGCCGCAGGCACAAAGGTCTGGAGTGGCAAACTTGAACTTGTTGTACATATGGCATCTAAGTCTGTTGTGACCTGTGCGTAGCCGGAGAATTATCACCTGGTCTCGCATGGAGAGTTGATGGTAGACATCATTTTCTATGTGGCCAGGATGGTCTTTTTTCCATTTTGCACTGTACATTGCCCGGATGAATGCTTTTGTCTCATTGTATGTGATTTCTGTATCACTCTGCTGCAGCATTCCTCCCTCTCCGGTGAGTCTGTCTGCCTCTTCGGTGCATGGAATGTCGCAGTGGGCTGGTATCCACTGGACTGTGCTTTTTTTTAGGCACTGGGACAGACGTTCGAGCGAGTCTGTCAGAGCACCGAGTTCATTTTTGTGCTGGTTCTTGAGCGCCATTAACTCAGTACAACAATGGTACCGTGCTTTCTTTTCGTCTGCGTTCAGACTTGTTGGTCATGCTTCATCTGTAGTCCCGTCGCTAGGACCGTCCACAGACCTCTCCAGATCTGGCTGATAGCCCCACAGCTTATGCGTTCAGACTTGTTGGTCATGCTAGATCTGTAGTCCCGTCGCTAGGACCAAGTCCACAGTCCTCTCCAGATCCAGATGGCAGACCCACAGCATCTGCGTCACCTCAGCTCCCTCCGGCCAGGTTTGGCATCGTTGGTCTCTGTAAACTGTGCAGTCCTGTAGGATGTGTTCAGATATCTAGACCCCGGTTCCACATGGGCAGTCGCTTGCGTGTGATATATTATATATATTGCGTGTGTATACAATTTTTAGGATGCTGTTGTTAGCACCCCAGTTTGTACAGCCAGCTTCTTCACGAGAGAGCGTTTCCTAGTGGTTTTATGCTCAATGGCATTTAGGTATGACTTCCATGTAAGTCCTTTTTCTAGCTTCGCCCCCAAGAATATGGGATTAACCTCAAATGCAAGCTCACTTTCTTACAATTTCCTTTTGGTTTGAAAGCGAGAAGCAAGTTGCTACTGTCTGAGGGGTTGATTTTAACACCCCAATCAGATGCGCTTTTGCCAATTGTTTTTAGTGTTATCTGCACTCTGTGTTTTTTAGTAGACAGATGTTCTGCAGCACTCCATACTGCAAGATCAGGAGCATGGAGAGGTCTAGAGATATCCTTGGAAAGTTTGCCATATTGCTGAAGCCATCTGTGTTGGGACGACGGCTGCAGATACTGCAGTATTGCTGTAAACTGTCACACAGAGTTACACAGCGTCCTTTCGATGACTAACGATGAAGAAGAATAGCAGTGTGTTTACCATCTTGTCTAATAGCAGCTGCTGTGGGGTTAGCAGAGAAGAGGCCAGGACGGTTTTTTACTATGGGGTAACTACCATTACACGAAAAAAAGTGGACATTTTGTTGTCTGATTCTACTGTCTCTGGGATCTGCACTCTTTGTGAATGTTTTCTGTTTTTGTACCGGATGAAATTATCTGATTCGTCTGCCTCTGGGATCTGCACTCTTTGTGAATGTTTTCTGTCACGGTACGGGTTGAAGTTGATTGGTTGATACTTTTCGCTCCATGCGAAGCAGAGGGCCATCGCTGCAGCTGGACTCTATTCGATGCCTTCTCCTTAGCCAGTCTGCTCTGTTGCAGCCTGTTAACCAGGATCACCGCGTGGAGGTGTAGAAGGGTCTTGGCAGCTCTGGTTCACTGGCCCTGATGCTAGCAGTCATCTATGGGTCGCTGACCCTGCCGCTAGCAGCCAGCTATGGGTCGCTGACCCTGACGCTAGCAGTCAGCTATGGGTCGCTTACCGCTACAGCTCCTGCGCTGCTTAGCGTGCTCCGTCATCTCATGATAATGCACCATGAACGACTACCTCTCCGTTCATATAACACACGATGAAATGGTTACGGGACACGAGACAGTTCACTTGATAGATGAATAGATGACAACACAATTCCAACACTGACCCAACCAATACAAGAGTGGAAACGCCAGCTCCACACGCCGTTATTAACGGCACAGGTGGACGGACAGGTTGATCGAGTGCTCTGACTGGTCATCATCTATAAACAGCCTTATTGCCTTTGTTTAGTAGTTTAATCAGGAGCCTTTCTGTTCATCCCATAGAAATGGTCTCTCGTTACCTTCACTTCTAGAAGAACCCGTGAAGCATGTTTGTGGTGGATGGAATGTTTGCTGACTTAGTCTCTGTCGGACGGAAAACGAGATATTTCCATCTGATCATGCAACCAACTCATGCTTCTGTAGTTGAGATCCCTGTTTGTGTGTCTGTTCTTGTGTCTGTTCTTGTGTAGCTGTTATTGTGTTGGAGTGCTTGTGTGGGCCGATGTTTACACTTTGATGTTTCAATACTGGTTTAGTGTTGCCTTGGTATACTCTTTATTAATGTTTTGACCTTCTTAAATAGTACACTCGCGCTGACTGTTGCTTTTGATCATCGCTTCAACTTTTTGCTCTGTCATCGCTTGCCTTTTACTGGTGTCTTGTAATCCGACATATTTGCTGACAGCTTCTTGCTATGTATTATAGTTCATTTAATATATTTACCCTGATGCCTTCTAGTGCACTTTGTTAATGTGCTGTCTCTTATGATGTATGGTACATATTCTCCCTTTGTTTTGTGAATATACTCTACGAATATAATGCGCATGTGCGTACTTTTTTCGCCTTGCTGATTTTTTGTTTGAAGTTTGGTTTTTATCTTTGATGTTCCATGTGATATGCTTTGAGCCATTGCGTACAATGTTGTTCATTTTGACAAGAATCTCTTCACACGAGTGCCTTAACATGTACCTGTGGTTGTTGATGATTTCCTCTGTGGGGTTTGCTTTCTCAAACATTCAACAGTAATTGCTAATGATTTCCTCTGTGGGGTTTGCTTTCTCAAACAATCATCAGTAATTGCTAATGATTTCCTCTGTGAGGTTTGCTTTCTCAAACATTCAACAGTAATTCCTAATGATTTCCTCTGTGATGTTTGCTTCCTCAAACATGTATCTATAGTTTTGAATGGTTTGCGTTGTAAGGTTTGCATCCTTAAATATGTACATGTCTCATTGAAGATCATCAAAACATGCGTATTCCCGGTGGCAGTGTACAGATCCGAAACATGGACCATCACACACATATTAAGGCATAGGATCTTGACTTTCGAGACAAAATGCTACAGGAGAATCCTAGAAATACCTCGGGTAAAAAAAAATTACAAATAAAGCCATCCCGCAAGATCTGAGTGTCGAAGATAACTGGTTTATAAATCACGCTATGTCTCGAAAACTGGTTTTTTCGGCCACATCAAGTACCATGGCGGACTGGAGAAAACAGTTCTGGAAGAAATTTTTCCGACCAAGACGTAGATGGACACAAGATATCGAGGGCACCATAAACACTCCTATCGGTTGGATGGGATGAGAGTGAACTTGTGCCTAGAACACGCTACATGATGATGAACCTTGAATGGTTTCCTCTGTGAGGTTTGCATTATCACACGTGTACTGTGGTAATTGTTGGTTTTCTCTGTGAGGTTTGCATCATCAAACATGTATTGTGGTAATTGATGGTTTTCTCTGTGAGGTTTGCATCATCAAACATGTATTGTGGTAATTGATGGTTTTCTCTGTGAGGTTTGCTTTCCCAAACAAGTACATGTAGCATTGAATGGTTTACTCTGTGAGGTTTGCTTGCTGAAACATGTACTGTGGTAGTTAATAATGAGTTCACGTGAAGTTTCCTAGTCTCTCATATACGATTTTCAATTTTATATTAAAATTATCGTTTACCTCTTTATAAGTGATATTGCGTTGTGAAATGTTCTTCATTCTTTGTCATTGAAGGCCTCAAGTTTGATTTCGACAGTCTACAGAAGCATGTTGTGGTCAACTAATTACCAGACTTATTTAAGCTTGGCCCCATCATTTTACAAGCAGCAGTTCATCTGTCTATCTACATAACATGGACAATACTTCAAATACAACATATTTAAAAGTTGGTGTACTTAAAACGTTCTTATTTATTATTTCAAGTTTTGAATCGCGTACATTTTAAATGTTTTTCGTGAGTGATCTTAAAATGATATACAAGTATAATTCATAGAAAATCAGATTAGATCAGTTGTTCCCTCCACATCGCGTGCAATCGATGTCCGGCATCTTCTCTCCCCGGGCTCACCTTCCCATCCAATAAGGTTTGCAGTATTTACTGAACGGAGTCATGCCACAGTTGGCCATATCTTCATCAGAACACCAGGGAACCCTTTGATGTGTGTATGATGATACGGGATATTGTTTCTAGAGATTTCCTGCTTTGATATCTGTATTGTTTAAAGGGATGTTGTTTCCAGAGATTTCCTGCTTTGATATCTTTATTGTTTTAAATGATATTGTTTCTAGAGATTCCTGCTTTGATATCTGTATTGTTTTAAGGGATATTGTTTCTAGAGATTTTCTGCTTTGATATCTGTATTGTTTTAAAGGATATTGTTTCTAGAGATTTCCTGCTTTGATATCTGTATTGTTTTAAGGGATATTGTTTCTAGAGATTTCCTGCTTCGATATCTGTATTGTTTACAGTGATATTATTTCTTTTTATTTAATATTTTAAGGGATACTGTTTCTAGAGATTTTCTGTTTTGATATCTGTACATATTATAATGGATTTGTTTTTATAACTTTCCTGCTACGAAATCTGCTTCCGCTAAGTGGTATGAGATATAGGGCATTGATGCACAAACATATAACTCCTCCACACTCGCCAGACTCGTAGGCCGTGTGAGTGGCGAGGAACGCATCGCCCGTTGTACAAAGACAATTCACAGAGAAAGCGCTGTATCCATAACATTAATTGTGCTCAGTGTGTGGAACCAGGAACCAAATAACACTGAGAGAGATGCCTGGAAGCACACCGTGTGCTTGACGTACCTCTAAAATACCGTGGCGAGCCCCGGGGTTACCGTGTAAGCCCTGTACCTCCTGATGTCAATCACAAGGCGAAGGAGGCGGGGCCAAAGTCCCAAAATAGCAAGACACCTTTGAGAAGTTTGGGCAAGCGGCGGCGCTCCTGCTCCCTCCCGCCCTCTCCGAGCGAAATAGAGACGGATTCTCCTCTTGTCCTGCAGTATAGACCAGGAGGTTAGCCCTCCACACAGCCAGAGTGTGTCCAGTTCAACCGTTTACAAGGTTGTGGTGGTGTGTTTCAAACTTTCAAGATGTTACGTTAACTAACCCAACGATAGATAGACCAAAAGCATTGTTTGCAACTGTTTGTGGAGTACATTTCCTGACTTCAGTGTTAGTTTGAAAACTTTTCTCACAAGTTTTACGCGCAGGATTACCCGGCGACCGAATGAGAACCGTGTGTCAGGGCTAGCTAGCTATGCCGCCCGGCTACTGACTGTGTGTAGATAGAAAGTTTGAAATAGCGTCCCTTCTGGCGACCTCATTTCAGCCCAGATAAACGTGGAACATTTTTCTTTTCAGTGATTGTGTTGAAATGTTCTGGACGGGTTCATGTGTGCGGAAACTTTCAATGTCACTATGAATTGTTTACAAACGCGGGAAAATCCTTTGTAGGAATTTTATTACCAACACATCTGGCGCTTGACCGTGGCGGCTTGCTCAGTAATAAATACTTTGTGTAGAGGCGTTGCTCTCTCACCTTTCCAGTTAGATCGGTTAGAAGGTCTTTGTCAAGTTTAATATAGGTCTACACATTTATCCAGTGGCGTGTGTCACCTATGTCAGTTTTCAAGTTGTGTGTGTATATTTTCCGACAAACAAAATTATACTCATCACAAGGTAGTAAGTGACACCATGACAACTAGAGTAGCCTGTACTTGCTGGAGCCCAATGGAAGCCACTGGCTGGAGTTTTGTAGACACTACCCTTCAACATGTTACATGCCATGTTTGCAGGCCAATGCAGTGAATTTCTAGTGGAATAATACTGAAGGAAAATATTCACGTATTGGAGGATACACATATATTGGAGGATACACATATCATAATAGTATTATTGACTCAGAGTGTTTTTATCTAGATTTATAATTCCTTATAGTGTCTGCAGAAGGTATATAATAATAATAATATAATAATAATATATTAGTTTAATTATATTACAAGTTATTGTGGGTTCATATTCTGATTCAATATTTTGACGAAACGGACGCGCCTGATCCGACAGAAACAGCTCACTCCTTTTGTTTGTACTGACATCCAGCAGTGGAATACATTCCGGATTATTGCGAGAACCACAAGACAGGAACACCAAATTCCTCAGTACTTCTGGCAATACCGGCACTATGGCTACAGGTGGCCATTCTCCGTCTCCAGTCGGCCATTCTCAGTTCCCAGTCACAGAACCAGTCAAACGCAGAGCACCTTCTAGAACTAATTGTCTTATAGCTGCCAGCGAGGACCCAACCATACGGGTAAGTCGTTATGGTATAGTTAGCAGAGGCACAAGTAGCGCATGATGATGATACTATTGTATGTTAGGCCATGGTATAGATGGATAGCTAACAGAGACACAATAGCTCATGATGATGATGTTGTTCAGTAAATGGAAGGCCATGCTCTAGCATAACACTTCTACAGTGACGATGTTCCATGCCCGTGCAAATCCAACAGGACAAACAAAATAATAAAGGTGTCTCTAAAACACTGCTGTCAAGGATGGAGTGTTAGAAGCTTCATTATACATTGATCTCACGTTGCTGAGGGCTGTCCTTCTTTGCTCATTGCTGTCTTGCGGAAGATCGCATCAGATAAGTAATACATTGACACCAAAGATCCCATTAATTAAGTAATACATTTACGCCAAAGATCCCATTAATTAAGTAATACCTTAAACTGGGCATTGTAAATCCAGGTCACCATGGCAGCTAGGCATTGTGCTGTGGGGCTAATATATAGTGCACTGGCACCAAACATTCCAGGGTCAGTGTGCTATTTACAAGCACAATTTCTTCCATGGAGTATGTCCAGAACTATGCATGTCCTAGATCCTACATCATAAACACAATTGTCACCCCTGGCTCTAAAAGAGAGGAGTGTGCCAGATATAGGTCAGATACCACATACCTCATCTTTTATAGGTCAAACATCACATACCGCATCTGTTATAGGTCAGATACCACATACCTTGAAGTACGAAGAGTCAAAACGGCTTATTAAAGCCAGATACATGACCAAATGGGAAACTGAACATACCGGCTACACTAAAAACGATGCCTATTACCAGTTGAACCGAAGAGAGCAGGTCGTTGTCTTCAGACTTCGCACTGGCCACAATAGACTGAGGTACCACCTATTCAACAAATTGAAGATAGGTGGTACCGACGAATGCCCGTGTGGTACCGGGAAAATGACCGCTGAGCATCTGCTGCAGAACTGCCCGACATACGAGAATCAGAGAGAGCAGATGTGGCCATCACCAGTGGAACTGCAAGACAAGCTCTATGGCAGTGTCGACAGCCTCAGGATGACCGCCGCTTTTTTCGAAAAAATAATGGTTACTGTCTGACTGCGTACGATGAAGAAGAAGAAGATACCACATACCTCATTTGTTATAGGTCAGACATCACATACCTCATTTTTTATAGGTCAAATACCACATACCTCATCTGTTATAGGTCATACCACAGATCCCACCAGTTTTAGGTAATAAACCACAGATTCCCATCAGTTTTAGGTAATAAACCACAGATCCCATAAGTTACAGTTTGTTGTTTGCGAATGCCTACAATGTTTAGGTTTACTCTTTCGTGCGCCCTGAAACGGAGGTTAACTGGCGGGTTGTCGTAGCTTTCCTCACATCCTGAGCGTGCCGATGAAGGTGCGCCGAGGTTCCCCAGACGGTTGGCCTGTGCTTGGCTTCATCTGCGTGCCGCTCACTACTACGGGAATGACGTCGATCCCTCACCTCGTGTTAGCCAGACTGCCATGAAAAAGGGCTGCGAGGACGCCGAGGTGAGAGTGTTAGCCAGTATATTTTGCCCGCCCCTGGCTAACATGTCTCATCAGTATATTCTGCATCACCACACGTTAGTCTTCCTACCAATAAGTTATAGTTAAGAAACCACAGAACCCATGTTATAGTTAAGAAACCACAGATCCCATAAATTATAGTTAAGAAACCACAGATCCCATGTTATAGTTAAGAAACCACAGATCCCATAAATTATAGTTAAGAAACCACAGATCCCATGTTATAGTTAAGAAACCACAGATCCCATAAATTATAGTTAAGAAACCACAGATCCCATGTTATAGTTAAGAAACCACAGATCCCATAAATTATAGTTAAGAAATCACAGATCCCATAAATTATAGTTAAGAAACCACAGATTCCCATAAATTATAGTTAAGAAACCACAGATCCCATGTTATAGTTAAGAAACCACAGATCCCATAAATTATAGTTAAGAAACCACATATTCCCTGAAATTATAGTTAAGAAACCACAGATCCCATGTTATATTTAAGAAACCACAGATCTCATAAATTATAGTTAAGAAACCACAGATCCCATAAATTATAGTTAAGAAACCACAGATCCCATAAATTATAGTTAAGAAACCACAGATCCCATGTTATAGTTAAGAAACCACAGATCCCATAAATTATAGTTAAGAAACCACAGATCCCATGTTATAGTTAAGAAACCACAGATCCCATAAATTATAGTTAAGAAACCACAGATCCCATAAATTGTAGTTAAGAAACCACAGATCCCATAAATTATAGTTAAGAAACCACAGATCCCATAAATTATAGTTAAGAAACCACAGATCCCATAAATTATAGTTAAGAAACCACAGATCCCATAAATTATAGTTAAGAAACCACAGATCCCATAAATTATAGTTAAGAAACCACAGATCCCATAAATTATAGTTAAGAAACCACAGATCCCATAAATTATAGTTAAGAAACCACAGATCCCAGCTGTTACGAGCAACCAGCCTAGTGCCTAAGCCTAGCTTATAATTGTTGAACCTCAGCGTGTCAGCTACAAGAAGGCGGTTCCAAATGTTTTTGCTGGAACGAGTCTCAAATATACAAACGAGACTTGGTTATGTACCATCAGGCAAGCATTGAACATTTCACCTTCTCTAGCAGAATCTCTTCTTTCTGGCAGTTTGACATAAGTGAAATCTTGCGGGATTAATGTCCAGGAGGGTTTATATGGGATAAGAGTCGAGACCAGGCCTACTGCCACACTGAATGAACAGATTGAAAGAAGCAGCTAACACAATAGGGTAAAGGACTCTCACATTCATAAACTGCACACACTCATCCCAGAAGCCCGCGAAACGTGGAGCAACGAGCTGTATTCTCTCTCTCTCTCTCTCTTCCCCCCCCCTCTCTCTCTCTCTCTATATATATATATATATATATATATATATATATATATCTAAGCTAAGTATACAATAACCACTTTGGAACAAAAGTCGATATACGATATATCAGTATGTATCGTACAAAGTAATATATTTTGTGAATAATTACCAGAGCTGTGCCTGAATGCATTACGTCTTCGGCGTTCGTCCTCAAAGGGGCTTTATTGTTACATTGTGTAGAAGCAGTGTACATCAACGCTGTAATATGCGCCTTTCAGTCCCCCCCACGTCCGATTTCAGCTCCAATTTTTGGGACCAGGCTTGGTTACTCTCTTCGGTTCATTTTCTCTTAGCCAGAATGCATGGGTGCAGTCTGTTTCCAGGGCCGCTACCTCAAGGCGGAATAGGGTCTTCGTCCAACTATGATTAGCTGATTCATATCTGCGTCTTTGGTCCCAAGTACAATACATCTTACTCTGAGCCACTATGAAGACATAATGTCTAAACCAGAGTTTGGCAACCGTAAGCTGGTCTTGAAGACAATGTGTCTAAACCAGAGTTTGGTAACCTTGAACTGGTCTGGAAGACAATGTGTCTAAACCAGAGTTTGGTAACCTTGAATTGGTCTGGAAGACAATGTGTCTAAATCAAGGGTTAGCAGCCAATGGTCATGAAGCTAAATCTGGCCTCGTCCAGCTTGTAGCATAATACTGAGAGACATTCACACATCAAACTTCACTCTAACTTGTGTGATTTATGTCTTCTCCGTCAAACTTCACACTAACTTGTGTGATTTATGTCTTCTCCGTCAAATTTCACACTAACTTGTGTGATTTGCTATTGGACCATGACAATCAAGGAGATATGAGATTTTATCCAGAACCAAGAGCTATTTGACCAGATCATTCAAGGAGATATGAGATTCTCTCACGTCCGTGTCTGCTATTTGACCATGTCGATCAAGGAAATACGATATTCACTCACGAACCAAGAGCTATTTGACCAAGTCATTCTTCTTCATCGTACGCAGTCAGACAGCAACCATTATTTTTTCGAAAAAAGCAGCGGTCATCCTGAGGCTGTCGACACTGCCATAGAGCTTGTCTAGTGTTGTCACTGGTGATGGCCACATCTGCTCTCTCTTATCCTCGTATGTAGGGCAGTTTTGCAGCAAATACTCAGCTGACCAAGTCATTCAAAGAGATAATCATGCCGCCATAACTGGTCTGCGCTGGAATTGTATCGGCCATGTCCTAATAAGATACCTGATGACATCGCCAGAATCGCCATGCTATTAACCTCGGAGAGAAGACGAAACAGAGGCACAGCTAAGGCAACTTGGCGAGGAATCATGACAGATGAAATGGAGACCATAAACCAGAGCTGGGATATTGTACAAAGAGTGATCTAATACTAGAAGAAATGGGGCTTGGGGGGAGGGGGGAGTTTGTTGCTGCCTTGAAAGGCGGCACCACCATTGGTGGAGGCCCAGCAATGACTTTGGAAGTTACTAAACCAAGAAGGAGGAAGCCTAGTTGTTCTTGGATCGAGTCATGCGATCATTTAAAATAATTTGCAATATATTATATACCAACACTGGAAGAAAGTGATATGGCATGGGATTCTTGTAAAGAGCCAACTGCAGAGGCGAGCCTATGCTTCACTAGGGCCAAAATAGGACAAGAAGAGCAACTGACTCGTACCAGCTGGTATAGAAAGGGGCTATACGAAGTACCGACCAGCTGGTATAGAAGGGCACTATACGAAGTACCAATCGTCAGACCAGCTGGTATAGAAAGGGGCTATACGAAGTACCAATCGTCAGACCAGCTGGTATAGAAAGACACTAGACGAAGTACCAATCGTCAGACCAGCTGGTATAGAAAGACACTAGACGAAGTACCAATCGTCAGACCAGCTGGTATAGAAAGACACTAGACGAAGTACCAATCGTCAGACCAGCTGGTATAGAAAGACACTAGACGAAGTACCAATCGTCAGACCAGCTGGTATAGAAAGACACTAGACGAAGTATCGAACACCAGGCCAGCTGGTTTAGAAAGATAATTCACGAGAGTCTGAATTCTGCACTGGTTGAACTCTTCTATTGCTGCTAATGTAATGCCGATTATTGTTTCTCCCTCCAGGATTATACCAGTGCTGTGAACGCCAGTGGACACAAAGGTGGAGAAAAGGGGTCAGCGGCTACAGACGCCTCGCGAGGGTGTTCAAAGTGTGGACAATGTCCTGGACTAAGTCTTCACTACTGGAGGTAAGTTTATGCACACACTTGAATGTTTCCTTCCTCTGGTTACTTATTGAATTCTAGGGATCGAGTGGTTGCTGTATATACATTCCTATGCTTGAGACTCTCAACTGTCCTGAACTTCTCGACTTCTGTCCTACCATTCTAAGGCTTCCAACTGTCCTGGCGTTTTCGACTTCTGTCCTGGCCTTCTGAGACTTCTTTCCCGACCTTCTCGGCTTCTGTCCTGTACTTCTAAGACTTCCAATTGTCCTGGCCTTTTCGATTTCTGTCCTGACCTTCTCAGACTTTCAACTGTCCCGACCTTCTCAGACTTTCAACTGTCCCGACCTTCTCAGACTTTCAACTGTCTCGACCTTCTCAGACTTTCAACTGTCCCGACCTTCTCAGACTTTCAACTGTCCCGACCTTCTCAGACTTTCAACTGTCCCGACCTTCTCAGACTTTCAACTGTCCCGACCTTCTCAGACTTTCAACTGTCCCGACCTTCTCAGACTTTCAACTGTCCCGACCTTCTCAGACTTTCAACTGTCCCGACCTTCTCAGACTTTCAACTGTCTCGACCTTCTCAGACTTTCAACTGTCCCGACCTTCTCAGACTTTCAACTGTCCCGACCTTCTCAGACTTTCAACTGTCCCGACCTTCTCAGACTTTCAACTGTCTCGACCTTCTCAGACTTTCAACTGTCCCGACCTTCTCAGACTTTCAACTGTCCCGACCTTCTCAGACTTTCAACTGTCCCGACCTTCTCAGACTTTCAACTGTCCCGACCTTCTCAGACTTTCAACTGTCCCGACCTTCTCAGACTTTCAACTGTCCCGACCTTCTCAGACTTTCAACTGTCCCGACCTTCTCAGACTTTCAACTGTCTCGACCTTCTCAGACTTTCAACTGTCCCGACCTTCTCAGACTTTCAACTGTCCCGACCTTCTCAGACTTTCAACTGTCCCGACCTTCTCAGACTTTCAACTGTCCCGACCTTCTCAGACTTTCAACTGTCCCGACCTTCTCAGACTTTCAACTGTCCCGACCTTCTCAGACTTTCAACTGTCCCGACCTTCTCAGACTTTCAACTGTCCCGACCTTCTCAGACTTTCAACTGTCCCGACCTTCTCAGACTTTCAACTGTCCCGACCTTCTCAGACTTCTTTCCTCAAGCCCCAACTGTCATGTCTCTTTTCTCTTTACCAGATGCTTTATAACTTTTCCTTTCGTCTCTTTCCCTGCGGGCATTGTCACAGAAACCACGGTTGTTTAATGTGTGCACGTATGTACTTTCTGACAGGGTTTCCTGTGAGAGGATAGTCGCACTGGTAGGTTACAGCGTTACTGTGTTTCACTTCCATTGTGGTCCCTGTCACACGTGGATCTGATAACAACTAACACATCCAACCAGTTAAGACAGTCCTGTATGCAAACATAAGCCCAGAATTAAGACATAGCCCAACACTCTTCATAAGCCCATATCCTGATCACATCTACACTCAAGCTACTGAACAACAGAAAGAGCAGGCCGAGATGGAATCCCGCTAGAATCCAACAGACAGCCCATGCTCTATCCTGTACACATGCTGCGAGACACACAATGAAGCCTGTTTTCGATATTCTCGCCTTTGACTAATCATGGAGGGTGTTAGGATACAACGTTTCATTGTTTTAGCTCTTGCAAATTAATACGGCATTTTGCTGCTTGACATGCCACGTGTTTAAGCGTCATAACTACTTCCTCTGACATGTTCCAGAGATAACATTTAAGTCTCACCATACGTCAATGCTTGTGGTGAATGGCTTTCTCTAGGGATAACATCAAGTCTCACCATACGTCAATGCTTGTGGTGAATTGCTTTCTCTAGGGATAACATCAAGTCTCACCATACGTCAATGCTTGTGATGAATGGCTTTCTCTAGGGATAACATCAAGTCACACCATACGTCAATCCTTGTGGTGAATGGCTTTCTCTAGGGATAACATCAAGTCTCACCATACGTCAATGCTTGTGGTGAATGGCTTTCTCTAGGGATAACATCAAGTCTCACCATACGTCAATGCTTGTGATGAATGGCTTTCTCTAGGGATAACATCAAGCCACACCATACGTCAATGCTTCTGGTGAATGGCTTTCTCTAGGGATAACATCAAGTCTCACCATACGTCAATGCTTGTGGTGAATGGCTTTCTCTAGGGATAACATCAAGTCTCACCATACGTCAATGCTTGTGGTGAATGGCTTTCTCTAGGGATAACATCAAGTCTCACCATACGTCAATGCGTGTGGTGAATGGCTTTCTCTAGGGATAACATCAAGTCTCACCATACGTCAATGCTTGTGGTGAATGGCTTTCTCTAGGGATAACATCAAGTCTCACCATACGTCAATGCGTGTGGTGAATGGCTTTCTCTAGGGATAACATCAAGTCTCACCATACGTGATTGCGTGGGGTGAATGGCTTTCTCTAGGGATAACATCAAGTCACACCATACGTCAATGCTTGTGGTGAATGGCTTTCTCTAGGGATAACATCAAGTCTTAACATTCGCTCTATCCTTGTGTTGACTAACCGGATTTAGTTGTTTCACAATTCGATGAATCACTAATTAACACTTGTACTCTTTCACTAATTTAAATATTCACAATTTTAATAACTTCATTGTCACGGAATGAGTTAAGCGGCTGCTGATTCTGTCAACAAACCACAGTTCTACATGACACGTTTCGTCTTTACGCAAACGACATGTTGACAGTCGTATCTCATGCTGCATCGAAGAATTCAGTGGCAAGTTCGAGCGGTAAATAGCCGGGAATTCAATCAAAACGTGGTCGTCATGTGACTGGGCAAAGGAAATGTAAAGAAATTTACTTTTTTCTGCAAAAACTTCCAGGATCTATAAACAAATGGATAAACAAGTCGATCTAGTAGAGGCCGTAGAAACAAATTCAGCTCTTTAGATTATGGTTAAAATGACAGATATAGAAGTTCACGGGCAGCGGTCATTGCAAGTTAAGTAAAAGCTTCTAACACCGCATGACGCTTCTTAGCTCATTTGGCACCGGAAAGGAAGAAACATTAGGCGATAAACTCTGTCCTGCGCGAGAGCCGTGGATGCATTCTATTGGTCAAAGATGAAAGGACTGTGTCAACATTTTGCCAAACATCAAAGTGAGATACCAGCGGTCGAAGATAAGACTTTCACTTTTGATTCTGGGGCCTGTATGGATGGTATCCACGGATAGTCTTAGTCGACCTGTACTTCTACGGGGGCAGATGCTCCTGTGTAGATTCCAGCTCTGGCGTGAGATGAATGTAGTCGGGAGAAAGATTTCTTGCTAAGCGGGCTAGGCTCGTGCAGCATATTACTCTGTTATTTTGGGAAAAGTGCCGCGTAGGGAAGTTAACCGATATGCGAGTCCATCTTAATAAACTCAAGCACTAGAGTAAAGTAGACCCGCAGCCTGTTAGGTGCCATCTTTGCTGTTCTTAACAACCTATCGTCATGTGTTATGCCATGTCACACAGTTAGTCGCCTCTTACGACATGCTCTCTGTGAGGCAGTGGTGCTATTCTTGACCTTGTCATACACAAAGACTCCAGCGAACCACTTGGTCAGTACATATAATACTCCACGGATTGTAGTGTTTCTGAAGTATCTTCTCTGAAAGCTGGCTTCATACATATTTTGTTAGTCAGAGAGTGGTGAATGCTTGAAATGCATCGCCACAGGAAGTAGTGGAAGCAGGGACAATTAATGCATTTAAGACTAGATTGGAAAAGCATGGATTTTAGAGCAAGAAAATGTAACTGAAACTGGTTGTATACATGTCCAGACTTGTTCCTGATTTATTCAATAAGTTCACAATCTGTTGAGGGCTGTCACTTTGTTTTAATATCTATGTCTTGTGTCTTCTTCTTTTCCTTATTATTAATCATCTTCCCTGATCGATGCACTCTTTTGGGATTCTAGTTAATGGAGCTGGGAGTCAAGTGGCTATCCTTCCCGCCCTGGTCAGAAATTCAGAGGGGCGGGGGAGGCGGTCTTGCGTCATAATATTATATCAAATCGTTGTCTTCTCTTTATCGTCTAATTAATGTCTTCTCTTCTTTATCGTCTAATTAATGTCTTCTCTTTATCGTCTAATTAATGTCGTCTTTTTATCGTCCGAAAATCGACTGTCAGGATTTGCAGTTAACCAACATTTCATTTCATCTTTATGAAAGCACAACAGAAAGTGACAGTGAAGAGTTACCCCTCGCATGTTAGAATGATGAAGACCAAAAACAAGTTGTGGAGCAAATGTTATTCTCAAAATTACTGACAACAAATTCCAAGGGCTTGTTAGTCTTTAAAATCATTGAAAAGTAGTTCAATACAAAAATACATTCATTTTTCTAGTGTCATTTTTCTAGTCTCATAGCATGTGCGATAGATGAGCTCCTGCAAAGGTTGGTCGCCATCTTGGCTTTCTGGTCCTAAACAAAATGGCACCAGATGTTTGAACATTTCGTTGTGTTGTTCATCGGCAGCATTTTATAACCAAACAACAAATCAATGGATGTAATAGTATCAGTGCTATTAATAAAATCAAGTCACATTCCTTTATTCTATTCATTCCTTGAACAATCGAATATTTAGTCAATTGTATAATGAAATCTATTGCTGCCATTCGGATACTGTTAATAATGATTTGATTATTATATTTAGAGATTTATAGGAGCTGAAAATAGCAGTATGGGTGATTCATCCTTTTGATACCAACGTGGGACTTGTAAGCCAGCATTTGCTAGAAAAATTGAGTGGGACTTGTAAGCCAGCATCTGCTAGAAGAGTTGGTTGAGCTACGTAATGAATTTAAACAAAGGGACGGTTTAGTCACATTCATTACGAATAGTGTTGGATCCAGATTAGGATGCAGCATCCTTTTCTTTGACAAGAAGCTAAACTGCTTAATGTAGTATTGTTTCTGACATGATATTTAGAGAAAGGGTTTAGTTGAGTATTGAATGATGCTGTAGAAACAACACAATCGATTGCACATGTGGGACTAGGAACCAGATATTGCTCAGTTACATGAACCGCATGAATCACATTACAGTTCATTAGTAAGCGATTACAATAAATATATACCTTTGCCGTGTCTTATTACTATTATAAATATATAAATATGTTTTTTGCGTGTCAAATACGGCGTATGAGTTAGACACAAATCTCCAGCTGGAACGGACGTCACTGTTTTTAGATCTTGTATGGTGCTGAGCCCCAAAGTTAAGCCCTCTCGGATGATTGTTCTTCTGAGATTTTCCTTGCGTCTGCCTCTTTTCCGAACGCCCTTTGATGTCCATTTGAGTGCTTGCAGTGGAAGACGATTGTTCATTTTAAGGACATGTCCGATGTATGTCCATCGTTTTTTCCTGATGATGGTCGACACATATATTTGGTTTGTCTCTGTTCTTACCGAGTCAGTAGTTATGAACTGATCCCAGCGTATATTCAATAATTTTCTTAGATATTAATTTTCAAAAACATTTAGTTTGTTTTCCAGCGCTTTTGTTGTCTTCCAGCTTTCACATCCATATGTCAGGACTGATGTAACGATTGAGTTGAATAGTCTGAGCTTGGTATATGTGCACAGTATCATTGATTTCCAGATATTGGTGAAATCATTAAAGGCGCCTAAGCCAAAGCAATTCAATTATAAATTTCTTACGTGGCATATCCATATTGTGTCATTTTGTACACACATACAAATTAATAATTCCCATTGTTGCGGTATTTATTCCTATTTCCTGGAAGGATTAACGTGGTTGAATAAATGCCTCACATTACACGGGCCAGGTGCTTATTTGATTCCCGATAGAAAAGCCCAGATATCCGGACGTTTTGAACCCGTGTCCCATTGGTCAGAGCCAGCTCCCCAAATCATTCAACCACCGCTCCCTCAATATGATACTACCCCAAGTTCACTCCTCTGTCCTCCAAGAAACTGAGGGAGTCATAATTAACTCACAAAGACAGGCACATAGGAAGCTGGGAGTTGAGATGCCAAAGGCTACAGTCTTGTGTATATCTGACTTTTTGGTAACTTTTATTAACAGGATTTCCAATATATAGATTTATTGATATGTTGCTCATAACACAAACACCGATCTGAACAAAATATTATGTTGTCTTTTAGTGTTATTATAACAATAATGTCTATTAAGGTTTTGAAAAGATAGAAAAGAATATTGTATTAGATTTATCCGAACATTCACAACGGCTGTATAGAGAAATAAGATGTCTGGTGACCTTTTGACCCAATTTGCCAGGTTTGATGTCAAATGCGCATGCGTTAAACCCGTTCAAATCCAGAACTGAATTGTGGGTTTGTTATTAAACAAGGAGGAGAGTTTATGAGAGTGACACATTTAACGTGAGGATGGGGGGGGGGGGGGGGGTGTACGGACGGGAGGGTCACACATTATGGGGAGTGCAGTGGAAGAGAAGGAGTGTAGGAAAGGGAAACACAAGTTTAATGAGTTAATCTTGGACAGTACACCCACCTGGGCAAGAAGTGAGATCATGTAAGAAAGTGCGAATAATTCCAGCACGTCATTAAGACATACATAATTATTCGGTTTGTACATATGACAATGCTTTAGAGCAGGCAGATGGCACATACAGTTGAATTATCGGCGTAAACGCTATAGAGCCATGGGTTGAAAATACAATGCCAGTCATTACAAAACAGTAATTTTTATTAATAACATTTTACAAGAGTGCTACCCAGATATTTCGTGTATTTTTTTTCAACATATTCCCTGTGCCTGTCAGCACACTTGTCCACCTGTCCACTAGCTAGTGGATGCCCTGTAGAAAAAACACACAAGTATTTTGGTGTGACCTTTAACCTACTTCGTACCACCACTATAACCTCGTCAGCTGCCTAATACACACTTTCTAATAACGAAGGTCATTATGGACAATTGTGTGTCTCATGTTGAAATCTACAGCTATTTCGTAAATAGTGACTGGTTTGCTGTTTCAGTGTCAGTTGCCACGCTTGCTGGTCTCCAGCGCCGCGGTTCATCAATATTGCTATTTGTCTTCCGTCTTGAAATCTTTCGTCACATCATACTATGTCCTCTGACACAAACAAACTGTCTCCATACTAAACCTTCATTCTTCTGTAGATCTCAGACGGTTTCATACCTTCTGACCACGAACGACTCGTTCCTTCACGGTGCGAGTCGACAGTGGAGTGGCCATGCTGTACGTTATATTTCTAGTGCAAATTTTGCTCGATCGTCACAATCCCTACATGAAGTATTGCTAAAATCCATTTTATTTAATGAAATAAGATATTCCACTGTACAAACGCTTCCGTGCACTTTGTAAGAACATTGATGTTCCGTAATGATTGTCCCTCGTATCACGTAATGATTGTCCCTCGTATCATTGTACACGCAGATTGTTCATGAAAGAAGGCTGCACCTCCCCGCGGCCTTTAATCGTATGAGCAGACAAGTCTATCTATCTATCTATCTATCTATCTATCTATCTATCTATCTATCTGTCTGTCTGTCTGTCTGTCTGTCTGTCTGTCTGTCTGTCTGTCTGTCTGTCTGTCTGTCTGTCTGTCTGTCTGTCTGTCTGTCTGTCTGTCTGTCTGTCTGTCTGTCTGTCTGTCTGTCTGTCTGTCTGTCTGTCTGTCTGTCTGTCTGTCTGTCTGTCTGTCTGTCTGTCTGTCTGTCTGTCTGTCTGTCTGTCTGTCTGTCTGTCTGTCTGTCTGTCTGTCTGTCTGTCTGTCTGTCTGTCTGTCTGTCTGTCTGTCTGTCTGTCTGTCTGTCTGTCTGTCTGTCTGTCTGTCTGTCTGTCTGTCTGTCTGTCTGTCTGTCTGTCTGTCTGTCTGTCTGTCTGTCTGTCTGTCTGTCTGTCTGTCTGTCTGTCTGTCTGTCTGTCTGTCTGTCTGTCTGTCTGTCTGTCTGTCTGTCTGTCTGTCTGTCTGTCTGTCTACATGACATTTCTTGTGTGTATTCCAGTAGAAGTAGTCGTAAGTTTGAATATCTTGACCTCACTTCCTGTCAAACCATGTTTGGGCTGTCTGGAAGCGCTCACTGTCGGCCAGGAGTCCTCTCGCAGGTCGACAGCCTGTCACTCACCGGTACATCCCCAGCGTGTATACCGCCATTAAATGTGCATAACAAAATTGGAAGCTGGACATGCCAGCAGCACGCTGCCTGAAAGGTCAGACATTAAGTGACTTCCATTTGACACTGGTTGTTCAGTCTCTGCCTAGACATCACAAGTTCACGCTTACCATCTCCAGGCAATAGTGGCTGCCGAAATCCCATCCGCCAATCTGGCTGTCTAAATCCATAGCGCGCGGCTGAGGCCGCCCCCCCCCCCCCCCCCCCCCCGCAGACAGCGAGCCCGACCAGGCGTAGCGTGTCCTCATCAGCTGATGCTGTATGCATTGTTGGGGCGGGAAGAAAAATGCAACGAAGGGGGCTACTTTCTGTGACAGTTGCAGTTGTTCGTATTCGTGGATATATGTTAGACGGACACATTTGACATCATTTAGGGCTACATCAATGCTACATCATCTAGGGCTACATCAATGTTAGATCATCTAGAGCTACATCAATGTTAGATCACCTAGGGCTACATCAATGTTAGATCACCTAGGGCTACATCAATGTTAGATCATCTAGAGCTACATTAATATTACACTATCTAGAGCTACATCAATGTTACATCATCTAGAACTACATCAATGTTAGATCATCTAGAACTACATCAATGTTAGATCATCTAGAGCTACATTAATGTTAGATCATCTAGAGCTACATTAATGTTAGATCATCTAGAACTACATCAATGTTAGATCACCTAGGGCTACATCAATGTTAGATCATCTAGAGCTACATTAATGTTAGATCATCTAGAACTACATCAATGTTAGATCACCTAGAGCTACATCAATGTTAGATCACCTAGGGCTACATCAATGTTAGATCATCTAGAGCTACATTAATGTTAGATCATCTAGAACTACATCAATGTTAGATCACCTAGGGCTACATCAATGTTAGATCACCTAGGGCTACATCAATGTTAGATCATCTAGAGCTACATTAATGTTAGATCATCTAGAACTACATTAATGTTAGATCATCTAGAACTACATCAATGTTAGATCATCTAGGGCTACGTCAATGCTACATCATCTATAGCTACACCAATGTTAGATCATCTAGAGCTACGTCAATGCTACATCATCTATAGCCACATCAATGTTAGATCATCTAGAGCTACGTCAATGCTACAAAGTGAGGCTTGTGCTAAAAGGCTGTGGTTAAATAGGGCCGATAGGAGAAGACTGGAGGATGTTGGGTCAGGGGAGCGAAGACATTTCTCTGATGACCTGTTATATTGCTTAATACAGTTTCCACGAAGTCTTTAGGATAGTCCATTAAGGTGATAGTTGTCACGCACAAATAAAGCGAAGTTGCGGCAGCTCTGAAGGTAACAAGTTGATAATGACATAAACAGGAATGGCTAAGTTGAGTACCGGAGCAAAAGGAAACTTTATTACAACCACAAGATCTTCGTCGTGGGATGTAGTGTTGAGCCGTGTCCAGCGTGATGTGATATGTTGTCTTGTGTATCAGTTATTGATCATGCTTGGATAACTATACTTGACTCACTCTACTTGTACTCTGCTTGACTCACTCTACTTGTCTTCTGCTTGGCTCACTGTACTTGTCCTTTGTTTGGCTCACTGTGCTCGGCCCATGGTTGGCTCACTGTGCTCGGCCCATGGTTGGCTCACTGTGCTCGGCCCATGGTTGGCTCACTGTACTTGACCCATTCTTGGCTCACTGTACTTGACCCATTCTTGGTTCACTGTACTTGACCAATGGTTGGCTCACTGTGCTTGGCTCACTATACTTGACCTATGCTTGACTCACTGTACTTGACCCATTATTGGCTCACTCTGCTTGGCCCATTGTTAGCTCACCGTACTTGACCCATGGTTGGCTCACTGTACTTGACCCATGGTTGGCTCACTGTACTTGACCCATGGTTGGCTCACTGTACTTGACCCATTCTTGGCTCACTGTGCTTGGCTCACAGTACTTGACTCAACGCTGCAACTCTCATAACAGTGACAAACAAATTAAATCAATATTTAATAACTTGCTGGTTTGTGGCCCATGAGAGATATGCAATAATGTCTCCTCCCGCACCCCACCCCCACCTGGCTGAGTGGCGTTTGGTGGCACACTACGTGCGACTTATTCGAACATAAGACATGTAAAAGGACCAGATATTAGCTTGTAAGTCCGAGAGTAGATCAGAGTGACAGTATGACCTTTCCAAACCCATTAATAGTGGGGGGGGGGGGGGCGGGCAGACTCCCGACATTGTTAAGGAAATATATGTAAGAAGAGAGACAAACCTTTGTTAAGGAAATACATGTAAGAAGAGAGACAAACCTTTGTTAAGGAAATAAATGTAAGAAGAGAGACAAACCTTTGTTAAGGAAATAGATGTAAGAATAGAGACAAACCTTTGTTAAGGAAATAAATGTAAGAAGAGAGACACACCCTTGTTAAGGAAATAGATGTGAGACGACTTGAGACAAACCTTTATTGAGGACATAGATGTGAGATGACTTGAGACAAACCTGTATTGAGGACATAGATGTGAGACATACATTTATTGAGGACATAGATGTGAGACGACGTGAGACAAACCTTTATTGAGGACATAGATGTGAGACGACGTGAGACAAACCTTTATTGAGGACATAGATGTGAGACAAACCTTTTTTGAGGACATAGATGTGAGACAAACCTATATTGAGGACATAGATGTGAGACGACGTGAGACAAACCTTTATTGAGGATATAGATGTGAGACGACTTGAGACAAACCTTTATTGAGGACATAGATGATACCTAGCGACGCCAAAGTCAGGTACTTCAGTATCAATGTCGTTTGTTTAGCTGATCTAAATGTATGGATGTTCTAGACCGGATACCCATATTCCCGTGAAACCGTTGTTCTGCTCTCCTCCTATTGCCATTGTAAGTACTGGTCCCATAAGGTTAGGCCTTCTAGTAGCGACACTAATCCCGTGAGGGATGTTCTGTATCCTCACATGCCGTCTCTGTCTAAGGCATCCATCACGTCACATTCGACGATTCGTCCCTCGCCAGGTATGGTGTTACGTCTTGTCCTCGCGCTGCCTGCCAGCTTGCAGGTTTGACTGTTTGTGCTTGTCACTGACCAGGGTCTATAAGTCCCTTGTTACATACAGTAATCCTACTGTCGGTCTTTCTGGAGTGTCCGCCCAGAGATTAGCCGGCCTACCGTCCACTTATCCGAGTCCCGCCTAGTGTTTGCTGGTCATTATAACGGAAGTGCTGCCCGCCAACTTGGGGGATCAAGTCAAGTAAGCAGAAAGTTCTTTGCAATATGACATGGATATTGTACCAGTAACTGATATCTACAAGTTTTCACCAGAATGGTGCCCAGGGACGAAGGAATAGAACCACTGTAATCTCCCAAGCATGTCTGAAAATGTTACTACAGTGGTTTAAAACGAATTGCCATAGCAACTACCGTTACACAGACACATTTCTTCCTCGTTCGTTCTCCGTCTCCCGATGCCAAGAGCTTTGCAAGTAGCAGGATGTTGTCCGGAGAACGGAATGCATTTGGTCGTAGTTTACAGCTTGACTGCGATATTTGTGCACATTTCGGTCCGACATAAGCATGCATTATTGAGTACCGGCTTAGCCTTCCATCTTCGATCCCTTCTCCTTAGCCCGTCTGTTCTGTTGCAGCCTGCTATCTAAGATCACCACTCGGAATTGCAAAGGGTCTTGGCAGCTCTGGTTCGTGGGCCCTGACGCTAGCATTAAGGTACGAGTCGGAAACCGCTACTGCTCAGCATCTTGACAGCTCTGAGCATGACCACTACAGCTCATCTTGTCAGGTCTGAGCATGACCACTACAGCTCATCTTGACAGCTCTGAGAATGATCACTACAGCTCAGCATCTTGACCTCGAAAGGCATATTAAAGTACTCTGATACCGTTGAATGCGGGGGAGGGGGGGGGGGGGGGCGACGGTAACCGTAATACGTCTGGGGTTATTAGTAGACAAGAAGACACAATGCATGTTCCTCATTAGAGCAGAACATCAGAGGAAAAGATACATTTCTGTACTAGGCACGGTCTGTAGATGAAACAACCCAGATACAGCATCACACATTGATTGCATATTAATAAGACGACAAAGAACTATGAGACTGGAGTAGTTTGTATAGATACTGACCATCGACCAGTGGTAATGACATAAACAGACATAACGCCAAAAGGTCATGAAATAAATAGACCTGACACCTAATGGTCATGGCATAAACAGACATCACATATCAAACCTGATCGGCGGACTACTTCCGGCCACGTGATTTTATCTTGACCTACATATATGTTTATTTTATTTTTTCCAATTGAAAATATTCACATCAGAGGAACGACCAGATCAGAGGAAGAGACTGATTTGTGAGTCCGTCCAACCCACCAGATCATACGCACTCTGACCCAAAGGGTAGAATTACTCTAGCCCATTACGTAAGCTTTCAACGCCAACGGGTTCGTCTAGCCAATATTTAATTTAGCACTAAGGACCGATGGGGAAACAGTTGGAAGAGGTGTGAATAAATTAACATTCAGGTGTTTATTTGTTCCCTACACTGTGACGGATGGCTCGTCAGACGTCATGGATACATGCATATCCATGCAGAACATCTGAAGTTCAGTCGAACGGAACAATTTGGAAGAAACAACACTTGAACAATTGTAGGTGCTACACCCACTCTACCCGCACCCATCCCCATTACACTTTCTCCACACATCCTTGCCCGCACCCATCCCCATTACACTTCCTCCACACACCCTTGCCTTCACCCATTCCCATTACACTTCCTCCACACACCCTTGCCCGCACCCATCCCCATTACACTTCCTCCACACACCCTTGCCCGCACCCATCCCCATTACACTTCCTGCACCCTCCAACACATCACTTCTCCCCCTCCTTCTTTACTCGCAAGTGCTTGTTTTAGGTTCAGCGCAATTAATGGCTTTCATAATTCTCCCGGGCAGTCCTCGTTATGTAGTGCCTCGTGCAAAGCGCCATTACGACCCACTTATTTGTTCACGTGATTGGGTCGACCAATAAAATATCTCTCGCAGACTTTGGAAATACATACAGATGCACATTTAAGAAATAATTATATAGATTGGTAGACACCGGTGATTAAATTAGCAGTCGGTTTATAGTTTGAACCGGACTTGATAACGCCGATGTCTCGTTCGTTACATGCGATGACGGGAAATATGATTTGTCGATTTGATTGGTGTGTGCCCTAATCGGGACCTCGGAAACCTGATTTACCAATGCGCAACACAGACTAATTATGCTGAGAGGAAACGTTGGGGCAACGGAGTATTATAGTAGGATCATTAATTGTACCAGGCCATTCATTTGTTGTGGTTACTCAGCCTGCATCCCCTTCTGGGTTTGGCGCTTGTCTGGCATGGATGACTACTTCTTTTTTATGGCTCAAGTTCTCTGGTATATAACACAATACTGTCTTAGATTGAAACGGGTGTACATGCGCCAATATACGGGTAAACCTGGAACAAAAAACCAGACGGAGACCGCACGGAACGGACAGAGAGATGGTAGAGGGTAGAGGAGGACTGAAAAAGGGAGGAACAAGCCAGAGTGACAAGGGCATTCCGTTAAACCGATGAAAAGTGATCCATGTAGAGGCGAGCCGATCACTGAACATAGATCACGACAGAGACCGGAAGCCGTGGAAGCCAAGGGTACGCGCATTGGCTGAACATCATCATCCTGCACCAACTACTGTTGCTCGTGGAAATTAGGATACAGGAAGCGATATCACCCAGGAGGTTTGGACAAACCACGAGACTTTCTTCATCGTTCGTTCTCAACCTCTCACAACCAATCCCCGGAAAGGTCTCAAACTTCCACAATCAAGCCCTTAACGCTCTAAAACTTCCACTACCAAGCCCCGAACGTTCTCAAACTTCCACTACCTAGCCCCGAAACTTGAAACCAGTGTCACAAACTTGAACAAATTCTCATTTAGTTAATAACCTCAATCAGACGCGATGGTCTGCTGCTGTTCTCGTGTGCTGTTAACTCAAAGATTCTTTCGTTAGCTTGTGTTTAACATTTTTACTCATAGCTGGTTTCCCAGGCATCCTATAATCTAATGAGGCGTCCTATCTAAGTCATTCTCAGGTGTCTTGTTCTGGATCACGTGTTACTAATTACTCCAAACAAATCACGTAATACGATTAACCAAAAACAAATCACGTAATACGATTAACCAAAACAAATCAGGTAATACGATTAACCAAAACAATTCACGTAATCCGATTAACCAAAACAAATCACGCAATACAATTAACCAAAACAAATCACGTAATAATGGTTAACCAAAATGTATCCAAATAAAAAAACTTTTCATTCACTATTTTTTTTCTCTGGCCGGCAAGCTTGTGTAAAATATACGATGTGGATTAGGTAGCTGCGACGGTAGTGTGAGTCAAAAGTCGATACAAACATATATACGTATGGCTCAGCTACCGCACCGGGATATTAACGAAACCCTTGTTACGGCCTCAAGACCTTAGTCAGGGACAACGAATAAACCAACACACATGAGACATAACACAAGACAATGGACATTACATCCGATACTATACCTAAATCTCACAATTCGAAGGTGCTTGGTTCGATCCCCATCACAGCACCGGCCGTTACCCAGGGGAAGCAAAACCCTTAGAAAATGCATTAGAGAGCAGACACTTACATAAAATGTATGCCGAAGTCGGATGCACTGGGCCGACAGGCGCAAAATGAAAACATAGTGTAAGGCACACCGCCTTGGGGAATAGAGAAATGATGCGAACGCACAAGAAAAGAAAATAATACGTAAGACGACAGCCATATTAGTCAGAGAGTGGTCGAGAATGTTTGTACCACCGTACAGCACTTAGGGCAAAGTAGGTCAAGCAAAAAACTATCATACGTGAACAAATGCGGGTATCCGCACACACGCACGGCAGGATAAGTCAGTAAATATGTCACACACTGAATTGGGGATAGCTTAAATATGAAGATGGCAGTTTCTAACAGTGTTGTGGCAGCAACGTCTAGTTTTGTGATAACTTTAGGTAGCAGACGCTAAGTGTCGCACACACGTGCGCAGTTGATGTACAAAATGGCGTCCGTACGTACAGAGTGTACAATCATAGAAAAGCCTGCTGGTGTGTGTTTTATTGGGGGGGGGGGGAACGACAACAAAACTTTCTGCAAAGGATATTCAAAAGGAAATACTTCCTGTTTACGGTAAGAATCGTTGATGAAGTAAAGTGATGTGTAACTGAGTCGATACATTTTCTCAAGGACGATACTAATTATTGATGAAGCCAGACCTGGTCGTCCTGCTCAGATTGCGACTGGGGTTGTGAAGCTGACAGACGAGTAACGATAAGCATCGTAGGAACCGTAATAAGGTGTTCATGTGGTTTAGCTTACAACATAATGCGTAGTCCTACTTTGGAGGGAGACGTTCCGTCAATGACGGACAGGTTGAGATGTAGCTGAGACGGCAGACCAACGACTTCCATGCTGCAGGTTTTGGCTGAGACAGCAGACCAAAGACTTCCATGCTGGAGGTTGTGGCTGAGACAGCAGACCACAGACTTCCATGCTGTAGGTTGTGGCTGAGACAGCAGACCAACGACTTCCATGCTGCAGGTTGTGGCTGAGACAGCAGACCAAAGACTTCCATGCTGTAGGTTTTGGCTGAGACAGCAGACCAAAGATTTTCATGCTGGAGGTTGTGGCTGAGACAGCAGACCACAGACTTCCATGCTGTAGGTTGTGGCTGAGACAGCAGACCAACGACTTCCATGCTGCAGGTTGTGGCTGAGACAGCAGACCAGAGCTCCATGCTGCAGGTTGTGGCTGAGACAGCAGACCAACGACTTCCATGCTGGAGGTTGTGGCTGAGACAGCAGACCACAGACTTCCATGCTGTAGGTTGTGGCTGAGACAGCAGACCAACGACTTCCATGCTGCAGGTTGTGGCTGAGACAGCAGACCAGAGCTCCATGCTGCAGGTTGTGGCTGAGACAGTAGACCACAGACTTCCATGCTGCAGGTTTTGGTGCACTGATAAAACGACGGAATGTTGTATCAATATTGGTGGAGATGATGTTGGTGGAGATGATGTTGAGAAATAAGGGCCCATGTAAGTGTAATAATAAATGATGTCCAAACTCGTGTCGCATTTAGTGTTTTTAAAATAGTTATTTGAGACCTACTTACTGACTCGTTCATGCCCGCGTAAAACGTTTTTTTAAAATCTTCGAAAGACTGCGTGTTGCCGGCTGACCGAATGTTGGTTTTGTGCCAGACGCGAGAACCGACTGTTTCAACCACGGAAGGGCGGGGGTTCGGTTTTAACGTGAACTGTTTGTTTGGCTCCGTTGGTAGGTTTGACTCTTCGACCTGTCAGTTACGTCAGCCAATGAAAGCTTACGCCGTTCAGCGATACCGTCCCCGCGGAATGTTCTCGGATTTCCTTCTGTCTCCTCTCCACTGCTGCTATGGCGGGGTACCACGGGGACACAAAGAGCAAGTAAACAGAAGTATTGTTCAGATACCTGGCCAGAATAAAACCTACCTTCCTACCAAGAGACATTCATTATGGACAATAACAACACACATGATTGAAAATAAGGCGAGGCTGCAAAGACACTGTGGGTTAAAATAAAGTGTACAATTCGTTTGCTCTTTCCGTCTTGTCAGACGATAGTAATTGTACTTTTAAAAAAAAGTATGCAACTACAGTCCATGACGGTAACGAATGTGACTCGTAAGACCAATCCAGGCAGAGAAACGTCTTCCACAGTGTGCTCACTGGAAGTCAGGACAATATGCGGCATCGCATGGTGTTGGCGTGGCTTCCCAAACGCAGTCTTCAAAAGTGTAAAATACGACAAAGTTTTATGTGCTATCCAGATAAATACATTTTTGGTACTCCTTTATTTTATGGATTCGTCCCTTCCTATGTAAGTCGCTAGCTCATGTTATTGTTATTCGTTTGCCCAGATGAAGACCTTTTGGTATTAACGAAGGTTTTTGTTTTCACCCTAGCGCGGTATCTGACCATATATATTTATGTTTAAAAAAAACCCACACAAACGAGGATATCGATCAAATCGTGAGAGTAACAATGCACGCATATTGGTACCTAACTCATTAGGACCGTTCAGTGTTGTTTATGTCAGGTGTGTCTTAAACATTGTTTACGTCATACCGTTACTTGGAGCGTGTATGCACATGTGGTTAGCTGACGTCACTTTGTATGTATAGGAGTAAACACAGGCTTTGACAAAGTGGCACTTCTGGGAGGGCACAATACATTAGGTCAGGGGTGACACTTGTGAAACGAATCTGGCACAAAGCAGATTTCACCGAACATAATTACGCAGACGGAACGAATGAATATCATTAGTTAAGGACTGCAACCTTTTAGATGACATACGACGATTGTCCTTCGGGAATGATATGATAATCTATGTACAACATGACAAACCATAGATGGGCAGGTCACATGTTGCAACGGAATGATGGTCGTTGGAGTACGGCGACAGTAATCTGGTACCCCCGAGGGAAATGAGACAGATGGGAAGACCCCCAATACGTTGATGAGACTCGTTTGTTGTCCGCAGATATTAGCAACATCCGAGAGACCGGAGTGCTTACCAGCCACTGGATTTCCGTGGTCCAAGACAGGGTCCGCTGGAGACACGGAGTTGGAATCCACAGCTACGCTGAGAAACAGATCATCAAGATGTTCTGGTCGATCGAGTGACGTAGTGCGCTGAGATGTTCTGGTCGGTCGAGTGACGTAGTGCGCTGAAATGTTCGGGTCGGTCGAGTGACGTAGTGTGCTGAGATGTTCTGGTCGGTCGAGTGACGTAGTGCGCTGAGATGTTCGGGTCGGTCGAGTGACGTAGTGCGCTGAGATGTTCGGGTCGGTCGAGTGACGTAGTGCGCTGAGATGTTCTGGTTGGTCGAGTGACGTAGTGCGCTGAGATGTTCTGGTCGGTCGAGTGACGTAGTGCGCTGAGATGTTCTGGTCGGTCGAGTGACGTAGTGCGCTGAGATGTTCTGGTCGGTCGAATGACGTAGTGCGCTGAGATGTTCTGGTCGGTTGAGTGACGTAGTGCGCTGAGATGTTCTGGTCGATCGAGTGACGTAGTACGCTGAAATGTTCTGGTCGTTGGAATGACGTAGTACGCAGCGAAGCCCATCTAATGGCATGCGGAATGAGTTTTCTGGAGTTGAGTTGCTGTAATATCTACTTACTATTGCTATTTTCTTGTGTACAAACGGGACAAGATGTTTCCCTCACACTGACCCGTTCCTTACTCTGATCCTAACTCAGCCCCTTGATTCGTCCCCTGCTACGATCCTTGCTCCATCTCTTCCTCTGATCCTTACTCCGATCATTCCTCTGATCCTTACTCCGATCCTTACTTCTTTCCTTGCTCCGTTCCATCACAAAAAACCCGAGTGCGCTGGTGCAGAAAAGATCCAACTAGCGATAACAGACGCATAATATAAACAAACAACAATACAGCAGAACGTAGAAATCTGTCTCTCTACCATGCCCTGTTACAAGACTAACTTGTAGGCACTCGACTTTAGGAAGTGTACATTTTTCAGGTTTGTGTAGGCACTCGACTTTAGGAAGTGTACATTTGTCAAGTTTGTGTAGGCACTCGACTTTAGGAAGTGTACATTTGTCAGGTTTTGTGTACGCACTCGACTTTAGGAAGTGTACATTTGTCACGTTTGTGTAAGCACTCGACTTTAGGAAGTGTATATTTGTCAGGTTTGTGTACGCACTCGACTTTAGGAAGTGTACATTTGTCAAGTTTGTGTAGGCACTCGACTTTAGAAAGTGTTAATTTTGTCAGGTTTGTGTACGCACTCGACTTTAGGAAGTGTAGATTTGCCAGGTTTGTGTAGGGTCGTGTCAGGAACTCCGATAACATCAACAAAGTGGATTGTGACTACATCCCGTCAAGTGAGCTGGGGCAGGGATTATAATTTCTGGTCGTCATTCATTCTCAGATAATGACACCTACTTCCTACGGCAACATGCCGTCCATCTCAGGTTTCTCGTCACCACACAGTGTATCACTAATCTGGGTTTAATCGGTCATGCTGTCATTCTGCTCTTCTCGTAGAGTTTATAAAATAAACCATTATTTTCTTGGTCTGCCTCTTGCAGTTAATACCTTCTGTATAGTGGTATAGGTTTGTGTGTGTGGAATAAATTGTGTGAGATTTCTAAACAAATTTGTTCTCTTTCTGTTATTCCTCTCGTCTGTTGAATTTCTTCGTTATTCACTCGTGTCTTTTTAAAATTAAAAAAAATAAATTCAGAAGGTGGTCGTGTTCTCTTAATCTGGAACCTGAGGTCAGTTTCAATACTTTGAATGTCTGGTAATGCCACGAGCGGCGTCTGTTACCTTTGTGAATCGATGTTAGTGATTGCACTGGACGGGCCACTTTGTGGCAGTGGCTGTGTTTTACGACTACTTTTATTACCAGTGCGCGTTCTTTTCGCAGAGAGTCTGCGCATGTCCATCACCTACTTCCTGGGTGAAACTAATTGAGGGCGACAAGAAGGCTGGGCGAGAGAGATCATGATAGAAAATGGCGTGTGCCCGTTCGAGGGAGGAAATCTTGACAGTATATGATGTGTGCCGAGTGCGAGGGAGGGAGTCTTGACAGTATATGATGTGTGCCAAGTGCGAGGGAGGGAGTCTTGACAGTATATGATGTGTGCCAAGTGCGAGGGAGGGAGTCTTGACAGTATATGATGTGTGCCAAGTGCGAGGGAGGAAGTCTTGACAGTATATGATGTGTGCCAAGTGTGAGGGAGGGAGTCTTGACAGTATATGATGTGTGCCAAGTGCGAGGGAGGAAGTCTTGCCAGTATATGATGTGTGCCAAGTGCGAGGGAGGAAGTCTTGCCAGTATATGATGTGTTCTCGTACGAGGGAGGAAGTCTTGCCAGCATTTGATGTGTGCTTCTGCGAGGGAGGAAGTCTTGACAGTATATGATGTGTGCCAAGTGCGAAGGAGGAAGTCTTGACAGTATATGATGTGTGCCAAGTGCGAGGGAGGGAGTCTTGACAGTATATGATGTGTGCCAAGTTTGAGGGAGGGAGTCTTGACAGTATATGATGTGTGCCAAGTGCGAGGGAGGAAGTCTTGCCAGTATATGATGTGTTCTCGTACGAGGGAGGAAGTCTTGCCAGCATATGATGTGTGCTTCTGCGAGGGAGGAAGTCTTGACAGTATATGATGTGTGCCAAGTGTGAGGGAGGATGTCTTGCCAGTATATGATGTGTGCTCGTACGAGGGTGTGCTCGTTCGAGGCAGGAAGTCTTAACAGTATATGATGTGTGCTCGTAGGACGGAGGAAGTCTTGACAGTATATTATGTGTGCCAAGTGCGAGGGAGGAAGTCTTGACAGTATATTGTTTTTTTGTTTTTGTTTTCTTTTTTTTTGTTTGTTTGTTTGTTTTTTTTTGTTTTTGCGTTCGCCTTATTTCTCTAATCCCCAAGGCGGTGTGCGTTGCACTGTGGTTTTTATTTTGCGCCTGTCGGCCCAATGCATCCGACTTCAGCATGCATTTTATGTAAGGGTCTGCTTCCTCCTGCATTTTCTAAGGGTTTGCTTCCCCGGGGTAACGGCCGGTGCTGTGATGGGGATCGAACCCAGCACCTTCGGATTGTGAGCCGTGCCACTTATCCACTAGGCCACGCCGTCCCCTTCTTGACAGTATATGATGTGTGCTCGTACGAGGGAGGAAGTCTTGACAGTATATGATGTGTGCTCGTACGAGGGAGGAAGTCTTGACAGTGTATGATGTGTGACCGTACGAGGGAGGACGTCTTGACAGTGTATGATGTGTGAAAAGTGCGAGGGAGGAAGTCTTGACAGTGTATGATGTGTGCCAAGTGCGAGGGAGGAAGTCTTGGCAGTGTATGATGTGTGACCGTACGAGGGAGGAAGTCTTGACAGTGTATGATGCGTGACCGTACGAGGGAGGAAGTCTTGACAGTGTATGATGTGTGCTCGTACGAAGGAGGAAGTCTTGACAGTGTATGATGTGTGCCAAGTGCGAGGGAGGAAGTCTTGCCAGTATATGATGTGTGACCGTACGAGGGAGGAAGTCTTGACAGTATATGATGTGTGCTCGTACGAGGGTGTGCTCGTACGAGGGAGTAAGTCTTGACAGTATATGATGTGTGCTCGTACGACGGAGGAAGTCTTGACAGTATAGTATGTGTGCAAAGTGCGAGGGAGGAAGTCTTGACGGTATATTATGTGTGCCAAGTGTGAGGGAGGAAGTCTTGACAGTATATGATGTGTGCTCAAACGAGGGAGGAAGTCTTGACAGTGTATGATGTGTGACCGTACGAGGGAGGAAGTCTTGACAGTATATGATGTGTGACTGCACGAGGGAGGAAGTCTTGACAGTATATGATGTGTGCTCGTACGAGGGAGGAAGTCTTGACAGTATATGATGTGTGCTCGTACGATGGAGGAAGTCTTGACAGTGTATGGTGTGTGACCGTACGATGGAGGAAGTCTTGACAGTATATGATGTGTGACCGTTCGAGGGAGGAAGTCTTGACAGTATATGATGTGTGCTCGTACGAGGGAGGAAGTCTTGACAGTATATGATGTGTGCTCGTACGATGGAGGAAGTCTTGACAGTGTATGGTGTGTGACCGTACGATGGAGGAAGTCTTGACAGTATATGATGTGTGACCGTTCGAGGGAGGAAGTCTTGACAGTATATGATGTGTGCTCGTACGAGGGTGTGCTCGTACGAGGGAGGAAGTCTTGACAGTATATGATGTGTGCTCGTACGACGGAGGAAGTCTTGACAGTATAGTATGTGTGCAAAGTGTGAGGGAGGACGTCTTGACGGTATATTATGTGTGCCAAGTGTGAGGGAGGAAGTCTTGACAGTATATGATGTGTGCTCAAACGAGGGAGGAAGTCTTGACAGTGTATGATGTGTGACCGTACGAGGGAGGAAGTCTTGACAGTATATGATGTGTGACCGTACGAGGGAGGAAGTCTTGACAGTATATGATGTGTGCTCGTACGAGGGAGGAAGTCTTGACAGTATATGATGTGTGCTCGTACGATGGAGGAAGTCTTGACAGTGTATGGTGTGTGACCGTACGATGGAGGAAGTCTTGACAGTATATGATGTGTGACCGTTCGAGGGAGGAAGTCTTGACAGTATATGATGTGTGCTCGTACGAGGGAGGAAGTCTTGACAGTGTATGATGTGTGACCGTACGAGGGAGGAAGTCTTGACATTGTGTGATGTGTGCCAAGTGCGAGGGAGGAAGTAGACAGTGTATGATGTGTGACCGTACGAGGGAGGAAGTCTTGCCAGTATATGATGTGTGACCGTACGAGGGAGGAAGTCTGGACAGTGTATGATGTGTGACCGTACGAGGGAGGAAGTCTTGACAGTGTATGATGTGTGACCGTACGAGGGAGGAAGTCTTGACAGTGTATGATGTGTGACCGTACGAGGGAGGAAGTCTTGACAGTGTATGTGTGCCAGGTGTACTTACCTCGTGTCCTATATGTCCGTTGTCCCGACTTCCGCATGCAAGGTCTACTCTCAAATCTGTTGTCCCCAGTTTATCGCAATTCTCAGGGATCGAAGTGTAAACATCAAGGTCAGACGAAACCAACTGTTCAAGGACACTTCCTCGCAGGGCCACTTCAAACAAGCTTTGTCACGTCATTCTGGCAAACGTGGAGAGAGTCGAGACTATAATCCCCACAGTGGTGAGCTTACTCAGGAGCTCATATTGCACTACAACCATGAGGACAACGACCCTCCTTATATATATCCTGAAGTCGGATAAAAACCACAGTGCAACACACACCGCCTTGGGGATTAGATAAATAAGGCGAACGCAAACAAAAAAAATAAAAAAATATCAGCATGTGAATGGAGCGTGCAACAGTCGGTAGGAGGGAAACACTTTCTGGGCAACGGTCGGTAGGAGGGAAACACTTTCTAACCGGTAGGAGGGAAACACTTTCTGGTCGGTAGGAGGGAAACACTTTCTGGTCAGTAGGAGGGAAACACTTTCTGGGCAACGATCGGTAGGATGGAAACACTTTCTGACCGGTAGGAGGGAAACACTTTCTGGTCGGTAGGAGGGAAACACTTTCTGACTGGTAGGAGGGAAACACTTTCTGACCGGTAGGAGGGAAACACTTTCTGACCGGTAGGAGGGAAACACTTTCTGTGCAACGGTCAGTAGGAGGGAAACACTTTCTGGGCAATTGTCAGTAGGAGGGAAACACTTTCTGGTCGGTAGGAGAGAAACACTTTCTGGGCAACGGTCAGTAGGAGGGAAACACTTTCTGGGCAATGGTCAGTAGGAGGCAAACACTTTCTGGGCAACGGTCAGTAGGAGGGAAACACTTTCTGATCGGTAGGAGGGAAACACTTTCTGATCGGTAGGAGGGAAACACTTTCTGGTCGGTAGGAGGGAAACACTTTCTGGGCAACGGTCAGTAGGAAGGAAACACTTTCTGACCGGCAGGAGGGAAACACTTTCTGGTCGGTAGGAGGGAAACATTTTCTGGGCAATGGTCGGTAGGAGGGAAACACTTTCTGGTCGGTAGGAGGGAAACACTTTCTGACCGGTAGGAGGGAAACACTTTCTTGTCGGTAGAAGGGAAACACTGTCTGGTCGGTAGGATGGAAACACTTTCTGGGCAACGATCAGTAGGAGGGAAACACTTTCTGGGCAACGGTCAGTAGGAGGGAAACACTTTCTGGGCAATGGTCGGAAGAAGGGAAACACTTTCTGGGCAATGGTCGGTAGGAGGGAAACACTTTCTGGGCAATGGTCGGTAGGAGGGAAACACTTTCTGACCGGTAAGAGGGAAACACTTTCTGGTCGGTGGGAGGGAAACACTTTCTGGTCGGTAGGAGGGAAACACTTTCTGACCGGTAGGAGGGAAACACTCTCTGGGCAACGGTCAGTAGGAGGGAAACACTTTCTGGTCGGTAGGAGGGAAACACTTTCTGGGCAACGGTCGGTAGGAGGGAAACACTTTCTGGTCGGTAGGAGGGAAACACTTTCTGGGCAACGGTCGGTAGGAGGGAAACACTTTCTGGGCAACGGTCTGTAGGAGGGAAACACTTTCTGGGCAACGGTCGGTAGGAGGGAAACACTCTCTGGGCAACGGTCAGTAGGAGGGAAACACTTTCTGGCCGGTAGGAGGGAAACACTTTCTGGGCAACGGTCAGTAGGAGGGAAACCTCTTGTCTTCTTTCTAACTCCAGATGAAAAATATCAGGACAATAGCTGTAGCTGTTTCCTCTTTCAGAAAGTCTGTAACAACTCTTGCAGTAATCATTGTTTCAACTCGTGCAGTAATAATTTCTGGAAGAATTCGTTTAAGATGATAAGGGTTGCTAGTCCCATGCACAAATCTATGTAGTCAAATTTAGCATCATAATTGTAAGGTCTCTTTCTGTGTCTCAGCTCTGATCCTAGCGAAGCTAAGGATCCTACCAGCTAATGCAGTGAGCTATCTACGAAATCCTGCGCCAAAGTAGTTTGTGCGATCTAGTAAAAAGATTTTCTGTAACAATTTCTTTTGCGTTGATTTGATTGCTAGGGCAGCAATACGCTTGATGTATCAAACTGGCCGTTACCGCTCCCCCCAGAGCACCCCTCAATCTAAACTGGAAACATCGCTTCTATTTACCGTTTTATGTTGACTACAGTCTCTCTCTCTCTCCCTCTCTCTCTCTCTCTCTCCACATCTGATCTACAAGATACTCCCTGCTGGGTTATACACCCCTGCTTACCAGAAGTACATGTATTCCTTCCAGTTATCTCTAGAGCTGTCATATTCACGTAGAGAAAGAACTCTGGCTGATTCTATCTCAGAATGCTGCACATTCAGAGAATATCCTACCTCTATTTACTAGCGACAGACAACATGCTAGGCGCACCTTCTCTACTCTGATCAAACGGCGGATCGCTTCAAGCATTTCTTCCAGTCAAGGTACGTTCTTTGCTCGAAAGCTGTTTCACTAATTCGATCCTGTTTTCTTGGAACTCCTGACAAATATGCTCGCCGCAGAATCAATCGTTTCACTCAATTAACAGGTTTGTTTGAATGTGACTTTTCTGTTTGTGTGAATGTGACTTTTGTCACTGTTTGTTTGAATGTGACTTTTCTCAAGTTGTTTGAATGTGACTTTTCTCAAGTTGTTTGAATGTGACTTTTCTGTTTGTTTGAATGTGACTTTTCTCACTGTTTTTTTAAATGTGACTTTTGTCACTGTTTGTGTGAATGTGACTTTTCTGACTGCGTGAATGTGACTTTTCTCACTGTTTGTGTGAATGTGAATTTTCTCGCTGTTTCTCTGAATGTGACTTTTCTGACTGATTGTGTGAATGTGATTTTTCTCACTGTTTGTGTGAATGTGACTTATCTGTATGTGTGAATGTGATTGAAGTCTTTGTTGTTGGTTTTTTTGTAATGTGACTTTCCTAGTAGTTGTGGTAATGTCACACAACAAGATCCGAATAATTATGTACCTGACATATCTCACTTGATTAAAGGCCTTCTTACAAAACAAGGATACGCCAACTGTTCATTGATATCATTTCCATATGTAAATGTTGAACTTTCCTGACCCCAGACTGACTTCCATGTTTCCACGTTTGTCACCACGGTGGGCTGGTCCATTGAATGGGCTTGTCATTTTGTCTGAAATGTATTTTCTAAAGAGACTCGCTAGTTTTGAAAGAAAATATGCTGGCCAGGATTTGTCATGTGGGACGTACGTTCTGTCTTGGAATCCAGGAATTCAAACAGGAATGTCATGCCTGCTGCCAGGTAGTCTAATGATACACATAGTATGTTCTTTATTCTGTAGTGTTTACTTCCTGCGACTTACAAGGCCTAGGGGAAGGAAGATTGTTTATTGGATAAGGATTTTATTACTTTGTCGAATGTTGTCCTGGTAGAAGCTAACAGCGTAAAGCTGAGATGTAAAGGCGTTTGCCTCAAGTAATGAAGGCGCGATACGGTGCCGTTTCAAATACAACACGTTCCAATCGCCCCTGCTCTCAAGGAAAGTGAGACTAGCGTCTAGTTATATTGGAGATTGACAACAACAAACAACTCGGGAGATCCCATGTATACGTCGCGCACGTAATAAACATTGGCTTTTGAAAATCGATGTTGTAACTAATTGTCCACCTTCATTAACACGCTCCGGATGCGAGGAAGGCTACAACAAACCACCACTTAACTTCCTTTTCACGGAGCACAAAAAAGTAAGTCTACCTATTGTGGGCATTCAGCAACAACACATAATGCCACCCATACTTGAGTAGGGGCTCTTTCTTCGGTAGTGGGCTACAGTGGCTCTCTTCACATTCCGTGACGTACTTGAGAACGGGAGTCCAGGTTCCTCCCATAAGACGTGCATTCTTTGGATCAGGCTTTCTCAAATAGTTTGACAGTTGCCTTTGTTACAACGTTGATAGCCTGTGACAGTTGACTTTGGTACAGTGCTGCTGGCTTGTGACAGTTGACTTTGGTACAGTGCTACTGGCTTGTGACGGTTGACTTTGGCACAACGCTACTGGCTTGTGACAGTTGACTTTGGTACAGTGCTGCTGGCTTGTTATAATTGTCGTTGGTACAGTGTTGCTGGCTTGTGATAGTTGCCTTCGTTACAGTGTTGCTGGCTTGTGACAGTTGCCTTCGTTACAGTGTTGCTAGCTTGTGACAGTTGCCTTCGTTACAGTGTTGCTAGCTTGTGATCGTTGCCTTCGTTACAGTGTTGCTGGCTTGTGATCGTTGCCTTCGTTACAGTGTTGCTGGCTTGTGATCGTTGCCTTCGTTACAGTGTTGCTGGCTTGTGATAGTTGCCTTTGGTACAGAGCTTGTGGCTATTACGTAGTGTAGATGGACTTCTTGCCGTCCATCACTTGGTGTAGATGCTATCACATACCTGGGCAGGTTACAGTGTTAAACTTCTGGGCTCTCCTTTGAGATAACGGTACCACATTGTCATGTTACAGCGTAATACCTTCAATACACAGGCTGATTTATAAGTTACCACTTACACGGCAGGTCGGCCATTACTTCACAATAGGGTCCTCACTTGTTCGCCATCGTTGTCTGAAACCTTGACCTTGTGCTATGCAGAACCCGGAATGGAATTCTGTAATTCTGTCTCGGAGATCTTGAACATTTCGAGGCTTGGTGGTAGCACACGTTCTCTTGCCATAGGTGCTGACATCTGATAAAACCACCCTATGGTTGACTTTGCCGCAATGGAAATGTATTGATCTTAGACCTACACAGTGTGTACCTGTCATTCTTGGTGGAGTCGACCGGACAGCCATCCATACTGCATGTGTATGCCTTTCAACCAACAACATATTCTCCCCCCCCCCCTTCCACCCCCTCACCTTATTTGTTCTTGTTTTTGACCACGGAGATATTACTGCTCCTGTCCATCTTGCAAGACGTCTTCTCTGAGTGGTATTTCATGTTCCCTTGCAGTTATGAATTTCTAAAGCAATATGTTTGACGTGGTGAGGTTGCTGGTTCCACACGCAGACCTCCTGAAGCGCTTTGTGCGACATGCTCCCCCAAGATAGGACCCCTGGGACCAGCACGTGCGGTACAACATATAACACGAACGATAACGCGAGACCGCGGGCGCCACTGGGATATAAATAACAGAATACCCCAGCCAATAATGGCTTTAAAAAACAGAAAGGCGTGCATCATAGGCAATGGATATTTGGGTCTGTGGAACAGGAAACGCTCTTGATGTTATAAAAGTCGATCCTTGTTTGAGGAAGCGAATTATGGACAATCGTGAGCATCTTGGTCACTGAGATTTGACTTAACAATTGTTTACTATTAAGAAAGCTACTAGTATAAAGAAGCGAATTATGGACAATCGTGTGCGGTTACGATGACCTTAGTCACAGATTTGGCTTAACGATTGTTTGCTGTTGTGGAGGCTACTGTTGGGGAGGCTACTATTGGGGAGGCTAGTGTTGTGGAGGCTACTGTTGTGGAGGCTAGTGTTGTGAAAGCTACTGTTGTGGAGGCTAGTGTTGTGGAGGCTACTGTTGTGGAGGCTAGTGTTGTGAAAGCTACTGTTGTGGAGGCTAGTGTTGTGGAGGCTACTGTTGGGGAGGCTAGTGTTGTGGAGGCTACTGTTGTGGAGGCTACTGTTGTGAAAACTAGTGTTGTGGGGGCTAGTGTTGTGAAAGCTACTGTTGTGGAGGCTAGTGTTGTGGAGGCTACTGTTGTGGAGGCTACTGTTGTGAAAGCTACTGTTGTGGAGGCTAGTGTTGTGGAGGCTACTGTTGTGGAGGCTAGTGTTGTGGAGGCTACTGTTGTGGAGGCTAGTGTTGTGGAGGCTACTGTTGGGGAGGCTACTGTTTTTTTTAGGCTACTGTTGTTGACTTTGATATGGTAGTGTGTCGTCGGAGCTCCTCTCATATCGCAGGACGGGTGGGGAAGAAGGAAGGGGGGGGGGGGCATGAAGAGGCAATATTTAATGGGCTGACAGCCCATAGCGCGTTAACTAATCAGGGCTCTGTTCCTTCCTCAAATGGCGACCCTGGAAACAGACTGCAGCCATGCAGCCTGGTTAAATAGAATGTATAGTTATTGGGAGAAGGAAAGCCAATCCGGCTCTAAACACGCGCTGCTCTGACCCGGATATATAGTACCGAACGGCGCAGATACCGAGCCTCGCTGCAAACTACGACACGTCACTGCATTATTTTCAGGTTCATATTGAAGCAGGTGGTCCTCGATCCTCCTAGCTGTAGTGCAATTCTTCTTCGTTCGTTCTCAATCTCCTGCTACCAAGTCCTGAACAGGGCTTTGCACAAAGCAGGATCTATTCCGAAGAACGTAATGCGTTGTGAGGCAAGTTTACAGTTTGACTGCGATATTTGCACCTTTCTGTCAACACATTCGTCTTCGGCAGGGCAGAGCAGTGCTCACCGGTAGGCTCACCACAAGTTTCAATCCCTACCTCGGTGGCATGAGCGTTGTTATAAAGCATGTTTCAAGGTACACTGACATCGCCATCAGGCGGATTCTTGGTCAGTATATTGCAGCTGACCCTGACACGGGAGTCTCCACACCCTGATACATGGCCTCATTGGTAGTGAGAAGAGTAGATTGTGTAGTGATAAGAATAGATTGTGTAGGCAGAAGAGTAGATTGTGTAGGGAGAAGAGTAGATTGTGTAAGGAGAAGAGTTGTGTAGGGAGAAGAGTAGATTGTGTAAGGAGAAGAGTAGATTGTGTAGGGAGAAGAGTAGATTGTGTAATGAGAAGAGTTGTGAAGGGAGAAGAGTAGATTGTGTAGTGAGAAGAGTAGATTGTGTAGGGAGAAGAGTATATTGTGTAGGGAGAAGAGTAGATTGTGTAAGGAGAAGAGTAGATCGTGTAGTGAGAAGAGTAGATTGTGTAGGGAGAAGAGTAGATTGTGTAGTGAGAAAAGTAGATTGTGTATGGAGAAGAGTAGATTGTGTAGGGAGAAGAGTAGATTGTGTAGTGAGAAGAGTAGATTGTGTAGTGAGAAGAGTAGATTGTGTAGGGAGAAGAGTAGATTGTGTAGGGAGAAGAGTAGATTGTGTAGTGAGAAGAGTAGATTGTGTAGGGAGAAGAGTAGATTGTGTAGGGAGAAGAGTAGATTGTGTAGGGAGAAGAGTAGATTGTGTAGGGAGAAGAGTAGATTGTGTAGGGAGAAGAGTAGATTGTGTAGGGAGAAAAGTAGATTGTGTAGGGAGAAGAGTAGATTGTGTAGGGAGAAGAGATGTGTAGTGAGAAGAGTAGATTGTGTAGGGAGAAGAGATGTGTAGTGAGAAGAGTAGATTGTGTAGGGAGAAGAGTAGATTGTGTAATGAGAAGAGTTGTGAAGGGAGAAGAGTAGATTTCGTAAGGAGAAGAGTAGATTGTGTAGGGAGAAGAGATGTGTAGGGAGAAGAGTAGATTGTGTAGGGACGACCCTGCTCGCGTCATTTGGTTAAGAAATGGTCAGTCGATTGTCAGCCATTATGGTCATTCGATTGTCAGCCATTATGGTCAGTCGATTGTCAGCCATTATGGTCAGTCGATTGTCAGCCATTATGGTCAGTCGATTGTCAGCCATTATGGTCAGTTGATTGTCAGCCATTATGGTCAGTTGATTGTCAGCCATTATGGTCAGTCGATTGTCAGCCATTATGGTCAGTCGATTGTCAGCCATTATGGTCAGTCGATTGTCAGCCATTATGGTCAGTCGATTGTCAGCCATTATGGTCAGTCGATTGTCAGCCATTATGGTCAGTCGATTGTCAGCCATTATGGTCAGTCGATTGTCAGCCATTATGGTCAGTCGATTGTCAGCCATTATGGTTAGTCGATTGTCAGCCATTATGGTCAGTCGATTGTCAGCCATTATGGTCAGTCGATTGTCAGCCATTATGGTCAATCCTGATGTGAAAGCACATGAATCGCTTGAGCCACCTCGCAGCATGTGATGTAAGGCACACAGCAAGCAGCCTGCACGCGGCCTAGTTCTGGCAGACGACTCGCAGCATGTGATGTAAGGCACACAGCAAGCAGCCTGCACGCGGCCTAGTTCTGGCAGACGACTCGCAGCATGTGATGTAAGGCACACAGCAAGCAGCCTGCACGCGGCCTAGTTCTGGCAGACGACTCGCAGCATGTGATGTAAGGCACACAGCAAGCAGCCTGCACGCGGCCTAGTTCTGACAGACGACTCGCAGCATGTGATGTAAGGCACACAGCAAGCAGCCTGCAAGAGGCCTAGTTCTGGCATACGACTCGCAGCATGTGATGTAAGGCACACAGCAAGCAGCCTGCACGCGGCCTAGTTCTGGCAGACGACTCGCAGCATGTGATATAAGGCACACAGCAAGCAGCCTGCAAGAGGCCTAGTTCTGGCAGACTCTAAATGAAACATTCTGTCAATATTCTTCGTATCGCCACACCTCCATTCAGCTCCCAACGAAGCAGAGGGACACATCGGCAGTTCTTCAATTTTGAACAGCTATGGTCAGATACCACACTGAGACGAAAACAGAAACGGAACCTAATTTGTTGTCTTGTGTCTTCGTATCCTCCACTGTTCATTATTGTTGTTGCCCGTTGTACCTGATGAGGAACTATCGGTCGTAACGTAGGTTGTGTTTGTGCTGTGTATCGGTATCTCACTATACATATTCATATTATTTAATCAGTTAAAAGAAATAAACTTTATCAATTACGGAAGCCTGCGGTAAAGCGCATACAATAGTAGTTACTGTCGACATTTGGTTGACATGAAGAGGTTGCAAGTCGTCTCATTTCTGTCCTTGTTGACCTTTAATTGGGGTGCTATTCTTTGCTTCCTGGCATTCACGCGGATTAATGTGTCAAGTTATATTTTGTTACATTTAGATGGGGCACGTTGAAGTGGAGAAAAAATGGTGACATTCCTTCTGACTGTTCCTGTATTGAATGCACAAAGGGGACGGCGTGGGCTACTGGTTAAGTGACACGACTCACAACCAGAAGATGCTAGGTTCGATCCCAATCACAACACCGGCAAATCCTTCGAAAATGCAGGAGGAAGCAGACCCTTACATAAAATGGATGCCGAAGTCGGATGCAAAATAAAAACATAGGGCAACGCCTTTGGAAATAGAGAAATAAGGCGAAGGGGGAAAAAAATGAAGATAATCCGAGCCTAAAACATGGTGATGTCACATTTGGTGGAGTGTGATGAAAATGTCAAGAACTGAAATATGAAGACTATGGGCGTGTACAGGTTTTTTGTGAGAGGGCTGGTGATGGCGGACCATATGAGAATTTGTGTGTGTAAAAGAGGCAGGATTTCGCCTAGTATTTATTATTCCCAACCCCAAAACCGCCCAACCCGTATTATGATAATAGGAGACCCGTATCACGTGACCATCTTGCGCTTATCACTTGGTGGGACGAAGACGTAGAGATTGCCACATTGGCTTTGTGGAAGGATATTGATATCTACAAAGCGTTTTTTTGGCAATCTTTTTTTCATGGAGAAAAACTGGCGCACTTTATGTTGGCCAGCTTTTGGCTCTCTCTTTCACTGTCAAACAAGCTTGGGCAGAAGACTCACCACTTGGGAATATGTCGGATCGATGAATTCTGGCCAGGTTCACACTTTGGGATACACATCTACATACACCCATCTTTATGTCCACAACATACTCTATATATCCCTATCTGCATGCAGTCTATGTGAACGGCCAGATGGATTCATGAACACACACGCACGCGCACGCACACACACACACACACACTCACTCACTCACACACTCACTCACTCACTCACTCACTCACTCACTCACTCACTCACTCACTCACTCACTCACTGACTGACTGACTGAATGACTGACACATACACATATCTACACCTACCTACCTACCTACTTGTGTTTGTACATTCTCACATGTATAACTATTGATATACATATCTGCCTTCATACAATCGTATGAACCATATGTGTATGCAGGAGTTCTGCATGCGATATCAACATACGTACCCAAGATTTACTGGAAATAATAATACATGCGCGCGCACAAACGCGCTCACTGTATTGGCCATTTGAAACGACTAGTACAAACTGGATACACAATCTGACGTAAGCTGGTACCTTGCTAGTACTCGCACTAATCTTCACTCCCCAAACACCCCCGCGGTACTACTCCTCGACCTGTCTCTGGTCAGTCACACTGTTTGCGGCCTGCCAGATACACACTTGCTCGCGCTGTTTCCATCATTTAGGTGATTTGACATTTGGCCGACCGGCGACTCGATAAGTGGACTCCAACAATGACGTAATGAGCACGCGGGACAACTCACGAACACTTTTGATAAGACTGTCTCTGTTGGCATATTTTATGTCTTTGTGATGCTATAAACGTGTCGTTTAGTTGATTTGTTTAAGTTCTCCATAACTTAGTTGGCTGTTGTTTAAGTTGTCCATAACTTAGTTGGCTTTTGTTTAAATTGCCCATAACTTAGTTGACTTGATCACACTGTCCATAACTTAGCTGACTGTTTGTTGTCCATAATGTACATTTGCGCCTCGTCGATAACATCAAACTGCATGTAAACCCTTTTTGTATTCCAGCCATTCCCCGTGCCATGTTTGACTGCTGTTACTGATAGATATTCCACATTTTCGGAAGGTTTTGGAACAGATAATAACACGGAGTAATAACAATTTATGAATAAAGATGATGGGATGATGTACAAAAAGAGCAATGTTTTTAGTTGTGTATGAATGATCAAGATAAATGCGCTCTAGTAGAAAGAAGTTCCGGACAAGCTCTGACGTGGTTCACCTCATGTCCGTGTTTCAGCCCAGTGGAGTATTGAGGCGCCACTACAGGTGACCGCCTCTTCGCGCCAAGCTTTCCTGTGCTGTTGTGGACGGGTTTTCTGTAGCACATTTGTGACACCTGATGCAGACAGCTCACACACTCGACCTTCACGGCAGGCAGTGGGGTCTGTCCTTCTGGATGTGACCTCTTGGTCCACACAAACATGTTGTGGGACCTCTCTGTTGGTCCGTCACCCCTTTGGTTTTTATTTTCCTTGTCAACAGGTTGACCGTTTTGTGGCAGCTGTCGCCCAGCTGTCGGTCACTTCATCGACAGTATTAGTGTCAGTCGGCCTTCCACGCTGAGAGACGTGACACCACTTTACCAGCTCGACGGTCGGTTTCACTTCATCTTGTCACCCTCAGGTGCCACTCGACGGATCCTCGGCCCAGACTGGGTGTTACTGAATGCCTCCTCGAAGGTAACTACTGATTTGGAACGAGTTGACCGCGTCAGTCGGAAATGTGGGTGTCGGTCGGAAGTGTGCGTGTCGGTCGGAAGTGTGGATGCCAGCGCTAGGACTGAATATTAGAGCATGAAACGTGGATATCAGTGCCAGAACAGTAAATAACCTGAAACATGGATATCAAAACATGAAACGTGGATATCAGAGCCTCAAACATGGATATCATAGCCATGAAACGTGAATATCAGAGCCTTAAACATGGATATCAGAGCCTCAAACATGGATATCAGAGCCTCAAACATGGATATCAGAGCCTCAAACATGGATATCAGAGCCTCAAACATGGATATCAGAGCCTCAAACATGGATATCGGAGCCTCAAACATAGATATCGGAGCCTCAAACATAGATATCGGAGCCTCAAACATGAATATCAGAGCCTCAAACATGGATATCAGAGCCTCAAACATGGATATCAAAACGTTAAACGTTGATATCAGAGCCTCAAACATAGATATCAGAGCCTCAAACATAGATATCAGAGCCTCAAACATGGATATCAGACTCTCAAATATGGATATCATAGCCGGAAACGTGGATAAAAGAGCCTGGCACGGAGCTTCAGACAAACAATTAGATATCTGTCTACCAAGAAGACAGCAACATACAACTAGTAAGGGCTGTGTATGTTGCTAGCAACCTCACCATATAAACAACGTTCTTCACAACCACTACAAATGACATTCGGTGTCCTCTTTGCGCTAGCGTTAGGCTAAGCCTCAATTAATAACACGTAAATAATAACTCATTGACCGTACCAGGACAAACAAAACATCTACGTTACGACCACAAGGCCTTAGTTATGGGCAAACGAAATCAACAAATCGCAACAACAAAATGATGTAAAATGTGCTGATCAAGTCAGCCAGACTTGGATGTGCCAGGAAAAGGGAAGACACATCTATTGATTTATATATATAGAACTTGGGCCATGGTCCATCTGGCAGGCTGATGAAAGTCATTCTTTTTGAGCTGCCAGGTATAAACAAAGTCGAACAGTTTGTATAGTCTTACGTAGAGATGAGTCATCGTCAGGTCAAGGACAAAGGAAGTGGGGGCTTGAAATTATTTTCGGAATTGATCTATTCGCATGTGATGGCGATAGATTGTCCGTCCACAACAGTACCTTGACTAAAGACATCTTTTGGAAACATCAATTTGGATCTAACAAAAGTTGTCCGTTGTAAATCGAGCGAGAGGTACAGAAATAGTGAAGATGATCACATACGAGACAGTGCCGTCAGGGTTGAAGAGTTTGGTGTAATCCTTTTGTGGGGTTTCCAGTTCACTGACTGCCCTTCTTTAACATTGAGTCAGGTACCAATTTATGTGTCGTTACCATAAGTTAAGCTATTGCCCATCGCAAAGCGACGAGGACCACACCAGACTGTTTTGTCTTATCAATGTGATGTGCGCTGTATGAGGATTATAGTGACGAAGACTATGCGCTGGTCATCAATCTCACTCTTATCCCGAGTTACCTGAGATCAGTGGCAAGACTATTGGTCGAGACGACTTGAAATTTGCGGGATTCGATCGCCCACCGTTTCCGTTCATCACTGTGGGAGGCGAGTGACTTAACTGCTTGACCACAGCCACACCATCGCTACTATAGAGCGAAGCTAATGTCCGTGAGATGCAAGCTGTCAAGCCACCCAAAAGGTTACAAGTAGAATAACGTGGTTATGACAGCTGCAGCAGTGATGTACTTGCACACGTCCATTTCATTGTGTTATGTGAGTTTGTTTGGAATCCATAGGTGACATACGAGTGTTGAGAGACCAGATAACACAACATACAAGTGTTGAGAGACCAGATAACACAACATACAAGTGTTGGGCGACCAGATAACACAACATACAAGTGTTGAGAGACCAGATAACACAACATACAAGTGTTGAGAGACCAGATAACACAACATACGAGTGTTGGGAGACCAGAAAACACAACATACAAGTGTTGAGAGACCAGATAACACAACATACAAGTGTTGAGAGACCAGAAAACACAACATACAAGTGTTGAGAGACCAGATAACACAACATACAAGTGTTGGGCGACCAGATAACACAACATACAAGTGTTGAGAGACCAGATAACACAACATACAAGTGTTGGGCGACCAGAAAACACAACATACAAGTGTTGAGAGACCAGATAACACAACATACGAGTGTTGGGAGACCAGAAAACACAACATACAAGTGTTGAGAGACCAGATAACACAACATACAAGTGTTAAGAGACCAGATAACACAACATACAAGTGTTGGGAGACCAGAAAACATAACGAATAAGAATTGACAAGAAAACCAGACCAGCAACACGTTTTATGGTGACACTTAGAAGAAAAAGGAATCTGCAGAGAACAATTGCAGCCGTGTGCTCCAGTGGGAACTAATTGTTTTTGTGTGTGTTGCGTTCGCCTTATTTCTCTAGGCGATGTGCGTTGCACTGTGGTTTTTATTTTGCGCCTGTCGGCTCAGTGCATCCGACTTTAGCATGCATTTTATGTAAGGTTCTGCTTCCTCCTGCATTTTCTAAGGGTTGCTTCCCCGTGGTAACGGCCGGTGCTGTGATAGGGATCGAACCCAGCACCTTTGGATTGTGAGCCGTGCCACTTAACCACTAGGCCACGCCGTCCCCTGAACTAATTGGTTTAAACCAGCAGCCACCAGACCAAGAGACCCTCACCTCAAGGCCCTCACCACAAGACCCTGAACTGAAGAACTTCACTTCGTCCACGTTGGTCTCTAGGAAACAAGGTGTGTCACAGCGGTCTGACTAGCCAGGTGGGGATCGACGTTGTAATCCCCATAGTGATGAGCTTACTGCTATGTCTAGCATTGCACTACATACCCCGACTCACCTTCTGATGTACGCGTCGAGAAGTAAGAAGAGCCACTGTAACCTGCTACCAAAAACATGATCAGAAGTTAACAACTCAACATGAGTATATCCCATCATGTCATTCGACGCATAGGAAATATAGTGTTATTTTGTAAACCACGGCACTTATTGGATGATGTGGTCAGTATCACGCCGTGACTTAGTGGATGATGTGGTCAGCATCACGCCGTGACTTAGTGGATGATGTGGTCAGCATCACGCCGTGACTTAGTGGATGATGTGGTCAGCATCACGCCGTGACTTAGTGGATGATGTGGTCAGCATCACGCCGTGACTTAGGGGATGATGTGGTCAGCATCACGCCGTGACTTAGTGGATGATGTGGTCAGCATCACGCCGTGACTTAGTGGATGATGTGGTCAGCATCACGCCGTGACTTAGTGGATGATGTGGTCAGCATCACGCCGGCCACCACGGGACCCATTGCTGAAAAACTATTTCCGCCTAAACTGGGAAATGAACCCAGAACCACTCAGATGCAAAGCCAGTGCGCTAACCACTACGCTACATGGCTCCACCAACAACAACATAATCTTCATTTATTATAGTCCTCAGTACCACCGCAGCCTCGCCAAATTATTTGTTAGTAAAAGACGTAAGACTGAGACATGTCATGGTTGCAAATGGACAACCACGCCAACATTATTACTAGTGCATGTTTGAGTGTAACATCAGAGGTGAGATAAGCGATCGTGTAGTGCAGTCAACAGTCGAACGGCTCACACTAGGACGACACGTACTTGTGTAGAAACAAACTAATGAGTTTAAGAAACCTATAACATTATTGTCCACACTGTTAGCTCTAACTCCACCAAACTGGCCAAACATCACGATCTGCGCTAAGTAAAACGTGTACACAATGCATTCAACCTGCCGGTTTTTATATTGGGTAAGGTTTCATTTAACCGACCTCTCACAAGATCTGAGTCCACTCCTCCCGGAAACAACTTCCAAGCCACAGATGTGCAGTATAGAATGAGGATTCGCGAGGTCTATACCAATTGGCTTGATCACATACCAGGATCCTGTTGAAACGTCCAGGTGAAAGCGTGTAAGGTCAGTGTCAGTAATATTCACGCGCGTACATGCAGACTGGTTTATATCCTACACATGTTGTCTTTGTTACTCAAGTTAAAAGAGCCGGTGAAAGTGCGGTAATTTATACAGAGCTTCTGAAGTACGGTACTTTATACAAAACTGGCGAAGTACGGTACTTTAAGCAGCTGCCGAAGAACTGTGCTGTATGTAAGAAGAAACAAGCTCAGAGAAAAGCGATTGAAGATGGAACGCTAAATCGGCCCCAATAATATGCCATGTTGAAACGGAGTGGACCGAGCGTCGCTGATATTGTGTGCTGGTTGGAAACTAAGGCACAGCTGAACAAAAACGTCCTATTCAGGACGAGCGTAGAAAAAAGCAACTGGAAAATACACAAGCAATTTCAGAGCGGAGGCAGAGGCACTGAGGGCGGCAGTAGAAGAAATGGTGACAGGTAAAAGGAATGAAAGCCATATAGTCCTGCTTATGCCCTGGCCGTAGTCACAGCACTAAAAAGCCAGAAAAAACTGAACTTAATGATTTAAGTGCAGTACTCTGTCAACTATGCCAGCAGTCCGCACCAAAAAGAGTAGTGGTACAGTGGGTTCCATCCCACTGCAACATCCAAGGCAACGAGGAGGCAGGCAGACTGGCACACAACCAGATACAAGTGTGACATACGAAGAGTCAAAACGGCTTATTAGAGCTAGATACTTGACCAAATGGGAAACTGAACATACTGGCTACACAAAAAACGATGCCTATTACCAGTTGAACAGAAGAGAGCAGGTCGTGGTCTTCAGACTTCGCACTGGCCACAATAGACTGAGGTACCACCTATTCAACAAATTGAAGATAGGTGGCACTGACGAATGCCCGTGTGTACCGGGGAAATGATCGCTGAACATTTGCTGCAAAACTGCCCGACATACGAGGACCAGAGAAAGCAGATGCGGCCATCACCAGTGGCAACACAAGACAAGCTCTATGGCAGTGTCGACAGCCTCAGGATGACCGCTGCTTTTTTTCGAAAAAATAAAGGTTGACGTCTGACAGCGTAAGAAGAAGAAGAAGAAACGGAGTGGACCGAGCGTAGTTAATATTGTGTGCTGGTTGGAAACTAAGGCACAGCTGAACAAAAACGTCCTATTCAGGACGAGCGTAGAAAAAAGCAGATTTAAGAGGTCCGGCATAGGGCCGATTACTGCATCCGGTACAAGAGAAAAACATTGCACATCCCATGGTGGAAGAGGAGTTACTAAATCAAATCAGTTTACTTCCATCCTGGTAGTTTTCTTTCATCCAGGTAGTTTACTTCCATCCAGATAGTTTACTTCCATCCTGAAAGTTTGCTTCCATCCAGGTAGTTTACTTCCATCCTGAAAGTTTACTTCCATCCTGAAAGTTTACTTCCATCCTGAAAGTTTGCTTCCATCCTGAAAGTTTGCTTCCATCCTGAAAGTTTGCTTCCATCCAGGTAGTTTACTTCAATCCTGGTAGTTTACTTCAATCCTGGTAGTTTTTTTTCATCCAGGTAGTTTACTTCAATCCTGGTAGTTTTCTTTCATCCAGGTAGTTTACTTCAATCCTGGTAGCTTTCTTTCATCCAGGTAGTTTACTTTCATCCAGATAGTTTACTTCCATCCTGAAAGTTTGCTTCCATCCAGGTAGTTTACTTCCATCCTGAAAGTTTACTTCCATCCTGAAAGTTTACTTCCATCCTGAAAGTTTGCTTCCATCCTGAAAGTTTGCTTCCATCCAGGTAGTTTACTTCAATCCTGGTAGTTTACTTCCTTCCAGGTAGTTTTCTTTCATTCAGGTAGTTTGCTTCCATCCAGGTAGTTTACTTCAATCCTGGTAGTTTACTTCCATCCAGGTAGTTTACTTCCATTCAGGTAGTTTACTTCCTTCCAGGTAGTTTTCTTTCATTCAGGTAGTTTGCTTCCATCCAGGTAGTTTACTTCAATCCTGGTAGTTTGCTTCCATCCAGGTAGTTTACTTCCATCCAGGTAGTTTACTTCCATCCAGGTAGTTTACTTCCATCCAGGTAGTTTACTTCCATCTTGGTTACCTTTCAAAGATGAAATTGTATTGTTGCCACATCCCTTGAACACGAAACTAGCCAGCCATATTGTCATAGAACGCGTGACTTCTGACATATTGGTTTCAATCAGTAAAGATTTGACCGTTTCACGTATTCGGACACGCTGATCTTCGAAACGGTTGTCTTCTGTGGCTAGACCTAGCAGATTCTGTAAGGTCGTGTGAGAGAGAGAGAGAGAGAGAGAGAGAGAGAGGGGGGGGGGGAGAGGGAGAGGGCACGGTGGGTTGTGATTGTAGGTGAGTTGTGTCGACCGGTGAAAACTGCGGCTCTGGCCTGCCTACCTGGGGGCGTGGGAAAGGCCTTGTGCGTGCCAAATGTCTGGGGCCGATATCGTTCGCACCTACGCCGGACGTGACGTCAGAAATCTTTCAAAGTGTTCACCTTTAGTATTTACATTCAGTTCACGTGATGCACAGAAGCGAAAGGTCAAAAGACAAGGGTTGATTGCGATCCTAGGGTGTACCGACGAATGCCCGTGCGGTACTGGTAAAATGACCGCTGAACATCTGCTGCAGAACTGCCCGACATACGAGGATCAGAGAGAGCAGATGTGGCCATCACCAGTGGAACTGCAAGACAAGCTCTATGGCAGTGGCGACAGCCTCAGGATGGCCGCCGCTTTTTTCGAAAAAATAATGGTTACTGTCTGACTGCGTACGCAGAAGAAGAAGAAGAAGAAGATTGCGATCCTATAGTCAGTTCTGAAACATATGCCTCAAAATGAATATCATTTCTTTAACTTAACGTCTTTATACTGGTTTAGAAGACCCTGCAGAGTCTGTATACAACCAGTTACATTTACATCACCTTGCTCTAAAATCTATGCGCATCCAGTTTATTCTTAAACGCATTAACTGTCCCTGCCTCTACCACCGCCCCTGGCAATGCATTCCAAGCAGACACCACTCTCTGACTAAAAAAATATTTTCTAATATCTAACCTGGACCTCTCTTTAATCAGCTTGTAGCTATGCCCTCGTGTTATTGTAGGTGGCTGTATTTTAAAAAACTTGTTATAGTCTAATTTATCGATTCCTCTGATCATCTTATAAACCTGTATTAAGTCACCACGAATTCTTCTCTCTTCGAGACACTGTAGGCCCGTTTTTCTGAGTCGTTCCTCATAACTGTAATTCTGGAATCCAACTATCATCTTTGTCGCTCTTTTTTGTATTCTTTCTAGCATGTTTATGTCCCCTCTATGATAAGGACTCCACACCTGTACACAGTACTCCAATCTAGGTCTAACTAAAGCTTTATACAGTTTGACGATCACTTCCTTGCTCCTATGTTTAATATTTCTTTTTATCATACCTAACATTGCATTTGCCTTTTTCACTGCTACCTTAACTTGCTCACTCACCTTTCCTGTATGATCTATTATAACCCCTAGGTCCCTTTCCTTATCTATCTTTCTAATATTGTTAGAATTCAGTAACGTAGCAACACGGTATTTTGCATGTGATCTATTTTTGCCATACCGTTTATATATCGTTCATTACAATTATGAAATCATAATCAGATAGTTTTCTATGATCTTTGTCGGCAACACAAATATATAATTCTTATTAAAGATAGTTTGCTGTAGTTTGCACAAACGTCACAAAGTGAATAAGCCAGAGACGTACCTTCAATGACCATGTGGGGAGATTCCTGCCGGTAGACTCCAAATAAGTTGTACTAGTATTTATCTTGTATTTAATTATGTTCGTAACAATCCCTTCTCTCCTATCCCACCCTTCAAACTCGTTTGTGGGTGTGGACTGACCGTGTTGTGGACCGACAATGGTGTGGACGATGATGTGTTATGAACGATTTGGATTGGTGAAGGGGACGTGCTGTTAAGTAATCTTCCCAAATCCAGAGGGTGAGAGGATTGCTGAAACGTGAGAGGGAAGACGAGCACAGAAGTGTTACCGGGGCGGGTTAGGGGGACGACGGGTAGTAGCAGCATCATAGGCGACTGAGGGCAATTGGGCTGGCTATCCCATAGTGTAGACGCCTTTTAAGTAGCGCAATCTTTCAATATATATAGGTAGGTTAACAGGTGATGATATTTGATGTTCTTTCCACTTATGCCGTTAAGCGGCGTGAAGCTTAAGTCGTCTGTCCTGCGCCAAGTGCGTTGCGTCGGTCAATGTGAGCCCGTGTCGCTGTACAATCACTATGTCATCTATCCACCTGCCTCGCCGCCGCTTCTTGCCTGTAGCCAGATCTACCAGCGTTGTAAGCCATCAGTGGAAGTTGATGAGCGTGCATTCCCATGTTGATTTGACGTGCATATGGTAAAGACCTCTGCTGCACGGGGAGTTGAGAAGGTATTGATTGATTGGTGAAATGGGATCAAGATGCTGAGCAGCACATGAGCTGCAGTGGTCAGCGACCCATAGCTGACTGCTAGCGTCAGGGCCAGTGAACCAGAGCTGTCAAGACCCTTCTACAGCTCCACGCGATGATCATGGATAACAGGCTGCAGCAGGGCAGACTGGCTAAGGAGAAGGGATCGAAGAGGGAATGCTAACCCGGTTCAAAAAAAAATGCTTGCTGAAGTCGGATGTGTTGGACCGAAAGGTGCAAATATCGCAGCCAAGCTTGTAAACTACGACACAACGCTTTCCGTTCTCTGGACTACATTCTGCAACATAAGCCCTTTCAGGATTTGGTAGCGGGAGATTGAGAACGAACGAAGAAGAAGAAGAAGAAGAAGAAGAAGAAGAAGAAGAAGAAGAAGAAGATTGGGGAAATAAAAGCAATGTTGTAGTTGTACAAGAACTGCCCCAAAACAGCAACACACACGCGCTCGCGTGCACACACACACACATGCAGAGAGAGAGAGAGAGAGAGAGAGAGAGAGAGGGACCATGTTTACACTAGAAATGAGAAATGATTGATGATTTGATTGTTGCCACCAAGTAAAGTGTTTTATTCAACACTGACTGGTCTTGTCTCTTGCTTCACTGCACTCTCTCCCATCTGAGTGTCTGGTGAAAGCACCAGACAGGAAGATATATAGACATCCAGATTTCTTCATAAATTGCAGATATTATCATGTGTCGAAAAGAGCTCCTTCATCAATCTACCTGTTGTTACCTATCTTAAACGGTGTCATCTCTCCTAGCCTAGCCCCGAGCTCCGCCTATCAGGCGCACGGACCAAGCTATACATCTCATTAGCCAAACATTTAAGACAAGATTCACACCTGCGCATTACTGGCCTCATGGTCTGGTATTTGCGGAAGCAGTGCGCAGGTTATGTTTGGGTAACTGTACTTCTGCAGTCTAATTATTGGACAGACTCCACGTCCGGCCATTGTGTAAATACGCGAGCATAACAGAATCTCAAGCGGGTTAACACGTTTCTCTTTAAACGTCACATCAGATACGAATTTCTGACGTTTTACAGCCTATCTATTGCACGTCCGTTTTGCACCTGTGCCCAGTTTGTTTAATGGGAAATTCCTTGAATGTTCTGTTCGGAATAAAGGCGAAGACGTTTGAATTAGATAATGCGCGAGTAGCGGCGTTGCCGGCGGGGAGTAAGTGTGTTGGGCGTACACGGTTGGAACGTTTGTGACAGATATGTATGATTTTCTTTACAGCTTCCGAGTCTAGTAGTATTGTCTTGTGACAGCTACAGCTCCTGAGTCTAGTAGTTTTGTCTTATAACAGCTACAGCTCCCCGAGTCTAGTCGCATTGTCTTGTCACGGCTACAGCTCCCCGAGTCTAGTCGTATTGTCTTGTCACGGCTACAGCTCCCCGAGTCTAGTCGTATTGTCTTGTCTTGTTACAGCTCCCGAGTCTAGTAGTATTGTCTTGTCTTGTTACAGCTCCCGAGTCTAGTAGTATTGTCTTGTCTTGTTACAGCTCCCGAGTCTAGTAGTATTGTCTTGTCTTGTTACAGCTCCCGAGTCTAGTAGTATTGTCTTGTCTTGTTACAGCTCCTGAGTCTAGTAGTATTGTCTTGTCTTGTTACAGCTCCCGAGTCTAGTAGTATTGTCTTGTCTTGTTACAGCTCCTGAGTCTAGTAGTATTGTCTTGTCTTGTTACAGCTCCTGAGTCTAGTAGTATTGTCTTCTGTCTGTTACAGCTACTGCTCCCTAGTCTAAGTCCGATTGTCTTGTCACAGCTACAACTCCCGAGTTTGGTCGCATTGTCGTGTCTGTCACGGCTACATCGCCCGAGTTTGGTCGCATTGTCGTGTCTGTCACGGCTACAGCGCCCGAGTTTGGTCGTATTGTCGTGTCTGTCACGGCTACAGCGCCCGAGTTTGGTCGTATTGTCGTGTCTGTCACGGCTACAGCGCCCGAGGTGTGTTGTATCTTCAAGTCACGGCTACGACTTACGAGGTGAGCCGTACCATATTGTCTTGCTGCAGCTGTCGATCGCGAGGGTAGTCGTCTCGCTGTTGTTAGATGACGTCATCAACTTTCAGTATCGGCACTTTGCTGTCAACCACAGAGTGACACCAATAGTCGGAAGTCTGTTGTAAAGGTGACGAGGTCTGTTGTGGGAGTGACGATGTCTGTTGAGAAGGATGTCTTCAAAGATATGTTTACCACGGCTGTCTGTCACCAAAGTGCTGGTCTCGTTACATAATCAAACGAAGCAGTGGCGTACATCTGTTCGCTTACACCTACGGGCTATTGTTCAATTATTATCTTGCCATCGTGGCATTCTTGTCAACCCGACTAGAGTACTCATCTTATTTAATGTCTAACACAGTGCAACCTGGCATATGTTGTTTGTTGCCAAGACGTAGAGAGTAGAACAGCCGTGGCATGTAGCAATCATTGCTTGAGATCATCAACAATTTTATCTAAGACGTAGAGAGTAGCAGCCCTGGCATGTAGCAATCATTGCTTGAGATCATCAACAATTTTATCATCAGCCTACGAAGGTCGTGTAAGACCAGAGCAGTAATTATGTTTAATGATTCCACGTTGATCTGCCACATCCGGGCAACTCGTCTTTAGTTGCGTAAGTGCTCAGAAGAGGGACAAGAATCTATGCCGGAAAGAACCAGTCAGTTAAGGTCGCGACCCTGCCCAGCATTTCTCTCACAGGCGCCGTTTTCGAATCCGGAAATTGGGTTAGAGATGAGATTAACGTGGTCTGGAAATGTTACCGTTACATACAAGAAATGCTAATTACGTACAGCCGCGTTCCTCTGGTGTGGACTTGGGAGATTCTGGCAGGAATAGCAAACTGCAAAACAATTCCGGAGGAAACGTTGTGCTAAGTTGATATTTAGGAAGAGTATGTTTATATCACAGCCAAGTGGTGCCCTGGTTAGATGGAAAGAGGTCCACGGTAACCTTGAGATTATGTCGTTTAATGGGGGCGGGGAACTAACGATGGCTGTATATGGGGCTAAGAACCTCAGTTAAAACCGTTTCACACATTATTTCTGTTCATTGCCCATGCTGTCTTGTGGTCATAACGCTTGTAGGAGTTGACCTTTGTCTATACTGTCTTGTGGTCATAACGCTGATAGGAGTTGACCTTTGTCTATACTGTCTTGTGGTCATAACGCTGGTAGGAGTTGACCTTTGCCCATGCTGTCTTGTGGTCATAACCCTGGTAGGAGTTGACCTTTGCCCATGCTGTCTTGTGGTCATAACGGTGGCATGTTTAGTTGTTTAACAGAGTGTTACCTCATTGCATAGCACATGCACCGTTGTAACGACATATGCAGTCTGCTCGTCATCTCATTACGCATGGGCCATCAAATAATAGACACATTCCTAACGGACTGGTGTGAACAGATGGCGACACAAACGTAGTGACAATGACATGACGCCATGACGCAGCAATGATGACAGCTTCAGTAGCATCTTTAGACAAGTCTCATTCACATAAATTAAACAATAATACAACAACAATAATCAAGAAACTACAGATCCACAGAACTCAGAAACATACGAATATTCAAGGTCATATAACAATGGTAATCCTGTCAACAATATAACCATAGGTTATCAATAATCAAGGTTGAACTGGGCGTGTCCAGGACGACGCAGCCAAGATAAAACATATAATTACAACAGTGGCATGACGGGGTATGTTAGTGTTCAAGGTGTACCCTTCCTGTAGCGAGGGTGTGTCCTGTCAACGTGGCTTGCTGTTTGTTATGATCGTGTCCCGACTCTCCTGCTTATGAATATTATTGCGCATTAGTTGTCTCAGTCTTACTGCAGTCAAACCATTAGTTGTCTGAGTCTTACTGCAGTCAAACCATTAGTTGTCTGAGTCTTACTGCAGTCAAACCATTAGTTGTCTGAGTCTTACTGCAGTCAAACCATTAGTTGTCTGAGTCTTACTGCAGTCAAACCATTAGTTGTCTGAGTCTTACTGCAGTCAAACCATTAGTTGTCTGAGTCTTACTGCAGTCAAACCATTAGTTGTCTGAGTCTTACTGCAGTCAAACCATTAGTTGTCTGAGTCTTACTGCAGTCAAACCATTAGTTGTCTAATTCTTACTGCAGTCAAACCATTAGTTGTCAAATTCTTACTGCAGTCAAACCATCAGTTGTCTAATTCTTACTGCAGTCAAACCATTAGTTGTCTCAGTCTTCATGCAGTCCATCCATTAATGTATTCCCATAGTGGATCTGTTTATGATATCTATCGTTGTGGAGGGTAGGGTGGAATGCCGTCGTTCAATGGGCAGGCAGACAACGTTATACTTGGGCGGATAACATCAGAAGATGGAATGATAAAGCCTGTCAGATGTCACAATTACGGCAAGAGATAGAGTGCAGTGGAGATTGTAGCCTACTTCGATGTGTAGATGTCACTTGAACTGAACTGTCCTGACCATCTATGTGGAGATGTCACTTGAACTGAACTGTCCTGACAATCTATGTGGAGATGTCACTTGAACTGAATTGTCCTGACCATCTATGTGGAGATGTCACTTGAACTGAATAGTCCTGACCATCTATGTGGAGATGTCACTTGAACTGAACTGTCCTGACCATCTATGTGGAGATGTCACTTGAACTGAACTGTCCTGACCATCTATGTGGAGATGTCACTTGAACTGAATTGTCCTGACCATCTATGTGGAGATGTCACTTGAACTGAACTGTCCTGACAATCTATGTGGAGATGTCACTTGAACTGAATTGTCCTGACCATCTATGTGGAGATGTCACTTGAACTGAATAGTCCTGACCATCTATGTGGAGATGTCACTTGAACTGAATTGTCCTGACCATCTATGTGGAGATGTCACTTGAACTGAATTGTCCTGACCATCTATGTGGAGATGTCACTTGAACTGAATTGTCCTGACCATCTATGTGGAGATGTCACTTGAACTGAATTGTCCTGACCATCTATGTGGAGATGTCACTTGAACTGAATTGTCCTGACCATCTATGTGGAGATGTCACTTGAACTGAATTGTCCTGACCATCTATGTGGAGATGTCACTTGAACTGAACTGTCCTGACCATCTATGTGGAGATTTCACTTGAACTGAATTGTCCTGACCATCTATGTGGAGATGTCACTTGAACTGAATTGTCCTGACCATTTATGTGGAGATGTCACTTGAACTGAATTGTCCTGACCATCTATGTGGAGATGTCACTTGAACTGAACTGTCCTGACCATCTATGGGGAGATGTCACTTGAACTGAACTGTCCTGACCATCTATGTGGAGATGTCACTTGAACTGAATTGTCCTGCCCATCTATGTGGAGATGTCACTTGAACTGAATTGTCCTGACCATCTATGTGGAGATGTCACTTGAACTGAACTGTCCTGACCACCCGACCATCGATGCGGAGATGGCACCTGAACTGAACTGGATAGCGGGCCTGCTGTTGGGGATGAGGTGTTAGAGACTTGATTGTGCAAGACCTTACCTTGTTGTGGTGAGTTGGTCAGTGCTTGTCCTTGCTATCTTTCCAACCATAAGCCATGTACCCATCTCCAGCTTTGTTCATTAGAACGTATCAGTAACAGGTATTGAATTCCTGTGCCACATGAAGCGGATGTCCTACCAATCTGCAACTCTCGTGATTTCACTTCTGCCACAGAATATCAAACGACAAGAGTCGCTGTGCGCCTTGGTAGGGGGTATCTTCAGTTGACCGATTTATCTGCCCTGCCTAGATCTATGACATCCTGAAGAGCAAGTGGACTGTAAATATCACCCCACCCCCTCCTCACACTAACCCCCACCCCACCCCACAGCTAAGATAGTTGAGTGCACACGTTGGTAGTCCGAAGTGTTTGACTTTGATTGCTGAGATACTTCTGTTCCCGAGCCCCGATTTGCATGCCGCAATCCAAGCATGAACTTAATGGCACTTCTAGAATTATGATTAAAGTTAGCTGTTATTGATTTTCAGGTTATCGTCCGTTTTTATGGGTTATTTCCCTTTTCATTGTAACGTTGTCAGTCAGGATTATTTCATTAAAAAGTCGAGTTATGCCTTGGCCTTCTATGTTTCAGTTGGCTGGAACAATTTCAAACCGCTATAATGCTTCGTTTATTTTATGATTAATATATGAATATATTTTCCTTTGCTGAAAGTTTGTGGGCGCTATCTGAGTGTTTGTGTTGTTTGTGCACATGTGTTCTGCTTCATTATATCAATGGTTTAGATCGAGCGGTGAAAGGTTGGATTGACCTTCACGGTACCAATGCGGGATGTCTATAGTGCATGGCGGAGGTATCAACTTGCGACCGGCAAACATTTTTCCAGCGGCCCGCGACGTGATAGGAGTTTTAATGTGTTGTAACGGTTAATCAAGATTTGTCAATAATATAACGCAATATTGACCATATAACAGTAATATTGGCTAGTTACAGAGAAAACGTTGATTATATGTGAGTTTACGACTCTTAAAACAATTGAAAACCTTCATGACAAACCATGCGATTTTGATATAAGAAATGAGGAACAGGCCTGCACAGCAGCGCTAGCTGAAGCAGGCTTTCAAAAAGAAAAGAAAATAATATAGTAAACAATGTTGTGCAATGGATATCCATCCATCCAAGGCGTACTAATAAACACGGAAGTCTCATCCAATCCAACGTATCCATTTGGACATTTTTCATCAAATCATTCGGCAAACTTTATTCGTCCGCTGAACAAGCACACTCACAAGTACACATACGTTTTTGATGGCTAGATTAAATGTATTCAGTTTATAATCTGTGCTTTCTATTGTTGGGATGTCTGGTCATTTGATGGACTGTCTGGTCATTTACTGGGCTGTCTGGTCATTTGCTGTGCTGTCTGGTTGTTGCGCTGACCATTTGGTGGGGTGTCTGGTCTTTTGCTGGACTGTCTTGTACTTCATTGGGCTGTCTTGTCCTTCACTGGGCTGTCTGGTCCTTCATAGGACTGTCTGGTCCTTTGCTGGGCTGTCTGGTCCTTTGCTTTGATGTCTGGTTGTTGCGCTGACCATTTGGTGGGCTGTCTGGTCCTTTGCTGGACTTTCTGTCCCTTTGATAGGCTGTCTGGTTTTTTAGTGGGCTGTCTGGTCTTTTGCTGGACTGTCTATTCCTTTGCTCGGACCCTTTAGTGGGCTGTCAGGTCCTTTGCTTGACTGTCTATTCCCTTGCTCTGACCCTTTAGGGGGCTGTCTAGTCCTTTGCTGGACTGTCTATTCCTTTGCTATGACTCTTTAGTGGTGATGTCTGATCCTTTCCTGGACTGTCTAGTGAAAAATAAACAATGGTCTTCTCTTCGGCTTTCGTCCTGAAACGGACGTCGCGTATCGTAGTTTATAGCGAAGCTGCGCTTTTCTGCCCGGAACACACGGTTTTAGTTGGCACTATTGTGTACCTGGGCGCTATTGTGTACCTGGTTTACCTCCTGATTCTCTTAGCCAGACTACACTAAGGGTGCCTGTTTCCAGGATTGACCTAGAGCTGGGATCGGAACTTGTTCAGCTCTGGTTTGCGGATCCTAATGCAAGCAGCCAGCTCTGAATATCTGATGTCAGCTCGCACACTGACTGATGCAAGCAGCCAGCTCTGAATATCTGACTGACGTCAGCTCGCACACTGACTGATGCAAGCAGCCAGCTGTGAATCTCTAATGTCAACTCGCACACTGACTGATGCAAGCAGCCAGCTGTGAATCTCTGATGTCAGCTCGCACATTGACTGATGCAAGCAGCCAGCTGTGAATATCTGATGTCAGCTCGCACACTGACTGATGCAAGCAGCCAGCTCTGAATATCTGACTGACGTCAGCTCGCACACTGACTGATGCAAGCAGTCAGCTATGAATATCTGATGTCAGCTCGCACACTGACTGACGCAAGCAGCAGGCTATGAATATCTGACTGATGTCAGCTCGCACACTGACTGATGCAAGCAGCCAGCTATGAATATCTGACTGACGTCAGCTCGCACACTGACTGATGCAAGCAGCCAGCTATGAATATCTGACTGACGTCAGCTCGCACAATGACTGATGCAAGCAGCCAGCTATGAATCTCTGATGTCAGCTCGCACACTGACTGATGCAAGCAGCCAGCTGTGAATCTCTGACTGACGTCAGCTCGCACACTGACTCATGCAAGCAGCCAGCTATGAATATCTGACTGACGTCAGCTCGCACACTGACTGATGCAAGCAGCCAGCTATGAATATCTGATGTCAGCTCGCACACTGACTGATGCAAGCAGCCAGCGGTGAATCTCTGATGTCAGCTCGCACACTGACTGATGCAAGCAGCCAGCTGTGAATCTCTGATGTCAGCCCGCACACTGACTGATGCAAGCAGCCAGCTGTGAATCTCTGATGTCAGCTCGCACACTGACTGATGCAAGCAGCCAGCTGGGAATCTCTGATGTCAGCCCGCACACTGACTGATGCAAGCAGCCAGCTGTGAATCTCTGATGTCAGCTCGCACACTGACTGATGCAAGCAGCCAGCTGGGAATATCTGATGTCAGCTCGCACACTGACTGATGCAAGCAGCCAGCTGTGAATCTCTGAAGTCAGCTCGCACACTGACTGATGCAAGCAGCCAGCTGTGAATCTCTGACTGACGTCAGCTCCTTTGATTTGTAGCACAAATAAACAATCAGAATAATACATATCGCTTGATATTTATTTAACCGATAAGTTATTTCAGTATTACTGTATTAACTGTTGCCAATGAGTGACAAAACCTGAATTTGGAGGAATCTTTTCGTGGCTAAATGCAACTTGTCTGAGTTTTTCAAAATATTTCTTTGTGGAAGTATTGATCAACATTTGTATGTTAGTTTCCTCCAACATATGGTGACCTGTAGCTACAGTACCGTAACGAGAAAGAAATAATGGGCCTGTATAAATGGTAGCGTTTGAAATGAAGATAGTTGAAGACATAAAATACGTTCACACATCTCTGGCATGTTATAACACACACACATGTACACCTCTGCTCTGTCCACCATTGATACACCACCCGCCTCTCATTTAGACGCCATTCCATATGGTCGTTATCAAACACGCTCAACTCTAGCGTCATCTATTTCTGCGTCTCTCAAGGTGGGATTAAATATCGTCGTGCAAAACATGCAGTGACAATAACGAAGTTTCTGCGAGGAAGGACAATTGGCTATACTGATGTGTGGCCATCGAGAAGGGGGAGGGGGTGTTTCTATTGCTGGTTTTAATTTGAAATCCTTACTATGGTTTGTGGTGAAACGGTCGCCACTGTCCTGCCAGAAGTCTGGATGTAGCAACCACTGGGGTGAAAGCTCGTTAGGTATCGGGTATGTCTGTTGGTCAAAGCTCGTTAGGTATCGAGTATGTCTGTAGGTCAAAGTTCGTTAGGTATCGGGTATGTCTGCAGGTCAAAGTACGTTAGGTATCGGGTATGTCTGTTGGTCAAAGCTCGTTAGGTATCGAGTATGTCTGTAGGTCAAAGTTCGTTAGGTATCGGGTATGTCTGCAGGTCAAAGTACGTTAGGTATCGGGTATGTCTGTTGGTCAAAGCTCGTTAGGTATCGGGTATGTCTGTAGGTCAAAGTTCGTTAGGTATCGGGTATATCTGCAGGTCAAAGTTCAGTGAGTTTTACAACCAATCAGGCTGCCGAAGACGGATGTGTCAGACTGACAGGTGCAACTGTCGCAGTCAAACAGTAAACTAGTGACACAACGCATTCCGTTCTCGGACTACATCCTGCTACTTGCAAGGTTTGGTAGCAGGAGATGGAGAACGAACGAAGAAAAAGATGAACAACCGATCAGGTGTAATGGGTCATAGTATATGTCTTATACAAGCAATCAGGATCTTCTTGTTCTTCCTTCTTTCCGTCTTCCCTTCTTCCAGCTTTTCTTCCCTTCTTCCTGCTTCCTTTTCATTCTCCCTTCTTTCCTTCTTCCTTCTTTCTTTCTTTCTTTCTTTCTTTCTTTCTTTCTTCCTTCTTTCCTTCTTCTTTCCTTCTCCCTTCTTTCCTTCTTCCTGCTTTCTTTTTCCTGTTTTCTTTTTCCTGTTTTCTTCTTCCTGTTGTCTGCTTTCTTATTTCTTCTTTCCTTCTTCCTGCTTCCTTCTTTCCTTCTTCCTTTCTTTTTCTTCGTCGTCTTCTTCTTCCACCACCTTCCTACTCTTCCCCATTTTATTGCTTTTATTCTTAATCTTTTTCGTCGTTGCTGGCTCTCAAATAATCATCGATTACACTGAAAATGTCTGCCATGCTATTTATAACGTCTGTTGTCCCATGCGTGCTTGTGATGGATAGCATAAAAGGTAGTTGGATGGACATCCCTCATCCTGTATATCTCACATTGTTCAATCTAGCGTTATATAATATTGTGCTGTCGACACGTGCTCCCGCTTTTCAGACCTCGTGGAATTGATGCCAGCTTCCCACGTGAAGCGGGCCACTTGTTTGGACTTTCAGCTGAATATCAGTTAGTCTTGCGTTTAATCTGCAGGCTATCTGAATGTCACGCCAGATCTTCTTCCAATGAGACTGATAAATTCCCTTCTGAGCTACGTGATCCACCACCGCCATATTTCCTGACGATGTAACCTACATTATCGTGGCGTGACGTGTTATTCGCTGCCGCATATTATAGCGACGTGTGATTGGCTGCCGCATATTATAGCGACGTGTGATTGGCTGCAGGATTGTGTTAAATGTCGAACTGTTTCTTTCGTTTCTGATCTGCTTCCGCCCGAGGTTTTTTTTCGTCCGGGTAATAAATGTAGTATAAAGTTTTATCTTTTTGTAATTTTACCCTGATCACAAAACTTGGGCTATTTCAGCCACATATTATATGTGAGCCTCTCATATGTTGTCCCATATCAGACGCTGCTGACGGAGATGGAGTGTTTAAGACTTCATATGATTCAGAACAAATGATAAATAAGAAATATGTTTCTTCGACATGACACGCGGGGAACTGATATAACGAGTGAAAACGTTTAACCTTAGCCAGTACTTTGACCGTTTAACCTTAGCCAGTACTTTGACCGTTTAACCTTAGCCAGTACTTTGACCGTTTAACCTTAGCCAGTACTTTGACCGTTTAACCTTAGCCAGTACTTTGACCGTTTAACCTTAGCCAGTACTTTGACCGTTTAACCTTAGCCAGTACTTTGACGAAACATCAATTGGTTTGACTGCAAATGAGGTTATTAATTTTGATATATATTTTATTTACATACGCAATACTAATGGCTATCTGACATAAGAAGTGCTATCATTGTTTCAAATTTCTGCAGCCGGGTGGGGATCATCATATTGGTCATGATTGTTTGCTGTACAACCAGACTATTCTTGTTACCCTATTTTCTATTTCTTCTTCTGTTTCTACTTCGGCATTGGCTCTAAAATAACCACATCCATTTCCCCCATAAACATATGGATCCGTCTCATAACCCTTGTATCACTGTACAATGAAAACTATTCACTTTTAACACCACACACTGTTTACTATAAACACTTTTAGTATCACAAAATGTTTACTATAAACACTTTGAGTACCAAACAATGTTTACTATAAACACGTTTAGTACCAAACAATGTTTACTATAAACACTTTTAGTACCACACAATGTTTACTATAAACACTTTTAGTACCACAAAATGTTTACTATAAACACTTTTAGTATCACAAAATGTTTACTATAAACACTTTGAGTACCACACAATGTTTACTATAAACACGTTTAGTACCACACAATGTTTACTATACACACTTTTAGTACCATACAATGTTTACTATAAACACTTTTAGTACCACAAAATGTTTACTATAAACACTTTTAGTATCACAAAATGTTTACTATAAACACTTTTAGTACCACACAATGTTTACTATAAACACTTTTAGTACCACACTCTGAAGTCTCAAACACTTGACCTTGACATACTGTTTGACAACCATTTCCGGAACTAGTTTAATCTTTTCTCGCGCTTTGAGCTCTGTTCTTTTGATAAAATTATCCAAGTTGTCAGTCACCAACTACTCCCTGTGGTTAGGGTTTTTTTTTTTTTTTTTTTTTTTTTTTTTTTTTTTTGCGTTCGCTTTATTTCTCTAATCCCCAAGGCGGTGTGCGTTGCACTGTGGTTTTTATTTTGCGCCTGTCGGCCCAATGCATCCGACTTCAGCATGCATTTTATGTAAGGATCTGCTTCCTCCTGCATTTTCAAAGGGTTTGCTTCCCCGGGGTAACGGCCGGTGCTGTGATGGGGATCGAACCCAGCACCTTCGGATTGTGAGCCGTGCCACTTATCCACTAGGCCACGCCGTCCCCGGTTAGGGGGTATGACTAGGGCAGGTTTGAGGGGGTCACGATAGTAGAAGAGGAGGGGGGGGTGTCGTCTGACAATAGTAAAAGGGGGGGGGGGTGGGGGTAGTTAAAGGAGGGGGGGGGGGTCTGGCGATAGTAAGGGGGTCTGACAGTGGTACGTGGGTCTAACAATGGTACGTGGGTCTGATAATGGTACGTGGGTCTGATAATGGTACGTGGGTCTAACAATGGTACGCGGGTCTGACAATGGTACGTGGGTCTAACAATGGTACGCGGGTCTGACAATGGTACGTGGGTCTAACAATGGTACGTCGGTCTGATAATGGTACGTGGGTCTAGCAATGGTACGTGGGTCTGATAATGGTACGTGGGTCTAACAATGGTACGCGGGTCTGACAATGGTACGTGGGTCTAGCAATGGTACGTGGGTCTAGCAATGGTACGTGGGGCATACAATGACAATGGTAAAAGGTCCTTACCGTCGTGTCTGATATATTCTATTGCACAATCGTTGGTACTTGAAGCTGCTTATCTGGCCTTCTATGAGAACATTCTGAACAGACTGCATGTCTTAAAGATCTTTATATACCTGGCAGTGATTCGATGCTAACATCGGCATTCTGAAGTGCTTAGCAAAGAATATTAAATGAGCGGATGTCTCTAGTGCCTAATGTTCCTAACTGTGCAAAGGCTATTTCTGTCCAAATCTTATCGCGCGCATTGTTTTCCAAGGAATATTCCTTCTTTATGGTAGTCCGCCCTGTCAAGACAGGCAATAAACAAGGACATTTCGTTTCATTCCTTTGTGATACCTCTGACAGCCGAGCAAGAATTTGTAAATAGCTCTAAGCAGCAAGTGGTTAGGTAGATGAATTGATTAAGCTGATATCCGAGGGCAAGCAGCTTCCTGTTAAGTGGTTAGGTGGGTAATTGATTGAGTGGATGTCCTAGAGCAGACAGCTTCCTGTTAAGTGGATAGGTGGGTAATTGATTAAGCTGATATCCGAGGGCAAGCAGCTTCCTGTTAAGTGGTTAGGTGGGTAATTGATTGAGCGGATGTCCGAAGGCAAGCAGCTTCCTGTTAAGTGGTTAGGTGGGTAATTGATTGAGTGGATGTCCTAGAGCAGACAGCTTCCTGTTAAGTGGTTAGGTGGGTAATTGATTGAGCTGATGTCCGAAGGCAAGCAGCTTCCTGTTAAGTGGTTAGGTGGGTAATTGATTGAGCGGATGTCGGAGGGCAAGCAGCTTCCTGTTAAGTGGTTAGGTGGGTAATTGATTGAGCTGATGTCCGAGGGCAGACAGCATTCTGTTCCAGTTTTCTCAAAAGTGATTACCTTATGCCAGTCTATTATGAGCCCTGGTTTCACTGGAAATTCAAACATGCCTCAGTCTTGCAGCGAGGCACGTTGATAATCTAGAGTGTAGATGGAATGGGTTCTAATCCAGAGTGCTCGTTGTCATACTTTCGGACATTTATTTCGTGTCCTTAGACAAGTGGTTGTCCTTGCGGTCTTTGTTGTTGCTAACATTCCGACAAACCTGCCGCCAGTTACCCGAACAGTCTACCTATGTTTGGCAAGTTCTGTATATAAATGTTTGACTCATTATACACGCTAATCGTTGACGTGTGTGTGTCTATGAATGGTTGACTTGCAGTGTACAGCACGCCAGGAGTGGTTGACGTGTGTAGTTACATGTTTGACGTTTTGTGTGAATGGCTGACGTGTTATGTGCGGACACATTTGACGTGTTGTGTATGTGAATGTTGATAATGTTATGAATGTGAGTGTTTTTCAATGGGTTATTAGCGAAAATAGTTGACGTGTTATGTACGGACATGTTGCCTGGCTGTGCGCGTGGATGTTTAATGTGTTATGTACGGACATGTTGTCTGTCTATGCGCGTGGATGTTTGATGTGTTATGTACGGACATGTTGTCTGGATGTGCGCGTGGATGTTTGATGTGTTATGCGCAGTGTATCTGAGAAGAACGTATCATTGCTTAAGTAAGACGTCTTTCCTATAAAAGACACCTCTAGCATCGTTGACGATAGGCTGGGGACAGCTAGAGGCTAGGGAAACACCTCGAAACATGCTGAAGACGGACACACAAGAACTTTGGGCATAGAAAACAGTAGAAATAGTCTCACAGAGACAGCAACGAACATGTCTTGGTTAGAACCATTTATTGTGGGTAGTTGGGGAACTGAGAGGTTAGCTCGGCCAGGCACAACATACTGACTACCACCACAATCTGGCTTCCATATATGATTCTCTGGAAAAAGGCTGTTTTCGAGGCAGTCTTGCTGGCGAGATGTGGATCGACGTGATCCCAGTAGCAGTGAGCGTCACGAAGATGAAGCAAAATATAGCACAACCGCTTGGAGGATCGCGGTATATCGTCATCAGCATGCTCGGGATGTGTGCTACAACAACCTGCCACTGAGCGTTCTTTTCAGGTCATTACACAACAACAACAATATTGTGGATGATTGATGGAGAATTAGGATGATGCACGTCTATGTTCTTTCCTCAATATTAGTTCGTCTTGTTTACTAAGGCGAAACAAGGTGTGCTATGTTTTGCGCCTTGCATCCTAGTGCATGCCACTAGTACTAATATTTTTTGAAAGAGTTGCTTCCCATAAAAGCACATCTGTCCTGAACCCGAATAAATTTGTGTTGTGAGCAGAATCAATAAACACTTTGCTCCCCCGTCCCCGTACGTGAATGTCTTATGTGTGTGTGGACTCGAGTATGATATGTGTGGACCAGAGATTGATATATGTGGACGAGAGTAGGATATGTGTGGATGAGAGTATGATATGTGTGGACGCGAGTATGATATGTGTGGACGCGAGTATGATATGTGTGGACGCGAGTATGATATGTGTGGACGAGAGTATGATGTATGTGGACGAGAGTATGATATGTGTGGACGAGAGTATGATATGTGTGGACGAGAGTATGATATGTGTGGACGAGAGTAGGATATGTGTGGACGAGAGTATGATGTGTATGTTGGGCAAGTGTAATGTGATATTAGTATGACTTATATGTGGATGTTAGTGTGTGAATGTGGGTGCTAGTGTAATGTGTGTGTGGATTTTTCTGTGAAGTGTATGTGGATGCTAGGTGTATGTGGATGCTGGGTGGATGTATTATGTCAGCATGGATGTTGTCTTGAGCGCTTCATTCCTCTCGTCTCCCTTATCCAATGTTATTGTCGTTGTGTTATTTCCCACTCACGTTCTACCATAGCCGTACACAGCCGGCATTATGTCCTTGACCCTACCTCATCACCACTGCTCAACGATCGAGACACACCTTTACAAGTTCGCTCATTGACATTGAATAAGTGGCGCAGCGAGCTGGAGGCTTTTGTTCGTTGTGTGCCTGGTCGTCCCAATGGGCACGCTCAAACTGGTTGTTTGGCGGCGTACAATTGATCAGTAACGTTCTCTGCAGGTATGTGCAGGTTAAAGTTATCTGCAGGTATGTGCAAGCTAAAGTTATCTGCAGGTATGTGCAAGTTAAAATTATCTGCAGGTATGTGTAGGCTAAAGTTATCTACATGTATGTGCAGGTTAAAGTCATCTACAGGTACTTGCAAGCTAAAATTAACTACAGGTATGTGCAGGTTAAAGTTATCTACAGGTATGTGCAAGCTAAATTTAACTACAGGTATGTGCAGGTTAAAGTTATCTGCAGGTATATGCAAGCTAAAGTTATCTACACGTAGGTACAAGCTAAAGTTATCTGCAGATATGTGCAAGCTAAAGTTATCTACAGGTATGTGCAAGCTAAAGTTATCCAAGAATCGGGTATCAAAACAGGCTGTTACATCAGCTTGGCCAACATGGTTAGTTTCAGCACTGTGATCTCCATAGTTCTTGGATGTTATGTTGAACCAATACTGAGAAATAGCAGTGAACCATGTGCAACCAGCAAACACGCACACAGATCACTAGAGACGACGGAAATGAGATTTTACAGAAGAATGTTTAGAATTCCATTGAATAAGCACAGACACAAAGACAACTCACTGCAAAAGTCAGGTCAAGAAAGTCATCCTTTTTCGGGCATGTCATGAAAAGAGACAAGATGCAGCATACTATGACAGTCGGTAAAATCGGAGAGCCGAGAGATAGAGCGAGGCAAAGAGAAACAATAATGGACAGCCTGAAGGGGTGACGCAGGGAAAGATCGCAACAGAACCGGCAAGGCACATGATGATAATGTTTTGTACAAAAAAAACCTGCGCGTCTCAACTGTATTTGTATGGTCGGCCAACACCCCTAGGACCGGATGTGCCCACCCGGAAGTATAACCCACAGTGGCGTCACTGGTGACCGGTGGGTGACGTCTGCTCAACGAGCGTGCTATCAAATGATGCCCATCTGGCTTGGCGACAAGTGTGAAACATTACTCACACAGGCAATTAGGCGCGCGAACCTGAGCGCCCTGATAATTTTCTCTTTCCTTAAGGGAGGCCAAAAGGTTGCGATAGAGAGAATAGATACTGATCGAGATCAAAATCTCGGATTAGAGATGACCTAACTCTGGCGCCGCATTTTGGAGTAAAATGTAATCAGACACATAGCTGGTAATTTTAGAGGCTTCGTTGTACAAGACCTCCGCTTGTTATAAAGGGGAGTCGCCAGTTACCTCACTCTTTGCCATTTTCCTTTCCTTTCCTAACAGTTAGTCATGTCGTGTATCTGTTTACTTGTGGGTAGATAGGAGCGTTGTTAACGGGAATTGGAACCGAATCATTGTTCTGAGACACGAGCGCTCGGACACTCTGAGTTACTCAGGCGCTCATTGCAATTGAATTAATCAAATAAATAAATCAATCAGAAATGCATCAATCAATCAATCAAAAATGCATCAATCAATCAGCAATGAATCAATCAATACCTTTCCTGCTCCCTGTAGAGCACATGTATTCAACAGATGCACACCGTCATCACATGTTGACCTACCCATATCTACTGACGTTTTGTGGCTTACAGTTTATACAACATGAGCTGGCCTGCCCCATTCACAACCTCCCTTAGTCGTATCATACAGTGTGCTTGGTAGGTTAAGTGTCACTATTTGTCTCCCCTTCTGGGCGCCGGTAACAACCGATCAATCGACGCTGTAGTAAATACGTGCTTCTCTAAATCAATTGAACTAACCGACTCTTAGATTTGAACTTTCAGGTGAAAACCGTTTCAACATTGACCTTGTATTATTCTGGTAATCGACTCGTAAGGTTCCAAATATGGTATTCGCCATAGCTTGAGATGTGCGCGCGCTCACGCTCAGACAGTCGTTGTATACAGAACCTGTTAAAGCTGGCGGCCATTGTTGGCGCGCTGTGGCGAACGATCAAGCTTTCAGGGCCATAAATGGGCCTGAATTGTGCAGGCGCCGCCGCCATTGTTGGCATATGCATGTTAAGGACACAAAAGCGCAATAAGGCGTGAGTAGCATTGCATGCGTGAAATGGACCCTACACTGGGACATTAGGCAAGACTTGGGATCCCTTTAAAGTTTGTCCCTAGAGCTGCAAGGTCACATGACTCACGCAAAGCCTGTGTCTCAGATGAGAGGACAAGGCTATCTAGAGAGGGGATCGTTCCATAAATATGTGCAGCCAATAATTGTCCGAGGCTCAGTTGCCGCAAATGGTTTCAGCGTTTTCACGAGAGCTTGAAACATGAAAATGTTCTAGATTAAGGCGATGGCAGATCGACTTATTACTCATACAACCAAATCTATGAATATGCATAAACACCTCCCAAACAACGCCAGCATGATACATTGCTCTCCCTTTTATAACCACTCCACGACCGTCGGACACTCTTAACTACATCATAGAAGGCGTGCCTCGCCAACAATTAACAAACAAATCCTTAAGTATCAACATTATATAATGATGACACGCGCTGGTCGTTAACTACAACTTCCGGCGATGCAACCAATGCGCTCTATTGATGAAGTTAATTGGCGTTTGTATTGGATTAAGAATATGACACACATAGTCTGTCTGATGTGACAAGGGAATGAGCAGGTCTATACAAGATGGACAACTCGTAGAGGTCGGGAAGGCGTGACTCGGGTGGTATTACCGTATAACCCTGGGGAGGGGGAGGGGGGGGGGTGTTAACATAAAACAGGACGTTCAACGGATTGGACAACCAAATGTCGATAACAACATAAGCAAGTATGAGTCAGTCCCCGCGCGTGCACACATACATGAAGAAATGTCCACATTCCAGGAGAGCAGATCAGTATACCATTTTTATGCCCATATTTATTCTTGTGATATAATTAGTTCATTTTCATTTGTGCTGCTGTCTTTCAGTCATGACGACTTTTAGTTGTTACGTTTATTTTTGAATTTGTTTCCACTCAGTAACTGTATTTTACTTGTCTTCTGTTACAAGTAGTGGGACTGTCTGTTGTTGATAGTTCACGTGACTGTTGTTGATAGTCCCCATGATTGTTGATAGGTCACTTGACTGTTGTTGATAGTCCCCATGACTGTTGATAGGTCACTTGACTGTCATTTGTTGATAGGCTACGGTGTTGGGAATACGTATGTTACAAGAAACTAACATACAAACATAAATGAAACATCGATAACATATTTGTAATTTATCAGCCTCAGTTTCACTAGCTGTACCATAGCCTCAGTTATGCTAATTGTACCATAGCCTCAGTTTCACTAGCTGTACCCTAGACCCAGTTTCACTAGTTGTACCCCAGACCCAGTTTCACTAGTTGTACCCTAGCCTCAGTTTAATTAGTTCTACCTCAGCCTCAGTTTCACTAGCTGTACCCTTGCCTCAGTTTCGATAATTGTACCATAGCCTCAGTTTCACTAGCTGTACCATAGCCTCAGTTTTGCTAATTGTACCATAGCCTCAGCTTCACTAGTTGTACCCTAGCCTCAGTTTAACTAGTTGAACCTTTGCCTCAGTTTCGCTAATTGTACCCTAGCCTCAGTTTAACTAGTTGTACCCTTGCCTCAGTTTCAGTAATTGTACCCTTGCCTCAGTTTCGCTAATTGTACCCTAGCCCCAGTTTCACTAGTTGTACCCCAGCCACTAGCTGTATACTCGCCTTCTATGATTTTCCACAAGGTGTAACAAAACCGTCTGTAGGTACTCGATGGCTTGCTCAGAATTCGAAGAAGCGACTTTGATCATTGATTGACATTATGTTTGAAGTTTCGATAGAGAGAGAAGAGATTATTGAAGACGAGAAAACATCAGAACAGGTCTAGTACAAACCTGACCCATTGTGCTGCCTGACGGACAGTGAGAGAACCGTCATTGAGATGAAAAGGAAGTTTGTAAGTAGACACTGTTTAGAGATTGTAGTATACTAAGCCCCAGCTGTGTGCAAGATGGGAAGTCAAGTTTCCTTCCTCGCTGTCTTTCTGTCCCTAACCAGGTACCAATTTACAGCTAGATTACCTTGTGCTAATCGATCGATAACGATTTATTGATACCGGCAGCTATAATGTGAAAAGACCATGACCTACCACATCCTATCTGAGACACTCACCTAAAACTCAAGTCACGGAGACACTCACCTAAAACTCAAGTCACGGAGACACTCACCTAAAACTCAAGTCACGGAGACACTCACCTAAAACTCAAGTCACGGAGACACTCACCTAAAACTCAAGTCACGGAGACACTCACCTAAAACTCAAGTCACGGAGACACTCACCTACAACTCAAGTCACGGAGACACTCACCTACAACTCAAGTCACGGAGACACTCACCTACAACTCAAGTCACGTAGACGCTCACCTGAAGCTTACGTCACTAAGACGCGCACCGGAAGCTTACGTCACCATGGGACTCACCGGATGCTTACCTCAGGTTAATGAATTCATAATCCTGGATATAGGTGACGCTGATAACAATAGAAACACTAAAGTGGGGAAGAGGGGCGAATGGAAGCGGAACTCGTTCAATCTGGAACTGCGCATGTGTGCTTGCTATTTGTTGCTGTCTGAGCATATGATCTGTCGGGTGCCAGCTGTCATAGGACATAAACACGCTGGTGGCTTTCTCAGACATAAACACGCTGGTGGCTTTCTCAGACATAAACACGCTTGTGGCTTTCTCAGACATAAACACGCTGGTGGCTTTCTCAGACATGAACACGCTGGTGGCTTTCTCAGACATAAACACGCTGGTGGCTTTCTCAGACATAAACACGCTGGTGGCTTTCTCAGACATAAACACGCTGGTGGCTTTCTCAGACATAAACACGCTGGTGGCTTTCTCAGACATAAACACGCTGGTGGCTTTCTCCGACATAAACACGCTGGTGGCTTTCTCAGACAACCCAACAAGCCGATCCTCGCACATAGTGTTGACCTTGACATTGTCCAACATCAAAAGATAATCGCCGCACGCAGGTTCAATGCCGCAATGACATTATTTTATTAGATCGGTTCATAGCTCCGTCTAATTGTGAGAGGGGTAGGGGTTCAAATCCCTTGGAGCTCTGGTAGAAAACGAGACATTATCATCTGGGAAAGGGGGTTATGTATTGTCTGTTGATCTCTGCCTGTCACTTGTGATGGACGCTTCAAACGTAGGTTTTAATTGTTTGCGCTTCGTGCTCGCGCTTTTTTTGGTGGCCTCCGTTTTCGAAAGGCGTGAGTCATGTTTTTTTTATTGCGCTTCTGAGATTTGAGTGGCGCAGCCGGGCATAGATACCCGCCGGGGGGGGGGGGGGGGGGCGCAGAAATTGTCATAATGAGGGACAGGCTAGACAGAACAGTGTGCACATCTTATCCAATTTTCTAATATGATTGGGATGGGGGTCATCGATTACTTAGTATCATCAATCGCATGCCCATTCTTCTGTTGTGTCCCAATACTTTCTGTTGTGTCCCGATTCTCTCCGTTATGTCCCCATTCTGTCCACTAAGTCCCCATTCTCTCTCTTGTGTCCATATTTCTCATGGACTTTCAGAATACTAATAGTGATGTCACTTGCTCTTATATTTTCTGAGCCATATTGTGCTCGACGTATTAGTTGTGTTATTTATTCTGATTCATACTTGTCAAACATCGTCTTCACATTTGATAAATTTGATCTTTATGCAATATCATGAATCTGGGAACCATTTATGTGAGGCTGACATGTGGAGTTATCATATGATACCGACAGGTATGTAGAGTTATCATATGATACCGACAGGTATGTAGAGTTATCATACGATATAGATAGGTATGTAAAGTTATCATACGATATAGACAGGTATGTGGAGTTATCATATGATATAAACATGTATGTGAAGTTATCAAATCCGCGTCTAGTCTGATATCAAAAGTTATGTGTGAATGCATTTAAACAGGCAGTGTTTCCAGACACCAAACTTGGTAGACCCAGATATCCGTCTTGGCTCTGCACTGCAACACAATTACATTGACTACCGTTCCAACGCAAACGGTTCGATTACTATCGTGTCGTTTGACAGACACTGATTCTATCTTCTGGCGATTTCTCCTCCACATACGGCATGTAATGGCCACCTACGGCATGTAATGGCCACCTACGGCATGTAATGGCCACCTACGGCATGTAATGGCCACATACGGCATGTAATGGCCACCTACGTACTGCACACTTGCCATGAAACTGAAAACAGTCAAACAGGTGGCGGTTGTAAGAAGCCACGTTCTGTAAAGGACATGTTTCTTACTTTACTTTACCGATTGTTCTTCTTCGTTCGTTCTCAATCTGGCTACCAAGCCCTGAAAAGAGCTTTGAAGGAAGCAGAATGTAGTCCAGAGAACGGCATGCGTTGTGTCGTAGTTTACAGCCTGACTTATATTTGCACCTTTCGGTCCAACACATCCGACTTCAGCAGGCGTTTTTGAGTACCTGGTTGCCTCCCTCTTCGATCCCTTCTCCTTAGCCAGTCTGCCCTGCTGCAACCTGTTATCCAGGATCACCGCGTGGGGGTGTAGAAGGGTCTTGACAGCTATGATTCGCTGGCCCTGACGCTAGCAGTCAGCTATGGGTCACTGACCGTGACGCTAGCAGTCAGCTATGGGTCGCTGGCCCTGACGCTAGCAGTCAGCTATGGGTCGCTGGCCCTGACGCTAGCAGTCAGCTATGGGTCACTGACCGTGACGCTAGCAGTCAGCTATGGGTCGCTGGCCGTGACGCTAGCCGTCAGCTATGGGTCGCTGGCCCTGACGCTAGCAGTCGGCTATGGGTCGCTGACCGCTGCAGCCTTAATCCGACCGATTGTCCAGCTGTCCTTACTAATTTCCAGCAACTGCAGCGCGGCACCATTTTTGAAACACCTTTATACTTCATATTTATGTGTGGGAAAAGCTTACCTTTTGTGGAAGTAACACTTATTCTGCAGTAAACAGAAATGAACATCTGTCTGTAAGTGGTCAATTTGTTTAGTTTTATGTCTTTTATTTTTGACACACATTTAATGTTTAAGTGGTACGTGCCGGGAATATATAAACTGTAAACAATCCTCACCATAAACATATTTTTATTAATTGGAATTGTGACATACATTTCAAAACATTAAATATTTACATCCAGTATGTACACAACAGTTTAAGTATTTGTAGATTATTACACAGCAACTGTGCACTAGAGTAGGTCAGGTCACTGTGACTGGAGATCGGCGACGAATGGTTTATTGACGTGTTTAACGAAGTGTTTTTATTTCAACATATGATTTGTAAATTAGGAGAATGAAATAATTCCTTTGCAATAATAGTTGCTATAAATAACAGCTCTTTGCTTCAGTTTCTGAAGTTTTTGTTCGTTTCAAGTAGCTCTTTCTTTGATAAGCTGATCAGGCGTGATGTCGATTGTGATCTTGTATTGTTTCCATTTATTGAATGCACTCTGAGCTACCACTTCAAACATTTAAGCATTATACAGCAGAACGTGCATTATATTAGTGTGTAGTTAGTATACATTACTGCAATAGCGTAGTTATTTAATGTATTTATATTGTTTTGTTTTTAATTTTACCACAAGAAATGCACCTAATTCGAAACATTCATATTAACATAAATTGCACTGTCACTTCTTAGAACATGAATTTTTGATAACATGGAGTGAACATTTTAATATTTAATTGGTAATAACAAAAATATTTGCAGCTATTCACATTCGTATAAGTAATAGCGATAGATCCAGTGAATTGGTTCTACTAGAAGCCTGTGGAGTGTAAACATTATACGGATAATTCTATTTTTGTGAGCGGACACACGTTCATTGATTTAGAAATATATGTGAAAGATTCAGCTAGAATCTGTGTGGAACGTGCTCAATATTTAGTAGGAACGTGTCGCGTTATTTCAATCCTTTTGTTACTGCATATGTCAGCAGTTTGAATATTTATGACAGTAAAATGTAAAAGTTGTGTTTCGTATAGCCTTGTCTATAGCATGCTAAAACTAGGTTTACAACGCGTCAAGGCTCGAAATCACGGACGGACAGAAAAACAATCCGGACGTGGTAGGTTCCTGGTACGAGCGCTCCTTCAGTCGAACCAGCTGTAAATGAGTACCTAACGTAAGAGTTGGAGAAGGTATAAAAAGCAAAAAAGGGAACTGACCACCTCACCTGACATAAACTGCGGCCAAGTCTATGAAGAGTTATCTTCATCCCCGACGGCAGTTGTTGCCATGGCATCCACCTTGACCTTGAGTTACACCCCCATATTTAAACCAATTCTAGTTATTTCTGATCTTTAAATGTAAATGCATCTTATTTAGTCTTGCTGTGAAATTAGATTTGATTACAGAGGATAAGTTTCACACGAGAACACATACCAGAATATAAAACAAGTCAACAAAGCTAGCTTCACCCATGGCTGAGTCATATAAATGTGCAAGGCTTTCTATTACCAGCAAGTATAAAGACAAGAACAGCTGCCATTGACAAGCAAATTAAATAACAGTGAAACCAACGACCCTGACCAGAACTGGTCCTCTGATCAGGAAAGAGGTGGTTAATGCCAGCCCCAGATCCATCAGCCTAGATCTCTCCAGCACCAGCATGACTTCGCCAGGGCGACTTTGGGAGGGGGAGGGGGTATGAATGTTTCAATCGCCCGCTGGTCACTTTGTAACGAAACCAACTACACGACTGGAATGTGAAACTGGTTGTCTACAGACTGCATAGTCTTCTAAACCAAGCATGAAGGCGTTAGTTAAGTTCAAGAAATCAAGTGTGTCTACATTATTACTGCAGCTTTGTCCAATGAACACACATGTCCTGTAAGAAAAATGTAAAGTCTAATGATGCACAGAAGACATGTGTCGTGTCAAGTGACATTTATAATGAAATAACACATAGTCTGGCTACTTACACACCATTAAACATATCAAGTGTAAGCTATGTGAGATATAATATACCTCTGAAACTTACTGTATGTCGTATTTGTGGCAATGATTAACGAAGAGAATATATATTGACTTAAAATGTATGCTGTTTTATTTGTTCAAGTGACATTAATTATTAAATTGAAACGTGTGTATAGATATGAATTAATGCTATCACATAATAATTGAATACTTGTCGCTGACAAGATCTTCCCACGTGTACTCCTCTCCAGACTGCACTCCCTGTTAATGCCCCCAACAGTCAGGATTCACTGCTCTACTAGTGATGCTATTCTCGCCCCCTTCCTCCTCACGGAACTGCACAGCCAAATTAACCGCCCTCTCCGTGTCTCCTCTGTTGATATATGGGATGCCTTCGATTCTGTGGATATACTTGACCTGTGCGGGGGTGGGTGGTGGTTCAATGCGCGTGTGTTCCATGCACCCACCCTGCTGACACTAACTGATTAGCGCCATAGTCACACCAGCGCCAAAATTAGGCTCGGACGGGATCTTGCGAACGAGTGTATCATCTGGTGTCCGACAGAGAAGCGACTTCGGCCCTGCACTTTTCCTCTTCGCCGTGGACTAAGCCGCCCAGTGCGCAGCACATATTAATTTACAAATGTTTGTGTATTGTTCCTATATTTATGTCATCATGTTAGTTTTGCATATAAATACATTTTCACATAAACGCAATCAATGATTCATTATATTGTGAAGTAGAGCAAAAGTCAAAGATTGCGAGTTCGCGCATGTCCAGCATAATGGGAATATGGTGTTAGGCCTGTACATTTCTTGATCAACGTCCCACTAGGGCTGATGCAGTCAACATTATGTCGTCCGCCTTTACTTTTGAAGATTATTCTGGTACCAATTTTTTTAGCATGGGTGGACCCTCGTATGGTTGATACAAGCAGCCCAACTTCAGATAGGCATATCTTCACGATTGACTCCTGGACTTTCTTTCATTTTTCTTAATTATACCAGTGTCTGCTCTACATGCAGAAATTCATACAATTCCTAAAGCAAGCTATTTTTTCCAATTGCTAATTAAAGATACGCCATAATTTTTGAAAAAAACAACATTCAATATAGTGATAAATTTTCTAGTCAAATCTCAACATATTTTTGTTGGGCCTATTTTGGCACGTCTTTAGAGCTGCATTGTAATACCATTGCAACTAAACATTCAGTCTTCAACCATCGTGTCAATACATATACAGAGCTTGACAAAAGTGTTCGTCTGTGACGAGTAAACATTTTTTGCTTGACGGGTGAAAAAAATCAGTTTTTAGTCGTTAACTACATAACGACTCTCGCACGATTATTAATGATATTGTGGTTAGAATAGATTGTGCATAGGCTGAATAGATTGTACATAGGCTGAATAGATTGTACATAGGGTGAATAGATTGTACGTAAGCTAACTTACGATGGTGAATCTAAATGGACCTCCACTGCCACATTTAAACTTACCAGAGTCATCGATAATGGTACTACAGTGCTAAAACTACCAAGGCTGTTCAAGGACACACACGTAATTCCTTCGACTGCATTTTTTCTTAAGAATAAATAGACCAATACTGTAATTAATACAATATATTTTGGTTTGGTACGCATTGTTATGTAGAAATAAAGGTGAATTAGTGCCTAGTTTAAATTTATGAACATAAAATGCATGACTGTGGTCCAACCATGTTGACTGGTGACATTTTTGACTGACTGGTGAGCCACCCTACAATTTGTCAAGCCCTGTCTATATATGGATGTGTGTGTGTGTGTGTGCGTGCTTGCGCGCGCGAGAGAGAGTGTGAGTGTGTGAGAGATAGATAGATAGCTAGAGAGAGAGAGAGAGAGAGAGAGAGAGATCATGCAACATTACACAATTCATGGATTATTCTTTGTTACATAGGGAATAGAAAGAAACAAGTAACATATGGCAATAGAATCGCTGTGACTGAACTAGCATATTTGTTAAAAACGTTGCTGGCGATCGAGTAATAAGGATTATTAAAAGGCTCTGTGTTTCTGTGCGAGCGTTCCATTAAATGTGCATCGTTCGCTCTTTTTTAAGCCTAAAGCTATTGTCCCTCATTTAACATTTGGATTTGGAATATCTGCCCATTTTGGCCCTGGTTGATCCTTTTTTATTCTCATTTACTCTCCTTTATCTGTTGGCCGTCAACATCCCATCTATGAGACAGAAAATAATTTGAAGTTAATAGTTTTACTTCTCCTTAATTAATTACCACATATTGCTTGCGGGGTTAGTCTGTCAAAGGGTTTGATCATATAAGAGACTCGCACCTCAAACCATCTTCCCGTTAGTGTGCACAGTCTGGTCTGATGTAGGTCAGTAGATCAGCTGTTACTGCCAAAGATTGTACTGCGCATGCCATCGGAGCATCTATTTGCAATTGATAGCTAATTCGTAATTTCACTCCCGTCTATGACAGCATCATGTTTGACCAAACCATCAAATGATATTTGTGCTTCTATGTGCAAAGTCGAAAAGACGGTGGGGATTGAGGCGGGCATGTAGACTATACTCTGTCCTTGATTTATTGCAACTGCTCAGAGATCGCGCTTGTGACGTTATTACGATTTATATCAATTTCAATATCTCTTTTCTTCTCTACTCTCCTCTCTTCTCCTCTTCTCATCTCCTCTTCTATCTCGCTCTCTATCCCCCTCCCCTTTCCAAGCCTACCAGTCCTCTCAATTTCATAAAGTATCTTGGAATGATATAATTCATGTATACAGACACAGCCATTAGATTAGACAAAGATGTATTGAGCTCTGGGGCTGTTAACCTTTGTCATGGTTCCAGGAAAATGTCAGAGCCGAGAATTTTGTCATTCTGAGGTCAGTTCAGCAATAGCTTCCAGAGAAATATGGTCTCATTAGTGCTGTCGTTAGACTGACACCAGAGCTGGTTTGTGGCACACAGACCTGGCCATAACTTAGTATGATTAATAGCCACCAGAGATACACGTCATGTAGATAACATAGCCTCCAGAGATACACGCATGTAGATAACATAGCCACCAGAGATACACGCATGTAGATAACATAGCCACCAGAGATACACGCCATGTAGATAACATAGCCACCAGAGATACACGCCATGTAGATAACATAATCACCAGAGATACACGCCATGTAGATAACATAACCACTGGAGATACACCACCTGTATATCAGATAACCACCAGAGATACAGACCCTGTAGAACATTTATCTACCGGAGAGGTCTGCTGGCTCACTGTGTAGTAGTCGACTTCCCCAGCCAGTCAAGAATCCAAGTTATTATTCGAATTTCTTAGAGAAAATGTGATGTCCTCTATTGCAAGCTGACGACAGTAGATCTGAGCGGTAAATGCAATCATTAGTGAGCACTTAACGATAACAGAATAGACCAACACGATGGACACGTTGGTTGCTGGGAACGTTAGGGAAGAACAAAGGCCAACAATCAAATAGGCATTTCTTGGATGATAGTTGGGATCTGTTATATTCTTGTTGGTGTACATCTGTAGATGAGGGTGTGGGGTGGGTGTACATGTACTTGTACACCTACAGATGAGGGGGTGGGTGTACATCTACATATGAGGGGGTGGGGTTGGTGTACACCTACAGATGAGGATGCGGGTGTACATCTACAGATGAGGGGGTGGGTGTACACCTACAGATGAGTGGGTGGGGTGGTTGTACATCTACATATGAGTGGGGGGTGTGGTTGTACATCTACAGATGAGTGGGTGGGGTTGGTGTACACCTACAGATGAGTGGGTGGGGTGGTTGTACATCTACAGATGAGTGGGTGGGGTGGGTGTACATCTACAGATGTGTGGGTGGGGTTGGTATACACCTACAGATGAGTGGGTGGGGTGGTTGTACATCTACAGATGAGTGGGTGGGGTTGGTGTACATGTACAGATGAGTGGGTAGGATGAGGGTCTGCTGTCGAACATGTTTTCCAGGTATGTTGGTTCCACGAGTAGAGCAGTGTGACAACATAACCTTCTCCAGTACTTTTTATGGATAGCATGTATGAGGAAGACACGCTTAAAACGGACTTTGAATGAGGGACATATGTGCAGTTATTTGAGGAGAACAAGCGATGATGGAGTAGAGGCCTACAGAGGCGGGAGCAGACAGAAATGATGTTTTAACAGCTGATTGCTTCTTGATTGCGAACAGTCTACGGTCATGACGCAGACTCATTAGAACAGGACCACGTTTACCGTGTGTGAAAATCTGAAACCTTACACCGGCTTCCCCGTTGTTAGCAGCTAAAAGATAATGAAGGCGGTTGCAGAGAAGAATGGTGTTTTTGTGTGGGGTGGATTGAGTAAGCGCATTCGTATGTAAGATCGATAACGCATAGAGCTGTGCTTTCCTCCACAGCTCGTCTTCCGAAAGGGAGGGGGAGGGGGGGAGGTGACTTGGCGTGTGTGAGAGAGGGGCAGGACCAGATCAGAGATGGTGCGAAACGATGCAAAGACATAAAATACTGCACCGGAAACAAGGGGGACACCCCAACTAGCTGGTTAATGTGCAATAAATATCTGAAGTGATGAATCGAGGAGGCGTTCTAGCTAGCAGTCGTGGGGTTGGTGTGGAGTCAGTCGGTCGGTCGGAGATCTTTGATTCACATCCTGGAACCATGGGCTCGCCACTTCTAGGGGTCAGTTCAGATGACCAATAGCTTGTGTATCATTTCCATGATGTTAGTTAGGCATTGTTTCTCTCTCTCTCTCTATATCTATCTATCTATCTATCTATCTATCTATCTATCTATCTATCTATCTATCTATCTATCTATCTATCTATCTATCTATCTATCTATCTATCTATCTATCTATCTATCTATCTATCTATCTATCTATCTATCTATCTATCTATCTATCTATCTATCTATCTATCTATCTATCTATCTATCTATCTATCTATCTATCTATCTATCTATCTATCTATCTATCTATCTATCTATCTATCTATCTATCTATCTATCTATCTATCTATCTATCTATCTATCTATCTATCTATCTATCTATCTATCTATCTATCTATCTATCTATCTATCTATCTATCTATCTATCTATCTATCTATCTATCTATCTATCTATCTATCTATCTATCTATCTATCTATCTATCTATCTATCTATCTATCTATCTATCTATCTATCTATCTATCTATCTATCTATCTATCTATCTATCTATCTATCTATCTATCTATCTATCTATCTATCTATCTATCTATCTATCTATCTATCTATCTATCTATCTATCTATCTATCTATCTATCTATCTATCTATCTATCTATCTATCTATCTATCTATCTATCTATCTATCTATCTATCTATCTATCTATCTATCTATCTATCTATCTATCTATCTATCTATCTATCTATCTATCTATCTATCTATCTATCTATCTATCTATCTATCTATCTATCTATCTATCTATCTATCTATCTATCTATCTATCTATCTATCTATCTATCTATCTATCTATCTATCTATCTATCTATCTATCTATCTATCTATCTATCTATCTATCTATCTATCTATCTATCTATCTATCTATCTATCTATCTATCTATCTATCTATCTATCTATCTATCTATCTATCTATCTATCTATCTATCTATCTATCTATCTATCTATCTATCTATCTATCTATCTATCTATCTATCTATCTATCTATCTATCTATCTATCTATCTATCTATCTATCTATCTATCTATCTATCTATCTATCTATCTATCTATCTATCTATCTATCTATCTATCTATCTATCTATCTATCTATCTATCTATCTATCTATCTATCTATCTATCTATCTATCTATCTATCTATCTATCTATCTATCTATCTATCTATCTATCTATCTATCTATCTATCTATCTATCTATCTATCTATCTATCTATCTATCTATCTATCTATCTATCTATCTATCTATCTATCTATCTATCTATCTATCTATCTATCTATCTATCTATCTATCTATCTATCTATCTATCTATCTATCTATCTATCTATCTATCTATCTATCTATCTATCTATCTATCTATCTATCTATCTATCTATCTATCTATCTATCTATCTATCTATCTATCTATCTATCTATCTATCTATCTATCTATCTATCTATCTATCTATCTATCTATCTATCTATCTATCTATCTATCTATCTATCTAGCTAGCTGTCTATCTGTCTGTCTGTCTGTCTGTCTGTCTGTCTGTCTGTCCCTCCCTCCCTCCCTCCCTCCCTCTCACTCCCTCCCTCCCTCCCTCTCCCTCTCCCTCCCTCTCTCCCTCTCCCTCCCTCTCTCCCTCTCTCTCTCTCTCTCTCTCTCTCTCTCGTCCGTCCGTCCGTATGTCTGTGTATATATATATATATATATATATATATATATATATATATATATATATATATATATATATATCTTTATATCTCTCTCTCTCTTATTTCAATAAATAAGTTCAGATCACCAAAACCTTGGGTATCATTTCGCTGTTGTTAGGCATTCTCACTCTCCGTCCCCCCCCCCCCCCCTTTCCCTGTTTAACTTAAAAAACCTTTTCAGAAGACCAATAGCTGCTGTATCAAATGCTCCTGTTAGCCAGGCATCATCCCCCACATTTCCTCACCTTGGCGCGAGACACATCACTGTCAGCCACAGTTACTAATTGCTTGGTTGTACCACTACCTGCATACCATCTTATCAGCGTGGAAGGGATTAATCATGATCAAGGTCGATTTATTTTAAACGTTTTTATACCTCTCAAACCTAATTTTTATACCTATCAGACCTAATTTTTATACTTATCAGACCTAATTTTTATACTTATCAGACCTAATTGCTATACCTATCAGACCTAATTGCTATACCTATCAGACCTAATTTGTATACAAATCAGACCTAATTGCTATACCTATCAGACCTAATTTGTATACAAATCAGACCTAATTGCTATACCTATCAGACCTAATTTTTATACTTATCAGACCTAATTGCTATACCTATCAGACCTAATTTGTATACAAATCAGACCTAATTGCTATACCTATCAGACCTAATTTGTTTACATATCAGGCCAAATTGCTATACCTATCAGACCTAATTGCTATACCTATCAGACCTAATTGCTATACCTATCAGACCTAATTGCTATACCTATCAGACCTAATTGCTTTACCTATCAGACCTAATTTTTATACCTATCATGCCTAATTGCTATACCTATCAGACCTAATTGCTATACCTATCAGACCTAATTGCTATACCTATCAGACCTAATTGCTATACCTATCAGACCTAATTGCTATACCTATCAGACCTAATTGCTATACCTATCAGACCGAATGTTTGTAAACAAGATGTAAAACATTATAGACCCAGTAATATAACAACTTATAAACGCTGCATAAAAAATTACATTTAAGCAAGTTATAGAGAAGTAGGAGACAGATCATTGTTGTACTTGTACATCACATTTTGCCTGTTGTACTTGTACATAACATTTTGCCTGTTGTACTTGTACATAACATTTTGCCTGTTGTACTTGTACATAACATTTTGCCTGTTGCACAAACATATGATCTGTTTGTACTACAGGTGCACAACACACCTACTTGTAATATTTCCGACATCAATGCGACTTTCTCGTGAATATGGCTCATTTGAGACACATACTACACGCCACAACATGAATAATTTCAGGCACCGAGCACTGTACCTGGTACTGAATTATTCATAGATGTGGCTTACATTTTAGCATACCTCTCGGAACGCCGTTGTTCGAGATCGCCCTCGTCCAAGACTTCGGATAAAGATAAGAGACATGATATGTGACGCTCGCTCCAATAATAACGTAGGCATGCTTGTAGCGCGGTAATGAATGTGATCAGTGTCTGGTCCGGACTCCATACCAGCCAGTTCGGTAACCTTCACGTGACATGACGGACGTGGATTAGGCAGGCCTAATTAGATGAGCCAGACGTCAACCACATCACCCTGATTCTTTCATTCAGAAACCACGACTTATGCTTTCATCGTCATTTGAATGAACTCTCTCTCCCTCCCTCCCTCCCTCCCTCCCTTCCCAGCGCTTTCTCTCACTCCCTTCCTCCCTCCACATCGCGCTCTCTCTCACACGCAAGTACACGCGCACGGACGCGCACACACAACCAGTCTGAGGTAGTGGTGGAGTGAGGTAGTGGGGGAGTCTGAGGTAGTGGTGGAGTGAGGTAGTGGGGGAGTCTGAGGTAGTGGTGGAGCGAGGTAGTGGGGGAGTCTGAGGTAGTGGTGGAGTGAGGTAGTGGGGGAGTCTGAGGTAGTGGTGGAGTGAGGTAGTGGGGGAGTCTGAGGTAGTGGTGGAGTGAGGTAGTGGGGGAGTCTGAGGTAGTGGTGGAGTGAGGTAGTGGTGGAGTGAGGTAGTGGGGGAGTCTGATGTAGTGGTGGAGTGAGGTAGTGGGGGAGTCTGAGGTAGTGGTGGGGTGAGGTAGTGGTGGAGTCTGAGGTAGTGGTGGAGTGAGGTAGTGGGGGAGTCTGAGGTAGTGGTGGAGTGAGGTAGTGGTGGAGTGAGGTAGTGGGGGAGTCTGATGTAGTGGTGGAGTGAGGTAGTGGGGGAGTCTGAGGTAGTGGTGGGGTGAGGTAGTGGTGGAGTGAGGTAGTGGGGGAGTCTGAGGTAGTGGTGGAGTGAGGTAGTGGGGGAGTCTGAGGTAGTGGTGGAGTGAGGTAGTGGGGGAGTCTGAGGTAGTGGTGGAGTGAGGTAGTGGGGGAGTCTGAGGTAGTGGTGGAGTGAGGTAGTGGTGGAGTGAGGTAGTGGGGGAGTCTGATGTAGTGGTGGAGTGAGGTAGTGGGGGAGTCTGAGGTAGTGGTGGGGTGAGGTAGTGGTGGAGTGAGGTAGTGGGGGAGTCTGAGGTAGTGGTGGAGTGAGGTAGTGGGGGAGTCTGAGATAGTGGAGTCTTGAGGTAGTGGGGGAGTCTGAGGTAGTGGAGTCTGTTACTGATCTCATGTACAACTGCAATCATTTAGCTGTTTGGTTATATCAAGGATGTGTCTGTGTGGGTGTCTCTGTGCGTGTGGGTGTCTCTGTGCGTGTGGGTGTTTGTGTGCGTGTGGGTGTCTGTATGTGCGTGGGTGTGTGTCTGTATGTGCGTGGGTGTGTGTCTGTGTGTGCGTCTGCTGGTTCTGTATAATCTTCCTTTCCATCCGTCCGTCCATTCCTTCTGTCTATCTTTCCGTCTATTCATTCTTGTCTATCCGTCCGTCTAGTCTTTCTGTCTATCCTTCCGTCTATTCTTTCTGTCTATCCGCCCGTCTATTTCTTCTGTCTATCCGCCCGTCTATTTAGGCTGTGTGAGTATTTTTGTTCTGTGATAGTAGATTGCAGTGGCTCTTCTTATGTAACGAGGCGTATTGATGAAGGTGGACTTGACTCCCCATGACTGTAGTGAAATGCGAGGTTTCTCAAAAGGATCAACACTATGAGGATCATAGTTTTCACCACCACCTCGTTGGCCATGCTGCTGTAACACAGTCAGTTAGCAGAGTAACGGCGAATGTTTCTCTGACCTTAGTCCTGGCTTCCGTTGACAAACTGGTCTGCCCTCTTAGTCAGAACAGTCGAGCAATTTGATTTTGATGATGGGATCGAACTGTATTCCCTTTGTCAGCGGCATGACTTGTAGGAGAAACCCCAGTGTCCTACATACAGAACATTCGAGCAATTTGATTTTGATGATGGGATCGAGCTGTATTCCCTTTGTCAGCGGCTTGACTTGTAGAAGAAACCCCAGTGTCCTACATACAGAACATTCGAGAAATGTGTTTGTTGGTTTGGATCTGGTACAAACGGTAGTGACAGCGTGTGTCCTGCCATAAATACAATTGGAAACTGGAGAGTTTTTTTTCTCCTGGGACAATAAAGCCTGGTTTGAACGTATTGTAGCCCTCGTGGATTACATCTTCACGTTGTCTGTACTCGCAGACAGACATTAACGGCTGATAGCTTTCGCTCTTGGCTATCTAACGTATGCACCCATTAATGTTATGTGTCTGTCTCTGTCTCTCTATCCGTACGGGTGCCCTCCATCATTCACAACTCTTCTTCGTGTCCTTCTAAACTCCCCCCCCCCCTATACCACCCCCTCTCCCTGCTGCCTCCATGCCACCACGTGCCGAGTTGCTTGTCAGATGAAAGTCTTTATTACCCGTCATTCTATTTCGACTTCCGATGTCCTTGACCCTCCTCGGCTCATGTTTTGGCTCAGATTCGAGACTCAGTATCCATCAGCTCTCTGAACCACCCACTTGTCGGACTTACGTTAAGCTTCTGTTTACTAGCGTCGCTGGTCTGTTTTGAGTAACCCCAAATCTCCAAGCGTCTTCTCCAACATCAAAACAGTATTACGAGATGTGCCAGAAATCTGTCTGGATATATACCTATTTCCGGTCTTTCCTGATTTATGACAGAGAGAGAGAGAGAAAGAGAGAGAGAGGTGGGGGAGGGAAGTGGCATACAGGGAGGAGACGATGGCACAACGAGAGAGAGAGGGAGGGAGGGGGTGGGGGAAGGAAGTGGCATATAGAGAAGAAACGATGGCACAACGAGAGAGAGAGAGAGAGAGAGAGTGCGAGCTACTCACACACAAAGATAGATAAAGACAGAAATAAAAACACCCAAAACAAGTAGCAGATGTCAAGACGTGTATTCATATCTGCTGACAGAGCACAATCCAGAAGTCGCTGGCCAGATCAAATGGCAACGTTTGATATTTCATTGTCAGTTTATTTTATGCTTTGATATTAACTTACTTATTCACTGTGTAAAACAAATTGCAACCGAAACCACATCCGCAAAACGCACACATGGCTTTGGCGGAGGCTTCCTAAAGGAGACAAACTGTAGTGATGACCCTATACTCCGGCGGGAGGGAAGAAGAGATACGACAAGAAGATGCAATTTTCTATGGGCACAACTAGACCATAGAGATAAGAAGATACGTTTGTCTATGGGTACAACTAGACCATAGAGATAAGACAAGAAGATACGTTTGTCTATGGGCACAACTAGACCATAAAAATAAGACAAGAAGATACGTTTGTCTATGGGCACAACTAGACCATAGAGATAAGAAGATACGTTTGTCTATGGGCACAACTAGACCATAGAGATACGAAGATACGTTTGTCTATGGGCACAACTAGACCATAGAGATAAGAAGATACGTTTGTAGGCACAACTAGACATAGAGATAAGACAAGAAGATACGTTTGTCTATGGGCACAACTAAACCATAGAGATAAGACAAGAAGATACGCTTGTCTATGGGCACAACTAAACCATAGAGATAAGACAAGAAGATACGCTTGTCTATGGGCACAACTAGACCATTTTACGTAGTGTTAAAAGTATTTTCTTCATGCATATATTAAACAAAAATATGAACATATTCATGACGGTATGTCATTTATGACAAGTGTAAGTCGATCGGTTATATAGCTGGGTGTCAGTGAGTGACTGGTCTAGCAGCTCTGTTTGGCTCCTTGTGTATTATATTCTGCCGATTTACTTGTGTGGTTTCTGTCACAGTCGGTGTTGAAGAAATGGGTGGAGTTTACAGATTTCACATGTCACTCACAACCCTGTGCAGCCTCAAATTGCCTGAGTAGTGCAAAAGATGGGCGGGGTTGTTGTTTTTTTTTTGGGGGGGGGGGAGGGGGGGGGAAGGGGGGGGGGGGGTTAGTTGATGGGGTTTGTTTAGTTCACCGGTAACATATTTCCTCATCATTGTATTACATCTCTAAATAAGACTGCTCGTATTTGTGGAGAGGGTAGTCCCTTTTAGCAATAAACAAGAATTCAAACTTGGATACCTCCTATTTGTGATAGCTCTCGCGCAATGATATTTTTTTTTTTTTGCGTTCGCCTTATTTCTCTAATCCCCAAGGCGTTGTGCGTTGAATTGTGGTTTTTATTTTGCGCCTGTCGGCCCAATACATCCGACTTCAGCATGCATTTTATGAAAGGGTCTGCTTCCTCCTGCATTTTCTAAGGGTTTGCTTCCCCGGGGTAACGGCCGGTGCTGTGAGCCGTGCCACTTAACCACTAGGCCACGCCGTCCCCGCGCAATGATATAACCAATACGACTCTGGTTGAAAAGAGCGATCTTTCACCAAGAGAAAGTTCCACTGGTAACCAACAACACATAGTGCACTAATTGACGGGTGAGGGATGAGGCCCCACATAGTCCACCCTTGTCTCAGACCTAACAAATAGTTGCTCCTGCAAGCGAAGATGGCTACAGCGTCATGCACGTGGAATCAGTTGTGACCCAGATGACTGTACAGTCCGATCCGAAGAGGACAAACTCTGCTGCTCCACCAAATGCTTTCTTTACCTCTCAGATACGGTTCTGTCTGTACTTCTACTGTTTGCAGGGGAGATTTGATTGGCTGATAAAATCACATGATGTTGTAGGTTGGTAAAAATGGTACTTCTCACGAGGTATTGCAACACGAAAAGACGAAATGGCGGACGGGTTGACCAAGAGAAGAGGGGGCGGGGGTGTTTGAAGTGGGATGGGGTGTCAAGCGGGTTGAAAGGATGGGTGGTTTTGATGAAGTACAACGATGGGTGTGTTGTAGCTGGGAGAAGATGAGCAAGCCGATGGGCCGTTTGGTTTGGCTTGGCTTGGCTTCGTTCGTTCTCAATCTTCCGCTACCAAACCCTGAAAGGGCTTAAGTAGCAGAATGTAGTCCAGAGAACGCAATGCGTTGTGTCGTAGTTTACAGCTTGACTGCGATATTTGCACCTTTCGGTCCAACACATCCGACTTTAGCAAGCATTTTTTGAGTACCGGGTTAGCATTCCCTCTCCGATCCCTTCTCCTTAGCCAGTCTGCCCTGCTGTAGCCTGTTATGCAGGATCTCCGCATGGAGGTGTAGAAGGGTCTTGGCAGCTCTGGTTCGCCGGCCCTGACGCTAGCAGTCAGCTTTGGGTTTCTGACCACTGCAGCTCATGCGCTGCTCAGAATCTTGATCACAGATGAGCCGTTTGATGAAGGAAGAGACAGACAAGTTGGGAGAGAGCGAGTTGGAGTGGGAGTTGAAAAAGAGGGGGGGGGGGAATGCGCATGTTTGAGGGTAACGAAAGAGTGCAAAGGGGATGGGCAGGATCGTGGAGAGGGCCACAACCATTCATTGTTAAAGTGATGTTTCTTTCACATGCAGTTCGACTGACGGTCAAGATGTTTTACACTGTGTGTTGGTGCGTGTGTGTGGGTGTGCGCGAGTGGCAGGTGTGCATGTCTGTGGTGGAAACATGTTAAAATGGGTTGGGGAACATACATCATTCAATGTCCTCAAAGCTGCTTAGTTTTGGTTCTCCATGCCAACATTCTGCATGTTCTCACGTGGTTTGTGTGATAGCTGAACGTATGTAGCCCTCTCGTGTCAGCTGAACGTATGTAGCCCTCTCGTGTCATGCATACATCCTGCATGTTCTCACGTAGTTTGTGTGACAGCTGAACGTATGTAGCCCTCTAGTGACAACTAGCGTATATAGACCCCTCGTGATATGTGCTAGCTGAACGTATGTAGCCCTCTCGTGACAGCTGACCGTATATAGCCCCGTCGTGATATGTGCTAGCTGAACGTATGCAGCCCTATCGTATCAGCTGAACGTATATATATCCATTCACGGGACGTGTGCCAGCTGAACGTATATAGTCCTCTCTTGACGTGACAGCTGACCCCATGTAGCCCTCGCGTGTTATGTGTGGCAGAATAACGTATGTAGCCATTTCGTGACGTGTGACAGTTGAACATATGTTACCCTAACGTGGCATGTGGCAGTTGTTGTTGATTGACTAGGTCCGTCTGTTCGCTCTTTCGCAGTCAATGCCAAGCTGAATAATTAGCAAGTGTTTTGTAGCTGGGGCGTAGAGCTGTATAAGGTGTTGGGGTGCCCGGCAATCACTTTTCTCTGTCTCTGGTGAGTCTGGGGTAAGCGAGCAGCCCGTGTTGCACCATCTCGTATGGGTGGGTGCAGTTGTGGCTGCTTGGTTTGTGTGCAGTGGTGGCTGCTTGGTTTGTGTGCAGTGGTGGCTGCTTGGTTTGTGTGCAGTGGTGGCTGCTTGGTTTGTGTGCAGTGGTGGCTGCTTGGTTTGTGTGCAGTGGTGGCTGCTTGGTTTGTGTGCAGTGGTGGCTGCTTGGTTTGTGTGCAGTGGTGGCTGCTTGGTTTGTGTGCAGGGTTTAACTGGTTTAAGTATTCGTTAAGTGCGATGTGCTCTGTCCTAAGTTGGAAGATTATATTCTGCTCCCTGCCGTGAAATTTGTTGAATGTGTCATTTCTTTATACATGGCACGCCCAGTAGATCATTTCGTCCATCGGTTCAGCCATTCCTCTTTGAAGTTTTTTGAAGTATCTGCTTTGTTGTATGTAAGTTGACTGGTATGTTTATTTGAACAGTGCTTGCCCCTAGTTTTGCTAGTCTGTCTGCTTTCTTATTGCTTGATATGTCTATATGTCCTGGAATCCACTGGAGGGTGACTATGATGTTGTGTATTGTTTGAATCTTATTAATCATCACATCCAGTGTTGCAAATTCTTTGTTGTTAGCTTGTAGGTTTCTTGCTGGAACTTCTTGAGTATTTCCCGAATAGTGGTGTTTATTGGTGTGTATTCTGCTGGCTGATTACTACAGTATTCTCACACACGGTTCGTATAGTTTAAATGTGTCGTCATTTGCGTACTTTATTTAAGGCCCCAATCCGATATTTATAGTGGCTTTAAAAGCAGAGCCATCGGTATATGCATGTATCATTGGGTTAGCTGTATATTGTTTCCAAGGCTGCTGTCTTTAGTATTATTGGGTTGGTTTAACTTGTCATTGCACTTTCCAATAGCAGGGTTCTTACTATATGTGTTTAACTCCTTTCCTGGGTAAAGGTTTGGGCATTTTTGTTGGTATTTCCCGTATATATGGAAGATGATTTTGTTCTGCTACGGTTGTTGCCACTTGTAATAGGGACTTTTGTTTTATTCTATTAATTGGTGTCCAGTTTTCAACCAGCTGTCCATCTGGGTGTTCTTGTCTCATTCTTCTATATTGTTCTGGAGCCTCAAGTACTGGATGTTTACATCTTAGGTCCATAGGTTCTATGTTGACCCACACCTTAGGTCCATAGGTTCTATGTTGGCCCACACATTAGGTCCATAGGTTCTATGTTGGCCCACACCTTAGGTCTATAGGTTCTATGTTGGCACACACCTTAGGTTCAAAGGGTCTATGTTGGCACACATTTCTTACTTCTATTTAAATCTCTTTTTCTTTCGTTCTCACAATTTATTTTTCACTTTCACTTTATATCTGTCCTCCACATTTCTCTCTTGTTTTCTTTATATCTATTTTTCCTTACACTCGTTTCCTCTCTTTCTATCTTCCCATCTCTCTCTATCTTACTCTCTTATTTCTATTTTTTCACTCTATCCTTCTCCTCTGTTTCACTCTTTCCTGTCTTTCATACTTTTCTCTGAATTATCTCTCCATTCTGTATATCTTTCTCCATTCTGTATATCTCTCCATTCTGTATATCTCTCCATTCTGTATATCTCTCCATTCTGTATATCTCTCCATTCTGTATATCTCTCCATTCTGTATATCTTTCTCCATTCTGTATATCTCTCCATTCTGTATATCTCTCCATTCTGTATATCTCTCCATTCTGTATATCTTTCTCCATTCTGTATATCTCTCCATTCTGTATATCTCTCCATTCTGTATATCTCTCCATTCTGTATATCTCTCCATTCTGTATATCTTTCTCCATTCTGTATATCTCTCCATTCTGTATATCTTTCTCCATTCTGTATATCTTTCTCCATTCTGTATATCTCTCCATTCTGTATATCTCTCCATTCTGTATATCTCTCCATTCTGTATATCTCTCCATTCTGTATATCTCTCCATTCTGTATATCTCTCCATTCTGTATATCTCTCCATTCTGTATATCTCTCCATTCTGTATATCTTTCTCCATTCTGTATATCTCTCCATTCTGTATATCTCTCTCACTTGTTCTCCTCTGTTATAGGGCTAACACACACGATCACATACACACACGATCACATACACACACGATCACATACACACACGATCACATACACACACGATCACATACACACACGATCACATACACACACGATCACATACACACACGATCACATACACACACGATCACATACACACACGATCACATACACACACGATCACATATACGCACGCGTGCGCACACACACGAGCAAGCATGATAGTTCCATAAATGTGAGAGCTTGATTGAGGCCTTCTGACAGAAGCCTTACACACAAACCTATACTATCCTCAGTTCATTAAGGTGTGCAACGGCTCTCTTCCGCATACTCGTGCGCGTGCTAAACCGTGCAGGCAATCAGGGGGACTCTACAACTTCCTGGCCATGTTTATCAATTCTCTGACATGTCACAACGCTCCACTTCTAATAACGACGCAGAAAGATGAGGGGTGGGTTGGGTTGGGGGTTTCGGGGGTGGTTTAGAGGGCTACAACGCTCTGGTATTTGGTACAGCATGGTATTGTCTAGAAGAAGTCTATCGTTCAAACTGTTCTATAAAAGACACGTACCGGAAATCTACGGATTATGTCCCCTGTTGTGTTGTTTATTTCAGTGTTTTGTGGGCTGTCCAATATTAACAGACAAGGAAAAAGTAAGAATCGAGAGAGTTCTTTTTGTTGGAAGGGCTATCCCATCAATTACCAGACATGTCCATAATGATATATCCTTGCGTGTGTGTGTAATATATAAATATATATATATATATATATACACACACAGACACAAACACACACACACACACCTGTGGAGAAAAAGGAGGGGGGGGGGTGGGGAGCGAGATGCAGGATAAGAATGATGAAGGATGTACTATTATACATTTTAGTTATTTTTGTCAGCAAAATCTAAAGCAGTGAATGGGGGCAAGCATGAGGGTCTTGTCGTCTTTGGAGGACCAGTGCAACTCGGTGGATGTCCATTTCTAGCAAGGAATAAGCATTCACTCACTCACTCACTCACTCACTCACTCGCTGACTCACTCATTCACTCACTCACTCACGCGCGACTACGCGGCGAAAACAGAGAGATGAGAGAGATAGATAGAGATAAATATAAATACAATAGACAGCTGGACGTTACAGGAGTCATATTAAGCATGGCTGTTAATAAAATCAAAATAATATAAACGATAGAAAGTGGCATATTCCGGTATACATGAATTCCAAGAACAGCAATGTGCAGGCGAGAAGGGTCGAAGGTCAACAAAACAGTGGGAGATCTAAGATGATGTGTCAGGTGGCTGAAGTGTTCTGTGGACAGGCTGTCCTAGAGGCAGGTGACACAGGGCGAACTTGGTCACGCACAATTTCCGTCCCAGGATACTTGTTGCTTGACTATCTTTTTAGTTGTGTACTGTTTAAGTTTTCTGTTGTCTGTTTATTCAAGTTTTCTGTTGTCTGTTTATTCAAGTTTTCTGTTGTCTGTTTATTCAAGTTTTCTGTTGTCTGTTTTTTAAGTTTTCTGTTGTCTGTTTATTCAAGTTTTCTGTTGTCTGTTTTTTCAAGTTTTCTGTTGTCTGTTTATTCAAGTTTTCTGTTGTCTGTTTATTCAAGTTTTCTGTTGCCTGTTTATTCAAGTTTTCTGTTGTCTGTCTATTCAAGTTTTCTGTTGTCTGTTTATTCAAGTTTTCTGTTGTCTGTTTATTCAAGTTTTCTGTTGTCTGTTTATTCAATTTTTCTGTTATCTGTTTATTCAAGTTTTCTGTTGTCTGTTTATTCAAGTTTTCTGTTGCCTGTTTATTCAAGTTTTCTGTTGCCTGTTTATTCAAGTTTTCTGTTGTCTGTTTATTCAAGTTTTCTGTTGTCTGTTTATTCAAGTTTTCTGTTGTCTGTTTATTCAAGTTTTCTGTTGTCTGTTTATTCAAGTTTTCTGTTGTCTGTTTTTTAAGTTTTCTGTTGTCTGTTTATTCAAGTTTTCTGTTGTCTGTTTATTCAAGTTTTCTGTTGTCTGTTTATTCAAGTTTTCTGTTGTCTGTTTATTCAAGTTTTCTGTTGCCTGTTTATTCAAGTTTTCTGTTGTCTGTCTATTCAAGTTTTCTGTTGTCTGTCTATTCAAGTTTTCTGTTGTCTGTTTATTCAAGTTTTCTGTTGTCTGTTTATTCAAGTTTTCTGTTATCTGTTTATTCAAGTTTTCTGTTGTCTGTTTATTCAAGTTTTCTGTTGTCTGTTTATTCAAGTTTTCTGTTGTCTGTTTATTCAAGTTTTCTGTTGTCTGTTTATTCAAGTTTTCTGTTATCTGTTTATTCAAGTTTTCCGCTTATGGTATACATGTTTACTGTTGTGCAGTGTACACATTTCTTATCTATCCTGTCTCATTTGTTTAATCTTTCTCTGTCTCCATTTCTGCTAAACCTTCCCTATATCTTATCATCTGCCTATATGTCCCTGTCTCCGTTTCTTCTAATCTTTCCCTATATCTATCATGTGCCTATATGTCCCTGTCTCCGTTTCTTCTAAACCTTCCCTATATCTATCATCTGCCTATATGTCCCTGTCTCCGTTTCTGCTAAACATTCCCTATATCTTATCATCTGCCTATATGTCCCTGTCTCCGTTTCTGCTAAACCTTCCCTATATTTTATCATCTGCCTATATGTCCCTGTCTCCGTTTCTTCTAATCTTTCCATATATCTTATCATCTACCTACATTCATTCCCAGATACATCAGCCTCTACTACCCTCGACCCCCCCCCCCCCACTCGCACACCCCAATCGCGAGGATGATTAGTTATTATTTCGAAGTGTTCGGAGCCCTTGAAGTGGGAGGTGGATGGAGCCCTTGAAGTGGGAGGTGGATGGAGCCCTTGAAGTGGGAGGTGGATGGAGCCCTTGAAGTGGGAGGTGGATGTAGCCCTTGAAGTGGGAGGTGGATGTAGCCCTTGAAGTGGGAGGTGGATGGAGCCATTGAAGGGGGAGGTGGATGGAGCCCTTGCAGTGGGAGGTGGATGGAGCCCTTGAAGTGGGAGGTGGATGGAGTGACTAGCAAGTAGCCGTCGGATTATTGTAAGGTTTGCAAGAAGCTTATTGAGGATATAAATGAAATATGAGTCTGGACACGGCACGAGTGAAGCTCGAGTATACTAGCTGAGTTATCTGTCAGTGACGTCAGCCACTAAACGAGGCCGTACCGAGTCTTCGCTGTCCTTCATTGCTATCTTCTATCTGTGTATCTTCTGTCCTTCATTGTTATCTTCCATCTGTGTATCTTCTGTCCTTCATTGCTATCTTCCATCTGTGTATCTTGTCCTTCATTGCTATCTTCCATCTGTGTATCTTCTGTCCTTCATTGATATCTTCCATCTGTGTATCCTCTGTCCTTTTTATCATGTTTATATGTTTAAATTTTATGTATTGGAACCACGTGTATATGTTTATATTTTCTGTCATTGTATAACGTTTATCTATCTTAATCTATTGGTCTTTACTCAAATTTATGTTGATCTATTGTAACTATTTCACGTTTATATTGTTGTATTTTATGTCACTATTTCAAGTTTATATTGGCGTTTTTTCTTTCGATGTATCTCGTTTATATTGATCTATTGTCTGTCCATATATCACGTTTATGTTGATCTATTTTCTATCCCTGTATCACGTTTATATTGATCTATTGTCTGTCCATATATCACGTTTATATTTATCTATTGTCTGTCCCTGTATCACGTTTATATTGATCTATTGTCTGTCCATATATCACGTTTATATTTATCTATTGTCTGTCCCTGTATCATGTTTATATTAATCTATTGTCTGACCGTGTATCACGTTTATGTTAATCTATTTTCTGTCCCTGTATATCGTTCATATTAATCTATTGTCTGTCCCTGTATCACGTTTATATTAATCTATTGTCTGTCCCTGTATCACGTTTATGTTGATCTATTTTCTGTCCCTGTATCACGTTTATATTGATCTATTGTCTGTCCATATATCACGTTTATATTTATCTATTGTCTGTCCCTGTATCACGTTTATATTAATCTATTGTCTGTCCGTGTATCACGTTTATGTTGATCTATTTTCTGTCCCTGTATCACGTTTATATTAATATATTGTCTGTCCCTGTATCACGTTTATGTTGATCTATTTTCTGTCCCTGTATCACGTTTATATTGATCTATTGTCTGTCCATATATCACGTTTATATTTATCTATTGTCTGTCCCTGTATCACGTTAATATAAATCTATTGTCTGTCCCTGTATCACGTTTATGTTGATCTATTTTATGTCCCGGTATGACGTTATATATCTCCATTTTATGTCTTTTTGTATTTATCTATTCTGTCTTTAACACACACATTATCCTGTAGAATTATATCTCACTTTCTATCTGTCTTTATCTCACTTTCTATCTGTCTTTATCTCACTTTCTATCTGTCTTTATCTCACTTTCTATCTGTCTTTATCTCACTTTCTATCTGTCTTTATCTCACTTTCTGTCTTTATCTCACTTTCTATCTGTCTTTATCTCACATTACACATGATCACATTGTTATCGGCGTCAGTCCGACAGATGTGCCGTATGCGTCCCGATCTCTTGTAGTGGTATACCAATGTGGGCCCATTTCTTTGGTTAGTCCATCTCGTCTCGGACAGGTGGACGACCCCGTGGAAGTGTATGGGCATACGGCCACCAACACGTTGTTCAACGTGTCCATCTGTTGTCATACATGCGTACGTCTTTATCTCATTCGTGTATTTATCCCAAACATGCATTCATATATTCCATTCGTATCTCACATGTGCATTTGTCTCACATATGTATTTATATTTGCTATCCTAATTTTACCGATATATTTGTTATCTCCCAAATCGTCATGTTGCACACTAGTATGTATCTCCCCTATCGTTAAATCACGTTCGTATTTATCTACCCTATCTCTATCTCACATTCGTAGTATCTCTGCTATCGTTATCTCACATTCGTATTTATCTCCCCTATATTTATCTCACGATCGTATTTATCTCTCCTATCGTTATATCACGTTCGTATTTATCTCTCCTATTTTTATCTCATATTAGTGGTCATCTCCTCTATCACTAACATTCGTATTGATCTCCCCTATCTTTATCTTACATCCGTATTTATCTCCCCTTTCTTTATCTCATATTCGTATTTATCTCCCGTCTCGCTATCTCACTTTCGTACTTATCTCCCCATTACGATTTCACATTCGTATGGATCACTCATATCCATATCTTCCCTACCATTTATCCCGCGTATCTTTTTTTCTCCCTTATCCTTATCTCCACTACACTAATCTTCCTTATCTCCACTATCCTTATATTCATTATCCTTACCTTCATCACCTTTACCTCCCTCGTCATCACCTACGTTATCCTTATCTCCCTTATCATTATCTCCCTTATCCTTATGTCCCTTATCCTTATCTCCACTATCCGTATCTCCCCTAGTATCTACCCCCATATCCTTATCTCCCCTAGCATTCATCATGCGCATCCTTTATCTCCCTTATCCTTATCTCACTTATCCGTATCCCCCGTATCCTTATTTCTCGTTATCCCTATCTCCCTTGTCTCTCTTATCCGTATATCCCTTATCCTTATATCCCTTATCATTATCTCCACTATCCTTATCCCCCTAGTATCAACCCCATATCCTTATCTTCCCTAGCATTCATCCAGCGTATCCTTTTCCACTATCCTTATCTCCCTAGCAATCATCCCTTATCTCTCCTATTCTATCTCCCCTATCCTTCTTCCTTAGCATTCATCCCATATCTCCCCTATCCTCATCTCCCCTATCCTTATCTCCCCTATCATATCTCTCATATCCTAATCTCCCCTATCCTTATCTCCCTAGCATTCATCCCTTATATCCCCTATCCTTCTTCCCTAACATTCATCCCGTATCTCCCCTATCCTTATCTCCCCTATCCTTATCTCCCCTATCCCTATATGTCGTATCCTTATCTCCCCTAGCATTCAACCCTTATCTCACGTCTGTATTTGCCACGGCTCTTACCCCTTATTGATCCCCTCATTGACAATGCAGGAATGTAGACAGTTCCGTGGAGCCAGATCGTGTCACTTTCCTTGTTATTCTCGTCTTGTCCTCTCGCATCCCTCCCCTCTGAGGACGACGGATTGTTTCCGCTCGCAGTTGTCATAATCTGGCCGACTGTATTGCCCGCGCTGTCCTACTTGCGACGCCATGTTTCCAGTACGCAGTGTCTTGCACTGTATGACAGATGGGACTGTTTTTATTGTCCAGTTCACCAGATGTGCTTACGTGGCATGTTTTTGGGTGGGCACTGTGAATAATAAGCGAGTGTGTGTCTTCCTGCTCGGTCGTCAACCATCATCATCCCGTGGAATAAACGGTATCGGTCAGAATCGAGATTACAGATAGCGGTCGACTTGTAGAGAAAAGTCTCCAGTTAATGGTCGGCTTGTAGGGAACGTAGAAGTAGGTGTCAAGATAATTGTCAACTTTTACAGAAGTTAGTCACTAATGGTCAAATAATTGTCGACTTTTACAGAAGTTAGTCACTAATGGTGAAATAATTGTCGACTTTTACAGAAGTTAGTCACTAATGGTGAAATAATTGTCGACTTTTACAGAAGTTAGTCACTAATGGTCAAATAATTGTCGACTTTTACAGAAGGTAGCAACAGGCTCACATCTATTTGCGAGAGAGATCATGAAATTTGAAACGGCGTGTCTTGGTTACGATACGTAATCGACAGATGCTAGTTATGATGCTGTGTGCCATCCGAGGAGGAACTGTTAGGCCACTGTCGGTGTTGATACTGACAAGACACACCTGACGAACATTTCTGCAAGGTCAAGGAAGATACGTCTGCTCGAATGATGTCGGTGTCTAACACGAGTAGATCTTGTGTCGTCTCGCGATCTGCGGTTTATATAACACCCGTGTCTGTTAGTCACCAGTTTCCATGGCAGACATTCACTCGCCGGCAATAGTGTAAATATTTTTCTTTTGGACTTGCCGCTGATTGGAGGAGTCCCGCACTTAAAGTCCCGCAATGTATTATTGTGACTTCCTGGAGATTGCGCTTCCGGTTTGTCTTTGGAGGTAAGCAGCTATCGCCCTTTTTGTCATCTTTAATCACATGCTGTGACAAGTAGCTCTACATGATGGCACATAATCTCAATCTTGTATAACGATAAACAGGCTCGTATATGTATATAATCTCTGATATATATATATATATATATGTATCACACGCACGCATATCCAGATCGACATATTTATATATGTGTGTGCTAGATCAGGACTCGTCACTTTATCATATTTGGTGCCAACTTTTAAAACGTTCGTGAGACTACATTTTCCATACCGCCGACTAATATCTAAACTGAAGAACATTTCGCGATCGCCCTGTCTGTATATTTTGAAAGTTTTTAATACATCATCATCACCATCATCAAGTGTCAAGGCCTTTGCAGAGCGTCGCTTCCATCACAGCACTTCTGAAAGAAACTCTCTTGCCAAATCTTCAGCCTGCTCCAGAGTCACGCCGACGCATTCCTGGACATGTTGGTCCCATCGCCTTCTTGGTCGCCTGTGACTCTCATGTCCGGCACAATACCTCCCCTTACGGTTCTCCCAAGACCGTTGTGTCGTTTGATGTGGCCGACGTATTTCACATTTGTTTGTATGATGGGATGTATAAACCAGTTCTTCTCTATGTCCAACTCTTGGTGAATGTCTATGCTCTTCTTTTTTTCGGTCCATGGTATTCTGAGAAGCTTTCTATAACATTTCGACTCGAAGAACTCGATTGTCTAACTTTAGATTTAGGTAACTGTCCATGTTTCACAGCCGTATGCTGTCATGGGAAAAGCACAGGCGCTCAAAATTGTCACTTTTATTGGTTCGTTGATATTCGGTTATAGTTTCCTCAGGTTGTGTAGCGTCTGTATTGTCAAAATAATAATAGTATTAATAATAATAATAGTACTAATAATAAATTATTAATGCAGAATATGATTATTCTGCTAGCCACATGAAAGCTAAAATGGCCCACTAGTGATCGCTAGTGCCCCAGGTTGAGGGCGATAGTCGATTACTGACTACAGTAATTCAACAACTGATATCGATAGTCGATTATTGACTAAAGTAATTCAACAACTGATATCAATAGTCGATTACTGACTAAAGTAATATAATAACTGATATCGATAGTCGATTACTGACTAAAGTAATTCAGCAGATTATATCGATAGTTGAGTACTGACTAAAGGTCAATTTACCTAATGTGAACGGGATATACAACGGAATTGGAGTCAGTATCTTGCCGAAGACGGAATGTATCGAACCGAAATGGTGCAAATCTCGCAGTCAAGCTGTAAACTAGCGACAGAACGTATTCCGTTCATCGGACTACATCCTGCTACTTTGCAAAGCCCTGATCAGGGCTTGGTAGCCGGAGATTGAGAACGGCCAGGACTTGGTAGCGGGCATAGCGGGAGATTGAGAACGTTCAGGGCTTGGTAGCGGGAGATTGAGAACGTTCAGGGCTTGGTAGCGGGAGATTTAGAACGTTCAAAGCTTGGTAGCGGGAGATTGAGAACGTTCAGGGCTTGGTAGCGGGAGATTTAGAACGTTCAAAGCTTGGTAGCGGGAGATTGAGAACGAACAAAGAAGAGGAAAAGGAGGAGTGAGTCTACCACACACATAAGGCTTCCAGAACAGCATACAAGCGAGATGCAGACCACATCCGGGTGACACTTGACGTGGGAAGGTTAGGACCAGTGTTACCTTCATGTAATAGACAACTAAAAAAGGTTGTGCTTGGGGTTAGCAACGTCATCATTTAAAACTGTCCCTATTGAAATCACTATTGCAAGTGATGGGATACCGGCGTTCTGTAGTGGCACGTTTTATCGGTGACCATGTTGTTCACGTGGGGAGAGAAGGAGAAAGAAGTAGGAATGGAGACGAAGTAGTTGCCACCAGTCCAACCCAAAATGTCTTCATATCAAAAATAGCAGTGATATTATCAGGATTTGCACACACCCGCGCGCACAAATACGCGCACGCAAACACACGCACACTTTAAGCAGCGAAACCGGAAACAACGAACAATATACGGATTCCGTGGAACGAAGATTAAATGGTTCAGCCAACACGTTTTTATCGTTGCTCTCAAGTAATCTTATCTAGTCCCCTCATACACATGGTGATCTGTCCCTACATTCTATCCCTCAAGTAATCTCATCTAGTCCCCTCATACACATGGTGATCTGTCCCTACATTCTATTCCTCAAGTAATCTCATCTAGTCCCCTCATACACATGGTGATCTGTCCCTACATTCTATCCCTCAAGTAATCTCATCTAGTCCTCTCATACACATGATGATCTGTCCCTACATTCTATTCCTCAAGTAATCTCATCTAGTCCCCTCATACACATGGTGATCTGTCCCTACATTCTATCCCTCAAGTAATCTCATCTAGTCCCCTCATACACATGGTGATCTGTCCCTACATTCTATCCCTCAAGTAATCTCATCTAGTCCCCTCATACACATGGTGATCTGTCCCTACATTCTATCCCTCAAGTAATCTCATCTAGTCCTCTCATACACATGATGATCTGTCCCTACATTCTATTCCTCAAGTAATCTCATCTAGTCCCCTCATACACATGGTGATCTGTCCCTACATTCTATCCCTCAAGTAATCTCATCTAGTCCCCTCATACACATGGTGATCTGTCCCTACATTCTATCCCTCAAGTAATCTCATCTAGTCCCCTCATACACATGGTGATCTGTCCCTACATTCTATCCCTCAAGTAATCTCATCTAGTCCTCTCATACACATGGTGATCTGTCCCTACATTTTATCCCTCAAGTAATCTCATCTAGTCCTCTCATACACATGATGATCTGTCCCTACATTCTATCCCTCAAGTAATCTCATCTAGTCCTCTCATACACATGGTGATCTGTCCCTACATTTTATCCCTCAAGTAATCTCATCTAGTCCTCTCATACACATGATGATCTGTCCCTACATTCTATCCCTCAAGTAATCTCATCTAGTCCTCTCATACACATGGTGATCTGTCCCTACATTTTATCCCTCAAGTAATCTCATCTAGTCCTCTCATACACATGATGATCTGTCCCTACATTCTATCCCTCAAGTAATCTCATCTAGTCCCCTCATACACATGCTCAACTGTTTGCACTACAGAATGATCCTCCCCACGCTCTATAGAACATCAGTCCCCAACTCTTGTCTGCAGACACAGACACATATTCCATAATCCAGCAAACAAATCGTCTATTTGCCATTGAGGGTGAATTGGACATGCGTAGGTGAAAGAGACATCAGGAAGCAGTTAATGTGCACAGAAGTGGCGTGTCTATCTCCAGGTGCCCTTCCCATCTCGAGGTGCCCTTTCCATCTCGAGGTGCCCTTCCCATCTCCAGGTACCCTTCCATCTCGAGGTGCCCTTTCCATCTCTAGGTACCCTTCCATCTCCAGGTGCCCTTCCCATCTCCAGGTGCCCTTCCCATCTCCAGGTGCCCTTCCCATCTTCAGGTACCTTTCCATCTCCGGGTGCCCTTCCCATCTCCAGGTGCCCTTCCCATCTCCAGGTACCCTTCCATCTCGAGGTGCCCTTTCCATCTCCAGGTACCCTTCCATCTCCAGGTGCCCTTCCCATCTCCAGGTACCCTTCCATCTCCAGGTGCCCTTCCCATCTCCAGATGCCCTTCCCATCTCGAGTACCCTTCCCATTTCCATATATCCTTCCCATCTTGAAGTGCCCTTCCCATTTCCAGATACCTTTCCAATCTCGAGGTGCCCTTCCCATCTCGATGTGCCCTTCCCATCTCGAGGTGCTCTTCCCATCTCCAGATGCCCCGATGGGGACCCGGTTGTCTAGAGGTAAGGTGTCCGTCTCGGGTGGGGGACCCGGTTGTCTAGAGGTAAGGTGTCCATCTCGGGTGGGGAACCCGGTGGTCTAGAGGTAAGGTGTCCATCTCGGGTGGGGAACCCGGTGGTCTAGAGGTAAGGTGTCCATCTCGGGTGGGGAACCCGGTGGTCTAGAGGTAAGGTGTTCACTCGGATGCTGGAGGTTGAGACCGGAATTTTTTGACGTGTATCTTCCGGTAAAAATTTTAACTTTCATGTGGTTAATTTAAGCTTTCATGTGGTTGATTTTAGCTTTCATGTGGTTGATTTTAGCTTTCATGTGGTTGATTTTAGCTTTCATGTGGTTGATTTTAGCTTTCATGTGGTTGATTTTAGCTTTCATGTGGTTGATTTTAGCTTTCAGGTGGGCGCTTTTAACTTTCATGTGGTTAATTTTAGCTTTCATGTAGGCGAGTTTAACTTTTATGTGGTTGATTTTAGCTTTCATTTGGTTGATTCTAGCTTTCATGTGGTTGATTTTAGCTTTCATGGGGGTGATTTTAGCTTTCAGGGTGGCGCTTTTAACTTTCATGTGGTTAATTTTAGCTTTCATGTAGGCGAGTTTAACTTTCATGTGGTTGATTTTAGCTTTCATGGGGGTGATTTTAGCTTTCATGGGGGTGATTTTAGCTTTCATGGGGATGCTTTTAGCTTTCATGTGGGCGATTTTAACTTCCATGTGAGCGATGTTAGCTTTCATGGGGGTGATCTTAGCTTTCATGGGGGTGATCTTAGCTTTTATGGGGGTGATCTTAGCTTTTAGGTGGCGGTAGCAAAATAATGACATTCTGTAATAAAAACATCAAAAATATAGAGACGGTGGACGATTGCGGAATTTAATTCAATTGAGATTGTTGTGAAGTGAGCGAAAAGGAAAATTTACCGTCACCAAAGTGATAAAAGTGGACGCCAAAAATAAATAGTTTGAAGAGCACTGGTCAAAAGCATTTGTACTGCCATTGTCACTGAACATGTGTGCAGCTTCTGTTCCAGTTTGTAATGTCTAAGTGTTCATCCTGATTGGAATCGATTCTATATTTACCATATCTCGATGCCAGATCTAAAAGGGAAGTGACGTATTGTTGGAAGATTATGGTTAAGATTCTCAGATAACCCCCTCATCAATCACTCGCCATTAAAATGTGCATATGGGCCTGGGACCAGCAAATCTGTGTTAGTTAGGGAATCTAGTCGTACATCTGTGGGTCGTCGGGTGGGATCGCTGGCTTCAGTGGGTCAATGTGCAACTTGGTGCACGCTACCGTACAGGAGTGGGGAAGAGAAATGGAAAGACAATGACATGGAAGAGAAAAAGAGAGAGAGAGAGAGAGGGGCACGCAGGCAAAGAGATGGAGAATGTCATGGAAGAGAGAGCGAGAGAGAGAGATGCAGGCAGGCAGAGAGATGGAGAATGTCATGGAAGAGAGAGAGAGAGAGGCACGCAGACAAAGAGATGCAGAATGTCATGGAAGAGAGAAAGAGAGAGCGAGAGAGAGATGCAGGCAGGCAGAGAGAGGGAGAATGTCATGGGAGAGAGAGAGAGAAAGAGAGAGAGATGGAGAGAGAGGGGACGAAAGAGAGATCGAAATGGACAGAGGAAAAGGGACAGATAATTATTGTACAAGAAAGTATCCCCCATGACCTAGGAAAGTGAGAGCTACAAAGAGAGAGAGAGAAAAAAAGAGTAGAAACAGTGCAGAAGATAACCATTGTTTACTTAGTTGTTTACCCTGTGGTGCAGAGGTTTGCCACAAACACCGCTAGACTTTTCCATTTGATGTCTTCATCAGGATCTGGGGTTCCAGTTTCTTGTAGACATTCTTACATTGTCATGTAGCGGACTTTGGTTAGTCCTCGTAGTCTCCATCCATTACTCTCCTGGTAGCCTTCCCATTACTGTCCTGGTAGCCTTACCATTACTGTCCTGTTAGCCTTCCAATGACTCTCCTGGTAGCCTTCCCATGACTCTCCTGGTAGCCTTCCCATGACTGTCCTGGTAGCCTTCCATTACTGTCCTGGTAGCCTTCCCATGACTCTCCTGGTAGCCTTCCCATTACTGTCCTGGTAGCCTTCCATTACTGTCCTGGTAGCCTTCCCATGACTCTCCTGGTAGCCTTTCTTTCAGCAGAAATGGTCAAGACATCGTGGTTGAAAGATCTCTCCTTGTCTGCAAGGTTTGCGTGTCGAGATAGTACTTCTTACTTTTCTCATTTTCCTCCATCTTCTCGTTATTGTTCTTCTTTGTCTTCTTCTTTTTCGCCTTGTCCTCCTCCTTCTCATTCTCATTTTCCTTCGCCTTTTCCTTCTTCTTCTTCTTCTTCTTCTTAATCCGTATCACCTTGGAGTGTATAGGCCATGAACTGACCCTCCCCAAGTAGACCAATCCTGGACTATTATCTCCGCCTTCTGCCTACATCTTCTGCCTACATCTTCTGCCTGCTGTTCTGGTAATAGCCTCTAGGTCTCCTCTCAGTGTGTTCTATGGCCCTCCTTTATTTCTTTTCCTGATTACCTGGTTGTGGCTCTCGCTGTGTGTGGCACATCCAGGGCTGTTCCACAAGTCTCTGTCCTGTTCTCTCCTTTCGTTTGTAACCTTGCCGTTGAAGAATCTTCGAGATTTGCTGATAAATTCCTGTAATCTCTTAATAAAGTCATTTTTTTCCTTCCATAATCCCGTTATCAACTGGCAGTAGCACAAAAAAATGGTGATAGGAGAAAACATTGACGAAACCTGGATTTAAAGTGAAACCATTCTGTGAGTTATACCTGGGCCAAATCTCGACACGTCCTCGTATTTCTGCTCTATTATGATGTGAGCTTTTGCGGTATCCCATAATGCTTTAGTAGTTTCCAAAGTGTATTCATATCCAACATTTCATAGTCAATAAAGTCTCGAGTGGTGCGCCGGGCTCTTTGTGAATGACAAGGACAAGGATAGCACCACTGTCCCATAAGAGAGCATGTCATAAGAGGCGACTAACTGTGTAGTATTGCATAACATGGCTCCTAACAGGCTGCGGGTCAACTTTGTTCTAGTCTTTGATTTTATTAAGATGAACTTGCACATCGGTTAACCACCCTCCGAAAGTGATTGTCCCAACGTAGTTGAGTATTAACCTGCTCGAGCCTAGCCCGCTAAGCAGGAAACCATTCTCCCGGCTACATCCAGCTGGGACCTGGCATCTGCCCCTGTAGAAGTACAGGTTGACTAAGAAGAAAGTTAATGTATTGACCTCTATTCTATGAAATGCTGAACTTGTTTCTCACAGCTTTATGTTTGATTATGTCCAGTATAACTTTTCAATACTTTCCCAATGTTCTGACAAGAGCATAATTGGTCTATGACTTTTACACCTTTGTAGATAGAGCGCGGTGTTTTTCTTAGTTTTAAGGTTTTCCCAATTGTGGCTCCTTCATTTTCGCCCACTTCTATTGCTCCTTATTACTAAAGTCCATGTCCATAATCTGTTCTAGTCAGTCGTCTGTAACGTTTATCCATTTGTCCTGAGAAACTGAGACGTTGGTCCGGTCAGGCACAACATACTGACCAGGATGTCGCGTCAGGGTCAGGCACAACATACTGACCAGGATGTCGCGTCAGGGTCAGGCACAATATACTGACCAGAATGTCGTGTCAGGGTCAGGCACAACATACTGACCAGGATGTCGCGTCAGGGTCAGGCACAACATACTGACCAGGATGTCGCGTCCGGGTCAGGCACAACATACTGACCAGGATGTCGCGTCAGGGTCAGGCACAACATACTGACCAGGATGTCGCGTCAGGGTCAGGCACAACATACTGACCAGGATGTCGCGTCATGGTCAGGAACAGCATACTGACCAGAATGTCGCGTCAGGGTCAGGTACAACATACTGACCAGAATGTCGCGTCAGGGTCAGACATAATATACTGACCAGAATGTCGTGTCAGGGTCAGACATAATATACTGACCAGAATGTCGCATCAGGGTCAGGCACAACATACTGACCAGGATGTCGCGTCAGGGTCAGACATAACATACTGACCAGAATGTCGTGTCAAGGTCAGACATAATATACTGACCAGAATGTCGCGTCAGGGTCAGGCACAACATACTGACCAGGATGTCGCGTCAGGGTCAGACATAATATACTGTCCAGGATGTCGCGTCAGGGTCAGGCACAACATACTGACCAGGACTACTCTCTTCCGTGTAGCGATCCCTTGAAACATGCTGTTTTCAAGGCGCTCTGGCTGAGGAAATGTGAATCGACGTGATCCTCATAGTAGTGAGCGACTCGAAGATGAAGGCAAGCATAGCACAACCACCCGGAGGACCACGGTCCACTTTCTACAAACAACCACTAAACAACCTTTTCAGGGCGCACACAAGAGTAAACACACTCATTGTCCTTTTGTATGTACTTGTAGTCGAGTGTGTGTACAAACATGTGATGGACTTGATGTTTTTCCATGGTGAAGGGCCTGCCTGTTTATGCCTTGGCTGATATATTGGTTATTGACAGCTAACTTCTATTTATAAAGGTCACTCCATCTATCCACCACCTGTTGACGTGCTTGGTAGGAGGGCTGCCTTCTTCGCGAGTGCGAAACCTTTGTCGAAAGATATAAATAGGCGTTTGCGGTCTTCTCTCAAGTTGTACTTTGTGTACAACGTGTTTCCTTTGGTAGCCCACCGTGTTATTTTCTGTGTCCTTCAATGGAGAAAGGACATGAGTCGTGCAGATATAATGAGGACTGACTGCCGTGTAAACACATTAGCTGACACTTGGTTTGTGTGTATTTCCCATCATTCCCGGGTGTGTACGTTATTGGACGCCAGTGCGGTCCCCACTATGGCTTCACCCCCTAATTCAAACAATGAATTTGATTTAGCCGTCCTACCATGTTTGTCCCGTTCATTCGTGACTCTAAGAGTGCGGGGAGCTGACGTTTTCTCTCCTGAACCAAGTGTTGTAAGGCAGTGTTATTGCAGGATTCATGTTATGTAATCTATCGATCTGCCAGGTTGTCTTCGTTATGTCTTGTAAGCAGATTTTATTTTGTTATATGCGCGCATTGGTAGTAGACGTAATGTATTTTTCATGGTGTGACCGAAACATGTTATTTCACGTGATCGGTACATGTAGTAGTTTAAACCCAATTATGAAGATGCAGCAGTTCCTACACAACTCGGTACATGCAGCAGTTCTTACACAATTATGTACATGCAGCAGTTCTTACACAAATTATGTACATGCAGTAGTTCTTACACAATTCGGTACGTGCAGTAGTTCCCATAAACGTCGTACATGCAGTAGTTCTTACACAACTATGTACATGCAGTAGTTCTTACACAATTCTGTACATGCAGTAGCTCTTACACAATTATGTACATGTAGTAGTTTCTACACAATTCTGTACATGCAGTAGTTCGTGCACAATTCTGCACATGTAGTAGTTCTTACACAATTATGTACATGCAGTAGTTCTTACACAATGCTGTACATGTAGTAGTTCTTACACAATTCTGTACATGCAGTAGTTCGTGCACAATTCTGCACATGTAGTACCCACACAATGTTCCATATCATTTTCCTCCTGTCTCTCCTAGTAAAATTGATGCCATTCCTCAAGCATTGAATTCCACTCACTGTAACCTTTCTCTGTTTAGCTGTGGGTAGCGGTCATGTCTGGCACAGGTAACAGAGACTTGGCAAGAATATACCGTTTATGATTTACCGTGTAAGTTTCCAAGCCAATGTTCAGAAGTAGTAGTAGCAGTTGGTAAGTCACTACCGAGCCTTTTTGACACATACTTTCACCCCGCTGAGGTATTTCATCTTCCATACAATAATGTTTCACAGTTGCTTGAACTTCACGATCTGTTTAAGTTGGTTATTGTTTTGTGCACCGTTTCCTGATGATATTATACACATTAATCAGCTCGATAGATCACAGGTATTTGCGCCAACACCATTCGTCTCTGATCGTGCCCAATTGTGTTCTGCTTAGTATATTAGGGTTTGGTTATTTGTAAAGAGTAGTTCATGTAGAAAGGTGTTGTTCACAATACCGTGGTAGCGAAAAGGAAAATGCAGATTTCTTAAAATAACTGGTTGTCGAGGAAAAATGGTTAGTAACCAATATCTTGTCAAGAAAGCTAAAATATTTGGGCCACATCAAACGCCATAAAGGCCTGAAGAGAACGATGCTGGAAGGTATTTGGCTGTAAAGCGGGACAGAGGCGGACCGAGGAGAAGATGGGCACAAGACATCATGGAGGTCCTGAGAATTACAGCGACAGAAGCAGACCGAGGAGAAGATGGGCACAAGACATCATGGAGGTCCTGAGAATTACAGCGACAGAAGCAGACCGAGGAGAAGATGGGCACAAGACATCATGGAGGTCCTGAGAATTACAGCGACAGAAGCAGACCGAGGAGAAGATGGCACAAAACATCATGGAGGTCCTGAGAATTACAGCGACAGAGGCAGGAGTGCTGGCTAGAGATCGAGTCTTACAGAGTGCCTTTTGTGATAACTCAAAGGACATGCCACATGATGAGGTCATATATGCACTTTGCTTCTTTGTTTTGTATGTTGAATTTCACGTTTGGTCTTGAAATTAGATTGACATTTGGTATTATTTTGTATATGTAAACGCAAGACGGCAGTGGCGAAACCACCAGACGGTCGTCAGTAGGACTGCATTATTGCTGACCGATCTATCGCTCTGCCCGATGGACATATCTCTCTTAACTGTTTATTTGTTGTAAATTCCAGAAAAATCTGTCGACATTGCAAGTGCCCCCCTGAGGTTCATGACATGTCAGTGGGTGGTGATGGCAGTGGCGCAGGGCTGAGAGGTACTGGTCGCTTAACCCGGGATCTCAAACGGAACTCCACCTCCGATGACGACAGTGGATGCCCTTTGGAAGAGTTTGCATGGGTCCCGCCTGGACTTCAACCGGAACAGGTCAGTCAGTATACTCGTGTATCTGTGTGTGTGCGTGCGTGCGTCCGTGCGTGCGCATGCGTGCGTGCATGTCTATGTACTTGTGACTGTATGTATACTTGTGTATGTGCGTCACGTATGTGTGTCACTTCTTTGTACTGAAATGCGTGTATGTACATTTATGTGAGTGTACATATGTGTATTTAGTGCTTTTGTATACATGTGCGTACATTACTGTTTATTCTGATATGCGTGTATGTACATATGTGCTGGTTTGTCGGGGTGTGTGTACATGTGTATGCTGTTTGTGTTGGTGATGTCGGTATGCATGCATATGTGCTGGTTTGTATGTACACATGTGTGAATACTATTTTACCTTTATGTACACACGAGTATTTTCTTACCTTATCCTTCTATGTGTGAATGTTCTTAATATGTGTACGTGTTTTTGTTTATACAACACACACATACATCAGTGTGTATTTTTAACTGTATATATATATGCAAAATGTTTGTCTGTGTTATATCCGTGCATAGTTGCTTAAGTGAACAAATGCCTGTCGGACTGTTTGCCTGCCTGTCCACTCACAATGTCCAGGGAGATTGGATGACCTCTCGTTTTGTCTCACATACAATATGACAATTTAAGTGCTCAATGTTTCGTCTCGCATACAATCTGACATTTTAAGCGCCCGATTACCAGGAAGTGACGTGAAGCAAATGGGCAGATAAAGTTCGATTATGTTGGATAAAACTGCATAGGTTCTCCGTGCATCTGCCACGCACAGACACAGCAGCGGTGCACGTATATCTATCATGTCCCAGCCACTTATGGGCGTTCTTGTCAACTATTTGGACAGACTTATATATTTTGTACGCATTATTCTATACTGGATATGTGATGGGGCTGTGTGGCTTACTGGCGATCATCATTTGTAATGTTATGTTCAACATCATCATCATCAGCATGATGATAACCAGCATCACCACCATCCTCATCAGCATCACCATCACCACCATCATCACCACCACCACCATCACCACCATCATCACCACCACCACCATCACCACCACCACCACCATCACCACCATCATCACCATCATCACCACCACCACCATCACCACCACCATCACCACCACCATCACCATTATCACCACCACCACCATCACCACCACCACCATCACCACCACCATCACGATTATCACCACCATCACCACCACCATCACCATCACGACCACCATCACGACCACCATCACCACCACCACCACCACCACCATTATCACCACCACCATCACCATCACGACCACCATCACCACCACCACCATTATCACCATCACCATCACGACCACCATCACCACCACCATTATCACCATCACCACCATTATTACCATCACCACCATTATCACCATCACCACCACCACCATCATCACCACCACCATAACCACCACCATCACCACCACCATTATCGCCATCACCACCATCATCACCACCATCATTACCACCACCACCACCATCATAACCACCATCACCAGCCACCATTACCATGACCATCATCACCACCATCATTACCACCACCACCACCATCATCACCCCCATCACCACCACCATTATCACCATCACCACCACCATTATCACCACCATCATCACCACCATCACCACCACCATCACTACCATCATCACCACCACCATCACCACCACCATCACCACCACCATCACTACCATCATCACCACCACCATCACCACCACCATCACTACCATCACTACCATCATCACCACCACTACCATCATCACCACCATCACTACCATCACCACCACCATTACCATCACTACCACCATCACCATCACTACCATCATCACCACCATCACCACCATCACTACCATCACCACCATCACTACCACGTGTGTACTTTTTCACTCTAGTATCAGCATGAAGCCACTCGAGTGGTGCCTGGTTTAAAGAAGAAAAGAACCCATATAACCACCCACGCATGTAATAATAGACAATTATAGAAGTTTGTACATGGGGCTAACAACATCCTCATGTAAAATTATAAAACGTCACCTGGAATATCAAGATAATGTAGTCATTACCCTATGCTCTACTGGGAGCGGAATAATAGTAATAATAATAATAATAGTACAAATAACAATAGTAGTAGTAAAAGTAATAATGATAGTTCTTAGTCGACCTGTACTTTACCTGGGGCAGATGCCACTCGGGAAATGATAGTAAAAATAATAGTAATAGTAATGATAATAAAAATGGTTATCTTCTTCTTCTTCTTCTTCTTCATCGTACGCAGTCAGACATCAAACTTTATTTTTTCGAAAAAAGCAGCGGTCATCCTGAGGCTGTCGACACTGCCATAGAGCTTGTCTAGTGTTGCCACTGGTGATGGCCACATCTGCTCTCTCTGATCCTCGTATGTCGGGCAGATGCTCAGCGGTCATTTTCCCGGTACCACACGGGCATTCGTCGGTGCCACCTAACTTCAATTTGTTGAATAGGTGGTACCTCAGTCTATTGTGGCCAGTGCGAAGTCTGAAGACCACGACCTGCTCTCTTCTGTTCAACTGGTAATAGGCACCGTTTTTTGTGTAACCAGTATGTTCAGTTTCCCATTTGGTCATGTATCTAGCTCTAAAAAGCCGTTTTGACTCTTCGTATGTCATACTAGTATCTGGTTGTGGTAGTCTTGCACCTTCTTTTGCCAGTCTGCCTGCTCGTTGCCTTGGATGTTACAGTGGGATGGAACCCATTGTACCACTACCCTTTTTGGTGCGGACTGCTGGTATAGTTGACATAGTACTGCTCTTAAATCATTATAATAATGGTTATAAGATAATAGTAACAAATTAATACAAGTAATAATAAAAGTAATAGTACTTCACTTACTTACTTAGTCACTCCTCTTCTACTATGAGGTGTAGAAGTATAACAATTATATTACAAATACTAATAGTTATAATAATGGCATTAATAATGCTGGTAACAGTTGTAATAATAATAATGATCATGGCCATGTGTCCAGCACAAATGAATTCTTTACGTGCAAAACAGTTATGTATTCTTGTTGAGGGGGGCTTCAAGTACACTTTCCTTTACAAGCTAGTGCTGCTATCGCCATGCACAACCCAACATAGCCGCATTTTACGACATGCATCATACGATGCAGCGATCCCATTCTTGTCTCCCCAATATGTGACTTGGAATCCATACCCGGATGTGCTGCTATGGTTTGTCTCGGCTTCACGTCTGTTACTTATATCACTCACTACTCTGATCTGAACCTCAGCCCAGCTGTACCATAGGCAAGAAACCGCAGCAGTTTAACAATTAAAGAGCTTCCACCCTTCCTACACCCTGCCTCACATCTCCCACCCTCCAATCGGCCCATTCCCCCCCCCCCCCCCCCCGCCCCTCAGCTCACACACACTCTTTTCTCAATCCGCCAACCACCATGTGGTTCTCTCACACATCCTTGCTTTTCTTTTCTCCCCCCCCCCCCCTTCCACCTGTCCGTTCTTCACCCCAACTCTCCCGGAACTGATCACTTTTAGGCAACTAGTATTTATGTGGTCACTAATTCTTATTTTCAGTTTTCTCGCATTTTTGTTGCCATTACTGCACCTTTTTGTTGCCTTCTCTGACCTTCTTTGCACCTTTTGTTGCCGTTTCTGCCCTTTTTGTTGCCTTTTCTGCCCTTTTTGTTGCCTTTTCTGCCCTTTTGTTGCCTTCTCTGCACCTTTTGTTGCCTTTTCTGCCCTTTTTGTTGCCGTTTCTGCCCTTTTTGTTGCCTTCTCTGCACCTTTTGTTGCCTTTTCTGCCCTTTTTGTTGCCGTTTCTGCCCTTTTTGTTGCCTTCTCTGCACCTTTTGTTGCCTTTTCTGCCCTTTTGTTGCCTTTTCTGCCCTTTTGTTGCCTTTTCTGCCCTTGTGTTGCCTTTTGTGCCCTTTTTGTTGCCTTCTCTGCACCTTTTGTTGCCGTATCTTCACCTGTACTCCAACAACATAAACATTGCCGTCAATCCATAGTTCTCTACATGCTCCCTCATTAACAAACAATGACACACAATTATCGTGTAATGAAACAAACTGAAAGAGTTACCCTTCTCCCCCCCCTCTGTCTACCAGACAACGAGCGCACCAAATTCGCGCCTTGTTCTCCAAACGTCGTAGTTGGTGCTCGGTTGGGGAAAATTGTTTAAATATTCAGAAAAACACGCAGACAAACCTGGGCAACTATGTAATGGAATATTGTCGTGTGTTGTTGCACTTGTAATGTCACGAACGCTGTCAAATGTGTACTTGTATGGGAGTGATTGGGCGACACAGAACGTGTTCGTCCACATAATGTGAAGTGAGCAAATATGAATGCATTGTGTGTCGGCGAATGTTTGCTTAGTGTATTACTGCGCCAGTGTAACTACAGCTGTTATCAGTGTGTCAGTGTATCGTGTTTTTGGATGAATGTGTGTAATGTCTGCCAATTAAGTGTATCACAGTGTATATTAAGTGTATCTTGTATCACAGTGTAAATGTATCGGGTCATTGTAGTAGCAAACTCACAATGAGTAAGTTTACTCTTTGTGCGTGTTGAAAACAGCCTGTTTGCAGGGAGCACTACATTGAAGAGAAATAGTGGTCTTGATCAGTATGTTGTGCCTGACTCTGACTAGACGTCCTAGGTCAGTATGTTGTGCCTGACTGACCAGACGTCCTAGGTCAGTATGTTGTGCCTGACTCTGACCAGACGTCCTGGTTCAGTATGTTGGGCCTGACTGACTAGACGTCCTAGGTCAGTATGTTGGGCATGACTGACCAGACGTCCTAGGTCAGTATGTTGTGCCTGACTCTGACCAGACGTCCTGGGTCAGTATGTTGTGCCTGGCTCTGACCAGACGTCCTAGGTCAGTATGTTGTGCCTGGCTCTGACCAGACGTCCTAGGTCAGTATGTTGTGCCTGACTCTGACCAGACGTCCTGGGTCAGTATGTTGTGCCTGGCTCTGACCAGACGTCCTAGGTCAGTATGTTGTGCCTGGCTCTGACCAGACGTCCTAGGTCAGTATGTTGTGCCTGGCTCTGACCAGACGTCCTAGGTCAGTATGTTGTGCCTGGCTCTGACCAGACGTCCTAGGTCAGTATGTTGTGCCTGACCGGACTAGCGAACCCTATCGGGTCATTGTGTGAGTGTAACTTCTATCATTTGACTTATCTACAGTGTATAATCAGGGACAATTCATTGCTTCGAATATAATAGGCGTAACAGAGTAAATTGTATCACCGAGTGAGGCAGGGTTGATGTTGTTGTGGTTTTCTGTTTCTTCTTCTTCTTCTTCTTCTTCTTCTTCTTCTTCTTACTTTCGTAGAAAATTAAAAATGAACCAAACCTGTTCGAGAAGAACTGGTCGTGTCAGGTTTTCTCCAGTTCTTGCCAGCCTTTAGGTCTATTCTCCCCGTGTCCTTCGTCTCACCGTGACATCCCCCCCCGACATTAGTCTCACCGTGACATTCGTCTCCCCGTCACATTAATCTCATCATGACCTTCGTCTCCTCGTGACATTAGTCTCACCGTGACATTAGTCTCCCGCGACATTAGTCTCACCATGACCTTCGTCTCCCCGTGTCATTCGCCCCCCCCCCCCGTGACATTAGTCTCACCATGACCTTCGTTTCCCCGTGTCATTCGCCCCCCCCCCCGTGACATTAGTCTCACCATGACCTTCGTCTCCTCGTGACATTAGTCTCACCATGACCTTCGTCTCCCCGTGACATTAGTCTCCCCGTGTTCTTCATCTCCGAGTGACCTTGGTCTCCCCGTGAGTATAGTCTTTAGCACAACTGGTTTAGTCTTGCACTGTAATCCACTTTTAACTCCCCGACCTACGAGTAGTCTAGTACGGTGTGAGTAGCCCTTATCTATTGGAGTAGCCCTTGTCTAGGTGAGTAGCCCTTGTCTATTGGAGTAGCCCTTATCTACGTGAGTAGCCCATATCGCTGTGAGTAGCCCATATCGCTGTGAGTAGCCCTTATCGCTGTGAGTAGCCCTTATCTATGTGAGTAGCCCTTATCTATGTGAGTAGCCCTTATCTATGTGAGTAACCCTTATCGCTGTGAGTAGCCCTTATCGCTGTGAGTATATGCTTTATCACCATGAGTAAAGCCGTTATCGTAAAAGGACAACTAAAGAGGGATGCACATGGGGTTTCAACGTCGCCAAACGAGGTATGGACCAAACATTGAACCGTGAAGAGTTCTGCATGAACTTCCACTTACACGACCTACCGCTACACGACCTACCACTCCACGGCCTACCACTTCTCGACCTACCACTACACGACCAACCACTACACGACCTACCGATACAGGATGAAAAAATATTTTAATGGTGCCCCTCCCCCCACCCCCACCCCACCCCTTTCTTCCCATCCCTCATGGAGACCAATTCTAGTGGCAAACTCTTTGCTGAAACGGAAATGGAAATGTCAGAATTGTATGACATATAATCAGGGGGAGTTAGTTGCCCATCGCAAGCCATCATGGCGCCTTATCAGAAGGTTGTGTCTTGATGAAGTGACGCGGTGTGTTTGGATTATAGTGAGGGAAAATACTGCGCTGGTCATCAACCTCACTCTCTGGTCTTGAGCTACCTTGGGCCAGTGGCAAGGCATAAGTCAAGACGACTGGAGATAATTCAGGATTGAAGCACTCTGGTCACACCACCTTTGAGATCAGTGGTTGCTTGAAACCTGCAGAGTCTACATAGTGAGTATGTGTATGGGGACATATAGCGGGGATGAGTATGTGTGTGGTGACATATAGCGGGGGTGAGTATGTGTGTGGGGACATATAGTGGAGGTGAGTATGTGTGTGGTGACATATAGTGGAGGTGAGTATGTGTGTTGGGACATATAGTGGGGGTGAGTATGTGTATGGGGACATATAGTGGGGGTGAGTATGTGTGTGGGGCCATATAGCGGGGGTGAGTATGTGTGTGTTGACATATAGCGGGGGTGAGTATGTGTGTGGGGATATGCAGTGGAGGTGAGTATGTGTGTGGTGACATATAGTGGGGGTGAGTAAGTGTGTGGTGACATATAGCGGCGGTGAGTATGTGTGTGGGGACATATAGTGGAGGTGAGTATGTGTGTGGGGACATATAGTGGGGGTGAGTATGTGTGTGGGGACATATAGTGGAGGTGAGTATGTGTATGGTGACATTTAGTGGGGGTGAGTATGTGTGTGGGGACATATAGTGGAGGTGAGTATGTGTATGGTGACATATATTGGGGGTGAGTATGTGTGTGGTGACATATATTGGGGGTGAGTATGTGTGTGATGACATATATTGGGGGTGAGTATGTGTGTGATGACATATATTGGGGGTGAGTATGTGTGTGGTGACATATATTTGGGGTGAGTATGTGTGTGATGACATATATTGGGGGTGAGTATGTGTGTGATGACATATAGTGGGGGTGAGTATGTGTGTGATGACATATAGTGGGGGTGAGTATGTGTGTGATGACATATAGTGGGGGTGAGTATGTGTGTGATGACATATAGTGGGGGTGAGTATGTGTGTGATGACATATATTGGGGGTGAGTATGTGTGTGATGACATATATTGGAGGTGAGTATGTGTGTGGTGACATATAGTGGAGGTGAGTATGTGTGTGATGACATATAGTGGAGATATGTTTGCGCTAGCGCATTCTTGCTCTCGTCTTAAACAACGAATGGCCCGTCCCGTTTGTAAACGGACTCTCATAGTTTTCCTGAAAGTCTCAATCATGTCGTACGCCATGTCCCGTTTGTAAACGGACTCTCATAGTTTTCCTGAAAGTCTCAATCATGTCGTACGCCATGTCTCGTTTGTAAACGGACTCTCATAGTTTTCCTGAAAGTCTCAATCATGTCGTACGCCATGTCCCGTTTGTAAACGGACTCTCATAGTTTTCCTGAAAGTCTCAATCATGTCGTACGCCATGTCCCGTTTGTAAACGGACTCTCATAGTTTTCCTGAAAGTCTCAATCATGTCGTACGCCATGTCCCGTTTGTAAACGGACTCTCATAGTTTTCCTGAAAGTCTCAATCATGTCGTACGCCATGTCCCGTTTGTAAACGGACTCTCATAGTTTTCCTGAAAGTCTCAATCATGTCGTACGCCATGTCCCGTTTGTAAACGGACTCTCATAGTTTTCCTGAAAGTCTCAATCATGTCGTACGCCATGTCCCGTTTGTAAACGGACTCTCATAGTTTTCCTGAAAGTCTCAATCATGTCGTACGCCATGTCCTGTTTGTAAACGGACTCTCATAGTTTTCTTGATAGTCGCAATCATAACGTTCGCCATGTCCCGTTTTTAAACGAACTCTCATAGTTTTCCTGATAATTGCAATCACTTGGGTCGCCGTGTCCTGTTTTACGTAGTTGATGGAAACCGCACAATGCAAACAACGACTAAATTCCGCAGACTGTGTTTACTACAATTCAACAAATACTCGATTAATTATAATTGGCCACATTAGCAGACTATCGATGGTCCTGGCAGAGTGTAGCCGTAGAGCCCTAGCGGAGTTTTACGGCTCTGGCTTCTGTAATTAAATATTATCCCAGGGAAATCTGAGATCCGAGAAATCGCTCACTCGATGCTTGGATCGGTGTAAAGATGTGGTATCGGTTCCTACATAAAATCATTCTGACAATGAAAAATGGCCTCACCTTGTGTTTCCCACGATTGTTTTAAAATCATAGCCCTGGCTAATGCTCGTTTTATTCAGTTTGTTAGAGGTGGAACATGGTTGCTTGTGTGAAGAGGACATCGATACAACCAGTACTCACTGACCCACTCGCTCAGGCCGAATTTGTTTAAGTTGGCTGCAGATTTATTCGTCTGAATTACTAGCTTTCAGCCCTCACAGAACATCTAAAACAAGTATGAACAAGCTCCACTAACGTCGGATTTCCAGGGTTTGCAGGCCGGAGTACTATAATTTTCCTCTTCTTTAAATGTCGAATCGTAGGCGACCATCTCTATCCAGTATTTCTTTCTATTCTTATTGTTAACCTTTGAAATATTGTCTATTAATGTTCGTGGTTACTCCTGTGTTACCACTCTTTATCGATCAATATTTCTTGTCGTGTTTGATGATACGAACGTTAGAATTTCTTACGACCACATTTAGATGGAATTAGTTGCAAATGTCCGTTCTACAATTTGAGCTTAAGAAAGTGTAGGTCAATGGGAACAGATCCTGTGTTGTTTGAGACGAGCACGCCCGTTAGAGTGACGGGGGCCCCGGAGTCAATCACCTTCTCATATTTAGAATCGATGCGTTATTGTTGTTGTTAAATGCCTCACCGTGAATATGATTCGTCTTCTGAGCGTCCCGAACAGAGCATTAAGGTGGATCGGAGCTCTACACTGTTAAACTATGATTGGCTTCATCTGCGTGTCGTACTGCAAAACTGCCCCGAATATGATATACAGAGAAAATCTCACTGGCCCATAGAAACAACACTGGAAGAGAAGCTTTATGGACCTGTGTGTGAACTACAAAAGACAGTGAAGTTTATACAAGAGACAACATTGCAGATATAGACAATATTTTAAAGCGAACGAAAGAATAAGAAGAAGATCTGCGTGTCGGATATCACGTGGACCAAGTTAGCCAGCCTGTCAGGAACAGCTAGTTTCAGGGAAAGACTACCTGGATATGAGGTGCGGTCTTGGTTAGTATATTTGACCTGACCGTGACTAACACAAGGGCTGGGAGCAAACTTTGTACGTGTCCTCCATTCTCTGCACGAATGACGTCTATTCTCTGCATGAAAGACGTTTCCCAATACACTGTACGTGTCCTCATATCTTCTACCCGAATGACGTTTCCCAATACATTGTACGTGTTCTCCTATACTCTACCTGAATGACGTTTCCCAATACCTTGTACGTGTCCTCCTATACTCTACCCGAATGACGTTTCCCAATACCTTGTACGTGTCCTCCTATACTCTACCCGAATGACGTTTCCCAATACCTTGTACGTGTCCTCCTATACTCTAACCGAATGACGTTTCCGAGTAACCCTGTATGTGTCCTACTATACTCTACACAAATGACGTTTCCCAATACCCTGTACGTGTCCTCATATACTCTACACGAATGACGTATCACGAATATCGCTGACTGATCTCCTATTGTATTCTAAAAATTCACGCTCATCCTAAAATTAAAACAGTCTTGAGCAATGGACTTCCTTCACTAATAAATGCTGGGCAAGTTTGCTGTCTCCGGTCTTGTTTGACTTCTAAAAAGTTTTGCCCATCGCGAAGCGATGAGGACGACAACATCAGACGGTTTTGTCTTAATAATGTGATTATCGTGAGGTAGAAGCGGTACTGGTCATCAATCTCACTCTTATCCCGAGTTACCTTGGATCAGTGGCAAGACTATTGGTCGAGACGACTGGGGATAACTCGGAATGCAGACACTCGGTGTTACCTCCCGTAAGACCAGGGGTCGCGTGAAACTTGCGGGGTTCGATCGCGCAACGTTTCCGTTCATCACTGTGAGAGGCGAGTGCCTTAACCTCTTGACTACAGCGACCCCCTGTTTCACTTCTATGCTGACATTAATAGACATATCAGCTTAGTTGTTTCCCTACATTTGATCTATCTACCAGTTTTTGACCATCTCGCCACCTGATCTTCATTCAGAAACCACAAACATCACTGCACTTAGTGTTCTAAAGGTGTGCTGATTGTTGTAACAACCTGTGTTGCTAGCACCATGCACACCACTCTATAGTCGGCATTTCCTAAATGGTGGGTATGCAAGGGTGTTATCGTATCTGATCCCCAATTTGGACACACAGAATAGGCTTTAAGCAACTATTCCACCGCATACGAGTAGATGTATTTAGCTATTGGGCCGGATACTTCTTCTTCTTCTTCTTCGTACGCAGTCAGACAGTAACCATTATTTTTTCGAAAAAAGCGGCGGTCATCCTGAGGCTCTCGCCACTGCCATAGAGCTTGTCTTGCAGTTCCACTGGTGATGGCCACATCTGCTCTCTCTGATCCTCGTATGTCGGGCAGTTCTGCAGCAGATGTTCAGCGGTCATTTTACCGGTACCGCACGGGCATTCGTCGGTACCACCTATCTTTAATTTGTTGAATAGGTGGTACCTCAGTCTATTGTGGCCAGTGCGAAGTCTGAAGACCACGACCTGCTCTCTTCTGCTCAACTGGTAATAGGCATCGTTTTTGGTGTAACCAGTATGTTCGGTTTCCCATTTGGTCATGTATCTGTCTTTGATAAGCCGTTTTGACTCTTCGTACGTCATACTAGTATCTGTTTGTGGTAGTCTTGCACCTTCTTTTGCCAGTCTGTCTGCCTCCTCGTTGCCTTGGATGTTGCAGTGTGATGGGACCCACTGTACCACTACCCTTCTTGGTGCGGACTGCTGGCACAGTTTGCAGAGTGCTGCTCTTAAGTCATTAAGCTCAGTGTTTTCTGGCTTTTTAGCGCTGTGACTACGGCGAGAGCATCTGTAAGCAGGACTATATGGCTTTCATTTTCTTTATGTGACACCATTTCTTCCACTGCCGCCCTCAGTGCCTCTGCCTCCGCTCTGAAATTGCTTGTGTACTTACCAGTAGCGAATGACAGTGTTATTTTTCTGCCACTTGGTAGGTTCAGGAATGCTCCTGCCCCTCCGTTCTGTGTAGTGTTTGTTACAGAACCGTCGGTGTATGCATGGGTCCAGTCCATGCTTGGGTAGTTTTTCGATATAAAGCGTAGGGTAGTATCTCTCCTTTCTTTTTCAGTCTGGCAGTTTTTGTTTCCAATACCTGGTATATTTTCTACCACCTCTGGAAATATATCCTGCCTCCAGGTAGGTTTTCGTACAGTAGTGATGGGTTTTGGTGTTGTTAGTGCGTTTATGGGATCTTCGTGCATCTTTGCTTTGGTTATTTCTGCAAAGTTTCTCCGCTTTAGTTTCCCATTTCCCAAATTGTTTAGTCTCTGGTGCATTGGATGGTCAGTCAGTCTTCGGAGTTTCTCTGACTGGAGTTTCTCTGCAGTCTCTTCTATCGGTCATGGATTGCAGTTTTGAAATCTTTTCAAGTTCTACAATTGGCGTTGACTTCATGCCTCCTGTTATAACTCTCATGGCTTGGTTTTGAAGTTTGCTAACTTTATCGTAGTTTGCCTTTGCTGCTGTTGTCCATGCCACAATGCCATACTCGAGAACTGGTCTCACTCTTCCAGTGTACAGTTTCTTTAGTGGGCCGGATACGAGTAGATGTATTTAGCTATTGGGCCGGATAAGAGTAGATGTATTTAGCTATTGGGCCGGAAACGAGTAGATGTATTTAGCTATTGGGCCGGATACGAGATTACAGACTTGGGCACTGCTAGCAATAAGATTACAGACTTGGGCACTGCCAGCAATAAGATTACAGACTTTGGCACTGCCAGCAATAAGATTACAGACTTGGGCACTGCCAGCAATAAGATTACAGACTTGGTCACTGCCAGCAATAGGATTACAGACTTGGGCACTGCCAGCAATACGCTTACAGACTTGGGCACTGCCAGCAATAAGATTACAGACTTGGGCACTGCCAGCAAAAAGATTACAGACTAGGGCACTGCCAGTAATACGCTTACAGACTTGGGCAATGCCAGCAATACGCTTACAGACTTGGGCACTGCCAGCAATACGCTTACAGACTTGGGCACTGCCAGCAATACAGTTACAGAATTGGGCACTGCCAGCAATACGCTTACAGTCTTGGGCACTGCCAGTAATACGCTTACAGACTTGGGCACTGCCAGTAATACGCCTACAGACTTCACCGTGTGACAGTGATTGTTGAGAGACATGTATTTCATGTAGCAATCACTTACCAGAGAGCAAGCAAAGTTATGCTAGCGAGAGAGAAAACAAAAGAGAAAGATGGAGACGGAAACTAACTAGAGATTGAGATAAAGAGACGGTGAGAGAGACGAAAGAGAGCGACAGAAAGAGGCAGAAAAAGGAGACATAGAAGGACAAACAAAAGACAAGTCAGAGGGATTCAATTAGATATATATATATTTACCGTAAAGTTAATACATCCATCTTGAAATTGAGATTATTTTGGTAAATATTCCAATTATTTCCAGACAGTTCCTGAAATGTGGATATGTAGCCGTGGATGTCGTGTGGATAAGCTGAAAGTTTGATCCTTGTCCACAAGTCTCCGGCATGTAGCCGTGGATGTCGTGTGGATAAGCTGAAAGTTTGATCCTTGTCCACTAGTCTCCGGCATGTAGCCGTGCATGTAGCCGTGGATGTAGTGTGGATAAGCTGAAAGTTTGATCCTTGTCCACAAGTCTCCGGCATGTACCCGTGGATGTAGTGGGGATACGCTGAAAGTTTGATCCTTGTCCATTAGTCTCCGGCATGTAGCCGTGGATGTAGTGTGGATAAGCTGAAAGTTTGATCCTTGTCCACTAGTCTCCGGCATGTACCCGTGGATGTAGTGGGAATAAGCTGAAAGTTTGATCCTTGTCCACTAGTCTCCGGCATGTAGCCGTGGATGTAGTGTGGATAAGCTGAAAGTTTGATCCTTGTCCACTAGTCTCCGGCATGTAGCCGTGGATGTAGTGTGGATAAGCTGAAAGTTTGATCATTGTCCACAAGTCTCCGGCATGTGGCCGTGGATGTAGTGTGGATAAGCTGAAAGTTTGATCCTTGTCCACTAGTCTCCGGCATGTAGCCGTGCATGTAGCCATGGATGTCGTGTGGATAAGCTGTAGTACAGTAACTTGCTGTGACAATCTAATATCCTGCTTTCCTGTCCTTTTCAAGCATGGCACATTTTCTCAAACTGATATCGATTGGAGAATTAATTAATTTCCCTCAGACAAAAATCCGACTCGTCTGTGGCAGCTTTAACAATGACTTCACCTGGAGTGTGTGCTGTCTGTCCAAATGAGCACTCCTCTAGGTAACAGCACTAGGGGGCGCCCCCTACCACACACCCTCCCATTCCAGGCTCACGAGGCATGTGCTGACTGCTGATCGGAACCCTCATCCACCCACGACTTTCCCATCTCCTGGCCCGGGTCATTGAGAGATTCTGTATACCTTGTGATCTCATTAAACGAAACTAAAATAGTCTTTTCTCTGGTTCTGCCTCCCTTCACTTGGGTTTTTTAAGACAAAAATAATAAAATGAGATGTTTAAACTCCTGAAATGCCTGCTACTTCACCCAGTGAAAATTCAGAATTTCATTGGCTGGCGTTGACTTGTGTTAGGTTCACCCCACCTGGTAATTGTTTACCTTTAAATCCCAGCAGCGGAGACGGATGGGGACTCGCCACGTTAATCTTACTACCATTGCCCACCCCTTTCCGAACTTCTGCCTCTCCTACAAACAAACAGAAGCACGGTGATGATGTAATTGGTGCCTTGCAAGTTCTCACACTCATTTCCAGAGACCAGACCTCTGGCAGACACCACAACGGGCAAATATAGAATCTTGCTAGTGAATGTTTTTGAACAATACCAGTTTACTAATACATTTCAGCAAGGTTATACAGCCTACAAGGTGTAATACAGCACACATTTACGTGGGTTTTGTTCGCTTGCTCTTTGTTTGGCGTTGGTGTTCTTGCGTTTTCGTCTAACAAATGTCTTTCCAACACCATCTGAAACAATTTTTTAAGGGAATTTTCTTTTGGCATTTTTTTGGTTTGGGCAATAGGTAAACGTTAATCTACCCACGTCAGTACTTTTTTTGTACGTTTATTATCTGTTCTGTGTTCAGTTTACTTGTCTTTGTGTTGGCACCAATTGTTCGTTTGCGTGTTTGTCCATATCTTGATGTGGATGTGTGTATACATATGTTGATGTGGCGGTGTGTACATATATTGTGGTGGTGTGTGTACATATGTTGTTGTGGTGGTGTGTGTACATATATTGTGGTGGTGGTTGTGTACATATGTGGTTGTGTTATCTCATAATAGTGAGATTGGTCATATCGTGAGTTGAACAAACATTTACACATTCAGTGAACTGTTTTCTTAGCATGACTAACCCTAACCTTAACGATAACTACGAGGGGCGTTAAAATCAAACTGGGACTTTTTGTTTTAGTTCTACTTAATGGTTTATAGCGTCCTGGAACTACTATTTTCGAATCTTCGCGCCCAACCTTACCTGTAATTCTAACCTTACCTGTAACCGTACCTCTAACCTTACCTCTAACGCTAACCTTACCTCTAACCCTAACCTTACCTCTAACCCTAACCTTACCTCTAACCATAACCTTACCTCTAACCCTAACCTTACCTCTAACCCTAACCTCTAACCTTACCTCTAACCTTACCCCTAACCTTACCCCTAACCTTACCCCTAACCTTACCCATAACCTTACCTCTAACATTACCTCTAACCTTACCTCTACCCATACCTCTAACCTTACCTCTAACCATACCTCTAACCTTACCTCTAACCTTACCTCTAACCCTAACCTTACCTCTAACCTTACCTCTAACCCTAACCTTACCTATAAACTTACCTCTAACCTTACCTCTAACCTTACCTCTAACCTTACCTCTAACCTTACCTATAAACTTACCTCTAACCTTAACTCTAACCTTACCTCAAACCTTACCTCTAACCTTACCTCTTGCCTTACCACTAACCTTGCCTCTAACCGTTAACTCTAAACCTAACCTTACCTCTTCTTCTTCTGCGTTAATTCTCAATCTCCCGCTCCAAAACCCTGAACAGGGCTTTGCAATTAGCAGGATGTAGTCCGGAGAACGGATTTTCACCTTGACTGCGATATTTGCACCTTTTGGTCCGACACATCCGTCTTCGCCAGAACCTTTACTCTAACCCTAACCTTCCCTTAAACAGGATAACTCTAACCCTAACCTACCCCTAACAGGATAACTCTAACCCTAACCTTACCTCTAACAGGATAACTCTAACCTTAACCTTAATTCTAACAGGATAACTCTAACCCTAACCTTACCTCTAACGGGATAACTCTAACCTTAACCTTACCCCTAACAGCATAACTCTTACCCTAACCTTACCTCTAACGGGATAACTCTAACCTTAACCTTACATCTAACAGGATAACTCTAAACCTAACCTTACCTCTAACAGGATAACTCTAACCTTAACCAACTCGAACCTTAACGCTAACCCAGCTTGTGAAATAAGCAGGTACTTATGATAATTCACGGAATTGGCAGACATTTACTCAATTTATGGAATGGGCATTTAAGCATAGGATGTCATATATATCCAGAAACTAGATCAAGCGGTCCCTTGCAGAGAAAGAACATACAATTTCCACTGCACCAACCTACATGTCGTCAAAAACGTGTACAGAAAGGTGTGGTTTCTGTAGCCATTTAATTTACATGCACAACTTCAAAAGTACACTAAGTGCCACAGCTCAAGTGTCATTTAATGAATCACGTGCTCAATGCGCCGGTAGGAGCGGTACAGAGAAGACAATATCTTGATGATGTCATAGACCGAGTTTTGTTGTATATTTGGCTGTGTACAAGAGATGTGTACACTCTGCAGATGTTAGGAGGTTACATGGATAGGTCGGAACTATGAGTAGTCTACGACCTAACGGCACAGAACACATGTCACTGAGGTGTTGAGTGATCTTGGACCAAACTACACAGAACACATGTCTCTGAGGTGTTGAGTGATCTTGGACCAAACTACACAGAACACATGTCTCTGAGGTGTTGAGTGATCTTGGACCAAATTACACAGAACACATGTCACCGAGGTGTTGAGTGATCTTGGACCAAATTACACAGAACACATGTCACTGAGGTGTTGAGTGATCTTGGACCTAACTACACAGAACACATGTCACGGATGGAGCTCGAGATTGAAGCTACGGGTGAGTGGCAGTGGTACTGATCAAATGATTTTGCTGAAGATCGTGTAGAAACTATAGATCACAGGAACAAAGAAGACATGCCCTGTGTGGGAGAGCGACCAAGATGTGTGTGTGTGTGTGTGTATGTGTGTGCATGTGTATGTATGTATATGTGTTTGCATATATATGTGTGTGTGTGCGTGTGTGTGTGCATGTATCTGTATATATTTGTTAACACACACACATAGAAACAAACAACACGCACCCTTACAAACGATATTTTGTGTTGATGTAGCAGAATCGGTTTTTGGCGCCCAATATTGTCCCCCGTGGTCTGCTGGCAGATTTCCAGACGGCAAAAACAATAGCAGAATACAAAGTGGAGGGATGAGGAGAGGAAAAAAACTCAGAGATATTCGTTTCCATATGTTGCAAACAGCGGCCACGTTTAAGATATCACGTGACGGCATCTGAGACATAATCGATTAGACCTAATATGGTCTACCGGCGTGTTTTAGCCATTATTATACATACTTCTCTGATCTTTTTTTGTCTTCTTTCTTTCTCTCTTCTGATTGACCTCACCCGTATTTTCCTTTTTGTGCCCTCTGTCGATAACTAGCTGCCGAATAATTGAGATAGATTATGTGTGAAATGAATGTGTGATATGTGAAATAGAATTAGAGTGATGGCAGAAGGTGTGTTTAGGGCGAAGTACATCGTGAATTATTGAAAGAGCAACGAGATGGATAGATGTGTGCACCTGGCAGGCGTCACACATTCCGTGAGTGATTGTGAGCATTGGCTGATTGTTCGTTCTCTCCAGTCTCATCTATTGTAAGCATTCTGAAGGTAAAGCTGGCTTTTAAAGCACACGTTCTTTACACAAGTTGAACCTGGCAATTTTTTTCTTTCATCTGGCGTTCACTTGAGAGCAAAGGCTGACACACACACACACACACACACACACACACGCACGCACGCGCTCACCCACACATACAGAGACACACACACATACACACACATACAGAAAGAGAGAAACAAAGAGCCACACAAACATACATAAAGAGAGACACAAAGAGACGCTCACACATACAGAGAGACACAAACACACACACATACAGAAAGAGAGAAACAAAGAGCCACACAAACATACATAAAGAGAGACACAAAGAGACCCTCACACATACAGAGAGACACAAACACACACACACATACAGAAAGAGACACACACACATACAGAAAGAGACACACACACACACATACAGAAAGAGATATATACACACACACACACACACACATATATATATATATATCAGTTTTATTTTTTCGTTTGATATGTTGTCAGGCCTTGTTGAACATGTTTAACCGTTCCAAATTGAGTATATGTATCTCATAGGATTTTAAATAGATTAATGTCTATTTAGCTTTTAAATAGATAGAATAGAAACTTGTATACGATTTAACGAATCATTTACAAAGGCAATACCAAGAAATACGGATGGTGACCTTATGCACCAATTAGCGTGGTCTGATGTCAAAATGTATATGGTGTTAGGACACATCATATTAACTAACGGCGCACTAATAGGCGTCCACCATAAGATGATGGCAACAGCAGACATACATACTGTTCTGCGCCTCACTGGTGAGGCCTTAGGTGGATGTATCGTCCAATTATGGCACGGAAACCCCTTCTACATATGTACCATTTAATGTCAGAGTTGGACATGTCAGAGTTGGACATGTCAGTTGTTTTGTCTTTTCGCACATCACGTTTTCTCCGCGTCTCTGAGATCCGGCAATGGATCTGCCTCTGATTGTTCTAACCCATACCTTGCGGTCCGATGCCAGAATCTCCCATGGGTTTACATCGATATTGAAGCGTGTCAGAGATATTTTCAAGCGCTTTTGTCCACCGACCAGACGCAGGTCCTTTTTCAGCTCACCATACATTAGTTGTTTGGGGATGTGGTTATCTGGCATGCGCACGACGTGGCCGATCCACCTGATCTGGGTCTTCTGTAACTGTGTGGATGGTCTGCATTTTGGCCTTCATCAGGATCTCGGTGTCTGGTACCCTATCCTGCAACTGTATTCTGGACAATCTACGGAGACAGCTTCTATGGAATGGGTTTACTTTCTTAGCATACCTGCTGTACACAGTCCACGTCTCACTGGCATAAATAATTGGGGGGGGGGGCACTACTGCTCGTTAGACTTCAAGTTTCGTTTCAAGACTAAGACCCCTCCGATTCCACACGCTGTCGCGCAGCCCCCAAAAGGCAGCACTGACATTGGAGATTATGTTGTTGACCAGAGAGCCAATAGTAGTTTCCCTGGAAAGAGTGCTGCCAACGTAGGTGAAGCTGTCTACTGATTGTAGACGCTCGTTCTTGACTGATATCTGGGTCACAATATACGTCACTCGGGACAGGCTGAAACGTGGCTTCAGTATTATCTTTTTTTTATTAATTGCAAAACCGAACATGTCACAGACTGCAGAACATGTCCACGTGTCTCTGTATGTCTCTTGCGGTGCTGGCAGTGGTGGTTGAGATGGTTGTGTCCTTTACCTTTGTGTGAGCGTGCAGTCGCCTGCGGTTGGAGAGTTTTCCGTCAGTCTTGTATTTCATTTTCACTCCGTTTTGGATACAACCCTGAGAGCTATCACTGAGGAAGAAGCAAACATTATACTGAAGTGCATTGGGGCCAGTAGACATCCCTACCTGACAGTGTTGGGGCCAGTAGACATCCCTACTTGACAGTGTTGTCGCCAATACACAGTCCTACTTGACAGAGTTGGGGCCAGTAGACAGTCCTACTTGACAGTGTTGGGGCCAGTAGACAGTCCTGCTTGACAGTGTTGGAGCCAGTAGACAGTATTACTTGACAGTGTTGGGACCAGTAGACAGCCCCGCTTGACAGTGTTGTCGCCAGTACACAGTCCTACTTGACAGTGTTGGGGCCAGTAGACAGTCCTACTTGACAGTGTTGGGGCCAGTAAACAGTCCTACTTGACAGTGTTGGGGCCAGTAGACAGTCCTACTTGACAGTGTTGGGGCCAGTAGACAGTCCTACTTGACGTTGTTGAGGCCAGTAGACAGTCCTACTTGACAGTGTTGGGGCCAGTAGACAGTCCTACTTGACAGTGTTGGGGCCAGTAGACAGTCCTACTTGACAGTGTTGGGGCCAGTAGACAGTCCTACTTGACGCCATTTGACACAGGAAAGACATTTGACGTTTCTCTAACACTCAGCACATGAGCATTCATATCTTCGTGGAATTGTTTGACGATCTTGGTGAATATGATTGGACAGCCAAATTTCCACATATTCTGTATCCAAAGTCCATCTTTGTTGACGGTGTCAATAGCCTTTGTCATGTCTATGAAAGTCGTGTACAGCCCACCTTGCTGCTCTTGATATTTCTCCTGAAGTTGCTGAGCCGTGAATATCATATCCACAGTTCTGCGACTCGATCTGAAGCCACATTGGCTTTCTGGAAGAAGATCATGTACTATGTGATCGGTCAAACGGTTGAGTAGAACTCGTACCAGTATCACGCTAGCACTCGATGTGAGGGGGATTCCTCCGTTGTTATGGCAGGATTAATGGTTTCTCATAAGCTTGTATAAGTGGACAATGGTAGCATCCGTCAGTTTTTGTGGGACAGTCTCAGTGGTCCATATTGTGTTGTACAACTACAGTTAATCTCAGTGTTAGGACACAGCTGCCTACTTTACAGATCTCAGCCGGTATCAGTTCCCATTTGATAGTTGGATGGTAGCTGTTCGACCTCCTCGATATTGGCAGGCACACTAGAGGTGATGTGGTCAGCACCATGACGGCCGACTTTACTTCACAGACTTCCGCACGGGTTATTCTCGAAGTTTCCACGCCACTACACGTCATCGTTAGTTACATACGTTTCAATTGTGTGTAGTGATATGCATTTTTTCCCCAGATGCCTTCACAAAAGCAGAAACAAATATATTGGATAATAAATCCACCATCAATGTACACGAAATGATTATGGGCAGTTAAGACGCCTGAACAACAGGAAGCTAGAATAGAACTGCCGGTACAAAGAATAAGGCATGTCGGGTCTAGGCCCGGGGAAACAATTGAGCAGTGTGAGATCAGGCTGTTGTAAAGGCGGCTACAGTGGGTTGAAGGAGAAGAGATTAGCGGGGTGGGGGGGGGGGGGGCGGGGTACAGGTTAAGGGAGATGAGATTAGCGGGTTGTACATAATTTGCTGGGGGGGGGGGAATTGGCGTGCTGAGGGGAAGGTGGACAGACTGAGAAATAAAGAAGTTAGTGAAGAGGTGGCAGGATGGGAGTGCAATGGGGGATATGTTGGACGGGACGGGTTTAAACAATAAACAACTTACATAATTAGCTCGGGCAACGCCGGATACCCCAGCTAGTGTGTGTGTGTGTGTGTGTATATATATATATATATATATATATATATATACGAAAATATATATATATATATAAATACATCTATATACGCACACACACATTTATATATGTATATATATACACACACACCTACATTCACACACACACACACACACCTACATATATATGCAGAGTAACACCACCTAACTGATATGGTGGATAGGTTCTGCCATAACGGGAATACCCTTAATGCGTTTAATTATATCTGGGGACTGACTAATGAACAGTAACAATATCATTGTACAACGCCTTATTAGCGTGGCATGCGTGTGTGGGTGTGGGCGTGTGTATATGTGTGTATATGTACATATATTAACTGTGGTACTTGGCGTTTTCCGGGATAATTGTAATGCAACTGTTTAAACCTCTCCCTTTCGTCATATCCCCACTGCCCTAACAGGCTGCCATCTAACCCGACATATCTTTGCCCTCCACCCAACACCTCTCTCTGTCCATTATTTCTCTTTTCAACCTGTCGGTCTCTGCCTGTCAAACCGCTAATCTCCCACCTCCGCTCAATAGTTTCTTCCTCCCCCATCAACCTAATCTCTTCCCCCTTCAACGTGTCCATCTCATCCCGCTCCCCTATAACGCAAATATCTTCTTCCCCTAAACCTCCAATCTCTCCCCTTCCTCAAACTACTCATCAAACCCGCTGACCTATACCTGACTTTCAATAAATTATTTCCACCTAAATTGAATTTGGTCGTTCTTGTTCAATAACCAATAACTAAGCCAACCCCCACAAGCTCATCTCTCCATCTCTCTCCCCCCACCCTCATCTCTCCCCCTCAACCAGCCCATCCTCTCGCCCATATCTATCATTGCCTTTAAAACAACCGCCCATCTCTTCTCTCGGTATCGCACATAATCCATTAACGCATGCGCATTTGACATCCATCCAAGAAAATTGGGTCATGAGGTCACCATACGTATTTCTCTACAGCCTTTATGTATGCTGCGAGTAATCATATACAATTTTCTATTCTATCTTTAAAAACCTAAATAGCCAGTAATGTCATCCGCATCCCACAGTTGTGTAATGGGTGAACAACATACCAAACAACGGAAATACAGATTGTCAGTTTATATATTTATATTTGTAAACGAGGTAACCGAGGTCCAGTAGCAATGGTACTCTGGGTTTGGAAGGGCGGATTTACAAGCTCTCCCGTGTAAATAAAGGGAATGATGAACAAATGGGAAAAGAACATTGATAGATTGAGGCTACCCTTCACTGGAAGACTACGCCCCTGTGTCAGTAGTTCCTGGATATCACGTGATGTGTATCGTACATGTTGGTGAACAACGTGTTTAGGATGTCACTGCCATGACCTTTCAGATGTGCTGGCTGGACATTTCTCTGATAGTGAGTAAGGGATTGACTGATCAACATCTAGTCTTACAATTCAAATACACACACCCCCAATGTCACACACTCTCTCTCTCTCTCCCACACACACACACACACACACTCTCTCTCTCTCTCTCTCTCTCCCACACACACACACACACACTCTCTCTCTCTCTCTCTCTCTCTCTCCCTCTCCATCCACTCTGCACCATCACCATTCCCTATCAGTAACGACTTTCTCGACCCCTTAGTTCGCCAGAAACTGATGTCACAATCCACAAGTTGAGTATTTATTTACAGCCAAGCTCGGCCGCTGTTTACGATATCAGAGGCGGTCAGCATGATGGGGTATGTGTATGCCATCTCAGAGGCGGTCAGCATGATGGGGTATGTGTATGCCATTGACGCCTGACTCCTACCAGAAATCTCATTTAAAAACGATGGTCGTTTTTTTATTACATTTTTTGTTTATTAAAGTTTTGTTCTTCTGCTTTTACTGGCGAATGCACGTTTACCACAGACCGTAGTCATTTGGGCAATATCAGGACGTATTGGCAAGTATATGAATATGTTTGTATATGTTTGTAGTATGGACGTATTGACCTGTGTATGCGTGTTTGTAATGTGTTCCATTATGGCAGTTTTGCAGTAAAGTCATTTTCACAATAATGAATGTACATGGTGATGGTCTGCTTGCCTTGTTGGCATTACTATATATAGTACAATGAGCACACGGGGGGGGGGGGGGAGGGGGAGGGGTGGGGTGGGGCTACATGTGACCGACAGTACAGCATTAAAGCAACTACTTTCCCTACACGCCAATTGCATTTTTGCCTCATCCGTTAGAGCAGGGATAATTATGTGCGTCCAGATATCAATTTTTATCTGTTATCTTTCATTGTAATTAATGCTATGTGTATATATATATATATATATATATTAAATGGCTACTAGTCTCCTACAGTCGTTCGTTCCAATTTGATAAGAGGGGATATTGTGTGAAGGACGTAATACGTTGATCTGCCAAAGCTGATTCTGTTCCAAGCAAATATTGAGGGGAAAGTGTGTAGGTTACCTGTGATGCAGCTGGACAGGTGTGGGGAAGAGTGCCAGGTAAACCATTGAGATGCTGGAAAGTGCTCAACGAATGTGTGGAAAGGGTGGGAGGCAATGTGCATGTGTGTGCCATATAGAGGTGGTGAGAGAGAGAGAGAGAGAGAGAGAGAGTGTGTGTGTGTATGTGTGTGTGTGTGTGTGTGTGTGTGAGAGAGAGAGAGAGAGAGAGTGTGTGTGTGTGTATGTATGTGTGTGTGTGTGTGTGTGTGAGAGAGAGAGAGAGAGAGAGAGAAAGATGGATGGGGCTAGGCTCTCGCCGAAAACCAGGAATCTTGTCACTTCAACATCTATGTGATGGACGGGAATAAGGGACTGGGACCATATGTTTGGATCAGACCCACTTAGTGAAGTCCATACTAAGACTGGGACCATATGTTTGGATCAGACCCACTTAGTGAAGTCCATACTAAGACTGGGACCATATGTTTGGATCAGACCCACTTAGTGAAGTCCATACTAAGACTGGGACCATATGTTTGGATCAGACCCACTTAGTGAAGTCCATACTAAGACTGGGGGCATATGTTTGGATCAGACACGCTTAGTGAAGTCCATACTAAGACTGGGACCATATGTTTGGATCAGACCCACTTAGTGAAGTCCATACTAAGACTGGGACCATATGTTTGGATCAGACCCACTTAGTGAAGTCCATACTAAGACTGGGGGCATATGTTTGGATCAGACACGCTTAGTGAAGTCCATACTAAGACTGGGACCATATGTTTGGATCAGACACACTTAGTAAAGTCCATACTAAGACTGGGACCATATGTTTGGATCAGACACACTTAGTAAAGTCCATACTAAGACTGGGGACCATATGTTTGCACGTGACAGGGAAACAAGACACAGCTATCTATTATTTCATTAGAGAAGAGCAAGTCATCATCTTCAGACTGACAACTGGGCATAACAGACTCAAGGGTCGTCTTTACAACAAAATGAGGATTGGGACAGATGACAGGTGTGCTTGTGGGGAGCATGCCATGACAGCGGAACACATCCTGCAAAGCTGCACGCTCACGCAGAAAAAGATAACAATACTGGCCTCGTGAGACAGATATGAGATAAAAGCTGAATGGAGATGAAACAGCATTACAAACAACGGTGTCCTTTGAAAGAGAAACCGGAACCTTGATCTGAGGTTGAACGAAGAAGAAGAAGCAGAAGAATTTCATTAAGATGGGCCTTTTTGGCGAAAAACTGTTCAGTGGTTTTGTTTTGGTGTTATTTGTCTTAAGCGTGCCAAACAAACTCATTGTTTTTAAATCAGACATACAGGGGACGGCGTGGCCTAGTGGTTAAGTGGCACGTCTCACAACCAGAAGGTGCTTGGTTCGATCCCCAACACAGCACCGGCCGTTACCCCGGGGAAGCAAACCCTTAGAAAATGCAGGAGGAAGCAGAACCTTGCGTAAAATGTATGCTGAAGTCGGATACACTGGGCCTACAGGCGCAATATAAAAACCACAGTGTAACGCACACCCGCCTTGGGGATTAGAAAAATAAGGCGAACGAAAAATAAAAAAAATAAAAAATCAGACATACATTTGTCTGATCGTCTCAGTTCATTTGTAATTTGTCAAATCGTCTCAGTTTACGTGCTATTTATCTGATCGTCTCAGTTCATGTGCCATTTCCAACGCCGAATGTCGGCTGCAATGTATCTCTAGGTCCAGCAGTCTCTTCCCATGATGGTACAATATGTTAATCTTTTCCCTGTCCATCTTTTCATTCATTCTCTCACTTATAGAGGTGTTCACATCCCGCACATTCGCCCTCCACATCCCACACATTCGCCCTCCACCTTTCCCTCCACCTTTCGCTTCACCTTTCTCCACCCTTCCCTCCACATCACGCTCTAATTTTCTCCACCTTTCTATCCACTTTCCACCAACCTTCCCTTCACTAGTGTTCACATAACGCACACTCGCCCTCCACCTTTCCCTCTGCCTTTCGCCCCACCTTTCCCTACACCCTTAACTCCATTAGTGCTCATATCCCCAAACTCACTCTCCACCTTTCCCTCCACCCTCTCCACCATCCCCCTTCCAAACATCTCATGTATCCCATTGTGATTTCCTTCATCCATTTTTTTTGCACTCCTTATTGCTTGCTCCTCGACCTCCAAATGTGTTTTCTTATCGTTGTATGAGAAGCCACTCAGCCCACTCTAAGCTAGGTCTATCTTCTATGAGAAGCCACTCAGCCCACTCTAAGCTAGGTCTATCTTCTATGAGAAGCCACTCAGCCCACTCTAAGCTAGGTCTATCTTCTATGAGAAGTCATTTAGTCTGCTCTTAGCTAGGTCTATCTTCTATGAGAAATCATTTAGTCTGCTCTAAGCTAGGTCTATCTTCTATGAGAAATCATTTAGTCTGCTCTAAGCTAAGTCTATCTTCTATGAGAAGCCACTCAGCCCGCTCGGTCTATTTCAAAACTTTACAGTTTGTGTGTTGCCGATTCACCTATTGCGGTGTCAGGCGGCCATTTATAGACTTTAGAATGTCACCCAGATCCATATCTAACGTAATTGGTACACGTTTAGCGAAGATGTCAACTCTTTTTTGCCCGAAACCCCAACTTGATTAGAACAACGGACCACCAGCTTAATCAAAACAACGGAAGGCCAACTTGACTATAACAACGGGACGCCAGTTGGACCAGAACAACGGAACGCCAACTCGACCATAACAACGGAACGCCAACTCGACCATAACAACGGAACGCCAGTTGGACCAGAACAACGGAACGTCAGCTGGACCATAACAACGGAACGCCAGTTGGACCAGAACAACGGAACGTCTGCTGGACCAGAACAACGGAACGCCAGTTGGACTAGAACAACGGAACGTCAGCTGGACCAGAACAATAGATACGCACATGCCACGATAACTAGCACTGTAGCATGTCTCAGATGTCCATCTCAGGACTGCAGCCATTGCCAGATGTCCATCTCAGGACTGCAGCCATTGCTTTCATCATTCTCGAACTGAAAGCTGCTGTTCTGTGCGTACTACTCTGCTCAGCAAACAACCTGCCTCTCACTATGGCCGAGAAGCTCCAACCAGATATCTGACCATGTACCACGGATACGTCGGTATATCTGAGAATATCACTAAACTACATGTTATCATTTATCAGCTAGTTTACCTCGAGCTCTGTCATTGCACCCTCTCGTGGCCTGATGTAATCTGACGTGATGTGATCTCACGGGACGTGGCGCTATGCGTTCTGATGTGAAAGATTGTGTGAACAAGTAGAAGACAAAAAAAGGCCGTTGGGGATAAAGTGTTAGAGCCTCCATTGCATGAAGTGAATAGTTTACTTCCTAAATACTGAGCCATCTCTATCTTCTGATGGTCTGAGCGTCGTGTACAGCTGCTAGTCAGGGTCAGGCAACATATACTCTTCAAGACACCCCATCTCGACTTCCGCGTAGTCCTCCTTGGAAACGGACTGTTCTTTATGGCAGTCTGGCTAACGAGGTGTGGGATCGACGTGATCCACGTAGTAGTGAGCGATACACAGATGCAGCCAAGTATTTTTTAATTTTTTTTGGCGTTCGCCTTATTTCTCAAATCCCCAAGGCGGTGTGCATTGCACTGTGGTTTTATTTTGCGCCTGTCGGCCCAGTGCATCCGACTTCAGCATTCATTTTATGTAAGGAATTGCTTCCTCCTGCATTTTCTAAGGGTTTGCTTCCCCAGGGTAACGTCTGTGCTGGGATGGGGATCGAACCCAGCACTTTCGGGTTGGGAGCCGTGCCACTTAACCACTAGGCCACGCCGTCCCCAACAGCCAAGTATAGCACAACCGTCCGTAGAATCCCCGGTCTACCTTCATCAGCAAGTTCAGTATGTGAGGGAAGCTACTGTAACCCGCCACTAAACGTCCCGTTCAGGGTGCACACAAGAGTAAACCTACTCGTTACGGGCATTCACAACAACAACAACAACAACAACAACAACAACAACAACAACAACAACTGCTAAATCTTTAGTCAGACCCGAATCAGTTTTAGTTCTGAAACGTGTCTCGAGCAAAGATCCCTACGGAGTATAGTAGTTTAGATTGCGCCTTTAAAATGGGCCTTAGAATATATCGGTTTACAAATATTACAGACATCTGTTCGTGAAATAGCACGTTAGACGAAATAAGATCCTTAAGTTTAATCTATTCTGGGACACATCCTTGTCACGGTTACAGCTGAGTGAGACAACTGACACTTCCCATTAAATCTCCCTCGTATTTCAACTTCATGTTTACACCTTCCGTCATTATCCACATTCATAACAGCACGTGAGAGCGCTACTGCGACACGTGTTCTGGGAGTAGCCCTCGTATCTCCGACCCCACACGTTAAGAAAGCCAACCCTGACTTGGGTTTATAACCCATCACTGACAACATAGCTCCTTGTCTGCTCACCTTCTTCTAGCGAGTCGGGATTTAAGTTTCACGGGTCATCCGCTGAAGGCATCTGTTTGCGGAGCAGATTGACGAAGCATCACAGGTGAAGCCACCGATTGTATCCGCGTGTCACCTCAGCCATGCATAACATTCCCAGCTGACTGTCCTAACAGGTGCCTGCATATCTTCAAAGACTGCAAGGCTTTGGCAGCATCAATAATTCTGACATCCTTATCTTAATGTCTACACTCGAGGCTACGTACCTTTCTTTGTGGTGTACGTGAACAATGAGTTGTGTTCGGAAGTCTTCACAGACACTCGGGATAGTCTTCACAGACACCCAGGATAGTCTTCACAGACACTCAGGATAGTCTTCACAGACAGACATTCGGGATAGTCTTCACAGACACTCGGGATAGTCTTCACAGACACTCAGGATAGTCTTCACAGACACTCGGATAGTCTTCACAGACACGCAGGATAGTCTTCACAGACACTCGGGATAGTCTTTACAGACACTCGCGATAGTCTTCACAGACAGTCTCGGGATAATCTTCACAGACACTAGGGATAGTCTTTACAGACACTCGGGCTAGTCTTCACAGACAGGCTCGGGATAGTCTTCACAGACACTCGGGATAGTCTTCACAGACATACTCGAGATAGTCTTCTCAGACACTCGGGATATTCTTCACAGACATACTCGGGGTAGTCTTCTCAGACACTCGGGATAGTCTTCACAGACATACTCGGGATAGTCTTCTCAGACACTCGGGATAGTCTTCACAGACATACTCGGGATAGTCTTCACAGACACTCGGGATAGTCTCCACAGACATACTCGGGATAGTCTTCACAGACACTAGGGATAGTCTTCACAGACATACTCGGGATAGTCTTCACAGACACTCGGGATAGTCTTCACAGACACTCGGGATAGTCTTCTCAGACACTCGGGATAGTCTTCACAGACACTCGGGATAGTCTTCTCAGACAGACTCGGGATAGTCTTCTCAGACCGACTCGGGATAGTCTTCACATACACTCGGGATAGTCTTCTCAGACACTCGGGATAGTCTTCTCAGACACTCGGGATAGTCATCACAGACACTCGAGATAGTCTTCTCAGACACTCGGGTTAGTCTTCACAGACAGGCTCGGGATAGTCTTCACAGACACTCGGGATAGTCTTCACAGACATACTCGAGATAGTCTTCTCAGACACTCGGGATAGTCTTCACAGACATACTCGGGGTAGTCTTCTCAGACACTCGGGATAGTCTTCACAGACAGACTAGACTCGGGATAGTCTTCACAGACATACTCGGGATAGTCTTCTCAGACACTCGGGATAGTCTTCACAGATATACTCGGGATAGTCTTCTCCGACACTCGGGATAGTCTGGATACATTGTAGATACAACCAACTACTTACATTGTAGATACAACCAAGTACATACATTGTAGATACAACCAACTACTTACACCAACTACTTACATTGAAGATACAACCAACTACTTACACCAACTACTTACATTGAAGATACAACCAACTACTTACACCAACTACTTACATTGAAGATACAACCAACTACTTACACCAACTACTTACACCAACTACTTACATTGTAGATACAACCAACTACTTACTTTGAAGATACAACCAACTACTTACATTGTAGATACAACCAACTACTTACATTGTAGATGCAACCAACTACTTACATTGTAGATGCAACCAACTACTTACATTGTAGATACAACCAACTACTTACACCAACTACTTACATTGAAAATACAACCAACTATATACACCAACTACTTACACCAACTGCTTACATTGTAGATACAACCAATTACTTACATTGAAGATACAACCAACTACTTACACCAACTACTTACATTGAAAATACAACCAACTACTTACACCAACTACTTACACCAACTGCTTACATTGTAGATACAACCAATTACTTACATTGAAGATACAACCAACTACTTACACCAACTACTTACATTGAAGATACAACCAACTAATTACACCAACTACTTACATTGAAGATACAACCAACTACTTACACCAACTATTTACATTGTAGATACAACCAACTACTTACATTGTAGATACAACCAACTACTTACACCAACTACTTACATTGAAGATACAACCAACTACTTACACCAACTACTTACATTGTAGATACAACCAACTACTTACATTGTAGATACAACCAACTACTTACATTGTAGATACAACCAATTACTTACATTGTAGATACAACCAACTACTTACACCAACTACTTACATTGTAGATACAACCAACTACTAACATTAAAGATACAACCAACTACTTACACCAACTACTTACATTGAAGATACAACCAACTACTTACACCAACTACTTACATTGTAGATACAACCAACTACTTACATTGTAGATACAACCAACTACTTACATTGTAGATACAACCAATTACTTACATTGTAGATACAACCAACTACTTACACGAACTACTTACATTGAAGATACAACCAACTACTTACACCAACTACTTACATTGAAAATACAACCAACTATATACACCAACTACTTACACCAACTGCTTACATTGTAGATACAACCAATTACTTACATTGAAGATACAACCAACTACTTACACCAACTACTTACATTGTAGATACAACCAACTACTTACATAAACTTCTTACATTGAAGATACAACCAACTACTTACACCAACTACTTACATTGAAGATACAACCAACTACTTACACCAACTACTTACATTGTAGATACAACCAACAACTTACATTGTAGATACAACCAACTACTTACATTGTAGATACAACCAACAACTTACATTGTAGATACAACCAACAACTTACATTGTAGATACAACCAACTACTTACATTGTAGATACAACCAACAACTTACATTGTAGATACAACTAACTACTTACATTGTAGATACAACCAACAACTTACATTGAAGATACAACCAACTACCCACATTGAAGATACAACCAACTACCCACATTGAAGATACAGTAAAAAAAAAGTAAAGTTTAATTTCATTGTTCCATGGCTAACGTACAGTCCAAAGGAAGAAGGTTGTTTGCCATTTTGAGGTTCCAGGAACGTTGGGTTCGCTAATAATTAAATGTCTAAAGGAAGCAGCTGAGCTGACTTCATGTGACGTCTTAAATGTAGCATCGAAACTGTGCTTTAAGTCACCATGGAATGTTGAGAATCGTGAGACTTAGTTGTGAGAATAACTAACAATAACTGATAACATACTTGACACTTGTCGGTAAACAAACATATAGGACCGTTTCCCATTTCATCCAATCATAGGGAATTATGCACTTTAATGCACGCGCCTGTGTGTGTGTGTGTGCATGTATGTGTGTGTGTGTGTGCATGTATGTGTGTGTGTGTGCATGTATGTGTGTGTGTGTGTGCATGTATGTGTGTGTGTGTGTGCATGTATGTGTGTGTGTGTGCATGTATGTGTGTGTGTGTGTGCATGTATGTGTGTGTGTGTGCATGTATGTGTGTGTGTGTGTGCATGTATGTGTGTGTGTGTGCATGTATGTGTGTGTGTGTGTGCATGTATGTGTGTGTGTGTGTGCATGTATGTGTGTGTGTGTGTGCATGTATGTGTGTGTGTGCATGTATGTGTGTGTGTGTGTGCATGTATGTGTGTGTGTGTGTGCATGTATGTGTGTGTGTGTGTGCATGTATGTGTGTGTGTGTGCATGTATGTGTGTGTGTGTGTGCATGTATGTGTGTGTGTGTGCATGTATGTGTGTGTTGTATTGTGTTATTTTGTGGTATGGTGAGTTGTGTATATAATGTATGTAGGTACGTAGGTGTGTGTGTATGTCTCAATCTATCTCTCTCTCTCTCTCTCTCTTTTCACTCTCACTATATATATATATATATATTGAACAAATTACGTAACCGTTGGACAGGTAGGAGATATGGGGGGGGGGGGGGGGGGAGAAAGAGGAAGTGTCTAACGGAAGTTTCGAAAATTTTGAGCTGAGCTTTGCTGACACCTTTGAACCCATTAAAGAAGAGTAAAAGTACACATGACGCATGACGCTAGAAGTGAGAAAATCTTATCATACACCCACTCATTCGGCGGGGGAGGGGGGTGTAAGGGCAAGCTTTCAAGGTTAGTTAAATAATAAGATAAGTAGATCAAGAGCAATTCAGATTGCAGGTACAGCAGCCTGGTCATACAGACATACCAAGCACCATAAGTCAGGTAGCTACTCCCATTATTCCAGGAACCAGACACCATAAGTCATTTAGCTACTCCCATTATTCCAGGAACCAAACAACAGAACCATGTCATGTAGCGACTCCTATCATTCCATGAACCAAACAACAGAACCATAAGTCAAGTAGCGACTCCTATAATTCCATGAACCAAACAACAGAACCGTAAGTCATGTAGCTACTCCCATTATTCTAGAAACCAAATAACAGAACCGTAAGTCATGTAGCTACTCCCATTATTCTAGAAACCAAATAACAGAACCGTAAGTCATGTAGCTACTCCCATTATTCTAGAAACCAAGTAACAGAACCGTAAGTCATGTAGCTACTCCCATTATTCTAGAAACCAAATAACAGAACCGTAAGTCATGTAGCTACTCCCATTATTCTAGGAACCAAATAACAGAACCGAAAGTCATGTAGCTACTCCCAGTATTCTAGGAACCAAACAACAGAACCATAAGTCATGTAGCTACCATGTAGGAACCATATAACGGTGTACCCAGTATACTATGGAGTTGCGTGTATTCTCAATACATTGTTTATGTTTTGTTGTATTTTGAAACTGCCAACTGTTTACACAAGCAGCACGCGCATGCACGCACACAAACTTTCTTTTTCTCTCTCTCCCTTTCTCCCCAAATATGGCTGTCTGTCTCTCTCCCTCTTATATACATATACGTAATTGTATACACCCATACTTGCTCATCAGCACCAAAAATGCCACTTCAAGAACTGTAATATTAACATAAAGTTATCATGCAAAGTCAATAACCATCTTTAGTCTTCACAGATTACTTACTGACTTAGTTGCTCCTATTCTACCGTGAGGTCTAGAGGTGTCTTCACAGATTACTTACTGACTTAGTTGCTCCTATTCTACCGTGAGGTCTAGAGGTGCCTTCACAGATACCGGAGACTATGTCATCCTCATCAGTTATTGCATCGCTTTGCTAGCATTTAGACAAAGGTTTTGTCATTTATTCCTGAAACAGCAGATGGGAATGTTTGAACCTTGTCTGTCTTTCCATTGGTCAGCGTGCAGTGGCTTGATGTCTCCAGTACGTATTTCTACAATTGACAGGAACGAACTCCGAAACCTTGTGCGCTATTTGAAACGTATCAGCCACGCAGGAATTGTCGAGGGGAAATATCATTCACAGCTATGAGGGGAGGAACGCGATAACAACAACTACAGCACGAATTTTGGTCTAAGGAAGCAAAGATGCACACTCTCAGAAAGTTGCATAGTTCTAAAGCCAGAAATGAGATTAGTGGGTTGACCAAGGAACACCAGACGGAAATCAAGAGGTCAGTGCAACTGTAGTCTCATTGGCGGGATTCCAGAAAACTGGTGGCAGTAGGAACAGATCTGCTGCGGCTCTTTGTTTCACAGGGGACGATCCGGAAGAATGATGACCTGGAATAAAGAGTTTAGGTGTTTTTATCCCACAATTTCTTACCGCACCCTCGCCCAAGCCGGGCATGAAGTAAGCACGTTTGGCTTAGGCAGTGTTTCTCAAACTGTGCGTAGGTCCGCCCATCTAAATATACTATATAGGTGCGTCAGTTCTATGTAGGTGCGCCCATCCAAATGTGCGGTGGAGGTGCGGCCATCCAAATGTGCTGTGTAGGTGCGCCCATCCAAATGTACCGTGTAGGTGCGCCCATCCAAATGTGCCGTGTAGGTGCGCCAATTTAAATTTGCCGTGATTCATTTGTTTGTTCAAATGTGTGTTCATATTTGTTTAATGCCTGGCTGACAGTCGTTCCTCCTCTGCCATGGAGCCTAGAGACCTTGTCTATTGTCTTGTGGCTTATAGTTTGTACATGATGAAGTTGCTGGCCACGTACCCAACGCACTGAGTCGCGCTATACCACCTGCAGGCAACAGTGACACTATTCATTGTTTCCATTTCGGGCCCCGACAACAACGAGTGCTTGCTTGTTTACCAGTGCCAAAAATAGAAATTAATTTTGTACTATGTACTATGCACCAAAAACAAAGCCGGCGATGATAGTATAGCAATGAAATGTTTAAACTAGAGCATATGTACTGTGTACCAATATACTGTCCATTCTTGGCAAGTTGGAAACCATTGAGAAACTCAGAGCGAGTTAGTCAGTTGATGAACAATGCACCAATAACTATGGCAAAGACGTGTACATTTTCATGCACTTTGAAAACAGTCAAAACATACAAGAAAGTTAAATAATATGCAATTTGGAACTTTTCTATGTGATCCGTGTAAAGAATGCGTCTCGATGCGAACAGGGCATGAATTAGAGTATTTGGCCAACTAGGCGGAACTTCAAATATAGAAGTCCATGTTGTCGCTTTCCCTTCTTTGTTGGCTTTCTGTTCTGGCATGGCCGGGTTGGCTTTCTGTTCTGGCATGGCCGGATTGGCTTTCTGTTCTGGCATGGCCGGGTTGGCTTTCTATTCTGACATGACTGGGTTGGCTTTATATTCTGGCATGAACGGATGTGCTTTCCATTCAGGCATGGCCGGGTTGACTTTCTATTCTGACATGACCGGGTTGGAGTTCTATTCTTACATGGCCGGGTTGGCTTTCTGTTCTGGCATGGCCGGGTTGGCTTTCTGTTCTGGCATGGCCGGGTTGGAGCTCTATTCTGACATGGCCGGGTTGGCTTTCTGTTCTGGCATGGCCGGGTTGGCTTTCTGTTCTGGCATGGCCGGGTTGGCTTTCTATTCTGACATGACTGGGTTGGCTTTATATTCTGGCATGAACGGATGTGCTTTCCATTCAGGCATGGCCGGGTTGACTTTCTATTCTGACATGACCGGGTTGGAGTTCTATTCTTACATGGCCGGGTTGGCTTTCTGTTCTGGCATGGCCGGGTTGGCTTTCTGTTCTGGCATGGCCGGGTTGGAGCTCTATTCTGACATGGCCGGGTTGGCTTTCTGTTCTGGCATGGCCGGGTTGGCTTTCTGTTCTGGCATGGCCGGGTTGGAGCTCTATTCTGACATGGCCGGGTTGGCTTTCTGTTCTGGCATGGCCGGGTTGGCTTTCTGTTCTGGCATGGCCGGGTTGGCTTTCTGTTCTGGCATGGCAGGGTTGGCTTTCTGTTCTAGCATGGCCGGGGTTGGAGTTCTATTCTGGCATGGCCGGGTTGGCTTTCTGTTCTGGCATGGCAGGGTTGGCTTTATATTCTAGCATGGCCGGGGTTGGCTTTTCATTCCAATATGGCCGGGGTTGGTTTTTCATTCTGATATGACCGGGGTTGAATCATTTTACCGCCAAGTTTACAAACAATTTGAGAAACACTGAGTTCAGGCGTTGTCCCTCGGGTCCATACACTGTACCCCATTTCATATCCTGTTTATGTTTCTCACGCCACATTAATTCAAAGCTGAAGCCATCACTCTCCGCCAGAGAGTCGATTATGGCTTTTAGCTTCGTCTCCTTGTAGGATTATGAAATGGAATAGAGATTGAGCTCTGTCGAGTCTCAGATTGGGGTCGATGTTTTTTCACCATCTTCCAGGAGCTTTGGCGTTATATTGGTACCGATATTTTATTGTTTCTGATAACACCTTGGCGATGTTGCTGATGTCATTCATTCTGCGGTTGCCACGGTATTACTGCAGAAGCTGCTACTCACACATGGTGCTAATGTTCGCCGTTACCACGGATGAAGTTTGATTTCGTTCTTCCATGGTAGAAGTGAATTACACGGCTACAACTACTTCTATCACCACAACTAAAAAACAAAAACTACCACTGCTGCTGTTGCTGCTGCTGCTACTATTACTATTACTACTATTACTATTACTATTTACTACTATTACTATTTACTACTATTACTATTTACTACTATTACTATTTACTACTATTACTATTTACTATTACTACTATTATTTCAAATCACACATAAGAGACGAATGAAGGTAAAAAGGGGGATTGGGGTATATTGACATTGTTTTTGCCAGATCCCATAACATAAACTTTTGCCTTTTTCTTATGAAAGAATCTGCTTTATTACACTGCTGTTTGGCAACTAACCTCTGTCGTATAGTTGTATTTAGACCTTATTTCAGATGCTTGCATTGCTTGAATAGTTCCTTTGTCTGGGGACAGACGGTGGACGATTTCTACAACCATGTTCAAGTGTGGACTACGAAGAGCCCAAATGGTTTATTAGGGCCAGATACATGGACAAATGGGAAACAGAACATATGGGTACATAGGAAATGATGCGTATTACCAGTTGAACAGAAGAGAGAGAGGGAGAGAGAGAGCAGATGGTGGTCTTCAGACTCTGTACAGGCCACAACAGACTAAGGTACCATCTATTCAAATAAACTAAAGACAGGTGCTATTGACGAATGCATGTGCGGTACAGGGAAAATAACTTCTGAACATCTGCTGTAAAATTGCCTGACATACGAGGACCAAAGAAACCACATGTGGCCATCACCAGTGGCAACACTAGACACGCTCTATGGCAGTGTCGGCAGCCTCAGGATGACAGCTGATTTCTTTGAAAAAATGCAAAGTCGACGTCTGACAAGGTACAAAGAAGGATCATTCTGTGTGTGGTCTGGTCCTCTTTGGGCTTCATGACGTATCAGACCAGATTGTTGTGTGATGTTCATGATTCACTAGAGTTGTGTCTGTAGAGCCACCACACACATGCAGGTCTGAACACACACATGCATGTCTGAACACACACAGGCGTACACACACACACACACACGCATGCAGGTCTGAACACACACAGGCGTACACATACACACACGCATGCAGGTCTGAACACACACATGCGTGCACATACCCACACACACACAGAGGCGTACACATACACACACATGCGTACATATCTACATACACAGGTGTACACATCCACAAAGACACAGGTTTACACATCCACACAAACAGGCTTACACACACACACACACAGACGTACACGTCCACAAACACACATGCGTACACATCCACACACACATATGCTTACACATCCACACACACATGCGTACACATCCACACACACACACACATGCAGGTCTGAACACACACATGCGTGCACATACACACACAGGCTTTCATATCAACATACACAGGCGTACACATCCACAAAGACACAGGTTCATACATCCACATACACACACATGCGTACACACACACAGGCTTACACATCCACACACACACAGGCGTACACATACACACACATGCTTACACATTCACACCCACACACATCACATAAATATGATTACGTCCACACATCCACACACGGACATTCACACATAAGCATCCTCAGAAACACATGCTTACACGCGCATACACACACATCCTCATATATATAGATTTAAACATACTTATCCACAGACTTCCAGGGCACACACAGTTACACTTATTTGCACACATATGCTTACACACACCCACACACACACACACCCATAGAGATACACATACACCAACACAATATTACAGGTGTATCTCAGGGGACGATGTACATCTTACTAGAACCCATACACGTTGCATATTCATCCACCCAGTGCGAGACACCGCCACCCAGTCTATGTGCGTTCTCTCGGCCTCTCAAATCCCGCACCTGGCTCCAATATCCGACTCCAAAACATCGGTATTAAAGTTATTCAGTCGTCCTCGTGTCCTTATATTTCATACCTTTCATCTTTGCTTTCTTCAAATTCAAGTGGCATGCCGCTAAGAAAGGATGGTTCTGTGTGAGATTTGCAACATCATTTTGTTAACACGACGACAGAGAAAAGAATGATATATGTACCGACAATCTGCATGTTAAAGTTTACATAGGGAAGGAAGAATATAGATGTGGTATCAGGATATGAAAGGATTTTATGTCGTGGTTACCAGTATCTAGAAATGGAAGGATATAAATGTCGTAGTACCACTATCTAGAGATGGAAGGATATAAATGTCGTGGTACCAGTATCTAGAGATGGAAGGATATAAATGTCGTGGTACCAGTATCTAGAGATGGAAGGATATAAATGTCGTGGTACCAGTATCTAGAGATGGAAGGATATAAATGTCGTGGTACCAGTATCTAGAGATGGAAGGATATAAATGTCGTGGTACCAGTATCTAGAGATGGAAGGATATAAATGTCGTGGTTACCAGTATCTAGAGATGGAAGGATATAAATGTCGTGGTTACCAGTATCTAGAGATGGAAGGATATAAATGTCGTGGTACCAGTATCTAGAGATGGAAGGATAGAAACGTCGTGGTACCACTATCTAGAGATGAAAGGATATAACTGTCGTAGTACCAGTATCTAGAGATGAAAATAAATGGAAGTTAATAACATAGGGTCAAACATGCTAACATTGATATTCTGGCAAGATGATAACAATATTTGGGTCAGCGAACAACAATATTCTGGTACATAGTCAGTTGGTAACAAATGGAGATACTCAACTTATGAAAGTAGTCATGAACTAACAGCGGAGAATTTAGGGGGAGTCTTGCCTTCAACGGCTAGCCGTCTAGGGAAGAGTGCTCTCCAACTTATGACACCCGAAGTTCACATTGGTCAAAAGCCTGACGATTTCTGTAAGGGTTTAAATGAAAGTTGCATAAGCTTGACACCGTGTTATCGCGATAATAGGAAATTCGAGAAGAAAACAACGACGACAACGGAATAATAGATGAAGACATGGAGAGAATAAGAAGACAAGAATCATCCCTGCTACTTGGGACTGACCCTCATTCACCAACTTGCTCCTCACTCAACAACCTGCACCTCACTCACCAACCTGCACCTCACTCACCAACCTCCACCTCACTCACCAACCTGCACCTCACTCACCAACCTCCACCTCACTCACCAACCTGCACCTCACTCACCAACCTGCACCTCATTCACCAACCTGCACCTCCCTCACCAACCTCCACCTCACTCACCAACCTCCACCTCACTCACCAACCTCCACCTCACTCACCAACCTCCACCTCACTCACCAACCTCCACCTCACTCACCAACCTCCACCTCACTCACCAACCTCCACCTCACTCACCAACCTGCACCTCACTCACCAACCTCCACCTCACTCACCAACCTCCACCTCACTCACCAACCTGCACCTCACTCACCAACCTCCACCTCACTCACCAACCTCCACCTCACTCACCAACCTCCACCTCACTCACCAACCTCCACCTCACTCACCAACCTCCACCTCACTCACCAACCTCCACCTCACTCACCAACCTGCACCTCACTCACCAACCTCCACCTCACTCACCAACCTCCACCTCACTCACCAACCTGCACCTCACTCACCAACCTCCACCTCACTCACCAACCTCCACCTCACTCACCAACCTCCACCTCACTCACCAACCTCCACCTCACTCACCAACCTGCACCTCACTCACCAACCTCCACCTCACTCACCAACCTCCACCTCACTCACCAACCTCCACCTCACTCACCAACCTCCACCTCACTCACCAACCTCCACCTCACTCACCAACCTCCACCTCATACGAGCGCTTGTTCTCTGCAGATTGAAGTAGATAGTCATGATGGCACTGGCATGTTGTGGCAACTCTCTTTGCCTTAGCGCAGTAGCTGATTGCAACAGGTCAGTTGGGAACATGAAAGATCGCAGGTCAGTTGGGAACATGAAAGATCGCAGGTCAGTTGGGAACATGAAAGATCGCAGGTCAGTTGGGAACATGAAAGATCGCAGGTCAGTTGGGAACATGAAAGATCGCAGGTCAGTTGGGAACATGAAAGATCGCAGGTCAGTTGGGAACATGAAAGATCGCAGGTCAGTTGGGAACATGAAAGATCGCAGGTCAGTTGGGAACATGAAAGATCGCAGGTCAGTTGGGAACATGAAAGATCGCAGGTCAGTTGGGAACATGAAAGATCGCAGGTCAGTTGGGAACATGAAAGATCGCAGGTCAGTTGGGAACATGAAAGATCGCAGGTCAGTTGGGAACATGAAAGATCGCAGGTCAGTTGGGAACATGAAAGATCGCAGGTCAGTTGGGAACATGAAAGATCGCAGGTCAGTTGGGAACATGAAAGATCGCAGGTCAGTTGGGAACATGAAAGATCGCAGGTCAGTTGGGAACATGAAAGATCGCAGGTCAGTTGGGAACATGAAAGATCGCAGGTCAGTTGGGAACATGAAAGATCGCAGGTCAGTTGGGAACATGAAAGATCGCAGGTCAGTTGGGAACATGAAAGATCGCAGGTCAGTTGGGAACATGAAAGATCGCAGGTCAGTTGGGAACATGAAAGATCGCAGGTCAGTTGGGAACATGAAAGATCGCAGGTCAGTTGGGAATATGAAAGATCGAAAGTCAGTTGGGAATATAAAAGATCGAAAGTCAGTTGGGAATATAAAAGATCGAAAGTCAGTTGGGAATATAAAAGATCGAAAGTCAGTTGGGAATATAAAAGATCGAAAGTCAGTTGGGAATATAAAAGATCGAAAGTCAGTTGGGAATATAAAAGAACGCAGCTCAGTTGGGAATATAAAAGAACGCAGGTCAGTTGGGAATATAAAAAAACGCAGGTCAGTTCGGAATATAAAAGAACGCAGGTCAGTTGGGAATATGAAAGAACGCAGGTCAGTTGGGAACATACACATCGGAGGTCAATTGGGAATATAAAAGATCTAAGAGCATTCGGCAATACAAGATCGAAGGTCAGTTGGGAACATACAAGATCGAAGGTCAGTTGGGAACATACAGACGCACAGACAACTCCTGCTTGACCAGTTTCTGCCCTGCTACAACACGTGTATGAATATCGCGTTAATTCCGCTTTCCTCCCAGCTAACTCGTGAGTATTGAGAGGCTGATACAATAATCACGTTGTGGGGCGCATTCTGTGGACCGAGTCTCCCAATCCCACGGAGACCGACCTTGTCGACCCAAGGGGCTTTTGTCGGGGAAGCCACTATCATTGCAAGTAAACGATTTCCAACAAGCGGGAGTTACCTGCCCCAAGACTACTTCTGGTGGTTCCTGAACCCGGCTAGAGATCATAAACCAAGAATTTCACATCTCATTGAGGCCAGTACCTTCTGCCGATAATATTCTCAGTTCCACACACGTTGGGCACCCTGTCGGCTGTGCTTATTTACTAGCTACGGACGTGCCGGAATTATTTGCCATGCTAGAAAGAGGAGCAAATCTCACGCGCGTCTCCCCTCAAACTGGCTCGGTTTCTCCTTTCCTGTGGAGGGAAAGAACTCTGCGCACGATGGGATATAGGCCTGGAGTAAGGGTATGTGGAAAACGTTTGGTGAGAGAGGGGGACAGACTTGTAACCTAGGCATTTGATCATTTCAAAACTGAATAAGGCATTCGAAGATTGCATGCCAACACAACAGTTAGATTCCGGTAGAACGGTTTGCAGAAAGAGATTGTTTGAAGGAGACCTGTCACTCACCGGTAAATTGAGCTTTGATTTAGGTCGGGAGCTGATACTAGGCCTGGAAATGCTTTGCTTTATGTCAGGAGCTGGTAGTACTTTATGAGTTGGAGCTGGTACCATGCATAGAAGGGCTTTGATTGATGCTAGGAGCTGGTAGTACTCTATGAGTTGGAGCTGGTAGTACTTTATAAGTTGGAGCTGGTACCATGCCTATAAGGGCTTTGATTTATGTCAGGAGCTGGTAGTACACTATGAGTTGGAGCTGGTATTACTTTATGAGTTAAAGCTGGTACCATGCCTAGAAAGCTTTGATTTATGCTAAGAGCTGGTAGTACACTATGAGTTGGAGCTGGTATTACTTTATGAGTTGGAGCTGGTACCATGCCTAGAAAGCTTTGATTTATGTCCGGAGCTGGTAGTACTCTATGCGTTGGAGCTGGTATTACTTTATGAGTTGGAGCTGGTACCATGCCTAGAAAGCTTTGATTTATGTCCGGAGCTGGTAGTACTCTATGAGTTGGAGCTGGTATTACTTTATGAGTTGGAGCTGGTACCATGCCTAGAAAGCTTTGATTTATGTCCGGAGCTGGTAGTACTCTATGAGTTGGAGCTGGTATTACTTTATGAGTTGGAGCTGGTACCATGCCTAGAAAGCTTTGATTTATGTCCGGAGCTGGTAGTACTCTATGAGTTGGAGCTGGTATTACTTTATGAGTTGGAGCTGGTACCATGCCTAGAAAGCTTTGATTTATGCTAAGAGCTAGTAGTACTCTATGAGTTGGAGCTGGTACTATGCCTAGAAGGCTTTGTTTTATGCTAGGAGCTGGTAGTACTCTATGAGTTGGAGCTGGTACCAGATTGGGAACGTCTTCAGTTTCTCGGGGAGGTAATGAAATACTAACACGTATAATCTATTTGTTTCTAGCGTTTCCAAAAATGATGTCAGCTTGTACCTACTGGATCCAGTGCCATTGTGTTATCTCTATACGCTCTTGTTCTTCTTATTTAGTCTCTCTCTCTCTCTCTCTCTCTCTCTCTCTCTCTCTCTCCTCTGCTCTACACGCACACATAGAATACAAAAATGCAAATACATTTAAATGGAATGGAGTCCGAAGATGCAACAGTGAATGAGCTGACAGCAGCCAGCGAGTCATAGTTGACTGCTTGGTTCAGGGTCAGTGACTCATAGTTGACTGCTTGGATCAGGGTCAGTGACTCATAGCTGGCTGCTTGGATCAGGGTCAGCGACTCAGAGCTGGCTGCTTGGATCAGGGTCAGCGAATCAGAGCTGCATATGTAGTGATAATAGAACAGGAATCGCAGTGGAACGCAAATTCGATTTAAAAATCCTGAGCTGCAACCGTATGTGTCGGACTGAAAAAGCACATATATCACAGCCTCGCTGTAAACTACGGCTCGGCGTTTTCTTTAAAGACAACCACCACAAGTAAATACAATATAAATTTTAGCTGAGACTGACTGAACACAAATTGACAGATATCAGGTACGGACAAGTCAAGATTGTTGGACTGACTGATGTCAAGTTATTGGACTGAAGTCAAGATTGTTGGACTGACTGATGTCAAGTTATTGGACTGAAGTCAAGATTGTTGGACTGAGTGTTGTCAAGTAATTGGGCTGGCTGATGTCAAGTTATTGGGCTGGCTGATGTCAAGTTATTGGGCTGTCTGATGTCAATTTGTTGGGCTGACTGGTGTCAAGTTTGTTGGACTGAAGTCAAGATTGTTGGACTGAATGATGTCTAGTTGTTGGACTGAATGATGTCTAGTTGTTGGGCTGACTGGTGTCAAGTCTGTTGGACTGAAGTCAAGATTGTTGGACTGAATGATGTCTAGTTGTTGGGCTGACTGGTGTCAAATTTGTTGGACTGAATGATGTCTAGTTGTTGGACTAGCTGATGTCAAGTTGTTGGACTAGCTGGTGTCAAGTTTGTTGAAATAACAGATGTCAGGTACGGACAAGTCGAGGATGCTCCAAGTGAAACTATCACTTCTAGCATGTGTAGCAACGGCATGAATATAGTTCACTGTTGTATCTGACATCTATGTTGTTGGTTGCTAATTTATACTGTTGTGTCTGACATCTATGTTGTTGGTTGCTAATTTATACTGTTGTGTCTGACATATATTTTGTTGGTTGCTAATTTATACTGTTGTATCTGACGTCAATGTTGTTGGTTGCTAATTTATACTGTTGTGTCTGACATCTATATTGTTGGTTGCAAATTTATACTGTTGTGTCTGACATCTATGCTGTTGGTTGCTAATTTATACTGTTGTGTCTGACATCTATGTTGTTGGTTGCTAATTTATACTGTTGTGTCTGACATCTATGTTGTTGGTTGCTAATTTATACTGTTGTGTCTGACATCTATGCTGTTGGTTGCTAATTTATACTGTTGTGTCTGACATCTATGTTGTTGGTTGCTAATGTATACTGTTGTGTCTGACATCTATGTTGTTGGTTGCTAATTTATACTGTTGTGTCTGACATCTATGCTGTTGGTTGCTAATTTATACTGTGGTGTCTGACATCTATGTTGTTGGTTGCTAATTTATACTGTTGTGTCTGACATCTATGTTGTTGGTTGCTAATTTATACTGTTGTGTCTGACATCTATGTAGTTGGTTGCTAATTTATACTGTTGTATCTGACATCTATGTTGTTGGTTGCTAATTTATACTGTTGTGTCTGACATCTATGCTGTTGGTTGCTAATTTATACTGTTGTGTCTGACATCTATGCTGTTGGTTGCTAATGTATACTGTTGTATCTGACATCTATGTTGTTGGTTGCTAATTTATACTCTTGTATCTGACATCTATGTTGTTGGTTGCTAATTTATACTATTGTGTCTGACATCTATGTTGTTGGTTGCTAATTTATACTGTTGTGTCTGACATCTATGTTGTTGGTTGCTAATTTATACTATTGTGTCTGACATCTATGTTGTTGGTTGCTAATTTATACTGTTGTGTCTGACATCTATGTTGTTGGTTGCTAATTTATACTGTTGTATCTGACATTTATGTAGTTGGTTGCTAATTTATACTGTTGTGTCTGACATCTATGTTGTTGGCTGCTAATTTATACTGTTGTATCTGACATCTATGTAGTTGGTTGCTAATTTATACTGTTGTGTCTGACATCTATGTTGTTGGTTGCTAATTTATACTGTTGTGTCTGACATCTATGTTGTTGGTTGCTAATTTATACTGTTGTGTCTGACATCTATGTTGTTGGTTGCTTATTTATACTGTTGTGTCTGACATCTATGTTGTTGGTTGCTAATTTATACTGTTTTGTCTGACATCTATGTTGTTGGTTGCTAATTTATACTGTTGTGTCTGACATCTATGTTGTTGGTTGCTAATTTATACTGTTGTGTCTGACATCTATGTAGTTGGTTGCTAATTTATACTGTTGTATCTGACATCTATGTTGTTGGTTGCTAATTTATACTGTTGTGTCTGACATCTATGCTGTTGGTTGCTAATTTATACTGTTGTGTCTGACATCTATGCTGTTGGTTGCTAATGTATACTGTTGTATCTAACATCTATGTTGTTGGTTGCTAATTTATACTCTTGTATCTGACATCTATGTTGTTGGTTGCTAATTTATACTATTGTGTCTGACATCTATGTTGTTGGTTGCTAATGTATACTGTTGTGTCTGACATCTATGTGGTTGGTTGCTAATTTATACTGTTGTGTCTGACATCTATGTTGTTGGTTGCTAATTTATACTGTTGTGTGTGACATCTATGTAGTTGGTTGCTAATTTATACTGTTGTATCTGACATCTATGTTGTTGGTTGCTAATTTATACTGTTGTGTCTGACATCTATGCTGTTGGTTGCTAATTTATACTGTTGTGTCTGACATCTATGCTGTTGGTTGCTAATGTATACTGTTGTATCTGACATCTATGTTGTTGGTTGCTAATTTATACTCTTGTATCTGACATCTATGTTGTTGGTTGCTAATTTATACTATTGTGTCTGACATCTATGTTGTTGGTTGCTAATTTATACTGTTGTGTCTGACATCTATGTTGTTGGTTGCTAATTTATACTATTGTGTCTGACATCTATGTTGTTGGTTGCTAATTTATACTGTTGTGTCTGACATCTATGTTGTTGGTTGCTAATTTATACTGTTGTATCTGACATTTATGTAGTTGGTTGCTAATTTATACTGTTGTGTCTGACATCTATGTTGTTGGCTGCTAATTTATACTGTTGTATCTGACATCTATGTAGTTGGTTGCTAATTTATACTGTTGTGTCTGACATCTATGTTGTTGGTTGCTAATTTATACTGTTGTGTCTGACATCTATGTTGTTGGTTGCTAATTTATACTGTTGTGTCTGACATCTATGTTGTTGGTTGCTTATTTATACTGTTGTGTCTGACATCTATGTTGTTGGTTGCTAATTTATACTGTTGTGTCTGACATCTATGTTGTTGGTTGCTAATTTATACTGTTGTGTCTGACATCTATGCTGTTGGTTGCTAATTTATACTGTTGTATCTGACATCTATGTTGTTGGTTGCTAATTTATACTGTTGTGTCTGACATCTATGTTGTTGGTTGCTAATTTATACTGTTGTGTCTGACATCTATGCTGTTGGTTGCTAATTTATACTGTTGTATCTGCCATCTATGTTGTTGGAGGCTAATTTATACTGTTTTATCTGACATCTATGTTGTTGGAGGCTAATTTATACACTGATATAAAACTGATAAATTGAAAAATTGCTGATAGTCTCGCACAAACAAAGATATAAGGGAATAAAGTGATAAATTGCTGACATAAAACTATCAGCATTGTAATATCATGACTTAGTAAAATATCATGACTTGGTATAATGTCATGATTTTGTGTAATATCATAACTTTCAAAGATTCCATCCTTTGGTATAATATCAGAACTTTAAAAGATATCATGACTTGGTATAACATCAGGTTTGGTTTGCTATCTTGGCTTAGTATAATATCATGGCTTTTTATAACATCATGGCTTCGTATAACATCAGGTTTGGTATACTATCATGGTTTGATATAATATCATGGCTTGGTATAACATCAGGTTGGCATAATATCATGACTTAGTATAATATCATGGGTAAGATATCATGGCTTGGTACAATATCATGGCTTGGTACAATATCATGACTTGGTACAATATCATGACTTGGCAGCATGTCAGACTTGGTATAATATAAGAGATTGTATACATTTAGGGGCATTGGTGTTATTCGGTTATATCTGCCATCTGATTTAGCTAGATATTATGTGGAAAACAGCAATTTCGTTTTTCATCTGTCAAAAACACATTCTATTGTTGGTGAACGAACATTCCGCTAGTTGGCTCCTATTGTCCCAAAGTATCTTCTTCATGACTTTGCTTTTTTGTTGTACTGTCCCTGTAACTGCGTCACTCTATCCTCTCTCTCTCTCTGTCTCTCTCCTCTCTCTCTCTATTTTCTTTCACTCTTTCTCTTTCCTCCTCTCCGTGTGTATCTAGTGTTTTACACCTATTCGCTCCAGTTGGCGCGAACTTTAGAGTTGCCAGTTTGTCAGGGAGAAGCTTATTATTTTGACGTGAAATGGCGAAAAGATGTAGAAGGGAGTTCACTCAGCCAGACATGAAACTGAGAAACTCTGCTAGTCAATTTGGCGACTCAAAGATAAACAATATTCTAGAAATGGATGGAGCAGATTGAGACGAGCAAATCAATTTCTGGAGTTGTTTGTATAGTTATTGCTGGTCTTGTTTGGCCTGCTGTTTTGCGTAATGGCCTACTGCTCCCAGTTTCAGCAGTTGGTGTCAGGTAAACAGCGTGTCTTTGATGTTTGTCTGCGGGCCGTATTTCTTACTGGCATTTTCGATGCCTTACTTTCTTTATTTCTCCCCCCCCCTTCCTCACGCACTAACACCTCTCCACCACACACTCAACCACCACACCGCATCTCCTCCACACACTCCCAACCACGACATCGAATCTCCACGAATCCCCCCCATACACACTTTCACAGACCCACATCCAAACCAGCCACTAATTCTTTGCTTGTACTCGTCTTCCGTTTCGTCTATATCTGAGTTACTCTGCCACTCTGTGTGTATCATTTTTCTTACCATTATCTGCCAGATAATCTCTCTTACCTGGTACAGCACCTTAACTTCCGGTAACACTACTCTGTCACTGTGACATCACTCTTATTGATAGTACTACAACACCTCTGTCATTATCACACATACTTTGCCGACCACACTACCTTCTTTCTGTAGCAATGATATCACAATGCCACTATATCACATATACACGCTCATTAACCCTCTCTCTTTCAGTGTAAAAACCTACACTCTCACTAACGTAAAGATCTCACTAACCTAGAAACTCACATTCGAATTAAACAACAAACTCACACTGTCACAAAACTAAAAATCCCAAATCATGATTAATCTAAATACTCACACTCTCACCACCCAACAAACTCACACTCTCACCAACCAACAAACTCACACTCTCACCACCCAACAAACTCACTCTCACCACCCAACAAACTCACTCTCACCAACCAACAAACTCACACTCTCACCACCCAACAAACTCACACTCTCACCAACCAACAAACTCACACTCTCACCAACCAACAAACTCACACTCTCACCAACCAACAAACTCACACTCTCACCAACCAACAAACTCACACTCTCACCAACCAACAAACTCACACTCTCACCACCCAACAAACTCACACTCTCACCACCCAACAAACTCACACTCTCACCAACCAACAAACTCACACTCTCACCACCCAACAGACTCACACTCTCACCACCCAACAAACTCACTCTCACCAACCAACAAACTCACACTCTCACCAACCAACAAACTCACACTCTCACCAACCAACAAACTCACACTCTCACCAACCAACAAACTCACACTCTCACCAACCAACAAACTCACACTCTCACCACCCAACAAACTCACACTCTCACCACCCAACAAACTCACACTCTCACCAACCAACAAACTCACACTCTCACCACCCAACAGACTCACACTCTCACCACCCAACAAACTCACTCTCACCAACCAACAAACTCACACTCTCACCAACCAACAAACTCACACTCTCACCAACCAACAAACTCACACTTTCACCAACCTACAAACTCACACTTTCACCAACCAACAAACTCACTCTCACCAACCAACAAACTCACTCTCTCACCACCCAACAAACTCACACTCTCACTAACCAACAGACACCTGATTTTCCCAGCCTCCTTTGTACTCATTCATACTGCCTACAGTCTGCTAGTGTGTGAGTGAGCGAGTTGGTGAGTAGAGAGAAGATGAGAACTTGATTGCAGTCAGACCTCCAGTCGCCAAAATGCTTTCCTCTTGATGTTTTTAAGCGAGTAATTTTTTTCTTATTTCCCACTTGACAGGCAGAATTGCAGCTTGTTTGTTTAAAACTCGGCTTTTCGTGCTAATAGTGAAATATTCAGGCCTAGTTTGTTTAAATTGTATATATTCCTTTCATTTCTGTCGGGACAAAATGTTGTTAAAACCTTGGTTGCTAATCCTTACTCTCGTTATATAATGCTTCACTCGTTCGTTCATCTTTTTGTGTGACAGGTAAAAGAAAAGGTTTAATGAGAAGAAATCTATTCTTTTTTTTGCTGATTTATGAGTTACAAGGAAGTCTTTCTACGAACCTCTTGTTTCGGAGAGTTGCTGGTTCTGTGTGCCTTCAACTTTGGGAGGGGGCATCAAGTTGTGGGCTGAGATGTTGTTTTGTGTGCCTTCAACTTTGGGAGGGGCTTCATCAGGTTGTGGGTCGAGATGTTGTTTTGTGTGCCTTCAACTTTGGGAGGGGGCATCAGGTTGTAGGTTGAGGAGATGTTGTTTTGTGTGCCTTCAACTTTGGGAGGGGGCATCAGGTTGTAGGTTGAGATGTTGTTTTGTGTGCCTTCAACTTTGGGAGGGGCTTCATCAGGTTGTGGGTTGAGATGTTGTTTTGTGTGCCTTCAACTTTGGGAGGGGCTTCATCAGGTTGTGGGTTGAGATGTTGTTTTGTGTGCCTTTAACTTTGGGAGGGGCTTCATCAGGTTGTGGGTTGTGATGTTGTTTTGTGTGCCTTCAACTTTGGGAGGGGTTTCATTAGGCTGTGAGTTGTGACGAAATCTCTGAAGGAACACTAAGAAAACCAGAAATATTTTGTGTGTGCCGACTGGTGTATGTGGTTGCGAATCTCAACTCAATGCGTGTTTTGTTCATTTTATAACTTTCCATTTGTTGACTCTATTTCAAATCATGGTGGTCAGCTGTCCAGCATATTTTGTTTTAATCGTTCTCTTGTTTGTGACAGTGTGCAACTAACATGTTTCTAGTTGTTCAGTGACACACTATTATTAAAAAGCTGTTTGGTTGCACTTCTTATTAGAGAGTTGTTTGGATACACTGTCTTATTAGAGAGTTGTTTGGTTACACTGTCTTATTAGAGAGTTGTTTAAGACACAGAATGCGGATCCCTGCATGAAGTCATCATTCAAAATGATAGAGTTAAACACTGCAATTCAGAAACGGAAAAATAAGAAAGCTCCAGGAAAAGATGGCATCACAAATGAAATGATTAAAAACGTAGACCAAGGGTCAAGAAGAAAACGCCTGAAAATCTTCAATCAATCATGGAGCACAGGTAAGATTCCAGACCAGTGGCGGGAGGCTATCATTATCTCCATCAGAAAACCCCAAAAGGACAAGACAAGCAAGGAAAGTTGTAGGCCAATAAGCCTGCTCAGCTGTGTTGGAAAAGTCATGGAAAAAATGGTAGACGCAAAACTAATAAAACATCTGGAAAAAAACCCATCTCCCACTCAATTCACAGTCAGCCTTTAGGAAAAACCGCAACACAGAAGACCAACTGGTGTACCTAACCCAAGAAATAGAAAATGCATTCCAAGGTAAGGAAAAAGTACTTGTGGTCTTTGTGGATATTGCAAAAGCTTTTGGCAAGGTATGGAGAGAAGGATTCCTTATCCTAAAACTATTAAACAACAAAATAGAAGGGATAATTTACAGCTGGATACAAGACTTCCTCCGATACAGAACAGCAAGAGTCAAATTAGATGGATCACTGAGCCATAGAAAAACTCTCCAACAAGGCGTACCCCAGGGAGGAGGCATCTCTCCTACCCTCTTTATCCTGTTCATAAACGGCATAGCGAGAAAATTCCCAAAGAAAGTATCCAGTGCCCTACAGGCTGACGACTTCGCAAACAGCTGAAAATAGAATGCAGACAGCACTGGACACTGTTGGAAAATGGGTTACAGATTGGGGATTGCAGATTAACATCTCAAAGACAGTTACAACATGATTCTCACTGTCCAACACCAAGGAAGTAACAAAACTTCATCTAAATGGCAAAGAACTTGTACACGAAAATACCACTGTGTATCTCGGAGTTAAAATGGACAGGAGACTCACATGGAGGGAACACATACAGGAGATAGAACAAAAAGCAACCAGAAAACTATCCCTCATGAAGAAGCTGGCCGGAACAAGCTGGGGTGCAAATAGCAACATCCTCAAAAATGTATACACTGGCATCGTCAGGCCAGTACTTGAATACGGCATGACAGCCTGGACCACAGCATCAAAAACAAACACGGAACGCCTAACCAAAATTCAGGCTTAAGGATAATAACAGGAGGAATGAAGACTACACCAATCCAGAAAATGGAAACATATACAAATATAAGACCCCTAAATACTAGACAAGAGGAAAGAGTGCTGACACATAGTGAAAAGATGCTACGCATGCCTGATCATCCCATACATATCAAACTAAAACACCCAGTTAAAAATAGGCTAAAGAGAACCAGCTTCATTCATTTATCAAACCACCTAAACCAAAAATATGGAGAACTAATTCCCAACCAACCTACAGAAATAGAAATGCTTATTAATTATGAAGAGCCAAGCTGCAACATAAACAACATCGAAATAAGTACAGAGATCCCAGGAGTAAGAAGAAAAGACCAACACAGTATCCAAGAGCTGAACATTTTAGCACAAACAATGATTGAGGAGAAATATAATACCAAGGAATGGACACAGGTGTACAAAGATGGTTCAGCAGAGGGGGCAGGCCAAAACGGGGGAGGAGGCATATTCATAAGACACAAAAGTGGAAATATAACAGAAGAGGCCCTCCCAACAGTAAAGTTGTCCACACACCTTAGAGCAGAATCGATGGCCCTCCTGCGAGCACTGGGAATACTTCAAACAGAAAGGCAACCTCCAACAAAAATAGCTGTATTCACGGACTGCAGAGAACTATTAGAGAGAATACAAAAAACAAACAACGAACCACTGTTATCAGAGATCAGAGCAGAACTGGGAAAACTCCAGAGATCCTCAACAATAACGCTGCAGTGGCTACCCTCCCATTGCTGAATCACGAGAAACGAGAGAGCTGATGCTCTGGCAAAAGATGGCAGCAAAAAGGCACAATCTAATCACCGAGTACCATACAGAGAAATCAAGAACATCATCAGAAATCAGTATATACACCAACGTAGAGAAGACAGAAACATAAGCAGTTCGCCAGACCCAATTCACTATCTTAAAAGAGATAAACAAACTACCTTATTTCGCCTCAGAACTGGACACTGCAGACTACTAGAACATCTATACCGACTGAAGATCTCACACACTGATGAGTGCCCATGTAGAACAGGATGCCAGAACCCTGAGCATATTCTACAAGAATGCCTAATCTATAGGGAAATGAGATACCAGACCTGGCCAGAGGGTGCGGACCTGATACAAAAGCTGTGCGGCAGCCGCTCCGACCTGGTGAAGACTACAGACCTCATCATAGCGACTGGCCTGCAGATATAGCATGACCAAAAGATCCTGAACGCAAAGAAGAAGAAAAAAGAGAGATGTTTGGTGCACTCTCTTATTAGAGAGATGTTTGGTGCACTCTCTAATTAGAGAGATGTTCCACTGCTCGTCTCCATGCACTCGAGGAATAATCTATTTCTCTCTCACTGTATCATTTTCCTACACCACTATCTCATATCTGACCTAGACTATCGGTCTCATATCTGACCTTGACTATCTGTCGTATATCTTACCTTGACTATCTGTCTCATACCTGACCTTTACTATCTGACATATCTTACCTTGACTTTCTGTCTTATCTTTCCTTGACTTTCTGTCTTATCTGGCCTTGCCTGTCTTATATCTGACCTTATCTGTCTTATATCTGACCTTGACTATCTGTCTTATATCTGACCTTGACTATCTGTCTCATATTTGACCTTGACACCTCCATCACACTCTACTCACCTCCATCACACTCACCCACCTCCATCACACTCTACTCACCTCCATCACACTCACCCACCTCCATCACATTCTACTCACCTCCATCACATTCACCCACCTCCATCACACTCTACTCACCTCCATCACACTCACCCACCTGTATCACACTCTACTCACCTCCATCACACTCACCCACCTCCATCACACTCTACTCACCTCCATCACATTCACCCACCTCCATCACATTCACCCACCTCCATCACACTCTACTCACCTCCATCACACTCACCCACCTCCATCACACTCTACTCACCTCCATCACATTCACCCACCTCCATCACACTCTACTCACCTCCATCACATTCACCCACCTCCATCACACTCATTCACCTCCATCACTCTCACATACCTCCATCACACTCACCCACCTCCATCACACTCACTCACCTCCATCACTCTCAGATACCTCCATCACACTCACCCACCTCCATCACACTCACTCACCTCCATCACTCTCACATACCTCCATCGTACTCACTCACCTCTATCACTCTCACATACCTCCATCACACTCACCCACCTCCATCACTCTCACATACTTCCATCACTCTCACATACCTCCATCACACTCTACTCACCTCCATCACTCTCACATACCTCCATCGTACTCACTCACCTCTATCACTCTCACATACCTCCATCGCACTCACTCACCTCCATCACATTCACCCACCTCCATCACATTCACCCACCTCCATCACATTCACCCACCTCCATCTCACTCTACTCACCTCCATCACACTCTACTCACCTCCATCACACTCTACTCACCTCCATCTCACTCTACTCACCTCCATCACACTCTACTCACCTCCATCACACTCTACTCACCTCCATCACACTCTACTCACCTCCATCTCACTCTACTCACCTCCATCACACTCTACTCACCTCCATCAATATGTCACATTCTGTTGCGCCCCTGAACAAACTGCTGCATTCCCTGGCCCGTTGTTCAGTCTGAATGCTGTACCACAGCCAGAGACACACCTGTATACTGTACCACAGCCAGAGACACGCCTGTATGCTGTACCACAGCCAGGGTCACTCCATTCTTGAGACCTCACATTTAAATCTGGAGGAAGGGAGGACGACCAGATCACAAGGAAGATAAGGAGGCCAGCTTTACTGGGAACTTCCTTGTTTGCTATTTGCGAGGTTCATGTAATATATTATCAGGGGCAGTAACACCGAAGCCAGCTAGAGAACTTGAAACACGCAGGCAGACCGTCGCTGGCGTGTCTCGTTTGTCAGACTTCCTCCCCCCCCCCCCTCCGGCCTTCACTTTTAGACTTATTGTTAGAGTAAGAGAGATGAGCTGTAGCTTTGACAAGCCTCAGGAAGGCATCTTTGGATCTAGCAGAGATCTGCAAGTCGACTGCTACAAACTCCCTGGCCCCGGAACTGATTGTTGACACAACAAATGCTACCAGTTAGGTATGTTGCTAATTAGAAAACATTCAGGCAAGAGAAACACGGATCGCTATCTGGTTAACCAAACCAGTTTTCGCTGTTCACAATGATTAGCAGTTGCAACATGACGTAGTAGGCTTCTCTTTCTAGCTGAATGCCAACAAATGTAAAATTCTAGAACAACCTGGCAGTCCACGTTGATCGCTAGCGATGGTAGATCCCGGATGTCCATATTACTGCCATTAAGAGAGGGGAGAGCACGACACGAAGTGACATATATGAACATTAAACTGTGATTGACTGGCAATAAGATTGATTGTGGCGGTGCACCTTGACTGGCAATACGATTGATTGTGGCGGTGCACCTTGACTGGCAATAAGATTGATTGTGGCGGTGCACCTTGACTGGCAATACGATTGATTGTGGCGGTGCACCTTGACTGGCAATAAGATTGATTGTGGCGGCGCACCTTGACTGGCAATAAGATTGATTGTGGCGGCGCACCTTGACTGGCAATACGATTGATTGTGCCGGCGCACCTTGCTTGGTATAAAGATTGATTGTGGCGGTGCACTTTGACTGGCAATAAGATTGATTGTGGCGGTGCACCTTGCTTGGTATAAAGATTAATTGTGGCGGTGCACCTTGACTGGCAATAAGATTGATTGTGGCGGTGCACTTTGACTGGCAATAAGAATGATTGTGGCGGTGCACCTTGACTGGCAATAATATTGATTGTGGCGGTGCACCTTACTTGGTATAAAGATTAATTGTGGCGGTGCACCTTGACTGACAATAAAAATGATTGTGGAGGTGCGCCCTGACTGGCAATAAGAATGATTGTGGCGGTGCATCTTGACTGGTAATAAGATTGATTGTGGTGGTGCACCTTGACTGGCAATAAGATTGATTGTGGCGGTGCACATTCAATGGTGTGTCCAACTACGATACTCACTTTATCCGTCCACTTTCTGAACAACAACATGTCAATGTGCGCAATGCCAGCACATCTTAGTTCGTCTATTTTTTATTCGCCTTTTTCTGTGGTTCTGCGTGCTTCCGGTTGTGTCTGTCTAGCAGCATGTATGGCTATGAAGTTCCAATCTCTATATCTCTGATTGAAGTCATTGTCTGTCTATGTGCCTTGTATGTCTGCGCAGTATTATGTTTGAACAATTATTTGCTTTTATGTGGAATTATGTTGTATTATGTATGTATATATACATTTATATGTGAGTTTCTCTGTATGCTTCTATATTGGTCTGTTTTCCTGTTAATATGCGTATGTATTAGTCTGTTTACGTCTTTATATATGAGTCAGTTAATATATGTTTATGTGCTCATTATTATATTGGTCTATTTATGTGTTTATATAATAGTCTATTTATATGTTTATATGAATGTTTATGTGTTTATATATTAGTTCGTTTATGTGTTAATATTTTAGTATGTGTATGTGTTCATATATTAGTCAGCTTATCTGTTGATATATTAGTCTGTGTATATGTGTGTTTATGTATCAGTCTGTTTATGCGTATAAATATTAGTCTGTTTATGCGTATAAATATTAGTCTGTTTATGTGTGTGTAAATTGGTATGTGTGTTTATTTATTTGTCTGTTAGTGTTTATATGTTAGTCTGTTTGTGTGAATTTGCGTTTCTGTATTTGTCTGTTTATGTGTTTATTAATTAGTATGTGTCTGTTAATGTGTATATGTATTAGCCTGTGCATTTATGTATGCATTTATATATTAATCTATCTGTATGTGTGCTTGTGTATTAGTCTGTTTAGGTCTGGCTGTTTCCTCTGTTATTGTATGTCTATTTGTGTGTTCAATTCAATGTTCACCTGCTTGAATGTGAGCTGGCCATTTGTGTTTTCTGCTCCGTGTATGTCTGTCAGTATGCCTACCGTCTAGTTGTCAATCTTACCTCCACGCCTCCAACACGCGCCGTCTAATCTTGTAATAATTGTGGACGAGTATATAATTAGGTTTGCACCTGTACCACGTGCCTAGTACATCACGAACACCGTCAAACCTGACTTTTACCTTGATGTGTTTTACAAATTGTCTGGGCTTATTTTATGACCAGAAATTTATTTACAGCATTCCATTTCTTTATCTGCGCTAGCATATGATGTTTAAGGTTTGTTTGTTTTCCATCTAGCCAGCTGGAATTCATCTTTTTAGACCTGATCACCACGAGTGAACGTCAGTTAATCTAATTTCACATTAGACAGAAGCTTACAACCAAGGCCGTACCTGGCCGTTATGCAAAGTATAGTCCTTCCATCTCTTTCTCTTCGTCTTTCTCTCCCTCTTCCGTTCTTATTCTTCCCTTCCCTCCTCTCTTCTCATCCTCTCTTACTCTCTCCCCTTCCCTTTCCCCACTTGTAATCGACTTACATCTGTGTACTGGTATTCGTTATGTTATTTGTGACCTCACAAAATGGAAATTCCATGGGATTTAGGGGAAAGCGATTGATGATATTACTTAGTAGGTACAAGGCGCGACAGTGACACTGATAGCCTTCCCCGTATGCCGTGCTGAAGTACGCTCTTGTACACTGAAATAATGTACACGTGAATATGTGATTTAGGTTAGGGGCTGACATTACGGGGGAAGAATGAAAGAGAGTGGGATAGAGAGAGAGATGGGAATCAGTGCTTTAAAATTTAGACTCAATAATGTCTCACACACAGCTGTTCCTACAGTCACACCTCCCATACAGCTGTTGCTACAGTCACATCTCCCACACAGCTGTTGCTACAGTCACATCTCCCACACAGCTGTTGCTACAGTCACATCTCCCACACAGCTGTTCCTACAGTCACATCTCCCACACAGCTGGTCATACAGTCACATCTCCCACACAGCTGTTCCTACAGTCACATCTCCCACACAGCTGTTGCTACAGTCACATCTCCCACACAGCTGTTCATACAGTCACACCTCCCACACAGCTGTTCCTAGTCACACCTCCCACACAGCTGTTCATACAGTCACACCTCCCATACAGCTGTTCCTACAGTCACACCTCCCACACAGCTGTTCCTACAGTCACACCTCCCACACATCTGTTCCTACAGTCATATCTCCCACACAGCTGTTCCTACAGTCACATCTCCCACACAGCTGTCCCTACAGTCACACCTCCCATACAGCTGTTCCTACAGTCACATCTCCCACACAGCTGTTCCTACAGTCACATCTCCCACACAGCTGTTCCTACAGTCACATCTCCCACACAGCTGTTCCTACAGTCACATCTCCCACACAGCTGTTCCTACAGTCACGTCTCCCACACATCTGTTCCTACAGTCACGTCTCCCACACATTTGTGGTTTATGGGGCGGTGTGTGTGTTGTGTGGGTGTGTATGTGGTGTGTCTCATGTAAGTGTCTGTTGTGGTGTTGTGTGTATAGTGTGGTGGGATGTTCATGTTGTGGTGTGGTTTATAGTGTGTGTGTGGTGTAAACGGTAGTGTGGTGTGTATACGGTGTGTATGTGTGGTGTGGTGTGTATACGGTGTGTGGTGTGTATACGGTGTGTGTGTGTGTGGTGTATACGGTGTGTGTGTGTGTGGTGTGTATACGGTGTGTGTAGTGTAGTGTATACGGTATGTGTGTGGTGTGTATACGGTGTGTGTGGTGTGTATACGGTGTGTGTGTGTGGTGTGTATACGGTGTGTGTGTGGTGTGTATACGGTGTGTGTGTGTGTGTGGTTTGTATACGGTGTGTGTATACGGTGTGTGTGTGTGGTGTCTATACGGTGTGTGTGTGTGTGTGGTGTGTATACGGTGTGTGTGTGTGTGTGGTGTGTATACGGTGTGTGTGTGTGTGGTGTGTATACGGTGTGTGTGTGGTGTGTATATGGTGTGTGTGTGGTGTGTATACGGTGTGTGTGGTGTGTATACGGTGTGTGTGGTGTGTATACGGTGTGTGTGTGGTGTGTATACAGTGTGTGTGGTGTGTACACGGTGTGTATGGTGTGTATACGGTGTGTGTGGTGCGTAAACAGTGTTATGTAGTGTGTATACGGTGCGGGGGGAGGGGGAGGCGACTTGATGGTAAGGAGAATTACTAATAGAACATCTATTTATTGACTAAAATCTTTATTTGGTTGTTGCAATATCTTGTTGATGGATACTAATCCTTGCATTAAAACAGTCAGGTGTATGCCTGCTGCAAGGTAGCCGAAGTCTATCCGTAGTAGATTATTTGGCGATTTTACTTCCTGCTTATTACTAACCTCATGGGAAGGTAGGTAGCGTATTGGGTAGTATGTGGCGTATTGGGTAGTATGTGGCATATTGTATTGACAATTCTTTCTTTTTTTCACATCTAGTTTAGCTTAGTTTAGTTTAGTCGAAGGATCAACGTCGTTACACACACGTGCTCTGTTCTTCTCTATATTTTGTAGAATCTCAGCACAATGCACAAACTCCGGAGCGCCAGCGCGAGTCTCGTAATAGATTACGTCGATTTTTAACTTAGTTTTAATTTCTTTTTTTTTTCTGACAGCGGCTAATAGCTGGCTATTTTCGATGTTCAACTTCTAAAGGTTCTCTTATATGGACATCGTGTACACTGGCTCCAATAGGACGACTAGGTCGATCTCACCTCTCTTATGTGCACATCGTGTACACTGGCTCCGATATGACTAGGTCTATCTCACTTCTCTGTCATTGTTGGATTGGCTGGCTTAACGATGATACCTTTGTTATAGTCTTAAGTAGCCGATATTCCGAACGCATGTCACCTGTAGGTCCGTGGTTCAAATCCAAATTGCCAGATTGTTCTCGCTGTCGCGATTTTCGTACACTCAAAATATACTGGTTTGAGCTGGTTTGTTGATTGACTGATCTAGATTTTTAATGTTTCGTTATGTAACACAGTCCCAAAAGTGTAGTGGCAACGCAGAGTCGTGCTAATGGTTTGTAACATCATTATGTAAAAGTCCATATCGTCTCCCTCTCTCTATCTCCCCCTCTCACTTTCTATCCCTCTCTCACTTTCTATCCCTCTCTCACTATCTTACCTTCTATTCCTATATTCCCCTCTATCCATCTCTTCCCATCTCTCCTTATCTTCCCTTCTCTCCCTATATTCCTTTCTCTCCCTATCTTCCCTTCTCTCCATATATTCCTTTCTCTCCATATATTCCCTTCTCTCCCTATCTTCCCTTCTCTCCCTATATTCCCTTCTCTCCCTATCTCCCCTTGACTCCCTATATTCCCCTCTCTCCCTGTCTTCCTGTCGACCTATTTTTCAGCTCTCATTATGTTTCTCTCTTACATTCTACATTTCTCACTCCGTTTATGTTTATATATCTCTATCTATTTTTTTCATTCACTCTCCATCTATTTTTATCTCTCCATGTTGTATCTCTCTCCATCTAGTTTGTATATCTCTCCCTATATATATATATATATATATATATATATATCCTCTGCCTGGCACCATGAAATAGTCCACCACGTTCTAGTACTGAAACAAAGGAGCCAAGAACCACCTATAGTGTACATGTTTTAGAAGTACACGCGTGACAAATCGCTCTCATGTAGTGTGAGTGTGTGTGTGAGAGAGAGAGAGAGAGAGAGAGAGAGAGAGAGAGAGGCGCTCATTTACCCTGCAATCTGAGATTGAGTGACGATGGTAAGATTATCAGCAGACGACTAGAAGTGTGAACGGGGTGGGGGCAAAATTCCATTTTTCCAACTGTCAAATTACGAGGAAAACATCAACCCACCTTGCTGCCGTCTCGTTCTCTCGTGTGTCAGGTTGGCACAAATTGAATCGAGCGCTCAACTTCATATCTTCAACTGCCAATCCATACAGATTTTTTACACACAAACTTAAGTTTTGTCTGATCAGCCTGGAGAGCTGGAAATGTAATGTTATCCAAATGTAGAAACGGAAATGAAGGATGGTGCGTTATGCTGACAAGGAGGAAAGCTAAGCAAATGTAAGCACTCACACCGAACATCAACGGTTTAACTTTCAACAATTGGCTTATTGTCGTCTGCTTGCTATTAAAACCTTTAGTTGTACCAGATAACCGCACTCGCGCGCTAGAGCGTTCAATGCTTATAAACTGGCGCATGCGCTCTCGTGCAATAACAGTAGCAGAATCGCCTCAACTATATCATTACTCCCCCAACCTAGTCTACTACACATCGTAGAGGAACGACATACGAACAGACATAACGTGAAATCATTTGTAGAACCCTTCCGTTGTTAGACAGTTCTCTTGAAAACGTTTCAGGTATCCATGCTGACAGGCGTGTCAGCAGGATATCGACGCAGACATGCAACACAATACATTCATTTTGTTAATGCAATTATTAACATAAGACGTTATGAGCGCGTAAAAATAATATTAAGTAAACATATCTTTTAAACCAGATCAGGTCTGCACATATAGCATCAAATTACCATCCGTCTTTCGAACAAACAAGACAATCAACAAATAAGCGCCATATTTCCGCCGTCTTCAACATCCTATCTGTAAAATTGCTAATTACAACATCTAATGAGATCCACCCTATGCGTTATTTCCTTCAACTGTTTTCATTTGCTTTTTGCAACAATTGATTATTGCCGTATTTCCGGTATTGTGGCTAAATAAATAAATTGGATACAGACGAGAGACATTTTGTTCCCAAAAAATGAGAAACCATTGCGTGCATGCCCCAGCAGTCACAGAGTTGCTGATACCCTCCACATCTGCCAGGAATCAAGGCAATATGCCAGATGTGGAAACTGCAGGCTAAACAGAAATAAATTTGATTCTCAATTGGGATTTGTATTTCCGGCGTGATATGGGCACGCTGTAATCAAGTATTTTTGCGAAATGTCATGTATGGCCGAATTGATTGTGCCAGATATCACATAGCTTTGTCAATGTGAAGGTACTTCATGCATGCACTCAGTATTAAAAGCCATTCCGCTTGGAGTAAGCAATCATGTCTTTCCACAACCTCACGTCCAAAGTGATATTTTCAAAGAAGATGTTCGCCCTTCCCGATATGCCATCAGATAATCACTTCTTACGTCATCTTCGGGGAGCGTGTGGCCGATGGATTGTGAGGTTGGTTTGCAATCCCAACGTACTCGGTTCAATTCAAGCCGCGATCAGTTTGAAAAACTGGACTTGTCGGTTTTTTCATGGAATGCCAGTTTTATTTCCAGTCGAACCAGCTGTAAATTAGTAGCCTACGATGTTAGGGGAATATTACGCAATCGCTGCTAGAGCTACGGAGACCTTGATGTGTTGTGGACACTAAACTAGTCTGGATACATATGGGGGGCTCCCAGGTGCAGTCGGTTCTGTGAGCCATTTCCTTATTATCTACATCATTGCCAAACAACTTTGTCGCTATTACAATCTTAGTTGGTTGCTTCACAAGGAGAGATTTATATCTTGACAATAAGATATTTATATCTTGACACAAGGAGATATTTATATCTTGACACAATGAGAGGTTTATATCTTGACACAATGAGAGATTTATATCTTGACACAATGAGATATTTATATCTTGACAAAATGAAAGATTTAAATCTTGACACAATGAAAGATTTAAACATTCCCTGTAGCACACCAGACAACTGAACTAAACATCCCCTGTAGCACACCAGACAACTGAACTAAACATTCCCTGTACCACACCAGACAACTAAACTAAACATTCCCTGTAGCACACCAGACAACTGAACTAAACATTCCCTGTAGCACACCAGACAACTAAACTAAATATTCACTGTAGCACACCAGACAACTGAACTAAACATTCCCTGTAGCACACCAGACAACTGAACTAAATATTCCCTGTAGCACACCAGACAACTGAACTAAATATTCCCTGTAGCACACCAGACAACTGAACTAAATATTCCCTGTAGCACACCAGACAACTGAACTAAATATTCCCTGTAGCACACCAGACAACTGAACTAAATATTCCCTGTGTCTCGTCTGTACCACTCGTGGACACAACGTGTCATATATGTAACACATCTTGGTTAAACAATCCGTGTACTTTGTCTGCAGGTTCACCTCTACTTTAGCAGTCTCCCCGAGGATAGGGTACCTTACCTGAACAGTGTCGGGGAGAAGAGTAGGATCCGGCAACTTCTTCAGCAGCTTCCTCCCCATGACAACGAAGTCCGATATTGTCACGCGCTGTCGGAGGAGGAACGTCACGAGCTACGGATGTTCAGCGCCCAGAGGAAGAGGGATGCCCTTGGGCGAGGCAGTGTTCGGGTGTCGTCTCATGACGCTAAGACTGCCAAGTGTTACCAGGTATGTACGACTTGATGATTACGTCTGGTGTATTCTTTCTGTCACCAACCCATCTCACTGCCACATGCGTGTGAGTGAGCGCATTTACAAGGTTTAGATATGTACAGCCTAGACATTTACAATGTTTAGATATGTACAACCTAGACATTTACAAGGTTTAGATATGTACAACCTAGACATTTACAAGGTTTAGATATGTACAAGGTTTAGACATGTACAACCTAGACATTTACACGGTTTAGATATGTACAAGGTTTATATATGTACAAGGTTTAGACATGTACAACCTAGACATTTACAATGTTTAGATATTTACAACCTAGACATTTACAAGGTTTAGACATGTACAAGGTTTAGATATGTACAAGGTTTAGATATGTACAAGGTTTAGACATGTACAACCTAGACATTTACAAGGTTTAGACATGTACAAGGTTTAGACATGTACAAGGTTTAGATATGTACAAGGTTTAGATATGTACAAGGTTTAGACATGTACAATCTAGACATATACAAGGTTTAGACATGTACAACCTAGACATTTACACATTTAGGCATTTATAGTCTAGACATTTGCACGGTTTAGACATGTGCAACCTAGATATTTAGAAGGTTTAGACATGTACAACCTAGACATTTACAAGGTTTAGACATGTACAACCTAGAGATTTACATGTTTGGACATATAAAGCAATAGACATTTACACGGTTTAGACATATAAAACAATAGACATTTACACGGTTTAGACATATAAAACAATAGACATTTACACGGCTAGACATATAAAACAAGACATTTACATGGTTTGGACATATAAAATAATATACATTTACATGGTTAGACATAAAACAATAGACATTTACATGGTTTAGACATATAAAACAATATACATTTACACTGTTTAGAGATATTAAACAATAGACATGTACAAAGTTTAGACATATAAAACAATAGGCATGTACAAGGCTTAGACATATAAAACAATAGACATTTACACAGTTTAGACATATACAACAATATACATTTACACAGTTTAGACATATAAAACAATAGACATTTACACGGTTAGACATATAATATAATATACATTTACAAAACGTTGAGACCTGCGGAATAGCAGAGTAATAGAGTGCTCAAAGTAAATGCAGCAAGTTTGACCTTCGTAACCGGCCCGTTTCAGTCGATCCAATTGTTATGCGTACCTGACTTATTATTTAGAGAATTTCAGTGAGTAAGAGAACTGTCCATCCCACATCCTAAAAAGCTGAGACCTTGTACAGTGTAGTCACAACACGCCATCTCCGACAGCAGTCTCTACGATGCGACTACACAAGAACAGAAGACACAAACGACACAACGCTTTTAATATTTCGACTTTTTCAACAAACAAATTGCTCCACGAATGAGACATCCACAATATACATGTTTGGAATATTTATTTACACATACGCAGCTGATATCCCCAAGGTTTAGATAACAACAAGAAATTGCACAACATATTCATCTAAAAACAAGGCAACATGTCTGTCCGCGTGTCGAAGTTTGAATATCTTGTGTAATGATATATGGCAGTGAAACTTCTCTGGAATATGAAGTAATCAAGACATGCGCTCGCTAAGACTTGAGCTTCCATTTTGCTGGCTCGCCCAAGCAGAAGATGGGCGGTAAATTGTAAATCGTGTTGTTGTCCTCATTAGGTCCGCCAACATGGCCGCTTTCATGTCCACATATTAGATCATATAGTATCACTTCCGCTTGATTTGCCACGCGGAACACTTTCTTTGTTTGCGCTCCATCATGGGGATTGCGGTGTACAGTTTAGTGCTGGGGCAGACGTTTGCCTGACATAATTATTATTAAATTATAGAATTAAGATCTCTATACACTGAAAACATTAAAAAAAAATTCTTAGCAAAGATATTTTGCTGCTGTCAGCGGGGTCTTCTTGAATCGCGATAGATTAACAGTGAAGGGACATTATTGCATCTTTCAATGAACAACAGTCCGAAATGTTACCTCCCCTCAGACCTTGCCTCGCGATGGGGATGTAACGGTTGTCGACATTTTGGTATTACCTGTTGACTTTTACCTGTAGCATTTCGGAGTTTGAATTCCAGGGAAGCAGTCTGTCTTGAGGATCTGAAACACATGTCGGAAAGAACGTGACAAATGAGATAGAGCTCTGGTGAAATAGAAAATGCCGACTCGCTATGTGATTGATCTGCACGCCAACTAATGAACTTTTGGCTGGCAAACACCTGAAACTGGAATTAAACAAAAGTATATGGTGATCATCGAGAAAGCAGAAGATCATTTGAAGTCGTTCAACACCAGAAGACAGCTCTCAACTCGTTACAATACTTTCCGAACAATATTTAATTCTCCTTACATCTGCTCTTGTTCGTGTTTTTTGTATGCCTTTCTCAGTTCTGGCGCGGAAATTGTGTAAATTGGTGCTCACCTATCTTCCTCTCCGTCATCTGACTAATTGACTCGAGTGGCCATTGTTTTACAGCTTCCAAACACATTTGCTCTTCCTCTGTTTTGTTATATCTTTACTTTTTTGTTCTCTATCTCGTTTTAAATAGTTTGAAAATGGAAATAAATCCAGCTCGTTCACGTTAAACTCACATAAAAAATTTAAAAAAAAAAAAAAGGCAAAGGCCGCTGTTCATCGTAGATGATGATGGCATAATTTATTTTGCTAGCGCTATTTTTAGCAAGTATTAACAGCGCTACTTTTTATCCTCACTCTCTCGTCTCGAGCCGCCCGACCACAGTGGCAAGTCAAGGACAAGACGACTAGGGGGCGACTACGAGATGCAGGGGACTCCGCATCAAGCACCCGTGAAAAAGACGGCGGAGTCCGGAGTTGAAACCACACCACCTGATCACGAGGCCGACAGTTTAACCACTTCGCCACGGAATCACCTGTTAAACTCAGATATAAATACACAAATGCACGGCACGCAACGCAGTGTAATCATATACACGATTCACAGAGCCCACCTTGACTTGAATAATCAACTGACAGATGTGAACTTGACGGATGACGTGACATATCTTAACTTAATGAATCTGGCGTGACATCTGGAATTACAGAATCAAATAGCTGGTTTGAACTTTAGGAATCACACAGATAATCTGAATTTAAAATAACTTGTAACGGATTTCAACTTTAAAACAAAACCACATGATTCATCTGAACTTCTCGAATAATACGACAGATTCAAGAACCAGGTGACATACAATAACTTTGAGAACCACGTGACATACAATAACTTGAGAACCACGTGACACAAGAACTTAGAGCATCAACGTGACACAATAACTTTGAGAACCACGTGACATACAATAACTTGAGAATCACGTGACACACAAGCACTTTGAGAACCACGTGACACACACGAACTTTGAGAACCACGTGACATACACACAAATGTCACGTGACGTTGTGGCCAAACCTCCAGCAACAGATAAAGGATAACATAAATATAGCTACAAAGCAGCACGTTAACTAGTAGCGATAACCCACAGGCAAGCTATTATTCGTGAAGTGCCGGCTGGTCTCGGCGATCATGACTCTACAACTTCCTGTCCCCCAATCAATCAAAGCCCATCTCTCCTCTCGGTGCATAGGTCATTGACAACATCCCACCAGCATGCACAGTCTTGGGCTGCTTGTTCTGCCTCTCTCTAGGTGTAATCATGCCATTTTAGTTCCTTCTCACCTTCCCTTCTCCACGTATTTGTGGGTCTCTGTCTCTCTCTCTCTCTTTCTCACTCTCTCTTCCCTCTCACTCTCTACCTCCCCTCTATCTCTCTTCCCTTGATGATTCCATGTAAGAGCCTGTCTGGCCATGTTCGACTGTGCCTTCCGCAGCGTATATCATATCCAGCCCAATTTTCCTCACTTAATCTGTTGTTCCAATGGCTGTTGGATCCTTCCCCACTAGTCTTCATCCCTCACCATGTCCTGCCACTTTATGCCCATTATCATTCCTAGGCATCTGTTAACGAAGGACTGGAGTTGTTATTGTATGGTCTTGCTCGTTCTCCATGTCTCTCCTCCATACAACTACACCGACTTGACACTGGCGTTGAATAATCCAGATCCAGAGACATCAAGATTCACACCAGAGTTAAAATATTCTTGCCCCTAGCGACAGTTACCAAAGTCTGTTAACCTTTCCCCCGCGTCGCGCTGATCTGTTCAATATGCGCCCCATTTCTCTAATAATGTGCACGCTACCGTAGTTTACCAAATTTGGACTAAAACTCATACTATGTAATATTTGTAAATAACTTTCTTTGGACATTGGCTTCTTTCAAACTAATTACCGGGATTCAAATAAGAGAAATCCAGTGAACGTTTCATAGTCAGAGTGAGTCACGAACATAGCCTGGATGTGACGCGAGGAACACAGAGGAACTGTGACGTGATGAACATAGACTGGATGCGACGTGATGAACATAGATGATATGTGACGTGATGAACATAGATGAGATGTGGCGTGATGAACATAGACGAGATGTGACGCGATGAACATAGACTGGATGCGACGTGATGAACATAGACTGAATGCGACGTGATGAACATAGATGATATGTGACGTGATGAACATAGATGAGATGTGGCATGATGAACATAGACGAGATGTGACGCGATGAACATAGACTGGATGCGACGTGATGAACATAGACTGAATGCGACGTGATGAACATAGATGATATGTGACGTGATGAACATAGATGAGATGTGGCATGATGAACATAGACGAGATGTGACGCGATGAACATAGACTGGATGCGACGTGATGAACATAGACTGAATGCGACGTGATGAACATAGATGAGATGTGACGTGATGAACATAGATGAGATGTGGCATGATGAACATAGACGAGATGTGGCGTGATGAACATAGACAAGATGTGACGTGATGAACATAGACTGAATGCAACGTGATGAACATAGCTGGGATATGTGCGCTGAACATTGACGGATGTTCCCGGGACATAACAAAGAGCACATATGTAAAAGCAAGAACAGGTTCAGGAATGACCAGTTTGATGTTTAGAGGCACAAAGATTCTGATGTTAGTGTCAACATCGAACCGATGATCACTGACAGATTTTAGCGGATACTTAGCTGATACTATGCCACATTTTTAAATTAGCAGTATTGTTAGTGGAACAAATGTTGAAGAAGAGTGGGAGAGTTTTAAAACAGTTCTAGAGCATGAAAATGTGTTCCATGTAGGGAGGTAAACCCCAAGCTTAAAAAGTAAATAACTAGATCTGTGCTTAAATGTAAAAGAACTGAATATAAATCCTGAAAAAACATATATAGAGGCAGTTAAATCAAAAGAAACATATTAAAAATATTTAAGCAATTAAAACATAGCTCGGAAAGGGAATAAAGCAGCAAAAATAGACTTGGTTAAAATAAAAAACTTGCTCAAAAGATCAAGACTGATAGCAAAAGCTTCTTTTCTTATGTTAGTAATGAACAGAGAATGAAAGACAAATCAGGCCTTCTCATAGACAGTACAGGGAGAATAATAAGTGAGAATAGGGAGGCCGCTAATCTACTCAATCAGTGCATCGGCTCAATCTACACAAAAGAAGACTGCCTCAAGATACAAGAGCCTATAGATATCTTTCAAAGAGACATGGATACAGCGGGATTAAGATAAATCTATATTACAGAGGAAATGGTTTTTTTAAAATTGGAGGTGTTGAAAGTGGAAAAAATATCCAGGTCAAGATGGTATTCATCCAAAATTGCTGTTTGAAAATGTACTGTCATCCACATGGGTAGATCCAATATGGAACATAATTACTGAATGGGATAGAACAATATTAGAATGATATAGAAGAAAAGGACGTAGGGGTTATAATAGATCATACAGGTAACGTGAGTGAGCAAGACCAGGTAGCAGTGAAAAAGGTGAATGCAAAAGTTAGATACAAAAAAATATTAAACATAGGAGCAAGGAAGTGTAAACCATTAGTTAGACCTAAATTGGAGAACTGTGTACAGGTGTGGAGTCCTTAGCGTAGAGGGGACATACATATTCTGTAACAAGGATACAAAGAATAGTGACAAAACTGATAGTGAGATTCCAGAATTACAATTATGAGGAAAGACTCAGAAAAACCGGCCTACAGTGTCTAGAAAAGAGAAGAATCCGAGGTGACTTAATTCAGGTTTATAAGATAATACAAGGAAAGGATAAATTGGACTATAACAAGTTCTTCAAAATACAACTGCCTACACGAACAAGAGGGCACAGGTACAAATTAACTAAAGAAAAGTCCAGATTAGAAACCGAGAAATACTTTTGTAGTGTGATGAGTGATGAATGCTTGACAATGCATCGCCACAGGAAATAGTGGAGAGTCAATTAATCAGAGAATAGATTGAATGTACATAGGTATTTTTAGATCAAGTGAATGTAACAGAAACTGGTTGTATACAGACTGTAGAGTCTTCTAAACCAGTATAAAGATGTTAAGTTGTTATTATAATATTAGTGTATACTTAGCAGATACTTTGCACATGATTATATTAGCTGTTACTAAACACATGATTATATTAGTGGATACTAAACACATGATTATATTAGTGGATACTAAACACATGATTATATTAGTGGATACTAAACACATGATTAAATAAGTGGAAACACAAGATGTTTTTTTCTGTCTGCCTGTTTGATTTAGTTTTGTTTTGATTCAAATTTCTGTTCCTTATCTCATCCTACCTACAGTGTCAGCTGGATATCTGTGCGGGTGACATGGCAGTATATGCCTCACGCATGGAGACAGAGGCGTCATGGCATCCACGTTGTTTCACGTGCCACACCTGCCAGGAGCTTCTCGTTGACCTCATCTACTTTTACCACAACGGGCACATGTACTGCGGACGGCACCACGCGGAGCTGCTCAAGCCTCGCTGTGCTGCATGTGATGAGGTAATATTTCTGTGCTCAGTATTTTGGCCAAACTTAAGGTCTGATGTTACATAATTGTAACTGTAGTCAATATTTGGCCACAACTTTAGGTCTGATGTTACATAATTGTAACTTGACTCAAGCCAAACTTAAGGTCTTGTGTTGCATAATTGTAACGAGGGTCAGTATTTTGACTAAACTTAAGGTTTGATGTCACAAAATTGTAACGGGACTCAGGCCAAACTTAAGGTCTTATGTTACATAATTGTAACTGTGGTCAATATTTGACCACAACTTTAGGTCTGATGGTACATAACTGGGCTCGAACCAAACTTAAGGTCTTATGTTACCTAATTGTAACTGGACTCAAGCCAAACCTAAGGTCTTATGTTACATAATTTTAACTGGTCAATATTTGGCCACAACTTTAGGTCTGATGTTACATAACTGGGCTCGAACCAAACTTAAGGTCTTATGTTACCTAATTGTAACTGGACTCATAATTATGAGTTATGTTACATAATTGTAATTGTGGTCAATATTTGGCCACAACTTTAGGTCTAATGTTACATAATTGTAACTTGACTCAAGCTAAACTAAAGGTCTTATGTTACATAATTGTAATTGTGTTCAATATTTGGCCACAACTTTAGGTCTAATGTTACATAATTGTAACTTGACTCAAGCTAAACTAAAGGTCTTATGTTACATAATTGTAATTGTGTTCAATATTTGGCCACAACTTTAGGTCTGATGTTACATAATTGTTATTGGGCTTGAGCCAAACTGAAGGTCTGACGTTACATAAATGTAACACACTTCTCCGAATTTGGAGACTCATTATAGAATAGCCCACTGTATCTTATTAAGGATGTCATCGTCATCGTCGTAGGAAGAAGTGACTAAAAAAGGTCATGTAAGGAACTGGCAGCCTCATCACACAAATCAATGTGTTTCTCAAACCACAGCCGGACATCCAGTGCTATGCTCAGACTTCCTGCAAGGAGACACTATGCAGGCATGGCCCCATTGCTCCTTTTTTAGCTAACAATACATGTTTCTGTTGTCCATATTTAACTATAGACAAAAACTGTTTTTCTAGGGTATATATAAAGACCACATAATGGTTTCACACATGAGAACTAACTATCTTGTCTTCATTGATTGTACCGTCTAGTACAACCAGCAGCAGGGAGCACTTGACTGGTTCATGCTACAAAGAGCACTTGACTGGTTCAGCCAGCAGAGAGCACATAACTGGTTCAAACTTCATAGAGCACAGTTGAACATAACTGGTTCAGCCAACAGAGAGTTCAATTAACATAACTGGTTCAGCTAGCAGAGAGCACAATTAACACGATTGGTGCAGATAGCACAATTAACACGACTGGTTCAGCCAATAGAGAGCACAATTAACATAACTGGCTCAATCAGCACAATTAAAACGACTGTCATTTTAGTCAAGATGGCTTGCTTGATGGTATTCTCTGGCAACATTGCGTGACATTTATTGATGAGATTCACAACATTTATTGATTTCATTTGTGTGATGTTGATTGTGTTGTATGATGACTGAGCTGAATATTTCTTTTATGATATCATCACAGGTTATCTTTGCTGACGAGTGCACAGAAGCAGAGGGGAGCAGCTGGCACATGAAGCATTTCTGCTGTCTTGAGTGTGACCGCCAGCTTGGAGGCCAACGTTATATCATGCGAGACGGTCGCCCGTACTGTTGCTCATGTTTTGAGAATATGTTTGCTGAATATTGTGACACCTGCGGAGAGCATATTGGAGTTGACCAAGGACAAATGACGCATGATGGCCAGCACTGGCATGCGTCTGAGATGTGTTTCCGATGCCACACTTGTCAAACTAGTCTACTTGGTCGACCATTTCTACCAAAGCATGGTGTGATCTACTGCTCAGCTGCCTGCAGCAGGGCAGGCTCAATGACGACTCAAACTCCCAGGAGACCCGAGGACTACCTTGTGAACATGCAAGAGGCTCGAGTTAGCTCACCTGTTAGTCATGTAATGCAGGAAGGTCGTGCAGGCATACAGGAAGTTCTTCGACAGCAGTACACTTTGCCTGACAGCCTTCCGTCATCTGACCGGGATCAAGGATATGCTACAAGCAGCAACAGTGAAGTCTATGCTCCTGGCATGTTTGAGGTGCATGCTGGCAGACTAGAAGAGGGGGAGGAAGAGGAGCCACTCTACACATTAAATGTGGATGGTCTAGTTGACGCTCTCCCTTTGCAGGAAGGCAAACTTCGGAATCGGCTGTCTCAGTTTTCAATGCCAGAGCTTAGCCAAGGGGAACAAATGCCATCTCAGGAGGAAGCAAGTGTACATTCAGAATCAAAAAGCGACCCTTTGTCTCCTGGAAGTGATGTTCCCAGTCAGCCAGGCTCTGAGAGAAATATCAGTGTTCACTACGCATCGGTCAGCGTACCACATCACCACCCAGCTGATGATCCAAACACCATGATGTCTCCTGCTGCTATCATGATGATGCATCAGAGCAACAACAACCACCACCGCCTTCAGCATCGTCATTACAACCGCAGTTACTTGGTAGACCCAAACTGTGGGTACCCAGTATCTAATGGCGTCACTGCTGCTCATGGCTTCCCTGCCTACCGCCAGGCTACACCATCGTCTGTCCACTCATATTCTGAACTTTCTCATAGTGTAATCTCAGACAAGAGAGAACCCACCCAGATGTCCAGGCCACCGTCACATCCTAGAAATGTATCAGGTCTGCCCATGCCTGATGCCAATAAGATGAACCCAATCACACGTCCACCCAGTGGTCAGTCCCGCTCTTCCAATAACCAACCCCGCAGTGATCGTCCTGGGGGATGTCCAAGAAGTCAGAGCTTTGAAGGCAGACCAGGAAGCTTATCATCTCAGCATCAGAGTTCATCGAATATGAGTCAATCCAGATCTCACGGCCACTCCCACACCAGCTCTCACCAGCATCAACATGCATCTCGAACACATCGTTCACCTCCATCTCATCCTCTTGTGCTTGACGGAGCTGCAGCCGACAGGTTCATGTACGGGAACTTTGATGACGACAGGTGTAGCACATGTTCCAGCTCCAGCAGTTCTGACGACTGTGACTATCACTATCACTTCTCTCCACGTGGCACAAATAAAATTTCTTACGTGGATGACATGGGTATAGGTGGAACTGTCAGCAGTCCATCAGTTCAAGGCCGAGCTCGTCGACACAGACAGAAGAACAAGCAATGTGTTGTGCAATAGTGCATTGACCGTTATTTATGATTCCACATCAGCTTTCCCATGAGAACTTGCATACTAACCAAAAACAATCATAATAATTTTCTCATGAAACAATTTTCCCATGAAACAATTTTCCCATGAAACAATTTACTCATGAAACAATTTTCTCATGAGAACTTGCATACTAATCAAAAACAATTTTAATACTCAGAAATCATTAATGAGTAGCCCATGAGGGGAAGAATATATTTAGTGTTGTGCAATTGTCAAAATTATTCCGTATATTTGACCACCAGAAATTGAGAACAATACCTGCATGAATGTGAATTTAGCTTCATAAAAGCTGTGAACATAGCTTATGTAGAGAAGTATAACTTCATATCTGTGAACATTAGCTTTATGAATGTGAATATAGATTCATGTATGTTAGTTAACATAGCGTCCTATATGTGAACATAGCTTCTTATTACTGAACTTAGCATCCTGTATGTGACTATAAGCTCATGTATGTAAACATTCTTCATGTATGTGAACATAGCTTCATGTGTGTGAATATAGCCTCATGTATGTGGACATGATTTAATTTATGTCAACAGGACTTCATGTATGTGAACATAGCTTTGTATATATAAACATAGCTGTCTGTATGGGAGCATAGCTTCATGTCATCCACAAATATCTATAAACTCTTGCTTTATTTCTCAAACTGTGGGTCATTCATAGATTGAATGAATGTAAGCCACTTGCTTCATCATTTACAGTGCAGTTTGTATACTAGATTTTTATTTTTGGGTTTGAACATATACCTTTCTGACTACTAGACCAATCTGCCACATACATCTCCTTGCATAGCTGTTTGTATGTGAAGGCTGTCAGCTTACATGTTGGAATATTTCATTGCAGAGAATGTGTCATGGCCCAATGAAGAAGTCACTTAGTGACACTAGTCAAGTAAACTAATAATAATTAAAGATTTCCAGATCTTTCCTAATGCAATCTAGTTGAGCTGGTCAGATTTCCAGATCTTTTCTGATGCAATCAAGTTGATCAGATTTCCAGATCTTTCCTGATACAATCAAGTTGAGTTGATTTCCAGATCTTCATCTCCTTCAGCATCCATCCTGGAAAGAACGTTGTGGCACCTTTTGATCGACACTTCCAGTTTCAGCAAACTATTTTTGGTAGCAGGTTTGCCTTCACACTATGATCCCTATTCTCTTAGCCAGACTACATTAGTTCAGCCTGTTTCCAGGGTCGCTGCTTTAAGATGAAATAGAGTCTTGGTCAGCTCTGGTTTTCTGGCCCTGATCCAAGCTCCCAGCTCTGGTTCTCTGGCCCTGATCCAAGCTCCCAGCTCTGGTTCTCTGGCCCTGATCCAAGCTCCCAGCTCTGGTTCTCTGGCCCTGATCCAAGCTCCCAGCTCTGGTTCTCTGGCCCTGATCCAAGCTCCCAGCTCTGGTTCTCTGGCCCTGATCCAAGCTCCCAGCTCTGGTTCTCTGGCCCTGATCCAAGCTCCCAGCTCTGGTTCTCTGGCCCTGATCCAAGCTCCCAGCTCTAGTTCTCTGGCCCTGATACAAGCTCCCAGCTCTGGTTCTCTGGCCCTGATCCAAGCTCCCAGCTCTGGTTCTCTGGCCCTGATCCAAGCTCCCAGCTCTGGTTCTCTGGCCCTGATGCAAGCTCCCAGCTCTAGTTCTCTGGGCCCTGATGCAAGCAGTCGGATATGAGTTTCTGGCTGCTGTCAGCTCATTTCTGCTGTACCTTTGGTCCCAAATGTCAGAGGTAATACGTCTTTGTGAATTCACCAGAGCCAGTGACCTTAGCTTATACATTATCAGCTAATTTAAGAGATAAATCTGATTCAGGTTTGCTTTTATGTTTCAAATATAGGTAAGGCTAGTACCATTTACAGCTGGGTAGACTTGACTTGAGTGTGCCAATATCAGGGATTGAACTTGAAACCTTAGCTGACAGAACCATGCACTTTAACAGCTTTGCCACTTAGATGTGTTAAGTGTGCTGTAAATTAGGGCCAATGACCTGTCACAATTCTGTCTGTCTGTACAGTGGATGAGCATTTGGTTGCCATGGTGATTAGTTGTATTGCCATGATGATTAGTTGTATTGCCATGAAATCAGCAGATAAAGGGACCCTATTTAGAATGGAGTTGCTTGTCTGTGATATCTGTTGTCTGGACGATAATCATCAGATAAAGAGACCCTCTTCTTCTTCTTCTGCGTTCGTTCTCAATCTCCCGCTACCAAGCTCTGGACAGGTCTTCGCAAGTAGCAGGATGTAGTCCGGAGAACGGAATGCGTTGTGTCTCTAGTTTACAGCTTGGCTGCGATATTTGCACCTTTCGGTCCGACACATCCGTCTTCAGCGGCAAAGAGACCCTATTTAGGATAGGGTTGCTCGTCTGTGATGTCTGGATGATGTACATCTTTTCTTTTTTTTTTTTTGTTGTTTTGCGTTCGCCTTATTTCTCTATTCCAAAGGCGGTGTGCATTGCACTGCGGTTTTTATTTTGCACCTGTTGGCCCAGTTCATCCGACTTCGGCATGCATTTTATGTAAGGGTCTGCTTCCTCCTGCATTTTCTAAGGGTTTGCTTCCCCTGGGTAATGGCCGGTGCTGTGATGGGGATCGAACCCAGCACCTTTGGATTGTAAGCCGTGTCACTTAACCACTAGCCCACCCCGTCTCCGATGATGTACATGAAAGGTGGGCATGTCCCAAATCTAGGCCATTAAAAGAACATTTCAATTTCTAACAATTGTGGATACCATTCACTATTTTTGACCTCTATAAGTTTGTGATATCAAGGTGGATGCTGGACTGGCATTGACTTAACCAGGTGTGTGATATCAGGTCATGAGTGAGCTTGTCACTTGACCTCACTGTGATATCAGGTCCTGTGATTGACCTCACCAGCTGTGTGATATAAGGTTATGATATTGATGATTATTGACCTCACTAGGTGTGTGATATCAGTTCATGAGATGGATTGTCATTTAGGTATACCAGCAGACATTTGGCATTGGACCATAAAATGTATTTTGACATCGCTATGTAATGTCAGACCAGGAGATGGACTTTGGCTGACCTCACCAGGTATGCGATATCAGGTTTGAGAGTGGTCATAATTAACCTCATCAGATGTATGATATCAGACTCTGAGATGGACCGCCATTGAGCTCAATGTATGCTATCAGTCTATGAGATGCACTTCCATTGACCTCACTGTGTGATATCAGTTTATCATTTACCTCACTAGGTGTGTGATATCAGGTCATAACATGAGAACTGTCTGTAATTGACCTCAGAAGGTATTTGGTATCAAACCATCTGCTTCCAGAGCTGAAAGTTTATTAAAGAAGTTGTATACTAAATGGCATAGCAGCATGAGCAACTGCAGCCAAACAAGTACACTGCACACTACGCATATGCTTACCTCCTGAAGACATCTGCTTCCCAAAGCTGTTAGAAAATATTTTTTTAAATAAAGCAGGCACACAGGAACAGAAAGACGAGCCATAACTGTAAAACATTTAGAGAAACACTACACAAACAATTGCTGGACACATGTATATGCAGATGGATCAATATCAATTGCAGTAGAGAATTAAGGCAGAGGAATTTGTCGGTGGGGACTGAAACATTTTTTCAAGTACTTTCTGAGCAGAGGCCTTTAAAACTGCAGCAGAAGTTTTAATGACAGATGAAGACACAGAGAGAGAGACAAGTGGTATTCTTCACAGATGCTCTTGGCAGTTGTTACCAGTTTGGGGTGCCAACAAAGTACAGACCTAAAGGAAGTTTAGATTAATAAATACTATGTCGCCTAAGAGAATTGTGATACAAGGGATTATTTCTTATTGCAACATTCTTGGACAGACTGTTATGGGAAGGTAGAAAGCTACCTCAACCTGATGTAGGTAAAACTTATGAATAGGCCAAGAGGTTTACCTGGTGTAGATACATGAACAAGTAGTTTACCAGGTGTAGATACAGGAGCAAGAGGTTTACCAGGTGTAGATACAGGAACAAGTAGTTTACCAGGTGTAGATACAGGAGCAAGAGGTTTACCAGGTGTAGATACATGAACAAGTAGTTTACCAGGTGTAGATACAGGAGCAAGAGGTTTACCAGGTGTAGATACAGGAGCAAGAGGTTTACCAGGTGTAGATACAGGAGCAAGAGGTTTACCAGGTGTAGATACAGGAGCAAGAGGTTTACCAGGTGTAGATACAGGAGCAAGAGGTTTACCAGGTGTAGATACACGAACAAGTAGTTTACCAGGTGTAGATACAGGAGCAAGAGGTTTACCAGGTGTAGATACAGGAGCAAGAGGTTTACCAGGTGTAGATACAGGAGCAAGAGGTTTACCAGGTGTAGATACAGGAGCAAGAGGTTTACCAGGTGTAGATACAGGAGCAAGAGGTTTACCAGGTGTAGATACACGAACAAGTAGTTTACCAGGTGTAGATACAGGAGCAAGAGGTTTACCAGGTGTAGATACAGGAGCAAGAGGTTTACCAGGTGTAGATACACGAACAAGTAGTTTACCAGGTGTAGATACAGGAACAAGTGGGAAGCAGAGCATGCAGGTCATCAACCAATTGAGGCATATAACCAGCTCAACAGCGGTGAGCAGGTAGTAATCTTTAGACTCCGCACAAGCCACGACAGATTGATATGCTATCTATTCAACAAACTAAGGATAGAAAATACAGATGGATGTGTATGCGGCACTGACTGCTGAGAATCTGCTACAAAAGTGTCCATTGTATGGCCATCACCGATACTATTCCTGGACAAGCTCTACGGAGATAGCAATAGCCTTAGGCTGACCACTGCGACCTGTAGACATATTTAAGATGATGTCTGAAAGCGTACGATAAAGTAAAGGAAGACCATAAAATGTTCTTTGACTGACGTCACTATGGCATATCATACCCTGAGATTGATTTTGGCACCTCTTACAAGGTGTGTTATAAAAGGCCATAATTAAACTCACCGGGTGTGTGATATCAGTCTATGAGATTGACTGTCATTGACCAAACTGTGTGATATCAGGTTATGAGATGGACCTGGGTTGACTTCACTGTGTAGATCAGGCCATGAGTAGGATTTGGGTTGACCTCACTGTGTAGATCACGCCATGAGATGGATCTAGGTTGACCTCACTGTGTAGATCACGCCATGAGATGGACCTGGGTTGACCTCACTGTGTAGATCAGGCCATGAGATGGATCTGGGTTGACCTCACTATGTAGATCAGGACATGAGATGGACCTGGGTTGACCTCACTGTGTAGATCAGACCATGAGATGGACCTGGGTTGACCTCACTCTGTAGATCAGGCCATGAGATGGACCTGGGTTGACCTCACTGTGTAGATCAAGCCATGAGATGGACCTGGGTTGACCTCACTGTGTAGATCAGGACATGAATTATAAACCTTCACTGTGTGATATCAGTTTATGAGATTGAATTTCGATTTCCAGAAATACTTAGTCTTTGTGCACAGTACTCATTCAAGGTCCGAGACACTGTGTACACTACTCATCCAATGTCCGAGACTTTGTGTACAGTACTCATCCAATGTCCGAAACTTTGTGTACAGTACTCATCCAATGTCCGAAACTTTGTGTACAGTACTCATCCAATGTCCGAGACTTTGTGTACAGTACTCATCCAAGGTCTGTCTATGTTTTGTTTTGTTTGTGTATTTCTACTTAAATCCAAATGATCAGAATTTGCTGACAAAATTCTAAAACTTGATCTGTCATGTGTGAACTGAAACAAATCATTTTAGGTCTAACATGGCTCTGTCCTTTTCATCTATGGAATCCATCAGCATTCTTCAATAAGCATCGAAGTTCCAAATTGTTCTTGTAATGTTTAAGTTCTGTCAGGGTGTATTTTGCACTGTAAAAATTTCTTGTGTATTAAATTATGGATAGTGATTGTTCCAATGTGTCTCTATGGTATTGAAGATGATACATGGGTTAGATGATTTTTAGTTGTAGCATTTGTAAGATTTTCTTCTTTGTTGTTTTATCTCAAACTCTTGCTACCAAACCCTGAAAATGACTTTGCAAGTAGCAGGATGTAGTCTGGAAAACGAGATATGCTGTGTTGTAGTTTACAGATTGACTGCGATATTTCCACCTTTCCGTCCGACACATCATTTTTGGATACTGGGTTAGCCTTCCCTCTTCGATCCCTTCTATTTAGCCAGTTTGTCCTGTTGCTGCCTGTTAGCCAGGATCACCACGTAGAGGTAAAGAAGGGTCTTGGAAGCTTTGGGTTGCTGACCCTGACACTAGCAGCCAGCTCTGGGTCGCTGACCCTGACACTAGCAGCCAGCTCTGGGTCGCTGACCCTGACACTAGCAGCCAGCTCTGGGTCGCTGACCCTGACACGAGCAGTCAGCTCTGGGTCGCTGACCCTGACACTAGCAGCCAGCTCTGGGTCGCTGACCCTGACACTAGCAGTCAGCTCTGGTTCGCTGACTCTGACACTAGCAGTCAGCTCTGGGTCGCTGACCCTGACACTAGCAGTCAGCTCTGGGTCGCTGACCCTGACAGTAGCAGTCAGCTCTGGGTCGCTGACCCTGACACTAGCAGTCAGCTCTGGGTCGCTGACTCTGACACTAGCAGTCAGCTCTGGGTCGCTGACCTTGACACTAGCAGTCAGCTCTGGGTCGCTGACCCTGACACTAACAGTCAGCTCTGGGTCGCTGACCCTGACACTAGCAGTCAGCTCTGGGTCGCTGACCCCGACACTAGCTCTTGCACTGCTCAGTATCTTGATCTTGATTGTAAGATAATTTTTGGTTTCGTCAGGAAAATAATTTTTGATGTTATGTTTGCAAGATGATTATTTTTTTGTGTTTAGATAATTTTTGGTTGTATTTTTAAAGCTTTTTCCTTTTATTTGTAAGATTATTTTTAGGTTTGTTTGCAAGATTGTCTGCTGTTTGAAAGACAATTTTAAATGGTGTTGGTAACATTTGTTGTTGAGTTAGTAAGATTGTTGTTTGGTGTCCAAGATTTTTGGTGGTGTATGTAATGTGAATTTAGGTGTTGTGTATGTAATATGATTTATAGTGTGTAAATGATTTTTATCTGTGGTTTTTAGATTTTTGGTTGTATTTGTGAAATTATTTGTGGTGGTATGTGTGAAAGCTGTTTGGTTGTAGCATATCAGATATTTAGTGGTGTATGTGTCAGATATTTAGTGGTGTGTGTAAGATGTTTGGTTGTGTGTGTAAGATGTTTGGTGGTGGTGTGTGAGATGTTTGGTGGTGGTGTGTGAGATGTTTGGTGGTGGTGTGTAAGATGTTTGATTGTGTGTGTAAGATGTTTGGTGGTGGTGTGCGAGATGTTTGGTGGTGTTAGTGTGTGATATTTGGTGGTGTGTGTGTCTGTGAGATATTTAGTGGTGTGTGTGTGAGAGAGATATTTAGTGGTATGTGTGTGTGTGAGATATTTGGTGGTGTGTGTGTGTGAAATTTGGTGGTGTGTGTGTATGAGATATTAGTGGTGTGTGTGTGTGTGTGTAAGATGTTTGGTGGTGGTGTGTGAGATGTTTTGTAGTGGTGTGTGAGATGTTTTGTAGTGGTGTGTGAGATGTTTTGTGGTGGTGTGTGAGATGTTTGGTGGTCGTGTGTGAGATGTTTGGTGGTCGTGTGTGAGATGTTTGGTGGTCGTGTGTGAGATGTTTGGTGGTTGTGTGTGAGATGTTTTGTGGTGGTGTGTGAGATGTTTGGTGGTGGTGTGTGAGATATTAGGTGGTATGCGTAAGATGTTTGGTGGTGGTGTGTGAGATGTTTGGTGGTGGCGTGTGAGATTTTTGGTGGTGTGTGTGTGAGGTATTTGGTGGCGTGTGAGATGTTAGGTGGTGTGTGTAAGCTGTTTGGTTGGGGTGTATGTGAGATGTTTGGTGGTGTGTATAAGATGTTTGGTTGTGGTGTGTAAGGTGTTGGTTGTGGTGTGTAATATGTTTGGTTGTGGTGTGTGAGATGTTTGGTTGTGTGTAAAAATGTTTGGTGGTGGGGGAAATGTTTGGTTGTGTGTGAGATGTTTGAAATCTCTTGTGAGATTTGTGGTAGTTTGTGGTTTGGTATATTTAGTGGAGTGTGAGATTTGTGGTAATTTGTGAGGTGGGATATTTAATTGAGTGTGAGTTTGTATGTCTGGTTTGATGCAAATTTATTTTTAGTCAACAGTGGAAAAAATGTATTTTAAAATGTGAAGTAAATAAGAGTTCTAGAATCTCGTGTCACAGTCTCTGATGTTTTTGTGTCTAAGTTGACATGTTTAGTGATTTGTGCATTATTTATATTATTGGCTCCCATCAGATATTTTGTAGAACATATATTCATCAGAATCTTACCATCATTTTATTGTCTAATCATAAATTTATACATTTGGAACTAGGCATATTTTAAACGTGTTGGTGCAATATGTCATACAATCTGATCATCATGATAACCAGCTGGTTTTGATTATTGAACATAAAATAATATGAGAAGCTGCAGTCATTCTCAGGTTTTTTTTAAATATTGACTTATGTTTTGTATTATACCATGCTGTAGTATTTTCTTGAGGGCCGAGATAGCTCAGTTTATAGAGATCCATTTGCTATTGTCTGTGGTAACAGGGTGCCTTGTTCGAATCACGTCCAGATACTAAAAAAATCTGGGTCGTTATTTTAATCGAGGACCGCTTCCTAAGTGAACCCAGCTGTAAATGAGTACCTAATGCACGAGTTAAGGAAAGTAAAAACAGCAAGGAAGGGCACTGGCCATCCCACCTCTCACAGGCAGGGGCTTAGTACAATGGAGTCTTCAACAACTCAATTTCCAACCAGCGGTTAATTCGGCCGAATTTCCACTTTACTTTATTTTTAGTATTTTCTTACTTTGAACTATTTGTCAATATCTTGCTTCATTATCGACTTGAATGTGCAGTAAATTTCCGTTATTGGGAATTGTCTCGCAGATTTGCTTTTAGAGAGCAATAGCCCAAGATCTTAGTGAGACCAAGGACACAAGTCTGTCATCATCATAATCCTCTAACTGTGGCCTTGTATCCATTTAGGGGCTGAAATGTAGACTTTTCATGTTCATTACAAATATAATATTTGTTTGTTCTAACAATTTAAAACAAACAAAAAAATAAATGAAAAGATGGATGTTGGATGTGGCTTTTAACCTCTTGGAAGCTTGTTGGGTGCAATATTGTAAGTACTGGGTAAGGTTGGATGCAATATTGTAAGTACAGTGTAAGGTTGGATGCAATATTGCAAGTACAGGGTAAGGTTGGATGCAATATTGTAAGTACGGCTAAGGTTCAGTGATTCTCACCTTTGGTATTCTGGGTTTGAAAGAAAACTTTAGAAACAATACCCCATTTATGGTACAGGAGTGAAATAGTGAAATAACTTCAGGAGATTTGAAGAAGAATAAAAGTGATCAGCTTGGAATTCTGGTAATTAAACAGGCAGGTTATGACTACTGCCAGGTTTTTATTGCGAATTTATTTCTTGTGACTTACTAGTCCTTAGACTTAGTCAGCTTGCTTTTACTAAGGGAAGATCGTGCTTAACAAATCTATTAGAATTCATGGAGGAGGTTACCAAAATGTTGGATGTTGGAGAGCCAGTGGATGTTATCTATCTGGATTTTGCAAAGACCTTTGATAGAGTACCTTATCAAAGATTGTTTCAAAAGTTGAAATTACATGGTATAGGTGGAGGAATTACCAATTTGATAAAAAATTGGTTAGCAGGCAGAAGGCAGAGAGTTAGCATAAATAATGAATAGTTTGATTGGTGTGCTGTTATAAGTGGAGTGCCTCAGTGATCGGTATTGGGACCAATTTTGTTCTTGATATATATAAATGATTTTGATAATGATATTGGGTCCATGATTGCAATATACAAAATTATGCGGTAGGGTCTCTTCTCTGACAGAGGTAGATCTATTGAGATTAGATTTAGCTGCTAATCATAGATGGTCTGTGAGCTGGCAGATGGAGTTTAATGTAGAAAACTGTACAGTCATCCACAGATCAAATGTGGAATATAATTACATGATGGAAGTAAACAATATTAGACAGACAGAAAAGGAAAGGGACCTAGTTGTCATAATAATACATGTAAGGTGTAGGAGCAAGTCCAAGTAGCTGTAAAAAAGGTGAATGTAATGCTGGGCATGATTAAAAGAAACATTACAAGGAAATGATAGTTATACTGTATAAATCATTGGTGATACCTAAATTGGAGTACTTTGTTCAGGTATGGAGTCCTTATCATAGAGTGGATATAAACATGATAGAAAGGATACAAAGAAGAGCTACAAAAAGGATCGTGGGATTCCAGAATTACAGTTATGAGGAGAGACTCAGAAAATCTGGTCTGCAGTGTCTAGTACAGAGAAGAATTTGAGCTAATTTAATACAGGTTTATAAATTAGTCAATGGAAATGATAAATTAGACTATAGCAATTTTTTCAAAATTCAACCACCTACAAGAACTAGAGGGCATAGCTTCAAATTATTTAAAGAGAGGTCCAGATTAGATATTAAGAAATATTTTATCAGTCAGAGAGTGGTGAATGCTTGGAATGCATTGCCAAAGGATGTGGTGGAGGCAGGGTCAGTTAATGCATTAAAGAATAGATTGGATGATAACAGTCATTTTTAATATCAGTGGAGTGGAATAAACTGGTTGTATACAGACTCTGTAGAGGCATCTAAACCAATATAATGAAGTTAAATTAAGTTAAGTTAGCCCTTTGGTAAGGAATTTTGTACAAATATTATTTTTTTAAATTGTTGCCTGGATAGTGAATAACATCCTGCTCTTTTCAATTTTTAACTGCCATGGGTTCTTTAATGTGCACAGTGTGTGCACATGATCTTTGAGTGAGTTTGACATGAATCTTCTATGTGACTACTCTGGTCAATCCTCCCTTGAGAACAGGGGGCACTTGAAACTTGCAGGATTAGAAAACCCCATTTTATTAGGTATAGCGATCCCCAAGTGCCAAAATGTGCCAATGACATTTCCATGTTATAGTGGGTCACATGCGTTATATCAATGTTGTTATATGATGTGTCAATGTTGTTATATCAATATAGTTCTAAAGTGTGTCAATGTCGTTCAATAGTGTGTCAATGCCATTCTATAGTGTGCCACTATAGTGTGTCAATGTCTGTGACTTTTCTTGCAGTCATTGTTCTGGTCCCCTTATATCACAATCAGTGTCATGGTTTCCATGTATCACATTCAATCATCTATTATCCGATGTGTAAGTCGTGTGTGTCAAGTTACTATAGCAGACTTCACCATGCACTGTTAGTCACATGACTGCAGATTAGGGTATGTCTTGTTATTGCGAACTGACTGTTGCATACACAACAAATATTCACTTCTGTGTTGTGTGGGCCTGAAAAACTGATGATGTGTATACCTCATCCATGTTAGTGCATTCATAAACAGGTACAACATGGATGCAGCTGGCAGGTACGACATGGATGAGCTTGACAGTTACGACATGGATGAGCCTGACAGCTACGACATGCATGAAACTGGCAGGTATGACATGGATACACCTGGCAGGTCCAACATGGATGCACCTGGCAGCTATGACAAGGATGCACCTGGTAGGTGCGACATGGATGCACCTGGCAGGGACGACATGGATAAACCTGGAAGGTACAACATCGAAGCACCTGGCAGATACAACATGCATGCCTCAAGCTCAGTGTGAGGGACAATATTGATGATTGCCTGGAGGCAATGCAAGAAGCAAGCTCTTACACTTTATATTTCCCAGTTAGGGGCAGGGCGTGTCTGGGAGATTTGCGACAAGAACTCTATTAACATAACACTTAGCTAGTACTTACAATTTGTGTTTAGATGTTTGTGATTTTCAAGAATTGTTAGGAATTTGATCTCTAAAACCTGGGTCAGTTTTCTGGTCCATATATATATATATATATATATATATATATACATTATATATAGATAAGATTTGTATTATATCTTTGATTATCATGTCCCTTGCCTTTGACTATGTTGATTATTTCAATGATATTGGTAGCTAGGGCTGATATTTCTAATTTTTTTATTGCTATTTATGTTTACATTTTGCCTTAAATGTCTTAAGAATGGCACCAATCAGCATTGAAGTCTTTATCTTGTATTTTAGATGTGCTAATGAGCCAAAACAGGTGGTGGTTGTCACCAGACAACTATAGGTACCAAAACATCAAATAAAGCCTAGAAACTTAACTATGGCTGAGATACAGGTAATTTGACTGTCCTCGTCACTGCATTGTGGGTCAGAGGCTAACAGTACAGCATAGCCAATATTCTACTGACCACACTGCATTGTGGGTCAGGGGCTAGCAGAATATAGTGCAGGCAATATTTGATTGACCCCACAACCCCTATCAACATTCCCCACTGCATTGTGGGTCAGGGACTAACAGAGTATAGTGCAGGCAATATTCTATCGAAACACTACCACAACTTTTAAGGAATAAAAATTACTACTTCTATGAGCAGAAGAAGGAATGATCTATGTGATTGATTTAGTTTTGTGACATTAAACACAATGATCAATCAAAGAATGGTCTACAAGATTGATCTAGTTTAGCGAGACTGGACACAATGATAATCAATGCCAGCTAGATCTATTGTTTGACTTTCCAGGCACATGCTGCTGTTTGTTGCCCTATGCTACTATTTAGTCATAGAAACTAATGTCTGTATTGTTAATGTAATGTTCTTATAATTCATATTTGCTTATTGTCATTTTCATGTTTTAATGACCATTTTAAGTTTCTTGTCATTGATTTCACTTTCAGGCCATGTTATGAGTATGTTCTGTTAGACATCTCAATTAATGCAGCATGGTTGGTATTTACCTTAATGTTGTCATCGTAGATCAACATTATTTTGTTGCAAGCATAACAATATTGTCATCGCGAAAGGCCAGGTTGTCGGTGCCAAGTTTGGCAGGACCAGAATTGATTTTGGCTTACTTCACCCAATGTAGAACTCTACAGCTATCTCAATGGAAGATATGATTGTGCTCTTTAACAGTCAAACACTGTCTGACTCTGAGATATGACATATAACTAAGATTATCATTTTCTTCTTCTGCATTTATTCTCAATCCATCGCTACCATGCCCTGAACAGAACTTTGCAAGTAGCAGGATGTAGTCCGGAGAACGGAATGTGTTGTGTTGCTAGTTTACAGCTTGACTTTGATATTTATACATCCGTCTTCGGCAGGAATAAGATTATCAAATTGAGACTGTGGTCATGCTTTGAATTAGATAACAAGAAGTAATGACAAACACAGATCTGTACCACAGAACATGACAACAGGCAATGCAGTTATAGATTGGGGGAAGGGTTGAGATTGATAGGACACCCTCTGATAGAGAAGGCTTACATATTAGCCAGACATGAGGGGAGCCCACAGAAGAGAAGGAAGGCCATAAAGAGGAGGAAACCACTGATTGATTGTTATTTTGTTGACAAATGTCATAGTCTCAGAATGTCCTGTTGTTTCCCTGCTTATCCAGCCGGTGTTCTTGCATCTTGCAGACAGCTTGCCTCAAAGTTTTGACTTAGTTCTGTAGTGGTGATTATTGTATGACTTGTTGACATGATAAGGTTGCCAGCCGCATGGCTCATCAACTACTATTTATGACATAATGGTCCTGTTCTATCCTATAATCATAGCCCCTTCATCCAGAAAGGGAGGGCAGATGGATCAGGACAATTAGATAACTGTGTCATCACCATAGACTTTTTCTATCAGACTACATGGCAACACGGTGCCTCTTGGTGGATCTTTTAGTTGATAAAATTGTTTTGAATGATGTTAACTTGTTGCTCTGTGTCAGAAGTGGCAGCGGAAGAGAACAACGGGAAGAGCCATATAACCACTGCTGGAGAACAGCAGAAGGGAAAGCCAAGGATTCTTGTTAGAGGAGTTCCAGAAAATTACAGAGTAAGGAATCGGTGGAGAGCAACCATTTGAGAGATGGAAGAAGAGCGACCATTGGATGGATGGAAGAAGAGTGACCATTGGATGGATGGAAGAAGAGTGACCATTGGATGGATGGAAGAAGAGTGACCATTGGACAGATGGAAGAAGAGCGACCATTGGATGGATGGAAGAAGAGTGACCATTGGACAGATGGAAGAAGAGTGACCATTGGACAGATAGAAGAAGAGCGACCAATGGATGGATGGAAGAAGAGTGACCATTGGATGGATGGAAGAAGAGTGACCATTGGATGGATGGAAGAAGAGTGACCATTGGACAGATGGAAGAAGAGTGACCATTGGACAGATGGAAGAAGAGTGACCATTGGACAGATGGAAGAAGAGCGACCAATGGATGGATGGAAGAAGAGTGACCATTGGATGGATGGAAGAAGAGTGACCATTGGATGTATGGAAGAAGAGCGACCATTGGATGGATGGAAGAAGAGCGACCATTGGATGGATGGAAGAAGAGTGACCATTGGACAGATGGAAGAAGAGTGACCATTGGATGGATGGAAGAAGAGTGACCATTGGATGGATGGAAGAAGAGTGACCATTGGACAGATAGAAGAAGAGTGACCATTGGATGGATTTCTATTTTTCAATGGTAACTACCAGGTATGTTGTTTTGTAGGCCGTAGATTTGCTGTGGGACATAAATCAGTAAATACATGCACCTTTTAGCCTGGCACATCATGTTCGGCATGTCCTTTTATTTATGTTAATTTGGGAGCAAAAGTTTGTGTCATCACATCATCGGCTGTGTCACATCAGTACTGACACTGTAATCACCATAGTGATGAGCTTATTAAGGACCTTGCATTGCACTACAGCCAGGACCATCATCGTCTCAAGTATGCTTTAGGATGTAAGAAAAGCCACTGCAAGCCACGAGCAAAAAAATGTCAGTAGTTACCTCGGCACAATTAGCTTCAAACAACAATAACATTCAGGATAACTTTCTCAAGCCTTTAACTGTCGCCTGCAAGACGGTAGGTGGTTTCATGTCAAGAGTTTTTCTTCTCCTAGATAAATTACCACCTATGGCTTGCAGGCCTCATCTACCTAAGGCATTCTATGTTGAGGGCGCTAGACTTGCACCTTGTTTATTGTAGTAAGAACAATCACACCACTAGAAGACCAGGACCCAGGCTAGAGACGGTGTTGTACATGTCTTGGGAGCATCATTGTCAATTCCACTTCCAGCTATGACAGGATTTGGGACCACTGGAAGGGATAAATCAGACCATGTTCATGTGTATATAAAAATGCAGCCATTCACAGTGGAGCGTACATTGTCCAAGTCTTCCTGCTGGCCATGTTGTATATTTGACTGCTGTTACCCACCATAATTATATTGTTGTTTATGTTATCAATTTATCACCTGCTGAACATATTATTGTCTGCATTAGCAAGTTTCTGAGACATGTATTCAGTTGTGTGTTCTTGGTATTACTTCCTTGAAAATACGTGCCTTGAATGTGACTTATTTGCTACAAAACAAGCACTTATTAAATTATCACTTATTTATTTTTCTGTATAATAAACTATTCAGTTCGTTTTTCTTTATGTCATTGAGTTGTTAATTCCATGAGATTGTTTCTGCTTCTAGTACACATGATTCAACATTTACACCTGTGCTGTGAGATTGTTTCTGCTTCTAGCACACATGATTCAACATTTACATCTGTACTGTGAGATTGTTTCTGTTTCTAGCACACATGATTCAACATTTACACCTGTACTGTGAGATTGTTTCTGTTTCTAGCACACATGATTCAACAAATACACCTGTACTGTGAGATTGTTTCTGTTTCTAGCACACATGATTCAACATTTACACCTGTACTGTGAGATTGTTTCTGTTTCTAGCACACATGATTAAACATTTACACCTGTACTGTGAGATTGTTTCTGCTTCTAGCACACATGATTCAACATTTACACCTGTACTGTGAGATTGTTTCTGTTTCTAGCACACATGATTCAACATTTACACCTGTACTGTGAGATTGTTTCTGCTTCTAGCACACTTGATTCAACATTTACACCTGTACTGTGAGATTGTTTCTGCTTCTAGCACACATGATTCAACATTTACACTTGTACTGTGAGATTGTTTCTGCTTCTAGCACACATGATTCTATATTTACACATGTACTGTGAGATTGTTTCTGCTTCTAGCACACATGACCTAACTTAACGTCTTTATACTGGTTTAGACAACTCTGCAGAGTCTGTATACAACCAGTTTTATTTACATTACCCTGCATTAAAAGCTATGTGCGTCCAATTTATTCTTAAATGCACTAACCGTCCCTGTCTCCACTACCTCCCGTGGCAATGCATTCCAAGCATTCACCACTCTCTAAAAAAATATTTCCTAATATCTAATCTGGACCTCTCTTTAGTTAATTTGTAGCTATGCCCTCTTGTTCTTGTGTATTTTATTCTGTATTTTAAAAAAAACTTGTTATAGTCTAATTTATATGTTCCGTTGATCATCTTATAAACCTGTATTATGTCAGCTTGAATTCTTATCTCTACTAGATACTGCAGGCTGGTTTTTCTGTCTTTCCTCATAACTGTAATTCTGGAATCTCACTGTTGGCTTTGTCGCTCTTTTTTGTATCCTTTCCACCATGTTTACATCCCCTCTATGATAAGGACTCCACACCTGTGCACAGTACTCCAATCTAGGTCTAACTAAAACTTTATACAGTTTGACGATCACTTCCTTGCTTCTATGTTCAATATTTCTTTTTATCATCCCTAACATTGCGTTTGCCTTTTTCACTGCTACCTGAACTTGCTCACTCACCTTACCTGTATGATCTATTATAACCCCAAGGTCCCTTTCCTTATCTATCTTTCTAATATTGTTCTCTCCCATTCTGTAATTATGTTCCATATTGGATCTACCCATGTGGATGGCTGCACATTTATCTACATTAAACTCCATTTGCCAGCTTACAGACTATTCTCAAATTGTATCTAAATCTGACCTCTGCTTTAGATGAGATACTTCTGCATAGTTTTGTGCCATCAGCAAATTTTGCAATCATGGATCCCATATCAATGTCCAAATCATTTATATATATTAAGAACAAAATTGGTTCCAAAACTGAGGCCTGTGGCACTCCACTTTTCATTTCACACCACTCAAAGTACTCCTTATTTATACCCACTCTTTGCCTTCTTCCTATTAACCAATTTTTAATCCATTTGGCAACTTCTCCACCTATTCCATGTGATTTTAACTTTCAAAATAATTTTTGATGAGGTACTTTATCAAAGGCCTTTGCATCTAGAAAATCTAGAAAAATAACGTCCACTGGCTCCCCTTTATCTATCATTTTAGTAACCTCCTCCATGAATTCTAATAGATTTTTCAAGCATGATCTACCTCTAGTAAATCCATGCTGACTATTTCTAATTAGATTAAATTTGTCTAAATGCATTACAATGTTTTCTTTGATTATTGACTCTAACAATTTACAGACTTTGTTCGTTAAACTCACCGGTCTATACTTCACTGGATCTGATTTTTTGCCCTTTTTGAATAAGGGGATCACTCCTGCATCTTTCCAATCCCGTCGAACAATCTCTTTTGCAAGTGATTGAGAACATAATATAGCCAATGGTTCTGCTAGTTGGTCCCATCTCAAACGTCGATTTTGAATGAATACCATCTTGACCTGGACATTTATCCACTTTCAACCCCTCCAACTTTTTGAAAACAATTTCCCCTGTAATACAAATTGATCTTAATCCCGCTGTATCCATGTCTCTTTGAAAAATATCTATAAGCTCTGGGATCTTGGACCAGTCCTCTTTTCTGTAGACTGTGCTAAAGTACTGATTGAGCAGATTAGCTGTCTCCCTATTCTCACTTATTTTTGTCCTGTACTGTCTATGAGAGGGCCTACTTTCATTCTTTGTTTATTTCTAACATAAGAAAAGAAGCTTTTACTATCAGTCTTGATCCTTTGAGCAAGTTTTTTTCCGGTCTATTATTGCTGTTTTATTCACTTCCTTAGCTATGTTTTGCTTGTCCAAATATTTTAAATGTTTCTTTTGATTTACCTGCCACTATATATTTTGTCTATGCTTTATATTTAGCTCTTCTTCATTTCACTACAAATCTAGTTATCCACTTTTTGTGCTTTGGGTTTGCCTCCATACATGGAACACATTCCTCTTTTATCTTTTCTAGAACTGTTTTAAAACTCTCCCACTCTTGTTCAACATCTGTTCCTCCAACAATATCTTTGCAGATTATGTTTCTCGCTGCCTCTTTCATCTTCTTAACATCTGCCTTAGAGTAGTCGTATGTTCCAGTGTTTATGTTTACTTCTTTCCCTGCTATAAGATCCGAATGGATGATTTTATGGTCACTTGATCCAAACAGTTCCGCAATGGTAACATTTTCAATCATATTTTTCTCTAGTGAAAACTAGGTCGAGTATGTTTTTGCCTCTGGTGGCTGCTTCTACATGTTGAATAAAAAGAATGTCAGTTATGCACTTAACAAAAGGTTTTGACTCTACAAGTGCTTCTGCCAATCCCATTTTATTTCTGGAAATTTGAAATCCCCCATTAATAATAATTTGCCTTCACTTGCAACTAATCAGCTCCTCATCTTCCTCTTTTTGACTTGATGGACATCTATAGCATCTCCAATCACTGTTTTTTTCACCCCCACTTTCTATTTCTCCCCATACACTTTAATTGTTGTTACCAGAGTTTTTTAAAATTTGTTGTTGTTATTTCTCTATTCCCCCAAAGCAGTGTGCGTTGCACTATGGTTTTTATTTTGCGCCTGTCGGCCCAATGTATCCGACTTCAGTATGCATTTTATGTAAGGGTCTGCTTCCTCCTGCACTTTGTAAGGGTTTGCTTTCCCGGGGTAACGGCTGGTGCTGAGATGGGGAACGAACCCAGCACCTTCGGATTGTGAGCCGTGTCACTTATCCACTAGCCCACGCCGTCTCCTGTTACCAGATGATAAATCACCTTTGATCATTATATTAACTGAATTTGTACATAATAATAAAACACCACCTCCCTTAGCCTTGCCTCCAAAGACCCAATCTTTCCTTAACATTGTATATCCCTCTATTTCAAGTTCCCTATCTGCAATCTCCTCATATGTCCATGATTCTGTTAACCCTATTATATCTGGTTTTACTTCTTCTACATGCAGTACCAATTCTTCGCTTTTATTTACTTTGCTTCTCACATTTGCATAAAAATATTTTAGTTTGTAATTTTGTTGTTTTTCCAATTTTTGCTTTGCTTTATCACTTTTATTTTTGTTTTTCCACTACTTATTTCACACTTCCCTGACCCTGCTTTGACCTCATCCTCTATAGCACTCTATTGTAAGCATATCTTTAGTCTCATACTTCATAGGCCTTACTAGTTTAAATTTGTAACACAATGATTAAACATATACTTCGCTACAACATGATGTCCTATCTCATTTAGATGTAAACCTCTCCTGTCTAACATTTTACTTGTGTTTACTTTCACATCAATAAATTCCATACCCATGTCCGCACACATCACCTGAAACCTAAGGTTGATACCTATTATCTTACTATCTAAATAGTCTGACCCATCGGCTCTGTCTAAATAGTCTGACCCATCTGCTCTATCTAAATAGTCTGACCCATCTGCTCTATCTAAATAGTCTGACCCATCGGCTCTGTCTAAATTACCCATCATTGTGACCTTACTGAACTTTATTTCCCTTAAGAGTTCCCATAAGACTTGTATTTTTGCATAATTATTTCGGTATCATCTCTCTTTGCATTATTAGTTCCTACCAATACCACAACATGGATGTTTGCTCTGTTATCTATCCTCTTTTTTTCTTCCCTCTACGTCTTCAATTTAAGTTTCCCCCATACCCATTTTTACAAACATTTTGTGTTTAGGCAAATGTCTGCCAACCTCCCTCACCATTGAATCCCTTACTGCCAACTCTAAACCCTCACTTACATTTCTCTGCAAAACTCTGCCATATGAACTGTTTCCTCACTAGAATCTCCCTTACTTCCAGTTTTTATTTCATTCTCCAAGCCATACCTGTTTCCTCACTAGAATCTCCCTTACTTCCAGTTCCTATTTCCTTCTCCAAGCCATACCTGTTTCCTCACTAGAATCTCCCGTACTTCCAGTTCCTATTTCCTTCTCCAAGCCATACCTAACTGACAGTGGTTTTATTTTATCACCTCGACTACCCAACTACAACTGCTTTAAAACTTCCTCAATTTTCTCTTGTTTCACTTCTATTTTAAACTGCCTTTTTTTCTATCGCCTCAAATTTCTTCTCATGTATCTTAATATCGCACTCCATTCGAGCCTGCCTCTCTTCTACACTACATAATCTACATCTAACATTTACTTCATCTTCCAACGTTGAATCTACTCCTACCCTAATGCTAGCACTGCCGCCGCACAAATCACACACTGACACTCTTCGCCGCATTTCGCCTGGACTTAGCCATACTAATTTTGTTATTTATTACAGTCACACTTCCTAGCCAATAAGCTATACTAATACCTAGTACAATATATATATGTTCTAGTAAACACCAACAAAATCAAATGTCGTTGGTATTAACATTACAACAGCTCTCCCGACATGCTAGGCCCACTCACACCAGTGACAGTTACTACAGCTCACTGTACCACGATATTGAATTCTGTCGTCCCTAACTATCTGTTACAACCAGACCTCTATATTTGAAAATACGTATGCTACAGTAGACTACAATTACAACTATCTTATTTAATACTTATCTGCAAATATATAGATCTCTTTCCTGTCAATTAGAATCCACCACCGCCTTGAACAACCCTGATCCAACATTTACACATGTGTCATGATATTGTTTCTGCTTCTAGCACACGTGATCCAATATTTACACCTGTGTTAAGAGATTGTTTATGTTTCTAACACAGACGATCCAACATTTACACATGTGCCATTAGATTATTTCTGCTTCTAACACAGACGATCCAACATTTACACGTGTGTCATTAGATTATTTCTGCTTCTAACACAGACGATCCAACATTTACACATGTGCCATTAGATTATTTCTGCTTCCAACACAGACGATCCAACATTTACACGTGTCATTAGATTATTTCTGCTTCTAACACAGACGATCCAACATTTACACATGTGTCATTAAATTATTTCTGCTTCTAACACATATGATCCAACATTTACACTTGGAGCGTGTGTGACTCAATGCCTGATAACCGCGATGAAGGTGGAGCGTGTGTGACTCAATGCCTGATAACCGCGATGTAGGGCCTTCCATGACACAAGGATCAGGTAAACACCAGGATAGACAATCATTTATTGATTACCAGCAAGAGTATGATATCACTGAATACCAACACGTAATGTCATATTGATCAATATCTTTCTTTCTCTCTGACACACACACCCAAACGTTCTCTTTGGCACACACACACCCACACGTTATCTCTGACACACAGACCCACACTTTCTCTCTGACAAACACACTCGCACCTTCTCTCGGACACACCTTCTTTCTAACATATACAACCCCACCTTCTCTTGGACACACCTTCTCTCTGACACACATACCCACACCGTCTCCATGACACATATACCCACACATTCTCTCTGACACACATATCCACACCTTCTCTCTGACACCCACACCATCTCTCTGACACACCCACACGTTTTCTCTGACATACACACCCATACTTTATCTCTGACATTACACACCCACACTTTCTCTCTGCCATACACACCCACACGTTCTCTCTGACATACACACCCACACGTTCTCTTTGACATAAACACCCGCACCTTATATCTTACATACACACTCACACTTTCTCTCTGACACACACCCACACTTTCTCTCTGACGTACATACCCACACTTCCTCCCCGTCTATGATATACACAATTTTTTTGTATCCCTATTGTACACCCACACTTTTTCTTTCTCTCTCTTTCTCGCCCTGTTATGTACACAAACAGGCACATACACACACTCACTCTGGCTTCCATTCACATATTATCTCAAAAAATCTCCAACATTCAGGTAATCTGTATTATTAAATTAAAATGACACTGTTTCTGTCTACCAACGTGTACCATCCATCACTATCCGTCATGTATAACCTCTTTCTCTCTCTCTCTCTCTCTCTCTCTCTCTCTCTCTCTCTCTCTCTCTCACGCACACACACTATATGCACATAACCCAACATATGACAAATGGAGTGTGGCACTGACAGTAACTCACAAAGACATCTCTATCTCAGAAGTTACCGACACACCAACATAGCTACCACCTGTACCACCACCCATACTCCCAGTTGTACCCCCATCGGTACCCATCACCCGTTTCCACCACCTGTACCCCTCATGTACCCCTCACCTGTACCTCTCATCTGTACCCATCACCTGTACATCCACCTGTACCTGTAACTCCACCTGTACCCCTCACCTGTACCTCCACTTATACCCATCACATGTACCCCTCATCTGTACCTCCATCTGTACCCCTCACCTGTACCTCCACATGTACCCCTCACCTGTACCGCTGCCTGTACCTCTATCTGTACCCTTCACGTGTACCTCCATATGTACCCTATCTGTATACCTCACCTGTAATTCTCACATGTACATTCATCTGTACCTCTCACCTGTACCTCTCACCCCTACCTCCACCTGTACCTCCATATGTAGCCTATCTGTACCCTTCACCTGTACCTCTCACCTGTACCACCACCTGTACCTTCATATGTACCCCATATGTACCCATCATCTGTACCTCCACCTGTACCTCTCACCTGTACCACCACCTGTACCTCCATATGTACCCCATATGTACCCATCATCTGTACCTCCACATGTACCCTCACCTGCACCACCATCTGTACCTCCCATCTGTACCACCACCTGTACCCAATCTGTACCCACCACTTGTACCACCACTTCTACCCACCACCTGTACCGCCTCCCATAGTAGTCTAATCATACACACGCGTGTCGAGTAGTGATATATTTCGCAGACAAATATGTTTCCACTTGGACATAGCATACACTGAATATGTTTCCACTTGGACATATCATACACTGAATATGTTTCCACTTGGACATAACATATACTGAATATGTTTCCACTTGGACATAACATATACTGAATATGTTTCCACATGGACATAACATATACTGAATATGTTTCCACTTGGACATAACATATACTGAATGTTTCCACTTGGACATAACATATACTGAATATGTTTCCACATGGACATAACATATACTGAATATGTTTCCACTTGGACATAACATACACTGAATTTTTTAACTTGTCTCTCTGCTCTAGCGAGCCGCATGGGCTAACCAGGGCTGAATTTCTTCACTTTATTTGTGTTTTTCGGTGTACTTTTTTATGTAATATAAAAATACTTTTGTCTCTGCGATGACTGTCATTACTAACCCACTTTTGTTTTCAATTTACTAACTTAGGAGATTTTTTTGACTACCCTCACAGTATACTATCGTCCTGGCATCTCTATAGTATTTCTTTTAATTCATGAACAAGGTCCGAAGCAATTTTCTACTAAACTGCATGTCAGATCCAAATGATTTTTCGCATGCAGCCTTAGAATATCAATGACGCTAAAACATTGATATTATTTAGTCCATAGATGTTTTGACATTTGCATATCTGCGAATTCTTTTGATCTTTAAGGACCATTGCAAAGAAATGACATTACGATTTTACAGTATTTTAGGAGCATCTCCTTAATCGCTTGATAGATCAATTGATTGTTTGTGTTGCCCTTAGGTACAATCGTAAAAATGGCACCAATATGCAACAGTTAGTACAGCCCTTCGGTCACCATTAAACCCCTAAGGTTGTATCAACTGCCCAGTTAATGTTATGTTGTGTAACGCATTTGAAAATTGATATGTATTTGTTGCCATTGTATGTAAACCCAATTGTTTTGATAAAGATACGCTAATTCAGCCGTCTGCTAATCAGTATGTCTAAAAACGATGATATTAATCATCCGAATCTGTCGATTCAAAGACGTTGGTAATTGTTACTGTCTGGATAAATTGTAATCCATCTCGTTGCCAGTACTGTACTTCTTCCCTGAGCCCATGTTCAACACACTTCTTCCAGAACTGAATGTCTATTTTTGAAATGTACTCACGTGTCAGCACTTCAACATCACACGTTTTAAATGTCCTGTTCTGTTGGGCAACTTGTCCTTTGACTTTAGCCCACACAAGCTCTGTGGGGTTTAGATGTCCATGATGTGCAGGTAGTCGAAGAGAAGTGTGACCATACTCTTCAATGATTTTGTCAATATGATATACCTTTGTTTTCTTTGTCTTCCTCACAAGCTGCAACGACTCCGGGTTTTAAATACGTGCCGTCGAAATTCACTTTTTCTGTAGCTAGCCATGTCCTAATTTGAGCTTTTATATTTAATGCAGTTGATACTTTGTCTTCCACTGATACTGCATTGTGATAGGATGTATTATCCATTACTAGGCATGCCGGTCTATTCAGAATTGGAAGCAGCTCATTCGTCATCCAGTGCCTGACAATTTGTCCAATCATTTCAGTGTGGTAGTCTCTACCGTCATTACTTTCTGTTTGGAAAATAAGTCCAGCGTCATGGACATGTTCGTTATCACTGCTTCCGGCACAATTTAGTATAATGCGCTGCCCTTTGCTGTTTGGAATTGGTCTTTTCTGTTCACCGTCAGCTGATTGCTATTCTTTACCATAGGTGTGGTGAGCATTGACCCAGGATTCATCCAAGTATATCATAGCCTTGCCTTCGCTGTTCACGTGCCTGTCTCAGGTATTTCCTTCAGGCAGCAATCAAATGTGGCTTTTCACATATAATATTCCTGCCACCTGAAGTTTTCATGAGTGTAAAGCTGGTGGCTCTTACAGTTTTCTAAAGAGTACTTTTGGAAATGTTAAAACTGCAGTCGGATTGCAATGTTATTTTTAGTTTCAACAGAGTAACAAGTTGATTTTTCGTCAACAGTCTCGATATCTCCCGTTTTAGGACATCTCTCTCGGAATCGTCAAATGTGCTTTTTCTACCTTGCTTGATATGAGTGTACTATGAGTCATGTCCAATCTCCTACCTTGCTTGATATGAGTGTACTATGAGTCCTGTCCAATCCAACGGTTAAAGGATGAACTCTCAGACCAAGCGCCAATTGTGTGAGTTTCTCTGCGTCATGAATATAGCCATATAAATGACCTATCTTAGATTCCCTGCGGAAAAACTGTTATAGTAAAACGGTAACCTTCTGCATTGTTATAAATGTACACTTCAAACTCATTTTGAAATTGTTTCATTGTATCTTTTGAAAAAAGGAACTTTATGTCACAATAGCGACCCACAAACTATGATATCGGGATACACCTATAACTGAACGACAGTTTCACATAAATGACGTTGGTTGATTTCCGCATTCGACAAAGTGTCTAATTGTGGCACGGGATAATCAGGAATTTGTTTTTAACTCAAGGTATTTGAATATAAACTCATCTATTTTTAAAACAGCACTATGAGTATCGTATACATGTTAAAATTATGTCAAATTCAGTGGGGTTATTTTTAATATAGCCTAATGAATACATTTTTCAAAATACATCAAATTGTTAGAGAAAAGAAATGATTTACTTAACGTCATGGATATTCTAAAGTTGTACGCGAAAAATCATTTGGATCTGACATGCAGTTTAGTAGAAAATTCCTTCGGACCTTCTTTATGAATTAAAAGAAAGACTATGGTCAATTTATTAACGTAAGAGGTCATTTACTACCCTGACAGTGTGAAATCGCCCTGACACCTCTATTCAATTTATTAACTTAAAAGGTCCTTTACTACCCCCACAGTGTGAAATCGCCCTGGCATCTGTAGTCAATTTATTAAGAGGTCCTTTACTACCCTCGCAGTGTGAAATCCACCTGGCATCTCTAGTCAATTTATTAACTTAAAAGGTCCTTTACTACCCTCGCAGTGTGAAATCCACCTGGTATCTCTAGTCAATTTATTAAGAGGTCCTTTACTACCCTCACAGTGTGAAATCGCCCTGGCATCTCTAGTCAATTTATTAAGAGGTCCTTTACTACCCTCGCAGTGTGAAATCGCCTGGCATCTCTAGTCAATTTATTAAGAGGTCCTTTACTACCCTGGCAGTGTGAAATCGCCCTGGCATCTCTATTCAATTTATTAAGAGGTCCTTTACTACCCTCGCAGTGTGAAATCGCCCTGGCATCTCTATTCAATTTATTAAGAGGTCCTTTACTACCCTCGCAGTGTGAAATCGCCCTGGCATCTCTATTCAATTTATTAAGAGGTCCTTTACTACCCTCGCAGTGTGAAATCGCCTGGCATCTCTAGTCAATTTATTAAGAGGTCCTTTACTACCCTCGCAGTGTGAAATCGCCCTGGCATCTCTATTCAATTTATTAAGAGGTCCTTTACTATCCTCACGATGTACTATCGCCCTGGCATCTATAGTCAATTTATTAACTTAAGAGGTCCTTTACTACCCTCGCAGTGTGAAATCGCCCTGGCATCTCTAGTTAATTTATTAAGAGGTCCTTTACTACCCTCACAACAAGTGATACCCGGATGGTTGGACTGATAGCTATGCTCCACCCATTGTCTCGTGGAATAGCATGGGTGTGCATACGTCGACCCGTACGGTAATGTGACACCGCGAAAAAAATGGCGGAGACAACCGACCACAAACCGAGTAGAGGTGACGCGTTAGCCCCGCAGGCAACTCTTATAGGAGAAGGAAAACTCTGATGACAAACCACACATGAGTCATCGCGGGAGCTATGGAGATCGTGCTCTGACGTCGATGTCTCCAGCAAATGGCGATAAGGAATGTGGACGCAGAAGGAGAGGAAGGGGAGAGAAGAGGAGAGAAAGAAAGAAAAGAACCGGAAAGAGAAAATGTCGAAGAAAGGCAGATAGACTTGGGTTAAAAAATGTACGGATAGGCTACTGGAATTGCCGCAGCATGCACCCAACGTGAAGTGATTCTCCAAAAAATGGTGTACAGTTTCGACACCTTCATGAACCAGGAGACCTGCTTGAAGGAGAATGTTACCATCAAGTGTCTAGGATACAGGTGCTAGAGTAATCCATGTGGGCCACCAGGTGCTACAGTAATCCATGCGGGCCACCAGGTGCTAGAGTAATCCATGTGGGCCACCGGGTGCTACAGTAATCCATGCGGGCCACCAGGTGCTAGAGTAATCCATGTGGGCCACCAGGTGCTACAGTAATCCATGCGGGCCCGGTAAGTGGGGACTGGCGATGTATGTGAAGTAAGAACTTTCCCATACATGGATATATAATAGCATCTGTAAAATTGAGGAGGTCGAGATACAAGGGATTATAGTAACAATCAACCACCAAGAATGGAGAATCTACAACGTATACGCTCACCTAGATCACCTCTTCGAGGACGTAAAGTGGGAATTTCTGTCGGACTTGTCAGAATCACAGAGCAAAAAAAGTGCCTCATTGCAGGTGACTTTAATGCTAGGTCAAAGGAGTGGGGAAATGTCACTGAAAATAGGCAAGGGGTTGCCTTGAGTCAGGCATTAGTCCACACAAACCTCACTGTCGTAAATGACGGACGTCCGATTAGAATAGCATCTCGACCGGGAGATACGGACGGGGTCATCGACCTGGCTCTTATATCCAGTGATGTTGCTCCATCCACACGCTGGGACGTATTAGGGGCACAAGAGAGCGACCACCTGCCGTGTGTCGTACTTATAGCCAGAGGAAAACACATCAGACACCGGAAAGCCAAACAGGTGTTTAGATACACGTACGAACAGGATAATGTAGTGAACAAGCTGCGCCAGACGATCGGACGCAGGACCACTAGATCCCCTTTTGTCCAACCACTCTGGTGGAATCAAGTGGTTAATACGGCCTTGAGAGAAAAGGAGGCGGCAACAAAGGATTGGCTTAAAGCCAGAAAGAGAGCTGGTAGCAATGTCGACGCATTGAATGAGGAGGACGTAAAACGCAAAGATACCAATTCCTTTAAAGCGTTTGCTAGGGAGTCCAAAAGCGAGCAATGTGAGGAATTCATCACAGGTGTTGGTAATGATAATACAGTCCAGAAGTTATGGTACATGCATCGAAAGATGAATGGGCTATTACAAGCCAGCTTATCTCCAACATTCAAGACACCACAGGAAGGCTCGTGAAGACAGATGAATAGAAGGGGCTAAGTCTTTTCAGTCGATATGTTGCCCAGACTAACAAAGGCGACAGAGATGCCCGTCAGGAAACTCGGAAAGGCATCTTAGACGCAGCCATCAGGAGAGAGGCTTATGTCGACCTTATCACCGAGGCAAAGGTCGTAAATAACCTACGTACAAGCAAAAACACAGCCCCAGGTCCTGATGGAGTACAGTATTGCCACATCAAGCAGTTGGATGAAACAGATAAAAGAAATATGGTGAAGGAGTTCAACCACACTATAGAGAAGTCATCTGTGCCTGAGGACTGGCTTCATAGCTATCTATGCCCACTGCCTAAACCTGGTAAGGACTCCACGCTTCTCGACAGCTATCGAATAATCACCATACCAAATGTATATGGCAAATTGCTAGAGAAGATAGTGGCCAGGAAAATAATGGCCTACCTTGAACGGGAGCAGATTCTACCCGATACCGTGGGCAGTTATAGAACAGCGAGGGAGACCTGGGCTAACGCTGGAACTTTCGCTTATGATGTGTACGAGGGGTTTCAGTCGAAGCAAGAAACAGTCGCGGTGGCACTCGACCTGGAAGACGCATACAACCGTGTCGATTTTGGTACCTTAATTGCCTGTCTGCAGCAGTGTGGTTTAAACCCGTGGCTGGTTAGTTGGATATCAGCTGCCCTGATGGAAAGAACAGTTGCGCTACGCGTTCGATCGTGGACATCAGAACCGAGGCGAATATGTCCAGGACTGCCTCAAGGGTCTCCGTTCTCACCGGTGCTGTTCAACATTTACACAGTAAAAGTGGCCAATATTCAACCCACAGGGACAGGGCGGACGTTGACATTTACCGATGACATCCTAACGTACAGGACTGGCTCAGACAGGCAAGAATTGGTCAAAGACATCTAGGAAACCTTGCAAAGAATCTCACAGTGGTGCAGCGACTCAAGCTCCAAGATCAATCCGAACAAGGCCTGCATGATGTGGTGCTCTTTGAATAATTCCAAAGTAAAGGCAGAACTCCCGGGCATCACTTTTGATGGTTGCACCATCGACAGGTGTGACAGGTTGAAATACCTCGGAGTGGCAGTTGATCGCAGTTATTCCTATAACTGCCATGTTGACCACATCGTACAAAGATGCAAGAGAGGGTTAGGAGCACTCAAGACCATGGCTGCTGCCGACTTGGAACAACGCCTCCTGTTCATCCTATTTCGTCAGGTCGTGTTGTCTGTCATCGATTACGGACTAGACATCCTCACACTATCAAGAACACAGTGTGTAAGGTTGGACCGCATCCAGAATGAAGGTATGCGTATGATTCTGGGCTGCACTAGAGATACCCCGATTGTGATGATGCGGTACATGTTGGGATTGTTATCGGTGACATCCAGACATAAACTGGCACAAGTCAAAGCCTATATGCGTGTCACCACAGACACTCGACACCCTCTGCACAGTAGTATATCAGACATCAAGGGATCAAGAATCAAGAGAGGGTCGTCATGGATGGCACAGACTGAGACAACAATCGGACACGTCACTCCAGCTGAGGCCATAGCCGAAGGGGAAGAATGGGTCCACACTGGTGATAGAATGATAGAGTACCAGAGAGTCATCATTACCTTAGGCAAGGAATGCAGAGAACGGAACAACGAGAATGCAGAGCACGAAGTAAATCAGCTGAAAACTGAGAACACCCAGGAGAGTGACGCTGTCATTTACACCGATGGATCAGTCGTGCGTAGTGGGACATTCGGCTGTGGTTTCTCGGCTAGAGTGAGAGGAGAGGTCGTTGTTGAGCGCAGTTGGGCATACATGTCAACAACCTCCAGTATGAGAATGGAGACGGAAGCAGTGACCTCAGCACTGAAATGGATATCTGAGACTTCTATAACAAAGGCAGTCATCGTGACAGACGCACAAGCCGTACTTAAGAAAGTACAGAAAGGATGGCTTAGGTACGAGTGGATAGCTGCTGTTGAGGCCTCAAACCTCCAGGCGCTGACCTGGATCTACTGTCCTGCTCATGCCGGGGTTCAGCTCAATGAAAGAGCTGACATCTTGGCTTCACGGGCTCCCATCATGGGCACATTGGTGATGGACAGAAGTGACATTTTCTAATCAATCAATGACCGCCTGCTGGATGAGGACACCGCAATAGATGAAGCATCAATCCACAGACTGCAAAGGTTCGACATTAAACGAGGTTCGAGCGGAGTGGGGCGTATGAGATGGCGGCGCAGGAGAGTGTACAACCAGCGAGCTGCAGGGACCATCAGCATCCATACCTTACGCCATTTGATGAGAGAGACTGAGGACCTATGGGTATGCCCGGAGTATAGTGACGTCGGTTCTTAGAAACAGAAACAGAAATGCTACCCTCACAGTGTACTGTCGTCCTGGCATCTCTAGACTATTTATTACCAGCACACTATACTAGTCTCTATTCCATTTTTAATGTGGCAGTTTTTTTCATGTTGGACAGTTTTTTCATGTGGGACATTTTTTTTTCATTTGAGACAGTTTTTTCGTGTGGCATTTGCCTCAATATATGAAGTCATATTTTAATTACCCGTATGGTATCTAGTCATATTTTATTATTTAAATAATATAAAATCATATTTCATTAATCGCATGATACCCTGCCATATCACATTTAAGAATACCATATCTAATTAACACTTTAATATCTAGTGAAAAATAATTATTCAAATGATTTCTTTTCAAATCGCATTAATGCATTGATATCATATCTCCCTTACCCCGCAATATCATATTTAATTAACTTCAAGATATCACATATCATTGATTCCATTATATCACATCTTTAAACCTCATAATATCGCTATTATGTTTTCATATAAAGGCCACATAAAAGTGTATGATCACTGTTTATCAGGTCATCTGCTAGAAGAGATCACGGACTCCAACAGGAGAAAACTGCCACATTAAATCGACGCTTTAACTAGATAAAATCTCATTTTGATATTTTTGGACAAGTTCCTTATTCAAGCTTGTCAGTCTGTTTACCCACTCCCCCCCCCCCCCCCCCCAACCCCCGTCATTCATGAATGGTATTTAATGGTTTTCAGCAAACAAATATGCGCATCTGTAGGCTGTACTGATGGTAGAAATCGTCCACAATGTTTGCTGTCGTTGTCTTGCCTAGCTTGATTGTGGGGACGGTAGCTACGATGGTCGTTTGTTGCGTGAGCGAGTGTTGCCGGCCCAACTTCTGGTCTGCCGGGAATTACACATGGAGTTCTTGATGGGGGAGAAACAAAAACACAACACAAATGTTGAATTGCATCTGATATTTCATGAGACTTTCTTTCATTCATGTCATTCGACATTCTTGTTTTGATAAGCCCCCGTACAACTCAAGTCTCATTATACATCGCATCCTGTCTCCCGCCATTATTAATAACGAATGCCCATAAAACCCTAGCTACACAAAGTGCTCTAACTTAAGTATCCTAAAATTCCCCTCTAAAGTTCCTTTGATCCACAATAAAGTTACGCTATCTGTCATTTATGTATTCTTTTTCATCAGATTCTCTCTTCTCAGTAGACATTCATCTAACAAACCTGCCAATCAAAACTGTCAGACTGTTTTACAAGCCGCGCCTCCTTGCCATAAAAAGTGTAGTCATGTATATTGTCCAATCCCTTGATGGTACACGCACTGGCAGCGCTCCGCCCCACACGTAAGCTGTCAGCTTCTGTCCACTCATCTTTATCGCTCTCGTAATACTCCACGTGACCAGTCGTTCCTGATCCTGAACCCAAAAAGACAAAACAGAATGAGAGGAGTTGTATGTTATTTATTATATCCTACAAATCAGATCGATCTAACTAGGCGTGCATTTATCTAGCAACGATGACAGTGGCTTGTTTGTTCAAGTGGCATACGTCATCACAAACAACAACAGTGCTTCAGATAACAGGTACACAGCTTCATTGTCGTCACAAGCCATTTTCAATTGGTTATAGCGTACTTGAGTATAGATGTGACATCAAAGGGTTATAGTCTACTTGAGTATAGATGTGACATCAAATGGTTATAGTCTACTTGAGTATAGATGTGACATCAAATGGTTATAGTCTACTTGAGTATAGATGTGACATCAAATGGTTATAGTCTACTTGAGTATAGATGTGACATCAAATGGTTATAGTCTACTTGAGTATAGATGTGACATCAAATTGTTATAGTCTACTTGAATGTAGATGTGACATCAAATGGTTATAGCCTACTTGAATGTAGATGTGACATCAAATGGTTATAGCCTACTTTAAATATATTACTTCTGAGTAATGATGAAATGATGTCAGTTTCAAAACGTTAATTGTAAAAATAAAACTAGAGTGGCAAGTTGAAAGTTGACAAGGTGACAATTGGATGAGTTGACAATTGGGTGAGTTGACAATTGGGGGAGTTGATAAATGGGTGAGTTGACAATTGTGCGAGATGACAAATAGGTGAGTTGACAAATGGGTGAGTTTACAATTTGGGAAGTTGATAAATGAGTGAGTTGACAATTGGGTGAGTTGACAATTGGGTGAGTTGACAATTGGGGGAGTTGACAATTGGGTGAGTTGACAATTGGGTGAGTTGACAATTGGGTGAGTTGACAATTGGGGGAGTTGATAAATGGGTGAGTTGACAATTGTGCGAGATGACAAATAGGTGAGTTGACAAATGGGTGAGTTTACAATTTGGGAAGTTGATAAATGAGTGAGTTGACAATTGGGGGAGTGGATAATTGGGCGAGTTGACAATTGGATAAACTGAGAATGAGATTTCTCGACAGTTGGGTGAGTTGACAATTGGATAAGTTGAGAATTAGATAAATCGACAGTTGAATGAATTGACAATTGGATGAGCTGAGAATTTAAATAATTCTACAGTTGAGTAAGTTGACAAATGGGCGAGTTGTCAATTGCATGACGCGAGAATTTCGCAGAAAATGGAACCAACTATATTTACATAATTTTCAATAACGATCACTCCATTTTAAAAGTAAGACACGCCAAGATATTATCTGACACCTACCATCGCATCCCCCCACAACAAAAACACGCCATGATATTATCTGACACCTACCATCGCATCCCCCCACAACAAAAACACGCCATGATATTATCTGACACCTACCATCGCATCCCCCCACAACAAAAACACGCCATGATATTATCTGACACCTACCATCGTATCCCCCCCCCCCCCCACAACAAAAACACGCCATGATATTATCTGACACCTACCATCGCATCCCCCCACAACAAAAACACGCCATGATATTATCTGACACCTACCATCGCATCCCCCCACAACAAAAACACGCCATGATATTATCTGACACCTACCATCGCATCCCCCCACAACAAAAACACGCCATGATATTATCTGACACCTACCATCGTATCCCCCCCCCCCCCACAACAAAAACACGCCATGATATTATCTGACACCTACCATCGTATCCCCCCCCCCACAACAAAAACACGCCATGATATTATCTGACACCTACCATCGTATCCCCCCCCCCACAACAAAAACACGCCATGATATTATCTGACACCTACCATCGTATCCCCCCCCCCCCCCCCCACAACAAAAACACGCCATGATATTATCTGACACCTACCATCGTATCCCCCCCCCCCACAACAAAAACACGCCATGATATTATCTGACACCTACCATCGTATCCCCCCCCCCCCCCCCACAACAAAAACACGCCATGATATTATCTGACACCTACCATCGTATCCACCCACAACAAATATTCGATTTTCGATGACAGCGGCAGCAAAGTTACTCCTCCCTTTCAACATTTCCTTGACCGGAAACCAGGCTCCCCTGTCTGGGTAATATTTTTCCACTGTGGATGTAAAGTGGTAGTTACATAACAAAACATCGTATCTCACATAAGCCAAATGTATGAATGAAAATGCACTATGTTACGATTAAAAATGGCGTTGAACTATATTTAAGTTAAAAATAGTTGCATAAATAAATGTAATGATTCTGTGTGGATGACTTCCCCTGAAAGCAACCAAAGCCACACGCATATTTATTTTAAATAGTATGGATGTTGGTGACGAAGAAGACATAAACAATGGATCTGTGATGGCACACCATAATGGATGACTAAACACATCTTATCTTGTGACAAGCTCAACGGACTGAGAGCTGAACTGTATAATAAATCAACGGACTGAGGTCTGATCAGTTTAATAGATCAAAGGATTGAGAGAAGGGACGGCGTGGGCTAGTGGTTAAGTGGCACGACTCACAACCAGAATGTGCTGGGTTCGATCCCCATCACAGCACCGGCCGTTAGCCCGGGGAAGCAAACCCTTAGAAAATGCAGGAGAAAGCAGGCCCTTAAATAAAATGCATGCTGAAGTCGGATGCACTGGGCAGACAGGGGCAAAATAAAAACCACAATACAACGCACACCGCCTTGGGGATTAGAGAAATAAGGCGACCGAAAAAAAAGGATTAAGAGCTGAACTGTTAAATAGATCAAAGGACTGAGAGCTGATCTGGTGATAAGCTCATAGGTGAGTTGACGCAGATAATGCTGTCAGGGATGACGTGTTGGATTCTCCATTGTATTAAAAAGAAGTAAAGATCCCGTCACGCCATGCGGCGCATTGGAAATATGGTGTTAGTCCCATATTATTTTGTAACCCACGGCACTTAGTGGATGATGTGATCAGCATCATGCCAACCGCCTTTACTTCCCAGACTGAACCGGTACCCATTTAAGGCTGGGTAGACCCGGGAGCCATTGCGGTCTGAAAAACCATTTCCGCCTCAGCTGAGGAATGAACACAGGGCCACTCAGATGCGAAGCCAGCGCCCTAACAACTGCGCTACGCGGCTCCTTCATTGTACTAGGTCTCAGTAATTTCTGAGTTGGGATGGCCAGTTCCCTGTCGATGCATTGATTGAATTCAATCGCTTCTCCTCTACTATAGATCGCCGATTGTCTTCTCTTGTTCAGGTAGCAATAATTGTAGGTTGGGGGTAGCTGAACCATGTCCGGTCCTTCTTTGTTGCCCATTACTTCAATACCGAAAACTGAGCCATGTCCAGTCCTTCTTTGTCGCTCCTTATTACAAGTTCCACAACTGAGCCATGTCAATTCTTTATTTTATCGCCCCTTATTACATTTCCTTATTACATGTCCAGTCCTTTATTGTCGCCCCTTGTTATCCGACTAAATACAGTGTTACTATTCGTTACTCCTCTGTCGGGAGTCATTAGACAGCACATAATATAACGGTGATAAAAGACACACATGTGTCACCCACGTTCTCATACTTAATGTGTTCTGAAAGCTGACCTTCTTGTAGAACTCTTCATTTCATATCGTCATTCGCATTTTTAATCATTGACAGTGCGTTTTAAAATGTGAAGTGTTTGGCAACGAATTATTTGCCTTTGTATATCATTATTTTAATAGACATCCAGATTGAATGAACGCGGTATGTGTTATTCCTCTTGTATGGCATCGTTTATAGCAGTGGTTATTCTATCCAAACCAAATAATTGAGAAATTATCTGCAGTCACATTTCTGCCCAACAATTTTCTAGCAAATTCGAAAGTTTTGCCAGCTGAAACCATCTGTGTCAATCCGAAACTCGCTAATATCGCAACCTTGCTGTAACACAGCGTCACACCACCATTTTCAGGCGGAACGCAGAAGATGATGAAGAAGAAGAAAAAGACGAAAAAGTAGAAGTATACAAAGAAGAAGAAAAAGACACGAAGAAGCATACAAAAAAGAATAAAAAGAAGAAGATGAAGAAGAAGTATACAAAAAAGTATACGAGGAAGAAGAAACAATAGAAGATGAAATATACAAAGAAGCATATGAAGAAGATGAAAAAGAAGAAGTATATGAAGAGGTATACGAAAAAGAAGAGAAGAAGAAGTATACAAAGAAGCATACAAATTAGAAGAAAAAGAAGAAGAAGAAGCGTACGTAGAAAAGGAAAAAGAAAACTGAAGGAGAAGAAGAAGAAGCATACATAGAAGCATACAAAAATGCACAAGGAGAGGAAGAAGAACAAAAAGAAACAAAAGAAGGAGAAGAAGAAAAGAAGAAGAAACAAAAGAAGTAGAAAAAGAAGAAGAAGAAGAAGAAAAATAAGTTGAAGAGCAATCACAAATACGCCCGCAGTTCATTTTCATCTACATTTTGCTTTTAAAGTGTGCATTACATTATATTTTATAAAAAAAGAAATACATTCAGATAACAATCCAGCATTTCAACTAATTAACGTTTATAATAATAACGGTTATAACCTCGATAAAGACGGCAACAAACGCCACGAAACACACCAGACTACCAGCAAACAAGTTCAGCTCAGAGGTCTTACCAGCGATATGCTTTTGAAGTGAAACCTGGTCTCTGACAAAAGCTAAGATGAACCAGCTAAGGACAACACATGCCTCGCTTGAGCGCCGTCTGGTGGGCCTATCACCTATGCAACAGCATCAGATGGGGCTACACTACAAGGACATCCGGGCATTGTCACACATCAAGGATGTCCTACAACCTTCCAGCAACTCCAAGCACCGCTGGGTTAGCTGTGCAGTCTGATGGAAAGACGAAAGCTGCAGCACGTGATATCCACGTGCCAAAAATACAACAGCCTCTGGAAGACCGCTTCAACCCCCCGCCCCACCTCTTCCCAGGTGGCAAGATTCGCTGCACAACACTCTCGATCCTAATGCAAACAAGTTAGTCTTCCACTGGACAACCCGTGCCCGAGACAGAACTGATTGGAAACTGGGCTGGTACCCGCACAAAACCTCAAAAGACGCAGTACTGCTTGAGTCCAGCCCGCTAAGCAGAGAAATGCACCTACCGGCTACCACTAACTCGCACACGAGCTGGGACCTGTACAATGGCAACCGCCCTTGTAGAAGTGCAGGTCGAATAAGACTATATTAATAACGGTTGTGCTCAACATTTTGAATGGAAATAAAGTTCAGAGAAAAGTAAAATCATGGTCAACGTACCAAAAAGTCCAATTGCGATCAAAGGTGAACTATTGCAAATTGAAAACAGGTCAAATACGTGGGAGCACTGATGGATGTGGAAGGTTCCAGAACTAATATTCAGGCAAGAACATCGATGACCATGGCTGCTCTGACTAAACTGAGGTTGCTATGGAGGGACAAAAGCATCAACCTGAAATCCAAGTTGAGTTTAATGTATGCACTTGTCACTTCCGTCTACCTTTACGCGTGCGAAGCTTGGACTCTGACAGACGTTCTAGAGCGAAGAATTTGTGCAATGGAAGTGAGATGTCTGCTTCGAATTCTCGGCATTTCGTATCTAGACAACATCACGAACAAGGTAGATCGCCACACCGTTATGATCTATTGGCTATGGTAAAAACACGCAAGCTCACATGGTATGGGCATGTTTCAAGACTGCCTGGGTTGACAAAGACGATCTTTCAAGGTACTGTGCTTGGGAAGAGGGGGAGACAAAAAAAAGAGATTGGAAGACAACATCAGAGAATGGACGGGAATGTCCATAGCTAAACAAATATCCTGGCACAAAAGCGAGTGGAGTGGCGGGAACTGGTCCAACATTCTGCAAGATTGGTGCCCCAATGACCTTTCAGGTTACGGGACTGTTGTTGATGATGATGATGATGATGATGATGTGAATCTCTCAAATACTTCAGCTGAGACAACCATATAAGCTGTGAATTAGACAACCTTCTGCTGCAACTACAGATTGTGAAGTACGAATGAGTTCAGCATGGAAGAGGATACCTGACACATTTGTCTTATTGTGAACTCTGTTTCATTTTATATTTCCCGTCAACCTGTGTCGCTTAGCGGAGTGGGGAGCTGACGTTTCTTTTCTTCAGCGAAATGTGTTGCGTTGGTCGTTGTAAGCCCGCGGTCTTCCTTGTGCCTTATAATTAAATCTTTTGGGGATATGTGCGCCCAGTTGTTGATCACGCTACATTATCATGTCTCTGGCATGCTATGTGTTCGAGGCATGGATTAGCTATCACAATATTGATAACTTCATACTTTCTCATTCGTTCCTGGTAACATTAATGACAATACAATTAAACGTGCGATAGACTAACACTGATTTAAACCCAACGACGATTCTAATATTGATAGTGTACTGGACTTCCCACATCTTCTTCTCACACACCCCCCCCCCCCCTTTCTCTCAAGCCACGCCCACTCCGCCCCACCTCCCCAACTGCGAGCTGCGTGACGTCATATGTGAGTGACATTTGAACTGAGAATTTGGCGTAAGGAACCAGCCAATGAACATCTAGTTTACTTATTAGCTGAGTATGCTGTTCGTCGCTCTCTAACATTATTCAGGATTGGTTACCTTCTAACAAATCGTTGGAGTGGTCACATTCTGACCAAGAGTGGTTTTTAACTACATTGTAACATATTCCAGGATTGGCCAAATTCTAACACACTTATCCCCGCCCTGGCCAGATCGACCACTTCCTGTAGCTGCTGTTCAGTACCACAGCGAGTTAGTTTACTCTTTTGTCAGCCCTGAAAAGGTCTTTAGTGGCAGGTTGCAGTAGCTTTTCCGCTTGTAAATTATAATTGTCAAAATTACTTGGTCTGCAATGCATCTATCAATGGAATGTAAGCTTTGAGCATCAACAAAAATAAACGGCACTAACAGAGGGGCGTGAATCAGACAAGTAAGGTCATCATGTAACGACGCACACCTCTATTGTAATAATAATAATAATAATAATAATAATAATAATAATAGGCGATGGATCGCAAGCGGTAATGACAGCAGCAGTCAGACAAGCTGTGCTGCACCTCCCAGGTAAGTCTGGAGGTGGCTGTATAGTCCAATTCTGACACGGAAACCCCTTTTACATATGTAGGATTTACGATCAGAATTAGACATGTGCCGCGTTTCAGTTGTTTTGTCTTTTCGCAAAGCGAGTTTTTTTTCTGTGCTTCGGAGAAGCGTATCAGAGATACTTTGAGGGAATCTTTGAAGCGCTTCTGTTGTCCACCGACCAGACGCAGGCCCTCTTTCAGCTTACCATACATTAGTTGTTTGGCAATGCGGTTGTCTGGCATGCACACGACGTGGCCGGCCCAGCTAATCTGGGTCTTCTGCAACAGTATGTGGATGCTCGGCATTTTTTGCTTTCATGAGGATCTTGGTGTCTGGTACCCTAACGTGCCACTGTATTCTCAACACTCTACGGAGGCAACTTCTATGGGAGTAGTTTATTTTCGTTGCATGCCTGCTGTACACAGTGCACGTCTCACTGGCATACAGAAGGGTGTGGGAGCACTACAGCTCGGCAGACTTTGAGTTTCGTATCAAGCCTAAGACCTCTCCAATTCCAGACACTGTTACGCAGCCTCCCAAAGGCAGCACTGGCCTTGGAGATTCTGTTACTGACCTCACAGTCAATAGCAGTTTCCATTGAAAGAGTGCTGCAAAGGTAAGTGAAGCTGTCTACTGATCTGAGGAAGCGCTCGTTCTTGACTCTGATATCTGGGTCACGATATGCGTCACTCGGGGCAGGCTGAAACATCGTTTTTTTAAAAATCGCATTAATTGTAACACCGAAGATGTCACAGGCTGTAGAGAATTTGTCCATATATGCCTTCGTGTCTCTCTCGGGCAGCGAGGGCAGTCATCAGCAACAAGCAAGTCTGAGATGGTTGTGACCTTCACCTTGGTGTGAGCTTTTGTAGTCATCTGTGATTAAAGAGTTTTCCGTCAGTTCTGAATTTAATTTCCACTCCGTTTTGGAGATAGTTTTATTGACCTGACAACTAAAAGCTGCGATGCAGGCGTGGTGCAGGCTTCTTGCAGAGAGGCCAGTTGTATCTGTGTCCTTGGGGTCCTATTGAAGCGGAGAAATAAATGATGATGTATGCAATTAACTCTTGGATTAATGACCCAAGTCCCACATTATTTTGATATGTGCGCAAGGTAAAGCAAATTCCACAGCTCAGGGCACGACACATCCTTTCGCCATGTCGCCTACAAATTGATGTGACGCCAAACATTTCTGGACTCGCAAAATAAACCTTATAACGTATATTACATCTGAATTTTTTTTTAGGGATACAAAATAGAAAACTTTCCCGCGTATATTCCTCTCTATCCGCCGACTTTGAAGGTCAGACTGCTGGCGTCATATGACGTGACAACAAAGGCATACAAACGGAATAACAGGAATAACAAACTTAAATTTGCCCATTTACAATCCATATATCCAAGAACAACCCACCCAAACGGTATGTTACGGAAGTCTGCGAGTAACATTTGACCCAGCACATCTCCCAGCTTCAACATTTTGTATCTGGGGCTTAGACCCGAAACAAATTTGTCACCTTCTGCCATACCTGAAACTGATGTTGGAGATACAGTGTAAGAGACTTCATTAATTCTATTTTCATCTTTTTGTCAGGTGTATTGACCAGTTCCCTTCCTCGCTGCCGTACCTTCCTTACCAATACGCCAGAGGTGATGAGTCAGATCTCCTCTATAAACAATATTCAAATAAGCAAGAGCCTACCTTCATCCAGTCTCACAGAGCCGTTGAACCCTCCAATAGCGTATACCGCATGCTGGAAGGCGACCACTGTCACGCCACTTCTTTGACAGCTCATGGGCGTCAGTAGGGTCCACTGGTTGCTCCCTGGCTCGTAGCTCTCGGCTGTGTTCAGGCACTCTGTCCCGCTGAAGCCTCCAGAGACATAGATCTTTCCTGGAATTAAGAAACATGTCAGTAGTTTTCCCCTTCCAGCCTTGGAGCTTATCTCACATTGATTTTATCTTCTTACTAACCCGGTGAAAACAAATTATCCCTCTCTTTCTCAGATATCATATATGACGAGTTGATTCTAGAGCTCTCTTTCATCCCTGTATTCCATTAGAGCTTTCTTTTCTCCCTGTATCATATTTGGGATATTGTTTCTAGAGATCTGTTTCAGTCCTGTATAATATATGAGCTATTCTTTCTAGAGCTTTCTTTTATCAATGTATCATACTAGAACTTTCTTTCAGACATGTATCAAATATGGGATATTGTTTCTAGAACTAATTTTTATCCCTGTATCATATATGGGATATTGTTTCTAGAAATCTCTTTTGGAAAAACTACAAGCCTTATTGGAATGATGAATTGCAAAAAGCGGAAGACGAAGTTTCAAATGCTAGGAACATAGCAGAGAGAGAACAATCTATGGAGGCAAATATCGCCCTCAAAGCCACCACAGAGAAATACAAATACAATCTAAACCAAATAACAAGAGGCAGCTGGAAAAACAAACCCGAAAGCCTCAATTTAGACAAAGACAGGAACAAACTATGGAAGTTAGTCAGAGCCACGAACGACGAAACTCCATCAAATAAACAAATTACCATCAAGCAAGGCGACAACATGCTCACTGGAAAAAAGGCAGCAAACGTCTTTATAGAATATTATGCCAGAGCAAACCACATTGATGTCCCTACAAATAGGCATACAGACATTAATGAAGAGCAAATGAGGCACGACAACATCAATATGGCACCAGAGGAGCACATGATGGCAAAACTAACAATGAATGAAATGGAAGAGGCCATGAGAACTCTAAGGAAAAAGAAATCGCCAGAAAAAGATGGCGTAACAAACAAAATGCTGATGGGGTTGGGCCAAACAGCAAAGAGAAAGTTACTATCAGTCCTGAACCAAAGCTGGAAAAGGGGAATTGTACCTCAGGCATGGAAAGATGCTGTAAATATACCAGTACCAAAGAAAGAAAAAGATAGAGCAGATCCAAATGGATACAGGCCTATCAGTCTGCTGAACTGTGTAGGAAAACTGATGGAGCGTATGATAAACACCAGACTGATGTGGCATCTGGAAAAAAAACACATCCTAATTCCACAGCAAGCAGGCTTTAGACAGCAATAATCCACTGAGAATCAGATCACTCTCATAGCACAGGAAATAGAGGATGCTTACCAGGAGAAAAAACACACAGTAGCGGTTTGGGTGGACTTAGAAAAGGCATTTGACAAAGTCTGGAAAGAGGGACTTAAAGTCAAGCTACGAAGAAGTGAAGTTTGTAGGAAAATGTACAGATGGATCAGTCACTACCTTAAAAACAGAACAGCCAGTGTTCAAGTACAAGGGCAGATGAGCAAAAAGGTGGCACTTGAGCAGGGAGAACCCTCAAGGAGGAGTACTGTCACCCACACTCTTCCTGGTGTATATAAATAACATCGCAGAGAATATACCAAGAAGATTCCACAGCTCCATGTTTGCAGACGATCGGGCTATGTGGACCTCTGAAAAGAATCTCACCTTAGCAAGAAATCGGATGCAGCAGGCCCTAACATCGTTGGAGTAGTGGGCAAACTCATGGCTGGTCAAAATAAACGAGGAAAAAAAAACATGTACGATATTCTCGCTTTCAAACAAACCATAAAACACCAAAATAAGTCTTAACGGCAAATATATGCGGCCAAACGACAACCCAAACTACTTGGGAATCACATTTGATCGGCGCATGACATGGAAAAGTCAGATCGAGAGAAACCGAATGAGAGCCAGAGAAAGAATGGCAATCATGAGGAAACTTGCTGGCACAAGCTGGGGAGCAGACGAAAGTATACTAAAGAAACTGTACACTGGAAGAGTGAGACCAGTTCTCGAGTATGGCATTGCGGCATGGACAACAGCAGCAAAGTCGAACTTTGACAAAATTAGCAAACTCCAAAACCAAGCCATGAGAGTTATAACAGGAGGCATGAAGTCAACGCCAATTGTAGAACTAGAAAAGATTACAAATTTGCAATCCATGACCGACAGAAGAGCCTGCAAAGCCCAGCAGCAAGCAGAAATACTCAGAAGACTGACTGACCCTCCAATGCATAAGAGACTAAATAATTTTGGAAATGGGAAACTAAAGCGGAAAAACTTTGCAGAAATAGTCGTAGCAAAGATGAACGAAGACCCTATGAACGCATTAACAACACCAAAGCCCATCCCTACTGTACGCAAACCTACCTGGAAGCAGCATATATTTCCAGAGGTGGCAGAAAATATACCAGGTATTGGAAAATAGAACAGCCAGACTGAAAAAGAAAGAAGAGATATAACCCTGAGGTACATAACGAAAAACTACCCAAGCATGGACTGGACCCATGCATACACCGACTGTTCTGTAATAAACACAACACAGAATGGAGGGGCAGGGGTAATTCATGAGCCTACCAAATGGTAGAAAAACAACAATATTAGTGGCAACTGGAAAATACTCAAGGAATTTCAGAGCGGAGGCAGAGGCACTGAGGGCTGCAGTAGAAGAAATGGTGACATGCAAAAGAAATGAAAGCCATATAGTCCTGCTTACAGATGCCCCGGCCGTAGTCACAGCACTAAAAAGCCAGAAAAATACTAAACTCATTGATTTAAGAGCAGTACTCTGTCAACTATGCCAGCAGTCCGCACAAAAAAGAGTAGTGGTACAGTGGGTTCCATCCCACTGTAACATCGAAGACAACGAGGAGGCAGACAGACTGGCAAAAGAAGGTGCAAGACTACCACAACCAGATAATAGTGTGACATACGAAGAATCAAAAAGGTTTATTAGAGCTAGATACATGACCAAATGGGAAACAGAACATACTGGCTACACAAAAAAAAACGATGCCTATTACCAGTTGAACAGAAGAGAGCAGGTCGTGGTCTTCAGACTTCGCACTGGCAACAATAGACTGATCTACCACCTATTCAATAAATTGAAGATTAGTGGCACTGACATGTGCGGTACTTGGAAAATGACCGCTGAACATCTGCTGCAAAACTGCTCGACATACGAGGATCAGAGAAAGCAGACGTGGCCATCACCAGTGGCAACACTAGACAAGCTCTATGGCTGTGTCGACAGCCTCAGGATAGCCGCTGCTTTTTTCGAAAAAATAAAGGTTGACGTCTGACAGAGTACGAAGAAAAAGAAGAAGAAGAAGAAGAAGAAGAAGAAGACCTCTCCTTTACCCCTGTATCAAATAAGGGAAATTGTTTCTAAAACTCTCTTTTACCCCTGTATCATATATGGGAAATTGTTTCTAGAGCTCTCTTTTATCCCTGTATCATATCTGGGGAAATTATTTCTAAAAAGTTTTATTATTCCTGTATAATAAATAGGAAATTGTTTCTATAAATTGTTGTTATTCCTGTATCATATATGGGAAATTGTTTCTATAGCTTTTTGTTATTCCTGTATCATATATGGGAAATTGTTTCTAGAAATGTTTGTTATTCCTGTATGATATATGGGAAATTGTTTCTAGAGCTTTCTTTCAGTCATCAAATCCACACGGTCATTCTCCAGTTAAAAGACCTTAGCCTTTGTGAGTGTCTGGACGAGCAAAGAGTACATTGAAGAGATGTGTGTCTGTAGAAGTTAGACCCTAGTTCGTCCCCTCTTACCGCAGGCTCTCAGCTTAGCAGTTGGTCTGTTTCTATCACCATGCTGTCGTTGAATGCCCACCATGAGCAAAATTATCGTTGTGAAGTGGCAGGTTACAGCAGCTTTCCTCACATCCCGAACGTGCTGATGGCGGCGATTTGATGCTCTGCTTGACTTCATTTGTGTGTCGCCTAATACTACGGGGATCAAATCGATCCACCCCACCTCATTAGCCAAGCTGCCCTGAAAACAGCCCGTTTTCAGGGAGGTCTTCGTGGAAGTGAGTTAGAAATCCTGGTCATTATATTTTACCTGGCCCTGACTGACATTTCCGATCATTATTTTACCTGGCCCTGACTGACATGTCCAACTATTATTTTACCTGGCGCTGACTGACATGTTCGATCAGCATATTTTACCTGGCCCTGACTGACATGTTCGATCAGCATATTTTACCTGGCCCTGGCTGACATGTTCGATCATTATTTTGCCTGGCCCTGACTGACATGTCCGACTATTATTTTACCTGGCCCAGACTGATATGTTCGATCAGCATATTTTACCTGGCCCTGACTGACATGTTCGATCATTATTTTACCTGGCCCTGACTGACATGTCCGATCATTATTTTACCTTGCCCCGACTGACATGTCTGACTATTATTTTACCTGGCCCTGACTGACATGTTCGATCAGCATATTTTACCTGGCCCTGACTGACATGTTCGATCAGCATATTTTATCGGGCCCTGACTGACATGTTCGATCAGCATATTTTACCTGGCCCTGACTGACATGTTCGATCAGCATATTTTACCTGGCTTTGACTGACATGTTCGATCAGTATGTTTTGTCTGACGAGACGCTATTCTGCTCCCCCCGCACACTTTTGTAGTAGTTTAATGCTACTAACTAACCACTGAGCTATTTGTCAATGAGGCTCAAGGATAAATTTCAATACATCCCTTACATGATAGACCAAGTAAGTTGTTCTAGTTGTAAGGACTGGACCTAAACTTATCCAGTTCTTCTTGTTGTAGGGACTAGACCTAAACTTTATCCAGTTGTTCTTGTTGTAGGGACTAGACCTAAACTTTATCCAGTTGTTTTTGCTGTAAGGGCTGTATCTAAACTTTATCCAGTTGTTCTACTTGTAAGGGCTATACCTAAACTTTACAAAGTTGTTCTTGTTGTAACGACTGTGCTAAATTTAAATTAGTGGGTTTTTTGTAAGGGCTGTATCTAAACTTTACAAAATTGTTCTTGTTGTAAGGACTGTACCTAAACTTTACCCAGCTGTTCCTGTTAGTAAGGGATGTACCTAAACTTTACCCAGCTGTTCTTGTTGGTTTTGGACATACCTAAACTTTACCCAGCTGTCCCTGTTAGTAAAGGATGTACCTAAACTTTACCCAGCTGTTCCTGTTAGTAAGGTATGTACCTAAACCTTACCCAGCTGTTCTTGTTGGTTTGAGATATACCTAAACTTTACCCATATCAACACTAATTCCTGCGTGTAGAACACCTTACCTTTTGAAAAGTAAGGTCTCCTCAATTTGATCTTTTAAAAGACTGTCTTGTTGGACATCGAGTGTATGGCAGTGTTGTACAGACGAATTCATATTCGACTGCCGTGTACAATTCGACCGAATACCAATAGCCGATTAAATGCACTTTTCAGCCCTTAAGCAAATTCGATACAGTCTTAGTTAATAGCCCACCCACAATATAAACGAAAATGTTTCAATACTCAATGAAGCAATTATCCAAGCCGCAAAGACATCGATCCCACGTGGTAAACGGCAAGACTATAAACCATACTGGAGCCACATGCTAGAAAAACTACATGGTGACATAAATGAAGCAAGAGCAACCATGGAGGAAAGCCATACATACAAAAATAGAGGCACAATAAGACTAAAAATGCCTTCAATGAACAGAAAAATGTTGAAATACAAGGGAGTTGGCATGAAAAGACAAGCAGTTTGAACATGGACAGAGACACAAGTTAGTTATGGAAGCTAACAAAAATACTCAACGAGGAAACCAAAGCAAGCTCTGGCATGACTGTGGTCAGCGAAGATGGAAAATTCTGTACAGGAAAGATGGCGGCAAATATCTTAGCAGAATCGTACAGAGATGAAAGCAATACAACAATCTCACAAGAGCACATCAAACAAGTGCATACTGAGACCAAAAAACAAGCTAAAGCGCCAAAACCCAGACCCACGCAAGCAGTCATCTCTTACAACGAGAGAACTAAATGTCTCCATAAACAAACTAAAACTTAAGAAAGCCACAGGAAAAGATGGTATCACCAACGACATGATTAGATATATAGGACCCGCAGTCAGAAACAGACTTCTCATAATACTTAGCTAATCACGAAGCACCGGAAAATTCTCAGACAAATGGCGGAAAGCAATCTTCATTCCCTTAACAAAGAAACAAAGAAGTCAAGATACAGACCAATCAGCCAACTGAGCTGCAAGGTCATGGAGAGAATTGTCAACACAAGACTAATGACACACCTGGAAAAAAAAATGTATGCTAGATAACTCACAGTCCGCATATAGAACAAATCGTAGCACAAGACCAGCTAGTCTACCTGGCACAGGGGGTGGAAGACGCTTTTCAAAACAGGTAAAAAGTAATGGCAGTCTGTGTAGGCCTAACAAAAGCATTCGACAAGGTGTAGAAAGATAGACTTCTCCTCCAGATGCTTAAAAATAAAGTGGAAAGGAGAATGTTCAGTTGGATACTTGATTTCCTCCGCTATCGAACAACAAGCGTGAAGCTAGATGGGAGTCATCGAGTCACTCTCCAGCAAGGGGTGTCACGTCATAAGAGTGTCCAGCAAGGGGTGTCACGTCACAAGAGTGTCCAGCAAGGGGTGTCACGTCACAAGAGTGTCCAGCAAGGGGTGTCACGTCACAAGAGTGTCCAGCAAGGGGTGTCACGTCACAAGAGTGTCCAGCAAGGGGTATCACGTCACAAGAGTGTCCAGCAAGGGGTGCCACGCCACAAGAGTGTCACGCCACAAGAGTGTCCAGCAAGGGGTGTCACGTCACAAGAGTGTCCCGCAAGGGGTGTCACGTCACAAGAGTGTCCATCAAGGGGTGCCACGCCACAAGAGTGTCCAGCAAGGAATGCCGCAAGGAGGAGCCATATCACCTACTTTTTTTCATCATGTTCATCAGTGACATAGTGGAGACAAGTCCTAAGCATATCTCCAGGGCTCTCCACGCAGACGATCTTGCAGCATGGTGTGCTGCAGAAAACCTTCTCACTGCTAAACACAGGATGCAGGGAGCACTAAATATCATAGGAAAATGGGCGTCAGACTGGGGAGTCGAAATAAATATCTCAAAGACCGTAGTAACATGCTTCTCGTTATCCAACCGGAAGAAACTTTCAAACTAAAACTGCAGGAAAGTGAAATGACATATGAAGAAAACCCTACTTATCTTGGGGTAAAGCTAGACAAACTGCTCACATGGAAGCCACACATGAACAACAGAGAACAACAAGAAAACTCCCCAAATGAAGACGTTGGCAGGCATAAGCTGGGGAGCAAACAGTCGCATTCTCAAAAACGTCTGTACATGGGCAGTCAGGCCAGTTATGGAATACAGCATGTCAGTCTGTGACACAGCATCCAAAACAAATACAGCATGTCAGTCTGGGACACAGCATCCAAAACAAATACAGCATGTCAGTCTGGAACACAGCATCCAAAACAAATACAGCATGTCAGTCTGGGACACAGCATCCAAAACAAATACAGCATGTCAGTCAGGGACACAGCATCCAAAACAAATACAGCATGTCAGTCTGGGACACAGCATCCAAAACAAATACAGCATGTCAGTCTGGGACACAGCGTCCAAAACAAATACAGCATGTCAGTCTGGAACACAGCATCCAAACCAAATACAGCATGTCAGTCTGGAACACAGCATCCAAAACAAATACAGCATGTCAGTCTGGGACACAGCATCCAAAACAAATACAGCATGTCAGTCTGGGACACAGCATCCAAAACAAATACAGCTTGTCAGTCTGGAACACAGCATCCAAAACAAATACAGCATGTCAGTCTGGGACACATCATCCAAAACAAATACAGCATGTCAGTCTTGGAACACATCATCCAAAACAAATACAGAATGTCAGTCTGGGACACATCATCCAAAACAAATACAGCATGTCAGTCTGGGACACATCATCCAAAACAAATACAGCATGTCAGTCTGGGACACATCATCCAAAACAAATACAGAATGTCAGTCTGGGACACAGCATCCAAAACAAATACAGAGCACCTAACAAAAGTACAACACTCAGGCCCACCAGTTAATCACAGGAGGATTGAAAAGTACTCCAATCTAGGCAATGGAAAAACACACCAAACTCAGGCCCTAGCATAATAGATGAGAAGGTGCTCGTGCACATCGAGAAATTGTGACGTATGCCAAACCTTCCCATGCAGGCTAAATCATCCCATGCAGGCTAAATCATCCCATGCAGGCCAAACCATCCCATGCAGGCCAAACCATCCCATGCAGGTCAAACCATCCCATGCCGGGTAAACCATCCCATGTAGGCCAAACCATCCCATGCAGGCTAAATCATCCCATGCAGGCCAAACCATCCCATGCAGGCTAAATCATCCCATGCAGGCCAAACCATCCCATGCAGGCCAACCACCAAAATCCAAGGTTGAAAAGGACTAACTTCATACACACATTACAACAAATACATAGCTGTCACAGAGACCTCCTCTCAGGAAAAAGCACAGAAATGGAGATGCTGGTGGGCCAAACCACTATTTAGATCAAGTTTTAATTAACATAGAGGTGCCTGGAATAGAAAAGAAAGTTCATCAGGCCACCCCCAGCTAAGAGCCAAGTCTCAAGAGATGATTGAAGGCAAATACAGCCTCAAAGAATGGACACATGTGTACATAGATGGATCTGTAGAAGGGGCGGCCCAACAATGGTGGTGGCGGCATCTTTATGAGACAAAATAACGGAAAGATAACCCATTAGTCCTTTCCAACAGGAAAACTTTCTTCTAGCCTGAGGGCAGAATCAATGGCCCTTCTCAGAACACTGAAAATTGTCACCAAATTGGAGGCTCACACACACGCCAGGATAGTGATCTTCACAGACTGTAAAGCACTACTCGAATCAAAAAATTCAACAAATGAGGACATAACACATACAATCAGAACAGAACTAAATACCATACAAGATATCTCACACTCCAGTGGCCCTTCCCCTTATTGTGGAATTACGGGAACCGAGAGAGCCGATGTATTTTCCGAAGCAGGTGGAAAAATGGAACAATACACCAATAAAGTGTCATATAAGGAGGCTAAAACTATCATTGGCAGGCAGTATAAAATTAAATGGGATAAAGAAATGGGAGAGAGTAACAATCCACCAGCTACAAAGATACCAGCAAACTGCAATCTTCAGCCTGAAAACAGGCCACAGCATACTACTCGGCCACCTATACCGGCTCAAAATCTCCCAAACAAATGAATGTCCACGTGGGACAGGAGTCCAGACCCCTCAACACATACTTGAAGAATGTCCATGTGGGACAGGAGTCCAGACCCCTCAACACATACTTGAAGAATGCCTGGCCTGCGAAGAACTAAGATGCTAAACCTGGCCAGATGGAGCAGAATTGAGACAAAACCTATGGGGTCACTGCTCTGACTTGGAAAAGACTGTGGACTTCATCCTGGCGATAACAGTGCAGATTTAGAATGATTAAAAAAAACCCGAGCGCAGACGAATGAATCGATCCTATTTCCCAGAAGAAGACCAATAATTAGAACAACTAATGTCAAAGGGAATCCAATCACATTGTTTTCTTATACGGGGTTGTGACAGTGAAGTCAATAAACTGGCGCCCAGCAACCCGGTACTATTGGTAACCTGACACGTTGTAGGCGGCACTGAGTGTGTAACCTGACACGATGTAGGCGGCACTGAGTGTGTAAACTGACACGATGGAGGCAGCACTGAGTGTAACAGTTAATGGTAATTTCTGGTTTTTAGGCATACCCATTAAAAAAATTAAAACTTAAATTTCAGTTTTTGTCTAAGTACTCATGGTCACGTCGGAAAAGGGGGGGGGGGGGGGGGAGGGTTTAGAGATAGTAAGTATGAGCAAGTGATCAACAGGGTTGGTTAGGAGGGAACGGGGAGGTGGGGAATATATGGGGTGCGTATGGTGGGGGATAAGGAGTGTGGTACCAACTAACTATTTACATCAATCACTTGATAAATGGGACTAAACGTCATGGCGTCCAGTGATTGAGACAGTCTCTCAACATACCGACTTCATTTGTAAGGATCGATTATCGATTGGCTAAGAAGAAGTGATGTTTGTGGGAAAATGTACAAGTGGATCAACCACTACCTCAAACAAAGAACGGCCAGAGTCCAAGTACAAGGGCAGATGAGCAAAAAGGTGACACTCGAGCAGGGAGTACCCCAAGGGGGAGTACTGTCACCCACACTCTTCCTGGTATATATAAACGATATTACAGAGAATATACCAAGAAGAGTCCATAGCTCAATGTTTGCAGACGATCTGGCTATGTGGACCTCTGAAAAGAATCTCACCATAGCAAGAAATCGGATGCAGACGGCCCTAACATCGCTGGAAGAGTGGGCGAACTCATGGCTGGTCAAAATAAACGAGGAGAAAACCACGTGCACAATATTCTCGCTTTCATTAAAACCCCAAAGTACCAAATTAAGTCTAAATGGCAAAATCCTGCAGCCAAACGACAACCCAACCTATCTGGGAGTCCCGTTTGATCGGCGCATGACATGGAAAAGTCAGATTGAGGGAAACCGAATGAAAGCCAGAGAAAAAATGGCAATCATGAGGAAACTTGCTGGCACAAGCTGGGGAGCAGACGAAGGCATACTAAAGAAACTGTACACTGGAAGAGTGAGACCAGTTCTCGAGTATGGCATTGCGGCATGGACAACAGCAGCGAAGGCGAACTTCGATAAAGTTAACAAACTTCAAAACCAAGCCATGAGAATTATAACAGGTGGCATGAAGTCAACGCCAATTGTAGAACTTGAAAAGATTACAAAACTGCAATCCATGACCGATAGAAGAGACTGCAGAGCCCAGCTGCAGTCAGAGAAACTCCGAAGACTGACGGACCATCCAATGTACCAGAGACTAAACAATCTGGGAAATGGGAAACTAAAGCGGAGAAACTTTGCAGAAATAGCCAAAGCAAAGATGCACGAAGATCCCATAAACGCACTAACAACACCAAAACCCATCACTACTGTACGAAAACCTACCTGGAGGCAGGATATATTTCCAGAGGTGGTAGAAAATATACCAGGTATTGCAAACAAAAACTGCCAGACTGAAAAAGAAAGGAGAGACACTACCCTAAGCTTCATAACGAAAAGCTACCCAAGCATGGACTGGACCCATGCATACACCGACGGTTCTGTAACAAACACTACACAGAACGGAGGGGCAGGAGAATTCCTGAACCTACCAAATGGCAGAAAAATAACACTGTCATTCGCTACTGGTAAGTACACAAGCAATTTCAGAGCGGAGACAGAGGCACTGAGGGCGGCAGTGGAAGAAATGGTAACACACAGTGAAAATGAGAGCCATATAGTCCTGCTGACAGATGCTCTCGCCGTAGTCACAGCGCTAAAAAGCCAGAAAAACACTGAGCTTAATGACTTAAGAGCAGCACTCTGCAAACTGTGCCAGCAGTCCGCACCAAAAAGGGTAGTGGTACAGTGGGTTCCGTCACACTGCAACATCCAAGGCAACGAGGAGGCAGACAGACTGGCAAAAGAAGGTGCAAGGCTACAACAAACAGATACCAGTATGACGCACGAAGAGTCAAAACGGCTTATCAAAGCCAGATACATGACCAAATGGGAAACCGAACATACTGGTTACACCAAAAACGATGCCTATTACCAGTTGAACCGAAGAGAGCAGGTCGTTGTCTTCAGACTTCGCACTGGCCACAACAGAGTGAGGTACCACCTATTCAACAAATTGAAGATAGGGTGTACCGACGAATGCCCGTGCGGTACTGGTAAAATGACCACTGAACATCTGCTGCAGTACTGCCCGACATACGAGGACCAGAGAGAGCAGATGTGGCCATTACCAGTGGAACTGCAAGACAGGCTCTATGGTAGTGGCGAGAGTCTCAGGATGACCGCCGCTTTTTTCGAAAAAATAATGGTTACTGTCTGACTGTGTACGCAGAAGAAGAAGAAGAAGAAGAAGATTATCGATTGTTGGAGTGGATTTCATCAATTGTACAGGTACTCTTGATATCTATTTAACTGCCTACTCATTAAACATTGGCGACCCTGAAAGTGATGATAGTGGATTACAGAGATGACCTAAGGAAGGCTTGAACCAGTAAGGTTGTCTAGACTTACACTTGTACTGCCAGATTGGATTGACTGAATGATTTGAGGAGAGAACAGTTATAACAGATAGTGAGTTATAGAAGCGACAGCAAGCATAGATGAGATCTTGTGGTCTCAGTGTTCGGTACAGCTGGAGATGTTATTGAGGGGTTGGGGGAGGGGAGGGTGGTGATAGAGGTAGGTCATTGAGGGGATGAGGAAGGGTGGTGATAGAGGTAGGTCATTGAGGGGGTGGTGGGGATAGAGGTAGGTCATTGAGGGGCTGGGGAAGGGTGGTGATAGAGATCGATCATTGAGGAGGGTGGTGGTGATAAAGGTAGGTCATTTGGGGGGGGGTGGTGATAGAGGTAGGTAATTGAGGGGCTGGGGGAGGGTGGCGATAGAGGTAGGACATTGAAGGGATGGGGAAGGGTGGTGATAGAGGTAGGTCATTTGGGGGTGTGGTGATAGAGGTAGGTCATTTGGGGGTGTGGTGATAGAGGTAGGTTATTTGGGGGGTGGTGATAGAGGTAGGTGATTGAAGGGATGGGGAAGGGTGGTGATAGAGATTGGTCATTTGGGGGGGGGGGGTGGTGATAGAGGTAGGTCATTGAGGGGGAGGGGGTGGTGGCGATAGAGGTAGGTCATTGAGGGGCTGAGGGATGGTGATGATAGAGGTAGGTCATTGAGGGGCTGGAGGAAGGTGGTGATAGAGGTAGGTTATTTGGGGGGCTGGAGGAGGGTGGTGATAGAGGTAGGTCATTTGAGGGGGGTGGTGGTAATAGAGGTAGGTTATTTTGGGGGGCTGGGAGAGGGTTGTGATAGAGGTAGGTCATTTGGGGGGCTGGAGGAGGGTGGTGATAGAGGTAGGTCATTTCGGGGGCTGGGGGAGGGTGGTGATAGAGGTAGGTCATTTGGGGTGGGTGGGGATAGAGGTAGGTCATTGAGGGGCTGGCGCAGGGTGGTGATAGAGGTAGGTCATTTGAGGTGGGTGGGTGGTGATAGAGGTAGGTCATTTGGAGGGAGGGGGCTGGGAAAGGGTGGTGATAGAGGTAGGTCATTTGAGGGGGGTGGTGGTGATAGAGGTAGGTCATTGAGGAGGGGGTGGAATGTGGTGATAGAGGTAGGTCATTGGAGTGCTGGGGGAAGGTGTTGATAGAGGTAGGTCATTTGGCGGTGGTGGTGAAAGAGGTAGGTCATTGAGGGGGAGGGGGCTGGCTGGGAGAGGGTGGTGATAGAGGCTGGTCATTGAGGAGGGGTGGAGAGTGGTGATAGAGTTAGATCATTGGGGGGTTTGGGGAGGGTGGTGATAGAGGCAGGTCATTGGGGGGGGGGGGGGAAGGGATGTGATAGAGACAAGTCATTGAGGAGGGGCGGGGGCTGGGAGAGGGTGATGATAGAGACAGGTCATTGAGGGGGAAGGGGGGCTGGTAGAGGGTTATGATAGAGACAGGTCATTGAGGAGGGGCGGGAGCTGGGAGAAGGTGATGATAGAGGCAGGTCATTGAGGAGAGGGGCTGGGAGAGGGTGGTGATAGAGGCAGGCCATTGAGGAGGGAGGCTGGGAGAGGGTGGTGATAGAGGCAGGTTATTGGGGGGGGGGGCTGGGAGAGGATGGTGATAGAGACAGGTAATTGAGGAGGGGCGGGAGCTGGGAGAAGGTGATGATAGAGGCAGGTCATTGAGGAGAGGGGCTGGGAGAGGGTGGTGATAGAGACAGGTCATTGGGGGGGGGGGGGGCTGGGAGAGGGTGGTGATAGAGACAGGTAATTGAGGAGCTGGGGCGAAAGGTGGAGCTATATTAATACCGTTAATACCAACCGTTAATAAACAAATACAGTCGTCAATGTTTGCCTGCTTACTTCCCCTTACATGTTTAAGACTTAATGACTCAGGGACAAATGCTGTACGGAACGATATCACTGCATCCCGGACCAATAGTGAGAATACTGATGGTTCTATTAGCTCTTTGGCTGGGCACACAAATGGTTTCAAACGACTGAAATGTGTGCATCGTTAATCAGCGATTAGAGTGGCATCATCCATTCAGATATTAGAGTGTCATCGTTCATTCAGCGCTTAGTTCTTCTTCCTTTTCTTCTTCTTCTTCTTCTTCTTATTCTTCTTCTTCTTCTTCTTCTTCTTCTTCTTCTTCTTCATCTTCGTTTTCAATCTCGCGTTACTAAGTCCTGAACATTGCTTTTCAAGTAGCAGGATGTAATCTGGAGAACGGAATGCGTTGTGTCACTAGTTTACAGCTTGACTGCGTTATTTACACCTTTCTGTCCGACACATCCGTCTTCAGCAGAGCGCTTAGATTGTCTTCATCCATTCTGTGATTAGAGTGTCATCCTCCATTCAGTGATTAGAGTGTATTCCTCCATGGTATGATTAGAGTGTCATCCTCCATGCTATGATTAGAGTGTCATCCTCCATGCTATGATTAGAGTGCCATCCTCCATTCAGTGATTAGAGTGTCGTCCTCCAGTCAGTGATTAGAGTGTCATCATCCATTCATCGATTAAAGTGTCGTCATCCATTCAGTGATTAGAGTGTCATCCTCCATGCAGTGATTAGAGTGTCATCTTCCATTCAGTGATTAGAGTGTCATCAGCTATTCATTGATTTGAGTGTAATAATACATTCATTGATTAGTGTGTCATCCTCCCTTCAGTGATTAGACTGTCATCTTCTATTCAGTGATTAGAGTGTCATGATCCATTCAGTGATTAGAGTGTCGTCCTCCATTCAGTGATTAGAGTGTCGTCCTCCATTCAGTGATTAGAGTGGCATCATCCATTCAGTGATTAGAGTGTCATCATCCATTCAGTGATTAGAGTGTCGTCCTCCAGTCAGTGATTAGCGTGTCGTCCTCCAGTCAGTGATTAGAGTGTCATCATCCATTCATTGATTAGAGTGTCGTCATCCATTCAGTGATTAGAGTGGCATCATCCATTCAGTGATTAGAGTGTCATCATCCATTCAGTGATTAGAGTGTCGTCCTCCAGTCAGTGATTAGAGTGTCGTCCTCCAGTCAGTGATTAGAGTGTCATCATCCATTCATTGATTAGAGTGTCGTCATCCATTCAGTGATTAGAGTGTCATCATCCATTCATTGATTAGAGTGTCGTCCTCCAGTCAGTGATTAGAGTGGCATCATCCATTCAGTGATTAGAGTGTCATCATCCAGTCAGTGATTAGAGTGTCATCCTCCATTCATTGATTAGTGTCGTCATCCATTCAGTGATTAGAGCGGCATCATCCATTCAGTGATTAGAGTGTCATCATCCATTCAGTGATTAGAGTGTCATCATCCAGTCAGTGATTAGAGTGTCATCATCCAGTCAGTGATTAGAGTGTCGTCCTCCATTCAGTGATTAGAGTGGCATCATCCATTCAGTGATTAGAGTGTCATCATCCATTCAGTGATTAGAGTGTCGTCCTCCAGTCAGTGATTAGCGTGTCGTCCTCCAGTCAGTGATTAGAGTGTCATCATCCATTCATTGATTAGAGTGTCGTCATCCATTCAGTGATTAGAGTGGCATCATCCATTCAGTGATTAGAGTGTCATCATCCATTCAGTGATTAGAGTGTCGTCCTCCAGTCAGTGATTAGAGTGTCGTCCTCCAGTCAGTGATTAGAGTGTCATCATCCATTCATTGATTAGAGTGTCGTCATCCATTCAGTGATTAGAGTGGCATCATCCATTCAGTGATTAGAGTGTCATCATCCATTCATTGATTAGAGTGTCGTCCTCCAGTCAGTGATTAGAGTGGCATCATCCATTCAGTGATTAGAGTGTCGTCATCCAGTCAGTGATTAGAGTGTCATCCTCCATTCATTGATTAGTGTCGTCATCCATTCAGTGATTAGAGTGGCATCATCCATTCAGTGATTAGAGTGTCATCATCCATTCAGTGATTAGAGTGTCATCATCCAGTCAGTGATTAGAGTGTCGTCATCCACTCAGTGATTAGAGTGTCGTCATCCATTCACCGATTGCCGTGATATCCTCCTTTAGTCAGCCACTGATTGATTACAAATGCCCTCTCTTCCCTGTCTTACGTGTATCTAATGTCCACAACAATGTGTGTTTTCGAAGCCAAGATGTCACCTCTTTCATTGTCTACACCATAACACTACCAGATCACACGAGCCACTCAAGGGGACATAACTCTTACGTCGTTTCCCTGATGCTAAAGCCAGCTCATCTCATATCAATTACTACAGGGACGGCGTGGGATAATGGTTAAGTGACACGGCTCACACTCCGAAGGTGCTGGGATCGCTTCCCATCTCAGCATCGGACGGAAGCAAACCCTTAGTAAATGTAGAGGGAAGCAGACCCTTACATAAAATACATGCCGAAGTCGGATGCACTGGGCCGACAGGTGCAAAATTAAAAAAACGTAGTGCCACGCACATCTCCTTGGACAGTAAAGAAATAATGCATGCGCCAAAAAAAATATATATATAAAATCACTTACTAAAAATCTACAGCGACGTCATTTAGAATAGTATAATTAATCTGTCATTTGTGGTTAAAAACAACATGTTTAGTCACACATCAATTGTCACATACCAGCAAGTGGCAGGTGTTAGTCGGAAATGACCAATATCAAGACTTAAGACAATGAACCTCAACTGTTACAGCGCCACAGGCAGAGTGCAGACCTTATACCGCTGGCTAGGCTAAACGTCGGCATGGAAACGCGTTTGTCTGGACACCATGCAGCGGCAAATTTATCGAGCGATGTATGACGTTAGAAGGAAACCAGACATACATCTGCTATGGATAGCCAGATTAGAGTATGGAAGGCAGGCTAAAGTAAGTCACGGAGCGGCACACAGCAGACCAGAAGGCTGCCGAATACCACCTGACCACTGGACATTAGGTGCGGCCTATCTGCTGATAAACACAATACGGCCGATGACTTGCCAGGCTGCCCTAATCATCCTTACGAAAACTGTTGAGGACGTACTTAGAGTGTGTCTCTACTTACCGTCCACTCCGCATGCTCCGGCGTCGCTCCGCACACTTGTCATGTCACGCACCAACTGCCACTGGTTCTTGACAGGACAGTAGCGCTCCACCGAGCTGTGTCTGTTGGTACCGTCAAAGCCACCGCATGCGTAGATGTATCCGTCCACCTCAGCTGCACAAACATAACACCGGCTGCTGTGCATGGGAGCTATCTGGGCGTCAAGACATGAGTTCACTGTTAGTTCTATCTGGGCGTCAAGACATGAGTTCACTGTTAGTTCTGTTTGGGCTTCAATACATGAGTTCACTGTTAGTTTTATTTGGGTGTCATGAGTTCACTGTTAGTTCTATCTGGGTGTCATGAGTTCACTGTTAGTTGTATCTGGGTGTCATGAGTTCACTGTTAGTTCTATGTGGGTGTCATGAGTTTACTGTTAGTTCTATCTGGGTGTCATGGGTTCACTGTAAGTTCTATCTGAGTGTCAAGACAGAAGTTCACTGTTAGTTCTATCTGGTTGTCAAGACATGGGTTCACTCTTAGTTTTATCTGAGTGTCATGAGTTCACTGTTGGTTCAATCTGAGTGTCGAGACAGTAGTTCGCTGTTAGTTCTATCTGGGTTTCAAGACAGAAGTTCACTATTAGTTCTATCTGGGTGTCATGGGTTCACTGTTAGTTCTCTGGGTGTAAAGACATGAGTTCACTGTTAGTTTTATCTGGGTGTCATGAGTTCACTGTTAGTTCTATCTGGGTTTCATGGGTTTGCTGTTAGTTCTATATGGGTGTCATGAGTTCACTGTAAGTTCTATCTGGGTATCAAGACATGGGTTCACTGTTAGTTCTATCTGGGCGTCAAGACAGAAGTCCGCTGTTAGTTCTATCTGAGCGTCATGAGTTCACTGGTAGTTCTATCTGGGTATCATGAGTTCACTGTTAGTTCTATCTGGGTGTCAAGTCATGCGTTCACTGTTAGGTCTATTAAACAAAAAACGATCATTAGCTTGTTTATAACCATTGTTGAGTCCCACTGAGAAGACTTATATAGATGAGAAGTAAAGGCTGCTTGTGTCACCAGTCGCCATGAACTCGGTTTTTATTGTACTTCAGGCAGAACAAATACTTTTTGTCTTACCGAGGAACACACGTTCTCATGGTCGGAAGACTGACATTGACATTGATATCAACACTGACAAAACTTTCATTGACATTGATATCAACACTGACAAAACTTTCATTGACATTGATATCAACACTGACATAACTTTCATTGACATTGATATCAACACTGACAAAACTTTCATTGACATTGATATCAACACTGACAAAACTTTCATTGACATTGATATCAACACTGACATAATTATCACTGACACCGATAATAAGGTAAATGTAACCATGATGTACATATACATAAACATACATAACTTTCACCGACATTTACATATACACTTACATAACACCTGGGGGAGGAACCTACCTCCTACCAGGCGCGCTAGCAGGATTGCGGATTGCTGAAAGGTCTCCTTATTTGGAGGTTAGCTCAGAATAAATAAGTAGCCGTAGACAAAAACGGGTCGCCAGACATGGAGACTGTAAGGAAGCAGCTCCTCCATCATGCAAAAACACAACCCGTTCGTCTTAAGAAACGATTAGAAGTCAAACCTAAGAGAAAACCGGACTGATCTCAACGGCGACGAAAAAGCGAGAAATAAGGACCACGATTTACGGAACATGGAATGTAAGAAGTATAAATGGAAAAGAAAATGAACTGATAGAGGAGAAGAAGAGAGAAAAATTGACAGTCTTATAGACACTTATATAAACAAAGGAAAAGGGACAGAGCGTTCAGGACCATGACGGCAACATGTTATACTACAGCGGAGTTCTGGACCATGACGGCAACATGTTATACTACAGCGGAGTTCTGGACCATGACGGCAACATGTTATACTACAGCGGAGTTCTGGACCATGACGGCAACATGTTATACTACAGCGGAGTTCTGGACCATGACGGCAACATGTTATACTACAGCGGAGTTCTGGACCATGACGGCAACATGTTATACTACAGCGGAGTTCTGGACCATGACGGCAACATGTTATACTGCAGCGGAGTTCCCATGACTGAAAGAGCCAGAGCAGGGTGGTGTTGTATACTGGATAGTAATAACAAAGCAAACATTAAAGGGTGGAAGTTCATTTCAGAACGACTGATGGTTCTAAGTCTGCAAGAGGAGGATAGTCAAATGGATATTGTCACTGTGTATGCACCAAACGAAGATGAGAGCACTGACATAAAAGATGAATTTTATGAGCTCCTTCAAAGGACCATTGACGATTGCCATAATGAAATACTTCTCCTTGGAGACTTCAACGCAAGAGTTGGAAACGACTATTCTAGATGGGATGGAGTGATCGGTAGGTATGGAGAAGTTGTCTTAAATGACAATGAAAAACGACTGAATTAAGGCTTACACATTTGGAGAACCAGATGTTAAGAGGAGATACCAAGCGCTCATAACAACATCAATAGGAAAGATAAAGGAATCTGAAGAAGATATGGAAATGCTCTGGGTAATATTCAAAGACATCCTCAAAGAGGCTGCAGTAGAGGCATGCGGTCAAACAAAAGAAGGGTGGAAGAGAAAGAGTACACCATGGTGGGCAGAAGAAATGAAAAGATAAATACGAGAAAAGAAAAAGACATGGAAGCAATACCTGGGGGGCTAGGAATACAGAAGAACAAACACAGAAATATAAAAGAATATGCAAATTTAAGAACAGAAGCAAAGAAGGCTGTGCTCAAGTCCAAACAGAAATCCTGGAAGGAATTTGGAGAGAAACTGGAAAATAATGCTGGAGAAAACCAGAAACTATTCTACGGGACCTTAAAGAACACGAGGAAGGAAACGGAATTTCCTCTTAAATTTGTTAAAGATAAACAATGTGCGCTGTTGACCACCCCAGAATAGGTAATGAACAGACGGGAAAAATATTTCTCAGACCTCATTGGAGTGGAGGAAATTCAAGCTCTGGAAGTAACAGTCCCAATTCAAGAGGAGGGAGCTATGGAGGCGAACTATATTATCACAATGGAAGAACTAAAGGCAGCATTGGAGGAAATTAAGATTGGTAAAGCAGCAGGACATGATGGCATAACACCAGAAATGGTTAAGTACACGGGGACGACAGGGGAGATACTATTCATGAAGATTTTCAAGGCAGCTTGGCGCCACATGAAGATACCAAGAGATTGGGAGGTTGCCATAATAATACTAATATTTAAAAAGGGTGACACTCTGTTTATGTTTCTGTTTCTAAGAATCGATGTCACTGCATTCCGGACATACCCATAGGTGCTCAGTCTCTCTCATCAAATGGCGTAAGGTATGAATGCTGATGGTCCCTGTGGCACGCTGGTTGTACACCCTTCTGCGCCGTCCTCTCATGATGCCCCACTCCGATCGAACCTCGTTTAATGTCGAAACTTTGCAGTCTGTTGATTGCAGCTTCATCTATTGCGGTGTCCTCATCCAGCAGGCGGTCATAATTTGATTTCAAAATGTCACTTCTATCCATCACTAATGTGCCCATGATGGGAGCTTGTGAAGCCAAGATGTCAGCTCTTTCATTGCCCTGAACCCCAGCATGACAGTAGATCCAGGTCAACGCCTGGAGGTTTGAGACCTAAGCCATCCCTTCTGTACTACTTTCTGAAGTACAGCTTGTGCGTCTGTCACGATGACTGCCCTTGTTATAGAAGTCTCAGATATCCATTTCAGTGCTGAGGTCATTGTTTCCGTCTCCATTCTCATACTCAAGGTTGTTGACATGTATGCCCTACTGCGTTCAGCCACGACCTCTCCTCTCACTCTAGCCGAGAAACCCCTGCCTGATGTCCCACTGCGCACGACTGATCCGTCAGTGTATATGCCAGCGTCACTCTCCTGGGTGTTCTCAGTTATCAGCTCATTTACCTCGTGCTCTGCTCTCTCGTTGCTCCATTCTCTGCATTACTTGGGTGACAATCGATAATATGAGCTACAAAGGTATTTTTCCTGTCAGTGTCTCCAAGAAAGTCTACTCTAGGATTCTAGAACGGCGATTAATAAGTCTAGCAGATCCAAATATGGGCGAGACTCAATGTGGGATTAGGGCAAACAGAAGAACTCAAGACCTTATCTTTACACAGACAGGTGAGGACAAACAGAAGGACTCAAGACCTTGTCTTTACACAGACAGGTGAGGACAAACAGAAGGACTCAAGACCTTATCTTTACACAGACAGGTGAGGACAAACAGAAGGACTCAAGACCTTATTTTTACACTCAAAAAGGTGAGGGTAACCAGAAGTACGCAAGACCTTGTCTTTACACTCAGAAAGGTGAGGGTAACCAGAAGTACGCAAGACCTTGTCTTTACACTCAGAAAGGAGAGGGTAACCAGAAGTACGCAAGACCTTGTCTTTACACTCAGAAAGGTGAGGGTAACCAGAAGTACGCAAGACCTTGTCTTTACACTCAGAAAGGTGAGGGTAACCAGAAGTACGCAAGACCTTGTCTTTACACTCAGAAAGGTGAGGGTAACCAGAAGTACGCAGGACCTTGTCTTTACACTCAGAAAGGTGAGGGTAACCAGAAGTACGCAAGACCTTGTCTTTACACTCAGAAAGGTGAGGGTAACCAGAAGTACGCAAGACCTTGTCTTTACACAGACAGGTGAGGGTAACCAGAAGTACGCAAGACCTTGTCTTTACACTCAGAAAGGTGAGGGTAACCAGAAGTACGCAAGACCTTGTCTTTACACAGACAGGTGAGGGTAACCAGAAGTACGCAAGACCTTGTCTTTACACTCAGAAAGGTGAGGGTAACCAGAAGTACGCAAGACCTTGTCTTTACACAGACAGGTGAGGGTAACCAGAAGTACGCAAGACCTTGTCTTTACACTCAGAAAGGTGAGGGTAACCAGAAGTACGCAAGACCTTGTCTTTACATTGAGAAAGGTGAGGGTAACCAGAAGTACGCAAGACCTTGTCTTTACACTGAGAAAGGTGAGGGTAACCAGAAGTACGCAAGACCTTGTCTTTACACTGAGAAAGGTGAGGGTAACCAGAAGGACTCAAGACCTTGTCTTTACACTGAGACAGGTGAGGACAAACAGAAGTACGCAAGACCTTGTCTTTACACTCAGAAAGGTGAGGGTAACCAGAAGGACTCAAGACCTTGTCTTTACACTCAGAAAGGTGAGGGTAACCAGAAGTACGCAAGACCTTGTCTTTACACAGACAGGTGAGGGTAACCAGAAGTACGCAAGACCTTGTCTTTACACTCAGAAAGGTGAGGGTAACCAGAAGTACGCAAGACCTTGTCTTTACACTCAGAAAGGTGAGGGTAACCAGAAGTACGCCAGACCTTGTCTTTACACTCAGAAAGGTGAGGGTAACCAGAAGGACTCAAGACCTTGTCTTTACACTGAGAAAGGTGAGGGTAACCAGAAGGACTCAAGACCTTGTCTTTACACTGAGAAAGGTGAGGGTAACCAGAAGTACGCAAGACCTTGTCTTTACACTGAGAAAGGTGAGGGTAACCAGAAGTACTCAAGACCTTGTCTTTACACTGAGAAAGGTGAGGGTAACCAGAAGTACGCAAGACCTTGTCTTTACACTCAGAAAGGTGAGGGTAACCAGAAGTACGCAAGACCTTGTCTTTACACAGACAGGTGAGGGTAACCAGAAGTACGCAAGACCTTGTCTTTACACTCAGAAAGGTGAGGGTAACCAGAAGTACGCAAGACCTTGTCTTTACATTGAGAAAGGTGAGGGTAACCAGAAGTACGCAAGACCTTGTCTTTACACTGAGAAAGGTGAGGGTAACCAGAAGTACGCAAGACCTTGTCTTTACACTGAGAAAGGTGAGGGTAACCAGAAGGACTCAAGACCTTGTCTTTACACTGAGACAGGTGAGGACAAACAGAAGTACGCAAGACCTTGTCTTTACACTCAGAAAGGTGAGGGTAACCAGAAGGACTCAAGACCTTGTCTTTACACTCAGAAAGGTGAGGGTAACCAGAAGTACGCAAGACCTTGTCTTTACACAGACAGGTGAGGGTAACCAGAAGTACGCAAGACCTTGTCTTTACACTCAGAAAGGTGAGGGTAACCAGAAGTACGCAAGACCTTGTCTTTACACTCAGAAAGGTGAGGGTAACCAGAAGTACGCCAGACCTTGTCTTTACACTCAGAAAGGTGAGGGTAACCAGAAGGACTCAAGACCTTGTCTTTACACTGAGAAAGGTGAGGGTAACCAGAAGGACTCAAGACCTTGTCTTTACACTGAGAAAGGTGAGGGTAACCAGAAGTACGCAAGACCTTGTCTTTACACTGAGAAAGGTGAGGGTAACCAGAAGTACGCAAGACCTTGTCTTTACACTCAGAAAGGTGAGGGTAACCAGAAGTACGCAAGACCTTGTCTTTACACTGAGAAAGGTGAGGGTAACCAGAAGTACGCAAGACCTTGTCTTTACACTGAGAAAGGTGAGGGTAACCAGAAGGACTCAAGACCTTGTCTTTACACTGAGACAGGTGAGGACAAACAGAAGTACGCAAGACCTTGTCTTTACACTCAGAAAGGTGAGGGTAACCAGAAGGACTCAAGACCTTGTCTTTACACTCAGAAAGGTGAGGGTAACCAGAAGTACGCAAGACCTTGTCTTTACACAGACAGGTGAGGGTAACCAGAAGTACGCAAGACCTTGTCTTTACACTCAGAAAGGTGAGGGTAACCAGAAGTACGCAAGACCTTGTCTTTACACTCAGAAAGGTGAGGGTAACCAGAAGTACGCCAGACCTTGTCTTTACACTCAGAAAGGTGAGGGTAACCAGAAGGACTCAAGACCTTGTCTTTACACTGAGAAAGGTGAGGGTAACCAGAAGGACTCAAGACCTTGTCTTTACACTGAGAAAGGTGAGGGTAACCAGAAGTACGCAAGACCTTGTCTTTACACTGAGAAAGGTGAGGGTAACCAGAAGTACGCAAGACCTTGTCTTTACACTCAGAAAGGTGAGGGTAACCAGAAGTACGCAAGACCTTGTCTTTACACTGAGAAAGGTGAGGGTAACCAGAAGTACGCAAGACCTTGTCTTTACACTGAGAAAGGTGAGGGTAACCAGAAGTACGCAAGACCTTGTCTTTACACTGAGAAAGGTGAGGGTAACCAGAAGGACTCAAGACCTTGTCTTTACACTGAGACAGGTGAGGACAAACAGAAGTACGCAAGACCTTGTCTTTACACTCAGAAAGGTGAGGGTAACCAGAAGGACTCAAGACCTTGTCTTTACACTCAGAAAGGTGAGGGTAACCAGAAGTACGCCAGACCTTGTCTTTACACTCAGAAAGGTGAGGGTAACCAGAAGTACGCCAGACCTTGTCTTTACACTCAGAAAGGTGAGGGTAACCAGAAGGACTCAAGACCTTGTCTTTACACTGAGAAAGGTGAGGGTAACCAGAAGGACTCAAGACCTTGTCTTTACACTGAGAAAGGTGAGGGTAACCAGAAGTACGCAAGACCTTGTCTTTACACTGAGAAAGGTGAGGGTAACCAGAAGTACTCAAGACCTTGTCTTTACACTGAGAAAGGTGAGGGTAACCAGAAGTACGCAAGACCTTGTCTTTACACTCAGAAAGGTGAGGGTAACCAGAAGTACGCAAGACCTTGTCTTTACACAGACAGGTGAGGGTAACCAGAAGTACGCAAGACCTTGTCTTTACACTCAGAAAGGTGAGGGTAACCAGAAGTACGCAAGACCTTGTCTTTACATTGAGAAAGGTGAGGGTAACCAGAAGTACGCAAGACCTTGTCTTTACACTGAGAAAGGTGAGGGTAACCAGAAGTACGCAAGACCTTGTCTTTACACTGAGAAAGGTGAGGGTAACCAGAAGGACTCAAGACCTTGTCTTTACACTGAGACAGGTGAGGACAAACAGAAGTACGCAAGACCTTGTCTTTACACTCAGAAAGGTGAGGGTAACCAGAAGGACTCAAGACCTTGTCTTTACACTGAGAAAGGTGAGGGTAACCAGAAGTACGCAAGACCTTGTCTTTACACAGACAGGTGAGGGTAACCAGAAGTACGCAAGACCTTGTCTTTACACTCAGAAAGGTGAGGGTAACCAGAAGTACGCAAGACCTTGTCTTTACACTCAGAAAGGTGAGGGTAACCAGAAGTACGCCAGACCTTGTCTTTACACTCAGAAAGGTGAGGGTAACCAGAAGGACTCAAGACCTTGTCTTTACACTGAGAAAGGTGAGGGTAACCAGAAGGACTCAAGACCTTGTCTTTACACTGAGAAAGGTGAGGGTAACCAGAAGTACGCAAGACCTTGTCTTTACACTGAGAAAGGTGAGGGTAACCAGAAGTACGCAAGACCTTGTCTTTACACTCAGAAAGGTGAGGGTAACCAGAAGTACGCAAGACCTTGTCTTTACACTGAGAAAGGTGAGGGTAACCAGAAGTACGCAAGACCTTGTCTTTACACTGAGAAAGGTGAGGGTAACCAGAAGGACTCAAGACCTTGTCTTTACACTGAGACAGGTGAGGACAAACAGAAGTACGCAAGACCTTGTCTTTACACTCAGAAAGGTGAGGGTAACCAGAAGGACTCAAGACCTTGTCTTTACACTCAGAAAGGTGAGGGTAACCAGAAGTACGCAAGACCTTGTCTTTACACAGACAGGTGAGGGTAACCAGAAGTACGCAAGACCTTGTCTTTACACTCAGAAAGGTGAGGGTAACCAGAAGTACGCAAGACCTTGTCTTTACACTCAGAAAGGTGAGGGTAACCAGAAGTACGCCAGACCTTGTCTTTACACTCAGAAAGGTGAGGGTAACCAGAAGGACTCAAGACCTTGTCTTTACACTGAGAAAGGTGAGGGTAACCAGAAGGACTCAAGACCTTGTCTTTACACTGAGAAAGGTGAGGGTAACCAGAAGTACGCAAGACCTTGTCTTTACACTGAGAAAGGTGAGGGTAACCAGAAGTACGCAAGACCTTGTCTTTACACTCAGAAAGGTGAGGGTAACCAGAAGTACGCAAGACCTTGTCTTTACACTGAGAAAGGTGAGGGTAACCAGAAGTACGCAAGACCTTGTCTTTACACTGAGAAAGGTGAGGGTAACCAGAAGTACGCAAGACCTTGTCTTTACACTGAGAAAGGTGAGGGTAACCAGAAGGACTCAAGACCTTGTCTTTACACTGAGAAAGGTGAGGGTAACCAGAAGTACGCAAGACCTTGTCTTTACACTCAGAAAGGTGAGGGTAACCAGAAGTACGCAAGACCTTGTCTTTACACTGAGAAAGGTGAGGGTAACCAGAAGTACGCAAGACCTTGTCTTTACACTGAGAAAGGTGAGGGTAACCAGAAGTACGCAAGACCTTGTCTTTACACTGAGAAAGGTGAGGGTAACCAGAAGGACTCAAGACCTTGTCTTTACACTGAGACAGGTGAGGACAAACAGAAGTACGCAAGACCTTGTCTTTACACTCAGAAAGGTGAGGGTAACCAGAAGGACTCAAGACCTTGTCTTTACACTCAGAAAGGTGAGGGTAACCAGAAGTACGCAAGACCTTGTCTTTACACAGACAGGTGAGGGTAACCAGAAGTACGCAAGACCTTGTCTTTACACTCAGAAAGGTGAGGGTAACCAGAAGTACGCAAGACCTTGTCTTTACACTCAGAAAGGTGAGGGTAACCAGAAGTACGCCAGACCTTGTCTTTACACTCAGAAAGGTGAGGGTAACCAGAAGGACTCAAGACCTTGTCTTTACACTGAGAAAGGTGAGGGTAACCAGAAGGACTCAAGACCTTGTCTTTACACTGAGAAAGGTGAGGGTAACCAGAAGTACGCAAGACCTTGTCTTTACACTGAGAAAGGTGAGGGTAACCAGAAGTACTCAAGACCTTGTCTTTACACTGAGAAAGGTGAGGGTAACCAGAAGTACGCAAGACCTTGTCTTTACACTCAGAAAGGTGAGGGTAACCAGAAGTACGCAAGACCTTGTCTTTACACAGACAGGTGAGGGTAACCAGAAGTACGCAAGACCTTGTCTTTACACTCAGAAAGGTGAGGGTAACCAGAAGTACGCAAGACCTTGTCTTTACATTGAGAAAGGTGAGGGTAACCAGAAGTACGCAAGACCTTGTCTTTACACTGAGAAAGGTGAGGGTAACCAGAAGTACGCAAGACCTTGTCTTTACACTGAGAAAGGTGAGGGTAACCAGAAGGACTCAAGACCTTGTCTTTACACTGAGACAGGTGAGGACAAACAGAAGTACGCAAGACCTTGTCTTTACACTCAGAAAGGTGAGGGTAACCAGAAGGACTCAAGACCTTGTCTTTACACTCAGAAAGGTGAGGGTAACCAGAAGTACGCAAGACCTTGTCTTTACACAGACAGGTGAGGGTAACCAGAAGTACGCAAGACCTTGTCTTTACACTCAGAAAGGTGAGGGTAACCAGAAGTACGCAAGACCTTGTCTTTACACTCAGAAAGGTGAGGGTAACCAGAAGTACGCCAGACCTTGTCTTTACACTCAGAAAGGTGAGGGTAACCAGAAGGACTCAAGACCTTGTCTTTACACTGAGAAAGGTGAGGGTAACCAGAAGGACTCAAGACCTTGTCTTTACACTGAGAAAGGTGAGGGTAACCAGAAGTACGCAAGACCTTGTCTTTACACTGAGAAAGGTGAGGGTAACCAGAAGTACGCAAGACCTTGTCTTTACACTCAGAAAGGTGAGGGTAACCAGAAGTACGCAAGACCTTGTCTTTACACTGAGAAAGGTGAGGGTAACCAGAAGTACGCAAGACCTTGTCTTTACACTGAGAAAGGTGAGGGTAACCAGAAGGACTCAAGACCTTGTCTTTACACTGAGACAGGTGAGGACAAACAGAAGTACGCAAGACCTTGTCTTTACACTCAGAAAGGTGAGGGTAACCAGAAGGACTCAAGACCTTGTCTTTACACTCAGAAAGGTGAGGGTAACCAGAAGTACGCAAGACCTTGTCTTTACACAGACAGGTGAGGGTAACCAGAAGTACGCAAGACCTTGTCTTTACACTCAGAAAGGTGAGGGTAACCAGAAGTACGCAAGACCTTGTCTTTACACTCAGAAAGGTGAGGGTAACCAGAAGTACGCCAGACCTTGTCTTTACACTCAGAAAGGTGAGGGTAACCAGAAGGACTCAAGACCTTGTCTTTACACTGAGAAAGGTGAGGGTAACCAGAAGGACTCAAGACCTTGTCTTTACACTGAGAAAGGTGAGGGTAACCAGAAGTACGCAAGACCTTGTCTTTACACTGAGAAAGGTGAGGGTAACCAGAAGTACGCAAGACCTTGTCTTTACACTCAGAAAGGTGAGGGTAACCAGAAGTACGCAAGACCTTGTCTTTACACTGAGAAAGGTGAGGGTAACCAGAAGTACGCAAGACCTTGTCTTTACACTGAGAAAGGTGAGGGTAACCAGAAGTACGCAAGACCTTGTCTTTACACTGAGAAAGGTGAGGGTAACCAGAAGGACTCAAGACCTTGTCTTTACACTGAGAAAGGTGAGGGTAACCAGAAGTACGCAAGACCTTGTCTTTACACTCAGAAAGGTGAGGACAAACAGAAGGACTCAAGACCTTGTCTTTACACTCAGAAAGGTGAGGGTAACCAGAAGGACTCAAGACCTTGTCTTTACACTGAGAAAGGTGAGGGTAACCAGAAGTACGCAAGACCTTGTCTTTACACTCAGAAAGGTGAGGACAAACAGAAGGACTCAAGACCTTGTCTTTACACTGAGACAGGTGAGGGTAACCAGAAGGACTCAAGACCTTGTCTTTACACTGAGAAAGGTGAGGGTAACCAGAAGTACGCAAGACCTTGTCTTTACACTGAGAAAGGTGAGGGTAACCAGAAGTACGCAAGACCTTGTCTTTACACTGAGAAAGGTGAGGGTAACCAGAAGTACGCAAGACCTTGTCTTTACACTGAGACAGCTAAGTGAAAAGGCTGTTGAGTATGAAAAGGATAGTTTGGATTTGAAGAAAACATTTGATAAAGTCCCTTGTGACAAACTCTGGGAGTGCCTGACAAGGAAGAACATCACAGAAACCTTGATCTCTGCCATACAGAGTTTGTATAAAACATGCAGAAATTATGTGCAGACATCAAATCAAAAGTCAGGAGAGTTCAGGACCACTAGCGGAGTAAGACAGGGGGGACATTCTATCACCGTACCTTTTCATATTTCTCATGGATAAGTCATCAAAGCCTGCAAGGAACGGATACAAAAGTATGAAGTAGGATACTGGAAGATGAGACAAAGTTACATATCGGAACTAGCATTTGCAGATGATGTGGCCCTGATCACGAAATCCAGATCCACTTACAGGTCTGGGAAGAAGAGTAGAAGACGAGAGGAATGCACATCAGCAACTCCAAAACAGAAGCTATGGTGATCACCAGAGACGAGAAGAGACATCAGATAAAACTGGGAACACGAGCAGGTCAGCAACTTTAAATATCTAGGAGTGGTAAAAGACAGCAGGGGAGGAATCAAAGAGGAGTTAACTGCACGAAGGGCAGCAGATGGTAGACTTCCCCATGTAATAAACAGAGGTTTCCTCAGCAAAAGTGAAATAAACAGGAAAACAAAGATGCATGCATACCGCTCGACTTATGTACCTGTCATGACATATAGAAATAAGTCATGGGCAATGACTACAGCCCAAGAAAGGCAACTACAAACTTCAGAAATGAGGTCCTAAGAAGGGCTGTTCAGGTGAAGAAACGGGAAAGGGATTCGTAACCAGACAATACGTAGCAATCTCGAAGTCCAACCCCTGCAGACATGAGTGGAGCAGTCCCAACAACAGTGTCTTGGCCATGTCTGTAGATTGGAAGAAAATACCAAGGCAGTCAATGAAGATAAAAAGTCAAGACTTCCCAAAGTACGTTGTGAAGCCAACATACAAAAGTTCATAAGTGACCGAGGTCTGGATTGGAAAGAGGCCAGGAACCATCAGGCGGATAGAGCAGCTTGGCGATCTCTTTGGCGAACCTCTACACCTCGTGGTAGAAGAGGAGCGACTAAGTAAGTCAGTACTTATATAACAGTCACATACATCATGGAAACTAACATTTCTATCTCTGATATTAATATTGACATAACATAACTATCACTGGCATTATCATGGACACTAACATAACTATCACTGACATTATCCTGTACACTAACATAACTATCACTGACATTATCCCGTACACTAACATAACTATCACTGACATTATCATGGACACTAACATAACTATCACTGACATTATCATGGACACTAACATAACTTTCTCTGACATTATCATGGCCACTAACATAACTATCTCTGACATTATCATGGATACTAACACTTCTATCACTGACATTATCATGGACACTAACATTTCTATCTCTGACATTATCCCATACACTAACATAACTATCACTGACATTATCATAATAATAATGAGGCGTCAAATGCCCGTTGCGACGATATAGCACTTCCTTGTTCAACTACGGAGGATTGTTCATGCGTAGTGTGTTGCCCGAAATCCCTAGACTCCCCAGATGGAGCCCAGTACTCCGCAGCCTCGAGATGTTGGCCACGAGAAGTGTTTGTTCTACCAATGTTTGTGTCGGCTTTCCTTGTCTGACTCCCTTTTTCTTCGCGTTCTGCCATCGTGACCTCTAAATTGTGTCCACCTTCAGGTCAGCGTGACACTTTCTGTGCTGAGAAAACAAGGTTGGGAGAGGTATAGTGTAAACTCCGGTGACGAGGGGCTTCAGTCCAAATGGGAAGGCCCTTGATAACCTGAGTTGAATTCTGTGGTGCAGTCAAGCAGAACGTTTAATACCATCCTGGACTGTTTTCTCATGGTTTAAGCAAGACCCGGCCCAGCAAGGTGCAGCATAACAACAGAATAACCGAACGAAATCACATACATTCCATAGAATAAAGATAGAGTTGTGAATTATAATCTGAACAGGAACTAGCAAACATCATAAAACGACATAAACACCGGAGCGAGTCGAGAGCGCAGCCAGTCAGGCACGGTCATCTTACAGTATCATGGACACTAACATAACTATCACTGACATTATCCCATACACTAACATAACTATCACTGACATTAACATGAACTTAACTATCACTGACATTACCATGGACACTAACATAACTATCACTGACATTACCATGGACACTAACATAGCTATCAGTGACATTATCATGTTCACTAACATAACTATCATTGATAAAAACATTGTCACTAGAACATAACTATGATCAACATAGAAATTGACACTAACATACCTAATACTGGCATTAGCAATGCCACTAGCATAACCGTCATTTAACACTAACATAAATACTAACACTGACATAAACACTAACACTGACATCAAAACTAACACTAACATCAACAACACAAGTTGACACAAACAAATCAGTAGTACATCAACATTGTGGTGCGTTCAGAATTAGATGCCTTTGGAAATCACCCATTATCTCAATCAAGTTTTAGCCTATCAACCTGCAAGTGTAAATGTGCATCCATTGTCCTGACGACGTAAATGTCTTAGACATAAATACATATTATATAGACAGCACGGATTTATCAAAAACAGACGCTGTCTGTTATTTTCCCGAGCCCTATTGTTACCGCTTATACACACAACACATTATACAGTACTTCGGTTAATGATAGCCCTGTAGAAGCCGCAGGCGTAGCTTCATTTATCAGAGGTAGTCAATTATTTGTCCTTATAAATGTGCCTTAATGTTTATATTATAAGGGTTTCCAGTAAGATATGTGCGTGGAAAGAAAATAATTGGCTGTTTGTGTTTTGGGGGCTGTTTCCTTTTTAATTAAATTTTATGTTTTAAGCATCATGAGAAGTTTAAGCTTGAATTAATTAACTCAATTTCGCTTTAAATATCCAAATATGTACACACCCTATCAGATGACTCAAAGGGATTGATGACAGTTGTTTGCTGAACGAATCGTAAACCATCTTTGTGCCAATAACCATCTTGTTTGCTGAACGAATCGCAAACCATCTTTGTGCCAATAACCATCTTGTTTGCTGAACGAATCGCAAACCATCTTTGTGCCAATAACCATCTTGTTTGCTGAATGAATCGCAAACCATCTTTGTGCCAATAACCACCTTGTTTGCTGAATTAATCGCAAACCATCTTTGTGCCAATAAAAATCTTGTTTGCTGAATGAATCGCAAACCATCTTTGTGCCAATAAATATCTTGTTTGCTGAATGAATCGCAAACCATCTTTGTGCCAATAAATATCTTGTTTGCTGAATTAATCGCAAACCATCTTTGTGCCAATAAAAATCTTGTTTGCTGAATGAATTACAAATGAGCTTTGTGCCAATAACAAACTTCCTCTTTCCTTACGTGGCCCTGACATGTAATCCTAAATTGTTTGTCACTGTCTGAGCAGCAGATGTAATTTTCTTTAAATCTGACAGTTTGAAGGTTTTGTTGCCACTTACCCCCTGTCCTTTAAATTTTCCTAAACCAATTCTATATAATTTAAGCGTGAATTGTACGGTCTCGATCTTATTGAAAAATATGACCCTGCTCCTGGATTGCTGTGCCAGTGTGAAACATCTTTGTTCTCTGTGCACTCTTTACATCAGGTTTAATGTGCAATACAACAAAGTTAATCTGCTCTTTCGATATTCAAATTTTGATCTGGTTTACAGTACTTGCTGATGTTGGAATCTTGTATTCACGGGGCCCCTAGTTTATGATAGGAAACATTGTACACTACCAGACAAGAGTGTCTATCTAATGACAGAAGTAACGTTCTCTGAATCCACTCTCTAAATACTTGGTCATTCATCTCTATCGATTGTCGGTAGATTTTTAAACAAACCAGATAGATAAATTCTATATTCTTCAACAGTCCATCACGTCCGTTGCCTACATGGGCATTATCAGTCGCTGCCCGTTACTACTTCACACAATTCTCTTTATTGTTCCATTTACATAATGTCCTTCCTTTTCATAATCATGGTGTGTTTTATTCCATGTTTCATGTATAAACACAATACCGTCATTTTCTTTAAGGATTTCTCTATTTTCCGGTAAATATTTATTTATGAAAGCTACAATGTGAAGTGTTTCACAAATGCTATTTCTATCTTCTGTATGCTTGCGGAATGTGAAGCCAGTACTTGTTAAGGTTGTCCATGATGTAGTTTTAGAGACAGCATTGGTGTCGTTCTTTCTCAGTGACATTTTCAGTTTCCTGGCGCAATAATTCTTTGGAATCCAACATTCTATACTTTTCTGTTTAACAAATTCTTAATCAAAGCTATCAACTTTCGTATCCGTCCTCGGTCCCCGATGGTTTTTGTGGAAAGGCTTACGTTCTAGAGTCCAGCGTGAGAACGACATGTCGCTAATACTCAGGGCACGCATTTTTCTTTTTTTCTGGGTTTGAAATATTTCTTTGGCGTTCGTCATGAAACGGAAGTTGTGACATTGTACCTTTTGCTCCGATACATCCAATTAAAGCAGGCTTTTTTTAGTACCATGTTTGCTTTCACACTGTCACCTATCATGTGGCCTTGTTTCCAGGGCCGCCACATGAAAACGTAATTAGTCAAGGTTAGCTACGGTTCGCTGACCCTGATGCAAGTAGCTAGATATGAGTCGCTGGTTGCAGTCAGCTTATTCACTGTTGCATCTCTGCCCCTGTTCGAAATACAATGATACATACTGTCACATTTAGCCTCACGTGAGAAATATTTATACCGTTTTATTTATATGCCTCTCAGTGTAAGGAATTTAACTTTCAACGCCATTCAGTTAATACAGGCACTAAATATAGCTTTTATGCAAAACAAATTAAAATGATTATGCAGTATTCAAAATGTATGGCCAGTCTCGATACTTTCATTGCCTTAAAAACTTGAAACTGGGAGGACCTTTGCCACACATCACCATTGGTTACTGTAGAACTCTTGCAATGCTATACATTTAAGACATGCGTTTTCTTTTTATACTTTAAATATGTTACAATACATCTTAATGACTTCATTTGACTGCATAAATGTCACATAGGGGCGATATTGTAATAACTAAAACATGTTTACTTTAATCATTTTAGTCAATCTCATAAATGCAGAGATTTTTATTTTAAAGTTTGGCACGAATTTCTGAGCGCACTTAAACAAGATAATAACTAAACAATTATTGACATGTCAACTAAATAATAACACTATTATTGCTACTTGCATTTTTAGTAGCACTGGCATCCTATATATATACACACACATATCATTGACCACAACATTGACTCCAACATTGACTCCAACATAAACTCCAACATCGACTCCAACATTAAAACTGACGACAATCACTGACACTAACATTAACTACCTCTGACCATGTTTTGGTCATTGGCTCAAACTTCTTGGCCGAGTTGAGGTACTTGACAGTGGTGTATCCTCCGATGACGTAGAGTGTCTGGTCCACGCTGACCATGGCGTGGTATGCCAGACTGTGCTCGTAGGACTCGTTCTCATTCTCGTACCTGTAAGACCAGACACACGATACTCGTGAATGTTGTGGTTGGAAAGTACTTCCAGGGCTGGACTCACCATTGGCTGGACTCGCCATTGGCTGGACTCACCATTGGCTGGACTCACCATTGGCTGCACTCACCATTGGCTGGATTCACCATTGGCTGCACTCACCATTGGCTGGACTCACCATTGGCTGGACTCATCATTGGCTTCACTCACCATTGGCAGGACTCACCATTGGCTGGACTCACCATTGGCTGGACTCACCATTAAGCAAAATATGTACACGCTCAGTGCACAAAAATAACAAGAATACCAAACAGTAACAGACAATAACAATTGTTTACAAAGATACACATTTTCTAATTATGAAATATAAACATGTTTCATCTGACCTTTTTGGGGCATGTGTTCCAGGTCAGGGTGCCTCTGGGCTTTTTAATGCTCTTTGGGCTGATGCAACTATACAAATAATTATTTTGTTTCGCTTTAAGTCCATAACTCAGGTCTCCAGAGTCCAGACTCCGGATTGAGACATTCAAATACCTCTGGCCTTGGGGTCCCTGGTCTTGTTCCTGACAAATGTGCAGTTTTTGGGTAGTAGCTTGTCGCTGTCAACGCCTCCTTCTTCCCCTTCGCCATGCATTTTCTTGTTCGGTTTACACGTGAAGTTCATTTCTCTGGATAAAGGTAGCTGTAGTGGAGAGTACTTCAGGGCTTCCAAACAGCTTTCTGTGGGTATTCGTCTCCGTGGGCCAGTACTTAATACGCAATTGGCTGAGCATATAACAGTCTTGCAGGATATGTTCGGATGTCCATGCTCCCTGCCCACACATACACATGGGCGATGGAGCCAATTTTATCCGGTGTAAATGCTTATTAAATCTGTTATGTCCCATTCTCAAGCGGGACAGTATAATTTGTTCTGCTCGATAAAGACAGTGATAGTTGTCTTTCATTTGGTCAACTTTCCTTATAGCTTGGATAAGTGTATTCTTTTCTTGGGTGGTGATTGTTTATACGTTTTGTTCTTGTGTTGCTCCATCCTTTACCAACCTGTCTGCTGTCTCATTTCCTGCCTTGCTACAGTGTGATGGAATCCACTGTAGCACTACCCTTTTGGCTTTTAGTTCGCTAAAGACGCTCTAACAGTTTATCATTTGTTGAGGGCTTGCAGAACTGACAATGTATCTGTAAGGGATACAACCGGCTGACATTGGCTTGTTGTGTTGATAATAATTTCTGCAGTAATAATTAGTGCCTGTACTTTAGCCGAGTAGTTTGAACAGAATTTTCCAGTGGATGAACTAGTAGTTTCATTTTCTTTATCTGGGTAGACAACGTAGATTCCTGTGCCTCCATTTTTCATTGCTCTTGTTGCTGATCCATCAGTATGTACCTGGATCCATGCCTCTCTGGGGTACAGTACTGCTCTTGTTGCTGATCCATCAGTATGTACCTGGATCCATGCCTCTCTGGGGTACAGTTCACCGATCATGTCGCATGCTGCTGCTTTCTTTTGGAGAGAATTTTGGTCTCCCATGGGGTGGGTGTCAGTTATGAATGTTTTTATGCTGAGGTTTTGATGTTGTTCCCATGGGGTTGCAAGGGGTTTTGGATTGAGCCCTTTAGTGGGGTCTGGTATTTCATCCTTAAATGTTCTCATTAATTGGTTGGACCGATTTACACAGCTACTTCTGTTCAATCTTCCACTGGCAAGATCTTCGAATCTGGTCTTCACTGAGTATTCTGTCATGTTTTTGAAATTGTTCTGCTTGTATCAGGATCTTGGCGTACCGTCTATAGGATAGAAGTGTGATGCCTGTGGTTTTTTTTCTCCATTTCATTAGTTGAAGTTGTTTTCATGGCACCCTTGATCACCATAAGCGCTTGGTGTTGTACCTTATCTAAGGTTTGTAGGTGTGATTCGGCTGGTGTGGACCATGACAGGTCTGTAGGTGTGATTTGGCTGCTGTGGAACATGACAGGTCTGTAGGTGTGATTCGGCTGGTGTGGACCATGACAGGTCTGTAGGTGTGATCTGGCTGCTGTGGAACATGACAGGTCTGTAGGTGTGATTTGGCTGCTGTGGACCATGACAGGTCTGTAGGTGTGATTTGGTTGCTGTGGCCCATGACATGTCTGTAGGTGTGATTTGGCTGCTGTGGCCCATGACATGTCTGTAGGTGTGATTTGGCTGCTGTGGCCCATGACAGGTCTGTAGGTGTGATTTGGCTGCTGTGGCCCATGACAGGTCTGTAGGTGTGATTTGGCTGCTGTGGACCATGACATGTCTGTAGGTGTGATTTGGCTGCTGTGGCCCATGACATGTCTGTAGATGTGATTTGGCTGCTGTGGACCATGCTGCTGATCCATAGTCCACTATCGGTCTTTTACCCTATTATAGACCTTAAGCATTCTTTCATTCGTCCCCAATTTGACCCAGATATTTTCCTTAGTATTGCAATGTTTGTCTTTGCCTTTGCCTCCGTTTTTTTCAATGTGAGACCGTCACGTCATTCTCTTTTCAAATGTGATGCCCAGATATACTAGCTCATCATTTATTTGGACCTGTAAATTTCCAAGTCGCTCTCTCCGCATTCCAATGCATAACATTTAGAGGGGTCGTTTTGTCTGGTTGACCAGTATTTTCTCCTGGCACCACAAGGCATGCTAGGGAGACCTCCAGTAGCTGAAGGTGGGTTCTGTCGAGGCTCAGAACCCAGAACTGTTTTTGCCTTGAGGGACTTGACAGTGCGAGCATCATATCTATTATTTTTTTACTTTTGTGTAGACATATCCAACAAAAAAATGGGGTCGGGCATAGTATCATGGTTGATGATGCGCCTCCTTGCCTGGAATTTCTGTCTTCAGCACCTGTTCTTTGGTGGAGTGTACTCCACCTCCTGGCCTGGTACTTCTGTCTTTAGCACCTGTTCTTTGGTGGAGTGTACTACACCTCCTGGCCTGGTACTTCTGTCTTCAGCACCTGTTCTGTGGTGGAGTGTGCTCCACCTCTCCCATCTGGCCAAGTACTCTGACTTTGTCTGAACCTCGTTTGCTATCCCATCTTAGCTCCCGCTGGGGTTAACACCCAACCTTTGGTCAAAATTACTGGGTATAACAGGATCCACCAACAAAGTGTAGGTGAGGTAGACTTCAGTAGAAGAGGCTATAAGACAAATGAGTCTTGTATTCTGCTATCACAGCCCTATTTGGATCCCGTCCCAGTCAACTGTACTGTGTCTGGGTAGTAGCTTGTCCCTGTCAGCTGTACTGTGTCTGGGTAGTAACTTGTCCCAGTCAACTGTACTATGTTTGGGTAATAGCTTTTCCAAACTTTGCTAGTAAACATTGCTTGTAATTGGGAGTGAGGTGAGCGGCCATAGATTCAGTAGGTGCAATGAATCCGACTCTGGTTAGGTGTACAGAGTGAGGGGAGCGCATAGTCCATCAATTCGCCGCGCTGGTCAGCAGCGGCAATAATCCGACTCTGGTCACATGTACAGAGTTCTTCACTTTTAAACATTTACTTGATGGAACACTTCTCAGAGAGAAAAATGTGGAGGCATGGTGTGTTGAAAGATCGTAGCCGGTTACAGTGGCTCCTTTTATATCTCGAGTGTAAATATTGCCAAGCGAGGTAGTGTTACGCTGTGTGAGCAAAAGCCTGTCAAGAAAATATGGAAAAAGCGAAGCAAACAATAACTCGGACCAACATAATTAAGAAAAGATAAAGTGAAGAAGAGATACAGTGAAGAAGAGGTAAAGTGGAGAAGAGATAAGGTGAACAAGGCAAGAATGCCAAGAGATATTTGTCCAGCTGTCGCTCATGAAATGGTTACCATTTGTCCACTCTGTTATCGTATGTCTCCATGTCTGCACACACTCCATCCCGAGACCAGCCACCCAAAACAAATATAACCTCGTTGGGAACACGTGGCCTCAACATGGGGTTGCCTAGCGACTGACTCAACTGTGGTCGAAGCGACGTTTCGTCCCCGCCACCGCAGCACAACTCATAACCTGCAGAAACAGAGACAGACATAGAGATAGATAGACTAGCAGACAGACATAGAGATAGATAGACTGGAAGACAAACATAGAGATAGATAGACTAGCAGACAGACATAGAGTTAGATAGACTAGCAGACAGACATAGAGATAGATAGACTAGCACACAGACATAGAGATAGACTAGCAGACAGACATAGAGATAGATAGACTAGCAGACAGACATAGAGATAGATAGACTAGCAGACAGGCATAGAGATCGACTAGCAGACAGACATAGAGTTAGATAGACTAGCAGACAGACATAGAGATAGATAGAATAGCAGACAGACATAGGAATAGATAGACTAGCAGACAGACATAGATATAGATAGACTAGCAAACAGACATAGAGATACACTAGCAGACAGACATAGAGATAGACTAGCAGACATACATAGAGATAGATAGACTAGCAGACAGACATAGAGATAGATAGACTAGCAGACAGACATAGAGATAAATGGACTAGCAGAAAGACATGGAGATAGATAGATTAGCAGACAGACATAGAGATAGATAGACTAGCAGACAGACATAGAGATATACTAGCAGACAGACATGGAGATAGACTAGCAGACAGACATAAAGATAGATAGACTAGCAGACATACATAAAGATAAATAGACTAGCAGACAGACATAGGAACAGATAGACTAGCAGACAGACATATATATAGATAGACTAGCAGACAGACATAGAGATACACTAGCAGACAGACATAGAGATAGACTAGCAGACAGACATAGAAATAGATAGACTAGCAGACAGAAATAGAGATAGATAGACTAGCAGACAGACATAGAGATACATAGACTAGCAGACAGACATGGAGATAGATAGACTAGCAGACAGAAATAGAGATAGTTAGACTAGCAGACAGACATAGAGATAGACTAGCAGACAGACATAGATATAGATAGACTAGCAGACAGACATAGAGATATATAGACTAACAGACAGACATAGAGATAGACTAGCAGACAGACATAGAGATAGATAGACTAGCAGACAGAAATAGAGATAGACTAGCAGACATACATAGAGACAGATAGACTAGCAGACAGACATAGAGATAGATAGACTAGCAGACAGACATACAGACAGATAGAGTAGCAGACAGACATGGAGATAGATAGACTAGCAGACAGACATAGAGATAGGTCTAGCAGACAGACATAGAGATAGACTAGCAGACAGACGTAGAGATAGACTAGCAGATACACATAGAGATAGATAGACTAGCAGACAGACATAGAGATAGACTAGCAGACAGACATAGAGAAAGAAAGAGTAGCAAACAGACATAGAGAAAGATATACTAGCAGACAGACATAGAGATAGATAGAGTAGCATACAGACATAGAGATAGATAGGCTAGCAGACACATAGAGATAGATAGACTAGCAGACAGACATAGAGATAGACTAGCAGACAGACGTAGAGATAGACTAGCAGACATACATAGAGATAGATAGACTAGCAGACATATAGATAGATAGACTAGCAGACAGACATAGAGATAGATAGACTTATAGACAGACATAGAGATAGATAGACTTGAAGACAGACATAGAGATAGATAGACTAGCAGACAGACATAAAGATAGATAGACTAGCAGACGTAGAGATATACTAGCAGACAGACATAAAGATAGACTAGCAGACAGACATATATAGATAGACTAGCAGACAGACATAAACATAGATAGACTAGCAGACAGACATAGAGATAGACTAGCAGACAGACATAGAGATAGATAGACTAGCAGACAGACATATAGATAGACTAGCAGACAGACATAGAGAAAGAAAGACTAGCAAACAGACATAGAGAAAGATATATTAGCAGACAGACATAGAGATAGATAGAGTAGCATACAGACATAGAGATAGATAGGCTAGCAGACACATAGAGATAGATAGACTCGCAGACAGACATAGAGATAGACTAGCAGACAGACGTAGAGATAGACTAGCAGACATACATAGAGATAGATAGACTAGCAGACATATAGATAGATAGATAGACTAGCAGACAGACATATAGATATATAGACTTATAGACAGACATAGAGATAGATAGACTTGAAGACAGACATATAGATAGATAGACTAGCAGACAGACATAAAGATAGATAGACTAGCAGACGTAGAGATATACTAGCAGATAGACATAGAGATAGACTAGCTGACAGACATATATAGATTGACTAGCAGACAGACATAAACATAGATAGACTAGCAGACAGACATAGAGATAGACTAGCAGACAGACATAGAGACAGATAGACTAGCAGACAGACATAGAGATAGATAGACTAGCAGGCAGATATAGAGATTGAGTAGCAGACAGACATAGAGACAGACTAGCAGACAGACATAGAGACAGATAGACTAGCAGACAGATATAGAGATAGATAGACTAGCAGACAGACATAGAGATAGATAGACTAGCAGACAGACATGGAGCTAGATACACTAGCAGACAGACATAGAGATAGACTAGCAGACAGACGTAGAGATAGACTAGCAGACAGACATAGATATAGATAGACTAGCAAACAGGCATAGAGAAAGATAGACTAGCAGACAGACATAGAGATAGACTAGCAGACAGACATAGAGATAGATAGACTAGGAGACAGACATAGAGATAGATAGACTAGCAGACATACATATAAATAGATAGACTAGCAGACAGGCATAGAGATAGATAGACTAGCAGACAGACATATAAATAGATAGACTAGCAGACAGACATAGAGATAGATAGACTAGCAGACAGACATAGAGATAGACTAGCAGACAGACATAGATATAGATAGACTAGCAAACAGGCATAGAGAAAGATAGACTAGCAGACAGACATAGAGATAGACTAGCAGACAGACATAGAGATAGATAGACTAGGAGACAGACATAGAGATAGATAGACTAGCAGACATACATATAAATTGATAGACTAGCAGACAGGCATAGAGATAGATAGACTAGCAGACAGACATATAAATAGATAGACTAGCAGACAGACATAGAGATAGATAGACTAGCAGACAGACATAGAGATAGACTAGCAGACAGACGTAGAGATAGACTAGCAGACAGACATAGAGATAGACTAGCAGACAGACATAGAGAAAGAAAGACTAGCAAACAGACATAGAGATATATAGACTAGCAGACATACATAGAGATAGACTTGCAGACAGACATAGAGATAGATAGACTAGCAGACAGACATAGAGATAGTTAGACTAGCATACAGACATAGAGATATATACACTAGCAGACATACATAGAGATAGATAGACTTGCAGACAGACATAGAGATAGATAGACTAGCAGACAGACATAGAGATAGTTAGACTAGCAGACAGACATAGAGATAGATAGACTAGCAGACAGACATATAGATAGATAGACTAGCAGACAGACATAGAGATAGATAGACTAATAGACAGACATAGAGATAGATAGACTAATAGACAGACATAGAGATAGATAGACTAGCAGACAGACATAGAGATAGATAGACTAGACCCACTCATCATTGGACTAAAACAAATTCCCCATATTCATTAATGGACAAAAATAGCTTAGCCATTTTCATTAATTGGTTGAAATGAATATTATTTCTCAGTGTTCCATTTTCATTAATGGCTTCATTAAACACACTGGAACGCTCCAGTCTACTCAGCGGCAAATTCGTAACTGGCTTACTACTGTTATGGAAGAGTAGGCAGCGAGGAGGAACTGAACATCCTCCTTGTTCAATGAAGCATCTAACACTCCATTCATGACAGCAGTGTCCGCTATGGGACTACATTTACCCTCAACCTCATTGACTTTGACAAGATAATGTCTTCAAAAAGACATCTGCTAATATAACCGAACAGGGGATCAAGTTGCTGCAGCCGCCAGCGACCAAAAGCTGACTGCTAGTGTCAAGGCCAGAGAACCAGATCTGACAAGAATCTTCTACACCTTCACATAGTGATCTTGGATAACAGGCTGCAACAGAGCGGGCTGGCTAAGGAGAAGAGATAGAAGAGGAAAGGCTAACCAGGTGCTCAAAAATACCTGCTGTCGGACCAAAAAGTGCAAATATCGCAGTGAAGCTGTAAACTACATAACAACGCATCCCGTTCTCCGGACAAGAACCTGCTACTTGCAAAGCCCTTTTCAGGGTTTGGTAGTTGGAGATCGAGAACGAATGAAGAAGATCAGATAACCGAGCATAACCTTAAATGGAATCCACGTGGAAATAGTGAAAGAGGTTAGCCGCAATACCACGTAAGAGCTACATAAGAAGAAGAAGATAACCGAACATAACCTGAAATGGAATCCACGTGGAAATAGTGAAAGAGGGTAGCCACAATACCACGTAAGAGCTACACAAGAAGAAGCCAAAATAACTGGCATCTGAAGAAAACGGCCACAACAATTGGTTTCTGGCGTGCCCCAACTTTGATGCTCAACAATCATTAACTTTATCTCCATCAGCTTGATTAGGAAGTTCTTGTGCGCTTACATAAACACACGCACTCGGGCAACAATAAATAACAATGTGCATGAGGACCACTCCCACTGGACAGCTGGAGAAACTTACGAACCAGCAACCAATGAAGGACAGAAGAGACAGCAATGTTCAGCAACAGGATTAGAAGTTCAGAATGCTGATTGACCACCCAGTATACCAGAGAATAAAAAGACTCTAGTAGGGCATCAGCGAAAGAGAAGCGGAGAACAGATCCTATAAATTCACACTTCAGATCAAACCTAGGCACGCATGCTTTCCCCACCTAGAGAAAACAGCGCACGCCACAGCTGTGGGAAAACATTCCCGGCATTGGTAAAAAGAAAGCAGCCCGACAGAAACAGAAAGCAGCCAGACAGAAACAGAAAGCATCCAAGCAGGAACAGAAAGCAGCCAGACAGAAACAGAAAGCAGCCAGACAGAAACAGAAACATCCAGACAGAAACAGAAAGCAGCCAGACAGAATTAGAAAGCATCCAGGCAGGAACAGAAAGCAGCCAGACAGAAACTTAAAGCAGTTAGACAGAAACAGAAAGCAGCCAGACAGAAACAGAAAGCAGCCAGACAGAAACAGAAAGCAGCTAGACAGAAACAGAAAGCATCCAGACAGAAACAGAAAGCTGAGCCCTGTAAAACATATAGAGAATCACTAATCAGGCAACAGCTGGACCCATGGATATACTGATGGATCAGCAACAAACGCAGCAGAGAATAAAGGTGGAGGAATCTTTCTGTGGCTAAAACAGAGTACGCAAAGACAGCTATCAGGGGAGACTGGAACATGCTCAATTAACGTCAGAGCAGAGGCAGAGACCTTGAAAAGGGCTGCAGCAATTCTAATGACAGATGACAAATAGTGATACTCTTTACAGACGCACTGTCACTGGTTGCATCACTGGGAAGACAGACAAAAACAGACCTAAAGAAACTAGACATACTCTATATCACCGGCCCAAGAGAGTTGTGATACAGTGGATTCCAAGAGAGTTAACTTAACTAACTTAACGTCTTTATGCTGGTTTAGAAGACTCTGCAGAGTTTGCATACAACCAGTTGTGATACAGTGGATTCCAAGAGAGTTGTGATACAGTGAATTCCATCTCTAATATTTTTTTCAATGAAGACAATGACAGACTGTCAAGAGAAGGTGGAAAGCTACATTAACCTGATATAGCTATAACGTATGAAGAGGCCAAGAGTTTTGCCGGGTGTAGATACAGCATCAAGTGGGATCAGAGCATACAGATGATCAACCAAATGAGGCATATTGCCAGTTCAAGAGGTAGTAATCTTTAGCCTCAGCATAGGCGACAACAGACTGAGATACCACCTGTTAACAAACTAAGAGTAGGACATACAAGAGAATGTGTCTGCGACATGGACAACGTTACTGCTGAACATCTGCTGCAAAGGGGACCAACATTCCAGGAACAGAGTCTGACTTCACCGATACCATTCCTTGACAAGCTCTCAGGCTAACCACATCATTACTTTAGACACGTTCAAGTTGACTTAAGAAAGCGTATGAAGAAGGGGTAAAAAGAAGAAGAAGAAGAAGACAAAACGAGTTAAATAAACAACATGTAACAATATTCTCCAAATTTGGGTTGGATGTCACACTCATGAAATGCAAGGTCAGCACGCAGGATCATTAACACCTCAATAAAAGCCCATGCGTACACACACAGACACACACGCACACAGCCACAGATACATACACACCAAAACGTTTTTTGAAGATCTAACTCCACACAATCATTCACCCAGACTATCCAAAGATCTAACTCCACACAATTATTCACCCACACTATCCAAAGATCTAACTCCACACAATCAATCACCCACACTATCCAAAGATCTAACTCCACACAATTATTCACCCACACTATCTAAAGATCTAACTCCACACAATCATTCACCCACACTATCTAAAGATCTAACTCCACACAATCATTCACCCACACTATCTAAAGATCTAACTCCACACAATCATTCACCCACACTATCTAAAGATCTAACTCTACACAATCATTCACCCACACTATCCGAAGATCTAACTCCACATAATCATTCACCCACACTATCCGAAGATCTAACTCCACACAATCATTCACTCACACTATCCGAAGATCTAACTCTACACAATCATTCACCCACACTATCCGAAGATCTAACTCCACACAATCATTCACCCACACTATCCGAAGATCTAACTCCACACAATCATTCACCCACACTATCCAAAGATCTAACTCCACACAATCATTCACCCACACTATCCGAAGATCTAACTCCACATAATCATTCACCCACACTATCCAAAGATCTAACTCCACACAATCATTCACCAACACTATCCGAAGATCTAACTCCCCACAATCATTCACCCACACTATCCGAAGATCTAACTCTAAAACAATAATTCACCCACACTATCCGTAGATCTAACTCCACACAATCATTCACTCACACTATCCAAAGATCTAACTCCACACAATCATTCACCAACACTATCCGAAGATCTACCCCACACAATCATTCACCCACACTATCCGAAGATCTAACTCCCCACAATCATTCACCCACACTATCCGAAGATCTAACTCTAAAACAATAATTCACCCACACTATCCGTAGATCTAACTCCACACAATCATTCACTCACACTATCCAAAGATCTAACTCCACACAATCATTCACCCACACTATCCAAAGATCTAACTCCACACAATCATTCACCCACACTATCCAAAGATCTAACTCCACACAATCATTCACTCACACTATCCAAAGATCTAACTCCACACAATCATTCACCCACACTATCCAAAGATCTAACTCCACACAATCATTCACCCACACTATCCAAACATCTAACTCCCCACAATCATTCACCCACACTATCCAAAGATCTAACTCCACACAATCATTCACCCACACTATCCAAAGATCTAACTCCACACAATCATTAACCCACACTATCCAAAGATCTAACTCCACACAATCATTCACCCACACTATCCAAAGATCTAACTCCACACAATCATTCACCCACACTATCCAAAGATCTAACTCCACACAATCATTCACCCACAGTGCTGTAGTTCTAACGATCAGAAACAAAGCTGCAGATCCCCGTCCTCACATAACACTGTTCCATGAAGGCTTGACTCGATTCTTGACAATTGTATGTCGATCTGCGTTCATCATTCAGAACATCACAATGTGTTTCCTTGTTGCCTTTCAATTGACTTCTAAAAGCGGACCCAATAGATTTCTGGTAGACGAAACACGACCAGACGGGACAGTGGGACACCCAGCTATCTCTGAAAACATTGGTGGGCGGTTGAAGGTAAGCAAGTAGGAAGACTAGAGCGTTGTAAGTAGGGAGACTAGAGCATTGTAAGTAGGGAGACTAGAGCATTGTAAGTAGGGAGACTAGAGCATTGTAAGTAGGGAGACGAGAGTATTGTAAGTAGGGAGACTAGAGTATTGTAAGTAGGGAGACTAGAGCATTGTAAGTAGGGAGACTAGAGTATTGTAAGTAGGGAGACTAGAGCATTGTAAGTAGGGAGACGAGAGTATTGTAAGTAGGGAGACTAGAGTATTGTAAGTAGGGAGACTAGAGCATTGTAAGTAGGGAGATGAGAGCATTGTAAGTAGGGAGACTAGAGCATTGCTAGTAGGGAGACTAGAGCATTGTAAGTAGGGAGACGAGAGCATTGTAAGTAGGGAGACTAGAGCATTGTAAGTAGGGAGACTAGAGCATTGTAAGTAGGGAGGAAACGAAAAAAATGGACGACATGTAATTCCTCGGAAAGAATGGTACAAATGTGAATCCGTTGGGAAGGACAACTGCAACTGTGTTCCAATTGTTGAAAAGCAAACTAACCAGCAAGGAAATAGACAACAAGTGTTAGAAACCCTCGCTCGTTGCACTACTGCGAGGGAACAGCTCTCTATCTGGTCAGAGGAAGCTTCTATCTTACACTGATCCAGGTTATCAGACTTCCAAAAAGGGAGTGACATCGACTTCTTTTTTACTCACTCGGTCTCTATACACGTCTTATTTTCTTTCTTTTCACTTATCTTGTTTTGCCTTTCAGCTTCAGGTTATGAAGAGATGGCTGGAAGGAGCCTGACTGGGTGCCTCATGCACAGTGACATTCACCGACTCAGGCTGTGTGCCTCATGTACAGGGGCATGCACAGCCTCAGGCTGTGTGCCTCATGTACAGTGAATTTCAACGCCTCAGGCTGTGTGCCTCATGTACAGTGACATTCACAGACTCTGGCTGTGTGCCTAATGTACAGTAACATTCACAACCTCAGGCTATGTGCCTCATGTACAGTGGCATTCACAGCCTCATATATTTCTGTAAGCCACCTTTTTCATAGTCTGCATTTAGCCTTGAATCCGTTGTATCTAAATATCATTGCTTGTTGGGGAGTGCTGTGTGGTGGTAGACTTGTTACTTGACCAAACCATTTTTATTGCTGTCTTTTGATGTAGTCTAATACTGGTGTTGTTCCCACCAGTCTCCTAATGTAACCGCTTCAGACCATGTTTCTCCTTGTTACGCCCAATATTTTTCGCAAGAGGCATTTCATTTCTGCTGTAACGATGTTAACGTTTTTTATTGATGTTAGTGTCGACTTTTGACATTGGTAGCATAGTGTCGGGACGAACATCGTGTTGTATAAATTTTTGGTAGTTATTATCACTTGCTTGTCCAAATGTCCAATTATCTGATTTGCCTTATTGAATCTGTGTTGGATTTATCCTGTAATTTTTCCGTCTGCTTATAACTTGCTATCTAAGTATGGGAAATCTTTTCCCTGTATGATTTGCTGCTTTTCAAGGATAATATTGATGTCTCCGGCTATTTTCATGACTTCATGTTGTATTATTATTACATGTCGTATTTAGTTTATCAATACTACCCACACGTATTGCAGAAACACGTTGTACTGTCTGGCTTTTTGCTGGTACTGATGGCTTTTTCTTGATCCTTCTCGGTTTTCGTAATTTTTTCTGGGTTTTCGTTGTTGCTCAAAAAACTTTCGAACATTCGTATTAGCGAAATAATATAGAAGCAGTGATGCAGACATCGCTGGCCTCGACATGTGGTACGAATGTCTGACAGCAGACGGACGCCTAGAACATCGTTCTGTTGGCCCCATGACTGTACACGTCCACAGAGCGGCCTACCTATTCGGTGGCGGGATGTACTGACCAAAGACCTAGATCCGCACAGGTACAGCACTGCAAACTTGCCAGATAATATGTGTGAGTGTGTTTTTGTGTGTGTGCGTGTGCGTGCGTGCTCGCGCGAATGTGTTTTATGTGTGTGCGTGTGTAATAGTGTATTCCCGAAAATTCTCATTCCCCATTTACCAGTGTTTGAATTTCTTGAACCCGTGGTCTTTGCAGTGAAAAAACTTGAACCCGTGGTCTTTGCAGTGACAAAACTTGAACCCTTAAATTAGTTAAGCCAAAACTCAAGCACATCTTACCTTTTTGTAAAATGCACATGGACTCTGAATCTGTAGGTAAACAACTGAACTTCTGCATTAGAGCCTCGTAAGTGGCCCTGGACACCAAGCCAAGCCTGACCGATCTGAGCAGCTGGGGTAGGTACGCTGATCTCACGTCCGGTAGAAAGTCCACCCACTTCAGCACCGACGCACATGCATAGTCTTCGATGTCTATGATCAGCTCGTCTGCCCTCAGAATCTGGAACATTAAAGAGAGTCTACAAAAGCTCCAAGACCACGTGTAAGAGGCATGGATTTGAACACACGAGAACAGTCTACCGTCGAAGAGACATGGATAGGAACATACGAAAACAGCCGGCTGTATAAATGGCGCTATAAGACCAGGTGCCCACAATACTTGAAGCTGCGAAGCTGACAGACAGAACATATTTAGGCGAACGACAGGTTCAGCAGTGCTCATCACCTCCTTCATGTGTGCCACATGGACAGTTGATGGAAAAGCCCGATAATTGCCTGAATGTGACAGTAATATTTAACACAACAAAATTCAGTCGGATGAGCTAAGATACTTTCACACTTATCGATTCTAGCCTCAGTGAGGTAAAACCAACAAGCCAATGCACGAGATGAAGAACTACCTTTAGAACATCCTAGGAAAATGTGAGACTCGTTGGAACAACTTCCACGATATATATATATATATATATATATATATACACATAGGCAAGCACAAACACACACACACACACACACACACACACACACACGCACACGCACACGCATACACACACACACACACACACACTTACTTGTGGGCATGTCAGAAAATCGCTGTTTTTAAAATAACAAACCTAAATTAGACACGAATATCAAAACTATTTATTATTGTATTTACATTATTCCTTACTTCTCAAAATAATTTTCACCGACATAAACTACGCTTATCTCATCGCTGGAAGTCTGTTGGCAGCGGTTTTATCCACATTTGCACTACACATTCAACTTCTTCATCCTTTGCCAAATGTCTCACTTGAAAGTGGGTTTTAATGCACCAAAAAGGTGGAAATAGCTCAGGGCTGTAAGGTGGATACTCAAGAAGTTGTCACCCTAGGTGATAAATTTTCTTATGGGTTAATCGAAACGTATGTTATCTGGCATTGTCATGGTGGGGCTGTGCTCATCTGGTCAGCAGACTTGGACGCTTTCTTCAAATTGCATCTCAAAACATCAACAGCACAAAACAGTACGATACAACATTCACATTGTCCGCATTCTTCTAGAAATTAATTAACAGCAGTCCGTGAAAATCTCAAAACGCTATCAGCATAACTTCCATGATGATGGTGTAACCTTGAATTTCTTGGTAGAAGGCGAACATGGATGTTTCAATTGTATTGCGACACTACTTGATTGTGATTGGCAGTGATGCACGCAATGATTGAGTCCAATTGAGGATGTCATTGGCGTGTTCTGCGTACTGACACAGATGAACCATGACAGACCCATTCGGTTGTCTTGGTATCCAGAGGGAATTTACTTTCCCAAGATTCAATCAATCTTGTATCATCCTGTAGACTAAGCAATGTGAACCCACTATTGCATTTACTACCCAGTCTATCGCTACTCACCTGCCATTACCCACATCCACCGCACAGTCGAGTCAGAACATGACGACCAGGTCAGGCTTCACCAGCAATTTGTTAGCGTCTTGATAACATGTATCGACCCATTAATATATCGCTTTATTCTTCTACGTCTTTCAAAATATGGACCATTACAGCAGACCTCCAGAGATGAATTCAGGCCATTGGGATGAGATATTCTAGAATGCTCCTAAATGTCACCGACAAATATCGTATCACAAAGGATGAGCTACGACGAAGAATCGAGAATGAAAATGGACTGTACAACTACCACCTCACAATCACAAAAAGGCGAAAACTGACTTGGTCCAAGGTCCTTGCAAATACCATACTACAGGACACAGGACAAGGGCAAGCGAAGTCCAGGACGTTGGGAAGACAACATTCACGAATGGACTAACCTACAACCCGAGGAGGTACAAAAAACAACCGCAGACAGAGACGGATGATGCTGGTTTGTGGAGGTGTCAGCAGGGGTCCCCCAACGACCTCAAACGGCCACGGGATGACCTGTACTGAACCTGCGCGACAAACACTTCTCATCGTAGAAAGGAAGTAGCTCATTATCGATATCCTTTGTAGAAAGCCATTTTGCCAAAACGACACCCCCCCCCCCCCCCCTCCTCCTTGAACAATAGACACAGCAGCGCGCTGTTTTTTTTAATGATACCCACTGTGAGAACGGACACCATTTTGTATCTGAGCTTTACGCCCACATGTTACACCTAGCGCCTGCTACCTACAGTAATCACAAAGCTGGTTGTTGCTGCCATCTAATGACACCTTCTGAAATTAACAACTACATTTGTCTCTCTGTGAGTCTGTGTACTCTTTTAGTCGTATACTCGTTTAAGTACACACGTGTCTCTATGCCCACATGTGCACATCTTTGCTTCTATGTCCACCGGTGCTACCCAGCCCTCTGTATGAAGGCCTCACATGTGCATCTATGCAAACATGTGCACACCTGTGCCTCTACGCCCACCTGTACCACCTAGCCTTCTGTATGAAGGCAGTACATGTGCACACCTGTGCCCACCTGTGCTACCCAGCCCTCTATATAAAGGTCTCAAGTGTGCTTCTATGCCCACCTGTGCCTCTGAACGAAGGCCTCACCTGAACGAGCTCGTCCGGTGTCAGCTGTAGGAACTCGTTGCTGGAGGTGGAGAGACTCAGGAAGTTCTTGAGCAAGAAACTCCAAGTGTGAGTCTCCAGAATGCGACAGTGTAGGTACTTGGCAATCTTGTAGATCCCTATAGCATTGTCTGTGCTCATGTGCTCCATTAGGAAGTCTTCACAAACCTGCAACGAGAATAAGAGACACAACAAAGGTGGTAACAGACACTGCCGTCAGTGACGAAGTGTTAGTTATTTGTTTTTATGTCAGAGGATTTTTTGAGATTACCGTGTGTGCTCTGTTGTGTTATTCTCTCTAGTTGAATTATCTAATTGTCAGGTACCATCTTAAGCTGGGTAGACTTGAACGTGCCAATGCCACAGAGACGATCGTGTACCTGTCCCGTAAAAACCAAGAGCTCTAACCATTATGTCACTCACCCCTAGAATTGCAATAGAAACAAATGTGATTTGTTTAATTCATTATGCTCGTGTTATAGTTGCCACGTGACTTTAGTTGCCACATGACTTTAGTTGCCACGTGACTTTAGTTGCCACGTGACTTGAGTTGTCACATGACTTTAGTTGCCACATGACTTTAGTTGCCACATGACTTTAGTTGCCACGTGACTTTAGTTGCTACAGGACTTTAGTTGCTACATGACTTCAGTTATCACATGACTTTAGTCGCTACAGGACTTTAGTTGCTACATGACTTCAGTTATCATATGACTTTAGTTGCTACATAACTTTACTTGTTACATAACGTTAATTGCTACATGACGTTAGTTGCTACATGACTTTAGTTGCTACAGGACTTAAGTTGCTACATGATTACATTATCACATGACTTTAGTTGCTAGATGACTTCAGTCGCTACAAGACTTTAGTTGCTACATGACTAGAGGTGTCACATGACTTTAATTGTCACATGCCTTTGAGCTGCAACATTACTTTAGTTGCTACATGACTTTTGTTGCTACATTATTTATGTTGAACACTAACTTTTGTTTACTTTTATTTTTATTGCTTCATAATTTGTGGTGAACATTATTTTAGTTGATGCATTACTATTGTTGCTACATTACTTCTGTTGCTACATTTTGTTGTTGTTACATTTTTATTGTTGATACATTGCTCGTGATTCTACATTGCTTTTGTTGCTACATTACGTTTGTTGCTACATTATTTTATTGCTGCATTGCTTTTGTTGCTACATTACTTTTGTTCCTACATTATTTTGTTTCTACATTGCTTATGTTGCTCATTATTTTGTTGCTTAATTACTTTTGTTGCTACATTACTTTTGTTCCTACATTATTTTGTTTCTACATTGCTTTTGTTTCTACATTATTTTTTATTCTACATTATTTTGTAAGTGAAATAACTCAGCTGAAGATTTTGTATTACGTCACTCAAGATCACGTAACAGGCTGCAGGTTGTGCCATGGATTTACATTGCAGACGGGGATGAAGTGCAAGAGACATCATTGTACTAAGCATCAACTTTTTATGAGGTGAAGTGGCCAGTTCTCTTCTTCCTGCCTTGCCTTCTCAATTAATAAGCCATGTGTCCATTATCGGCTGGATTGAGTGGAGCGTTCCAATGATGAGGCTTGAACTTACTTCCCACTCAGCGAGAAACGAGCCCTAGCATTTCGCCACTCAGAGGCTATGAACTCAAATTAATAAAGTCTAGTCACGCTAATGGAGTGTGAAACTGGAACGTGTTAATTTGAATGTTTCTACGCGTCTTCTATCTTTGGTAGCCATTACAGAGGAAAAGACAGCAGTAGCACAATGGTTCGAACGTTCGGATCAACTGTCACTAGAGATGCTAGAATGAATATAGATAACAGGGAGGGTGTGCCTTACACTACTACAGTTTAAGAACCGCTGTTGTGGTAAAATATTGTGAGTCAACATACACAACGATACCACATCTAAATATACTAAAGTATCTACGCCAATCGAAATGACAAGAAATGGCATCTTCAATACCAGACTGCTTCATTGGAATCATTTTGGGATATTCAAACATTACCAGACTGCTCCATTGGAATCATTATGGGATATTCAAACATTACCAAACTGCTCCATTGAAATCATTATGGGATATTCAAACATTACCAGACTGCTCCATTGGAATCATTATGGGATATTCAAACATTACCAGACTGCTCCATTGGAATCATTATGGGATATTCAAACATTACCAGACTGCTCCATTGGAATCATTATGGGATATTCAAACATTACCAGACTGCTCCATTGGAATCATTATGTGATATTCAAACATTACCAGGAACCGAGTTTCAGAATCACTTATAAGAGGAGCAACGATTCTGCTCAGTGGATTAATTGAAATTAGCCAGGGACCCATACTCGTAGCTGGCTGCTTGCATATGGGTCTATGGGTCAGCGATTCCTAGCTGGCTGCTTACATCAGGGTCAGAGACTTATAGCTGGTTGCTTGCATCAGGGTCAGAGACTCATAGCTGGTTGCTTGCATCAGAGTCAGGGACTCATAGCTGGCTGCTTGCATCAGGGTCAGAGACTCATAGCTGGTTGCTTGCATCAGGGTCAGAGACTCATAGCTGGCTGCTTGCATCAGGGTCAGAGACTCATAGCTGGTTGCTTGCATCAGAGTCAGGGACTCATAGCTGGCTGCTTGCATCAGGGTCAGAGACTCATAGCTGGTTGTTGCATCAGGGTCAGAGACTCATAGCTGGCTGCTTGCATCAGGGTCAGAGACTCATAGCTGGTTGCTTGCATCAGGGTCAGAGACTCATAGCTGGCTGCTTGCATCAGGGTCAGAGACTCATAGCTGGTTGCTTGCATCAGGGAGAGACTCATAGCTGGTTGCTTGCATCAGGGTCAGAGACTCATAGCTGGTTGCTTGCATCAGGGTCAGAGACTCATAGCTGGCTGCTTGCATCAGGGTCAAAGACTCATAGCTGGCTGCTTGCATCAGGGTCAGAGACTCATAGCTCATTGCTTGCATCAGGGTAAGAGACTTATAGCTGGTTGCTTGCATCAGAGTCAGAGACTCATAGCTGGTTGCTTGCATCAGGGTCAGAGACTCATAGCTGGTTGCTTGCATCAGGGTCAGAGTCTCATATCTGGTTGCTTGTATCAGGATCAGTGACTCATAGCTGGCTGCACGCGTCAAGGTCAGCAAACAAGAGCTGACCAAGACCCTGCACTAGCCAAAAAGACAAACGAATTGCTCGTTTTATATTCTCGAAGATTTTTCATTACAATTCACCTTCTTCTCCTCTTTTCTCTCCCACTTCAAATCGTTTCCCTTCTCCTATTCTCTCCCATTCTCTGTTTTCGTTGCTGTAACATGGAGGCAAGGGAGAGAGGCATTTGAAAGTTGTTACGGGGGAAGGGCGGAGGTGGAGGAATGGGTTTAATGTCATCTCTGACAAATGACCAACATCAGCATCATTAATCAAGTGCTGGTTCTCTCCAATGACGTCATGCACGCGTGTAGAGCGGCTTATCTTGTAAATCCTGGCACCTGTTTAGCACACTTGTGTTGGTGTCTACTTACTTACTGATTTTCTTATTAGTAGTTCCCTTCTGAGCACAAGGTTGCAACTGTCGCTAGCCATTGCTTATTACTTGTTTAGCCGTTTCTTATCTTCTCAAACAAAACTCTACCTGCTCTGTCTTTCTGTTCTACTGTTGTTCGCCTTCAAAATCGTATCTTTCTTCCTGGGTTCAAACGCGTATCTTCGTGCCTGAGTTCAAACGCGTATCTTCGTGCCTGAGTTCTTCTTCTTCTTCTTCTGCGTACACAGTCAGACAGTGACCATTATTTTTTCGAAAAAAGCGGCGGTCGTCCTGAGACTCTCGCCACTACCATAGAGCTTGTCTTGCAGTTCCACTGGCAATGGCCACATCTGCTCTCTCTGATCCTCGTATGTCGGGCAGTTCTGCAGCAGATGTTCAGTGGTCATTTTACCAGTACCGCACGGGCATTCGTCGGTACACCCTATCTTCAATTTGTTGAATAGGTGGTACCTCAGTCTGTTGTGGCCAGTACGAAGTCTGAAGACAACGACCTGCTCTCTTCGGTTCAACTGGTAATAGGCATCGTTTTTGGTGTAACCAGTATGTTCGGTTTCCCATTTGGTCATGTACCTGGCTTTGATAAGCCGTTTTGACTCTTCGTACGTCATACTGGTATCTGTTTGTGGTGTGCCTGAGTTCAAACTCGTATCTTCGTGTCTGGGTTTCAAACTCGTATCTTCGTGTTTGGGTTTCAGTCCATCACATGTTTGTTTAAACAATATTATTGGGTAGATTCATGTGTCACATCAACTTCAACGTTTTGTCTATAACATGTTTTTCTTGTTGTGTTCTCTTTGTTGTGCATTGCCGAGCTGCACTTTTCGAGTATTACATGTGACTCAAGATGGCTGACAGCAACCAATATGTCAACTAGATTACTGCACCTAGACAAACTAGTGGCACGGTTGCGTATCAACAAGAGTCTATCACAGCGTTATAACTTCGTATATCAGACACTGCTGTCGAGGATGAAGAGTTCAAGACTTTATTGAGTTAGTCACAGCTTGGTTATGAGATTGGGTGATCAGTTCCTTTCATAGTTGTTTTGTCCTCCTAACAGGTAACCTTTTACATCTCAGACGACTGGAACGTGTCGATAATAGGAGTCAAACCTGGTACATTTGAGGTGTAAAGCCTGCGTGCTATTACTTACCACTGCGCTAATCAGACAACATTCATTTTGACGGCATCCTTTGATAGTTCATTCTTCACATTTCCGCTCCATGGCACAATAGTCTTATTATCTCATCTCTGGGTACCAGGCAGCTCCACGATAGTGGAGAAGTGGAGAATACGGAGAAATTGATAAGTTGGAGAGGGGAGAATATGAAAGAACTAACGTGGGAAGGGGAGATAATGCCGTGGTAAAGGGTAGACAATCGAAGTATACAAATTATTTCAAAATGTTTATAATTGTCTCCCTTGTATTTAACAATGATCTTGTCAACTAATCTGATTGGTGGCATTCAGGGGTCACATACAACTTCCACAAGAGCGATAGCCGGATAGCGAGCTAAATGTATCAGTGGTCCATACCATTTGGTGGTATTTTCAAATATTCCGATATTTGTATCTATTTGACAAAAACAAGCCTTTAGTTTTTGGTCATTTATTTATTTGATTTATTATGTCACTGGTGTAAAATAATGAACAAGGATATATGAACAATGGGGGAGGAAAACTAACTTCAGGTTAGGCATGCATATACTGATCAGGATAACACATTAACAGAAACCAAAGACATACTGAACAGATGGAAAGAATACTGCAGAACCATGTATGGAGATAGCACAAAGCGCTCAGTTACTATCCTACCAAAGGATGAGAAAGAACCTGAACCAAAATTGGAAGAAGTACGCTCTGCAATTAAAAGCCTGAAAAGGGGAAAGTCCCCAGGATGTGATGATATCCCAGCAGAGCTAATACAAGCAGGAGGAGAGGCATGTGCTCGAGTCTATCACAAGCTGTATAAACGGATATGGCACAGTGCAGAGTGGCCAGAAGCATGGAAGAAATCAATTTATATTCCCCTCGCCAAAAAAGGCAACCTGAAGCTGTGCGCGAACTACCGAACTATCGCGCTGATCGGCTACGCTAGCAAGATACTCTTGCGAATCCCGTTAAGAAGGATAGAGAAAAGGTTCGAATCTGAAATTCACGTAGTCCAGGCAGGTTTTAGGAAAGACAGAGTGACCCCGGACCACATATTCAATGTAAGGGATATCTATGAAAAATGTAGAGAGTTTAATGTAGACCTGTACACATGTTTTATTGATTACACTAAGGTCTTCGATACGGCAAAACATCAATATCTGTGGAGAATCATGGGGGAAATGGGGTTTCCTTTGCACATAGTCCATCTCATTGAAACATTATACCAAGATCAACAAGCCGCTGTCCGAGTATCTGGGCAAACATCGGATTGGTTTGCAGTACAAAAGGGAGTCCGACAATGATGTATCCTCTCACCTTATCTGTACAACATATATGCGGAATGTATAAAGAGAAATGTTCGAGAAGATGTGAACATTGAAAGTTTCGACCCATTTACGATTGGGGGGTACGAGATTCCAGAGTTACGATATGCAGATGACACAGTGATACTATCAAGAAGTGCAGAAGGGCTAGAGCAGCTACTTTCAGCCGTTAATGGACATAGCAAATATCAAAACCTGTTCATAAACATAAATAAAGCAAAGATAATGACCACCGACAAAACACAATGTCAACATAAATTTACAGTGGGTGGTGAAGAAATAGATCAGGTCACACATTTTGAATATCTGGGCTCCAGAATTGACAAAAATGGCGACTGCTCGAAAGAAATCAGAAGAAGACTAGCTATGGCAATGCAGAGACTGAACAGCCTGAAGAAATTATGGCAGGGCACCAACAGAATGATAAAAGTAAAAGTCTTCAGAGCCTGTGTTTTTCCTGTGGCAGCTTATGGCTGTGAATTATGGACGATTACCAAAACTTCTAGACAAAGAATCGAATCCTTCGAGTCAAAATGTTACAGAAAGATCCTCAGAATACCCTGGACAGAGAAAAAAAACAAATGCAGACATTCGGCAAGAGTTGAGCATAGAAGAGAACTGGTTTATCAATTCCATTTTGGCTAGAAAATGCAAATACTTTGGTCACATCAAGAGGCACAACGGTCTTGATAGAACGGGGATGGAAGGTATGGTGCCAGGCAAAAGAGGAAGGGGTAAACCAAGAAGACGATGGCACCAAGATATCCAGGAGTGCCTGAGTATGACTGTGGCGGCAGCTGGTGTTTTGGCAAGGGAACGAGTTTCTTTTAGACAGACTGTGATGGGAGCGAAGTTCTACAAGGGAACGAGTTTCTTTTAGACAGACTGTGATGGGAGCGACGTTCTACAAGGGAACGAGTTTCTTTCAGACAGACTGTGATGGGAGCGACGTTCTACAAGGGAACGAGTTTCTTTTAGACAGACTGTGATGGGAGCGAAGTTCTACAAGGGAACGAGTTTCTTTCAGACAGACTGTGATGGGAGCGACGTTCTACAAGGGAACGAGTTTTTTTCAGACTGTGATGGGAGCGACGTTCTACAAGGGAACGAGTTTCTTTCAGACAGACTGTGATGGGAGCGACGTTCTACAAGGGAACGAGTTTCTTTCATACAGACTGTGATGGGAGCGATTTTCTACAAAGGACATGCTACATGATGATGATGATACTGATCAGACATGTTAGTCAGGGTCAGACAAAATAAAATGGCCAAGACCCTCACCTCGGCTTCCTAGTAGCCCTTCCTGAAAACGGGCTGTTTTCATGGCAGCCTGGCTAACAATGTGAGTGATCGACGCGTGACCCCCGTAGTAGTGAGCGACACGCAGATGAAGTCAAGTATAGCGTCCCCGCCTAGAGGACTCCGGTTCACCTTCATCAGCACGCTCGGGATGTGAAGAAAGCTTCTGCAACTCGCCACTAAGGGCGCACTAAGGAGTAACCTACTCATTGTGGGCATTCGTAAACAACGCTGATCAGCGAAACATACCTTTCTTGAAAGCTTTGCTCAGTTATTCGTTATTGAAAGTTTATTTTAATGAACTTAATTTGCTAAAGTATGCTTTTTAAAATGTTGTATTTAAGATACATTCAATGGGGTGTTTGGGACTTCATATGTCTCACATGCCGATCAATGTACAGGGGAAGTAACTGAAGCTACAACACGTAAAGTGTTTTCTGGAAGTGATTACGTGTTGATGGTCCTCGTTCTAGATTGAATACAGTTCATTTTGTTTAAAAAAATTGCTGGCTGTTGGAAGTGCTTCTGATTAGCGTTATTAAGTTTCGCGAAAAAAAACCAATCTGAATGCTTCTGATTAGCGTTATTAAGTTTCGCGAAAAAAAACCAATCTGAGATTCAGAGGCGTGTCCTCTGTTAAATATTGATCATAAAAGTCAGACAGGAAAATGTATTAGAATTTTGTCTTCAAGTCTGAGTCACTTAGTTCCATCTGCAGAGAACCTGGAACTTGTTCAATGTCAACATCAAATAGAGAAGTGCTCGAAGACACGGACTATGGCGCTGGACTGCTCATTCAAAGACTTCACCAGGCCGCAAATGAATCGCAATCAAATTCCTCGTTGTTGTTGTTCACAAGTGTGAGATAATAATAAGTACTGCATATCTTTAGCTGGCTTTCTTCAGAGCAACCGTCTATTTCTGAAATGACGTAATGTGTCCATACAGCTCATAATCCAAACGTCCTTGAGTTTGCAACTGAGCAATGAGTTCATTAAGATGAGTTGTAGCGTTAAAAAGAAAGGTCAGACCACACAGCCAGATTTTGCTTTTTCATTTCCGTAGATTGTGTTATGTCATGTCCACGAAAATACTTACTACATCTTTAAAAGTGCTTCTGCATCTTTCACTGACTTAGCCAATAGTAACATATGAGGTCCTCATGTTCGGATGGAACATCTTCTAGAAATTCTTGAATCTGGTGCTGGTTTAGTGGTCTGGGCTTGAGAAAATGTATGCAGGAAAGTACCGAGGTCAGGCTATGGCCCAGTTTGATTGGTTTTACATACACGTTTTGTTGGTGTCAAATGCAGGGAAATAGAAGCACGTTTTCTGTACTGGGGTTCATGTCAGATGTCTCATGCCAGATGTCTCATGTCAGATATTTCATGTCAGATGTCAACTGTTTATCTATTTGGTAAGAATTATATTCTTCTTGAATTTAATGAGTTGGCTCTCTTGGGATTATGTTAGGCTCTCGTGGGATTATGTTAGGCTCTCGTGGGATTATGTTTCTCTTTTATTAAAGGCTAGGATTCAATGAGGGCGAGGGCTCGATGGGGCGGCAGGTGACACATGCCTTTTACTTCCATTGTACAAGCTTGTAGAAAATCTGTTGAATTCAACTAGACTCTCTGGGACATATAAAATATGAACATGTTTATTACTTGTTACTGCTCTATCACTGCACTTCAGGTGGACTCATAGGTTATCAGCCACTATCACAATAAGACGGCGGTATGCCTGCCTGAAACTCGATGGCTAAGCACACTCCTATTCCCTCCTCCAGTGAGTCTCCTTTGTACTCGTCCTACAGGTTATTTAAAAACATTAATAGTTTCTGACTGATTGACTGAATAACTGACTGACTAACAACCGATTTTTGAACGATTTCAGTGTGGTCTACCTGCTGCAACATTTTACAATCGCTCACACAACCGACTATTATGCACTTCGTAGCCCCCTTATCTACACAGTCCCGTTCATGGCTGAACGTGTCGACAACAGCACAAACTCCGTGGCGTTGCTCTGGAGCTGGATTCATAATTCTCCCCAATTACTTCATCAAGTACCCATTTACAGCCGAGTCGACTGGAAGAAACGGGTATACAATGAAAAACAAAACGACAGGCCTGGTCTCTCACACCAGGCAGCTCGTGATTAGAACCTGGTACTTTGGTATCGTACTGTAACATTTATTCACAACAGAATGTCCACAATAATCAGGTACACAGTCATGATGATGGTGATGATGTGGATGTTGGGGGTGATGGTGATGATGATGGAGATGATGGGGATGTTGGTGATGATGGGGATGTTGGTGTTGATGGTTTTTATGGTGATGATGGTGTTGATGGTGTTGATGGTGTTGATGGTGTTGATGGTGTTGATGGTGATGTTGGTGATGATGGGGATGTTGGTGTTGATGGGGATGTTGGTGTTGATAGTGTTGATGGTGATGATGGGGATGTTGGTGTTGATGGTGTTGATGGTGATGATGGGGATGTTGGTGTTGATGGGGATGTTGGTGTTGATGGTGTAGATGGTGATGGCAATGATGATGGTGATGGGGATGATGGTGTTGATGGTGAGGATGGTGATGATGATGGTGTTGATGGTGATGATGGTGATGATGATGATGATGATGATGGTGATGATGGTGATGATGATCGTATTGATGGTGTTGGTGATGGTGTTGATGGTGATGATGGTGTAGATGGTGATGGCAATGATGATGGTGATGGGGATGATGGTGTTGATGGTGAGGATGGTGATGATGATGGTGTTGATGGTGATGATGGTGATGATGATGATGATGATGATGGCGATGATGGTGATGATGATCGTATTGATGGTGTTGGTGATGGTGTTGATGGTGATGATGTTACAAAACATGACGCTGACGATAATGAAAGCGGTGGTGGCTATGGTGATAGATGACCTACGTACCTTCAGCAGTCCTAAAACATTGAGTCTGTCGGCTGTTACAATAATAGATTCTATGTTGCTGGCGTTAAGGTTAGCTTTATGGGTGTAAGCAAACTGGACTATGGCCTGTAGATGAGAACAACTGAGGTCATGTCTCTTTGACTTTCAGTAAGTAAACAATTTGGGCTATAGTCAGTTGATAAACTCCAGCGCTAGCAGGAGACAAGAGTGTCTTATATCGATCTGACAACGGCATACAACACAGTAAATCATCAGCTAGCAGGGGACACGTGTCTTATATCGATCTGACAACGGCATACAACACAGTAAATCATCAGCTAGCAGGGGAAAAGAGTGTCTTATATCGATCTGACAACGGCATACAACACAGTAAATCATCAGCTATTGTTTGATAAAAAAAACTAATGACTGTAAGTAAGTCAGGGTTTTTCACATGGTAGTTACTCCATTGTCAGGGAATGAAGGTGTAAAGAACCGTATACTAAGCCATAGCTTGGACGTGGCAGGGTGGCCAGTTCCTTTCCTCGCAATTGTTATTTCCAGGTACCAATTTAAAGCTGGATCGATTTGAGCGAGACGGCTGAAAAATAAAAAAACAGACGGTTTGAGAGACCAGAAAAATTGCCTTGCGTAGAACATCGTTCTTGACAGTTGATCCGTAAGAGTACAAGTAGACGTCTTATTGAGTGTAAGCACACGTCTTGTTGAGTGTAAGCAGACATCTTGTTGAGTGTAAGCAGACATCTTGTTGAGTGTAAGCAGACATCTTGTTGAGTGTAAGCACACGTTTTGTTGAGTGTAAGCAGACGTCTTGTTGAGTGAAAGCAGACGTCTTGTTGAGTGTAAGCAAACATCTTGTTGAGTGTAAGCAAACGTCTTGTTGAGTGTAAGCAAACGTCTTGTTGAGTGTAAGCACACGTCTTGTTGAGTGTAAGCAAACGTCTTGTTGAGTGTAAGCACAAGTCTTGTTGAGTGTAAGCATACGTATTGTTGAGTGTAAGCAGACGTCTTGTTCAGTGTAAGCAGACGTCTTGTTCAGTGTAAGCAGACGTCTTGTTGAGTGTAAGCACACGTCTTGTTGAGTGTAAGCACACGTCTTGTTGAGTGTAAGCAGGCGTCTTGTTGAGTGTAAGCAGACGCCTTGTTGAGTGTAAGCAAACGTCTTGTTGAGTGTAAGCAGACGTCTTGTTGAGTGTAAGCAGACGTCTTGTTGAGTGTAAGCACACGCCTTGTTGAGTCTAATCATACTTCTTGATGAGTGTAGCCAGACTTCTACTTGTTTTCTTGTGGTTCCATATGTAGCATCAGGTTGCCCATAAAGCTGACATTTGATGTAACTCTTCATGACTAAATACCGTGCGTTTCTGTAGTGATCGTACTTGTAGCGTCATGATGATGACACAACACTATGTAGTCGCTTTTTGCAACATGCATGGAAGGTTATAGTGGTTCCATATTTTAGGCCCGTAACACATCTTGGGTACGAAGCGTACTGTGCTATGGACATGCCATGCAGTCAAAACTGTCATAATGCTGCAGGACAGGCAAACGCGTTAATAAACAGCTGACATGTAAATAGACATGTAATAAATAGACAGTCGTATGGCAATGACAACCGAATAACTAGTCGATCGCTGCTGGTAATCCACTTGCGCACCTTGACTATGAAGTATCACACGATGTAAGGATGCCCAGTACGAAATCCCCACTATCGCTATGATCATATCATTCATTAGTTCTTTCCGTTGTGTCAGACGGTAGTAATTGTGCTTTGAAAAGGTATGCAACTACAGTCCATGCCGGTAACGAATGTGACTCGTAAGACCAATCCGGGCATAGAAGTGTCTTCCACAGTGTGTGCAAGGAAAATCAGAACTGCTTGTGGCATCGCATGGTGGGGCGTGTCTTCTAAAAACTCTCAGTCTTTAGCCTATCAGCAATCAGTATCTCCTTTGTATTCCATGCTTAATCCTGCCCCTCCATGTAACACGATCCATGACGTCCTGTTCACATGATTCAAAAACGATGCCTGCATCATTCATGTCCCGCTTGCACCTTGTACCGAAGTAATGGCCGGCCCCAAGACCTTTCCCCCAAAGAGAAGATATTTTGTCACAGGACAATGATGACAAACGCATGAATCCGACTTTTCTCCAGATGATGACATACACAGCAACCGGTAATAACACGCTTCCAGCCAACCTACACACCAGTAACATGCGTCCAGAGTTTTTATTTAAAGGTTGAATCATATCCGGTCCATAACTCCAGACAAACTAAAAAGCTGATTTTCTACCAACTTTTTGAGGGTTTTGCCATCAAAACGTAAATTGTTGGCAGGTTAGAGAGGTACACGAAAATAATAAATGATCGACTCGTGTCGATCAAGATCCCGTTGTTTAATGAAAGAAAACTTGCCACTATCATTACCACATAGGTCCCAACTATGACACACCAGGACCATTACCACATACGTCCCTTCTCTGACACACCACCACCATTACGACATACGTCCCTTCTATGACATACCACCATCATTACCACATACGTCCCAACTATGACACACCAGGACCATTACCACATACGTCCAAACTATGATACACCACTATCATTACCACATACGTCCCAACTATGACACCACCATCATTACCACATACGTCCCGACTATGACACACCACCATCATAACCACATACGTCCCAACTATGACACACCACCATCTTTACTACATACGTCCCAACTATGACACACCAGGACCATTACCACATACATCCCAACTATGACACACCACCATCATTACCACATACGTCTCAACTATGACACACCACCATCATTACGACATACGTCCCAACTATGACACCACTATCATTACCACATACGTCCCAACTATGACACACCAAGATAACATCAAGGATCCATTCTACGAACAACTGCACGCAGTCATTGGATCAGTTCAGACAGCGGATGAACTTATCATGCTTGGCGGCTTCAATACAAAAGTAGGCCCAGACAAACACTTCCTGGATTGGCATCATTGGAACATATGGCGTAGGTAGTTGTAGCAGCAATGGACTTCTTCTTCCTCAGACATGCGCAGAGCATGATCTCTTTGTCCCAAATACGATTTTTCAACTTCCTATCCGAAACGGAACAGCCTGGAAGCAGGGGCAGGGGCACCTAATCGATTATGTTACTGCCGGAAAAAAAACCACATGCAATATGTCAGGGTGACCAAGTCAATGTGTGGGACCGAATTCGGGACAGACTATCGCCTAATTGTGTCTAAACTAAAAAGTAGTGTCCAGCCAGACGTCCACTGGGTAAGAAAACTAACCACAAAACAAAGGCTTGGTGTAATCAAATGTATTTTTTAAACGTATGCTGCAGTATGGGCATTACTCTGCACTACCGCCCAGTAAATGCTCAACTACAGTACGGGCATTACTCTGTACTACCGCCCCGTAAATGTTCCACTACAGTACGGGCATTACTCTGTACTACCGCCCAGTAAATGTTCAACTACAGTACGGGCATTACTCTGCACTACCGCCCAGTAAATGTTCAACTACATTACGGGCATTACTCTGTACTACCGCCCCGTAAATGTTCAACTACAGTACGGGCATTACTCCGCACTACCGCCCAGTAAATGTTCAACTACAGTACGGGCATTACTCTGTACTACCGCCCCGTAAATGTTCCACTACAGTACGGGCATTACTCTGTACTACCGCCCAGTAAATGTTCAACTACAGTACGGGCATTACTCTGTACTACCGCCCCGTAAATGTTCCACTACAGTGCGGGCATTACTCTGTACTACCGCCCCGTAAATGTTCCACTACAGTGCGGGCATTACTCTGTACTACCGCCCCGTAAATGTTCCACTTCAGTACGTGCATTACTCTGTACTACCGCCCAGTAACTGTTCCACTAGCATGATGAGTGCGGCAGGGCGACACAATTTCTCCAAAGTATTTCACAGCGGCGCTTCAGGATATCTTCCAACAGCTGAGTTGGGCCGATAGAGGTATACATATAGAATAGCTCACCCACCTACACTTTGTGGATGTTTTTGTGCTCATCAGGTCCAACGCCCCCTGAACGAAGTGAATGAGGTCGGTAGAGGTGTCGGACTGCGGATGAACAAAAATAAAACGCAATGTCCCTTATTGCCGCAGATTCGAGATTAGGCTGGTAAATGAGGCTCTCCAAGATGTCAGCTCCTACATTACTGCATGCGCGCCCTTTCTGTGACATGTACACATCACCGTCACATGTACACATCACCGTCACATGTACACATCGCCGTGACATGTACGCAGCCTTTGGCGACCTGACGAAGGCGTTCGACGCGATCAATGGAGAGGGTATTTTAAAGATCATGCAACATACGGCTGCCAAAAGAAATATAACGCAATAGTGAACCAACTGCATGATATAATGTCCGGATAGTGACCAAACTGCATGATATAATGTCCGGATAGTGACCAAACTGCATGATATAATGTCGTGATAGTGAGCCAACTGCATGATATAATGTCCGGATAGTGACCAAACTGCATGATATAATGTCCGGATAGTGACCAAACTGCATGATATAATGTCCGGATAGTGACCAAACTGCATGATATAATGTCGTGATAGTGACCAAACTGCATGATATAATGTCCGGATAGTGACCAAACTGCATGATATAATGTCGTGATAGTGAGCCAACTGCATGATATAATGTCCGGATAGTGACCAAACTGCATGATATAATGTCCGGATAGTGACCAAACTGCATGATATAATGTCCGGATAGTGACCAAACTGCATGATATAATGTCGTGATAGTGACCAAACTGCATGATATAATGTCCGGATAGTGACCAAACTGCATGATATAATGTCGTGATAGTGAGCCAACTGCATGATATAATGTCGGGATAGTGACCAAACTGCATGATATAATGTCCCGATAGTGAACCAACTGCATGATATAATGTCCGGATAGTGACCAAACTGCATGATATAATGTCCGGATAGTGAACCAACTGCATGATATAATGTCGTGATAGTGAGCCAACTACATGATATAATGTCGTGAAAGTGAACCAACTACATGATATAATGTCGTGATAGTGAGCCAACTACATGATATAATGTCGTGAAAGTGAACCAACTACATGATATAATGTCGTGATAGTGAACCAACTACATGATATAATGTCCCGATAGGGAGCCAACTACATGATATAATGTCCTGATAGTGATCCAACTACATGATATAATGTCCCGATAGTGAGCCATCTACATGATATAATGTCCTGATAGTGAGCCAACTACATGGTATAATGTCCCGATAGTGAACCAACTACATGATATAATGTCCCGATAGTGAACCAACTACATGACATAATGTCGTGATAGTGAACCAACTACATGATATAATGTCCCGATAGTGAGCCAACTACATGATATAATGTCCCGATAGTGAGCCAACTATATGATATAATGTCGTGATAGTGAACCAACTACATGATATAATGTCGTGATAGTGAGCCAACTGCATGATATAATGTCCCGATAGTGAGCCAACTACATGATATAATGTCCTGATAGTGATCCAACTACATGATATAATGTCGTGATAGTGAATCAACTACATGATATAATGTCGTGATAGTGAACCAACTACATGATATAATGTCCCGATAGTGAGCCAACTACATGATATAATGTCCCGATAGTGATCCAACTACATGATATAATGTCCCGATAGTGAGCCAACTACATGATATAATGCTGTGACAGTGAGCCAACTACATGATATAATGTCCCGATAGTGAGCCAACTACATGATATAATGTCGTGATAGTGAACCAACTACATGATATAATGTCCCGATAGTGAGCCAACTACATGATATAATGTCACGATAGTGAGCCAACTACATGATATAATGTCGTGATAGTAACCCAACTACATGATATAATGTCCCGATAGTGAGCCAATTACATGATTTGGTGTCTCGATAGTGAGCCAACTACATGATATAATGTCCCGATAGTGAACCAACTACATGATATAATGTCCCGATAGTGAACCAACTACATGATATAATGTCCCGATAGTGAACCAACTACATGATATAATGTCCCGATAGTGACCCAACTACATGATATAATGCAGGCAAACTTTCAAGAATGGTGAGCTATCGAAGTAAGTTCCTGTCACACATTTAGTTGAACAGGAATCTGTGCTTGCACCGACACTGTTCAGTATCATGTTCTCTGGTATACTGACTGGTACTTTCGGAGATGGAGACATAGGAATTGACATCAAATACCGGACGGATGTTACAATTATTTAACCTCAGGAGGATTGAAGCAAAACCCAAGGTCAAATCAAACATCATCAGAGAGCTTCTGTTTACATCCGGGTCTGTCCCTATTGCTGGCTCAACGGAAGATCTACACAATGGAGTGGATAGATTCTCTGAAGTCTGTTTCAACTTTGATCTTACAATCAACAGAAATCGTGTATCAACCAGCTCTTGACAGCAGTTATACTGGACCAATTCTCAAGGTCAATGGTGAGAAACTGGCAGTTGTATATAGATGCATGCTCATTGGTAGCACACTGTTCCAGGACGTCACAATCGATGATGAGATCTCCAAAGCCAACAGCTCATTTAGCAGACTACACAAATGTTTGGCATCGAAGTGCCATTAGTCTGCAGCCGAACTGAAGGTCTTCAGAGCTGTGGTACTTCCTTCCAGTGCTGTTGTGTGCTTGTGAAACATGGACTGTGTACAAGCGCCACGTTAAAAAACTTGAAGCACTTCCACATTGTCTGCCTCAGAAGGGTTCTGGAGATCAAATGGCACGATAAGGCCCCAGATACCGCCATTTGAGGCTTCACTAAAAGCCTTTGGCATTATATCAGATTCTTGGGAAGCTGCTGCGTAAGATCAAACAGCATGGGGCACATCTCATAGAGGAGGTGCAGCGTCATGAGAGCCATCCATACAATCGGCAGCTGAATAACGGAGACAGGCTAGAAAACCCCCGTGAAATAATAGCTTTCCTGCCCAGACTGACCGAGCTATTTCAAGACAAATATCGGCCACCTCAGCCACCTGCGAAATCATCGACTGACTGAAAAAAAACGGCTGGACACAGAGTGGCCATCGTTACACGTGATGGACAAACATGATCATCATTATTATTGTTATTGTTGTTTTATAGACAAATACAAGACATGCCTACGTGCAGACATACATGCGAGTGTTTAGATGAACATACAAAGAAACAAACACATATATAGACGAACATTAATGTATAAATACATATGTACGTGTATATTGGCATGCAGACAAACATGTATTTTTATAAATATACATATACAAGACACTACAATTCAAGTAAACAGAGATGAATGAAGACAAGTAAACAGACATGTACGAAAACAGGTAGACAGACATGTGCGAAGACATGTATACATGCATGTACAAGACAAGTAGACAGACATGTACAAAGACAAATAGACAGAAATGTACAAGACAAGTAGACAGACATGTGCGAAGACAAGTAGACATACATGTACAAGACAAGTAGACAGATATATGCAAGACAAGTAAACAGACATGCACGAAAACAAGTAGACAGACATGCACAAGACAAGTAGACAGACATGTGCAATACAAGTAGACAGACATGTACAAAGACAAGTAGACAGACATGTACAAAGACCAGGAGACAGACATGTACAAGACAAGTAGACAGACATGTAAAAGACAAGTAGACAGACATGTACAAAGACAAGTAGACATACATGTAAAAGACAAGTAGACAGACATGTACAAAGACCAGGAGACAGACATGTACAAGACAAGTAGACAGACATGTTAAAGACAAGTAGACAGACATGTACAAAGACAAGTAGACAGACATAAACTATTAGAAAGAGACAGACCAGAAACATGATCTAATCAGAGCTGACGGTACAGTACTCAAGACAGAAGACGAGTGCTCTAGACTGACCTCCATGTCAGAGTGTGTGACCCCAGGTATCTCCACCTCAATGTGGGCTGAGGTCGTCATGTTGAACGTGAACAGCGTCCGGAAGTACTGGCTACAGCTGACAGCAAGATGGGGGCGGGGTTTTGGAAGGTCAGGTGGGGACAACAGAGAAATATCAGCTGAGTTCTTCATAATAAAGTCTATATCTATACATGAAAGTGTATCTTGTGTTCAGAAACACAAGTATTATAGATCAATAATACGTATAATGGCTTGCACCAGGATACATAGATGTTGTTAGTGTCCACCGTAAACAATGATGAGACATCAGTAAATTGTTTCTGTCCTGCTTATGTAACTTGCGCTGTATTTGAATTATAGTTAAGAAAGAACTATGCTGTCACCAACCTCCCTCTCTCGTCCCGAGCAACCTTGGTCCAGTGGCAAGACGCTCAGTCAACACGACTGAAGGTAACTCAGAATGCAGGCACTCTGCACTTACCTTATTTAAGACCAGGGATCACCTCTATTTCCGCTCATCACTTTTAAAGGTGAGTGGCTTAAATCTCAAATGCATCGATACACAACATCTGTTGTAAATGTATGTCAGGGTCACGTTATTGCTCATCCTGTCACGGTACTATTTACTTATGCGTGTCAGGTTAACATTATTCTATTGATATCCTAGATCACAGTATGATTTATTTATATGTGCAGGGTTAACACCCTTTGTATTTTATCACCACTTATCCTTCCTTACCCCTATCACTCCTTATCTCACACTTTAATTTCACCACTAACAATTCTTTTAACAACAGCAAAACAATGAATGTTTATTTGTTGAACAATATAACGTTATAATAGTAATACTTAGCATGAGAATCGTTTAGAGTTTTGTTATCAACACTTCTCTAACTAACTTTAATCTTCTTCTTCTTCTTCGTACGCTGTCAAACGTCAACCTGTATTTTTCGAAAATAGCAGCGGTCATCCTGGGGCTGTCGACACTGCCATAGAGCTTATCTAGTATTGCCACTGGTGATGGCCACATGTGCTGGTCCTCGTATTGTCCTCGTATGTCGTGCAGTTTTGCAGCAGATGTTCAGCGGTCATTTTCCCTGTACCACAAGTGCATTCGTCAGTGCCACCTATCTTCAGTTTATTGAATAGGTGGTACCTCAGTCTATTGTTGCCAGTGCGAAGTCTGAAGACCACGACCTGCTCTCTTCTGTTCAACTGGTAATAGGCATCATTTTTGTGTGTAGCGAGTATGTTCTGTTTCCCATTTGGCCATGCATCTGGCTCTAATAAACCTTTTGGACTCTTCGTAGGTCACATTAGAATCTGGTTGTGGTAGTCTTGAACCTTCTTTTGCCAGTCTGTCTGCCTCCTCGTTGCCTTGGATGTTACAGTGGGATGGAACCCACTGTACCACTACTCTTTTTGGTGCAGACTGCTGGCATAGTTCACAGAGTACTGCTCTTAAATCATTAAGTTCAATATTTTTCTGGATTTTTAGTGCTGTGGCTACGGCCAGTGCATCTGTAAACAGGACTATCTGGCTTTCATTTCCTTTGCCTGTCAGCATTTCTTCTACTGCAGCCCTCAGTGCCTCTGCCTCCGCTCTGAAATTCCTTGAGTATTTTCCAGTTGCCACTGACAGTGTTATTTTTCTACCACTTGGTAGGCTCAGAAATACCCCTGCCCCTCCGTTCTATGTTGTGTTTGTTACAGAACAGTCGGTATATGCATGGGCCCAGTCCATGCTTGGGTAGTTTTTCGTTATGTACCTCAAGGTTATATCTCTTCTTTCTTTTTCAGTCTGGCTGTTCTTGTTTCCAATACCTGGTATATTTTCTACCACCTCCGGAATGATATGCTGCTGCCAGGTTGGTTTGCGTACTGTAGGGATGGGCTTTGGTGTTGTCAATGTGTTCATAGGGTCTTCGCTCATCTTTGCTTTGCCTATTTCTGGAAAGTTTCTCCGCTTTAGTTTACCATTTCCAAATCTATTTAGTCTCTGGTGCATTGGATGGTCTGTCAGTCTTCTTAGTTTCTCTGCTTGCTGCTGTGCTCTGCAGTCTCTTCTGTCGGTCATGGATTGCAGATTTGTAATCTTTTCAAGTTCTACAATTGGCGTTGACTTCATGCTTCCTGTTATAACTCTCATGGCTTGGTTTTGAAGTTTGTTAATTTTATCAAAGTTCCCCTTTGCTGCTGTTGTCCATGCCGCAATGCCATACTCGAGAACTGGTCTCACTCTTTCAGTGTACAGTTTCTTTAGTATACTTTTGTCTGCTCCCCAGCTTGTGCCAGCAAGTTTTCTCATGATTGCCATTCTTTGTCTGGCTCTCATTCGGTTTCTCTCCATCTGACTTTTCCATGTCATGCGCCGATCAAATGTGACTCCCAGGTAGTTCGGGTTGTCGTTTGCCGTTAAGACTTAATTTGGTGTTTTGGGGTTTGTTTGATAGCGAGAATATCGTACATGTCGTTTTTTCCTCATTTATTTTGACCAGCCATGAGTTCGCTCACTCCTCCAACGATGTTAGAGCCTGCTAGATCCGATTGCTTGCTATGGTGAGATTTTTCTCAGCCAGATCGTCTGCAAATATGGAGCTGTAGACTCTTCTTGGTATATTCTCTGAGATGTTGTTTATATACACCAGGAAAAGTGTGGGTGACAGTACTCCCCCCTTGGGGTACTCTCTGCTCAAGTGTCCCCTTTTTGCTCATCTGTCCTTGTACTTGAACTCTGGCTGTTCTGTTTTCGAGGTAGTGGCTGATCCAAATGTAAATTTTCCCACAAACTTCACTTCTTCGTAGCTTGACTTTAAGTCCCTCTTACCACACCTTGTCAAAAGCCTTCTCTAAATCCACCCAAACCGCTACTGTATGCTTGTTCTCCTGGTAGGCATCCTCTATTTCCTAGGGTATGAGAGTGATCTGGTCCTCAGTAGATCTGTGCTGTCTAAAGCCTGCTTGCTGTGGAATTAGTATGTGTTTTTCATCCAGATGCCACATCAGTCTGGTGTTTATCATACTCTCCATCAGTTTTCCTACACAGCTCAGTAGACTGATAGGCCTGTATCCATTTGGATCTGTTCTATCTTTTTCTTTCTTTGGTACTGGTATAAGTACAGCGTCTTTACATGCCTGCGGTACAATTCCTCTTTTCCAGCTTTGGTTCAGGACTGATAGTAACTTCCTCTTTGCTGTTTGGCCCAACCCCATCAGCATTTCGTTTGTTACCCCATCTTTTCCGGGCGATTTCGTTTTCTTTAAAGTTCTCATGGCCTCTTCCATTCCATTCATTGTTAGTTTTGCCATCATGGGCTCCTCTGGTGCCATATTGATGGCTCTTTTGTTCTTCAATAATGTCTGTATGCCTGTCTGTAGGGACATCAATGTGTTTGCTCTGGCATAATGTTCTATAAAGGCGTTTGCTGTCTTTTTTCCAGTAAGCATGTTGTCGCCCTGCTTGATGGGGATTTGTTTATTTGATGGTGTTTCATCTGTCATGGCTCTGACTAACTTCCATAGTTTGTTCCCTTCTTTATCTAAATTTAGGCTTTCTGTTTTGTTTTTCCAGCTGTCTCTTGTTATTTGGTTTTAACTAACTATAATGATATTTAAGAGTTGGTGTAATTAACAGAGATCTTTCTCTTGCACTAAATTTACCCAGAGTTCTATCACGTGGTCGGATCTAGAAATTATTCTATATACCGTCTATACCTCTGTGCGTTGATGCAATGCTGTGTAGCTACTTGTTCTCAGTCCTAATCTCTCTGCCCTCACTTCTCTGGTAGCCTGATGTCCCACCTCTCATCTTATACAACCTAGATGTCTTCTGAGCCTCTTGTCTCGTCTCAACGCCAGGAACTCGGTGACACATGTGACACGACGTGTTGTCCAGGACGACAGCTTCGTGTTGAAGCAACACGTTTCTCTCCGACGAGAATGCAGACGAATGCCACTCAGGGACTTTAATGTCAGGTCACGAGTGACAGGTGTTAGCGACGACTCGAACATAACATCATACACAGACAGATTATTACACGTGCCTAGTCTCTCGTTGCATTTCAGTGTTGGTCTGCTTCGGTGGCTTCTAATTCGATCTCTCTGTTCTTCTGTAGTCTATTTTAGCTACTGCTCTGGTCTATATCCTACCTACTAACTGCACGGTAGTCTTCTCTTCTCTGCTCTTTCTCATCTCCCTAGAACCCTCACCCTGCAGCTTGTATTCTGTGCTACTCGCTTTGGTCAATGACTTGTGTTTGTCTTGAGTTCATTCCCGTGTCGCTTAAGAACCGATACCTTATTTTTAACCTACTATATGACTTAGAAGGTCGTGGAATTCCCGGTAGAATCGTGGTAAGGTAACCATTTTGAAACCATTTAAACTGCATTGTTTGAGAGTTAAGGGCAATGCCCCGTTCAATTAACTGAACCTCTCGGACAAAGTTCTCAAATGATCCTTGGGTACCACGAACGGTATTTTCAAGGCTATATATGGACGTATATATATATAGTGAGTTATTTTGTTGGTCATTTATAAATATATAGTGAGTTATTTTGTTGGTCATATATATATATATATATATATATATATATATATATATATATATATATATATATATATATTTATATATATATATAGTGAGTTATTTTGTTGTATTACCACATTCACAAGTGTTATGCTGTGTGTTATTTACGATTTTCTTGAACTAAAACATATCTTTTAGCTAAACATAATACTATACTTTGCTATCCGACGAATTTCGCTAATCAAGGGTGTTCTGGCCAAACCTGTCGGATATGAAGAGAAGTATTTGACAATTCAAACTAAATCCAGGGTCTACATGTGCTTCCCACACTCCATCCCCAACCGCAGTGTTCTGGGGGACTACGTTAGCCTTTGTGTCAAGGCCATAATGCTAAACTGTTATGCACCTTGTCTCTCAACATTTTATAGGTAATCCCAATCAGAATGTTGTTATTTTCCGGAGGGTTACTTGCCCATGTTTCAAGGTGGCTCAGATGGAGAGTAAAGATTAGCAGCACTGTACCTTCCCAGGCAAATATAATAGGCAGCTAATGAGGGAGGTGCATGGTGCAAGCTACTACATCCTGCAGAAACTGCAAACTAATATCTTATCTCAAAATCCTTGCTGAATGACGAAACTCCATCAAACAAACAAATTACCATCAAGCAGGGTGACAACATGCTCACTGGAAAAAAAGCTGCAAACGCCTTTGTTGAACATTATGCCAGAGCTAACCACATCGATATCCCTGCAGATAGGCATACATACATTAGGGAAGAACAAAATGGGCACGACAACATCAATATGGCACCAGAGGAGCACATGATGGCAAAACTAACAATGAATGAAATGGAAGAGGCCATGAGAACTTTAAAGACAAAGAAATTACCCGGAAAAGATGGGGTAACAAACGAGATGCTGATAGGGCTGGGCCAAACAGCAAAGAGGAAGTTGTTATCAGTCCTGAACCAAAGCTGGAAAAGGGGTATTGTACCTCAGGCATAGAAAGATGCAGTACTTATACCAGTACTAAAGAAAGGAAAAGATAAAACAGATCCAAATGGATACAGGTCTATCAGCCTACTGAGCTGTGTAGGCAAACTGAAACACCAGACTGATGTGGCATCTGGAAGAAAAAAACATACAAATTCCACAGCAAGCAGATGATCAGATCACCCTCATAGCCCAGGAAAAAGAAGATGCCTACCAGGAGAAAAAACACACAGTAGCGGTTTGGGTGGACCTAGAAAAGGCATTTGACAAAGTCTTGAAAGGGACGTAAAGTCACGCTACGAAAAAGTGAAGTTTGTGGGGAAATGTACAAATGGATCAGTCACTACCTCAAAAACAGCCAGAGTTCAAATACAAGGGCAGATGAGCAAACAGGTGACACTAGAGCAGGGAGTACCCCAAGTGGGAGTACTGTCACCCACACTCTTCCTGGTGTATATAAATAACATAACACAGAATATGCCAAGAAGAGTCCATAGCTCAATGTTTGCAGACGATCTGGCTATGTGGACCTCTGAAAAAAATCTCACCATAGCAAGCAATCGGATGCAGCAGGTCCTAACATCGCTGGAAGAGTGGGCGAACTCATGGCTGGTCAAAATAAACGAGGAAAAAACGACATGTACGATATTCTTGCTATCAAACAAACCCCAAAAACACCAAATTAAGTCATAACGGCAAATACCTGCAGCCAAACGACAACCCAAACTACCTGGGAGTCACATTTGATCGGCGCATGACATGGAAAAGTCAGATCGAGAGAAACCGAATGAGAGCCAGCACTAAAAAGCCAGAAAAATACTGAACTGTCAACTATGCCAGCAGTCCTCACCAAAAAGGGTAGTGGTACAGTGGGTTCCATCCCACTGCAACATCCAAGGCAACGAGGAGGCAGACAGACTGGCAAAAGAAGGTACAAGACTACCACAACCAGATACTAGTGTGACATACGAAGAGTCAAAACGGCTTATTAGAGCTAGATACATGACCAAATGGGAAACAGAACATACTGGCTACACACAAAAAACGATGCCTATTACCAGTTTAAAAGAAGAGAGCAGGTCGTGGTCTTCAGACTTCGCACTGGCCACAATAGACTGAGGTACCACCTATTCAACACATTGAAGATAGGTGGCACTGACGAATGCTCGTGTGGTACAGGCAAAATGACCGCTGAACATTTGCTGCAAAACTGCCCGACATACGAGGACCAGAGAAAGCAGATGTGGCCATCACCAGTGGCAACACTAGACAAGCTCTATGGCAATGTCGACAGCCTCAGAATGACAGCTGCTTTTTTCGAAAAAATAAAGGTTCACGCCTGACAGCGTAAGAAGAAGAAGAAGAAGAAGAAAATCCTGGAATTCAATCAGGCGCGTATGTCTGATGTCAGGTAGCCAAATTTGGCTCTTGTGTCTTAGTGTACCCTGTTTGACCCAGCGCCTCCCTTCAGGCCATCTCTCGGCGTTAACCTCGAGCTCCCGCTAGGGCAGCTAAAGTTGAAGGGTCACTAGGACGTCACTCTGGGTGTCCATCTGTTGCCCGACATGCGCACCACATGGCCTGAATCTGTTGAGGATGAAATGGGTGCTCTTTTTATTGATTTGTGGGTCAACTGCAACGCTTGTTTTGCTGAACTCATTCAGGCTTTTCTCCGCTTCTTTGAACGTTGTGACTATGTACACATCAAACATGAGATGAGTGAACATTTCTCCGTCTATGTTTATGCATTTATCTCCACAGTCCAGGTGTTTAAAGACCTCATCAGGGGCCACCGCGAACAGCTATAGAGAGACTTTATCCCCATGTCGGACGCCATGTCGTGTGGGTATGGTGATCGGTTTATGGAACAGGGTGATATCTGTTGTACACCCGGTGATTATCTCCCCTATCAGTTGAGCATATTTTTCTCAGGGCATTCAGCACCGCAGTTATTTTGATGCTTTCGAAGGTCTTTTCATAATCCACGAACACAAGGCATAAAGACATCTGTACTTCATGCACCCTATCCATTAATTGGTTGATTGTCTGGACGTGGTCGGTGGTTGAGAAGTCTTGCCTGAAACCTGGCTGCTCTAGTTGTTAGTTTCATCCAGTAGCTTCTGTAGTCTGTTGACGATTGCTTTAGTGAAGAGTTTATAAATGAAAGAGAGCAGACGGCCATTTGTAAGGTTTTCCTGGTTCTCCTGTTATGAATTAAAATGGTTTTGATTGTTCGGAAATTTGACATTCGTTTAGACAAATGTTGAACAAAGGATCTAAACGCCGCACTCGTGTGTCCCCGACAGCCTGAGTTACGTCCCTTGTGATTCCGTCTCGTCCTGGGACTGTACTTGCTTTTAGTTTTTTTTTATTGCATATATAACGTCATCTGATTCCATGTTTGGTACCAACACCGATTCGGTGTTATATGGAAATTAGGTAATTACCCACTTTGATGCGAAGAGGTCGGTGTAGTACCTCTGACATTCTGCCTCTAGTTCTGTCCAATCCGTCACACTGACATCGCCCGCATCTTTTAAGTCCTACTAGTCATTGATTGGTGAAAACGTTTCCTGCTAAACAAAACAGAAAGAAGAACTCTATACATCAAGGTAGATGAGAACCAACAGAACTGTGACAGTTACTGCTAGACTAACAACATGATGCAGCCCCCCCCCCCCGCCCCCTTTCCGACTCACCCATAAACATGCACACAAATACAAAACACCCGCACATAAAGCACATATTTGTGAACGAAACGAATAGTAATATATGCAGACTATGAATTTCCTCTAACCGATCAGACTAACCAAAAAATACGAATTATAACTGTTTTCTAACCAATGAGACAAGAAAACCAAAGGTATAACTGTTTTCTAACCAATGAGACACGAAAACAAAAGGTGTAACTGTTTTCTAACCAATGAGACAACTTAACATTAAATTACTTTCTTCTAACCACTCAGCCAAGTAAGCTGGACATGACGCTCGCTACCTTAGCGATCAGACAAAAGAACAGAAATATTACTTCCTTATAAAGAATCAGACAAAGGAACACAAACATGACTTTCAAACATGACTTTTTTCTAAACAATCAGACAAAAGAACACAAACATTACTTTGTTCTAAACAATCAGACAAAAGAACACAAACATGACTTTTTTCTAAACAATCAGACAAAAGAACACAAACATGACTTTTTTCTAAACAATCAGACAAAAGAACACAAACATGAATTTTGTCTAAACAATCAGACAAAAGAACAGAAAGATTGCTTTTTTCTAAACAATCAGACAAAAGAACACAAACATGACTTTTTTCTAAACAATCAGACAAAAGAACACAAACATGACTTTTTTTTCTAAACAATCAGACAAAGGAACACAAACATGACTTTTTCTAAACAATCAGACAAAAGAACACACACATGGCTTTTTTCTAAACAATCAGACAAAAGAACACAAACATTTCTTTTTTTCTAAACAATCAGACAAAACAACACAAACATGACTTTTTTCTAAACAATCGGACAAAAGAACACAAACATGACTTTTTTCTAAACAATCAGACAAAAGAACAGAAAGATTACTTTCTTCTAAACAATGAGACAAGAGAATAGAAATATTACTTTCATCTAAGTAAACAGATAAAAGATCATAATATTACTTTATTTCTAAACAAACAGACAAGAGAACACGCTATGACTTTATTCTAATCAGTTAGACAATAGAATTTTACATTACTTTCTTCTAACCGATCAGACACGTACAAAACAGTTATGACTTTCTTCTAACCAATCAGACAAGTGAAGAGGAGTTATGACTTTCTTCTAACCAATCAGGCAAGTGAAAAGGAATTTTGACTTTTTCTAACCAATCAGAAAAGTGAAAAGGGGTTATGACTTTTCCTAACCAATCAGACAAGTGAAAAGGAGTTATGACTTTCTTCTAACCAATCATACAAGTGAAAAGGACTTTCTCTTAACCAATACGAAAAATCGCTTTAAAATACAATTTATCATCATGACGTGCCCTTTTTCTCCTGTTGGAGCAAGGGTCACTCCTAAAGTTGGTCTCCTTGCGACATGTCCATGCCAAAACGTGCGTGTGCTGTGATTGTAATGAATGATAATAGTAGAAATAACTTATGTGCCAGTTTGTCTTATATGAGAATGATAGCATAACGAGAGCATATTATATTTGTGTATACTTGTTCGACCAATATAACTGACATCTGCTCAACTGACCTGGCTAGAATGTTTCTGTGCACGTGCATTTTCCGACCATCTTGGGGGAACACCATAGTGACGTCACAGAAAAGTCCTTTTGATCGAAGATCCTCTAACTGGGGTCCTAATTCCACCATTGCGCATGCCCAGCTTTAATTCAAATGATTCATAAATATATTGTGTTAAATGACGCGGATGAATTTATATAAATAATCATACAACGAAGGGAAATCCATGTAACTGTATTACAACTCTATTTTTCTGCTTCTAAAAACCAGAAATTAAAAAAAGAGAAAAAAAAGGAAGAAACGATTATTGGTGGACTCACGATAAATAAACCACATAATGCAGTGAAACATCATTTATAGCAGACAAAAAACTCCACCAAAACAGAAACGGTCTACAGAAATGGGTATATAAAAAAGGACACATTTGTAAGTCTTCTTCTTCTTCTTCTTCTTCTTCTTCTTCTTCTCATCTTAATCGCTCCTCTTCTACCTCTTCGGCTGTAGATGCAATTTTGTGTACATACATGTCGTCAAGTGTACAGACAAACATGTGTATTGCTGTGTAGTGCGCGGACATAACAGAATAAAAGCTAATATAAGTCAAAGATAATGTTAGCACGAAACGTCAAGGTATCCACTAATGACGTAACAAAAGTCAAGAAAGCCATGTTGGATGACGTGATTGAAATTAGCCTATCTGTGACGTCAAAGTGCAGACGGGAGCATTGATACGTCATGTACAAGCACAATTGTTCTACGAATGCCAGTCTTCAAAAATGAATAAGGGCACAGAACAAGAAATGTATGCGTGGGAACTTTGGTTTATGAAAAGAATTGCACGTACAAACAGTTCATCTAGATGGACAGAAAGTATGTATTACAGCTTCAATTAACACATTTTTTTTCTAAATAAAATAAAACACTAGCTGGTAACATTAGACTTGTTAATGAGGGTCTGCAAGGATTAACGACAGCATCAACATTCGAGGTAAAACTGAAGGAGGGGAATACACAACGCTAATGTTTGCCATGACAAGCTAGCTAGGAAAACCAGGTGTACTAGAGTGTTAGAGAAAAGAAAAGCACTGTTCATTGTACATGATGATAGTATTTAATGAGATTTCATAATTGATCCATAGTTTATGGGAGAACACGGCCGCCCAATGTGGACATAATCTTTGGGAAATGGGCAACCTCTGAGAGGAGAATGAAGTCCTGCACCGATGTGTGTGAGGCTATGATCATGGATCTCACGTTCTAGGACGATTCCGCCCTCAACAACTTGCTCGGAATAAGATATGCAGTCCACCAGGCCGACGTTTTGGGTGGCTTGCAGTAACTTTGGTCTCATTATCAACAACAGGAACACGGGAGGCACTATTCCAGTCTGTCCCTAGGGAGCCGAACATCAAACCAACCATTACTGTATAGAACTAACGTCTCCAGGCACTACCCTCACCAGAGAGGCGAATATTGATTATGAGGTCCACAACATGATTGCTAAGACGAGCTCTGCATTTGGGAGGCTTCAAGAAAACGTCTGGACAGACAAGACGTCAATGTCGCCACCAAGGTAAAAGTGTATCGTGCTATAGTATTACTCACTCCGCTGCATGTGAAACATGGACAGCACACAGCAGACATACCAGACAGCTAAATCGTTTTCACATGATCTGTCTGCTTTGGCTGCTCAGGATCAAGTGGCTGGACAAGGTGTATAACTCTGACATTTCTAGCAAGATTAACATGTTGCGTAACCGTACACTTTTGCCAATATTTCAGCTATCACGGGCGAAGCCCCAAGCAGCTGTTGTACGGTCAGCTCACAAGAGGCAGACACTCACCAGTGGGACAGACATAACGCTACAGAGACTCATAGAAAGTGTCTCCGGAAAGCTTCAATATTGATGCCACTTTCTGGGAGTTGCTTGCGGAGAATCATACCACCTGGCGAGCTAGTCACATGGAAGGTGCTCAGATCGCAGGGAGCAAAGCCATCCTGGGGTTTCAGCTTTAGGCGAGCTGCCAGAGAATACAAAAAGCACGACGACTCCACAGTCGGCTGACTCCCGACATGTGTGGCCAGAATATGGCAGGTAATGCCGTTCTATGGCTGGTTTTTAAAGCCATAAGAGAACACATTTCGAAAGCACAAGTCTGACGCTGTCGCCATCTTCGATTTCATTGTCAATGAGCAACTATTCCTACTATTATTATCAGGACACGGACATTTATTAGAAAGAAGCAACAAAAGAAGTCAAGTACGTTCTTCAGGCTGTTACCGTTCTTCCTGCCAGATGACTTTCTCTCTCATGTCTAGGCAATATTGGCCTGTGTCAGATATGTTCTGAGGCATCGATATCCCACAACTGACAACCTTTTCTTTGAAACTGACTGCCTCCATATTGTGCACACTTTCAACGTTCTGTCGACACTAATTGCTGCCCACGTCACTAACAAAACACACATTGTTTGACACTCTTTCCCGCGATCTACCATAGCTTCCGGGACGGTAAGACTGTTTAGTTTTCTCAGTTCTCTTTGCAGTAAACAATGCGAAATGTGTGCGTGTGTGGGTCTCAGCAATGTCTGCTTGCACATTATCATAAATAAACGCACTTTTCTCATATTTATTGATACCGTATGTCAATGTGCTGTCAACAATATTACCTTCTTAATAGTAAAATGAAAACCTATGAAATGTTTGGATTATTTGGCGCCCTTCAATTAAACTCGATTTGGTTGATCTCTTGGCCACGATTTGTGTTGAAAGAAGCACTTTCTAGATAGAGGTTCCAGTGGCTTAGGAGAAGTTGAAACTTCTCATCTCCCTGTGTTGAGTCCTGTTGTCTGGCTGTCTGTAAATGAAATCAACTCTCTGTTCGAAAACATGATGGTTGCCGTGGCACAATGTTTAGGCTTAGTGACGCCTTCACCAAGGATGCAGACAAATTTGCCTACGTCATTGTGCCACGCCCACACACATAAAAATGGTGGACAGGGATCTAAAGACTTTCTATGTTGGTATTGAGAAACTGTGATGTGGTATTACAAGTGTCGATAAAATCACATCCTCTCAATGTCACAGTTTGTAATGAAGAAAAAAAAGTAGAACTATTTTGTTACATCTGAGATACTGTCACAAATATACTTGCCTCTTCTACATCAATCTCCATTTACAGTGCCAGGTAAGGACAGTATCAGTAGGCCTAAAGATATACCTAACAGTTCTTGTTGCATTTTAGAGTTGTGATGCATTGTGGGGGGGGGGGGGGGGGGGCAGCTGTAGCAAGATCACGAGTGTGAAGGGGGGGGGGAGGGCAGTTGTAGCAACATCACGAGTGTGAGGGGGGGGGCAGTTGTAGCAACATCACGAGTGTGTGGGGGGGGGCAGCTGTAGCAACATCACGAGTTTGAGATGGGGGGGGGGCAGTTGTAGCAACATCACGAGTGGTAGGGCACTTGTAGCAACATCACGAGTGGGGGGGCACTTGTAGCAACATCACGAGTGGTCCGGCACTTGTAGCAACATCACGAGTGGTAGGTCACTTGTAGCAATATCACGAGTGTGTAGGGGTGGGGCAGTTGTAGCAACATCTCGAGTGTGTGTGTGGGGGGGGGGGGCTGTTGTAGCAACATCTCGAGTGTGTGGGAGGGGGGGGCTGTTGTAGCAACATCTCGAGTGTGGGGGGGGGGGCTGTTGAAGCAACATCTCTCGAGTGTTTGGGGGGTGTGGGGGCTGTTGTAGCAACATCTCGAGTGTGGGGGCTGTTGTAGCAACATCTCTCGAATGTGGGGGGGGGGGGGCTGTTGTAGCAACATCTCGAGTGTGGGGGGGGGGCTGTTGAAGCAACATCTCTCGAGTGTTTGGGGGGTGGGGGGGCTGTTGTAGCAACATTTCGAGTGTGGGGGCTGTTGTAGCAACATCTCGAGTGTGGGGGTGCTGTTGTAGCAACATCTCTCGAATGTGGGGGGGGGGGGGCTGTTGCAGCAACATCTCGAATGTGTGACAAGACACACATGAGGAACTAACACCTGGACGCACTGGAGAGAACGCGGTGATGACAAGACTTATAGTAGCAATGAATTCTAACAATTTAACCAAACTGCACTAGATTTGAGTCGAGAGGAAAAGTGAAAAGTGGCAGGCATCAAAGAGTGGCATGCGAAAAGGTAAGAATTGAGGCAAATGGCAGATGAAGTTTGCTGAAACTACTAACAAGTAGGAGTGAGAATGGTTTCGACTAACAGGTAAGGCTGAAGTGGGTAACGACTAACAGGTAAGTCTGAGAGAGATTGAGACTAACAAGTTAGGCTTATGGGAGGAGTGTGTGGGGGTGGAGATTAATAGGTAAGGGTGACGGATATGAAGACTAGCAGGTAGGACTAAATGAGGCAGTCTAAAGTAGAAACTAATTGAGTGTGGCCTCCGCTGTCATTTGCTGACAGGGGATGGGAAACGAAAGGTGACGTGATAACAATTACATTGTCTAACTCAAAGAAATAAATATAACAGAATGCAAATGCAGACCACATTAAAGGACCCCGCCGAGGCTCTAAAGAACGTCCCCTTAACAATGTAAAAACAGACATATGAGGACCAAAAAAATGTAAAAACGTAGCTTCCAATGTGTCTTGCAGCCATGACATCCACACAATTAAACAGCGCCACCACACCTTCTCTTGTAATGATTGTGTATAAAACATCCATCTGGCCAGGTGCGTGAAACGATCACAAAGATGAATTCAACATACAGCAGCAGGTCGAAACACTTCCGGAGGGGAAAGACGTTTGGTATATTCTCCGAAGAGGTTGATCCGCGAGATGAGTTGACACCACTTCCCTTTCAACGTCTGCGCTTGCAGGTCGTGTATCCAGGTAGATACATTTCGTGGGCATGTACTGGAGGGTCTGCAGAGAGCTCAGGGTGAGTTTTATTTCTAGATGCCAGCTATATTTTTCATTACAAAGTTATCTTCCGTATTGCACTGCCTCGTCGCATTCTTTCGCTGTCATTTTGGCTGGATGATGTCGTCTTTGCCACATTTACATTTGGGGTACGCAAGAAATACCTTGGTCGATTACATAATGCGAGCTATAAATAAATTACATGGCGTAGGTTCTATGTAGATTACATGATATGGACTAATCATCATTACGATTCGCTGGATTTTATGAAGTCTAGTGATGGCTGACTCTGTAAACATATGCAGTACCTTTACAGACTGACAATAACTGCGCTTTTTAAGCATAATTAGTTTGTTTAAATTGGCACATTGAATAACGTTTATTTGTATAGTCTGCCTAAATTGGAACATTGAATAACGTTTATCTGTATAGTCTGCCTAAATTGGAACATTGAATAACGTTTATCTGTATAGTCTGCCTAAATTAGAACATTGAATAACTTTTACATGTATCGTCTATCTAAATTTGAACATTGAATAACTTTTACCTGTAAACTTTGCCTAAATTTGAACATTGAATAACTATTACCTGTAAACTTTGCCTAAATTTGAACATTGAATAACTTTTACCTTTAAACTTTGCCTAAATTTGAACATTGAATAACTTTTACCTGTATTGTTTGCCTAAATTCGAACATTGAATAACTTTTACCTGTATCGTCTGCCTAAATTGGAACATTGAATAACTTTTACCTGTACAGTGAGCCTAAATTGGAACATTGAATAACTTTTACTCGTATAGTGTGCCTAACACAATTACAACGTTCCAGGTTCGATTCCCACTTGTGTCCAGTTTGGCAGCCATTGGGTTTTTTCTCGGGCTCATGCTCCTCCAGGTACGAAAAGTAATGGCAACCGACTGTACTGCACTTGCCAAGAAACTTATGACAGCCAAATAGGTGGCGGTTGTTAGAAGCAATGTTTTGTTAAACGACATGCGTACTTAGTGTGCCTAAATTGGAACATTGAATAACTTTTACCTGAATCGTGTGAGCTGCAGTGTGGTTTTATTTTTCACCTGTCGGCCCAGTGCATTCGACTTCAGCACGCATTTTCTAATTTTCTTCCTCCGGGGTAACGGCCGATGCTGTGATGGGGATCGAACCCAGCACCTTCGGCTTGTGAGCCATGTCACTTAACCACTAGCCCACGCCGTCCCCCCAAACACTTGTATTAGAGACTGTTTTACTGCAAAGCCTAAAACTTGCTCTCTTTTCGTTGAGGTCTTTCTCTTGCCAGTAGAACACGTCATCTTTCTCCGTCCTTGGCCCCGAGCTCGCTAACCGAGTTTCTTCGAGTGCTGCCATGACCACATGGGGTCTTTTCGGTTCATCATTAACTATTCGTGTCTTTCTGACACCGCTAATATCATGCAGGTTGACAGATAGTCCAGCTAGAATGGTACGGACAGCAACCCAGTCAGCATAGTACGGACATTCCACCATCCCAGTTTAACTGTTGATGCACGTGTTGTATCGACACGGCATGGAAGAACTCTACAAGTCATAAGCTCGGGCCTCCTTCTATGGAGAACAAGATGTTGCCCGGGCAGCAGCCCCCACACCCCCTATCCGTCTCTATGCATAAGCTCGGGCCTCCTTCTATGGAGAACAAGATGTTGCCCGGGCAGCAGCCCCCACACCCCCCTATCCGTCTCTATGCATAACCTCGGGCCTCCTTCTATGGAGAACAAGTTGTTGCAGGGCAGCAGCCCCCACACCCCCCTATCCGTCTCTATGCATAAGCTCGGGCCTCCTTCTATGGAGAACAAGATGTTGCCCTGGCAGCAGCCCCCACACCCCCCTATCCGTCTCTATGCATAAGCTCGGGCCTCCTTCTATGGAGAACAAGATGTTGCCCGGGCAGCAGCCCCCACACCCCTCTATCCGTCTCTATGCATAAGCTCGGGCCTCCTTCTATGGAGAACAAGGTGTTGCCCGGGCAGCAGCCCCCACACCCTCCTATCCGTCTCTATGCATAAGCTCGGGCCTCCTTCTATGGAGAACAAGATGTTGCCCGGGCAGCAGCCCCCACACCCCCCTATCCGTCTCTATGCATAAGCTCGGGCCTCCTTCTATGGAGAACAAGATGTTGCCCGGGCAGCAGCCCCCACACACCCCTATCCGTCCCTATGCATAAGCTCGGGCCTCCTTCTATGGAGAACAAGATGTTGCCCGGGCAGCAGCCCCCACACCCCCTATCCGTCTCTATGCATAAGCTCGGGCCTACTTCTATGGAGAACAAGATGTTGCCCGGGCAGCAGCCCCCACACCCCCCTGTCCGTCTCTATGCATAAGCTCGGGCCTCCTTCTATGGAGAACAAGTTGTTGCCCTGGCAGCAGCCCCACACCCCCCTATCCGTATCTATGCATAAGTTCGGGCCTCCTTCTATGGAGAACAAGATGTTGCCCGGGCAGCAGCCCCCACACCCCGCTATCCGTCTCTATGCATAAGCTCGGGCCTCCTTCTATGGAGAACAAGATGTTGCCCGGGCAGTAGCCCCCACACCCTCCTATCCGTCTCTATGCATAAGCTCGGGCCTCCTTCTATGGAGAACAAGTTGTTGCCTGGGCAGCAGCCCCCCCCCCCCCCCCCCCCCCCCCCCCCCACCCTATCCGTCTCTATGTAGATAATTGATCCAAGAGACCAGACAGCCTATACAGACTTACATCAGGGACGCCGTAGAAGTCCCCAGATTAGCAATGCAACCACCACTAGACTGCCTAAGGGACACTAATTTCAAATGTGTTCTCAGGGTTCACTCCCGAAGCCTTTGCCGTGAACATGTATCCCACAAGACAATTGGGGCACTCAGCCGTTATTGCCATAACAGTTTGTTAGACTAGCTCAGCTTATGTCCAAACGGTCAATTTTCGGGTCGTGTGGCCAGTTATTTATTTTTTTCACGTCTCTATATGATGGAGGGTGCTGTTTAATGTCGTGGTCAAGTGTGCTTACTATTGTCCCAGAAAACTATAATTATATATGTCTTCACTCCGTTTCGAATAACATCACAAAAATAAGGAAAGGCTAGTTTGAATTGTTCTTGTGGAATGTATAACTGTCTGTGTGACTACTGATGAAATCTTGTGTACCGTTGTGTGAACACTCACTAAGTGTATTGTCCATGCTAACCGGCTATGACATCAGATTACAGAATATGTGGGAACTGAAGAAACAGGAGTCGAGCACGACCACCTTCGATTCGGGTGCCGTAGAAGTTGATCAGGCTGATGAGGTTGACGATGACAGCGCAGAGCACGAGGACAACTCCAGTACAGGTCGACGAGGTAGCCGGAAGTACGATGATCCCATGCTGAATGTGATGTGGAAAGAAGTCCAGGCAGAGAGACAAGTCAGTGCGCTCATTGACTTCAAGTTGGAACAAGACAGAAAAGCTTGGGGTAAGTGGAAGAATGCGAATTAGACGGATGTAATTCGGTCAGAATTCCCCTACACCGCCACAAGCTAATCGCAAACAACTTGTGTCATGTCAGAGGATTGTTTAGAAAGTGTTGCATATCACACCAGGTTGTTAGCGATGATTACGTCATATAATACCAGGTAGTTGTGGAGGAATACGTCATATGATATCACATACTGAGGCCTACGTCATATGATACCAGGTAGTTATGATTAATTACTTCATATCATATCAGATAGGGAGGATTACATAATTTCATACGGCGAAAAAATTAATGAAAAAAAATTTTAAGGTGATTAAATTTAAGTTTAATAAAAATTTTAAATGGGTATGATCAGATACCGCACCGAGACGAGAACACAAACAAAACCTACGTTACAACCAATAGGCCTTCATCAGGGACAACAAATAACAACAACACTGAACTAGCAAATCAACATATAAGGAACAAATTGTCTACTTATCTGATAGTAGACCCAGTCTGTCTAAGCGACTGGTTGGCTCGGAAGCTGGACTGAAAATGAAGGAGAGCTGTCAAATAAGGTGGCTAGGAGAACGTCATAAATGAGGGGGAATGGGCCAGATAAGCCGGTGGTGGCCAAATATGGAAACAGCCAAATAGTGATCCAAGTGGGAGAACAAACAGAAGGTGATATAGGCCGGGAAGGTGAGATTAATATAGGAGTGGGTTGGGTAGTACTGATAGAAGAAAAGAAAGGGGAGGGGGGTCAAAGGAAGACAAATAGATGGGGGCCAGTATGAGGGTTTAAAAAAAAGTATGGAAGATATTAATGCCATGCGGTTGGAGACAACCCAAGCTGGAGATAAGTCTATTCTCAAGGGCGAATCGATGACGATCGTCAGAGAAGCAAGAAACTAGACCAGTGACACTAACGTCAGCCTTACCCCGGTGCTCAGGACCATTGAAGTGGCTGGCAATTGGGGAACCAGTGCGGTTGCAGGTATCGTTGAGGTGTTGGCAGAAACGCTCCCGCAGTTCCATACCAGTTTCCCCAATGTATGTCATACCACACTGGCGGCAGATGATATCATTGATGAGGTTACGGGAATTGCATGTGAATCCCTCTGATGAAGAATTCTGGTTTGGGAAAGGTGATGGAGCGAGAGAGGATGACATAGGGCAGGTAACACAGTCACGTGCATTTTTGCACGGCCTGATGCCTGGAAGGCTATGAGGGCTGGTGTGTAGGCGACTACTGACCAGCAAGTCCCTCAGGTTTCTGTCCCGTTTGTAGGCGATAAGGTGGGGGGGGGGGGGGGGGGGGGGGGGGGATCGGGAAAAACTTTACGAGTGGCCGGATCAGAGTGAAGAATAGGGAGATGGCGGAATAGGATATCCTGGACAGAGGCGCAATGAGGGTGATAAGTGAGAACAAGTTTCACACGGTCAGAGAGAGAACAGTGAGTGGGAGTGAGGGAGTCGTGATGGGAGGAAAAAGGAGAGAGTGGTCTCATGTTACAGTCGCTTGTGGAAGAAGTCAAGCATCTCATGGACCCTAAGAAGAAAGTCGGAGGCGGTGAAGTTGGGAGAAAGGAAGCGAATCACGGCAGAATTGAGGATGGGAGGAAGTGTAGTGGAGGTAGTTGTGGGCGTCAGTGGGTTTGTAGTAGACAGTAGTGGAGAGTCCTGAAGGGCAGATAGAGACAGTGATGTCCAGAAAATGAACAGACGTGAGGGAAATATCAGACGTGAACTTGATCGAGGGATGGAAGTCATTGACAAAGTTGATAAAGTTTAGGAGATCCTTCTCAGACATGTCGGTAATGCCAATCCCATCGTCGATGTATCGATAATACATCAAAGAAAAAGGGCACTGGAATTGAAGTCAGATCAAGTATTCCAGGTAGCCCATGAAAAGACAAGCGTAGCTGGGGCCCATTCTGGTACCCATGGCTACACCGCTGATCTGGTCAAAGAACTGGCTATTAAACTCAAAGGTTTTGAGAGTAAGGACGAGTTCTGCCAGATGGACGATAGTAGACGTAGAGATAGATGGGTTAACCCTTCGATCAAGAAAGAAACGGAGGACCAATAAACCATCAGAGTGGGAGATGGAGGTGTACAGTGAACAGACATGGAGGGTCAATAAGCCATCTTAGTGGGAGATGGAGGTGTACAGTGAACAGACATGGAGGGCCGATAAGCCATCGGAGTGGGAGATGGAGGTGTACAGTGAACAGACATCAAGTAGGAAGAGTCGATAGAGGCGGTCAGAGGAGAGGACAATGGTAGAGAAAGTGGTTAAGGCGTGGTTAGTATCCTTGCGAAATGTGAGAAGATTCTCAACCATAGGCTGGAAGATACTATGCAGGAAGTAGGGTACCATTTCGGTGGGACAGGAACAATCAGAGGCAATAGGGCGACCGGGATTGTCGGGTTTATTAATCTTGGGCAGCATGTAGAATAAAGGCTTACCACGACAACTGTCAAAGATAATTGACATCATAATATCATACCATCTAGGGAGGATTACGTCATATCATACCAGGTAGGGCAATTACGTCATATCATACCAGGTATGGCAATTACGTCATATCATACCAGGTATGGAGGATTACGTCATATCATACCAGGTATGGCAATTACGTCATATTATACCAGGTATGGAGGATTACGTCATATCATACAAGGTAGGGCGGATTACGTCATATCATACCAGGTAGGGAAATTACGTCATATCATACCAGGTAGGGAGGATTACGTCATATCATACCAGGTAGTTAAGGAGGATTACGTCAAATCATACCAGGTAGGGAGGATTATGTCATTTCATACCAGGTAGGGAGGAGTATGTCATATCATACCAGGTAGGGAGGATTATGTCATTTAATACCAGGTAGTTGGGGAGGATTACGTCATTTCATACCAGGTAGTTAGGGAGGATTACGTCATATCATACCAGGTAGTTAGGGAGGATTACGTCATATCATACCAGGTAGTTAGGGAGGATTACGCCATATCATACCAGGTAGTTAGGGAGGATTACGTCATATCATACCAGGTAGTTAGGGAGGATTACGTCATATCATACCAGGTAGTTAGGGAGGATTACGTCATATCATACCAGGTAGTTAGGGAGGATTACGTCATATCATGCCAGGTAGTTAGGGAGGATTACATAATATTATACCAGGTAGGGAGGATTATGTCATATCATGCACGGGATTAAGCTAAAACTTCTGCATATCATATCAGAGGTTAAGGAAGGATTACATTGTACCATATAAGGATTTCAAAATTGAGGAAAAAGAAGTTCGCAGAGTAAAATAAATGTGCGTTAAACAACACTGTGCATAGACGATTATTGAGTTATTGAGGAAAGGGTGGGAGAGAACGCGATGCATGACTACATACCAAATACTTTAGAAAGGAGAGTATGGATATTTAGGAAAAACTATCATATCATCAAATGTAGACAGGTGCTATCAATGTGTAGATAAGTGTTGACGTACATCTATGTGCTATCAATGCGTAGACAGGTGTGGACGTACAGCTATGTGTTATCAATGTGTAGACAGGTGTGGACGTACAGCTATGTGTTATCAATGTGTAGACAGGTGTAAACGTACAGCTATGTGTTATCAATGTGTAGACATGTGTAAACGTACAGCTATGTGTTATCAATGTGTAGACAGGTGTAGACGCACAGCTTTGTGTTTTCAATGTGTAGACGTACATCTATGTGTTATCAATGTGTAGACGTATATCTATGTGTTTTCAATGTGTAGACAGGTGTGTACGTACAGCTATGTGTTACCAATGTGTAGACAGGTGTAGACGTACATCTATGTGTTATCAATGTGTAGACCAGGGTTTTCAACCTTTTCAGATTGCGATCACTGTTCACGTTTAATATCAAGTGCGCGAGCACCAGGCAATCTAATGGGTTTCATTATTAAAAAACAAAACATTTTTAAAACACTGACCGGGTTAATGACATCCTTCAGCGTGAAAGAAGTTCAGTGATGTCCAAGGAGAAGTCGCTTGTAGCTACACGTCAGAAGTTCAGTGATGTCCAATGAGATGTCGATTGTAGCTACACGTCAGAAGTTCAGTGATGTCCAAGGAGATGTCGATTGTAGCTACACGTCAGAAGTTCAGTGATGTCCAAGGAGATGTAGATTGTAGCTACACGTCAGAAGTTCAGTGATGTCCAAGGAGATGTCGCTTGTAGCTAGCTACACGTTAGAAGTTCAGTGATGTCCAAGGGGAATTTGCTTGTAGCTACAGGTCACGAGTTGAGTGATATCCAAGGATATGTCGCTTGTAGCTACACGTCAGAAGTTCAGTAATGTCCAAGGGTAAGTCGCTTGTAGCTACAGGTCACGAGTTCAGTGATGTTCAAGGGAAAGTCGTTTGTAGCTACAGGTCACGAGTTCAGTGATGTTCAAGGGTAAGTCGTTTGTAGCTACAGGTCACGAGTTCAGTGATGTTCAAGGGTAAGTCGTTTGTAGCTACAGGTCACGAGTTCAGTGATATCCAAGGGTAAGTCGCTTGTAGCTACAGGTGAACAGTCTCACAGATGTCAATCAGTTAATCGTGGTCGTGATTTGTTCTGGGGCTATTTCATTAGTGCGAAAGCTTTTCCGCACAGGTAGGTCGTCCCGAACATAGCCCGACATTCGAGAGAAACATTCCGCAGTATTTAGAACCTTTTTGTATCTTCTGCTTTCCAAAAGGTGATTACTTTGTCCTCTTTAAACACATATTTCAGCGCTAATGGCATCGAACTCGGCTATGTCTGAATTTTTGCTAACTGCTACACAAACTGTACGACAACCCTCCAGCCATTCTAAAGACCACTAATAGTATTCGTCCAGAAAGGTGTTCACTAAGGGGATCCTATTTCACCAAGTTTCTTCTCCTCATGCCTGGAGGCCATCATCAGTCAAAGGGATTGGACCCCCTTTATCAACATCAATAGCAAGCAACTTAACACCTCCGCTTCGTAGAGGACGTAGTGCTCATCACAGAAACAGCCAGAGATGTCAACCAGATGGTGGCCATGCTTTACAAAGTAGGGGAGACAAGCGGGTCTCGAGAAGAACACCTCCAAAACAAAAGGTCATGCGTAACCGTTACGCTACAAATGACCCAGTCATCCTCGATGGCAAGAATCTGGAGGATGTACAGGAGTACATCTACCTGGGACGCTTATTGAACACGCAGAACGACCTAAACCCAAAACTAACAAGGCGTCGTCGCGCGGACTGGGCGGCTTTCTTGTCAATAAAAACGGCACTAGACCATACCCACGACCAGAGTTTGCGCGCCGCGCTATTCAACTACCCAGTTTTATCTACAATGAGTTATACCGCCCACAGTTCTATCTACAATGAGTTATACCGCCCACAGTTCTATCTACAATGAGTTATACCGCCCACAGTTCTATCTACAATGAGTTATACCGCCCACAGTTATATCTACAATGAGTTATACCGCCCACAGTTCTATCTACAATGAGTTATACCGCCCACAGTTCTATCTACAATGAGTTATACCGCCCACAGTTCTATCTACAATGAGTTATACCGCCCACAGTTCTATCTACAATGAATTATACCGCCCACAGTTCTATCTACAATGAGTTATACCGCCCACAGTTCTATCTACAATGAGTTATACCGCCCACAGTTCTATCTACAATGAGTTATACCGCCCACAGTTCTATCTACAATGAGTTATACCGCCCACAGTTGTATCTACAGTGAGTTATACCGCCTACAGTTCTATCTACAATGAGTTATACCGCCAACAGTTTTACCTAAAATGTTTTACTTCACCCCACCTAGAGTACTCCTTATTTATGTCAATTCTCTGCCTTTTTTCGGTCTGTTTTACCTACAATGTGTTATACCACCCACAGTTCTACCTACAATGTGTTATACCGCCCACAGTTCTACCTACAATGTGTTATACCGCCCACAGTTCTACCTACAATGTGTTATACCGCCCACAGTTCTACCTACAATGTGTTATACCGCCCACAGTTCTACCTACAATGTGTTATACCGCCCACAGTTCCACCTACAATGTGTTATACCGCCCACAGTCCCACCTACAATGCGTTATGCAGCAGAAACGTGGACACTTACAAAAGAAATGGAGTCCAAACTCAGAGTGACCCAAGTCTCCCTCGAGAGACGCATGATCGGCCTACCGCTCCACATCCAACGATCGAAAGGTTTTCACAACACTGACGTACAGCAGATGCCATTGGTAAAGGATGCAGTTACACACGCAGACAAGGTAAAGCATTGCTGGGCTGGCTACCTGCTCCGGATAACTGATAACCACTGGAGCACAGCGACAGCAGCCAGGCACCCAAGAGACAGAAGACGACCAAGGGAAAGATCACTTACGGCGATAATATGATTCCCTCAAACTGAGAAACAATATCTACGATGCTTCAGACGGGAAACTTATCACCCACTGGTCCACCGTGGCCCAAGACAGAACACAATGGAAGCCAAGTTGGGACCCGCAGTGGCGTAACCGTCTCTGAGGAATGGGTCGTCCAGTAATATATGTGCTAATGGGGACTGGCGATCTATCAATTCAAGTACCCATGATGCAACGCAGGGCTGAGCCTGACCAGACTCGGAGAAACACACGAATGAAGTCAGCAGTGAAAATATTTCATAACATTGAGCGATAAATACTTTTACTGGCAGCAAACCCGCAACTTTACAACTTTCGGCTCGCCTAAAACATAATGTATGGATAGCAACATTATTTGTTTACCTTTGCAAAACAAAGTTTGAATTCAAAATTGGCTTCATGAGCGTTGGTGCTCCAAAACACGTTTTTAATTGCAGAACGTGAGCACCAAATGTCATTAGAAGAGCACCAGGTTGGGAACGCCTGGTTTAGACAGTTGTGGATATCTGACTCTGTGTCATCCATGTCAAGACAGTTGTGGATGTCTCTGTGTCATCCATGTCAAGACAGTTGTGGATATCTGACTCTGTGTCATCCATGTCAAGACAGTTGTGGATGTCTCTGTGTCATCCATGTCCAGGCAGTTGTGGATGTCTCTGTGTCATCCATGTCAAGACAGTTGTGGATGTCTCTGTGTCATCCATGTCAAGACAGTTGTTGATGTCTGACTCTGTGACATCCATGTCCAGACAGTTGTGGATATCTGACTCTGTGTCATCCATGTCAAGACAGTTGTGGATGTCTGACTCTGTGTCATCCATGTCCAGACAGTTGTGGATATCTGACTCTGTGTCATCCATGTCAAGACATTTGTAGATATCTGACTCTGTGTCATCCATGCCATGACAGTTGTGGATGTCTGACTCTGTGTCGTCCATGTCCAGACAGTTGTGGATGACTCTGTGTCATCCATGTCAAGACAGTTGTTGATGTCTGACTCTGTCATCCATGACCAGACATTTGTGGATATCTGACTCTGTGTCATCCATGTCAAGACAGTTGTGGATGTCTGACTCTGTGTCATCCATGTCAAGACAGTTGTGGATGTCTGACTCTGTGTCATCCACGTCAAGACAGTTGTGGATGTCTGACTCTGTGTCATCCATGTCCAGACAACTGTGAATGTACTAACTAATGTCTAATTTTTGTTGGCAACTAGCAACGTCCAGTTACAAGCTGACCAGTTTAGAGGGGAAGGGAGAGTCAGAGCTGATTCGTTTGTTGTTTGTGAACGCCAGCGAGCCTTATGAGGACGAGCGAATCAGCGTGGAGCACTGGGAGGAAATGAAAACAAGTAGGTTATTGATAGATAACGCGTTAGCATAGAACGATTATCGATCAGCTGGGTTCCTAGTTGATTAAATGTTCAATACAAACAGACGCCACTAATATATGAAGGCTCGTCCCAATATGTAACATATCGCTCAATGGATATCCTGCCTAAGGAAGACTTCCGCTTTGACAGAATCTGCAGGGCAGAAAATGGTCTTCTACTCACACACCCCCCCCCCCCCCCCCACAATCACCCGCCACCTCACCCCTCACTCACACACATGCACATACACACGTGCACACATGCTAACACATCCAACCACACACATACATTTAGGCACAAATTCATACCTATACACACTCACACACACACACACACACACAAGGGTACATTTATACACTCGACGCGCAGCTGTACACACAACCACACAAACAGGCACAATTTACATACACACTCATCGGTTCAAACACCGTATTCAAGCACAAATCCACACGCATACACATTCAGGTACGTATAGACACCATACATCATGAACAGATACACATATCAAAACAAGTACCATCAAATACCCCATCAGGCACGCATACACACCATACACCATGAACAGATACACACACCCAAACAAGTATCATCAAATACCCCATCAGGCACGTATACACACCATACACCATGAACAGATACACACACCCAAACAAGTACCATCAAATACCCCATCAGGCACGCATACACACCATAAACCATGAACAGATACACACACCCAAACAAGTACCATCAAATACCCCATCAGGCACGCATACACACCATAAACTATGAACAGATACACACATCCAAACCAGTACACTCACATGCACATTCATGCACACAGGCATGCACATAAACTTATGCACATGCACACACATACACACTTCGCCTATACATGTGACCACCATTCCACACTATAAATAAGCAGACTCACACACGCAAACCGCACATACACACAATCGCCATAAACACACATATACTACCCCACATACACACACACACACACACATACCCCTTCACATATACACACATATACCCCCAAATCATATACAAATTAGCCTGCAACACCAAATAACTCTATATTAGAAAGCAACAAAGCACATACACACACACACACATACACGCGCACACATAAACATGCACAAGCATACACACACACATACACAAATATATCCGCAACGTATCCATTATTAGCCCGCAACACCAAATAACCATATAATTGAAAAGCAACACTCGTACACATACACGAAAACATACACACAAATACACGCATATACCACCACACACATTCTTTTCTTCAAGGTAATTTTACACATCCTCATCAAGTGCCTATCTGTTTATTCAAGTAAGAACATAATGCCACACTACAGTTGATTTCCTCGGAGGACTCCTTTGTCACAATGCTTTGTCCTCTACTAGAGGTGCTGTGTGTGACACTTTGTTCTACATGGCGAGGCTGCTAGCTACATTCACAACCATACTTTGCCCTTTTTGTGACATATTTAGTAGAGTGTAATTGCCCTATTCTTTATTCCTCCTCCTCCACACAAATCCAGCCTCCCCCCCTCCCCGAACAGGGGACCCAAGCCCAGAAGCCACAGAGAAGATCAGCATACATACTTGACTAATATCTAAGCTTTCAACACAGAGCACCATTGTCCGACTGAGACCCAGCACATCCCAAGCAACTGAACAGAATCCAACAACATCACACTCAGGATGGCCAACTGTGTTCACACCGATACTTCTTCTTCTTCTTCTTCTTCTTCTTCTTCTTCTTCTTCTTCTTCTTCTTCTTCGTGCGCTGTCAGACATCACCCTTTATTTTTTCGAAACAAGCAGCGGTCATCCTGAGGCTGTCGACACTGCCATGGAGCTTTCTAGTGTTGCCACTGGTGATGGCCACATCTGCTTTCTTTATCGGGCAGTTTTGCAGCAAATGTTCAGCGGTCATTTTCTCGGAACCACACGTGCATTCGTAAGTGCCACCTATCTTCAATTTATTGAATAGGTGGTACCTCAGTCCATTGTGGCCTGTGCGAAGTCCGAAGACCCACACCGATACGAAACCATTGAGTATCATCTCTTTGAAATATACAAAAAAATGAATCTATTTCCGAAACCAGATACATGGAACACTTTATATGGCAGTAGTCAACAACTGACAAACACGTACAGGTACCATTTCATGGCATTGGGCAGAAGGGCGAGAAATCGGAAGATGTTAGATATGTAACAACAACGGCATTGACACATTGCAAGCTCATTCTGACTAGGCTAGTCTAGCTGTCGATAATCGATCGTTTGATAGGGTGTTTATCTATATTGAAAGCTAAAGTGATTTTCAGAGCTACTCAAGAATTAGGTCTTGGATGTTCACACTACCAATAAGTCCTGATATAAACATATGTTACACTCCCCCCCCCCCCCACCCCCAACCCCCACCCACCACCACCACCACTACCTTTGCTTTCCAAATATGTTCACTTGAAATAGACGTAAATTCGCGCGCTAAAAACAAAACAAAACAAAAAACTTGAAAGGGTGTTAACTCCCTCAGATAGGCAACAGTTGCCGTAGGGGATGAAGATAACTCTTCATGGACTCAGCTGCAGCTTATGTGACCAGTTCTCTTCCTTGCAGTTTATACCTTTGCCAACTCATACATCGGCTACCCATTTACAGCTGAGTCGAATGGAGTTGGGGTCGGATTTCTTTTCTGTGCGTCCATAATTTCGAAGCCTGACGCGCTGTAATCCCAGTCTTAGCATGCCAACTCACTGTTGAAGACTTTCCAAATGTTGCATTGCATACCCCGTCAAAAAGCCCGCTGAGTGGTGCAACTGTCAGGATTTGGATGTACGCTTCGGCAAATATCACACCATTAGGGATACATGAATCAAAAAGCGAATACCTCGTTGACATGAGGATAACATTAACAAGAAGATACGGCAACGCTCAGTCTCTGTTGAGACACCAGAGGACACTGCAAGTGACGGATAGAACTCTATAAATGAGCCCTAATAAGTTAGGGGCTCGGTCGGACAATGGGTTTGGCTTAGTGTTCCAGTCTGCCGTACATTGAGTTTGGCTTAGTGTTCCAGTCTGTCGGACATTGGGTTTGGCTTAGTGTTCCAGTCTGCCGTACATTGGGTTTGGCTTAGTGCTCCAGTCTGTCGGACATTGGGTTTGACTTGGTGTTCCAGTCGGTCGGACATTAGGTTTGGCTTAGTGTTTCAGTCGATCGGACATTGGGTTTGGCTTAGTGTTCCCGCAAGTTAGCTTTAAGGTCTCAATCTCCAGCTGTTTGATGGAATCAAACGGTTACAGCACATGTCTCTTAGAGTTAAGAGGCTGGGTACGCACTCTGGTCACCACACAACTCAGTATACCCAGCTGTAAAGTCAATACCATGAGATCTGTAACATCTCTAGAGCTACTTTTCTATTTTAGTGGATTACCTCGACGTAAGTCATAACCATACCAGGCTCCCACCTTCAGGCAATGACCACGCTTTCACCCTCAGGCACTGACCAGGCTCCCACCTTCAGGTTCCCACCCTCAGGCACTGACCAGGTTCCCACCCTCAGGCACTGACCAGGCTTCCACCTTCAGGCACTGACCAGGCTCCCACCCTCAGGCACTGACCAGGCTCCCAACTTCAGAAACTGACCAGTTTCCAACCCTAAAGCACTGACCAGGCTTCCACCTTCAGGCACTGACCGGGCTCCCACCTTCAGGTTCCCACCCTCAGGCACTGACCAGGCTCCCACCTTCAGAAACTGACCAGGCTCCCACCCTCAAGCACTGACCAGGCTCCCACCTTCAGGCACTGACCAGGATCCCACCATCAGACATTGACCAAACCATACCTGGCTCCCACCTTCAGGCACTGACCAGGCTCCCACCCCCAGGCACTGACCAGGCTCCCACCCTCAAGCACTGACCAGGCTCCCACAATCATGCACTGACCAGACTCCCACAATCAGGCACTGACCAGGCTCCCACTATCAGGCACTAACCAAACCATGCCAGGCTTCCACCCAAACCACTGGAGTACCTAGAAGACCTTGCATCTAGATTAGGCCTGTACATCTCATGGACAGGAACCAATATACTAAAACTGGGATTCGCTGTCCCATCGCCTCACGTGGAGTACTTCTGCTATCTGACAGTAGCTTGGCTGCCTCATCGCCTCACGAGGAGTACTTCTGCTATCTGACAGTAGCTTGGCTGTCTCGTCGCCTCACATGGAGTACTTCTGCTATCTGACAGTAGCTTGGCTGTCTCGTCGCCTCACGTGGAGTACTTCTGCTATCTGACAGTAGCTTGGCTGTCTCGTCGCCTCACGAGGAGTACTTCTGCTATCTGACAGTAGCTTGGCTGTCTCGTCGCCTCCCGTGGAGTACTTCTGCTATCTGACAGTAGCTTGGCTGTCTCGTCGCCTCACGAGGAGTACTTCTGCTATCTGACAGTAGCTTGGCTGTCTCGTCGCCTCACGTGACTCGCATGTCTAACATGTTGAGAACCACGTTACAAGAGCGATGCTTCACGTACGTACACCATGAGCGTTACTTGTACACACTTCAGTTTTCTAACGGCTACTTCTCTGTCTTATTATCTCTCTTTTAGTGTTACACATTCTAGCTCTCAGTCAAATATTCCATCTCACCGTCGCTCTCTCTCTCTCTCTCTCTCTCTCTCTCTCTCTCTCTCTCTCTCTCTCTCTCTCTCTCTTTCTGTGTGATTATATATCTGTATTAAGTTTTTGTATTTAAATTAAAACCGATATTGTCGTTGAGCACAAATGTATTCAGACTTTCAATGTTACAATAACTAACACGATTATCCATGCTCTTCCTCCATCCCAATCAACCGCTGGATAGGCACACTCTACCATAACCTGCCTATCCTTTCTAAGTGTGGCAAAACGTGGGGGGATACTGGTGCCATTGTCCGCGTGCTGGCCAGACGATTTTGTAAGTTGGTCACTTAACTTGACTTAACTTAACTTAACTTGACTTGACTAAACTTGACTTGACTTGACTTAACTTAACTTAGCTTAACCTAACGTCTTTAACTTAACTTAATTTGACTTGACTTAGCTTAGCTTAACTTAACGTCTTTAACTTTACTTACCGTCTTTATACTGATTTTTAAAACTCTGCATAGTCTCTTTACAACCAGTTTCTTGGAAGGTGGTTAACCTATGTGCGAGCCTACCTTAATAGACTCAAACACTAGAGCAAAGTAAATTCACAGTCTGTTAAATGCCATCTATGCTGCTCTTAACAAACCACCTAACCATGGCCGGTATTATGCCATGTCACATAGTTAGTCGCCTCTTACGACATACTCTTTGTTGGGCAGTGGTGCTATTCTTGTCTTTGTCATACATAAAAATCACGGCGGACCACTCGGGGCTTCGTCTATATTGTTACTGGTTGCTGGGCCAGCTAGAAATTATTTCAGCGAGTGGTCACACACTTTCTAGGAACAATAAGCCTGACAAGTACCAGAAGCTTCTAGAAACCCTCTGCGGTGTTACGAGAAACAAGGTGCAACATGTCATCAAAATGCCAATATCTGCATTCTAACGTGGATTTCTTCGCTGCTAACTGCGGTGCTGTCAGTGACGAGCATGGAGAACGATTTCATCGGGACATTTCTAACCTCGAAAAAAGGGCTATGGGAAACAGCTATTGTTGGATGTTTGTGAGAGATGGTCCAGGCATTCTTGACAAGCGAGACGGAAAGTGACGTCACTCCGACTGATTTTCTCTATGCAGATTATCATAAAGTATGTATATGCCAAATTGTAAAAGTTTTTTAAATAAGTATTTAAGTATATTCTTTCGGTTAATCAATTTTCAATCCATTTGGCAACTTCCCCATCCATTCCATCTGCTTTTAACTCTCTAAATAATCTTTGATGATTTACTCTATCAAAAGCCTTCGCAAAATCTAGATAAATAACATCCACTGGCTCCCTTTTATCTTTTTAGTAACCTCCTCCATGAATTGTAATATACTTTTTAAGCACGATCTCCATCAAGTAAACCCATGCTGAATATTTCTGATTAGATTAAACTTGTCTAAATGCATTACAATGTTTTCTTTGATTATTGGCTCAACCATTTACAGACTATGCTCGTTAAACTCACCAGTCTATAATTTACTGGATCTGATTGTTTGCCATTTTTAATAAGGTGATCACTCCTGCATGTTTCTAGTCACCTGGAACAATCCCTTTTGCAAGTGATTGAGAACATAATATAGCCAATGGTTTTGATTGTTGGTTTCTATTTTTAAACGACAAATTTTGATGAATACCATCTTGACCTGGACATTTATCCACTTTCAACCCCTCCAGTTAAAAAACAAACATTTCCTCCTTAATACAGATTGATCTTAATCCAGCTGCATCCGTGCTCTTTGGGAAATATCTATAGACTCTGGGATCTTGGAACAGTCTTCTCATGTGTAGATTGTGCTAAAGTACTGATTCAGTAGATTTAGCGGCCTCTCTATTCGGACTTATCATTTTACCTGGGTTAATTTTGAGATAACCTACTTTTTCTTTCGTTCTTTGTTTATTTCTAACACTAGAAAAGAAACTTTTACTAACAACCTTGAACCTATGAGCACGTTTTTTTTTCAAAGTCTAATTGCGCTGTTTTATTCACTTTCTGAGCTATGTTTTGCTTGTTAAAATATTTTAAAGTTGTTTCTTGTGATTTACCTGGCTCTATATATATTTTTCCATGCAATATTTTTAGCTCTTCTACATTTAGTTATCTACATTTTACGCTTGGGGTTTACATCCCTACATGGAACACATTTCTCTTTTAGCTTTTCTAGAACTGTTTTAAACTCTCCCACTCTTGTTCAACATCTATTCATTTCCAGAATTTGTGGCTCGCTGCCTCTTTCATCTTCTGTACATGTGTCTTAGAGTAGTCGTGTGCTCGCGTGTTTGTGTTTATTGTTTTCCTTGCTATAACCTCCCAACGGATCATCTCGACAAGTGACTCTGCCATATAACATTTTATTTCTGGAAAGTTGAAATCCCCCATTAATAATAATTTCCCTTCACTTGCCTTTACTAATCAGCTCCCTCATTTTCCTCTGTTTGACTTGATGAACATCTGTAGCATACTCCAACCACTGTTTTTTTTTTTCACCCCTACTTTCTATTTTTTCCTTACACTTTTATCTCCAGCAGCCCAAGCAACATAAATTTAACGATTTAATCTTTGATACACAAAGTCGACATATGTTGTCCGGTGTTATCAGTGTTGAGACGTTGTGGATCTAACAGTGTCTCAACAGTTAGAATAGCACATACATATCTTTTTGGTTAGTCAGTTATAACTACTAGGCATACTTTTTAAATTCTTATGTAACTGAAAATCACTTGCCCAGAAAATGGCTGAGTTAGTGTTAGCGAAAGCGAGTTTCAGATTAGTTGAAAAGATACATTGTAAGGCCTTCTGATTGAAGGGGTCGTGGCTCAAATATGACGCCACACAGTTTTTGTCATGTTTAACGCATTATGCCTTTATGTCCACCATCACTCCACCGAGTGATGACTCGGATGAAGTTGTCATTCCACCACTAGTGCTGATCTGGGACACGCACACATGAATTGCACTATTTCACCTTCATAATATGAGTCTCATCTTCATACAGTAGCAGTCGCATCCTTTCATTCCTCATACCTTCTAACCTTTGACACTGTGACCTTGAATGCGTGAAATAACCCAGCCCGTAAATGGCTGCTGCAGTTTTCACAGGTAGAAAATAGCAGACAATAAAATGATTAGTAAGATAGACTAACAATACTTTGAAAATAGCAGACAATAAAATGATTAGTAAGATAGACTAACAATACTTTGAAAATAGCAGACAATAAAATGATTAGTAAGATAGACTAACAATACTTTGAAAATAGCAGACAATAAAATGATTAGTAAGATAGACTAACAATACTTTGAAAATAGCAGACGATAATAATATTTATTGTGCAACGTCACATTGCTTAAACTACCGCCCCCTTCCTTCCCTCGTCACAACAAGCAACGTCACATTGCTTAAACTACCGCCCCCTTCTTTCACTCGTAACAACAAGCAACGTCACAATGCTTAAACTACCGCCCCCTTCTTTCCCTCGTAACAACAAGCAACGTCACAATGCTAAACCACCGCCCCCTTCTTTCACTCGTCACAACAACAATGTCACAATGCTTAAACCACCGCCCCCTTCTTTCACTCGCCACAACAAGCAACGTCACAATGCTTAAACCACCGCCCCCTTCTTTCCCTCGTCACAACAAGCAACGTCACAATGCTTAAACCACCGCCCCCTTCTTTCCCTCGTCACAACAAGCAACGTCACAATGCTTAAACCACCGCCCCCTTCTTTCACTCGTCACAACAAGCAACGTCACAATGCTTAAACCACCGCCCCCTTCTTTCACTCGTCACAACAAGCAACGTCACAATGCTTAAACCACCGCCCCCTTCTTTCCCTCGTCACAACAAGCAACGTCACAATGCTTAAACCACCGCCCCCTTCTTTCACTCGCCACAACAAGCAACGTCACAATGCTTAAACCACCGCCCCCTTCTTTCCCTCGTCACAACAAGCAACGTCACAATGCTTAAACCACCGCCCCCTTCTTTCCCTCGTCACAACAAGCAACGTCACAATGCTTAAACCACCGCCCCCTTCTTTCACTCGTCACAACAAGCAACGTCACAATGCTTAAACCACCGCCCCCTTCTTTCACTCGTCACAACAAGCAACGTCACAATGCTTAAACCACCGCCCCCTTCTTTCACTCGTCACAACAAGCAACGTCACAATGCTTAAACCACCGCCCCCTTCTTTCCCTCGTCACAACAAGCAACGTCACAATGCTTAAACCACCGCCCCCTTCTTTCACTCGCCACAACAAGCAACGTCACAATGCTTAAACCACCGCCCCCTTCTTTCCCTCGTCACAACAAGCAACGTCACAATGCTTAAACCACCGCCCCCTTCTTTCCCTCGTCACAACAAGCAACGTCACAATGCTTAAACCACCGCCCCCTTCTTTCTCTCGTCACAACAAAACGTTGATCTTACTGTTCCATTCTTTCTCACTACATGCCGTCATAAGAAGCGTCACATGGCAAGCCACCAATCACTCAACCATAGAGTAGAGCCAAAGATGCCTGGTTATATTAGGGCATATTTTGCTATTAAAAGCATTAATAATGAAAATAACAGGTGGCCGATGAGTGACCGATGCGAATCAAATCTTAATAACCGTTGGTGCATGAACTAACCGAGCAAAATATTCGATAATAACCGAAAGCCTCCTGAATATTTTCAGTAACCATGGGTGTTAGTAATGACGAACATCTGGTTGTAGAGGCCACCTACGAACGACTTAGACGCCTCAAACGTCAGAACGAGCGAGCTATCAACTGGGTTATCACGGGCGAGAAGAACAAAGAAAAACAGGTGAGTGTGTTTCATCTCTTCCAACTTGCGTTTCCTTCATGTCTTTACAGTTTATCGTACCACCAGACCAGTATGGCGGGGTTTGGCGCTGGTACTTTCAAAGTGAACATCAGCAAGGGCAAGACAGGAACCAGGGAAATACGGCGATTAGGGCAACACAGAGATCAGGGCAACCCAGAATTTAGGGCAACACAGAGATTATGGCAACACAGAGATTAGGGCAACACAGATATTAGGACAACACATAGATTATGGCAACAAAGAGATTAAGGCAACACAAAGATTAGGGTAACACATAGATTAGGGCAACACAGAGATTAAGGCAACACAGAGATTAGGACAACACAGAGATTAGGGCAGCACATATATTAGAGCAACACAGAGATTAGGGCAGCACAGAGATTAGGGAAACACAGAGATTAGGGCAACCCATAGATTAGGGCAACACATAGATTAGGGCAACACAGTTACTAAGGAAACACAGAAATTAGGGCAACACATAGATTAGGGCAACACAGAGATTAAGGCAACACAGAGATTAGGACAACACAGAGATTAGGGCAGCACATATATTAGAGCAACACAGAGATTAGGGCAGCACAGAGATTAGGGCAACACAGAGATTAGGGCAACCCATAGATTAGGGCAACACATAGATTAGGGCAACACATAGATTAGGGCAACACAGTTACTAAGGAAACACAGAAATTATGGCAACACAAAGATTAGGGGAACACAGAGATAAGGGCAACACCGAGAATAGAGCAACACTGCAACCAGCGCATCACAACGACCAGGGCAGCACAACGACCAGCGGAGATCAGCGACAAGCTCAGCGACCAGACACCAGCGCAGACAACGATCCGGGACTAGCGCAGCACAGCAGCACACCGACCAGCTGAGCACAGCGACCAGTGCAACACAGAGATCAGCACAGATCAACGACCAGCTCACAACCCCACAGCACTAGTCAACGAGCCTTACAAACCTTACATCATTGTGTACAAGCATAAATCAAACGGAAGGTAATGCAGATGAGCCCAAAATAGAATTCTAGACATACGAATCAGCACCAACCACAGCCATTGTGGACAGCACCAACCACAGCCAATGTGGGCAGCACCAGGGTAGATAAAACAAAAGCCAAAGATCAAACAAATCAAGGAATTCAAATACCAGAACATCGTTGCCATTGGCGACAAAATTAACACAGAGAAATCAAACAGTCTGCTGGATCTAAGACAATGATTTAACAAATAACACAACTCCTTCCAAATTCAATTCCAAAGACGGATTATGTTGTGAGTTTTAATTTTTGGTGGCACATAATTTACCCTCGGGTGTTGAGGTTTGTCAGGATGATTGGCAGACTATTCTGTGAGTCACGTGGCTTATGGTTTTCATTGTTTGTCAGCATTGGAATCAAATGTGGGTGAGAAATACAGCGACTTTGTACACTTATCTAGGACAGCCAACAGCGCCAACCACCTGGTCACAACGAACATTAATTATGTTAATATAGACGTGATACTCCACGGAAACTTTGCAAACACGAACAGCTTAACCTGATCTTCTGTTGTGTGATGTTTCAAACTAGACATATCGAATTGCATACCTTTTTCTACCCTTCTCTCACTCACTCATTAACTCACTCACACCCACACACTCACCCACTCACTCTGTTTGTCTGTCCGCCTACACGCCTGCCCGATTATTCTTATTTGTGTTATCTAAAGCACCCGACGAAGACACGTTGGTAATAACAAAGGTTTGCTTGTATTCGGGCTCCAGGATAGGACCTCGTCAGTTTCCTGTCACTTTACGATAGAAATAGCAGCTGGTAGTAGCAGCTGGGAACGGCTGGTAGTAGCAGCTAGGAACGGCTGGTAGTGAGAGCTAGGAACGGCTGGTAGTAGCAGCTGGAAACGGCTGGTAGTGGGAGCTAGGAGCGGCTGGTAGTAGGAACAGCTGGTAGTAGCAGCTAGGAACGGCTGGTAGTGGGAGCTAGGAACGGCTGGTAGTGGGAGCTAGGAGCGGCTGGTAGTAGGAACAGCTGATAGTAGGAGCTAGGAACGGCTGGTAGTGGGGGCTAGGAACGGCTGGTAGTGGGAGCTAGGAACGGCTGGTAGTGGGAGCTAGGAACGGCTGGTAGTGGGAGCTAGGAGCGGCTGGTAGTGAGAGCTAGGAGTGGCTGGTAGTGGGAGCTAGGAACGGCTGGTAGTGGGAGCTAGGAACGGCTGGTAGTGGAAGCTAGGAGCGGCTGGTAGTGAGAGCTAGGAACGGCTGGTAGTGGGAGCTAGGAGCGGCTGGTAGTGGGAGCTAGGAACGGCTGGTAGTGGGAGCTAGGAACGGCTGGTAGTAGGAGCTAGGAACGGCTGGTAGTAGGAACAGATGGTAGTAGCAGATAGGAACGGCTGGTAGTGGGAGCTAGGAGCGGCTGGTAGTGGGAGCTAGGAACGGCTGGTAGTGGGAGCTAGGAACGGCTGGTAGTGGGAGCTAGGAACGGCTGGTAGTAGGAACAGATGGTAGTAGCAGGTAGGAACGGCTGGTAGTGGGAGCTAGGAACGGCTGGTAGTGGGAGCTAGGAACGGCTGTTAGTGGGAGCTAGGAGCGGCTGGTAGTGGGAGCTAGGAGCGGCTGGTAGTGGGAGCTAGGAACGGCTGGTAGTAGGAGCTAGGAACGGCTGGTAGTGGGAGCTAGGAACGGCTGGTAGTGGGAGCTAGGAACGGCTGGTAGTAGGAACAGTTGGTAGTAGCAGCTAGGAACGGCTGGTAGTGGGAGCTAGGAACGGCTGGTAGTAGGAACAGCTGGTAGTAGCAGCTAGGAACGGCTGGTAGTGGGAGCTAGGAACGGCTGGTAGTAGGAACAGCTGGTAGTAGCAGCTAGGAACGGCTGGTAATAGAAGCGGCTGGTAATAGCAGCTAGGAACGGCTGGTAGTGGGAGCTAGGAGCGGCTGGTAGTGGGAGCTAGGAACGGCTGGTAGTGGGAGCTAGGAGCGGCTGGTAGTGGGAGCTAGGAACGGCTGGTAGTGGGAGCTAGGAACGGCTGGTAGTGGGAGCTAGGAACGGCTGGAAGTAGGAACAGATGGTAGTAGCAGGTAGGAACGGCTAGTAGTGGGAGCTAGGAGCGGCTGGTAGTGGGAGCTAGGAACGGCTGGTAGTGGGAGCTAGGAACGGCTGGTAGTGGGAGCTAGGAACGGCTGGTAGTAGGAACAGATGGTAGTAGCAGGTAGGAACGGCTGGTAGTGGGAGCTAGGAACGGCTGGTAGTAAGAGCTAGGAGCATCTGGTAGTGGGAGCTAGGAACATCTGGTAGTGGGAGCTAGGAACGGCTGGTAGTAAGAGCTAGGAGCGGCTGGTAGTGGGAGCTAGGGACGGCTGGTAGTGGGAGCTAGGAACGGCTGGTAGTGGGAGCTAGGAACGGCTGGAAGTAGGAACAGATGGTAGTAGCAGGTAGGAACGGCTAGTAGTGGGAGCTAGGAGCGGCTGGTAGTGGGAGCTAGGAACGGCTGGTAGTGGGAGCTAGGAACGGCTGGTAGTGGGAGCTAGGAACGGCTGGTAGTAGGAACAGATGGTAGTAGCAGGTAGGAACGGCTGGTAGTGGGAGCTAGGAACGGCTGGTAGTAAGAGCTAGGAGCATCTGGTAGTGGGAGCTAGGAACATCTGGTAGTGGGAGCTAGGAACGGCTGGTAGTAAGAGCTAGGAGCGGCTGGTAGTGGGAGCTAGGAACGGCTGGTAGTTAGAGCTAGGAGTGGCTGGTAGTAGGAGCTAGAAACGGCTGGCAGTAGGAACAGCTGGTAGCAGGAGCGGCTGGTAGTAGTAGCTAGGAACGGCTGGTAGTAGGAGCGGCTGGTAGTAGTAGCTAGGAACGGCTGGTAGCAGGAGCGGCTGGTAGTAGTAGCTAGGAACGGCTGGTAGCAGTAGCTAGGAACGGCTGATAGTAGTAGCTAGGAGCGGGTGGTAGTAGTTGCTAGGTACGGCTGGTAGAACGGTTTGGGCGTCAGTCTTTGATCACGAGGACATCCGTTCATACCCTCGGTAACGTGTAGGTTTTTCTCAATAAGAAGTCATATGAGAATCTAGTCTGTATAGGGTGTGATGACTACAGGGACACGCAGCCTATATTCCCCAACCATATTAATCCTGCAGGTGGAACAAACGAGGTAGGTTTCTAATTGTAGTAATATCAGCAAATGCATAACATAGCCTATTTGTGAGATGCTCTAGAAAGTGTTGATTGAATGTCAGCTTTGATTATGAAGATGTTTTTGTGTGATAACTAGACATAATGGTTTCAGGAATGGGCGCAAAGTCAGTTGTTACACGTAGTTCTGCCTCCAGCCATGAAGGAATGGGAGGAGCTTGTCACCAAGACACCGGGCCCTTTTGTAGTGGCCTCTGGAGTAAGTTCAACCATTAAGTAAACACACTGGCCATCGGGTCTGTGTTTGTGTAGTCTACTCCAATCACTGTCTACCTACGTAACTATGTATGTATGAAGTGGAACGCTATAAGGTGGGTAACTGAGTCGTTAGTCGAGTCAGGCACAATATACTGACCAAGACTACCATCTATCCAATGTAACGTTACCTGGAAATGGCCTATTTTCAAGGCAGTCTAGCTGACGAGATGTAGATCGACATGATCCCCGTAGTAGTGAGCGTCACGCAGATGAGATCAACCATAGCACAACCGCCTGAAGGAACGCGGTCCACCTTTATCAGCACGGTTAGGATGTGATAAAAACTACTACAGTCCGTCATTTAACGCCATTTTCAGGGAACACAAAAAAGTAAACTAACTCATTGTGGATATTAAACAACAACAATAACAATAACAACGCTATAAGTCTATTCTCTCGTCCTTATGTGATTGTCAGAAACTGGATTTTACAGAAGTGGGATATAAGGTTTAGCTCATTAGTATTACGCCATATTTGTCAGATGTTGCTCAGAATGCTGGTGGTCTTTGTTGTAGAAAATTGGAAATGGCTCACAGAACCAGAATCATTGCACTTAGATGCTCCAACTGGTGATCAGTACCTTGCATTTCTGAAGGTGAAGACGACAGAACCGTAGCTCCTACAGCGTCTCTGAAATGTTACACTGACTTCGTCAGATACTTATTTACAACTGGGTGAACTTGAGAAAAAAACAGACGACATTCCCGGTTTGAGCGCGAAGTACCTATCACCTGGTACGTCGAGATTTCAACCCAAGCTGAGAACTAGTAGGCAACACGCTTTCCTATCTTTGCTATGTGTACATGGTACAACAGTGTGACAGACTTGCAAGCCAAGCTGAGAACCCGTAGGCGGCACGCTTTCCTATCTTTGCTATGTGTACATGGTACAACAGTGTGACAGACGTGCAACCCAAGCTGAGAACTAGTAGGCGACACGCTTTCCTATCTTTGCTATGTGTACATGGTACAACAGTGTGACAGACGTGCAACCCAAGCTGAGAACTAGTAGGCAACACGCTTTCCTATCTTTGCTATGTGTACATGGTACAACAGTGTGACAGACTTGCAAGCCAAGCTGAGAACCCGTAGGCGACACGCTTTCCTATCTTTGCTATGTGTACATGGTACAACAGTGTGACAGACGTGCAACCCAAGCTGAGAACTAGTAGGCGACACGCTTTCCTATCTTTGCTATGTGTACATGGTACAACAGTGTGACAGACGTGCAACCCAAGCTGAGAACTAGTAGGCGACACGCTTTCCTATCTTTGCTATGTGTACATGGTACAACAGTGTGACAGACGTGCAACCCAAGCTGAGAACTAGTAGGCGACACGCTTTCCTATCTTTGCTATGCGTACATGGTACAACAGTGTGACAGACGTGCAACCCAAGCTGAGAACTAGTAGGCGACACGCTTTCCTATCTTTGCTATGTGTACATGTTACAACAGTGTGACAGTATAAACTAGTCAGACAAACACGTAAAATGTAAAAAAATTTAAAAATACAATATAAGGTTTTATAATGGACCACGATGTAAACTTTGTTAAACGACCACAATAAAAGCTATGTTAATGGCCGGCAATTTAAGTCTCCCAACTCCTCCCTCTTCATCTTCCTCATATCTCAAACCTTCCAAACTTCTCCCCTCCTCATTTGTCAAACCTTCCCAACTTTTCTCTCTTCATATCTCAAACCTTCCCTTCTCCTCCCCAACCTCATCTTCCTCATATCTCAAACCTTCCCTTCTCCTCCCCAACCTCATCTTCCTCATATCTCAAACCTTCCCTTCTCCTCCCCAACCTCATCTTCCTCATATCTCAAACCTTCCCTTCTCCTCCCCAACCTCATCTTCCTCATATCTCAAACCTTCCCTTCTCCTCCCCAACCTCATCTTCCTCATATCTCAAACCTTCCCTTCTCCTCCCCAACCTCCTCTTCCTCATATCTCAAACCTTCCCTTCTCCTCCCCAACCTCATCTTCCACAGATGACAATGGCTGACCTAGCTATTATGGACTTTCTGGACCAGTGCTCCTCCAGCATGATGATTGACAGCTTGTTCTCAGACCACCTGGCTGTCGCTGACCTCTACTCCATGGTCCGGCTTCGTCCTAAGATTGTCGAATATCTGGAGAAGAGATCTGAAGATTAATTTGAAATCCACCCGTTAACGGTTCTTTGCTTCGGTTGATGAGGGTATTGGCACGGCAACTGACACACAAGTGATAAACAAAACATCACATGAATGACCGATGCCCCAACATATTGTGTTTCACATATTTGGCTGGAAATTTCACAGAATAGATCAGATAAAATTACATCTTGTTCAATATGTCTCGAAATTTCACACAAATAGATCCGTGATAATCACATCTAGTTCAGTTTGTGATTTATATCGCTGGACATTTCACGAAGTTTGGCCATACCTTATTAGTTGTTTGCTTAAATGACACGTATAAACTCTCATATCATCTCTATCAGTGTGAATAGTATCGCGTGCGGTTGTATACTTATGTGACTCACTATTTTAGCTCAGTTGATCATATTTCTTCATTATTTATCACTTACATTTATCAGACCACTTTATTGGCACTCTCGTGCTTGGAAACGAGACTTGGAAGCGGTAGCTCAACATCTCCCACATGAAGTGCCTACGACATGTATTCTTGATTCAGTGGCAAGAGTGCCACACAATGTGGTCTTAAAGCGAGAAAACTCTCACAGCATTTACTCGCTGTTGAGCCATCGACATCCTCGATGTTATGGGCATGTTCACCTCATGGAAAATGAGAGGTTGCCAAAGGATATCCTTTATGGACAGTTGACCGTTTGAACTAGAAGAATCGGACGTCCCACATTGCGATTCTAGGATGTATAGAAGATAGACATGGAGCCATGCGACATCCCATCTAAGGGTTGGGAAAACACTGCTGAGGATCGAGCTGTTGGAGACAGAAGGGGCATAGTGGCTACCAACACTCGTAGAAGACAAGAGATTGGGCGATTACCGGACAAGCCAGGCTCCCCAGCGTGGTTGTACGATCTGTGGTAGGGACTGTCACTTGTGGATCTGCCTTTACAGGCATAGCAGACAGTGTCGAAATACAGGAGACAGAGCTGGACAAAACTCACAGGGTGCCAGGCGTATGGTCTATAGGAGACAGAGCTGGACAAAACTCACAGGGTGCCAGGCGCATGGTCTACAGAGACGCCATGATCACTAACATCACTGAATAAACATGAAACATATCTGGTTCAGCTTGCCATTGTCTACTTAATTTTATTTTATTTGTAGAAACAAGGTTTCCTCTAACAGCCAGGCACCACCGCCGATTCCTATTTGTAGATCTCTTATTTGTAGATCTCCTATTTGTAGATATCTTATTTGTACATCTCCTATGTGTAGATCTCTTATTTGTAGATCTCCTATTTGTAGATCTCCTATTTGTAGATCTCTTATTTGTAGTTCTCCTATTTGTAGATCTCTTATTTGTAGATCTCCTATTTGTAGATCTCTTATTTGTAGATCTCATATTTGTAGATCTCTTATTTGTAGATCTCCTATTTGTAGATCTCTTATTAAGCTCGGCCCACAATACACTCTTCGATTTTCTCTTCTAATGTTATTCCCGAGAAGTACTTAGGCATATTGATCTTCTCTTCCTCTGTGGATTCAATTTAAATTCTTGTCAAGTTATATGACTGTTTCTTCCCGCGAGAATGTCCTCTTATCGCTGTTTCTTCCACGAGAATGTCCTCTTATCGCTGTTTCTTCCCTCGAGAATGTCCTCCTATCATCTGTATTTTCTCACAGTGATCTCCAGCTATGTAGGTTTGCACATTACATGTTCAAGTGTTCTACTTACATCACCTACTATCTGAACACAACGTCATCAAGATGGCCGGAGATTGCCAATGCTACAAACCAGCAAGTAAGACTTCTGAGTGAAGCAATGAAATAACAAATCATTTAGTTGAGGTTCACGAGTCATTTGGAAACTCAAAGCAAAGGTCATATAGCTGAACTGTGCGGTAAGATGACTTGAGCACTTGTGATAGAAATATGAGACATAGATGTACTGAACATGATTTTTTCTTAAAAATCAGTATTAATCTAAATGACAACTAGAGATGTTTATGTACTACACTATTAATATGGCTTGTTTCTTTTTTTATTGTTTGTCGCTTTAAAAGAAATGTTATTGTATTTGTTATTGTTCTTAGTTCTTCTTGGTTCATTCATTCTTATTAATTTATGGAAATCCAAAGTCACAGAAAAGTCCCAGTTGAAAGTTACATGAACAAATGTCAATACTATCACATCAATTATTTTACTTTTTTATATTAATACGTTTTACTTTAAGTTAATCCCCATTACGCCAACAAGCGAATCTTTCACACAAATCTTTCACACAAATCTTTCACACAAATCAACAAATCTTTTGCACAAATCTTTCACACACATCTTTCACACAGATCTTTCACACAAATCCACAAATCTTTCACACAAATCTTTCACACAAATCCACAAATCTTTTGCACAAATCTTTCACACACATCTTTCACACAGATCTTTCACACAAATCCACAAATCTTTCGCACAAATCTTTCACACAAATCCACAAATCTTTTGCACAAATCTTTCACACACATCTTTCACACAGATCTTTCACACAAATCCACAAATCTTTCGCACAAATCTTTCACACACATCTTTCACACATATCTTTCACACAAATCTTTCACACAAATCTTTCACACAAATCTTTCACACATATCTTTCACACAAATCTTTCACACAAATCTTTCACACAAATCTTTCACCAAATCTATCACACAAATCTTTCACACAAATCTTTCACACAAATCTATCACACAAATCTATCACACAAATCTGCAGTGTCTGAAACAATGGCTAAATGACGATGTCATGAATATAACCAATTAAGCAAACCATTTTATTTACTGTAAAGTAACAAATCCTCTGCGGGGACGGCGTGGCCTAGTGGTTAAGTGGTACGGCTCACAACCTGAAGCTGCTGGGTTCGATCCCCATTACAGCACCGGCCGTTATCCCGGGGAAGGAAACCCTTAGAAAGTGCAGGAGGAAGCAGACCCTTTCATAAAATGCATGTGAAGTCGGATGTACTGGGCCGACAGGCGCAAAATAAAAACCACAGTGCAACGCACACCACATTGTGGATTAGAGAAATAAGGCGAACGCAAACAACAACAAAAAATCCTCTGCAATTGTATTAGTCGGATCCTTGTCAGTAATACAAGTTTGAATTCCAGAAGACTTTCATCTGATCAGGCAGTGGCATGGCTGAGCAGCAGACTTTTATCTGGTCAGACAGAGACATGGCTGGTTCTAGCAGACTTTTATCTGACCAGGCAGTGCCATGGCTGATTCTAGCAGACTTTTATCTGACCAGGAAGTGCCATGGCTGAGTTCTTAGTTGGATATCTCTTGTTGAATGTGCTGCCACCTGATGCGACGACCCAAATTTAGCATGACCAATGTTTATGTAGATGTGCTTTTGTTTCCAATAATGTCCTTATTTTCTAACCTCTGCTTTTATCTTTGACATTCGCGGCGTTTCTAACTTGGCGTTGTGTCTCTCTCTCTCCCCTCCCTACCTCTCTATTACCCCCATTACTTAGTGTTGTGTTAGAAGTTTACCTCAATATTGTGAGGCTTCTCTTTCATAATTTTTCACCTCCAATATTATAGCCTTCCTGCCTCAGACAGCTCATCTCTCATGATGTAACCTTCTCCCTCAGACAGCTCATCTCTCATGATGTAACCTTCTCCCTCAGACAGCTCATCTCTCATGGTGTAATCTTCTCCCTCAAACAGCTCATCTCTCATGATGTAACCTTCTCCCTCAGACAGCTCATCTCTCATGGTGTAACCTTCTCCCTCAAACAGCTCATCTCTCATGATGTAACCTTCTCCCTCAGACAGCTCATCTCTCATGGTGTAACCTTCTCCCTCAAACAGCTCATCTCTCATGATGTAACCGTCCTCTCTCATTCAGCTCATCTCTCATGATGTAACCTTCCTCTCTCATACAGCTCATGTCTCATGATGTAACCTTCCTCCCTCATACAGCTTCTCTCGTGGTGTAACCCTTCTCTTCCAGACATCTCCAATACTGTAATATTCCGCTCTCAGACATCTCATCCCACACATTGTGATCTTCAGCTATTATACATTTTATTTCATACACTGTAACCTTCCTCCCTCAGACATCTTATCTCTCATGATGTAATCGGCTTCTCTCAGACATCTCGTGATGTAACCTTCTTCCCTCAGACATTTCATTATGTGACTGCCTCTCTCAGACATTTCATCTCTCATGATGAAACCTTTTCCCTCAGACATCTCATCATGTGACCTTCCTCCTGCAGACATTTCATGGTTTGACCTTCCTCCCTCAGACATCTCATATTTCATGATATAACCTTTTCCCTCAGACATCTCATAATGTAACCGCCTCCCTCAGACATCTCATTATGTGACCGCCTCCCTCAGACATCTCATGATGTGACCGCCTTTCTCAGATATCTCATGAAGTGACCGCCTCTCTCAGACATCTCGTGATGTAATCGTCTTCCCTCAGATATCTCGTGAAGTAACCCTCTCCCTCAGACATCTCATGATGTGACCTTCCTCCCTCAGACATTTCATGGTGTGACCTTCCTCCCTCAGACATTTCATGGTGTGACCTTCCTCTCTCAGACATCTCATCTCTCATGATGTAACCTTCTCCTTCAGAAATCTCATGATGTGACCTTCCTCCCTCAGACATTTCATGGTGTGACCTTCCTCCCTCAGACATCTCATCTCTCATATATAACCCTCCTCCTTCAGACATCTCATGGTGTGACCTTCCTCCCTCAGACATTTCATGGTGTAACCTTCCTCCCTCAGACATCTCATCTCTCATGATGTAACCTTCTCCCTCAGACATCTCATCTCTCATGATGTACCCTCTTCCTCCCTCAGACATCTCATGATGTGACCGCCTCCCTCAGACATCTCATGATGTGACCTTCCTCCCTCAGACATTTCATAGTGTGACCTTCCTCCCTCAGACATCTCATTTCTCATGATGTAACCTTCTCCCTCAGACATTTCATGATGTAACCTTCTCCCTCAGATATCTCATGACGTAACCGTCTCCCTCAGACATCTCATGACGTAACCGTCTGTCTCAGACATCTCATGACGTAACCGTCTCCCTCAGACATCTCATGACGTAACCGTCTCCCTCAGACATCTCATAACGTAACCGTCTCCCTCAGACATCTCATGACGTAACCGTCTCTCTCAGACATCTCATCTCTCATGATGTGACCGTCCTCTCATTTAGTCATCCTACAAGTTATGATCTCAGTCTCAACTGTTTTATATAACAACCAGACCTGCAAAGTGCTGACATATATAATCTGCTTATCAGCTTAGTCTGTGACAAACCGTCTGGAATACACTCAGGAATTCTAGTTGAATGTGATCAGTGAAGAGTTTCTACGGAGTTTTAAGTGAGATTGTGTTCACCAGCACCTTCATGCATACTACATCTACTACATCATGCATATATTCATGCATCTAGCAATCATTAAAATCATGTATTGATCGGTGGGGTCGAGCGCTGTTTGTTGAAACCTTAGGATGTTGTTTGCTATCAGTAAACAATAATTAAGGAGGCAGAAATTGAGTACAACATATGTTAACACATCGTGCGACGTGCAGTTAATCATACAATCATCATGGAACACCAATACACGCAGGGACAGCTGCATGTCCCTCCTTTAATGCCACTAGCTCGGTATATGATATCTGTAAGATATCTATACTATTCACGCAGTGACAGCTGCATGTCCATCCTTAGATACTCGGTATATGATATCTGTAAACTAACTTAAGAATCATAACTGTACTCATTGGTTGGCTGGTTTAGTGGTGCCCTTGATAACCTCCATCTGTGTGTAATCGACCGTTTGTAGCAATTAGTTTAAATTAGTTTGCTTTCTTAAAATAGAATAGTGTTGAATAGAATTAGGTGCATTTAATGTGTGTATGTTTCTTTTTCCTCAAAAGCAAGACAATGACGTCATTGTTGCAGGGGTTTTTTCCACCTAGGAGTCCTTTAGCGATTGGTGTATGTGATAATACAATGAATGTATCACGTCCTTTCATATGTGTTTTTAAAACAAGCACAGTAGAGTACAGCTGACTCAATCTTTGAACTTGGTTCTACATTCCCGGAATTCACGCAAGGAAAGTTAGTAGATTAACATGAATAATGTTGTAGACATAGATATTTATAGTTTTCTATAAAATAAAATGGCTTTACTTCCAGAAAACTTTTAGCAGATCTGCAGATAATATTATCTTGTAAGATGGAAGTGATTCTGGAGAATAGTAAGGAAGTAGATGTTAGTTCTTGCCTGGCTCCATCGGAAGGGATGCAGGGAATCCCCAAACCTAATAATCGCGTGTGAAACGTCGTCTTTTTCGTTGCACTTATCTTGTCACAAGGCTTTTAGTGTTTAGTGAAAGTCACAAGGCTTTTAGTGTGTTTAGTGAAAGTCACAAGGCTTTTAGTGTGTTTAGTGAAAGTCACAAGGCTTTTAGTGTGTTTAGTGAAAGTCACAAGGCTTTTAGTGTGTTTAGTGAAATTCACAAGGCTTTTAGTGTGTTTATTGAAAGTCACAAGGCTTTTAGTGTGTTTATTGAAAGTCACAAGGCTTTTAGTGTGTTTAGTTAAAGTCACAAGGCTTTCAGTGTGTTTAGTGAAAGTCACAAGGCTTTTAGTGTGTTTATTGAAAGTCACAAGGCTTTTAGTGTTTTTAGTGAAAGTCACAAGGCTTTTAGTGTGTTTAGTGAAAGTCACAAGGCTTTTAGTGTGTTTATTGAAAGTCACAAGGCTTTTAGTGTGTTTATTGAAAGTCACAAGGCTTTTAGTGCGTTTAGTGAAAGTCACAAGGCTTTTAGTGTGTTTATTGACAGTCACAAGGCTTTTAGTGTGTTTTATTGAAAGTCACAAGGCTTTTAGTGTGTTTAGTGAAAGTCACAAGGCTTTTAGTGTGTTTATTGAAAGTCACAAGGCTTTTAGTGTGTTTAGTGAAAGTCACAAGGCTTTTAGTGTGTTTAGTGAAAGTCACAAGGCTTTTAGTGTTTAGTGAAAGTCACAAGGCTTTTAGTGTTTAGTGAAAGTCACAAGGCTTTTAGTGTGTTTAGTGAAAGTCACAAGGCTTTTAGTGTTTAGTGAAAGTCACAAGGCTTTTAGTGTTTAGTGAAAGTCACAAGGCTTTTAGTGTGTTTAGTGAAAGTCACAAGGCTTTTAGTGTGTTTAGTGAAAGTCACAAGGCTTTTAGTGTTTAGTGAAAGTCACAAGGCTTTTAGTGTTTAGTGAAAATCACAAGGCTTTTGTTTAGTGAAAGCCACAAGGCTTTTAGTGTGTTTATTGAAAGTCACAAGGCTTTTAGTCTTTAGTGAAAGTCACAAGGCTTTTGTTTAGTGAAAGCCACAAGGCTTTTAGTGTGTTTAGTGAAAGTCACAAGGCTTTTGTTTAGTGAAAGTCACAAGGCTTTTAGTGTTAGTGAAAGTCACAAGGCTTTTGTTTAGTGAAAGTCACAAGGCTTTTAGTGTGTTTAGTGAAAGTCACAAGGCTTTTGTTTAGTGACAGTCACATGGCTTTTAGTGTGTTTAGTGAAAGTCACAAGGCTTTTAGTGTGTTTAGTGAAAGTCACAAGGCTTTTAGTGTGTTTAGTGAAAGTCACAAGGCTTTTAGTGTGTTTAGTGAAAGTCACATGACTTTTAGTGTGTTTATTGAAAGTCACAAGGCTTTTAGTGTGTTTAGTGAAAGTCACAAGGCTTTTAGTGTGTTTAGTGAAAGTCACAAGGCTTTTAGTGTGTTTAGTGAAAGTCACAAGGCTTTTAGTGTGTTTCGTGAAAGTCACAAGGCTTTTAGTGTGTTTATTGAAAGTCACAAGGCTTTTAGTGTGTTTAGTGAAAGTCACAAGGCTTTTAGTGTGTTTAGTGAAAGTCACAAGGCTTTTAGTGTGTTTAGTGAAAGTCACAAGGCTTTTAGTGTGTTTAGTGAAAGTCACAAGGCTTTTAGTGTGTTTATTGAAAGTCACAAGGCTTTTAGTGTGTTTAGTGAAAGTCACAAGGCTTTTAGTGTGTTTATTGAAAGTCACAAGGCTTTTAGTGTGTTTATTGAAAGTCACAAGGCTTTTAGTGTGTTTATTGAAAGTCACAAGGCTTTTAGTGTGTTTAGTGAAAGTCACAAGGCTTTTAGTGTTTAGTGAAAGTCACAAGGCTTTTAGTGTTTAGTGAAAGTCACAAGGCTTTTATTGTGTTTAGTGAAAGTCACAAGGCTTTTAGTGTGTTTAGTGAAAGTCACAAGGCTTTTAGTGTTTAGTGAAAGTCACAAGGCTTTTAGTGTTTAGTGAAATTCACAAGGCTTTTAGTGTGTTTATTGAAAGTCACAAAGCTTTTAGTGTGTTTAGTGAAAGACACAAGGCTTTTAGTGTGTTTAGTGAAAGTCACAAGGCTTTTAGTGTTTAGTGAAAATCACAAGGCTTTTAGTGTTTAGTGAAAGCCACAAGGCTTTTAGTGTGTTTATTGAAAGTCACAAGGCTTTTAGTCTTTAGTGAAAGTCACAAGGCTTTTGTTTAGTGAAAGCCACAAGGCTTTTAGTGTGTTTAGTGAAAGTCACAAGGCTTTTGTTTAGTGAAAGTCACAAGGCTTTTAGTGTTAGTGAAAGTCACAAGGCTTTTGTTTAGTGAAAGTCACAAGGCTTTTAGTGTGTTTAGTGAAAGTCACAAGGCTTTTGTTTAGTGACAGTCACATGGCTTTTAGTGTGTTTAGTGAAAGTCACAAGGCTTTTAGTGTGTTTAGTGAAAGTCACAAGGCTTTTAGTGTGTTTAGTGAAAGTCACAAGGCTTTTAGTGTGTTTAGTGAAAGTCACATGACTTTTAGTGTGTTTATTGAAAGTCACAAGGCTTTTAGTGTGTTTAGTGAAAGTCACAAGGCTTTTAGTGTGTTTAGTGAAAGTCACAAAGCTTTTAGTGTGTTTATTGAAAGTCACAAGGCTTTTAGTGTGTTTAGTGAAAGTCACAAGGCTTTTAGTGTGTTTCGTGAAAGTCACAAGGCTTTTAGTGTGTTTATTGAAAGTCACAAGGCTTTTAGTGTGTTTAGTGAAAGTCACAAGGCTTTTAGTGTGTTTAGTGAAAGTCACAAGGCTTTTAGTGTGTTTAGTGAAAGTCACAAGGCTTTTAGTGTGTTTAGTGAAAGTCACAAGGCTTTTAGTGTGTTTATTGAAAGTCACAAGGCTTTTAGTGTGTTTAGTGAAAGTCACAATGCTTTTAGTGTGTTTAGTGAAAGTCACAAGGCTTTTAGTGTGTTTATTGAAAGTCACAAGGCTTTTAGTGTGTTTATTGAAAGTCACAAGGCTTTTAGTGTGTTTATTGAAAGTCACAAGGCTTTTAGTGTGTTTATTGAAAGTCACAAGGCTTTTAGTGTGTTTAGTGAAAGTCACAAGGCTTTTAGTGTGTTTATTGAAAGTCACAAGGCTTTTAGTGTGTTTAGTGAAAATCACAAGGCTTTTAGTGTGTTTAGTGAAAGTCACAAGGCTTTTAGTGTTTAGTGAAAGTCACAAGGCTTTTAGTGTGTTTATTGAAAGTCACAAGGCTTTTAGTGTGTTTAGTGAAAGTCACAAGGCTTTTAGTGTTTAGTGAAAGTCACAAGGCTTTTAGTGTTTAGTGAAAGTCACAAGGCTTTTATTGTGTTTAGTGAAAGTCACAAGGCTTTTAGTGTGTTTAGTGAAAGTCACAAGGCTTTTAGTGTTTAGTGAAAGTCACAAGGCTTTTAGTGTTTAGTGAAATTCACAAGGCTTTTAGTGTGTTTATTGAAAGTCACAAAGCTTTTAGTGTGTTTAGTGAAAGTCACAAGGCTTTTAGTGTGTTTAGTGAAAGTCACAAGGCTTTTAGTGTTTAGTGAAAATCACAAGGCTTTTGTTTAGTGAAAGCCACAAGGCTTTTAGTGTGTTTATTGAAAGTCACAAGGCTTTTAGTCTTTAGTGAAAGTCACAAGGCTTTTGTTTAGTGAAAGCCACAAAGCTTTTAGTGTGTTTAGTGAAAGTCACAAGGCTTTTGTTTAGTGAAAGTCACAAGGCTTTTAGTGTTAGTGAAAGTCACAAGGCTTTTGTTTAGTGAAAGTCACAAGGCTTTTAGTGTGTTTAGTGAAAGTCACAAGGCTTTTGTTTAGAGACAGTCACAAGGCTTTTAGTGTGTTTAGTGAAAGTCACAAGGCTTTTAGTGTGTTTAGTGAAAGTCACAAGGATTTTAGTGTGTTTAGTGAAAGTCACAAGGCTTTTAGTGTGTTTAGTGAAAGTCACAAGACTTTTAGTGTGTTTATTGAAAGTCACAAGGCTTTTAGTGTGTTTAGTGAAAGTCACAAGGCTTTTAGTGTGTTTATTGAAAGTCACAAGGCTTTTAGTGTGTTTATTGAAAGTCACAAGGCTTTTAGTGTGTTTAGTGAAAGTCACAAGGCTTTTAGTGTGTTTAGTGAAAGTCACAAGGCTTTTAGTGTGTTTAGTGAAAGTCACAAGGCTTTTAGTGTGTTTAGTGAAAGTCACAAGGCTTTTAGTGTGTTTATTGAAAGTCACAAGGCTTTTAGTGTGTTTAGTGAAAGTCACAAGGCTTTTAGTGTGTTTAGTGAAAGTCACAAGGCTTTTAGTGTGTTTATTGAAAGCCACAAGGCTTTTAGTGTGTTTATTGAAAGTCACAAGGCTTTTAGTGTGTTTATTGAAAGTCACAAGGCTTTTAGTGTGTTTAGTGAAAGTCACAAGGCTTTTAGTGTGTTTATTGAAAGTCACAAGGCTTTTAGTGTGTTTAGTGAAAGTCACAAGGCTTTTAGTGTGTTTAGTGAAAGTCACAAGGCTTTTAGTGTTTAGTGAAAGTCACAAGGCTTTTAGTGTTTATTGAAAGTCACAAGGCTTTTAGTGTGTTTAGTGAAAGTCACAAGGCTTTTAGTGTTTAGTGAAAGTCACAAGGCTTTTAGTGTTTAGTGAAAGTCACAAGGCTTTTATTGTGTTTAGTGAAAGTCACAAGGCTTTTAGTGTGTTTAGTGAAAGTCACAAGGCTTTTAGTGTTTAGTGAAAGTCACAAGGCTTTTAGTGTTTAGTGAAATTCATAAGGCTTTTAGTGTGTTTATTGAAAGTCACAAGGCTTTTAGTGTGTTTATTGAAAGTCACAAGGCTTTTAGTGTTTAGTGAAAGTCACAAGGCTTTTAGTGTTTAGTGAAAGTCACAAGGCTTTTGTTTAGTGAAAGCCACAAGGCTTTTAGTCTTTAGTGAAAGTCACAAGGCTTTTGTTTAGTGAAAGCCACAAGGCTTTTAGTGTGTTTAGTGAAAGTCACAAGGCTTTTGTTTAGTGAAAGTCACAAGGCTTTTAGTGTTAGTGAAAGTCACAAGGCTTTTGTTTAGTGACAGTCACAAGGCTTTTAGTGTGTTTAGTGAAAGTCACAAGGCTTTTAGTGTGTTTAGTGAAACACACTGAAGAAAATTATACACAGGCAGAGTGAGACCAGTTTTGGAATACGGCATTGCGGCTTGGTCCACTGCATCTAAATCAAAATTTGACAAAATAGGGCGCATCCAGAACCAAGCAGCCCGTATCATAACAGAAGCCCTGAAATCCACCCAAATAAAAGACCTGGAAGTTATGACTGGGCTACAGCCCATGGAAGGTCGCCGAGACTGCAGAATCCTACAGCAAGCTGGAAAATTATAATAAATCATGGACCACCCGATGCACCACAGACTAAATGGGCTGGAACACGGCAGGCTGAAAAGGAAAAGTTTTACACTCCAGGCAGAAGAAAAGATTAAAAACAATGCTGTACTCAAACGAAAAAAATAAAACCACTACCAGCATGCTCCATCCGCTGCTCCTGGAAAGGAAGACCGTTCCCTGATATTATTTTCAATATCCCCAACATCGAAGACAAAAAGACACAAACAGAGGAACAGAAAAAACACAGTTACAAATTACATCAACCAAAAATATCCACCAACAGCTTGGACAGACGGCTCAGCCAAAGATGCCATTGGAAACAGGGGAGGAGGCATCACTATAAAACTAAAAAGCAAAGTATACTCAGCAGCATTCGCCACTGTGAGAAGCTGCAGCAACTTCAGTGCCGAAGCCAGTGCCCTGAGACACGCAGCTGCAACCCTTAAAGACCATAATGGGGCAGGCAGAAAAGCAAGTGGTCATTTTCACAGACAGTGTTAATGGCGCTCAAAAACGAGCACAACAATGAACTCGGTGCTCTGGCAGACTCGCTCGAACGCCTGTCCCAGTGCTTAAAAAAAAATCACGGTCCAGTGGATAATAGCACTCTGCAACAGACCCCAGGCAACGAGGAGGCAGACAGACTCGCCAGAGAGGGAGGAATGCTGCAGCAAATTGATACAATAACACATACAATGAGACAAAAGCATTAATCGGGCAACGTACAGTGCAAAATGAAAAACAAGACTACCCTGGCCACAAAGAAAACGATGCCTACAATCAACTCTCCAGGCGAGACCAGGTGATAATCCTCCGGCTACGCACAGGTCACAACAGACTTAGATGTCATCTGTACAACACGTTCAAGATTGGCACTACAGACCTTTCTGTCTGCTGCACAGCCCCCATGAAGGCAAAACACATTTTGCAGTCCTTTCCACTGTATACCGACAAAAGAAGTAGCATTTGACAACAGCTACTGTCCTTCCACGAAAAGCTGTATAGAAGCATACGCCTTGAGTCCACTGCTGCCTTTGTTAGAGTCATTGAAGTTGAGGTCTGAAGATGAACGAGGAAGAAGAAAAAAGTCTCAAGGCCAAACCTAGAACCTATCTCATGATTACTACAATTGTTCCCATTCGATAAAGTCCATTTGAAGGATTTATAGGGCAGTCCACAACATTCGCAAACATGGTATGCAAGTCTTACATAGTGATCTGTTTCAAGCTTTTAACATAAACATACACGGAACAATGATGTCAGTGCTCCCATTGGCTAATCTCAACGATTTAGTTTGGTATAGCAGATAGAGTGCTTCACCGATATTACAAAAGGACCAGGTTCGGTAGACTCCAGTTTGCCGAGCTGTGAATGGGTACACGACTCAAAGTTATGGAGATAAGGCAAACAGGAAGGGAGCTGGTTACCACAGCTAACCAAGGATGCCATGTAGTGATGTCACCAATACTTTATCCCCACGATAGTAGGACCACGTCTATCCCCACGACAGTAGGACCAAGTCTATCCCCACGACAGTAGGGCCAACTCTATCCCACGACAGTAGGACCAACTCTATCCCTACGACAGTGAGGCCAACACTATCCCCACGACAGTAGGACCAACTCTATCCCCACGACAGTAGGACCAACTTTATCCCACGACAGTAGGACCAACGCTATCCCCACGACAGTAGGACCAACTCTATCCCCACGACAGTAGGACCAACTCTATCCCCACGACAGTAGGACCAACTCTATCCCCACGATAGTAGGGCCAACTCTATCCCCACGACAGTAGGACTAACTCTATCCCCACGACAGTAGGACCAACTCTATCCCCACGACAGTAGGACCAACTCTACAATGTAGTATCACCCTGGATGATTCATGTAATAAATAGTATGTGACTATTTGAAAGTACTGCGCTGTTTCTGGTAAATGAGGTAAGCTATCAGTTATGTATCTTCACTAATTGGGAATATATGCAGTCCCGTGGTGCCCACGTGATGAGATCGTGAGAGCGCCGTGATGACCCGTGTTGACCCTAGAACCTTTTACTCAGTTGGAGAAGTTTAGAACATATAAACCTTCAGGCATATCTTAAAGAACAGCTAAATAGAGGTGTGTGTGGGTCTAGCAATCCCGCCGTGTAAAACAAATTATCATGGAAATCCTCACTTCAGTAGCGTATAAAGTGTTTGGCACAGTCTTTCTGAAAGCAGCCCCTATATTCGTGTTCTTTCAAGATCAATGGGACGGTGAAGAAGAATGCACGAACTGGTCAAGCTACTGCCTCAGCTGGAATCTATTCAATCACAGAAGTGTGACTGACATCTGACATGAAAACATGTCATTTAATAGTGTGTCGAAATCGTCCAGTTGTCCTTGGGTCATGGGTCAACGGAATTTCGTTGACGTACATCTGTTGGTGGGGTACATATGTTGGTGGGGTACAGCTGTTGGTGGAGTACATCTGTTGGTGGGGTACATCTACGGCTGCTGTCTACAATCATCATTATTATGACTAATGTAGACTCGAACAGGCGATCCTGAATACCAAAAACTTCCTCCATCGTCCTGTTTCTTAAGTCTCCAGTTGACGTTTCCATGACCATCATGGCATACAGCGTACTCTGTCTTAACTTTATCGTGGTCCATCCCTTCTTCCAGCCATCCCACATCCACCCATCTCCCCCCCCCCCCCTTTCCATTCGTCCGGGGATTTTGCCAGCTGTTACAGCGATGACTCGGGTACCATATGTCATCAAGGAAACTGTTATATCGCCAGCTATAACACATTTCCCAGCACCCCCCCCCCCCCCAAGCAAGCTTGACCTCATGTTTGTTCGTGCAGTTTGACCCTGACACCTGGGATACACCAGTTCCTTCGACGCGACACATGCATTGTTTTTACGAGGCCAGAACTAATAACAAATATACCAATATGTGCACAACGATGCGTTTATGTGTGTTATTGATTGATGACAGTGTGGAAGAAAAAACACAGGGGCAAGTGGTACACATAAGAACAATAGCACAGGCAGCCCACTCTTTATGGTGCAGCTCGCACGACGTCTTATGATTTAGGTAGAAACTTGACAGATGCAAGCTGTGTTTGTGAGCACCGAGTTTACAGCGCTGGCTCCCACGGCAAAGGGACCAAGTTCATGCTCTGCACCGGTCTACCCTGCTGAAAATCTGACCTAACTGACAGTTATGGAAGAGAATGCACTGAGCTGCCCATCAGAAATGCGTCATTTAACACGCCATCACTAAATGCAGTTTCTACTATAAAACTATCTTGATCTTCTTATGTTTGCTTGACGATGTGCGAGTGTGTGAGTTCATTTAATTATATTTAAATTTGTATATGTGCATGTGTTTGTTGTGTGTGTATGTTGTGTTTGTTTGTGTGTGTATATCTTTGTGTATATGTGTGTTGTGTGTGTATGTTTGTGTGTACTTGATGGCAATTGTAACGTGCAAAAATAATGAATGTATTATTATAATGTAATTACTTTGTTTAACGCTCCCCAAACCCTTTTGATCCGTCCTGTCGTACAAACCTTGTTCCAGATGTCTCACGATACATGTGTCGAGATATAGCTGCTCTAAATCTATTCTACTCCCCATTCCCCGCATTCACATATGCATTCTTTTTAGAACGGAGTCGCTTTAAAGTACTATAAAAGCAACGTCCCACGTATGTTGACAAATAGCTCTAAGAACAATATCCCATGTATGTTGAAAGGTAGATCCAGGAACAATATCCCATGTATGTTGAAAGATAGCTCTAGGAACGATATCCCATGTATGTTGAAAGATAGCTCTAGGAACGATATCCTACGAATGTTGACATATTCGTCTAGGAACAATATGACACGTGTGTTGACAGATATATTTAGGAAAAATATCCCATGTATGTTGACAGATTCGTCTAGGAACAATATCTTACGAATGTTGACAAATTCGTCTAGGAACAAAATCCTACGAATGTTGACAGATTCGTTTAGGAACAATATCACACGTGTGTTGACAGATAGATCTAGGAACAATATCCCACGAATGTTGACAGGTATTTCTAGAAATAATATCCCATGTGTGTTGCAGGTATAAAAGAAGAAATAACTAGTCTTTATTCCAATGATGAGAAGAAGAAGAATATGTAAAAGAAGAAGAAGAAGATGAAGTCGAAGAAAAAGAAGTAGAAGAAGAAGAAGAAGAAGAAGAAGAAGAAGAAGATAGATATGCTAAATTAAACCATGACTGTAACAGACTCACCGAAACTAAATAATCGTGAATGTTACGTGATCTCTACTGGATAGATAAGCCATCTGTTTACGTCTAGCTAATTTATTTTTTAAGTCAGCCATTGTTTGTTTTTACACATCAGGCTCGGTACATTAATGATTTTGTGGTAATCTGTCTAGGCTATCAATAACCTAGTTTGTTGGTACACAGATTGTGGGTGTGTACACATCTGAGTAGTTGCCTTCGTTTTTTCCGTAACCTAGGACGCCGTAGGAGCATCACGTCCGACTACATCACAAAGTTTATGTCGCCACTGACCACAGTATGACGTGACCTTTGAGACTGGAAGGACGTCCCGTCCGACTACATCACGAACTGTCTGTCGCCACTGACCGTTGTCTGGCGTAACCTACGACGCAGGAAGGACGTCCCGTCCGACTACATCACGAACTGTCTGTCGCCACTGACCGTTGTCTGGCGTAACCTAAGACGCAGGAAGGACGTCCCGTCCGACTACATCACGAACTGTCTGTCGCCACTGACCGTTTTCTGGCGTAACCTAAGACGCAGGAAGGACGTCCCGTCCGACTACATCACGAACTGTCTGTCGCCACTGACCGTAGTCTGGCGTAACCTAAGACGCAGGAAGGACGTCCCGTCCGACTACATCACGAGCTGTCTGTCGCCACTTACCGCTGTCTGACGTAACCTGAGATGCCGTATGGACATCACGTGTGTCTAAATCTCCAACTGTCACCACATCAGTTTGACCAGCGCCAGTGTTTTAGTGGAACAGTTAGAATAATCAGAGCGCTAGTGAACTATATCATCAAGAAATGTTTACCCATTGAAAGTATCAACTAACATTTAACAAATTATATAACATTTTGGACAACATCTATCAATACAATAATAACAACAATTACACTAGAGTAACGTCAAAACATGATAATAACTGTAACACTTACGTCAAAAATGAACACAATCGATAGAATATGCACATTTTATAGACAGAAAATGTTTTGGAACTGTTCAAATATTTTCATGCAACCACCTGCGACAAAGTACACGTTTATTTATAACCTAAAGGAGATGATAATTTATGTAAAAGCGACACATTGGGGTAGACATATCAATGGAAACAAATATATATGAAGTCATCCATTTCCGTCAATAATGTCCCCAAGTGTTGATCTCAGTATAAAGTTGGTCGCCAGGGCAATTAGTGGTCGGCACCATATCCCTGTGTCCCCTCAGCGTGTAATTAGATGAGATCTTCCCTAGGGCCACGCCGCAGTCTATTAACTGCTTGGTCGTGTTTATTTGAATGTTGGTTGGGAGATGGGTCATGAAATTGCCGACCAAGCAGAATCCTGAGGAGAATAAAATGATCAAAGAGGAGTATGACAGAATAGTGATGATGAATCAGACAAATGAGGAATTCTGATAAAATGAAGAGGAGATATAGGAACAAAATGATGAGGAGATAAAGGAAAAAAATGATGAGGAGATAAAGGAACAAAAGGATGAGGAGATATAGGAACAAACGGATAAGGAGATATAGGAACAGAATGATGAGGAGATATAGGAACAGAATGATGAGGATATATAGGAACAAAATGATGAGGAGATATAGGAACAAAATGATGAGGAGATACAGGAACAAAATGATGAGGAGATATAGGAACAGGAACAGAATGATGAGGAGATATAGGAACAAAATGATGAGAAGATATAGGAACAAAATGATGAGGAGATATAGGAACAGGAACAGAATGATGAGGAGATATAGGAACAAAATGATGAGAAGATATAGGAACAAAATGATGAGGAGATATAGGAACAGGAACAGAATGATGAGGAGATATAGGAACAAAATGATGAGAAGATATAGGAACAAAATGATGAGGAGATATAGGAACAGGAACAGAATGATAAGGAGATATAGGAACAGAATAATGAGGAGATATAGGAACATAATGATGAGGAGATATAGGAACAGAATAATGTGGAGATATAAGAACAAAATCATGAGGAGATAAAGGAACAAAATGATGAGGAGATATAGGAACAGGATGATGAGGAGATATAGGAACAGAATAATGAGGAGATATAGGAACAAAATGATGAGGAGATATAGGAACAGGGTGATGAGGAGATATAGGAACAGAATGATGAGGAGATATAAGAACAGAATGATGAGGAGATATAGGAACAAAATGATGAGGAGATATAAGAACAGAATGATGAGGAGATATAGGAACAAAATGATGAGGAGATATAGGAACAGGAACAGAATGATAAGGAGATATAGGAACAAAATAATGAGGAGATATAGGAACAGAATAATGAGGAGATATAGGAACAGGAACAGAATGATGAGGAGATATAGGAACAGAATGATGACATTACCTAGTCCGACGTAGTTATAGTGTAGTGTGTGAGCTCCAACTCTGTCCCAGCCACGACCTTCGAACACAGATCCGTCTCCACAGACAACATAACTGTAGCCAATATCATCCCAGCCTGCAGAGAAGAGTCAGATAACACGAGTCGATGGCAACATTCACATACAAGCAAGAGTCAAACAGATCAGTCTTGGAAGGTGTGGTTCTCTCAAACGTTCTCATCTGCTCTATTCTCATACAAATTATCATTATATCATGTAACTAGCAGACCCGTGCAGAAGATCTGCCTGCCAATCGAACTATAACATGTCTAAGAAACAGTTGCAGTTATACAGTCTCCCCCTTCTCACACCCATCGTCTGCCTAACATTTCACGTTCACTACTTAACCCAAGATTTTTGCTGCTACTCTCCCCTCCCCTTATTTGCACACTCAATACACTCTCACAACTCGCCTTCAAGGTCGTATTACGTACTCACTCTGTCATTCTGTGCATTAACCCACATTCAGATCCCTCCAGGAAGGGATCTATACATCCACATTCATTTCCCTTCAGGAAGGGATCTATACATCCACATTCAGTTCCCTTCAGGAAGGGATCTATACATCCACATTCAGTTCCCCTCAGGAAGGGATCTATACATCCACATTCAGTTCCCTTCATGAAGGGATCTATACATCCACATTCAGATCTCTTCAGGCAGGTGATCTATACATCCACATTTAGTTCCCTTCAGGCAGGGGATCTATACATCCACATTCAGTTCCCTTCATGAAGGGATCTATACATCCGCATTCAGTTCCCTTCATGAAGGGATCTATACATCCACATTCAGATCTCTTCAGGCAGGTGATCTATACATCCACATTCGTTCTGTTCACGTAAACTCAGGGGATATGTGCGTTCATACAAAACTAGAACACGTCATCTATAGTCGGAATCGCGTACTCACTTTTAGTCACACACTCAGTCGATCTGTGTATACACATACTTCAGGACACACATCGTGCACTCGGTGTCCTTCACGCACCACACATATTCAGATCTCTTCTAGTCGCAGGGTGTCCATCACACACACACTTATAGAGCGACTGGCCAAGACTCGAAGGCGTATGCTGGTTTAGTCACCCTGCAACTCATTTTATCTCTCACAAACTCCTAATCAGTCTGCTAACAAGTAAGCCTCTCAATCGCTCTACTAGTCAACCTGCGAGCTAGTCCATGCAACTCATTCTCTCTCTCTCTCTCTCTCTCACTCTCTCTCTCTCTCTCTCTCTCTCTCTCTCTCTCTCTCTCCAGGTCAGTCTGCTCAGTTGACCATTGTCGAGTATTATATAGTCTCAATCAACGTCATGATTGTAAAATGGTCTTCTGTTGGTTAGACAGCCATCACCCTAGTTTGAATCTACCTCCAACTAGCTGTTATTGGACGAATCACTCAAAATTCATGTCACTCTAAATTTCGCAGTAGAACGTGACGACCTCTGACTGTCACCAACCCCCTACTACCTAAATCGAAACGCCAGAGTGGTCAGCTCCTAACCCCCACCTGTACCAGACACATTCTTCCCCTCCCTTACCCCTTGTTTCCTTTGTCAACTTAGTGTCGAGAGAGTGGTTAACGTTGTCACACATGCAGGTAACCTCTGTTCCCAGAGTCGCCGGCCCATCACCCCTGCCCTTAACGCCCATGCTCCAGCTAGAACTGTTACATTGTCGACGCAATAACAACCATTAACATGTTAAATTTATTGTTCCGCGGAATATGTATATAAACACTTGTAAATGGTTTTATTTTGACAAATCTGTGAAACTCTTATATTGAATGTTGTTAATGTTAACATGGTAGAGGAGCACGAATTGCTAGTTAACCCCGGGAGGAAATCAATGATTAGTAAATACATAATTAAAGGATTTGTGGAGGTCTCTGCAAGAACAGGCCGTCACACTGTCTTGAGAACACTGGACCGTCGCCGGGCTTCTTGGTTCGGTCATGTCGTACGGCTGGACCAGAAAACGCCGGGCAACAAGATGCTCTCAGGTTGTTCCTCTCTCGACCAGCTGGAGGTACAGAAGAAGCCGTCCCAGCACAGTTTGGCTACAGTAGATAGCAACCCAACCCCTCTCTCCACTCCACCCCCTCGAAATTGGACGAAACCTGATCTACTTTCTGTCTGTCTGTATGTCTATATATATCTTTCTGTCTGTGTCTCTTGTACTGTATCTCTCGCCTTCCTCTAACCAGCCTTCTAGCGAAATAGAACACATTGAGACAATGACACAAGCAAGAGCAGAGCTCCAAAGATTTACCACGAGTTTCCATGTGGAAGATCTGGTATCCTCTGACGATGGCTGCACACGACTGTAGGTCAAAGCCTTCTATACCAGCAGAGTGGTGAATGAAAGCGTATTGGACCGGCTGGATGCTGAGATATTCTACAGATCGGCTAGGTCTAGCTCCCCATTCAGCGCGGCTGATGATCGTTGGACACGCCCCTGCATGATTAAAATTGTGACCTTCTGAACAAAACGACTGTACATTTCCATTGCTTTTTCCTACTGTATGGTTCTCAGCACCATCACTACTTTTACTACAACAATAGCATGTCGTTAAATGGTTTGTCAGTGGTCCTGATTAGAGCCGGTACATTATGCCATGAACTTAGCTTTCAATCCAGGTCAGAACTAGACCTATACTGGTCTGCAATCTGACTTTCACTGACCACGTGTAAATAATCTTCTAATTTGGTTAAACATACCATTATTCCACGTGTAAATAATCTTTTAATTTGGTTTAAACATACCATTATTTACGTGTAACTGATCTCTTAATTTGGCTAAACCTATCCTTATTTCATATACTAGTGACATGTTCGTTAAGTGCGTTCGTTAATTTGGAGAGAACAAACAGACTCACATTGATAAAAGGTAATAATTGAATCATGTTTGAGATGCATTAGCCAGTGATACATAACAGATACATATTTTTTTTTAAACATTGCAGATAAACTCTATGATCTAAGATTGACCTCACCAAACATTGCACACAAACTCTATGATCTAAGATTGAACTTACCAAACATTACTCACAAACTCTATGATCTCAGATTTACCTCACCATAATTTGCACACAAACTCTATGATCTAAGATTACCCTCATCAAACATTACTCACAAACTCTATGATCTAAGATTGACCTCACCAAACATTGCACACAAACTCTACGATCTAAGATTGACCTCACCAAACATTGCTCACAAACTCTGTGATCCTGAGATTGACCTCACCAAACATTACTCACAAACTCTATGATCCTGAGATTGAACTCACCTAACATTGTACACACATTCGTACACTTTAAACCCTTTAACGAGGATCTATTGGAGGGCAAGTCTGGTGCCAGCAGCCGCGGTAATTCCAGCTCCAATAGCATATATTAAAGTTGTTGCAGTTAAAAAGCTCGTAATTGGATCTCAGGCACCCTTTAGACACGAGTGCGGAAGACTCGATAGTCCTGCAAGACAACTTTCCTAAGAGAGACAACTCTGACCTCAAACAACAGCTGTCTTGCAGATGGGCTGGGGACAGCCAAAGGCTAAGGAGGGCAACCTTATAGAAACGCCTGTTGAAATCGGATGCACTGGGCCACAGGCTTAACGAAACAGTGCAACGTAAATCGCTGTATGATGACGTCAAAATTTAAAAAAAAGAAAGTATGGTGCTCATCCTGTGGAGTCCCACAAGGCAGAGAGAGTGCCGGGCCCACGCCTCAAAGGGGCCCACCTAATGTTATTGGTGGTCACCCACACATGTGCTGTGGAGTCAAGGCACAAGGACATGGGGCAAGAGCTATTGACCGAAAACCCAAGACCCTTAAATATTACAGTGGAATGCGGAGGGAGTCCTTAACAAAAAAGGTTTCTCTAACAAATCGCCTGTACGAAGGCGAGATAAACGTGGCATGCACCTCAACAACAACCACAGATTCTCAATCAGAGGATACCAGACCTTCCGACTTGAAAGAGAAGGTCACAAAGGAGGGGTTCTGATACTGACACGTAACTGCTTACAAGTAGCGCAGTATCTGTAAATCAAACCGGACAAGCAGAAATTGTAGGAGTCGACATAATTACACAAAAAACGAAAATCCGAATATTCAATCTGTATGACCCACCCAACAAAGACCTGTCGCTCTCGAGTATGGAAATCAAGGACTCCAGCTGCCTAGAGGTTGGAGACTTCAACAGTCACTCGGAGAGATGGGGATATTCAGACACAGACAGCAGAGGGGATGAAGTGGAAGACTGGGAGATAGACACAAATCTATATTTTATCAATTGGCCGGACGACAGTCCTAGCTTCTATTCCAGAACATGGCATACCACCTCCACTCCAGACTTGGCCTTCTCCACGGGGGATATTCACCACAAAAATAGATAGTCAGGTGCTCGACCAATTGGCAGGTAGCGACCACAGGCCAATTAGGCTAGATATTGATTTGAAAGTAGGCCTCCGGGAAATAAAACCGCTGCCACGTTGGAACTACAGACGAGCCGACTGGGACAGATTTGCAATGCTGACAGATGAACTGTATGAAACTATCAACACACGAAATAACAATATGAAATCTATGGTGGAAAGCCTAAGCAAAGCAATACTGCAAGCAGCCACCGAGACCATCCCAAGTGGGGCAAGGAAAAACTACAAGCCATATTGGAATCATGAACTGCAGAAAGCTGATGACGAAGTCTCAAATGCTAGGAACATGGCAGAGAGAGATCAATCTATGGAAGCAAATATCGCCATCAAGGCCATCACTCCGAAATACAAAAGAACAAGAAATCATATTTAAGAGACAGTTGGAAAAAAAAACAGAAAGCCTCAATCTAGAAAAAGAAGGGAACAAACTATGGAATTTAGTTAGAGCCATGAATGATGACACACCATCAAACAAACAAATTACCATCAAGCAGGGTGACAATATGCTTACCGGAAAAAAAGCAGCAAACGCCTTTATAGAATATTATGCCAGAGCAAACCCCATTGATGTCCCTACAGACAGGAATAAAGATTTTAGTGAAGAATAAAAGGGCCACGACAACATCAAGATTGCACAAGAGGAGCACATGATGGCAAAACTAACGATGAATGAAAGGAATGAGGCCATGAGAACTTTAAAGAAAAAGAAATCGCCCGGAAAAGATGGGGTAACAAATGAAATGCTAATGGGGTTGGGCCAAACAGCAAAGAGGAAGTTACTGTCAGTCCTGAACCGAAGCTGGAAAAGGGGAATTGTACCGCAGGCATGGAAAGATACGGTACTTATACCCGTACCAAAGAAAGAAAAAGATAGAGCAGATCCAAATGGATACAGGCCTATCAGTCTACTGAGCTGTGTAGGTAAACTGATGGAGCGTATGATAAACACCAGACTGATGTGGCACCTGGAAGAAAAACACATATTAATTCCACAGCAAGCAGGATTTAGACAACACAGATCCACTGAGGACCAGATCACTCTCATAGCACAGGAAATAGAGGATACTTACCAAGAGAAAAAGCATACAGTAGCGGTTTGGGTGGATCTAGAGTTGACATTTGACAAGGTGTGGAAAGAGGGACTTAAAGTCAAGCTACGAAGAAGTGAAGTATCTGGAAAAATGTACAGATGGATCAGCCACTACCTCGAAAACAGAAAAGCCAGAGTCCAAGTACAAGGGCAATGAGCAAAAAGGTGACACTGGCGAAAGGAGTACCCCAAGGAGGAGTACTGTCACCCACACTTTTTCTGGTTTATATAAACACCATCATAGAGAATATAACAAGGAGAGTCCACAGCTCCATGTTTGCAGACGATCTGGCTATGTGGACCTCTGAAAAAAACAATCGAATGTAGCAGGCCCTAACATCGTTGGAGGAGTGGGCGAAATCATGGTTGGTTAAAATAAATGAAGAAAAAACAACATGTACGATATTCTCGCTTTCAAATAAAACCACAGAACACCAAAATAAGTCTCAACGGCAAATATCTGGGGCCAAACAACAACCCAAACTACTTGGGCGTCGCATTTGATCGGCGCATGACATGGAAAAGTCAGATCGAGAGAAACCGAATGAGAGCCAGACAAAGAATGGCAATTATGAGAAAACTTGCCGACACAAGCTTGGGAGCAGACGAAAGAATACTCAAGAAACTGTACACTGGAAGAGTGAGACCAGTTCTCGAGTATGGCATTGCGGCATGGACAACAGCAGCAAAGGCGAACTTTGATAAAATTAGCAAACTTCAAAACCAAGCCATGAGAGTTATAACAGGAGGCAATTGTAGAACTTGAAAACATTACAAATCTGCAATCCATGACCGACAGAAGAGACTGCAGAGCCCAGCAGCAAGCAGATAAACTGACCATCCAGTGCATCAGAGAATAAATAGATTTGGAAAAGGGAAACTAAAGCGGAGATACTTTGCAGAAATAGCCAAAGCAAAGATGAGCGAAGACCCTATGAGCACACTAACAACACCAATGCCCATCCCTACTGTACGCAAACCTACCAAGAGGCAACATATATTTCCAGAGGTGGTAGAAAATATACCAGGTATTGGAAACAAGAATAGCCAGACTGAAAAAGAAAGAAGAGACATAACCCTGAGGTACATAACGGAAAACTACCCAAACATGGACTGGACCCATGCATACACCGACAGTTCTGTAACAAACACAACAGAGAATGGAGGGGGAGGGGTATTCCTAGGCCTAACAAATGGTAGAAAAATAACACTGTCAGGGGCAACTGGAAAATACTCAAGGACTGAAGGTTGCAGTAGAAGCAATGCTGACAGGCGAAAGCAATAAAAGCCAGATAGTCCTGTTCACAGATGCCCTGGCCGTGGTCACAGCACTAAAAAGCCAGAAAAATACTGAACTTAATGATTTAAGAGCAGTACTCTGTCAACTATGCCAGCAGTCCGCACCAAAAAAGAGTAGTGGTACAGTGGGTCCATCCCACTGTAATATCCAAGGCAACGAGGAGGCAGACAGACTGGCAAAAGAAGGTGCAAGACTACCATAACCAGATTCTAGTGTGACCTACGAAGAGTCCAAAAGGCTTATTAGGGCCAGATAAATGGCCAAATGGGAAACAGAACATACTGGCTACACAAAAAATGATGCCTACTACCATTTGAACAGAAAAGAGCAGGTCGTGGTCTTCAGACTCCGCACAGGCCACAATAGACTGTGGTACCATCTATTCAATAAACTGAAGATATGTGGCACTGACGAATGCACCTGTGGTACAGGAAAAATGACCGCTGAACAACTGCTGCAAAATTGCCCGACATACGAGGACCAGAGAAAGCACATGTGGGCATTACCAGTGCCAACACTAGACAAGCTCTATGGCAGTGTCGACAGCTTCAGGAGGACAGCTGCTTTCTTCGAATAAATTCAAGTTGACGTCTGTCAGCGTACGAAGAAGAAGAAGAAGAAGAAGAAGAAGAAGAAGAAGAAGAAGAAGAAGAAGAAGAAGAAGTAGTACACAAATTATATGATCTTGAGATTGACCTTACCTAACCAGACCTTTTACACTAACTCTATGATCCTGAGATTGACTTTACCTTACCACACATTGTACACTAGCTTTATAATACTGAGATTGATCTAACAAGACATTGTACACTAATTGTATTATCCAAAACTGTCTTTACCTCACCAAACATTGTACACTAACTGCATGATTTAAGATTGACCTCACCAAACATTGTACACTAACTGCATGATCTAAGATTGACCTCACCAAACATTGTACACTAACTGCATGATCTAAGATTGACATCACCAAACATTGTACACTAACTGCATGATCTAAGATTCTATTTACCTGACACAACATAGACACAGAGAGTTGCCCAAATCACTAGGAGGCAGAAACGACACATTTTCCTGGCAAAGTTCGCACTAACTAAACACAACTGAGACACTCCTGATGCAGCTAGATAATGCTGCAAGGGGACAGCCTGGCGTGTTACATAAACACGTCGTATCCGGAAATGATACTAATTGTAAGCATCAACCACTGACACGTTTCCACTATCTACATCCTGTTGGCCTGGTAACCAGTCACAGCACAGCTAATCACATATATCAATTTGCAAAACTAGAACGCCAAAATGCATATATTAGAGTTTCAAGTGTCATCGACATAATCTTTGCAAATTGTGCCATGTTGGTATTGTTCATTTTGATGTTAGCTGTACTGATTTCAAGTGATCGTCTTTATCTTGCATTGGTTCTAGACTCTCTCAGAAATCTATAATGTACATTACAATATGACACTTTCTTATCACTAACAGGGGTTACTCCGTGGAATATACATTTCAGATCTATAGGTTGACTGCATATCAGGATTTAACGGCATTGTTGCAAATTTAACTAGTTAGGTCACATCTGACACATTTCGAAAATCTGGCTATATTTGTAAAACTTTTGTTGATTTGATTTCATGGCTAATACTTGATTCTATGATTTTTGTTTCACAAAATAACAGAAAGAAAATTAAAATGTGTTCGTTACAACTGTGATGACATCAGTACTTAGCAGCAAAGATGGTGCCGTAACCGGCTGCAGGTCTACATTGCTCTGCTGTTTTAGTTAATTATAGAAGCCGCCAGACCACGGATTTGCTTGGAATTCACACTAGTCTACGACTTACGCTTGAGTTCACGGAAACGTGTTGTTGTTTTCCATTTGAACTGGTTAATTCGTTCGTTTTTTTCGGATTTCTTCCGTTCGACTATCCTGGTTTGGACATTGGCTATATGAATCGCACTACGCTTAAACCTGTGTCGTATTTCACGGTCTAATTCACACGGCTGAACTTCACGAAATCGGCGTGTGAGAAATTTAGACACGACTATAATGGACTGAACAAAGCCGGGGAGATAGGCCAAATTCACTCACACCCTGAGTGATGTCGCTACGATCTCTTGTGGTTATGGAAAAGGCACGACACACAATGTTAGATGTTATCCTCTTTCTTCTACCTTGGCGGATACGTGTTTACGGGAAAGGCGTCGGGAGTAAACCCTGAAGAAAAATCTGCATCCTATGCTATTTCCAGTCGTCTCAATAAATATCTTGCCACTGGCCAAAGGTAGCTTAGGACCAGAGAGTGAAGTTGCCAAAAGGCGCAGTTTCTTCCTCACTTTAATCCAAATCACCGCACAAGTCACCCATTTCAGCGGACGCAGCAAGAGAAAAGACTGTCCACATGGCTGGACAGAGAGAGTGGTCTTCATCACTTGTGATGGACGAACATCATGGACACAGCAAGAGAAAAGATTGTCCACACGGCAGAACAAAGAGAGTGGTTTTCATCACTTGTGATGGACGAACATCATGGACACAGCAGGAGAAAAGACAGTCCACACGGCTGGACAGAGAGAGTGGTCTTCATCACTTGTGATGGACGAACATCATCACTAAAATATAACCAATGCCATATTCGACTTACAGCTGCGGCTCCATCACATGCGTCGATGAGCGACCCCAGCTTTTACACTCTTGCCAACTTTGACAGAAACCCGTGCCACTTTACAGAAACTCAAGGACAGGCTGGCCGCAGGACCTGATAGCACTGCTCCAGATCTGCTGAAATACGCATCCGACGACCCTGAGCGCAACCCTGCTGAAACTGTTAACACACGCTTGGTCTACCGGGCAGGTTCTTGCTACATGGCGATACGAGCGAAACATCTTTCTATGCCAGGTAAAAGAATTCCGCTTTAAATGTAGCAGTTACAGGTCAATCAAATTACTGTCTGTCCCTAGAGCCCTTTTTATCCACATGCTACTCTCCCGTATCTAGCCTTTGGTGAGCAGAAACCAATTCTTCCATTGGTCTGTCTTCACTGCCTGCTGTTCCTCCATTGGTCTGTCTTCACTACCTGCTGTTCCCCCATGGGTCTGTCTTCACGGCCTGCTGTTCCTCCATTGGTCTGTCTTCACTGCCCGCTGTTCAACCATTTGTCTGTTTTCACTGCCTGCTGTTCATCCATTGTTCTGTCTTCACTGCCCGCTGTTCCACCATTGGTCTGTCTTCACTGCCTGCTGTTCATCCATTGGTCTGTCTTCACTGCCCGCTGTTCTACCATTGGTCTGTCTTCACTGCCTGCTGTTCATCCATTGGTCTGTCTTCACTGCCCGCAGTTCCACCATTGGTCTGTCTTCACTGCCTGCTGTTCCAAAATTGGTCTGTCTTCACTGCCCGCTGTTCCACCATTGGTCTGTCTTCACTGCCCGCTGTTCATCCATTTATCTGTCTTCACTGCCCGCTGTTCCACCATTGGTCTGTCTTCACTGCCCGCTGTTCCACCATTGATCTGTCTTCACTGCCCGCTGTTCCACCATTGATCTGTCTTCACTGCCCGCTGTTCATCCATTGATCTGTCTTCACTGCCCGCTGTTCCACCATTGGTCTGTCTTCACTGCCCGCTGTTCCACCATTGATCTGTCTTCACTGCCCGCTGTTCCACCATTGGTCTGTCTTCACTGCCCGCTGTTCCACCATTGATCTGTCTTCACTGCCCGCTGTTCCACCATTGATCTGTCTTCACTGCCCGCTGTTCCACCATTGATCTGTCTTCACTGCCCGCTGTTCCACCATTGATCTGTCTTCACTGCCCGCTGTTCCACCATTGATCTGTCTTCACTGCCCGCTGTTCCACCATTGATCTGTCTTCACTGCCCGCTGTTCCACCATTGGTCTGTCTTCACTGCCCGCTGTTCCATCATTGATCTGTCTTCACTGCCTGCTGTTCCACCATTGGTCTGTCTTCACTGCCTGCTGTTCCATCATCGATGTCACTCTTGCTGTCCTCATACTCACGGAAATACGTTGGGAATCCAACCGTCAACTCCCCGCTGTTTGCGCCGAAATCAAAGATGTCATTTACTGTTGGTCATATCTGTCTGGTTGGGTACCTTAAAACAAATGTGTGTTGCGAGCACAATGTAAGGGTAACACTGCAGCACTAGAGCAAGAGACCACCCGGGTCACAATCTTTCTGACAAGTTATCTATAGCGTCCAGTGTCCTCACCCCGATATTGTTCTGTCATGTCATGGACTGGATCCTCAGTCTCCTGGAGACGCACGGCTCAGAAGTCACCAGCTGCGCGTGACGGACTTTGACTACGCGGATGACGTAGCCGTACCAAGCTCCTACCCTCAACAAAAACTCTAATCCTAGCAACTCCCCAGCAACAAGAATCATTCTTCATGGCAACCATGTCCACTCTACTGACGATTTCATTTACCTGGGCATCAAGCAAAACTCATTTACCTGGGCATCAAGCAAAACTCATTTACCTGGGCATCAAACAAAACTCATTTACCTGGGCATCAAACAAAACTCATTTACCTGGGCATAAAGCAAAACTCATTTACCTGGGCATCAAACAAAACTCATTTACCTGCGCATCAAGCAAAACTCATTTACCTGAGCATCACGTAAAACTCATTAACCTGGGCATCAAGCAAAACTCATTTACTCAACTTAACGTCTTTATACTGGTTTAGAAGACCCTGCAGAGTCTGTATACAACCAGTTACATTTACATCACCTTGCTCTAAAAGCTATGCGCATCCAGTTTATTCTTAAATGCATTAACTGTCCCTGCCTCCACTACCTCCCCTGGCAATGCATTCCAAGCAGACACCACACTCTGACTAAAAAAATATTTCCAAATATCTAACCTGGACCTCTCTTTAGTCAGCTTGTAGCTATGCCCTCATGTTATTGTGGGTGGCTGTATTTTAAAAAACTTGTTATAGTCTAATTTATCGATTCCTCTGATCATCTTTACCTGGGCATCAAGCAATACTCCGAACCCGCTGGCCACATCGTTCGAAGGTAGGCCTGGCTGTCACCTCTAAGGACGCCCTGCATCAAGTCTGGACCCATCAAAGCAGCAGATGATTTTACTGAAAACCAAGCTAGGGATATACATTTAACAATCCTGTTGTACAGTTCCAAAACTTGGACAATTCTGCTGATTTATCATATGAACATTGGAATAAATAAAACGTTTGACTCTTTTGGCATTTGTTCAGTCTTCTGTGACGATAATTGGTGTCAATCTATTTTGTTTCGTCTTTTCTATTTTTGTTTTTTAAAGCAAGCCAAATTAGCTACAAGGAAAGAAATAATATAGTATTAAATAAGCTAAACCTGAGCGCATATTGTACAGACAATTGGAAGGCGCTTGACATTGTGGATTGAAGTACTCTATGGCAACTAGGATAGCGTACATAATATGTACTAAGATACAGATAGTAGAGTAGGTACTTAGTTGCCCATCGCTTGTACACGAAGAAGCACTGTCTAATATCGTATGGGTGCAAACTGGGGTGAGGCAAAGATGCCTACTCTCCCCTTTCCTGTTCTTGTTGGCATTAGACTGGATATTGAAGACATCAATGGACGGAGAGAGAACTGGTATCCAGTGGGCACTATTGTCACAATTGAAGGACTTGCACTTCGCAGATGATCTGGTACTTTTTTCACACAGTTATAGCCAAATGCAAGATAAACTTGATAGTTTGAAAGAACACGTTGAGGTAACGACCGGTCCTGTGATTGGGGAGCGAACTCAGCAGCTTCAGGTTGTGAGCCGTGTCACTTAAGCACTAACCCACGTGGACCCCCCCCCCCCCCCCTCCCCCCATGCGATTGACAGCAGAAAGATAGCACTGTGATTGTCACATGATTGACGCTTGCCTTTTTGCGTGTAAAGGTGTACAATTGTGGTTTCTCTCATCGCCCGTGGATCTTTCTTGACTTCCTAAAGAGAACGAAAGGCTGTAGTCAGTTCCGGGGAAGGCACAGCACTACCTGTTCGGTAAACCTCTGCTGGGAGGGAATCAGAACTGGGAGCCGCCTTCGGACATCGATCTAATAGATTTTCTGACCTCTGTCTTGATGGACAGGAGGTCAAGCCCCTAGCCAACAGTAGCCTGTGACATACAAGTTATGGCGTGTTTGCTGATAATGGACGGACTTTTGAAAATGGCGTCTGTAACAGTGACACTGTATGTGAAACATCAGTAATAGAACATAGAAATTATGGTTTGCAGCTTGGACAAGGCGAGCTAATAAAGCCGGGACAACGATATAGTATTTTAGCACAAGTCAAGTGTAGGATATTCTCCCTCTTGGCAAAGATTTACATGTTGTTATTTGTTAGGGTTTGGCCAATAGTCTACAAGATTTGACGCGCGTAGACGGTTGACAAAGATGGTGCAGGTACTGGACCAGCCTATTTGCTATGGCAGCTAGATACGCAGAGATAGGGGCATTTGAGTGACATATGAAGATGGGGACAAGTTGTCACTCTGAAACTGACATGGGTTTCAAGTTGGGCAGCGAAGTGAATGGATTGCAGGGGGATGAACTTGTGAAATTGGCAAGTGTTAGAAGCACAGCAGTGACTCGGGCTACTGATTGGTCAACAGAAACACGACAAATGTAATAGATGACAGGCAGCAATATTCGGACAGGAAAGGCGGGATTTGGTGAAAATAGGAATGGGATAAAAACCAGAAGAAACAGAGAAAGTTTTGGCAGAGCTGGCCGGGAGGTTAATCACTGCAAGTTTCATGGGCATGGCACTATTGTCTGATGGAAGGGCGAGGGATCAATCCCAGGTACACAAGAAAGAAATCTGATCACCGAGAGAGAAGGTTTGTCTGCACAGGGAACGTGTTGCAAACATCTGGGACACAATCCTGAATAGAGAGGAAACAAACTGAGTTGGGATACAATCCTGAAAAGAGAGGCAACAAACTGAGTTGGGATACAATCCTGAAGAGAAGGGCAACAAACTGAGTTGGGATACAATCCTGAAGAAAGAGGCAACAAACTGAGTTGGGATACAATCCTTAAGAGAGAGGCAACAAACTGAGTTGGGAAACAATCCTGAAGAGAGAGGCAACAAACTGAGTTGGGAAACAATCCTGAAGAGAGAGGCAACAAACTGAGTTGGGACACAATCCTGAAGAGAGAGGCAACAAACTGAGTTGGGAAATAATCCTGAAGAGAGAGGCAACAAACTGAGTTGGGAAACTCAGAGACGATGAAGGGACAACGAGGTTGCGGTGCTAACAGTTCAGTTCCTTGAGCCTGCTGAGACAACAAACTGACTCGGTTCAGTTCAAGCACGTCGCTGTTAGCTCCGCCTGAGTAAGAATTGTAACCTGAACCCTCAGAGAGCACCTCCTCTCAGAATGGGTGTACCACGGGCTCCAGAGGGGCCCATTTCTAACTATTGGAAATCCTGTTGTTCCACAGTTCCGACGACAGAAGTTTGCTGACCGTCAGAAACCAGCCAGTCAAGTCACACCGACAGTGGACGAACAGCACTACGAGACTATGAGATTAGTTTAAGTCTTAGTGAAATGTGCAGATAATGTAAGAAGTATATGATAGGCATTCGAACTGGGTAATAGATTCATGAGTCCCAACCAGCTCATGCTGACATCAAACTGGGTGATACATTCACGGGTCCCAACCAACTCATGCTGACGTCAAACTGGGTGATAGATTAACGGGTCCCAACCAACTCATGCCGACGTCAAACTGGGTGATAGATTAACGGGTTCGAACCAGCTCATGCTGACATCAAACTGGGTGATAGATTCACGGGTCCCAACCAGCTCATGCTGTCATCACACTGGGTGATAGATTCACGGGTCCCAACCAACTCATGTTGACAACATCAGAATTAGAAAGATTTAGTCGTAGTTAGTTTTAGTTTGATAAATTTGTAAATGACAAGATTTGTAATAAATAAGATATCTTGTGTTTTATTATTCACATAAGTCTTAGTGTTTTCTGTGTTGATGTTGTGTAGAATAACTGGATGAAGGGAGATATGCAGAACAAAGTTGTAGAAAAGCTAAAAGAAGAATGTGTTCCGTGCAGGGAGGTAAACATCAAGCGTAAAAAGTGGATAACTAGACGTGTAGTTAAATGAAGAAGAGCTAACCATACGGCATGGAATGAATAAATAGAGGCAGCTAAATCAAAAGAAACATTTAAAATATTTGGACAAGCAAAACAAGGTGAAAGTGAATAAAGCAGCAAAATTTGACTTTGAGAAAAACTTGCTCATAATGATCAAGACTGATAGTAAAAGCTTCTTTTCTTTTATTAGAAATAAACAAAAAACGAAAGATAAAGTAGGCCCTCTCATAGACAACACAGGAAAAATAATAAGTGAGAATACAGAGGCAGATAATCTACTCAATCAGTACTTTGGCACAGTCTACACAACAGAAGACTGCCCCAAGATAGCAGTGCCTATAGATAATTTCCAAAGAGACATGGATACAGCAGGATTAAGATCAATCTGTATTACGGAGGAAATCTTTTTTTTTTTCATTGGAGATATTGAAAGGGGATAGATGTACAAGACAAGATTGTATCCATCCAAAATTGCTGTTTGAAATTAGAGACCAACTAGCAGAACCATTGACTATATTATGTTCTTAATCACTTGAAAAAGGGATTGTTCCAGAGGATTAGAAAGATGCAGGAGTGATCCCTTTATTCATAAAGGGCAACAAATCAGATCGAGCAAATTATAGACCGGTGAGTTTAACGAGCATAGTCTGTAAATTGTTGAGTCAATAATCATGCATTTAGACAAATTTAATCTAATCAGAAATAGTTTACTAGAGGTAGATCGTGCTTAACAAATATATTAGAATTCATGGAGGAGGTTACTAAAATGATAGATAAAGGGGAGCCAGTTGATGTTATTTATCCAGATTTTGCAAAGGCTGAAAGAGTATCTCATAAAAGATTATTTAAGAAGTTAAAATCACATGGAATAGATGGTGAAGTTGTCAAAAGGATTGAAAATTTGTTAACGGGAAGAAGGCAGAGAGTGGGCATAAATATAAAGTCTGTTGTGAAGTAAAAAGGGAGGGCGACAGGGCTCGGATCTGGGCGCAATTCTGTTCTTGATATACATACACGATATCAGATCCATTATTGTAAAATTCTATTCAGTAGTGTCTCATCTAAAGCAGAAGTGGATATATTGAGATCGGATTTAGATACAATTCCAGAATGGTCTATGAGTTGCCAAATGGAGTTTAATGTAGATAAATGTACATTCATCCACACGGTTTGATTCAATATGGAACATAATTACAGAATCGGTGAGAACAATATTAGAATGATAGAAACGGAAAAGGACCTAGGAGTTACAATAGATCCTACAGGTAAAGTTAGTGAGCAAGTCGAGGTAGAAGTGAAAAAGGCAAATGCAATGTTAGATATGATAAAAATAAACATTAAACATAAGAGCAAGGAAGTGAAAGTCAAACTGTAGAAAGCATTAGTTAGACTTAGATTGGAGTACTGTGTACAGGTATGAAGCCTCTATCGTAGAGAAGATATAAACATGCTGGAAAGAATACAAAAAAGAGTGAAAAACGTGATAGTGGGATCCCAGAATTACAGTTATGAGAAAAGAGAAGAATCCGAGGTAACTTAATGCAGGTTTATAAGATAATCAACGGAAAGGGTCAATTCGACTATAACAAATTGTATTATAAATACAACCACTACAAGAATAAGAGGGCATAGCTACAAATTAACTAAAGAAAGGTCCAGATTAGATATGAAATATTTTAAATATTTTTTTAGTCAGCGCGTGGTGAATATTTGGAATTCATTGCCATAAGAAGTATAATAGGTGGGAACTATTAATGCATTTAAGAATAGATTGGATGCTCATAGCTTTTAGAGAAATGAAATGTAAAAGAAACTGGTTGTATACAGATTCTGGACAGTCTTCTAAAACAGTATAAATATGTAAAGTTAAGTAAAGTTTGTATCGCTATACGTCACAGAGAGAGAGAGAGAGAGAGAGAGAGAGAGAGAGAGAGTGAGGAAGTGAGTGAGTAAGGGAGTGAATGAGTGATTGAGTGAGTGAGTGAGCAAGTGAGTAAGAGAGTGGATGGGTGGGTGGCTGGATGAGTGAGTGAGTGAGTGAGTGACTAAGTGAGTGAGTGAGAGAGTGGATGGGTAGGTGGCTGGTTGAGTGAGTGAGTGAGAGACTGAGTGAGTGAGTGACTCAGTGAGTGAGTGAGAGAGTGGGTGAGAGTGAGTGAGTGAGTGAGTGAGAGAGTGAGTGAGTGAGTGACTGAGTAAGTGAGTGAGAGGGTGAGTGAGTGAGTGTGTGAGTGAGAGAGAGAGTGAGTGAGTGAGTGAGAGAGTGAGTGAGTGAGAGAGTTAGTGAGTTACTGAGTGAGTGAGTGAGAGAGTGAGTGAGTGAGTGACTGAGTGAGTGACAGAGTGAGTGAGTGAGTGAGTTAGTGACTGAGTGAGTGAGATAGTGAGTGAGTGAGTAGGTTAGTGACTGAGTGAGTGAGAGAGGGAGTGAGAGAGTGAGTTTGTGGGTGGATGGGTAGGTGAGTGAGGGAGTGAGAGAGTGAATGAGTGAGTGACTGAGTGAGTTAGTGAATGAGTGAGTGAGAGTGTGAGTAAGTGAGAGAGTGAGTGAATAAGTGAGTGAATGAGTGAGTGAGTGAGTGAGAGAATGAATGAGTGACTGAGTGAGTGAGTGAGTGAGTGAGTGAGTGAGTGAGTGAGTGAGTGAGTGAGTGAGTGAGTGAGTGAGTGAGTGAGTGAGTGAGTGAGTGAGTGAGAGAGTGAGGGAGTGAGAGAGTTTCTGGTTTCTGACAGTCAGCAAACTTCCGTCGTTGGAACTGTGGAACAACAGGATTCCCAAATATTGGGACTGGGACCCACTGGAGCACGTGGTACACCCGTTCTGGGAGGAGGTGCTGCCTGGTGGTTGAGGTGACACCCGTTCTGGGAGGAGGTGCTGCCTGAGGGTTGAGGTGACACCCGTTTTGGGAGGAGGTGCTGTCTGAGGGTTGAGGTGACACCCGTTCTGGGAGGAGGTGCTCCCTGACTGTTTAGGTTACAATTCTCTCCACCAAGGTAAATATGTATCGTGCTGTAGTGGTGTCTACTCTGCTGTATGCCTGTGAAACATGGACATTAAATGTCAGACATGCCAGATACCTGAATCCAGAGCCAGGTGCTATATTCTGACTAATATCCACACCTCACGCCAGTGTTAGGGGCTATATTCTGACTAATATCCACACCTCACGCCAGTATCAGAGGCTAGATTCTGACAGAAATCCCCACACTTCACCCATACTGCGAACATGGAAAGAGGCTATGTTACAGCAACCGGACCATCGAGGTGTGGGGGTGTGGGCACTGTGATTCTAATAGATGTGAGTTCTAAATTGCACTACATCAATGCGGATTCAGGGATATCCTCTTCAGTGGACCCCAGGATGTAACCTACTCTGTAGATGGTTACGTGCTGATCTTATTCGGTTTAGAAGAAGTGAAATGACGTCCCTCTTTGCTAGCTAGCTTGGCTTCTGGTCAGTGAACCCAGATTTCATTTCAAGTGACAATTCTCATTTGGAACCATCACCGTCCGTTTGAAAGCGTCGTCAATGCCCGCGACAGTCATCAACGCTTCGTTGTTTCAAAGTTAGAGTAACGACTCGGTTAACTGTTTCAACTTTAGAGTAACGAATCGGTTAACTGTTTCAACCTTAGAGTAATGACTTGGTTAACTGTTTCAACATTAGAGTAACGACTCGGTTAACTGTTTCAACCTTAGAGTAACGACTCGGTTAACTGTTTCAACCTTAGAGTAATGACTTGGTTAACTGTTTCAACCTTAGAATAACGACTCGGTTAACTGTTTCAACTTTAGAGTAACGAATCGGTTAACTGTTTCAACCTTAGAATAATGACTTGGTTAACTGTTTCAACCTTACAGTAACGACTCGGTTAACTGTTGTTTCAACCTCAGAGTAATGACTTGGTTAACTGTTTCAACCTTAGAGTAACGACACGGTTAACTGTTTCAAGCTTAGAGTAACGGCTGGATTAACTGTTTCAATCTTAGAGTAACGACTCGGTTAACTGATTCAACCTTAGAGTAACGACTCGGTTAACTGTTTCAACCTTAGAGTAACGACTCGGTTAACTGTTTCAACCTTAGAGTAACGACTTGGTTAACTGTTTCAAGCTTAGAGTAACGGCTCGTTTAACTGTTTCAACCTTAGAGTAACGACTCGGTTAACTGTTGCAACCTTAGAGTAACGACTCGGTTAACTGTTTCAAGCTTACAGTAACGACTCTGTTAACTGTTTCAACCTTACAGTAACGACTCGGTTAACTGTTTCAACCTTAGAGTAACGACTCGGTTAACTGTTTCAACATTGAAGTAACGACTTGGTTAACTGTTTTAACCTTAGATTAACGACTCGGTTAACTGTTTTAACCTTAGAGTAACGACTCTGTTAACTGTTGTAACGAGACTGGTGTCACTACTCGGTTAACTGTTGTAACGAGACTGGTATCACTACTCGGTTAACTGTTGTAACGAGACTGGTGTAACTACTCGGTTAACCGTTGTAACGAGACTGGTGTAACTACTCGGTATGCCTGACATTTGATAGAGCAATCTGTCACAGTGATCAAGCAATTACTGAAAGTCGTACGTCACTCGTACGCTAGAGTGGCATGCATATATTGTTATACTGAATGAATTTGTATAGATTTCCACATACATTTTAGCGACAACCACCAGTTTTGGGTTTCGTTGCTTATACAAAACTCACAACCAATATCTAAATCTATAGTCGTGACTGGTAGGACATATTCTCCCTCACTGTCAGGATTGTTCTGTTATAATATGAAGCACATGAAAATAAAGCTTGTGATTGGCGTCAATCTCTTTATTGAAAAAAAATATGTTATGGACAAAATACAAAAGATAAAAATATCAAAACGACAATTAGACATTTAAGTGCTCGACAGGGTTACACCAATGGCAAATGTTTAGCGATAAAAAAAACAGGGAACAGTTTGGTCAAAGTACATTAGCAAACAGTTTATCACCGCGTCATTATCAATAATCATTTTCTAAACAACAGTTTTTCACTTCCTTATTATCACTAATAATTCTCTAAACAACAGTTTTTCACTTCCTTATTATCACTAATAATTCTCTAAACAACAGTTGATCACTTCTCTATTATCACTAATCATTCTCCAAACAACAGTTTATCACGTCCTTATTATCACTAATCATTCTCTAAACAACAGTTTATCACCGCCTTATTATCACTAATCATTCTCTAAACAACAGTTTATCACTTCTTTATTATCACTAATCATTCTCTAAACAACAGTTTATCACCGCCTTTTTATCACTAATCATTCTCTAAACAACAGTTTATCACCGCCTTATTATCACTAATCATTCTCTAAACAACAGTTTATCACTTCTCTATTATCACTAATCATTCTCTAAACAACAGTTTATCACTTCTCTATTATCACTAATCATTCTCTAAACAACAGTTTATCACTTCTCTATTATCACTAATCATTCTCTAAACAACAGTTTATCACTTTCTTATTATCACTAATCATTCTCTAAACAACAGTTTATCACTTCCTTAATATCACTAATGATGGTGGCCTATTCAATTTCCAAAGGCTAAAGGCCAAGACCAAAATAAACAGGGTGCTGATGAGAGAACTGCGTTTTGCGGATGATGCCGCAATTACGACTCACTCAGAGGAGGAACTGCAAAGCTCACTATCTGCATTGTCTGATGTCTGCTGTGAGTTCGGGTTAACAATCAACAAAACAAAAACACAAGTTATGGTCCAGGGTGCAAACAAACTACCAGTAATCTCCCTTGATGAGGAGGCTCTCCAAGTAGTAGACAAAAAGTGTCTAGGAGAACAAGAAAATCACTATTAAAACAAAAACACTTGTCTACCAGGCATGTGTTATCAGCATCTTTCTTTAGGGCAGTGAGACATGGTCTACCTACATGCTTCAGGAGAGGCGGCTAAACAGCTATCACATGAGGTGACTGCACATAACCCTGGGGGTTGGGTGACAAGACAAGATCACCGACGGAGAGATGTTGGAGAGAACAGGCAGTGTCACAATATTTTCCATGTTTAGTCCTCGAAGGCTCCGATGGCTGGGACACATTCGGATGATGGATGATGGCAGAATACCAAAATATCTTGTCTATGGGGAATTGCAGTTGGGGAAAAGGTCTCAGGGGCGGCCACTACTTTAAAACAAGGATGTACGCAAGCGGGAGAGGAATTATGCAAGCATCGATTTGGGATCATGGGAACAGGACGCCATGGATTGTGTTACATGGAGGGGCAGGATTAAGCATGGAATACAGACAAAGGAGGTACTGATTGCTGATAGGCTAAAGACTCAGAGTTTAAGAAGGCACGCCACAATATGCGATGTCGCAAACGGTCCTGACTTTCCTTGCATACACTGTGGAAGACGCTTTTCTGCCCGGATTGGTCTTACGAGTCACATTCGTTACCATCATAGACTGTAGTTGCATACCTTTTTTTTCAAAGCACTATTACTATCGTCTGACGAGACATAAAGAGCTAATGATGATGACTTATCACTAATCATTCACTAAACAACAGTTTATCACCCCCTTATTATCACTAATCATTCACTGAACAACCAACATCACAACGGTCTTTATTCCCTTGATTGAGATTCACTTAAATGATAAATTCAATATTAGACATAACTGTGATACAAATATTGTCATCGTAAGAATATACAAGGACCTGAATGTGATACAAATTTTAAACATCTTACAAGGACATGAATTTATTCTGTATGGTGTCCTGTAAGTCTGGAATCCCAATTTGATCACAGTTAAAGGTGAACAAAGAAAAAAATTAAACATGGGAATAATGCAAATATGGGAATAAGGTAAGTATGAGAACAAGGTAAACGAGGGAAAAAGGTATACGTATGAATACGATAAATATTGGAATAATGTGAATATGATAAAAAGGTAAATATAAGAATAAGATTAACATCGGAATAAGGTAAACATTGGAATAATGCAAATAGGGGAAAAATGTAAATATTCGAACCCGTAAATATGCGGATAAGGTAAATATGGAAATAATGTAAATATGGGAATAAGGTAAATATTGGAATAAGTAAATATTAAAATATGATAAGTATGGGAATATGTAAATATGTTAGGAAAGTAAACATTGGAATAAAGTAAATATGTGAGGAAGGTGAACATTGGATTAAGGTAAATATGGGAATATAGTAAATATATGAGGAAGGTGTAACCATGGGAATAATGTACACATGGTAAAAAGGTAAATATTGGAATCTTATAATATGGAAATAAGATAAATATGGGAATAGGTAAATATGTGAATAATGTAACCATGGGAAAAGTGTAAACATGTGAATAAGGTAAATATAGGAATACGGTAAACAAGTGGATAAGGTAAACATGTGAGTAACAATTTATGTTTTAAAAATATGTTCCGTAGTCAGTCGACAGGAAGGTCCCCAACAGAAAGCTACCGGTAACTTAGAAATAGAGAATCATATTTTAGCACACTTGAGATAAGGGTCAGACAGAGTTTACGTAAATCTGGCATTCGTTGACAGAACCGGCGTGAACGTGCCATTGGCCGAGAATCGGTTCCTGTGACAGTTAAGAGGTAAGAAGTTACTTTCACTGTTATCTGGAAGTTATTGTCTAGGCCAGTGGTTCACAAACTGTGTGGCCCGACACCCTATGGTGCAGGGGCTAATTTACAGAACGGCCGTGAAACATTACAATATTTCTATCAACTGCGCACTGCAACTGTGAAGTAGGCTTATTTACTGACTTGGGGAAACGTATAAAAATTATGGTACACTAAGGGCGACGTGGACCGAAAATGTTTGGGAACATATGCTCTAAGCTTAGGTCGTCAGTTTAACACGTGATCCTCACATGTTAAATTTGGGAATAGTTCCTAAGCATACTAATTAGAGACGCAGAATTAATTCCTGTAAGGGTTTTTGAGTTCGCCGATGCGGTAGTGCCTTAACATTATAGACTGAATTAGTAGGGGTATTGAGCTGCCTATGATTTGGTGACAGGATGTCACAGTAAGATTGGCAGGGGTACCAAGTTGTTACCAGAAGTTGGTAGAGGTTTATGAATGACTATGCAGTAGTGTTCAGAAGCCACAGAAAGATTGGTAGAAGTGATACAAAATTCCAGGGAGTTTGTAGGGGTTCCAGAAATGTGGAACATGACAGACTGACGGACAACACGAGTTACGAGCTGGTCAACGAAGTGGCGACAGGAGTACCTTGTGACCCGCGACCATTTTGGAATTGGAGGAGTTAAGGCGGGGCCTACAACGCAAAGGAAACAGATAAAGACTAGGGACAAATGTAATGGTCTCCAGGCAAGGTGTCCGCCTCGGGTATCGAAAGTCGCGTGTTCGAATCACGGCGAAGAAGGGGTTATTTTTTCAACGTGGAACATCTGGTAACAATTTCCTGATCTCTGAGTAGTGATTTCGGACTCCCGTGTTCAGTGTCGAGCACGATAAAAATTGCTTGACAGTTAGAAATCGAAAAGAGTAAGCTTGACAGCCACTGCCCGGACAGAATTCAAATTGAAATCTACCCAAGTTATTTGACCTTTCCTTGTGTGGTTTGTTAAAAGCAGAGATGGTGCCTAACTGGCTGCGGGTCTACTTAGCTCTAGTTATTAGTCTTTTAACATGGACTCGTAAAACGATAAAGCCCACCCTCCAAGAAACTTGTATACAGACTCTGTAGAGACGTCTAAACCAGTATAAAGGCGTTAAGTTAAATTAAGTTAAAAGAGAGTTTAGGCAGAGCTGACCAGGACGATTTCACTCTTGTGATTTCCGTAGGGATTGCACCATATTTCCTGATGGAAGGGACAGTTAACTTACACCAATGTCTGAGAAGGATTTGGTAGAGAGTCGCTAGAAACAAAGCAGGGGATTTAACGAACATCTGCTGGAAATGACAGTAAATTCTGGTGAAACAAGACATTTAAAGAATAGTCTCGTAGACTGTCTCGAACGTTGTCAGAGGGGTCAACCAGAGCCCTCCGACAGAAACATTTTTGAATGCTACTGTGTCAGATTATTGTGATAGTGTTGCTGTCCGGTATGTTGAAAATGGCATGTGTGAATCACGAAAGTTACAACTTGAAACTTGGCCACAACAACAAAGCACATGTAAAAAGCCACTTTATAAAACTACAACAAAACACACGTATAACCGCCATAAAACATACGTAAAATCACCATAAAATAGATAAAACCACAAAAAATAATATAAAGCTTACACAAAACAAGTAACAGCACCATAAAAGATCATCAAGATAAAACAGATAAAATACTACAAAACTGATAAAACTACTACAAAACGCAAATAAAAACTTTAAACCTAAAACTTGGACAACCCACAGGTAAAAAAAACCACATAACAGGTACAACCACTAAAAATAGGTACAACCACCATAAAAGAGGTACAACCAACCATAAAACAGATACAACCACCATAAAACAGATACAACTACTATAAAACAGGTACAACCACCAACAAACAGGTACAACCACCAACAAACAGGTACAACCACCATAAACAGGTACAACCACCATAAAACAGGTACAACCATCATAAAACAGGTACAACCACCAACAAACAGGTACAACCACAATAAAACAGGTACAACCACCATAAAACAGATACAACTACCATAAAACAGGTACAACCACCATAAAACAGGTACAACCACCATAAAACAGGTACAACCACCATAAAACAGATACAACCACCATAAAACAGGTATAACTAACGTAAAACAGATACAACTACCATAAAACAGGTACAACTACCATAAAACAGGTACAACCACCATAAAACAGGTACAACCACCATAAAACAGGTACAACCACCATAAAACAGATACAACTACCATAAAACAAGTACAACCACCATAAAACAGGTACAACCACCATAAAACAGGTACAGCCACCATAAAACAGGTACAACCACCATAAAACAGATACAACTACCATAAAACAGGTACAACCACCATAAAACAGGTACAGCCACCATAAAACAGATACAACCACCATAAAACAGATACAACCACCATAAAACAGGTACAACAACCAACAAACAGGTACAACCGCCATAAAACAGATACAACCACCAACAAACAGATATAACTAAGGTAAACCAAAGGAAATCTCAGGACAACATAGGCAAAACTACGACAAAACACAAATAAAACTGTAAAAACCACATTAAAACACAACTAAAACAACGACAAAATAAAACAGGTAACACTACGACAAAACACAGGTAAAACCGTGATAAAGCAAAGATAAAATCGCGACAAAAGAACAGGTAAAACTACGACAAATCTCTGGTAAAACTACGGCAAAACAAAGGTAAAACCACGATAAAGCACAGGTAAAACCACGATAAAGCATAGCAAGTAAAACAACGTCGAACGATAGGTAAAACCACGATAAAGTACAGGTAAAACCACGATAAAGTACAGGTAAAACCATGATAAAGCATGGGTAAAAGAACGATAAAGCGCAGGTAAAAACCACATCGAACCACGGGTAAAACTACGACAAAACACACGTAAACCCACAACAAAGCACAGGTAATGTTATCCATGGGGGAACAGAGGGTGTTGTAACAGATCCATGGGGAGTAGATGAGTTGAGACTAGAAACTAATTCTCAGAGAGCCGAAATTAGGAAAAGGAATTCGGTACTTCAACTTAGCTGGGGGAAAGTTCAATCTAAGTTCACACACCGGGTCTTCATTGACACACCTGGGTATTGACTAGAAACACCAGAGAGAGGGAGATAGTGTGTACTGTGAGTTGGAGGCTATTGTCAAATATGGGGGAGGGGGCGGTGTAGAGGTTTAGGCCAACCCATTTCCCATAATTAGCTTTTGTCACAGAAAGAGGGTAGAAATGTTGAGGTGAATGACAGGGCGACAAGTAGCCAGGCCAGTCAATAGGAATCCAAGCGGGAGGAACTTGATAAAACTGACTGCTAACAAGTCAACGGGGAAGGGACAGTGGAACCACGTGACCACCGCCATTTTGTTTGAGGCGGAGCTAAAAATCCAAAAAGACAGAGAGGTAAGGTCAACCACTATGAGTTTCATAGGCATTGAACTATTTTTTTCCAGAATGGAAAGGATTTTGACCCAATCCCAGCGACAGGAACGTGAAATATGTTTACTTCAAGTGACAGAGACAAAGTCTGCACGAATACTGTATGTCCCACACGCTGGGTCTTGAATGTACTGGAAAATACAGTTTAACAACGATTGGGGGTGTTAACAAGAACAGATTGAGAAAAGTTTGCGACAAAGTATCTGTAGTCTTCACAGACATTAGTTCTTGATGGTCTGCTGAGGACGAGAGCTAACTGATCCAACGCACGATTCAATTCGGGGCAACGTATATGTAGCTTTCACAGACACCAGTTCTTGATGTTCTGCTGAGGGCGAGCGATAACTGATCGGATGTACTATTCCGATCACGCACGTCGTAATTAGCTCAGACTGATCGAGAGTTGTGACCTGAATCCACAGGAAGCACCCTACCAAGCTTGGTAGGGCGTATTTGTAGCACAGCGCAGAGCCGCAGGCCGTCAGAGATCAACTTCTTTGCCAACTGACGGAGAGCACCACGTGACCACAAACTTAGTTAATCACTATAGAAGAAGATTTGTATAGATTGAGTCTACATTTAAATGTGTGTAGAATAAGAAGTATAGGTTTGCATAGATTGAGTCTAAAGTTAAATGTGTATCTAGTAAGAAGTATAGGTTTGCATAGATTGAGTCTAAAGTTAAATGTGTATCTAGTAAGAAGTATAGCATAACGACCGACCTGTCTAATTAGATTCAGAGTCCATCAATGTAATGCTTGAAAACGCCGTGGTAGAAAGATGCAGCTATATTTAGTTAGTTTAGTCTTGATAATGTTGTAAACCATACATTTCTAATAAATGAATTATCTTGTTTTATTATTCATAAGAGTTCTAGTGTTCTCATATGTTGGTGTTCTTGTATGCTAGGAAGATGAGCTAAGCGAAACAATCCACTATACGACGCCAAGAGATAAGTAAAGAGGCAGGTCACATAATAGTGATAATTAGTCAATGTGATGTAGATCCTTTAGACCTGTTACAGCCAGGAGATAGAAGATGCCTACCAGGCACAGAAACAAACAATAGCTGTTTGGGTGGATCTGGAAAAGGCATTTGACAAAGTCTGGAAGGATGGACTTAGAGTCAAACTAAGAAGAAGTGATGTCTGTGGGAAGATGTACAAGTGGATCAACCACTACCTCAAACAAAGAACGGTCAGAGTCCAAGTACAAGGGCAGATGAGCAAAAAGGTGACACTCGAGCAGGGAGTACCCCAAGGGGGAGTATTGTCACCCACACTCTTCCAGGTATATATAAACGATATTACAGAGAATATACCAAGAAGAGTCCATAGCTCAATGTTTGCAGACGATCTGGCTATGTGGACCTCTGGAAAGAATCTCACCATAGCAAGAAATCGGATGCAGACGGCCCTAACATCGTTGGAAGAGTGGGCGAACTCATGGCTGGTCAAAATAAACGAGGAGAAAACCACGTGCACAATATTCTCGCTTTCATTAAAACCCCAAAGTACCAAATTAAGTCTAAATGGCAAAATCCTGCAGCCAAACGACAACCCAACCTATCTGGGAGTCACATTTGATCGGCGCATGACATGGAAAAGTCAGATTGAGAGAAACCGAATGAAAGCCATAGAAAGAATGGCAATCATGAGGAAACTTGCTGGCACAAGCTGGGGAGCAGACGAAGGCATACTAAAGAAACTGTATACTGGAAGAGTGAGACCAGTTCTCGAGTATGGCATTGCGGCATGGACAACAGCAGCGAAGGCGAACTTCGATAAAGTTAACAAACTTCAAAACCAAGCCATGAGAATTATAACAGGTGGCATGAAGTCAACGCCAATTGTAGAACTTGAAAAGATTACAAAACTGCAATCCATGACCGATAGAAGAGACTGCAGAGCCCAGCTGCAGTCAGAGAAACTCCGAAGACTGACGGACCATCCAATGCACCAGAGACTAAACAATTTGGGAAATGGGAAACTAAAGCGAAGAAACTTTGCAGAAATAGCCAAAGCAAAGATGCACGAAGATCCCATAAACGCACTAACAACACCAAAACCCATCACTACTGTACGAAAACCTACCTGGAGGCAGGATATATTCCCAGAGGTGGTAGAAAATATACCAGGTATTGCAAACAAAAACTGCCAGACTGAAAAAGAAAGGAGAGATACTACCCTAAGCTTCATAACGAAAAGCTACCCAAGCATGGACTGGACCCATGAATACACCGACGGTTCTGTAACAGACACTACACAGAACGGAGGGGCAGGAGCATTCCTGAACCTACCAAATGACAGAAAAATAACACTGTCATTCGCTACTGGTAAGTACACAAGCAATTTCAGAGCGGAGGCAGAGGCACTGAGGGCGGCAGTGGAAGAAATGGTGACACACAGTGAAAATGAGAGCCATATAGTCCTGCTGACAGATGCTCTCGCCGTAGTCACAGCGCTAAAAAGCCAGAAAAACACTGAGCTTAATGACTTAAGAGCAGCACTCTGCAAACTGTGCCAGCAGTCCGCACCAAAAAGGGTAGTGGTACAGTGGGTTCCGTCACACTGCAACATCCAAGGCAACGAGGAGGCAGACAGACTGGCAAAAGAAGGTGCAAGACTACCACAAACAGATACCAGTATGACGTACGAAGAATCAAAACGGCTTATCAAAACCAGATACATGACCAAATGGGAAACCGAACATACTGGTTACACCAAAAACGATGCCTATTACCAGTTGAACCGAAAAGAGCAGGTCGTTGTCTTCAGACTTCGCACTGGCCACAACAGACTGAGGTACCACCTATTCAACAAATTGAAGATAGGGTGTACCGACGAATGCCCGTGCGGTACTGGTAAAATGACCGCTGAACATCTGCTGCAGAACTGCCCGACATACGAGGATCAGAGAGAGCAGATGTGGCCATTACCAGTGGAACTGCAAGACAAGCTCTATGGCAGTGGCGAGAGCCTCAGGATGACCGCCGCTTTTTTCGAAAAAATAATGGTTACTGTCTGACTGCGTACGAAGAAGAAGAAGAAGAAGACCTGTTACAGTAAATCCCACGATAAATCACAGGTAAATCTATTACAAGACAGAAAACCACGACAAAACACAGAAAACCACGACAAAACACAGAAAACCACGACAAAACACTGAAAACCACGACAAAAAAACACAGAAAACTACGACAAAACACAGGTGACACCTCAATAAAACCAAGGTAAAACCTCTATACAAGATACATCAAGCGTTTTGATACTCAAATAATGAGTTAGGGGTTTAGTACCAGTTAGTACACCCATATTATCTCTAACTCAAATAACTTCAATCAAATGGTTTGTTTTCTGTGTGACTTTCATAACATCACCACAGTAATTCAGAGACTGTTCTGGTTTTAAATACCTGGAGATCACAATATATTGAAATACACTTGGATTTATCCTCGAGAAAGTCCTTTATTTTAAAACAACAGTGATAAAATAATGTGACCTACATTAAAACAGTTGACTTTGTAAAAGATATTGTAGCTACATGTGGCAGTTAATGTCATTTACAAAGTGTTTACCTTTTATCATAATGAACACGTGATCACTTCTCGTGAACTCGTCATTATGTGTTTGTTCTGTGGGAACGTGAACCACCTTTTTTAAACTTTTGCCACCTAGTCACGAGGGCAGGGATCGTGTACAGAATTGGGTTTGCAGCAGAATTTATGGGAAGAACGATAACCGTTGTCCAGGCGTAAACATCATTGTTGATCACGTGACCTCCTAGAGTCAACAACCCCATGAGTCCTACAGGAAACCAGCAGAGAAAATTAGACAGAACTACAAGAGACAGTTGCTTAGCAACCATTATATCTTCGACACGGTGGGACGATGTACATATATCTGACGTAGTTATTCTGTTCTCAGACATGGCTCGAAAGATGGCGATTTGACCGTAAGCGATGATAAGGAACATCAAGAAATTGTGTACAATGAACACGCCAAACGAGTACTCCCACCCCGTTACACGTTCAGTTGTCAAAGGTAAGCCGAGACACATAGCGTTCGATGTATATATTTCATAGCTGAGCACAGTTGGCGTCAGGGCAAGAAGGAAACCTATGATCCAAGACGAGAGAAGACATATTATTTGACTCGTTTTTGTCAACTTTGTTTGACCAAATGGAAACTTCATGATCAGAAATCTGTCCAGAGTAATCAAGAAAATAAAATATGTTGACGTTTCCATGGAGACGGTAGCCAGGAATCCAGCAAGCCTGCATAGAATACTCTCTCTCCAACTCTTGTCATGAAGAACATAAATGCCACGATAGTAATAATCAGCGCCAGCAATAATGAACAGATAGACTCCCATAATAAAGTCAGATATTCCCAAGTTTGTCACAAACAGTCCATACCCAGTTGTCAGAACTGACCTGCCCCAAATAAGGCGGTAAACAATGACCGCCATGTTCCCCAGAACTGCAAGGACAGCTACCAGCCAGAGAAGAGCGCGCTGAACATGAGCCTCGATCAGGTCAAAACAAGATGAGATCGCGCCTTCAGGGGCGTGACATGTGTGGTATGGGATGTTTGCTCCTCTAATCTGGGGGCAACACATTTCAGTAACGTCAGTGTACAGATGTTGACTGACAGTGAGACCATTAAACAAATCTTCGTATAAATTCAACATTTTTAGTCCACGTAAATCAAGTGTCTGCAGGTAGACATTATCCGACACCGTTTTATGGAGGTCAGAGATAAGTGTGTAGCTAAAGTTTAAATGTTTCATGTTTGGTAGCTCTACAAAAAAGGTTTCGTCTAAATATGACAAGTCTGTATGTGAGACATCCAGTATTTCCAGATTTTTGAGACGCAAATTACGCAAAATAACCAGTTTTTTATTGTAAGATAAGTTTAAATGTCGAAGATTTTGTAATACATCATTCTCATACTGATATAAAATAAATTCTTTTATAAAATTGTTGCTGATGTCTATTTTGTGTGCCTTGTATGGTAATAGGTTGATAATCTGTAACACCGAATCAAATTTGCAATGAGATAATAAAAGGACGGATGCGTTCATAAAATAAAAGGTCTTCCACGTGTGAGACAAATCTATCCCGGACAAGTCTATGTATCTGGTTCTGCTGTTAATGAAACTCACATCCCTGAGAGGAACCGATCTGTTGTAATCTGTTACCGTTACTGTCCCTGAGATACAGCGGAAACCTTCACGACATTCCTCGTCACAATCAATTTCATCGTCTCCATGTGGACATTCAGGATGTCCATCACAAACTAGGTCAGGATGGAGGCACATTTTACTATTCCAACAGACAAAATTTCCAGAACATGAGCCAATAATATACCCTTGTTCATCTTCTTCTTTAGGACAGTCTGTTTTTCCGTTAAGAACATAATGTTGAGGAATGCAGTAAGCGTTCGGGCATTTAACATATCCATCTGAGCACTGGAAGTCCTTACAGTCTTTAAGATGAGACATATCTCTACAACCCATTACAGCTCCGTACCTATCTTTAACATAGACACACGTAGGGGCCCAGATACTCTGATTCAATCTGTTGTAACATGTGTCAGCTGTTTTCAGCTTCGCTACAACCTCATACAAGGATCTATCTGATTCACTGCAGAGCTGGTGCACTTCCATGAGCTGGTTGAAATGTACGCATGTATCTGGCTCACAAATAAAGGCGCATGTCTCGTTTCTCTCCAGATACTTATTGACAACTCCTGTCTCATCGTTTATAATATTTTCTGTGCTGTATTTACAGACATCGCAATCAATTTCACCATCATTAATATACTGTAATGGCAAACATGAACCATCACAGCAATATTCACCATTGCAATCGGGAGGAGTGATAAGCAAGACACGATCATATAACCGCAAAGACACGCATGAACTTTCGTCTCGTCTGTTTCTGCAGTTGTCGACATTGTCACAAACAAAGATGTACGATATATATAGCGGCTGACCTGCGTCCTCTTCGCAGTCAAAAACTGGAAATTCTAGTTCCGATTCTTTCATAAATTTGAGATTATTATTGCTGGCTATATGGACTGAGAGAGACACAATATTATCACCATATTTTATAACATTTCTTCTTTTTAAAGTTTTTGTGAAACTGTCGTTGGTGGCAGGATTTATTCTCAATATGTCCACATCTGCGAGTTCAAGAGCAAGCTCACATAAAAAGAAACGACCTAATTCGGCACCGCATCCAACATCCACCCATCCTTCAACAAAACCCCCCTCTTTGTTGGAGATGTTGTTGTGACCGCTCCAATCAAACTGCCAGGATCCACATTCACTGTTACGTCCTCCAGAAGGTTTACCAGTCAACCAATTATTAACCGTCAATGGACGATTTCCTAGCAACCACTCAAATCGTGTAGCAATGCTGGCTGAGTCTCGACGGAGACCGATGTAGACGAGAGCAGAAAACTCGTTGCCAGAGTTACCGAGCTTATTTTGGAGCTTTGAGAAATAATCTTTCAGCCAGGTCTGCAGAAATGACAGCTCCTCATGAGTCTCTATTCCTGCCAAAAAAGTTCCGTAAAAATTACAATATTTCGAAGCTACAAGCCAGTTTCCTTTATTCGTGTTTGAGAAAGTGTCAAACAGCTGATAGCAAGCGAAAGAATCAGTGATGTTATTATGTTTAAGCGGGAACCATCCTTCTTCACATTGATTGCACAGGCGCATAATTAACAACGTAGGTATATTAACAACAATGTCCATCGGCAGTATAAGTGTATCCTTCATGTGTATCGTGACCTCTGAAAACTTAACACCAAGTATCACAACGAATATCTTGACGTCCGTATATTGTTGTACCACATGTGATATATTCTTGCTGTCTTGAGATGAGAAATCCACGCCATCCAAAAACATAACCGCGACGTGTGCCGCATTCTCCCTGACGTCACGCATCTCAGAAAACAAACGTCTAAGAAATCTTATTTTAGCTTCGAGAACCTGCTGTACAGTTTTATTTGTTGAGTACACATCCGTCAGGTTACCCATTACGTTTTTCTCAGAAAAATTACATGTCTTAAAGTACCAAGAGCTTACATTTATGTCAGGATCATGCATAGAGAAACTGTCAAATATCTCAGCACGCATCACTCGTGGAGTTGCAGTGTCGTCAAAAAAGTTATAACAGAGATCCACTAATTGATAGTGATAAGATAGTTGTTCATCTTCAAACAAACCATTGTTGGTGGTGAAATATAGAATCAGTAAATCCATTTCACTCGTAAAACAGTCAGCAAGAGGAAAGTTACTGGACTCACTTCCAGGAATATCTGCAACAGTAAAAGTCATTGAAACTATCAATACAAATAACAATACCGTTATAGCTCTGGGTTGTCACTTACTACTATTGTCGGAACTAAATTGTGCTGTGGTTGATATAAGCAGTATTAGTAGAGACATGACTTTTGTCAGTAAGACAGATGAAGCAGACTATTGTCAGTAAAACAGGTGAAACAGAATTTTGTCTTTAAGTCAGATCAAACATGCTATTGTCTTTAAGTCAGATCTAACAGACTATTGTCAGAAGACAGATCTAACAGACTATTGTCAGAAGACAGATCAAATATGCTTTTGTCTTTAAGTCAGATCAAACAGACTATTTTCTTTAAGACAGATCAAACAGACTATTGTCAGTAAGACAAATCAAACAGACTATTATCAGTAAGACAGGATGATATAAGCAGTATTAGTAGAGACATGAATTCTGTCAGTAAGACAGGTGAAGCAGACTATTGTCAGTAAAATCGGTGAAACAGACTATTGTCAGTAAAACAGGTGAAACAGACTATTGTCAGTAAAACAGGTGAAACAGACGATTGTCAGTTAAACTGGTGAAACAGACTATTGTCAGTAAAACTGATGAAAAGACTATTGTCAGTAAAACTTGTGAAACAGGCTATTGTCTTTAAGTCGGATCAAATAGGCTATTGTCTTTATGTCAGATCTAACAGACTATTGTCAGTAAGACATATCAAACAGACTAGTGTCTTTAAGACAAATCAAACAGATTATTTTCTTTAAGACTGATCAAACAGACTATTTTCTTTAAGACAGATAAAACAGACTATTGTCAGTAATACAGATCAAACAGACTATTTTCTTTAAGACTGATCAAACACACTTTCGTCGGTAAGACTGACTAAACAGACTGTTGGCAATAAGAGTGATTAAACAGACTATTGTAACAGATCTTAGCTGTAGAGACGATACATAGAAGAAGCTTGGACATGTTTTAACATTGAACAGAGGGGAGGAAGATAGGAAGAGCTTAGACAACTATTTTTCTTTCTTTTTCTTGGGATTTAACTAGGGACGAACCAGTGCAGCTGAACTTAGTACCGCCAGAGTTTGAATATCTAAAACGAACCACGTGCGTTTTTGTCTCCAAGTCAGAGTTTATGTAAACATACTTAACGTTATGTAATACCAGCCATGTGTCCACACGTATGACGATAGCGGTGGTGTCCAGGTAGACTTGTTGCCGCTGACAAACCCGCGTCGTCTGGATTCCGAGCGATGAGGATTGGAAACAATGGAAAACAAGCGGACAAATTGCGTGCCATTTTGTAAATCATGCGATCTGGGGAAGCAGATCAAAATATAAATCCCGGTGGAGAGACGTGAGGCCCATTTTACTTTGGAAAGAGACGCTCAATGGAGAGCAGGCAACGAAGATATATAGTTTATCCAGATTTGAGTTGAGAACCACAGAGAGAATACGTTTCACTTCAGTGACAGAGGTAGATTCGAAAGAGACGTTCAATGCAGAGCAGGCGACAGAGGAGGCAGTTAAGATAGACACGCGGCAGAGAGTAGAACACTTCAGAGAGACTTGAGAGAAGACACCGGCGGTTAGAGGAGACACGCGGAAACAGGGCAGTTGAATTGGACACCGTTTTTTTAGTTGAGATTTGGACAGCGGAGAGTAGAGCAGGCGACGGAGAGAGGCATTTGAGATAGACACGCATTAAGAAAGGTAACTACTCTCATATTATGTATTGGTCGTCATTACAAGTGGTCAGTAGCTTATAGAAGCAGTCTTTCGATCGAGTGAGTGTGCTCGGGAGAAAGAGTTCATTGTCGTACTGGTTCTTGAGGGCTGTTATCATTGTATGGGTGTATTTGTGTTTTTGCACCCTCCTTGCAGTTTTATGTGGATGTCGTCTGCTCGCTCCTTGCAGTTTATAGGGGTTGCTCGCTCCTTGCAGTTAACAAGGATTGCTCCTTCCTTGAAGTTTATAAAGATTGATTGCTTCTCGCAGTTTATAAAGATTGATTGCTTCTCGCAGTTTATAAGAGCTGCTCGCCGCTCCTTGCAGTTTATACGGGTTGCTGGCTCCTTGTAGCTGATGGGGGTGTGGGCTGCTCGATCCTTGTGGAAGCTGCGTGGCCAATGGCTGAAGCGTCCGTTTCACAACCCCAACGCACCAGGTTCAAATCCAGTTTGGCAGACATGTTTTTTTTCCGTTTCTCTAAGTACGGAAAGTAATGGCAACCTAACATACTGCATACTTGCCAAGAAACGTATACCAGCCAAATAGGTTGTAAGAAGCGACGTTCAGCAAAAGACATGCAACTTACTTTTTATCCAGTTTTGAGTCCACTTTTCGATGGTCACCAAGGAGCCCCATATTCGTGTACTGGCTGTAGTGATGTGTGTGTTAGAGATGCTCATAGCCAGGGCATCCGCATAGAGAGAATTTTTGGTACTTATATGGGAGTTTGTTTTTGCGATGTCGTTTATATAAACGCAAGACCGTGACTGCACTTCGGAAGACGCCATACACTTGCACTTTTGCTGTTCTGTTAATTTTAGATTCACGCTGTCTTGGTGGGCATATTCTCCCGTCAGATATCTTCTCTGTGTCTTCCCCTGGCGATATTGCTTTTGGGAATTTCTCCTGTCACTCAATTTTCCAGACCATTTTAAAGTGTCGTCCAACAAATTGTCTGTCGCTGGAGTTGATAATTCTATTTTGAAATATTGTCCTTGATAATTTTGTCCTTTTTATAGTTGCTATTGCAAGCAAAGGTCGTGACATCATTCGACTGCTGCTGCAAAATGTCTTCTCTTATGGCTGTAAAGACCAATCTTGGAATGGCACACCCTGCCACATTTAGAGTAAACATGTGGAACCAGAATCAAGATAGAAAGGTCACGATGCCCCAGACAGAGATAAGAAATGAACAGGTGATCAGAATTAAGTCGATAGTTAAGGAAGATAATGGGTCTACACTGGCGCTAGGCCATGAGAAATAGGTTATGGCTTCTCAGCTAGTGTGAGAGGTCATGGTGCAGCTGAGTAGAGCGGGACATACAGGACAACAACCTCTAGTGTGAGAAGGGAGATGGATGCAGAGGCTTCAGCTCTGAGATGGATATCTGAGACGTCTATAACAAGGGCAGCCATAGTATTAGATGGATATCTGAGACGTCTATAACAAGGGCAGCCATAGTATTAGATGGATATCTGAGACGTCTATAACAAGGGCAGCCATAGTATTAGATGGATATCTGAGACGTCTATAACAAGGGCAGCCATAGTATTAGATGGATATCTGAGACGTCTATAACAAGGGCAGCCATAGTATTAGATGGATATCTGAGACGTCTATAACAAGGGCAGCCATAGTATTAGATGGATATCTGAGACGTCTATAACAAGGGCAGCCATAGTATTAGATTCCCAATCATTACGTAGGAAAGTAGACAAGGGCTGTGAAAGGCGAGTTGTACGACATCCCATGTTTTTTCTATGGGCTGTAAGAGATTACCTTGTTTAACGTCCTATATTTTTGGGAGGTGTAACAAATTTAATTGATCACGTATTATGTTTTTGTGTGAGGTGTAAGAGAAGTTATTGTACGACAACACAATTTAATAGTACGCTTAGACGACCAGGGTCCGTCACGGCGAATGACCATGACCACTGATGGCTGCGTCCCAGGTAACCCTCAGTTCTGTTGGGGAGGTGGCGATCTGTTTTAGCCAGGTGTTGCGAGGGCGACCCCAAGGACATCTACATGATGAGCAGGGCTTCTGTACCCCGCCCTCCTCCCCCCCCCCTTTCCCGGCGTACCGGAGCATCTCGTGGGCTATGATTTCTGGGGATGCAGACAACATGACCGAAGAGGGAGAGGCGACGGCGATCATTCATTGAGGCATTGTGTGCAAGTTGAGTCCGTCGAATTACTTCACTGATGGAAATCAGGTTTTGCCTGTGAATATCGATGGTGCGCCTCTAATTGCGCAGGTGGATAGCCTCAAGACGCAATAGGTCCCACTGCAGTATTGTCCAATTCTCGGAGCCGTAAAGGAAGATAGAGAAGTGATATGCAGGAGGAGTATATACGAAGCCATGTCCAGGGAGAGCCTTCGATGTGACCAGACTCTGCGGAGAGAGTGCATGGATGAAGTCTACAAGCCCATCCTACAGGTAATGTCTTGACTACTTCGTGAGTAGGAGGACTGCCTGCTGCCCGGGTAACTGCAACATTGTTGTCGTTCACGGTGATGTTCAACGCGTAGGAGTTCCTGCTGAGGTTTAGAATTTTAGTCTTCGGCCAGAAGATGTGCAAGCCTAGGTGGACAGTCGATCGATCCAGTGCCTCTAAACCAAACAGCAAGAGAGAGCTGGAAAAACAAAACCGAAAGCCGCAACCTAGACAAAGAAGGGAACAAGCTATGGAAGCTAGCCAGAGCCATGAATGACGAAATCCCTTCAAACAAGCAAATTACCATCATGCAGGGCGAAAACTTGATCACTGGAAAAAAAGCCGCAAACGCTTTTGTAGAACACTATGCCAAAGCAAACCACATCGAGGTCCCTGCAGATAGGCATACATACATTAGTGAAGAGCAAAAGGGGCACGACAACACCAATACGGCACCAGAAGAGCATATGATGGCCAAATTAACAATGAGTGAAATGGAAGAGGCCCTGAGAACTTTAAAGAAAAGGAAATCTCCCGGAAAAGACGGGATAACAAACGAAATGCTGATGGGGCTGGGCCAAACCGCGAAGAGGAAACTGCTATCAAGAGGAAACTGCTATCGGTCCTGAACCAAAGCTGGAAAAGGGGAATTGTACCCCAGGCATGGAAAGACGCAGTACTTGTACCAGTACCAAAAAAAGGAAAGGACAAAACAGATCCAAATGGATACAGGCCTATCAGCCTACTGAGCTGTGTCGGCAAACTGATGGAACGTATGATAAACACCAGACTGATGTGGCATCTGGAAGAAAAACGAATACTAATTCCAAGCCGGCTTTAGACCGCACAGATCCACTGAGGACCAGGTCATCCTCATAGCCCAGGAAAAAGAAGATGCCTACCAGGCACAGAAACACACAGTAGCGGTTTGGGTGGACCTGAAAAGACATTTGACAAAGTCTGGAAAGACGGACAGAGTCAAGCTAAGGAGAAGTGAAGTTTGTGGGAGAATGTACAAGTGGATCAACCACTACCTCAAACAAAGAGCGGCCAGAGTCCAAGTACAAGGGCAGATGAGCAAAAAGGTGACACTCGAGCAGGGAGTACCCCAAGGGGGAGTACCCACACTCTTCCTGGTGTATATAAACGATATTACAGAGCATATAGCAAGAAGAGTCCATAGCTCAATGTTTGCAGACGATCTGGCTATGTGGACCTCTGAAAAGAATCTCACCATAGTAAGAAATCGGATGCAGCAGGCCCTAACATCGCTGGAAGAGTGGGCGAACTCATGGCTGGTCGAAATAAACGAGGAGAAAACCACATGCAAAATATTCTCGCTTTCAATCAAACCCTAAAATACAAAATTAAGGCTAAATGGAAAATTCCTGCAGCCAAACGACAACCCAAACTATCTGGGAGTCACATTTGATCGGCGCATGACATGGAAAAGTCAGATCGAGAGAAACCGAATGAGAGCCAGAGAAAGAATATCAATCATGAGGAAACTTGCTGGCACAAGCTGGGGAGCAGACGAAAGTATACTAAAGAAACTGTACACTGGAAGATAGAAGAGACTGCAGAGCCCAGCTGCAGTCAGAAAAACTCCGAAGGCTGACTGACCACCCAATGCACCAGAGACTAAACAATTTGGGAAATGGGAAACTAAAGCGGAGAAACTTTGCAGAAATAGCCAAAGCAAAGATGCACGAAGATCTCATAAAACGCACTAACAACACCAAAGCCCATCACTACTGTACGAGAACCTACCTGGAGGCAGGATACATTTCCAGAGGTGGTAGAAAATATACAAAAACTGCCAGACTGAAAAAGAAAGGAGAGATACTACCCTAAGCTTTATATCGAAAAACTACCCAAGCATGAACTAGACCCATGCATACACCGACGGTTCTGTAACAAACACTACACAGAACGGAGGGGCAGGAGCATTCCTGAACCTACCAAATGGCAGAAAAATAACACTGTCATTCGCTACTAGTAAGTACACAAGCAATTTCAGAGTGGAGGCAGAGGCACTGAGGGCGGCAGTGGAAGAAATGGTGACACATAAAGAAAATGAAAACCATACAGTCCTGCTTACAGATGCTCTGGCCGTAGTCACAGCACTAAAAAGCCAGAAAAACACTTAGCTTAATGACTTAAGAGCAGCACTCTGTCAACTATGCCAGCAGTCCGCACCAAAAAGGGTAGTGGTACAGTGGGTCCCATCACACTGCAACATCCAAGGCAACGAGGAGGCAGACAGACTGGCAAAAGAAGATGAAAGACTACCACAAACAGATACTAGTATGACGTACGAAGAGTCAAAACGGCTTATTAAAGTCAGATACATGACCAAATGGGAAACTGAACATACCGGCTACACCAAAAACGATGCCCATTACCAGTTAAACAGAAGAGAGCAGGTCGTTGTCTTCAGACTTCGCACTGGCCACAATAGACTGAGGTACCACCTATTCAACAAATTGAAGATAGATGGTACCGACGAATGCCCGTGTGGTACCGAGAAAATGACCGATGAGCATCTGCTGCAGAACAGCCCGACATACGTGGATCAGAGAGAGCAGATGTGGCCATCACCAGTGGAACCACAACACAAGCTCTATGGCAGTGTCGACAGCCTCAGGATGACCGCCGCTTTTTTCGAAAAAATAATGGTTACTGTCTGACTGCGTACGATGAAGAAGAAGAAGAAGATCCAGTGCCTCGAGGGGGCCTATCAGGGTCTGAGAATCGTGTTCCGGTATGACGACGTCATCAGCGTAGACGAGATCGGTTACCAGAGAGTAGCCGACAAGAGCCATTGAGTTGTGTGCAGAAGACGAGATCGGTTACCAGGGAGTAGCCGACAAGGACCCTTGAGTTGTGTGCAGAAGACGAGATAGGTTACCAGGGAGTAGCCGACAATGACCCTTGAGCTATGTGCAGAAGACGAGATTGGTTACCAGGGAGTAGCCGACAAAAACCCTTGACCTGTGTGCAGAAGACGAGATCTGTTACCAGGGAGTAGCCGACAAGAGCCCTATAGCTGTGTGCAGAAGACGACATAGGTTACCAGGGAGTAGCCGATAAGAGCCCTATAGCTGTGCGCAGAAGACGAGATAGGTTACCAGGGAGTAGCCGACAAGGAGCTCTGAGCTGTGTGCAGAAGACGAGATAAGTTACCCGGGAGTAGCCGACAAGGACCTCTGAGCTGTGTGCAGAAGACGAGATAGGTTACCAGGGTGTAGCCGACAAGAACCCTTGAGCTGTGTGCAGAAGACGAGATAAGTTACCCGGGAGTAGCCAACAAGGACCTCTGAGCTGTGTGCAGAAGACGAGATAGGTTACCAGGGTGTAGCCGACAAGAACCCTTGAGCTGTGTGCAGAAGACGAGATAAGTTACCCGGGAGTAGCCAACAAGGACCTCTGAGCTGTGTGCAGAAGACGAGATAGGTTACCAGGGTGTAGCCGACAAGAACCCTTGAGCTGTGTGCAGAAGACGAGATAAGTTACCCGGGAGTAGCCAACAAGGACCTCTGAGCTGTGTGCAGAAGACGAGATAGGTTACCAGGGTGTAGCCGACAAGAACCCTTGAGCTGTGTGCAGAAGACGAGATAAGTTACCCGGGAGTAGCCAACAAGGACCCTTCAGCTGTGTGCAGACGAGTGTATCAGGATCCAGTCTATGGCGCAGCAGATAAACTTAGGGGCCAGGACTCAGTCCTGTCGGAAATCAAATGAAATAGAAAACTCTTGCGAAAGATCCCACCCGAGACGAAATTTGGCGCTGGTAGGACTGTGACGTTCCTCAATTAGGATCAGCAGGTTCGCTGAGATACCAACGCATTGTAGCGTATTCCACGTGGTGTCTCAATCCACAGAATCGAATGCAGCCAATAGATCAACATAGGCGAGACGTCAAGAGGGTGGCATAAACTTGCAGTACAGTTCCGTGAGTGAACGGAGGGCAAGAATGGCATCGATGGTAGAGCAAGAGGCGATGAACCCTGACTGTTGAGGGCAACGATGACTCGTTTTTGTGTGAGGTGTAAGATATTTCATTGTACGACCTGTCATGTTTGTGTGTGAAATATAAGATTTCATTGTTCTTCTTCTTCTTCTTCTTTGTACGCAGTCAGACGTCAACCTGTATTTTTTCGAAAAAGGAGCGGTCATCCTGAGGCTGTCAACACTGCCATAGAGTTTGTCTAGTGTTGCCACTGGTGATGGCCACATCTGCTTTCTCTGATCCTCGTATGTCGGGCAGTTTTGCAGCAAATATTCAGCGGTCATTTTCCTGTACCGCACGTGCACTCGTCAGTGCCACCTATCTTCAGTTTATTGAATAGGTGGTACCTCAGTCTATTGTGGCCAGTGCGAAGTCTGAAGACCACGACCTGCTCTCTTCTGTTCAACTGGTAATAGGCATCGTTTTTTGTGTAGCCAGTATGTTCTGTTTCCCATTTGGTCATGTATCTAGCTCTAATAAGCCTTTTTGACTCTTTGTATGTCGCACTAGGTTCTGGTTGTGGTAGTCTTGCACCATCTTTTGCCAGTCTATCTGCCTCCTCGTTGCCTTGGATGTTACAGTAGGATGGGACCCACTGTATCACTACTCTTTTTTTGTGTGGACTGCTGGCATAGTTAACAGAGTACTGCTCTTAAGTCATTTAGTTCAGTATTTTTCTGGCTCTTTAGTGCTGTGACTACGGCAAAGGCATCTGTAAGCAGGACTATATGGGTTTCATTTCTCTTGCTTGTCACCAATTTCTTCTACTGCAGCCCTCAGCGCCTCTGCCTCCGCTCTGAAATTGCTTGAGTATTTACCAGTTGCCACTGACCGTGTTATTTTTCTACCATTTGGTAGGCTCAGGAATACCCCTGCCCCTCCGTTCTGTGTTGTGTTTGTTACAGAGCCGTCGGTGTATCCATGGGTCCAGTCCATGCTTGGGTAGTTTTTCGTTATGTACCTCAGGGTTGTATCTCTTCTTTCTTTTTCAGTCTGGCTGTTTTTGTTTCCAATACCTGGTAAGTTTTCTACCACCTCTGGAAATATATGCTGCCTCCAAGTAGGTTTGCGTACAGTAGGGATGGGGTTTGGTGTTGTTAATGCGTTCATAGGGTCTTCGCTCATCTTTGCTTTGGCTATTTCTGCAAAGTTTCTCCGCTTTAGTTTCCCATTTCCAAAGTTATTTAGTCTCTTATGCATTGGGTGGTCAGTCAGTCTTCTGAGTTTTTCCGCTTGCTGCTGAGCCCTGCAGTCTCTTCTGTCTGTCATGGACTGCAGATTTGTAATCTTTTCTAGTTCTACAATTGGCGTTGACTTCGTGCCTCCTGTTATAACTCTCATGACTTGGTTTTGAAGTTTGCTAATTTTATCAAAGTTCGCCTTTGCTGCTGTTGTCCATGCCGCAATGCCATACTCGAGAACTGGTCTCACTCTTCCAGTGTAGAGTTTCTTTAGTATACTTTCGTCTGCTCCCCAGCTTGTGACAGCAAGTTTCCTCATGATTGCCATTCTTTCTCTGGCTCCCATTCGGTTTCTCTCGATCTGACTTTTCCATGTCATGCGCCGATCAAATGTGACTCCCAGGTAGTTCGGGTTGTCGTTTGGCCGCAGGTATTTGCCGTTAAGACTTAGTTTGGTGTTTTGGGGATTGTTTGAAAGCGAGAATATAGTACATGTTGTTTTTTTCCTCATTTATTTTGACCAGCCATGAGTTCGCCCAATCCTCCAGCGATGTTAGGGCCTGCTGCATCCGATTACTTGCTATGGTGAGGTTCTTTACAGAGGTCCACATAGCCAGATTTCATTGTTCGACGTACGTCTCGTGTTTTCTATGAGGTGTAAGAGATTTCATTTGACGATGTTCCATGTTTTTGTGTTTGTTGTAACATCTCATTGTACTACGTCTCAAGTTTTTATGTTGGTTGTAAAATCTCATTGTACCACGTCTCATGTTTGTGTTGGTTGTAACATCTCATTGTACTACGTCTCATGTTTGTGTTGGTTGTAACATCTCAGTGTACCACGTCTCATGTTTGTGTTGGTTGTAACATCTCATTGTACTACGTCTCATGTTTGTGTTGGTTGTAACATCTCAGTGTACCACGTCTCATGTTTGTGTCGGTTGTAACATCTCATTGTACCACGTCTCATGTTTGTGTCGGTTGTAACATCTCATTGTACCACGTCTCATGTTTGTGTTGGTTGTAACATCTCATTGTACCACGTCTCATGTATGTGTTGGTTGTAACATTTCATTGTACCACGTCTCATGTTTGTGTTGGTTGTAACATCTCATTGTACCACCTCTCATGTTTGTGTTGGTTGTAACATCTCATTGTACCACCTCTCAGGTTTGTGTTGGTTGAAACATCTCATTGTACCACTTCTCATGTTTGTGTTGGTTGTAACATCTCATTGTACCACGTCTCATGTATGTGTTGGTTGTAACATTTCATTGTACCACGTCTCATGTTTGTGTTGGTTGTAACATCTCATTGTACCACCTCTCATGTTTGTGTTGGTTGTAACATCTCATTGTACCACCTCTCAGGTTTGTGTTGGTTGAAACATCTCATTGTACCACCTCTCATGTTTGTGTTGGTTGTAACATCTCATTGTACCACGTCTCATGTTTGTGTTGGTTGTAACATCTCATTGTACCACGTCTCATGTTTATCATTTGAGTCCGGGGTTCACTTACTTTATTTTATTGCCCTACAACCGGGTTGTCTGCAGCGTTCCGATGCCATCGTTGGAATATCTGTACATGTGATTCCTAATGTTCAATACCACATCCATTCCATCCCAAATCCACTCCAACATCCAGGTCAAAGCTGGGATTTGGAAACATAAAAGAGCATGAAAGGGTGTTCAACCTTAGGCAAGGGTCCCATTGAGGTCCTCTATAAGGTGTTCAACCTAAGATAACTGTCATATTCAGGCCCTCCAGGGTGTTTGAACTACAGCTGAGGGCCATATTCAGGCCCTCCAAGGTGTTTGAACTACAGCTGAGGGCCATATTCAGGCCCTCCAAGGTGTTTGACCTACAGCTGAGGGCCATATTCAGGCCCTCCAAGGTGTTTGACCTACAGCTGAGGGCCATATTCAGGCCCTCCAATGTGTTTGGCCTACATTGGCTCCAAGCCGCGAAGAAACTCAAGCATAGACAACCCAGTGCTGGTCAAGATTCGTAATAAAATACTTCTTCAACTTCGCATAAAAGGTTACGGGTGAGATTCACAATGCTGCTGGATCTTCTTCTTCTTCTTCTTCTTCTTCTTCGTACGCAATCAGATAGTAACCATTATTTTTTCGAAAAAAGCGGCGGTCATCCTGAGGCTGTCGACACTGCCATAGAGCTTGTCTTGCAGTTCCACTGGTGATGGCCACATCTGCTCTCTCTGATCCTCGTATGTCCGGCAGTTCTGCAGCAGATGTTCAGCGGTCATTTTACCGGTACCGCACGGGCATTCGTCGGTACAACCTATCTTCAATTTGTTGAATAGGTGGTATCTCAGTCTATTGTGGCCAGTGCGAAGTCTGAAGACAACGACCTGCTCTCTTCGGTTCAACTGGTAATAGGCATCGTTGTTGGTGTAACCAGTATGTTCGGTTTCCCATTTGGTCATGTATCTGGCTTTGATAAGCCGTTTTGACTCTTCGTACGTCATACTAGTATCTGTTTGTGGTAGTCTAGCGCCTTCTTTTGCCAGTCTGTCTGCCTCCTCGTTGCCTTGGATGTTGCAGTGTGATGGGACCCACTGTACCACTACCCTTTTTGGTGCAGACTGCTGGTACAGTTTGCAGAGTGCTGCTCTTAAGTCATTAAGCTCAGTGTTTTTCTGGCTTTTTAGAGCTGTCACTACGGCTAGAGCATCTGTAAGCAGGACTATATGGCTTTCATTTTCTTTATGCGTCACCATTTCTTCCACTGCCGCCCTCAGTGCCTCTGCCTCCGCTCTGAAATTGCTTGTATACTTACCAGTAGCGAACGACAGTTTTATTTTTCTGCCATTTGGTAGGTTCAGGAATGCTCCTGCCCCTCCGTTCTGTGTAGTGTTTGTTACAGAACCGTCGGTGTATGCATGGTCCATGCTTGGGTAGTTTTTTGATGTAAAGCTTAGGGTAGTATCTCTCCTTTCTTTTTCAGTCTGGCAATTTTTGTTTCCAATACCTGGTATATTTTCTACCACCTCTGGAAATGTATCCTGCCTCCAGGTAGGTTTTCGTACAGTAGTGATGGGTTTTGGTGTTAGTGCGTTTATGGGATCTTCGTGCATCTTTGCTTTGGCTATTTCTGCAAAGTTTCTCCGCTTTAATTTCCCATTTCCCAAATTGTTTAGTCTCTGGTGCATTGGATGGTCGGTCAGTCTCCGGACTTTCTCTGACTGCAGCTGGGCTCTGCAGTCTCTTCTATCGGCCATGGGTTGCAGTTTTGTAATCTTTTCAAGTTCTACAATTGGCGTTGACTTCATGCCTCCTGTTATAACTCTCATGGCTTGGTTTTGAAGTTTGCTAACTTTATCGAAGTTCACCTTTGCTGCTGTTGTCCATGGGGCAATGCCATACTCGAGAACTTGTCTCACCCTTCCAGTGTACAGTTTCTTTAGTATGCCTTCGTCTGCTCCCAAGCTTGTGTCAGCAAGTTTCCTCATGATTGCCATTCTTTCTCTGGCTCTCATTCGGTTTCTCTCGATCTGACTTTTCCATGTCATGCGCCGATCAAATGTGACTCCCAGATAATTTGGGTTGTCGTTTGGCTGCAGGAATTTGCCATTTAAACTTAGCTTGGTATTTTGGGGTTTGATGGAAAGCGAGAATATTGTGCATGTGGTTTTCTCCTCGTTTATTTTGACCAGCCATGAGTTCGCCCACTCTTCCAGCGATGTTAGGGCCTGCTGCATCCGATTTCTTACTATGGTGAGATTCTTTTCAGAGGTCCACATAGCCAGATCGTCTGCAAACATTGAGCTATGGACTCTTCTTGGTATATTCTCTGTAATGTCGTTTATATACACCAGGAAGAGTGTGGGTGACAGTACTCCCCCTTGGGGTACTCCCTGCTCGAGTATCACCTTTCTGCTCATCTGCCCTTGTACTTGGAATCTTGCCGTTCTGTTTTTGAGGTAGTGGTTGATCGACTTGTACATTTTCCCACAGACATCACTTCTTTTTAGCTTGACTCTAAGTCCATCTTTCCAGACTTTGTCAAATGCCTTTTCCAGGTCCACCCAAACCGCTACTGTGTGTTTCTGTGCCTGGTAGGCATCTTCTATTTTCTGGGCTATGAGGATGACCTGGTCCTCAGTGGATCTGTGCTGTCTAAAGCCGGCTTGCTGTGGAATTAGTATTCGTTTTTCTTCCAGATGCCACATCAGTCTGGTGTTTATCATACGTTCCATCAGTTTGCCGACACAGCTCAGTAGGCTGATAGGCCTGTATCCATTTGGATCTGTTTTGTCCTTTCCTTTTTTTGGTACTGGTACCAGTACTGCATCTTTCCATGCCTGGGGTACAATTCCCCTTTTCCAGCTTTGGTTCAGGACCGATAGCAGCTTCCTCTTCGCTGTTTGGCCCAGCCCCATCAGCATTTCGTTTGTTATCCCATCTTTTCCGGGAGATTTCCTTTTCTTTAATGTTCTCATAGCCTCTTCCATTTCGCTCATTGTTAATTTGGCCATCATATGCTCTTCAGAAGCCGTACTGATGTTGTCGTGCCTCTTTTGCTCTTCACTGATGTCTGTATGCCTATCTGCAGGGACCTCGATGTGGTTTGCTCTGGCATAGTGATCGACAAAAGCGTTTGCAGCTTTTTTACCAGTGAGCAAGTTTTCGCCCTGCTTGATGGTAATTTGTTTGTTTTACGGGGTTTCGTCATGCATGGCTCTGACTAGCTTCCATAGCTTGTTCCCTTCTTTGTCCAGGTTTAGGCTTTCCCTTTTGGTTTTTCCAGCTCTCTCTTGCTGTTTGCTTGAGAGTGTATTTGTATTTCGCCGTGGCGGCTTTGAGGGCGATGTTTGCCTCCATAGTTTGTTCGCTGCTGGATCTGAACCAACAACATCAACGGGCAAGGGCAAGGAAGCATTCAAGATGCTCAATTCAGCAACAAACAAACAACTCCACACAAACAGCCACACACAAACAGCCATACACAAACAAGCACACACAAACAACCACACACAAACAGCCATACTCAAACAATCACACACAAACAACCACATTCAAATAATCACACACAAACAATCATTCGTTCTTCTATACTCAAGACTTCGTCGCACGTAGTAATCCAGACCTTCTGGTGCCGCTCCTACTTTCCACCACCATCAGACTCTAATTCTACTTGCTTCCATCAATGCCAGCCTCTAGCGGCTCCCATCAATGCCAGCCTCTCTAGTTGTTCCCATCAATGCCAGCCTCTAGTTGTTCCCATCAATGCCAGCCTCTCTAGTTGTTCCCATCAATGCCAGCCTCTAGTTGTTCCCATCCATCAATGCCAGCCTCTCTAGTTGTTCCCATCCATCAATGCCAGCCTCTTTAGTTGTTCCCATCAATGCCAGTCTCTAGTTGTTCCCATCCATCAATGCCAGCCTCTCTAGTTGTTCCCATCAATGCCAGCCTATAGTTGTGCCCATCCATCAATGCCAGCCTCTAGTTGTTCCCATCCATCAATGCCAGCCTCTCTAGTTGTTCCCATCAATGCCAGCCTCTAGTTGTTCCGATCAATGCCAGCCTCTCAAGTTGTTCCCATCAATGCCAGCCTCTCTAGTTGTTCCCATCAATGCCAGCCTCTAGTTGTTCCCATCCATCAATGCCAGCCTCTAGTTATTCCCATCAATGCCAGCCTCTAGTTGTTTCCATCAATGCCAGCCTCTAGTTGTTCCCATCAATGCCAGCCTCTAGTTGTTCCCATCAATGCCAGCCTCTAGTTGTTCCCATCAATGTCAGCCTCTAGTTCTTCCCATCCGTCAATGCCAGCCTCTAGTTGTTCCCATCAATGCCAGCCTCTAGTTGTTCCCATCAATGCCAGCCTCTAGCTGTTCCCTTCAATGCCAGCCTCTAGTTGTTCCCATCCATCAATGCCAGCCTCTAGTTGTTCCCATCCATCAATGCCAGCCTCTAGTTGTTCCCATCCATCAATGCCAGCCTGTAGTTGTTCCCATCAATGCCAGTCTCTCTAGTTGTTCCCATCAATGCCAGCCTCTAGTTGTTCCCATCAATGCCAGTCTCTCTAGTTGTTCCCATCAATGCCAGCCTCTAGCTGTTCCCATCAATGCCAGCCTCTAGTTGTTCCCATCCATCAATGCCAGCCTCTAGTTGTTCCCATCCATCAATGCCAGCCTCTAGTTGTTCCCATCCATCAATGCCAGCCTCTCTAGTTGTTCCCATCAATGCCAGCCTCTAGTTGTTCCCATCAATGTAAAGCTCTATGTCTAGCTGTTCCAGTACTTAAAATCTACAGCTGAGTGGAATGTTGAACTTCTTTTTATTTCTTCTCGTCTTTGATATATCCCACATTATAGCTAGACCCGCTGACTTGAGTTGTTCAGTTCTTTCCTAGTTTTAGCTTTACTTTGGCTACCAGATTTTGATATGAACCAACATCCGCTCGTCTGTAGACCGTGACTTCTCTGAGATGGTATTATTTCCAATTCCAGCAGATGTGATCAAACTGGTCTCTCGCTACTTGATCTAGGGATGTATATGCTACCTTATGTATCTTTTAGCCCAGGAACATGCGTCCTCCAATGACTAGATGATTTCCTATACAGAAATCTGCAAATATCTCACCACTCGCATTCACCTCTCTCGAACCACACAGGGACCAATGATCTCCGTGTAGCTTAGATTGTGTTATCCCACGTTGGCGCTAAAGTCTATTGCTAAAGTCTACACTCGCTCTGTTTCTTAAACTTATCTTATCCAATAAACTTTACATTTTTGGAAAGAAACTTTCTTTTAATTGTTTTTTCCTTTTCATTGGTGGGAGAGCAACATTGTTTTATTGTTTAGTTGTTTTTACTGTTTATTATTGTCCTAAAGTCATTATCAGTTTTGAACCAGCTGTAAGCCAGTCTATAAGAGCAGCATGTACTTCTGACGTTAGTTTTCGTCAGTTGAATATGTAATTGTCTCCCCTAAAGTGAGCTGTGTTCTACCCATTTGTGCCCCTTGTGTTTCACTACGCCAATGGATGCTGATCTTACATGTTCGCCTCTTCATTGCAATTTGATCTGTTCTTCCTGTCTCCTACACGGTTCTCATATTCTATGTGAAACCCCATATTCAGTGCCTTTCTTCTTCAACGTCGGCTCGTTAGACAAGCTGCTTGATCTGTTTGCAGCAATGTGGTTTTCTTGGGAGGGGGGGGGGGGGGGGGGGTTTTGAGAACGTGGGGGGGGGGGGGAGTAGTGAGAGAGTTGGGGTGGGTGGTGGCTAACCCTCTAGTCCCCCTACTCCTTTCTCATCCTGGTTTGAGCCGCGCGTTGACGGAGGTTTTATTATTTATGTATAACATTAGATACAGCTGTCTATTTGTCCTGTTGGACAGTAAAGTTGCTAATGTTTCGTCTGGTGTAGGGTCTAGTTCTGGTTTACGATTATTCGCTTAAATTATTTCTTGTCACTGACGAACTCAAGATTCTGTCAAAAATTTCTGAGAAAGATTATGGGCCTGCGATGGTTCGACAAGGTTAGAAATGAAAGCCGTTGTGAGAGAACGGGATAAAGAAGGGTGAAACAAGAAATCTTGGCAATAAAATGGCTATGGATTGGCCACACTCTGCAAAAGCCCCAAGTCACTATATCCAGTTGATCCATGTCATGGAACCCACAGGGAAAGAGAAGCAAAGGAATACCACATAACAAATGGAGAAGAGACTTAGAGGCGGATACAACGAGCATGGAGAAACTTGGAAGAATTCGAGCAAATAACACATGACAAGACTGGAAAGATTTGGTTGATGACCTATGCACGCCAAGGTGATAAGAGCAAAGATGAAGAATAACAAATAAAGATGATGTGAGAACGATTATACTTACCGCCAAAAACAAAAACCACTATCAAACACACCAAAGATATCTTTATAAAAGCCATATTTGGAGAATGGAACCGAAGAGTCCAAGTCCAAGTCCCTGGTATGTGTCCCTAAAACTGCTACACGGCTTCAGTCTGTTGGTGTAATGCCACAACAGAACCAAACGTCCCCCTTTTATATAAACACGGGCCACTTCCCGGCTTGACATAACTAGCACTTTGTTATTTTCGGGCTACTAAAACGAAATAGAAACATTCAAATGTTCACAAATATGTCAGACATATTTTTTTGGCCTGCGTTAAAAATCACCATAATTCAGCATGTTACCTTTAGAGGAGACGAGTATAAACTGCATTATTAATAACAGCAGACAATATCAACAGAAGTTAACACAAATACCATTTAGTTGGAGAAATGTCACACCTAGTCAATATATTATTTGAGTTATGTCCCTTGTAAGCTATTTTTAATTTCATGAAGATATTTGTTCTAATACCACGTTATTACATTTTTTATATGGCTATTAACATTAAGCAGTCATCGAAACTCAGCTCAACGATACTCGGATGGGCTTTAGAAAGAACAAAAGTGGACAAATGCAATTTTTACACTCAGACATTTGGTGGAGAAAACAACTGAATACAATTAGGAACTGTATGTTGCGTTTGTAGATTAAAAAAACACCTTTTGACATCATCTATGGAAAATAAACGATCACCTAATTGATATATGTAAAAGTCTTTACATTGATAGCCATTGTTTGGTTCGAACTAAAACCAGAAAAATGTCATATCAAATCTGGAGTACAACACGGTGTGCTATCACCTTTGTTGTTCTCTACATATGTAGACGCCATTTGTAAAACAGCCAACCCAAATAATGGAAGCAACATTGGTGAACTCTTAAACAAACTTTTTTTTGCTTGCAATCAAGCAGTTAAAGTAGATCTGAACTTCAAAAATACAATTTTAAGAACATATTAATAAATTAAATACAAGACAACATCTAAAAAATACAGCAGGAAAATCAAAGTTTAAAAAAACTGAAATGAAAATATATAGAATAGTTGGAGATAACAATATCTTCCTTGACAAGCAGCAAATCAAACAGGTGAAAGATTTTACAAACTTAGGGAGCATGATATCACCAGACGGAAGATTTACAGCGGAGATTCTTCTTCTTCTTCTTCTTCTTCTTCTTCTTCTTCTTCTTCTTCTTCTTCTTCTTCTTCTTCTTCTTCGTTCGTTCGTTCTCAATCTCCCACTACCAAACCCTGAAAGGGCTTAAGTAACAGAATGTAGTTCAGAGAACGGAATGCGTTGTGTCGTAGATTACAGCTTGGCTGCGATATTTGCACGTTTCGGTCCAACACATCCGACTTCAGCAAGCATTTTTTGAGTACCGGGTTACCATTCCCTCTTCGATCCCTTCTCCTTAGCCAGTCTGTCCTGCTGCAGCCTCTTATCCAGGATCACCGCGTGGAGGTGTAGAAGGGTCTTGGCAGCTATGGTTCGCTGGCCCTGATGCTAGCAGTCAGCTATGGGTCGCTGACCACTGCAGCTCATGCGTTGCTCAGCATCTTGATCCCCAGCGGAGATTCAACAAAGATGAAATAAGTCAAATCAGATCATTGGACAACTAACTCCAATACTTAACTGCAAGCACGTGACAATAACAACCACAAGAGCTTTATACAACACGATTTTCTTCGCTACTCTATGTTGACAATGTCAAAAATGGACACTAACATTGAATGAAAAACGCTACATCGTAACAGCACAAATGAAATGTCTGCGAAAAATATTGTAACAAGGAGCGACATGATCAGAAACATTAGGAGACTAGTGGGAACAACACCAGTATTAGACTACATAAAAAAACAGCAACTAAAATGGTTTGGCCACGTAACAAGCACACCACCACACAGCACCTCCCAACAACCAATGCTATTTAGGTACAACGGATTCAAGGCAAAAGGCAGACCACGAAAAAGGTGGCTACAGAAATAGCTGAGGCGGAGAATGCCACTGTGCATGAGGCTCTTTCGAGAGATCTCTTCCTAACCCGACGCTGAAAGGCATAACAGTATCAGCAAAAAGAAGAAAGAAAGAAGAAGAGTTACCGGCATATATTTAGTGATACAATTATCAGTTTGTAGATCAGCGCTTGTAATCTTTCACCAATGTATAATCTCTCTATAATTATCAGACTACTGTTTGTAAGAACAAACTATCACTGCTACACATGAGAAAGAAGACGTTGCGTCTAATCAAACAGATCGTTCACGTTGTAAATACTATAAACTTATCGTGCCTCTCTTCTGCATGTTCTATTCCAAAATACAACTAATTCTAATCTCATGTTTGAGTATTTTGTGTGTTTAAATAACAATTTGCTGTTAAGCTCACTCTGCCAGTTTGGTTATGGTTTTCAAAGTAGATCTTGGTGTCTTACACGATCAAAGTAGACCTGATGGTTGGTGTCTTCCGTGAACAAAGTAGACCTGGTGGTTGGTGTCTTCAGTGATCAAAGTAGACCTGGTGGTGGATGTCTTCAGTGATCAAAGTAGACCTGGTGGTGGATGTCTTCAGTGATCAAAGTAGACCTGATGGTGGATGTCTTCCATGACCAAAGTAGACCTGATGATAGATGTCTTCCATGATCAAAGTAGATTTGATGGTGGGTGTCTTCCATGATCAAAGTAGACCTGATGGTTCGTGTCTTCAATGATCAAAGTAGACTTGATGGTTCGTGTCTTCCATGATCAAAGTAGACTTGATGGTGGGTGTCTTCCATGATCAAAGTAGATTTGATGGTGGATGTTTTCCATGATCAAAGTAGACTTGATGGTTGGTGTTTTCCATGATAAAAGTTGACATGATGGTGGGTGTCTGCCATGATCAAAGTAAACCTGATGGTTGGTGTCTTCCATGATCAAAGTAGACTTGATGGTGGGTGTCTTCCATGATCAAAGTAGACCTGATGGTTCGTGTCTTCCCTGATCAAAGTAGACCTGATGGTTCGTGTCTTCCGTGATCAAAGTAGACTTGATGGTTGGTGTCCTCCGTGATCAAAGTAAACTTGATGGTTGGTGTTTTCCGTGATCAAAGTAAACTTGATGGTTGGTGTCTTTCGTGATCAAAGTAGACTTGGTGGTTGATGTTTTCCGTGATCAAAGTAGACTTGATGGTTGGTGTCTTCCGTAATCAAAGTAGACTTGATGGATGGTGTCTTCCATGATCAAAGAAGACTTGATGGTTGGTGTCTTCCATGATCAAAGTAGACCTGATGGTTGGTGTCTTCCATGATCAAAGTAGACCTGATGGCTCGTGTCTTCCATGATCAAAGTAACTTGGTGGTTGGTGTCTTCCATGATCAAACTAGACCTGATGGTTCGTGTCTTCCATGATCAAAGTAGACTTGATGGTTCGTGTCTTCCATGATCAAACTAGACCTGATGGTTCGTGTCTTCCATGATCAAAGTAGACTTGATGGTTCGTGTCTTCCATGATCAAAGTAGACCTGATGGTTCGTGTCTTTCATGATCAAAGTAGACTTGATGGTTCGTGTCTTCCATGATCAAAGTAGACTTGATGGTTTGTGTCTTTCATGATCAAAGTAGACCTGACAGTGGGTGTCTTTCATGATAAAAGTAGACCTGACAGTGGGTGTCTTCTGTGATCAAAGTAGACATGATTTTGGTAGGTTTCCGCTTTGCCAGGTTTTATTGATAGAAATACTTAATTTGGTTTTCCCTTTGATTACTAAATATTGGAATATTTCATTTGATATCGTGTGGGGTCCTTGGACTTTCCTTAGCAGTATTTATTTCACGGCATCTTGCAGTTCTAGAAGAATTAAGTTTTCCTCAAATAAGTGCAGATTTTCATTTTCTTTCACTTTTCAAAATCATGCCAGGATCTCGTATTTTGTATTTCATGATTGATTGACAGAACAACCAGAGACAATCTTCTCTGTATCTCTGATGTCTTAGGTGTCATTTTGGGCAGTAGGTGTCGTCTGTCTGTGGTCACCCCCCAAAAAGGCGGGTAAAAATTGCTATAAATCTCATCTAAATAATGTGAAATTCCGGCAACCAAGTCAACAACACCATCACGTGGTAGTACCCCCTGTTTCCACTAACGCTGCTTTGTAAAATGGCGAGAAACTGGTTCTAACAATTCAGTCCATCCCCACCCCCAAGTCTATGGGGGTAAAATCTTAGACTATGGGTGAGGCAAACCAGTTCTCCCCTCTCCCTCCCCCTGTCTATGTGTCTATGGGGGTAAAATGTTAGACTATAGGTGAAGCAAACTCGTTTTACCCTCTCCCCTCCCCCTATGTGTCTATAAAGGTAAAATGTTAGACTATGGGCGAGGCAAGCCCGTTTTACCCTCTTCCCTCCCCCTGTGTGTCTATGCGGGTAAAATGTTAGACTATGGGTGAGGCAAACTCTACATAAAACACTGACAGAGCAGGTCCTCCAATAGATGCGGCAGATGCTGGGCCCACCGGCGCGTGGACATGTCCCGATCCTCATTGAGACCTCGCAAAAGGAGCATCTCTGGTTAAACAAGGCACCCCGAGCAAGACCACAGTCTGCCCTTGCAAGACAGGGTGCTGAAGACGGAGGCAACTAGCCAAAAGGCGCACCACAGCAATCAGGCTGCCACGCAAACACGCCATTTAAAAGTATGCCTATATCTACAAAACGTCAATGGACATGGCCTGTGACGGAAAACCAATCAGGTAGAGTGCCAGGTCCCCCGTCTCGAAAGGGTCCAAACTTTGAATACTGGATGTCCTTCTCGGTTGCCTCGTGGGGTCAGGAGGAACGAGAATATGGCTACTGGCCAAATAAAACCCCCCCAAAAAGGACAGACCACTTAAAATAATGCACTGGAATGCAGAAGGTGTGAACAGCAAAAGCGATGGTTATAGTAAAAAATTAGTACTTGAGAACATCCTTTATATAGAGCAAGTAAAAGTATGTTACTTGCAAGAAACGCATCTCAACAAAGATATAGCCTTCAAAATTAGAGGATACCAGTGCCATAGGTCTGACCTACAAGACAGACAGAAGGGTGGAATTCTGACACTTGTGGAAAATAGCATCAATACTGCAGTATATATGGAGGGGGAGGAACACCAGATGCTACTTCTCAAGACAGAAAGTACAGAATTCCCCCTGCTAAATTGTTACTGTCCGAGTGATCGTGCACTGGCACTAGACACGATCACAACAAAAGAAAGACTGATTGTGTGTGGAGACTTCAAAAGCCACTCGCAGAGCTGGGGCTATGATCAAATTGATAGGAGGGGTGAGGAGCTAGAAAACTTGTAGAATACCAATGGACATCTTGATCAACCAGCCAACTGACCAACCGACCTTCTACTCGAGATCATGGCATACCACTTCTGCTCAAGATTATGGCACACCACTTCTACTCATGATCATGGCACACCACTTCTACTCGAGATCATGGCACACAGCTTCTATTCGAGATCATGACACACCACTTCTACTCGACATCATGGCACACAGCTGCTGCTCGAGATCATGGCACACCACTTCTGCACCAGATTTAGCATTCCACTGACCATGCATGGAATGGAACATTAGACGCATTGTCGGGAAACAACTTTGAGGTAGTGCCCACAGACCAGTATTTCTCACTGTTGAAAATGAATACGTGAAAGAGAGAAGTACCCTGCCTCGATGGAATTACAAGAAAGCAGACTGGTCAATGTACCAGCATCGGCCTAGTGTACTGACTAAAGGTCTGACTTCAAAGGAAGATATAAATTAGGTAGTCTATAAGTTCAGCAGATGAATGCTACAGCTGCCCATGTAACAATACCAAGAGAGGCTCGCAAAAAATATAGGCCATATTGGAACAGTGAATTAGAACAATTGAATAATGAGGTAGAAACATCTAGAAATCAAGCACAGATTAGTCCACACCAAGCACACCACCAACACTATCAACAACCTATGGCCAAATTTCAAAAGGGAAAGTTACAGGCTAGAAGGAGAAGTTGGAGAGACTAAACAGAATCTCTGGACTTTGAAAAGGATACACAAAAACTGTGGAAGTTGATAAAACAACTTAATGTAGAGGGGACAGAGAGAAACACAAAGAATGCATTAAACAAAATCAGAAACATTCTCAGAAGCAAATAAGTCGCTAATCACTTTCCAGACGCATTTCCAAAAGATAGTAACATTGAAGTTGACAGAGAGAAACAACGAAGTGTTCGTGAGGAACGACAAAATACAGGACGAGATGATGGTGCCATATCCGAAGTTATGGAAACACCAATCACATTCAAATGTGGTGCCATACCCGAAGTTATGGAGACACCAATCACATACAGGACGAGATGGTGGTGCCATACCTGAAGTTATGGAGACAACAATCACATACAGAACGAGATGGTGGTGCCATACCTGAAGTTATGGAGACACCAATCACATACAGGACGAGATGGTGTCATACCTGAAGTTATGGAGACACCAATCACATACAGGACAAGATGGTGTCATACCTGAAGTTATGGAGACACCAATCACATACAGGATGAGATGGTGTCATAAATTAAGTTATGGAGACACCAATCACATACAGGATGAGATGGTGTCATACCTGAAGTTATGGAGACACAAATCACATACAGAACGAGATGGTGTCATTTCTGAAGTTATGGAGACACCAATCACATACAGGAAGAGATGGTGTCATACCTGAAGTTATGGAGACACCAATCACATACAGGACGAGATGGTGGTGCCATGCCTGAAGTTATGGAGACACCAATCATATAGAAAGGACGAGATGGCGCCATACCCGAAGTTATGGATACACCAATCACATAGAAAGGACGAGATGGTGCCATACCCAAAGTTATGGAGGCACCAATTACATACAAAGAACATACAATATCCAAACTGAAAATTTGAAAGTCGCCAGGAACAGAAATAATCAAGAACTTGGGAACAGCAACAAAAACAAAGTTGCTGCAGATCTTCAACATTTTTTGGACGGCAGATAAAGTCCGACATACCTGGAGAGAAGAAACCATATTACCACTCCCAAAACCAGTGAAAGACAGTGCCAGAAATCCAGCTATAGACCAATCAGCCTCAAAAGCTGCATCAGTAAAACAATGGAACATATCATCAACCTAAGGCTGCAGTGGTATCTTGAGAGTTAAAACCTTCTTGCGCTACAGCAAACATGTTTTAGGAACTGCTACTCTACTAAAGACCATGCAACATAATCCCCCCAAGAGAACGATGACGCTTTTCAAGACAAGAAATTGGTACTAGCAGAATGGATAGACTTGATTAAAGATTTAGATAAAGTTTGGAAAGAAGGACTTTTAAAGGAACTGAAAAATAATGGAGTGATGGGTAGAATGTACAAATGGATTGAAGCATACTTACATAACAGAAGAGCCAGAGTACAACTAGATGGTCTCAAGAGTAAGAAATGTCTACTGCGCCATGGTGTACCTCAGGGAGGGGTTCTTTCCCCTACTATTTTCAGTCTTCATCAATGACTTGATTGCTGAACTACCACAAGGAACAAAAGTTGCAATGTATGCAGACGACTTAGTAATATGGTGTACAAATGAGCAAGCAACAGTGGCCACTAAAATGCTACAAAGAGCTATTGATGCCTTGACCTCATGGACAAATAGATGGTGTTTTACCATTAACACCGAAAAATGTAGCACTACGCTTTTAACTTTATCCCCAAAACAAAAAGCTGGATTTATCAAGATAAATTGGAAAACACATGAGAGGAGATAAATGTAACAGTTCCAGCCTGAGCATAAGCGTTTAGGGCAGGGGTGATGTGGTCGGCGACTCTGAGAACAAAGGTACCTGAATGCGTGCCAAGGTCACTCTCCGTCTGGACACTACGTCAAGATCATTCACAGTCTCAACAAAGCAGAACGGAGTTGAGGGAAAGAATGTGTACAGGTAGACTATGAACTAACCACTGGCGTTCCGATTTGGGTAGTAGGGGGATGAGTGACAGACAAGTGAGCAGCGGAACTTGCTGCGATATTTGAGAAACAGGGTTCAGAGTAATTCGTTGCATTAACGACTGATTGGGGCCATCCCCTCGATTTTCATTGGTCAGCTCTGATACTGCATGAGACTTTGAAATACTAGACAAAGTTTAGCTAAAGCAGGCTGGCCATGGAGAGGGAATGAGAGCGAGAGAGAGAATTTAGCTAGGAGTCTGTTTAGCTCAACGACTTAGTAGAAGAGTTGATTTTTTGGCTGTTTTTATAAATGTGTTATAGAATAGGTCGCTCAACCAGCATATGCCTTGAGTCTGGGCCAGCTGCTTAATAAGGTTTTGGTGTCCTGTGTACAGATGTAATCTGAGCGTTTATTGTACGCAGGACACCTTTGGAACGAAGTATGTTCTGAGGGTACAGCTGTGTCTAGGAGAGATCGAGATGTGGATGTGCGTGTGTAGACACCGAGGAAACGATGTATGTTTCAGAGCGTGTCTATACGCAGATCGACTGAGTTGAGAGATCATATGTGAGTATACGTGGAATATATTGAATGTATTATGTCCAGATCACCCGCCTGAGGGGATTTGAGTGAGGAAGAGTTTTTGAGAGTGTGTTGAGGATGCAGATAAGGAAAAGGGTGTGTGATGTGTGTAAGGCAATAGAACTGGGTTTTGATAGTTGGGAATTCCATCAATAGCTAATGCTTAAAATGTTCGCTTTAGTTAATATTTATCTTAACATATAAATAATATAGGAATATTTAGTTAAGATGATATGTATTGTATTGTGTTTGTAATTTCACTACTCATTTTTCTGGTATGAGTATTATATAATAAATATGCCCCTGCTGTGTGCTATGTCATTTCTTGTGTGAGGACATGAATGTTGTGGTTGAGTGTGATGTCGTTTAAGTTAGAATAACCCTAGGGCAAACAGTGGGATCTGCTACACATTTAACAACCGACCTATCTTGGAGTTGCATTCGATGATACGTTGACATGGAGGGAACACGTTAACAAGGCAGCCAAATATGCCAGAAGAACGTTAGCCATCCTGAAAAAAAATTAAGTGGAACCACATGGGGAGCTAGGGGGAAAATGCTAAACAACGTTTACCAGCAAGGTATACCACCACATCTGAAATATTGGTCAGCAGCGTGGTGCCCAGCAGCAAACACTACCCTAAAAGGTGGATAAGGTGCAAAACCTGGAACAGGGTTATTGAAGGAGCAATGAAACCAACACCTGTAGGGACGATGGAGACAATGAAGAGGATACAAGCACTAAGAGAACGCAGAGACGCAAAGGTATTAACACAGGCAGAAACGATCCTCTAAATGCCGAGCCATTCCAGTGAAAGACAGATTCCAAAATTTAGCAATGGGAAGACTGAAAAGAAGTAGTTTTATGCACCAGGCCAAACGACTTCGCCGGCAAATTATAGATCTAGCTGAATTTGACATCTCCTTAAAATCAGTATGCATTCAAACAAAAATGAAAGGAATACAAGACAAGGATGGACAGAACAGTGTGCAACACAATATAGTGACTCTCAATTTCCATAATGAAGAATACCCACAAGACCTCTGAGTCAGACTATACACAGTTGGGTCAGCACAGAATTTAGTAACACATGTCTCGATGGGAGTGTACATAGAATACCAAAACAACATTAGGAATACAGTGAAGAGTACAAACTGGGAAATTATTTCATACATATGATGTAGAAATCTAGGTAATCAAAGTGGCCACTGAGAAACTGTTGAACACCAATGTCGGTCCACAACCTGTAGTATTTCTGACAGATGCACAATCAGCACACCAAGCACTGAAGTGCAGGAAACTGCCAGATCTACAGACTCTACTCTGTGAACTGAGCCACCAGCGCAAGATTGTGAGGCAGTGGATACCTTCTCATTGTGGAGTACCAGGAAACGAGAAAGCAGACCAACTGGCAAAAGGAGTGTGCTGCAGGCGAGAAACCAGATGTGCCAGTTACATACCAACAGAAGATCAGGATGATCAAATCAATCAGAAAGCCACCAACAGTAACACCAGACGATTACCATAACATGAACAGACAAGAGCAAACTGATGTGCTGCGCCTTAGAACAGGACACAACCGACCTCGCAACCACATGTACACAAAAATGAAGATTAGCAGCTCAGCCATGTGTACATGCGGACAGGCACCCCAGACTGCAGAGCACATACTACACAACTGCCACGAATATAATATACAGAGAAAATCTCACTGGCCCATAGAAACAACACTGGAAGAGAAACTTTATGGACCTGTATGTGAACTATAGAAGACAGTGAAGTCTATACAAGAGACAACATTGCAGAGGTGGACATATTTTCAAGTGAACGAAAGAAAAAGAAGAAGACGACGACGTAGAAGAAGAAGAATAAGAAGAAGAAGAAGAAGAAGAAGAAGAAGAAGAAGAAGAAGAAGAAGAAGAAGAAGAAGAAGAAGAAGAAGAAACCCCACACAAGTTTTGGCACGTGCCAATTTATATCTGGATGTCACAGATAGAAGTCCCAGCATGTACCACATCTTCAAGAACGGACAATCTCCAGCCATACTCCTTCTCTCTCTTCTCTTGTCTCCCCTTCATCTCCTTCTGCATCCACCTTTCTCCACACCATCAAGTGCAGACATCAACTATAGTGCATGATCTCCGTAGCATCCGCCATGACTCTTGTATGTGATGTGTCATCAGTTTTACTTCTCCTGGAACTGCCTTACCCGACTTGCAAGTCTCATCTAACCCGGTCTTTCCTCGGTTGTCTCCGCTAATCTGTCACATTATGTTGTCCATAGGATATCCCTGTGTATAACGGCACATAGAAATCAAGTAAAGTTATGTTTAATTGTCCACAGTTGTGGGTTGAGCGGTTAAACTTTCTATTCCACAGTTGTGGGTTGAGCGGTTAAACTTTCTATTCCACAGTTGTGGGTTGAGCGGTTAAACTTTCTATTCCACAGTTTTGGGTTCAGCGGTTAAACTTTCTATTCCACAGTTTTGGGTTCAGCGGTTAAACTTTCTATTCCACAGTTGTGGGTTGAGCAGTTAAACTTTCTATTCCACAGTTGTGGGTTGAGCGGTTAAACTTTCTATTCCACAGTTTTGGGTTCAGCGGTTAAACTTTCTATTCCACAGTTTTGGGTTGAGCGGTTAAACTTTCTTTTCCACAGTTGTGGGTTGAGCGGTTAAACTTTCTATTCCACAGTTGTGGGTTGAGCAGTTAAACTTTCTATTCCACAGTTGTGGGTTGAGCGGTTAAACTTTCTATTCCACAGTTTTGGTTGAGCGGTTAAACTTTCTATTCCATAGTTGTGGGTTGAGCGGTTAAACTTTCTATTTCACAGTTGTGGGTTGAGCGGTTAAACTTTCTATTCCACAGTTGTGGGTTTAGCGGTTAAACTTTCTATTCCACAGTTTTGGATTGAGCGGTTAAACTTTCTATTCCACAGTTGTGGGTTGAGCGGTTAAACTTTCTATTCCACAGTTGTGGGTTGAGTGGTTAAACTTTCTATTCCACAGTTGTGGGTCGAGCGGTTAAAAAAGGATAGGCTATATAGTTATTTATTGAATGGCGTTCTGATTGTTTAATACCTAAACTAGTCTCTTTCTTGAAGGGAGGCGCTATCGTAGTCTGGTCGGACAAGGTTTGAAGACAAGATACAAATTACTTGACTGTATCATCTGCTGTCTTGTCTGTACCAGGTTGGTAGACAAGATACAAATTACTTGACTGTATTATCTGCAGTCTTGTCTGTACCAGGTTTGTGGACAAGATACAAATTACTTGACTGTATCATCTGCTGTCTTGTCTGTACCAGGTTGGTAGACAAGATACAAATTACTTGACTGTATTATCTGCAGTCTTGTCTGTACCAGGTTTGTGGACAAGATACAAATTACTTGACTGTATCATCTGCTGTCTTGTCTGTACCAGGTTTGTAGACAAGATACAAATTACTTGACTGTATTATCTGCTGTCTTGTCTGTACCAGGTTTGTAGACAAGATACAAATTGCTTGACTGTATTATCTGCTGTCTTGTCTGTACTAGGTTTGTAGACAAGATACAAATTACATGACTGTATTATCTGCTGTTTTGTCTGTACCAGGTTTGTAGACAAGATACAAATTACTTGACTGTATCATCTACTGTCTTGTCTGTACCAGGTTTGTAGACAAGATACAAATTACATGACTGTATTATCTGCTGTCTTGTCTGTACTAGGTTTGTAGACAAGATACAAATTACATGACTGTATTATCTGCTGTTTTGTCTGTACCAGGTTTGTAGACAAGATACAAATTACTTGACTGTATTATATGCTGTCTTGTCTGTACCAGGTTTGTTGACAAGATACAAATTACTTGACTGTAGCATCTGCTGTCTTGTCTGTACCAGGTTTGTAAACAAGATACAAATTACTTGACTGTATCATCTGCTGTCTTGTCTGTACCAGGTTTGTAGACAAGATACAAATTACTTGACTGTATCATCTGCTGTCTTGTCGTTCGAAGGTGTTCAAAATGAAAGCCTTCAATTTATTTTTCTTGGAAATAGTTTTTTGGAAAAAGTGACACATAATTATTAATTTTGGACGCTATCTCCGCTGCGTTTGGTCCAAGTTCTCTAGCGCCTACAATGTGCACGTATTGCGACTGCCCTCTCATCGCTTCTCTGAGTGGGACAAAGACATAATCACTTCGGGTGAGGTCTAGCGAGTGCCGTGGACGTGGAAGACACTCAAAGGGCAGGCCCTCGATGGATTTGACCGTTCCATGGGCAGTATGAGGTCAAGCATTGTCATATTGCCACAAGATACTTGTACTCAAAAGTCCTCGTTGTTTAGATTTTATTGCGAAATAAACATGAGAATATCTATAATTGTAACACTGATGTCAGTATATCCCGGGGCAAGTAGTGCTGTAAAATAGCGGCTAATTAATTCCAAATGAGACTCAACGTAGCCTCCTCTGTAGATGGTTACGTGCTGATCTTATTCGGTTTTGATGAAGTCAAATGACGTCCCTCTTTGCTCGCTATCTTGGCTTCTGGTCAGTGATAGTGAATCCAGATTTCATTTCAAGTGACAATTCTCATTTGGAACCATCATCGTCTGTTTGAAAGCGTCGTCAATGCACGCGACAGTCATCAACGCTTCGTTGTTTCAAAGTTAGAGTAACGACTCGGTTAACTGTTTCAACTTTAGAGTAACGACTCGGTTAACTGTTTCAACCTTAGAGTAATGACTTGGTTAACTGTTTCAACCTTAGAATAACGACTCGGTTAACTGTTTCAACCTTAGAGTAACGACTCGGTTAAATGTTTCAACCTTAGAATAATGACTTGGTTAACTGTTTCAACCTTAGAGTAACGACACGGTTAACTGTTTCAATCTTAGAGTAACGACTCGGTTAACTGATTCAACCTTAGAGTAACGACTCGGTTAACTGTTTCAACATTAGAGTAACGACTCGGTTAACTGTTACAACCTTAGAGTAACGATTCGGTTAACTGCTTGAATGTTAGAGTAACGACTTGGTTAACTGTTTCAAGCTTAGAGTAACGGCTCGGTTAACTGTTTCAACCTTAGAGTAACGACTCGGTTAACTGTTTGAATGTTAGAGTAACGACTTGGTTAACTGTTTCAAGCTTAGAGTAACGGCTCGGTTAACTGTTTCAACCTTACAGTAACGACTCGGTTAACTGTTTCAACCTTAGAGAAACGAGTCGGTTAACTGTTTCAACATTATAGTAACGACTTGGTTAACTATTTTAACCTTAGAATAACGACTCGGTTAACTGTTTCAACCTTAGAGTAACGACTTGGTTAACTGTTTTAACCTTAGATTAACGACTCGGTTAACTGTTTTAACCTTAGAGTAACGACTCGGTTAACTTTTGTAACGAGACTGGTGTCACTACTCGGTTAACTGTTGTAACGAGACTGGTATCACTACTCGGTTAACTGTTGTAACGAGACTGGTGTAACTACTCGGTATGCCTGACATTTGATAGAGCAATCTGTCATAGTGATCAAGCAATTACTGAAAGTCGTACGTTACTCGTACGCTAGAGTGGCATGCATATATTGTTATACTGAATGAATGTGTATAGATTTCCACATACATCTTAGCGACAACCACCAGTTTTGAGTTTCGTTGCTTATACAAAACTCACAACCAATATCTAAATCTATAGTCGTGACTGGTAGGACATATTCTCCCTCACTGTCAGGATTGTTCTGTTGTAATATGAAGCACATGAAAATAAAGCTTGTGATTGGCGTCAATCTCTTTATTGAAAAAAAATATGTTATGCACAAAATACAAAAGATAAAAATAACAAAACGACAATTAGACATTAAAAGTGCTCGACAGGGTTACACCAATGGCAAATATTTAGCGATAAAAAAAAAAACAGGGAACAGTTTGGTCAAAGTACATTAGCAAACAGTTTATCACCGCGTCATTATCACTAATCATTCTCTAAACAACAGTTTATCGCTTTCTTATTATCACTAATCATTCTCTAAACAACAGTTTATCACTTCCTTATTATCACTAATAATTCTCTAAACAACAGTTTATCACTTCTCTATTATCACTAATCATTCTCTAAACAACAGTTTATCACCGCCTTATTATCACTAATCAATCTCTAAACAACAGTTTATCACTTCTTTATTATCACTAATCATTCTCTAAACAACAGTTTATCACTTCTCTGTTATCACTAATCATTCTCTAAACAACAGCTTATAACTTCTCTATTATCACTAATCATTCTCTAAACAACAGTTTATCACTTTCTTATTATCACTAATCATTCTCTAAACAACAGTTTATCACTTCCTTAATATCACTAATGATGGTGGCCTATTCAATTTCCAAAGGCTAAAGGCCAAGACCAAAATAAACAGGGTGCTGATGAGAGAACTGCGTTTTGCGGATGATTCCGCAATGACGACTCACTCAGAGGAGGAACTGCAAAGCTCACTATCTGCATTGTCTGATGTCTGCTGTGAGTTCGGGTTAACAATCAGCAAAACAAAAACACAAGTTATGGTCCAGGGTGCAAACAAACGACCAGTAATCTCCCTTGATGAGGAGGCTCTCCAAGTAGTAGACAAAAAGTGTCTGGGAGAACAAGAAAATCACTATTAAAACAAAAACACTTGTCTACCAGGCATGTGTTATCAGCATCTTTCTTTAGGGCAGTGAGACATGGTCTACCTACATGCTTCAGGAGAGGCGGCTAAACAGCTATCACATGAGGTGACTGCACATAACCCTGGGGGTTGGGTGGCAAGACAAGATCACCAACGCAGAGGTGTTGGAGAGAACAGGCACTGTCACAATATTTTCCATGTTTAGTCCTCGAAGGCTCCGATGGCTGGGACACATTCGGATGATGGATGATGGCAGAATACCAAAATATCTTGTCTATGGGGAATTGCAGTTGGGAAAAAGGTCTCAGGAGCGGCCACTACTTTAAAACAAGGATGTACGCAAGCGGGAGAGGAATTATGCAAGCATCGATTTGGGATCATGGGAACAGGACGCCATGGATTGTGTTACATGGAGGGGCAGGATTAAGCATGGGATACAGACAAAGGAGATACTGATTGCTGATTGGCTAAAGACTCAGAGTTTAAGAAGGCACGCCACAATATGCGATGTCGCAAACGGTCCTGACTTTCCTTGCATACACTGTGGAAAACGCTTTTCTGCCCGGATTGGTCTTACGAGTCACATTCGTTGCCATCATAGACTGTAGTTGCATACCTTTTTTTTCAAAGCACTATTACTATCGTCTGACGAGACATAAAGAGCTAATGATTATGACTTATCACTAATCATTCACTAAACAACAGTTTATCACCCCCTTATTATCACTAATCATTCACTGAACAACCAACATCACAACGGTCTTTATTCCCTTGATTGAGATTCACTTAAATGATAAATTCAATATTAGACATAACTGTGATACAAATATTGTCATCGTAAGAATATACAAGGACCTGAATGTGATACAAATTTTAAACATCTTACAAGGACATGAATTTATTCTGTATGGTGTCCTGTAAGTCTGGAATCCCAATTTGATCACATTTAAAGGTGAACAAAGAAAAAAATTAAACATGGGAATAATGCAAATATGGGAATAAGGTAAGTATGAGAACAAGGTAAACGAGGGAAAAAGGTATACGTATGAATACGATAAATATTGGAATAATGTGAATATGATAAAAAGGTAAATATAAGAATAAGATTAACATCGGAATAAGGTAAACATTGGAATAATGCAAATATGGGGAAAATGTAAATATTCGAACCCGTAAATATGCGGATAAGGTAAATATGGAAATAATGTAAATATGGGAATAATGTAAATATGGGAATAAGGTAAATATTAAAATATGATAAGTATGGGAATATGTAAATATGTTAGGAAAGTAAACATTGGAATAAAGTAAATATGTGAGGAAGGTGAACATTGGATTAAGGTAAATATGGGAATATAGTAAATATATGAGGAAGGTGTAACCATGGGAATAATGTACACATGGTAAAAAGGTAAATATTGGAATCTTATAATATGGAAATAAGATAAATATGGGAATAGGTAAATATGTGAATAATGTAACCATGGGAAAAGTGTAAACATGTGAATAAGGTAAATATAGGAATACGGTAAACAAGTGGATAAGGTAAACATGTGAGTAACAATTTATGTTTTAAAAATATGTTCCGTAGTCAGTCGACAGGAAGGTCCCCAACAGAAAGCTACCGGTAACTTAGAAATAGAGAATCATATTTTAGCACACTTGAGATAAGGGTCAGACAGAGTTTACGTACATCTGGCATTCGATGACAGAACCGGCTTGAACGTGCCATTGGCCGAGAATCGGTTCCTGTGACAGTTAAGAGGTAAGAAGTTACTTTCACTGTTATCTGGAAGTTATTGTCTAGGCCAGTGGTTCACAAACTGTGTGGCCCGACACCCTATGGTGCAGGGGCTAATTTACAGAACGGCCGTGAAACATTACAATATTTCTATCAACTGCGCACTGCAACTGTGAAGTAGGCTTATTTACTGACTTGGGGAAACGTATAAAAATGATGGTACACTAAGGGCGACGTGGACCGAAAATGTTTGGGAACATATGCTCTAAGCTTAGGTCGTCAGTTTAACACGTGATCCTCACATGTTAAATTTGGGAATAGTTCCTAAGTAACCAATTAGAGACCCAGAATTAATTCCTGTAAGGGTTTTTGAGTTCGCCGATGCGGTAGTGCCTTAACATTATAGACTGAATTAGTAGGGGTATTGAGCTGCCTATGATTTGGTGACAGGCTGTCACAGTAAGATTGGCAGGGGTACCAAGTTGTTACCAGAAGTTGGTAGAGGTTTATGAATGACTATGCAGTAGTGTTCAGAAGCCACAGAAAGATTGGTAGAAGTGATACAAAATTCCAGGGAGTTTGTAGGGGTTCCAGAAATGTGGAACTTGACAGACTGACGGACAACACGAGTTACGAGCTGGTCAACGAAGTGGCGACAGGAGTACCTTGTGACCCGCGACCATTTTGGAATTGGAGGAGTTAAGGCGGGGCCTACAACGCAAAGGAAACAGATAAAGACTAGGGACAAATGTAATGGTCTCCAGGCAAGGTGTCCGCCTCGGGTATCGAAAGTCGCGTGTTCGAATCACGGCGAAGAAGGGGTTATTTTTTCAACGTGGAACATCTGGTAACAATTTCCTGATCTCTGAGTAGTGATTTCGGACTCCCGTGTTCAGTGTCGAGCACGATAAAAATTGCTTGACAGTTAGAAATCGAAAAGAATAAGCTTGACAGCCACTGCCCGGACAGAATTCAAATTGAAATCTACCCAAGTTATTTGACCTTTCCTTGTGTGGTTTGTTAAAAGCAGAGATGGTGCCTAACTGGCTGCGGGTCTACTTAGCTCTAGTTATTAGTCTTTTAACATGGACTCGTAAAACGATAAAGCCCACCCTCCAAGAAACTTGAATACAGACTCTGTAGAGACGTCTAAACCAGTATAAAGGCGTTAAGTTAAATTAAGTTAAAAGAGAGTTTAGGCAGAGCTGACCAGGACGATTTCACTCTTGTGATTTCCGTAGGGACTGCACCATATTTCCTGATGGAAGGGACAGTTAACTTACACCAATGTCTGAGAAGGATTTGGTAGAGAGTCGCTAGAAACAAAGCAGGGGATTTAACGAACGTCTGCTGGAAATGACAGTAAATTCTGGTGAAACAAGACATTTAAAGAATAGTCTCGTAGACTGTCTCGAACGTTGTCAGAGGGGTCAACCAGAGCCCTCCGACAGAAACATTTTTGAATGCTACTGTGTCAGATTAGTGTGATAGTGTTGCTGTCCGGTATGTTGAAAAGGGCATGTGTGAATCATGAAAGTTACAACTTGAAACTTGGCCACAACAACAAAGCACATGTAAAAAGACACTTTATAAAACTACAACAAAACACACGTATAACCGCCATAAAACATACGTAAAATCACCATATAATATATAAAACCACAAAAAATAATATAAAGCTTACACAAAACAAGTAACAGCACCATAAAAGATCATCAAGATAAAACAGATAAAATACTACAAAACTGATAAAACTACTACAAAACGCAAATAAAAACTTTATACCTAAAACTTGGACAACCCACAGGTTAAAAAAACCACATAACTGGTACAACCACTAAAAATAGGTACAACCACCATAAAAGAGGTACAACCAACCATAAAACAGATACAACCACCATAAAACAGGTACAACCACCATAAACAGGTACAACCACCATAAAACAGGTACAACCATCATAAAACAGATACAACCATCATAAAACAGGTACAACCACAATAAAACAGGTACAACCACCATAAAACAGATACAACTACCATAAAACAGGTACAACCACCATAAAACAGGTACAACTACCATAAAACAGGTACAACCACCATAAAACAGGTACAACCACCATAAAACAGATTCAACTACCATAAAACAGGTACAACCACCATAAAACAGGTACAACTACCATAAAACAGGTACAACCACCATAAAACAGGTACAACCACCATAAAACAGGTACAACCACCATAAAACAGGTACAACCACCATAAAACAGGTACAACCACCATAAAACAGATACAACTACCATAAAACAAGTACAACCACCATAAAACAAGAACAACCACCATAAAACAAGTACAACCACCATAAAACAGGTACAGCCACCATAAAACAGGTACAACCACCATAAAACAGATACAACCACCATAAAACAGGTACAACAACCAACAAACAGGTACAACCACCATAAAACAGATACAACCACCATAAAACAGGTACAACCATCATAAAACAGATACAACCACCATAAAACAGGTACAACCACCAACAAACAGATACAACCACCATAAAACAGGTACAACCACCATAAAACAGGTACAACCACCATAAAACAGGTACAACCACCAACAAACAGATACAACCACCATAAAATAGGTACAACCACCATAAAACAGGTACAACCACCATAAAACAGATACAACCACCATAAAACAGATACAACCACCATAAAACAGGTACAACCACCAACAAACAGGTACAACCACCATAAAACAAGTACAACCACCATAAAACAGATACAACCACCATAAAACAGATACAACCACCATAAAACAGGTACAACCACCATAAAACAGATACAACCACCATAAAACAGATACAACCACCATAAAACAGATACAACCACCATAAAACAGATACAACCACCATAAAACAAGTACAACCACCAACAAACAGGTACAACCACCAACAAACAGGTACAACCACCATAAAACAGATACAACCACCAACAAACAGATATAACTAAGGTAAACCAAAGGAAATCTCAGGACAACATAGGCAAAACTACGACAAAACACAAATAAAACTGTAAAAACCACATTAAAACACAACTAAAACTACGACAAAATAAAACAGGTAACACTACGACAAAACACAGGTAAAACCGTGATAAAGCAAAGATAAAATCGCGACAGAACAGGTAAAACTACGACAAATCTCTGGTAAAACTACGGCAAAACAAAGGTAAAACCACGATAAAGCACAGGTAAAACCACGATAAAGCACAGCAAGTAAAACAACGTCGAACGATAGGTAAAACCACGATAAAGTACAGGTAAAACCACGATAAAGCACGGGTAAAACAACGATAAAGCGCAGGTAAAAACCACATCGAACCACGGGTAAAACTACGACAAAACACACGTAAACCCACAACAAAGCACAGGTAATGTTATCCATGGGGGAACAGAGGGTGTTGTAACAGATCCATGGGGAGTAGATGAGTTGAGACTAGAAACTAATTCTCAGAGAGCCGAAATTAGGAAAAGGAATTCGGTACTTCAACTTAGCTGGGGGAAAGTTCAATCTAAGTTCACATACCGGGTCTTCATTGACACACCTGGGTATTGACTAGAAACACCAGAGAGAGGGAGATAGTGTGTACTGTGAGTTGGAGGCTATTGTCAAATATGGGGGAGGAGGCGGTGTAGAGGTTTAGGCCAACCCATTTCCCATAATTAGCATTTGTCACAGAAAGAGGGTAGAAATGTTGAGGTGAATGACAGGGCGACAAGTAGCCAGACCAGTCAATAGGAATCCAAGCGGGAGGAACTTGATAAAACTGACTGCTAACAAGTCAACGGGGAAGGGACAGTGGAACCACGTGACCACCGCCATTTTGTTTGAGGCGGAGCTAAAAATCCAAAAAGACAGAGAGGTAAGGTCAACCACTATGAGTTTCATAGGCATTGAACTATTTTTTTCCAGAATGGAAAAGATTTTGACCCAATCCCAGTGACAGGAACGTGAAATATGTTTACTTCAAGTGACAGAGACAAAGTCTGCACGAATACTGTATGTCCCACACGTTGGGTCTTGAATGTACTGGAAAATACAGTTTAACAACGATTGGGGGTGTTAACAAGAACAGATTGAGAAAAGTTTGCGACAAAGTATCTGTATTCTTCACAGACATTAGTTCTTGATGGTCTGCTGAGGACGAGAGCTAACTGATCCGACGCACGATTGAATTCGGGGCAACGTATATGTAGCTTTCACAGACACCAGTTCTTGATGTTCTGCTGAGGGCGAGCGATAACTGATCGGATGTACTATTCCGATCACGCACGTCGTAATTAGCTCAGACTGATCGAGAGTTGTGACCTGAATCCACAGGAAGCACCCTACCAAGCTTGGTAGGGCGTATTTGTAGCACAGCGCAGAGCTGCAGGCCGTCAGAGATCAACTTCTTTGCCAACTGACGGAGAGCAACACGTGACCACAAACTTAGTTAATCACTATAGAAGAAGATTTGTGTAGATTGAGTCTACATTTAAATGTGTGTAGAATAAGAAGTATAGGTTTGCATAGATTGAGTCTAAAGTTAAATGTGTATCTAGTAAGAAGTATAGGTTTGCATAGATTGAGTCTAAAGTTAAATGTGTGTAGAATAAGAAGTATAGGTTTGCATAGATTGAGTCTAAAGTTAAATGTGTATCTAGTAAGAAGTATAGCATAACGACCGACCTGTCTAATTAGATTCAGAGTCCATCAATGTAATGCTTGAAAACGCCGTGGTAGAAAGATGCAGCTATATTTAGTTAGTTTAGTCTTGATAATGTTGTAAACCATACATTTCTAATAAATGAATTATCTTGTTTTATTATTCATAAGAGTTCTAGTGTTCTCATATGTTGGTGTTCTTGTATGCTAGGAAGATGAGCTAAGCGAAACAATCCACTATACGACGCAAAGAGATAAGTAAAGAGGCAGGTCACATAATAGTGATAATTAGTCAATGTGATGTAGATCCTTTAGACCTGTTACAGTAAATCCCACGATAAATCACAGGTAAATTTATTAAAAGACAGAAAACCACGACAAAACACAGAAAACCACGACAAAACACAGAAAACCAGGACAAAAACAGAAAACCACGACAAAACACAGAAAACCACGACAAAACACTGAAAACCACGACAAAAAAACACAGAAAACTACGACAAAACACAGGTGACACCTCAATAAAACCAAGGTAAAACCTCTATACAAGATACATCAAGCGTTTTGATACTCAAATAATGAGTTAGGGGTTTAGTACCAGTTAGTACACCCATATTATCTCTAACTCAAATAACTTCAATCAAATGGTTTGTTTTCTGTGTGACTTTCATAACATCACCACAGTAATTCAGAGACTGTTCTGGTTTTAAATACCTGGAGATCACAATATATTGAAATACACTTGGATTTATCCTCGAGAAAGTCCTTTATTTTAAAACAACAGTGATAAAATAATGTGACCTACATTAAAACAGTTGACTTTGTAAAAGATATTGTAGCTACATGTGGCAGTTAATGTCATTTACAAAGTGTTTACCTTTTATCATAATGAACACGTGATCACTTCTCGTGAACTCGTCATTATGTGTTTGTTCTGTGGGAACGTGAATCACCTTTTTTAAACTTTTGCCACCTAGTCACGAGGGCAGGGATCGTGTACAGAATTGGGTTTGCAGCAGAATTTATGGGAAGAACGATAACCGTTGTCCAGGCGTAAACATCATTGTTGATCACGTGACCTCCTAGAGACAACAACCCCATGAGTCCTACAGGAAACCAGCAGAGAAAATTAGACAGAACTACAAGAGACAGTTGCTTAGCAACCATTATATCTTCGACACGGTGGGACGATGTACATATATCTGACGTAGTTATTCTGTTCTCAGACATGGCTCGAAAGATGGCGATTTGACCGTAAGCGATGATAAGGAACATCAAGAAATTGTGTACAATGAACACGCCAAACGAGTACTTCCACCCCGTTACACGTTCAGTTGTCAAAGGTAAGCCGAGACACATAGCGTTCGATGTATATATTTCATAGCTGAGCACAGCTGGCGTCAGAGCAAGAAGGAAACCTATGATCCAAGACGAGAGAAGACATATTATTTGACTCGTTTTTGTCAACTTTGTTTGACCAAATGGAAACTTCATGATCAGAAATCTGTCCAGAGTAATCAAGAAAATAAAATATGTTGACGTTTCCATGGAGATGGTAGCCAGGAATCCAGCAAGCCTGCATAAAACACTATCTCTCCAACTCTTGTCATGAAGAACATAAATGCCACGATAGTAATAATCAGCGCCAGCAATAATGAACAGATAGACTGCCATAATAAAGTCAGATATTCCCAAGTTTGTCACAAACAGTCCATACCCAGTTGTCAGAACTGACCTGCCCCAAATAAGGCGGTAAACAATGACCGCCATGTTCCCCAGAACTGCAAGGACAGCTACCAGCCAGAGAAGAGCGCGCTGAACATGAGCCTCGATCAGGTCAAAACAAGATGAGATCGCGCCTTCAGGGGCGTGACATGTGTGGTATGGGATGTTTGCTCCTCTAATCTGGGGGCAACACATTTCAGTAACGTCAGTGTACAGATGTTGACTGACAGTGAGACCATTAAACAAATCTTCGTATAAATTCAACATTTTTAGTCCACGTAAATCAAGTGTCTGCAGGTAGACATTATCCGACACCGTTTTATGGAGGTCAGAGATAAGTGTGTAGCTAAAGTTTAAATGTTTCATGTTTGGTAGCTCTACAAAAAAGGTTTCGTCTAAATATGACAAGTCTGTATGTGAGACATCCAGTATTTCCAGATTTTTGAGACGCAAATTACGCAAAATAACCAGTTTTTTATTGTAAGATAAGTTTAAATGTCGAAGATTTTGTAATACATCATTCTCATACTGATATAAAATAAATTCTTTTATAAAATTGTTGCTGATGTCTATTTTGTGTGCCTTGTATGGTAATAGGTTGATAATCTGTAACACCAAATCAAATTTGCAATGAGATAATAAAAGGACGGCTGCGTTTATAAAATGAATGTACATCCAAGTGTGAGACAAATCTATCCCGGACAAGTCTATGTATCTGGTTCTGCTGTTAATGAAACTCACATGCCAGAGAGGAACCGATCTGTTGTAATCTGTTACGGTTACTGTCCCTGATATACAGCGGAAACCTTCACCACATTCCTCGTCACAATCAATTTCATCGTCTCCGTGTGGACATTCAGGGTGTCCATCACAAACTAGGTCAGGATGGAGGCACATTTTACTATCCCAACAGACAAAATTTCCAGAACATGCGCCAATCATATACTCTTGTTCATCTTCCTCTTTAGGACAGTCTGTTTTTCCGTTAAGAACATAATGTTGAGGAATGCAGTAAGCGTTCGGGCATTTAACATATCCATCTGAGCACTGGAAGTCCTTACAGTCTTTAAGATGAGACATATCTCTACAACCCATTACAAACCCGTACCTATCTTTTACATAGACACACTTAGGGGCCCAGATACTCTGATTCAATCTGTTGTAACAAGTGTCAGCTGTTTTCAGCTTCGCTACAACCTCATACAAGGATCTATCTGATTCACTGCAGAGCTGGTGCACTTCCATGAGCTGGTTGAAATGTACGCATGTATCTGGCTCACAAATAAAGGCGCATGTCTCGTTTCTCTCCAGATACTTATTGACAACTCCTGTCTCATCGTTTATAATATTTTCTGTGCTGTATTTACAGACATAGCAATCAATTTCACCATCATTAATATACTGTAATGGCAAACATGAATCATCACAGCAATATTCACCATTGCAATCGGGAGGAGTGATAAGCAAGACACGATCATATAACCGCAAAGACACGCATGAACTTTCGTCTCGTCTGTTTCTGCAGTTGTCGACATTGTCACAAACAAAGATGTACGATATATATATAACGGCTGACCTGCGTCCTCTTCGCAGTCAAAAATGGGAAATTCTAGTTCCGATTCTTTCAGAAATTTAAGATTATTATTGCTGGCTATATGGACTGAAAGAGACACAATATTATCACCATATTTTATAACATTTCTTCTTTTTAAAGTTTTTGTGAAACTGTCGTTGGTGGCAGGATTTATTCTCAATATGTCCACATCTGCGAGTTCAAGAGCAAGCTCACATAAAACGAAACGACCTAATTCGGCACCGCATCCAACATCCACCCATCCTTCAACAAAACCCCCCTCTTTGCTGGAGATGTTGTTGCCATCCCTGTGACCTCTCCAATCAAACTGCCAGGCTCCACATTCACTGTTACGTCCTCCAGAAGGTTTACCAGTCAACCAATTATTAACCGTCAATGGACGATTTCCTAGCAACCACTCAAATCGTTTAGCAATGCTGGCTGAGTCTCGACGGAGACCGATGTAGACGAGAGCAGAAAACTCATTGCCATAGTTACCGATGTTATTTTGGAGTTTTGAGAAATAATCTTTCAGCCAGGTCCGCAGAAATGACAGCTCTTCTGGAGTTTCTATTCCTGCCAAAAAAGTGCCGAAAGCTTTGCAATAGTTAGGAGCTTCAAGCCAGTTTCTTTTATTCGTGTATGACAAAGTGTCCAACAGCTGATAGCAAGCGAGAGAATCAGTGATGTCATTATGTTTAAGCGGGAACCATCCCTTTAGACATTGATTGCACACGCGCATAATGAACAAAAAAGGTATATTCATAACAATGTCAATGTGCAGTATAAGTGTATCCCTCAGGTGTATCGTGACCTCTGAAAACTTAACACCAAGTATCACAACGAATATCTTGACGTCCGTATTTTGTTGTACCACATGTGATATATTCTTGCTGTCTTGAGATGAGAAATCCGTGCCATCCAAAAACATAACCGCGACGTGTGCCGAATTCTCCCTGACGTCACGCATCTCAGAAAACAAACGTCTAAGAAATCTTATTTTAGCTTCGAGAACCTGCTGTACAGTTTTATATGGTGAGTACACATCTGTTTTGTTACCCATTATGTTTCCCTCAGAATAAATACATGAGTTAAAGTGCCATGAGCTTACGTTTACATCAGGATCGTGCATAGAGAAACTGTCAAATATCTCAGCACACATCACTAGTGGAGCTTTTGTGTCGTCAAGAAAGTCTTTCAAGAGCTCCACTAATTCAGAGTGAAAAAATTGTTGTGCGGATTG